>PVNU02003892.1:3090400-4480600 GCA_003013855.2 Liriodendron chinense | reverse complement strand
ACACCAGCTACGGATCGGCTGGAGCCACCTCTAGTTTGTGCCAGGAGCTTGGCACCATGGCCAAGCCCAAGCACATATCCAGAACGGGTGCCAAGAACCTCGCTCAGGATTTCTGGCTCACTCCGCTGACTACCATCGGGAGTGGGCTGACTGCATATGGTGTCCATCGCCGCCTGTAATGAAAAGATATGAAATTTCATAAAAAAAATGAGCCCAAATGACATTATTATCAATCAATGCGCAATTAAATTTTACAAAGTAAAGATTTTTACCCAATGCTCACTGGCTCTAGGATGAACCCAAGATCCCGTCGCCTGCCGACAGTGAGTCCCTCTGTAGAGGTCTACTGGTCTAGGCTCTTGGCCGGTGACGGAATCTCACTGCGCAATCGAAAGGAAAAAAGACTTACAATAAATACCAATCAAAATAATATATTAACTTAATAATCATCAATAATTTCTTACCATGTAAGAAATTATTGATGATTTGCGGGTTCGGGATCGGGTTTCGGGTTTGGTTTTCATGTTTGGGTCTAGGTTTAGGTTAGGTGAATGTATTTAGGAATTGGTGTAGATTTAGGTTAGGTGACATGAGTTTAGGATTAGGTTTATGGCATAGGTTGAGATTTGCGGGTTCGGGATCGGGTTTAGGGTCGCATTTTCGTGTTTAGGTAAAGGTTTAGGTTAGGTGAATGGATTTAGGAATAAGTGTAGGTTTAGTTTAGATGATTTGAGATTAGGATTAGGTTTAGGGCATAGGTTTAGATTTTCGGGTTCGGGATCGGGTTTCGGATTTGATTTTCGTGTTTGGGTCTAGGTTTAGGTTAGGTGAATGTATTTAGGAATTGGTGTAGGTTTAGGTTAGGTGACATGAGTTTAGGATTAGGTTTAGGGCATAGGTTGAGATGTGCGGGTTCGGGATCGGGTTTAGGGTCGCATTTTCGTGTTTGGGTAAAGGTTTAGGTTAGGTGAATGGATTTAGGAATAGGTGTAGGTTTAGGTTAGGTGACATGCGTTTAGGATTAGGTTTACGGCATAGGTTGAGATTTGCGGGTTCGGGATCAGGTTTAGGGTCGCATTTTCGTGTTTGGGTAAAGGTTTAGGTTAGGTGAATGGATTTAGGAATAGGTGTAGGTTTAGGTTAGGTGACATGAGTTTAGGATTAGGTTTATGGCATAGGTTGAGATTTGTGGGTTCAGGATCGGGTTTAGGGTCGCATTTTCGTGTTTGGGTAAAGCTTTAGGTTAGGTGAATAGATTTAGGAATAGGTGTAGGTTTAGGTTAGGTGACATGAGTTTAAGATTAGGTTTAGGGCATAGGTTTGGATTTGCGGGTTCGGGATCGGGTTTCGGGTTTGGTTCTCGTGTTTGGGTAAAAGGTTTAGGTTAGGTGAATGTATTTAGGAATAGGTGTAGGTTTAGTTTAGGTGATTTGAGATTAGGATTAGGTTTCGGCATAGGTTTAGATTTTCGGGTTCGGGATCGGGTTTCGGGTTTGGTTTTCGTGTTTGGGTCTAGGTTTAGGTTAGGTGAATGTATTTAGGAATTGGTGTAGGTTTAGGTTAGGTGATTTGAGATTAGGATTAGGTTTACGCATTGGTTTATAGTTTCGGGTTCGGGATCGGGTTTAGGGTTAGGTTTTTGAGTTTGGGTCTAGGTTTAGAGTTAGATGAATTGAGTTTAGGTTTCGGTTTTGCCGTAGCTTATAGGTTTTAGTTTTAGGTTTATGGTTTCGGGTTTAGGGTGTAGGTCTTGGAGACTTAAGGAACTCAAGGATAGCTCCGACGCACATCTGGGTCTGCTCCACACAAAGCGGGCCTGTCCAAATGGCCAGGCCACCCATATTGCTGTCCATAGGAAATGGACAGCTTCATCATGGTCATAACAGCGGTTCCCACCTTCAAGGGACCCCCGCTCAACACCCGGATAGCTCCGACGCACATCCGGGTCTGCTCCATTAATTTCGAGCTAATACATAAGCACGGGCCTGTCCAAATGGCCAGGCCACCCATATTGCTGTCCATAGGAAATAGACAGCTTCATCATCATGGTCATAACAACGGTTCCCACCTTCTAGGGACCCCCGCTCAACACCCGGATAGCTCCGACGCACATCCGGGTTTGCTCCATTAATTTCGAGCTAATACATAAACACGGGCCTGTCCAAATAGCCAGGCCACCCATATTGCTGTCCATGGGAAATGGACAGCTTCATCATGGTCATAACAGCGGTTCCCACCTTCCAGGGACCCCCGCTCAACATCCGGATAGCTCCGACGCACATCCATGTCTGCTCCATCAATTTCGAGGTAATACATAAACACGGGCCTATCCAAATGGCCAGGCCACCTATATTGCTGTCCATAGGAAATGGACAGCTTCATCATGGTCACAACAGCAGTTCCCACCTTCCAGGGACCCCCGCTCAACACCCGGATAGCTCCGACGCACATCCGGGTCTGCTCCATTAATTTTGAGCTAATACATAAACACGGGCCTGTCCAAATGGCCAGGCCACCCATATTGCTGTCCATAGGAACAAGACAGCTTCAGCATGGTTACAACAGCGGTTCCCACCTTCCAGGGACCCCCGCTAAACATCAACATCAATCAACTACTCTTAATCACAAGTATCATGTTCGTCATCTAATTTGCCACTAAATGATAATATAATAAAATCAATCGTCCATCCAAGGATGGATAGATTGAAATGCTATCATTATTTCCATTTACATGCCCAAGCCTAAATTTCGACAGCATCTCCCCCTATCTCTCCAGATATATTTATCTTACATTTCATTTCTACGTCAACTATCCACACATTGTGTGGATTAAATTGACAATGGAATTAAACATAAGAAACATATCCAGAGAGAATAGGGGAGTTACCGCACGAAACTAATGACCCTACGCATGTAAATGACAAACAACGATAACATTCCAATCTATCCAACCTTGGACTGTCCAATAGGACAATTTGGCAGATTTCTATACCTCCAAAACACACTTTATCTATGCTCGGCAATATAGAAATCTCCAAATAGGCTAACTGATTCTATTATACTACCATTTGTGGACAAAAAATAATTATTAATAATAAGCCAAATACATCCACAACACACATATCCACATAAATCAACCACGGATAGCTCCGACGCACATCCGGGTTTGCTCCATCAATTCTAGATACACAAGCACATGAAAATGGCAGAATTATCAACACCATGAATCAAGTTTAATCAAATACCTAATGACTATTTTGTGAACAAATAAGTATGGGCGGCCCACCATGGGAATCAGATTGCGTGCGGAGTGTAGAGTAAACTCAGTTGGGCCCACCTAGAATGTATGTGATTTATCTATTCCGTCCTTATGTTTTTCCACCTCATTTTAGTGGTTGAGCCCAAAATTTAAGCATATCCAACTCTCAAGTGGACCATGCCATGGGAAACAGTGGGAATAATGATTTCCACCATTCCCAGGCCCTACAGTGATCTTTATTTGTCATCCAACCTGTTCATAAGATCACATGGATATGGATGAGGGAAAACACAAATATCAGCTTCATCCAAAACTTCTGTGTCCTCCAAGAATTTTTCAATGATAGACATTCAGTTCACACTTGTGGTGTGGTCCACTTTAGATTTTGATATGCTTCATTTTTGGGCACCATACCTAAAATTTCCTGCTAAGATGGATGGACGGAGTGGATAAAATACGTAAATCACTGTGGGCCCCACAGAGTTTACTCCACACAAATATATGCTTGATCCAAAACAGTGGACAGTGAGGGTGGGCCCCACGGACAGTGGACAGCGACGGTGGGCCCCACATTTATTATATATCATGATTTTTTTTAAATTTGTAAATCACAAATTTGGAATTTAAATTTTAAAATCCCTAATTAAGGAAGGAATTAGGGGATTTTAATTTCGAAATCCCTAATTAGGGGATTTTAATTTCGAAATCCCTAATTAAGGATTTACTAAATCAATGGGCCCCACCAAATAGTGGACAGCTAAGGCGGACCCCACGCACATGCAATGGACAGCGATAGCGACGGTGGGACCCACATGCAATGGACAGCAATGGTGGGACCCACATGCACTGGACAGCGATGGTGCATGGGACCCACATGCTTTGGATTTTGGCAGTGGGCCCCACAATGAACAACGAGGAGAGAGAGAGAGAGAGAGAGAGAGAGAGAGAGAGAGAGAGAGAGAGAGAGGAAATGGAGGAAGAAGGAAGGGGGAGACGGTTACCGGCAGAGGCGGCGGCGTACGGTGGCTGGTGGAGGCGTGTGCCTACCGGCGTCGGTGGTCGGCTGGGGGGAGGTGGTCAGCTTACGCGGGTGGCCGCAGGTGACGGTGACGGCCGGTGGTCGGCAGTGAGGGAGACCAGATGCCCCCATCAGACTTGGAATCATCATGATCATCAAATTTGGACGGTTGGACAATGTCTCTCTCAAAGAAGCATAGTCACGCACACACCCTATTTAATGAACGGTCTGGATCTTGTGTCGGGATCTCTCACTCGTGTATTAGGCGCTTGTGTTGGTCGCATCTCCATGCGCGGCTTCCTTTCGGCTTGTTTCGTTGAGCCGAGCCGGTAAAATTCAGCTACCTTTCCATTGGGAAACCTGGGAAAAGAGGCTGTCCCGCCAAGAGACGTTAAATCGTTTTTACAACTACCGTTTAATGCCACGTGTGCGGTATTAGGTGACTGACCAACCTCGTTTCCTTGCGATTGGCTAGTGACCCCAACACCAGCCCCGGGGCTGGTGTCAAAGCTTGTGGGCCCCACCATGATGTATGTGTTTTATCCACGCTGTCCATCAACTTTTCCACCTCATTTTAGGGCATGGGCCCAAAAATGAGGCAGATCCAAATTTCAGGTGGACCACACCACAGGAAAACAGTGTTCATTGAAGGTCCACCCTTAAAAACTTCCCAGGGCCACCATGATGTTTATTTGCCATCCAACCTGTTCATAAGGTCACACAGACCTAGATGAAGTGAAAAGACAAATATCAGCTTGATCCAAAACTTCTGTCGCCTCCAAGAAGTTTTCAACAGTGAGAATTCAAATTCCAATGCTTCCGGTGGTGTGGTTCACCTGAGATTTGGATCTGCCTAATTTTGGGGCCCATGCCCTAAAATGAAGTGGAAAAATGGATGGACAGCGTGGATAAAACACATACATCATGGTGGGGCCCACACAGCTTTTACACCAGCAGGGAGGCTGGTGTTGGGGTCACTAGCCAATCCTTTCCCCGACAAAGGAGGGCGGGGTTGGGGTTGGGGTTGGGGTTGGATCCCCAGATCCACCGACGTCGGTGAATCCCTAACTGTGGGGCCCACTGATGTGTATGCCTTACATCCACATCATCCATCCATTTTGAAAGCTCATTTTAGGTATGATAAAAAAAAGTGAAGTACATCCAAATCTTAGGTGGACCATACCACAGCAAACAACTGTGATTGAATATTGGATCTAATTCATTTTTTGGATCATGCCCTAAAATGAATTTTAAAACGGATGAATGGCGTGGATACAATACACAGACTTAGTAAGGGAGGAATTATGTTTCCTTCACGTGAGGAATTAGTCAGAGATAGCGAGCTGAGCTTCAGTGGTCTAGACCTTGATCTGATAGGCCCTGCCATTAACGGCCCAAAACTCTCCTATACGGGAGCAACTCATCCTACTGATCTCCTTTCTTGAAGTTCTTCAAGTACGTTGCATCCAGATTGAAGCCCATCATATCAGCGGTCTAGATCGCTGAAAGATGATGGGCCCACTAGATTAAACTTGGGAGGATACTGCACGCGCTTCCACACGCATGACAGAGGCAATGTACGTCTAGAAATGACAAGGCGAAAAATGCCAAGCGCCATACAAGAAAACGAGTCACTAGTGTTGAAGATCTGAGCCGTTCATCATGCAATCCTCGCTGTGAAAACGCCATGCTTCCAAAATTAGGAAGATACAATCATCAGGTGGGGCCCACAGACACCACCTATATACAAATTTTTTTTTTTTTTTTTTTTTTTTTTTGGTCAAGTCCACTTTCGAAGTTCTTCTGATTTCGCGTTCGGCCAGCAACCAGACTAGGGGATTTGTATCCTACACTATTTAAAAAATGGTGGTGACTCATCTTCCTCATATATGGTACTGATCTACAGCTATCCAGACCAGCCGAATTTGGTCCCATCGTGGATGGAGTATATATTTAAAACCTCTTTCATCAAACAATCCTAACATGCAAGAAATGGTTAAAACTCAAGTAGCAAGCAGTTTAAAATCTAAGGAAAAAATCGTGTGGTTAATACCTTCTTTCAGTGAATTTATTATTACTGTTATCCATCCACAGTTATATCAGCGATTTGGACGGTCTGGATTGCTGTAAACCATGCCATGTGTGCATTTGAAGAGTCAAAACTATTTTTAAATGGTATAAAACTAACAGGTAAGTCAAACGCGTGAATGGTTGTTGAGACTTGAGAGGGTCATTTTGGGCATTTTCTCTATGTTTGAAATGGATGGAATTGGGGAATGGCAACGGAACGGTGGGTAAAGACCCCGAACGGGGAGTGGAATAGGTGCGGCCCGAGCGTCACCCAAGAAGGTGTGGCACTTAGGGTCTACATTGATGTATTTATTTTTTTATCCACGTCGTCTATCCGTTTTGCCCGATTATTTTAGGGCATGAGTCTAAAAATGATGCAGATGCAATTTTCAAGTGGACCATACCATAGTAAGTCCATCTGTTTTGCCAAATAATTTAATGGCCCACTGTAATGTTTATTTGTCATCCAACTTGTCCTTAAAGTCACAAAAACCAGGATGAAAAAAGAAAAAAAAAAAGTATCAGCTTATCCAACACTTGCAATCACCACTGTTTCCTATGGAATGACCCATCTGAGATTTAGATGCCTTAAAATGATATGGCAAAATGGATGGACAGCATGGATATAGAGTACATACATCAAGGTGGGTCGTGGGCCCCTGGACAAGAGCCACATGGTCTTGGGTGAGGTCGGGGCGCACCTAATCTGCTTCCGTTTTGGCAACGGTCATGGTCTCGGGCTTGAGTCATGTCTAATTAGGTTTCACAATCACAAACACAGTGACTAGTTGCGTTAGGGCTCTTAATGGAGCGAGTCATATCCGAGATCCGATTCACTCCGAATGTATATAATACAGATTTGGATCTTAAAATATGTCCGATTATTTAAATAGACCAGATTTGGATCTTAAAATAGGTCCAATGGACCGAATTTGGATTCACAGAAACATATTTGAGTTTGATCATAATCCGATCCACAACCGACTCATTGTCACCTTACTGTATATGTTATATTCATGCTAGCCATCCGTTTTCCAGATTATATTTAGGCCATGTCTCAAAATTGAGACACGCCACACTCAAGTTGACCATATCACAGTAAATAATGGGATTTGCATTATTTTGCTATTAAATTAAGTATATTATATTATATATTTTATATTATATATTTTTTTAGATTTGTAATGGGGTGGATTCGGACCTAAATCTGACCTGAATCCATCCGATGGTTATATGGATTTTGGATCAGAAATGGATCTAACTATTTTTAAATGGATCGGATATGGATATCACCTTTCGGATCCGAGTTGGATCCGAATCCGTCTACAGATATCCAGAATTGGAGCCGGATCCAATTGGATTGATCTAAATCCGGCCCATTGAGAGCCCTAAGTTGCGTGTGGGTAGGTGACTAGGACCGGTTCTAGATAGAAAAGGTCTCAAGTCCAATCGGTTGGACCACAAGGAACTGTCCACCCAGTGGATAACTTCCAACCTATTATGAGCATGTGACATCCAATGCTTCCAATAGCTTTGCCCCATCATGAGGATCACCTAATGCAAAAAAAATCAGGCCTGTTTATTCATTAGGTGAGACACACACTAGAAAATAATTTCTAGCCATTGACAAATAAAATGAGTGGCTATGGTTGATTTCAGTACAAGGTGACTCTCATGATAAGGCCAACCCATTAGAAGGTTGGATGTCTCACACAAAAAATAATTTATTTGCTAGGTGGACCGTAACTTACTATCCGACTGGTAGGACTTAGACCTTCCCTCATAAATACAAAAGTCCATCCTGTAGTGTGGTCCACCTGAGATTTGGATATATCTCGTTTTTGGGCTCATGCTTAAAATGAGTTGGACAAATGGATGGCGTGGATAAAATATATAAATCGTGGGGCTCACAGAGCTTTGACACCAGCTAGCTGGCGGGTGTTGGTGTTGCCAAACCGCGTTCCTTTTGCCTACGGGGATTTCGTGCAGGCTGGGTTCACAGGAAAGTCGCACAGAAAAATGGACGGCTGTAAAAAATTTGACCACCTGTCCGCATTCAATGGTCCAATTTAAAAATTAGGTAAGTCCAGAAGCTCGAATTTGAACCGGGCCGACAACGGATAAGTCTAAAAGATGGATACACGTGTCACTTGATAATTTAAAGTGGAAAACTTTTACTCTGCCAGAGGATGTAATATGATACGCATGCACCTAAAAATTACTTGAAAGTTCCATACAAATTAATGTCTAGGAATCAAAGGTCAGGATTTTTTTAAAGCAATGTAATTGTTGGCTTTCAAAGATCCAGACCATTGACCCAACTGGTCATCGTTCTAGAATATCTTCTCAGTCAAAGAACGCATCGTGGGCATCACGCCGCGTCTGCAACGCTGACATTCACATTATCATTTTTGCCATTTCGTTTGCTACGGACGCCTGCAACGTGACTGGGACGCCCTATGACCCAAAGCTCTGTGGGGTGACTCGGCCATCGGTTGAACCATTCAGATCTTGAAAATCAAGTAGATTCAAGACTTAAGTGGGCCACATTTAATAAACGGTGTGGATTGGACACCCACCATTTAGACCTTCCTGGAGCTACATTATTTTTGGACGCCCTGTGACCCTGACGCGGACTGTGTACGAGACCTTTAAGCCTCCGATCAGATGGCGGGGGGGGGGGGGGGGGGGGATCCAATACCCTTTTCTAAGATCATGTTAAGGCAGGGGCAAAAACATGAGGCAGATCCAGCACTTCATTAGACCAACTAGAGATGACTCTTGCATTCAACCCAAGCTTACTATTTGGTGTGGTCCACTAGATCGTTGGATCAGCCTCATGTTTGGGCCTATCCCTTAACATAGTCTTAGAAAAGGGATTGACGGAGTGGATAAACAGATACATCACACAAAGATCTGGTTGAACACTTAAAGGTCGGACCACAATCCGCGTCCCTGTGACCCCCAACTCTGTGGGGGCGACTTGGCCATCGGTTGCACCGTCCTAGATCTTGAAAATCAAGCAAATTCAAGACTTAAGTGGGCCACATTTAAGAAACGGTGGGGGTTGGACACCCACCATTTAGACCTTGGAGCTACGTAAGTTTTGGATAGGCTGATATTTCTTAAATGGGAGGACTGGCCACCCACCATTTAGATCTTCTTGGAGCTATGTAAGTTTTGGATCAGGCTAGGCCCACACCTTTGGGACAGTGGTAGATTGAGGGTAGATAACCTAGTTTCAACATTGAGGTCCTAACATGGTGGTGGCTAACATTGAAGTGTGACTAACAATGTGGGCGTGTGTACTAACATTGGGATGTGTGTACTAATAAAAAAAGGTTTTGGATCATGTTGATATTTATATTTTCATTTTGTCATGTGGGAATCATCTTATGAATGGGTTTAATGGCAAATTAATATCAGGGTGGGCCACAAGAAGGTTTCAAGGATACTTTGTCTAAATCTTTTTTTGTGGTGTGGCCTACTTGAGTTTTGGATCTATCTTATTAATTGGCTTATGTTTTGAAATGAGATTATGAATGGATGAACCGTGTGTATAACACATGCATCACAGTGCGTCCCATAGACCTTAGTGTTAGGGGTGCCCCTGCGAGGGAAGTCATGTCCATAGGGAAGGGCAATCACTTTTACAAAAGTGTTGGTTGTGACCCAGCAAGAGAGGTTGGTTACACTCACTTGAGTGCTAAGGGCATCATACGTGGGGACAAGATTAGGGCTGTAAATGGGTTGGCAGACCGGATGGGGTACCCAGACTCGACCCATTTGTTAAATGGTACGGGTTTAGGTTCAAGAATGGACACAGTTGCTAAACTGGTCTAGATCTGGTTTCCTTTATATTAGGCTCAATTGGACCTGACCGAACTCGACCCAAACCCATTTAGTAAGTGGGCGGGTTTGGTCTATGTTTCAAGGGACCCATCCAACTTAGACCTGATTTTAAACCTTGTCAAAATGCTTGCAAACTAGATCGAGACGCATTAGACCTGGCCCATTTATGAATGAGTCTGGGTGGATCACCCTCTACTAGACCTGTACCCATTTATAAATGGGTTTGATGGGTTGACTTGGACTTGACCCAAATCTGCCCATTTAGTAAAAGGGTTTGGGTCTAAAATTTGGACCCAGACCCATTTAGTAAATGGGCGGGTCTGGTTTTGGCTAAACCCAACCATTTACGGTCCTAGATCAAGATGAATGCATGATAGATTAGACTTGCTTGTTGAGTGATCTCATGGCAATTGTTTAGTCTTAAGTCTTAAGACTTACTGACCTGAGTGTACTCATATGGTCGGAAGTCCAATGCAACTCGGTTGAGTTGCCTATTACCAATTCTAACATATGGATGCCATGGTTGGTAACTCAGATCATGGGTTTGTGATTTGCATCTTGGAACTCTAATATTAAGAGAATCAACTCTCAACTTTCCTTTAGTTTAATGGCAATAAGGTGTATTGAATTACCACACTCCCTCCCGAATAGAAAAATCCAATATGTATTATTCAATCATTTTGGCCATTGACTAGTTCTCTTTATGGGATGTCATTGTATGAATCTGGAAGTGGAAAGGCAATGACTCATCCTAATCTCCAATTGCTTTTCCTAAAGACTGCTAATGTAATTCTACTCCACAGAATTCTTTTAATTTAATATCTATATGCACATAGATACCAATGTTCTAATTATGACACACATATTTTCTTTTGAAATTAAACAGATTTTACCTTCAAACTTGATTGATCAAAGTCCATTGAAAATATTTTCTTACATGTGTATATATATTATATATACAAAAACATTTTTTCTCAAAATTGTTTGTAATAAAATTTAATCATCCATTTGTTCAATCTAGTGCCAAAGCTAACTCTCTTGCATACATAATAATTGTGTGATTATTTTTTATATTTCTTTAACCCATTTTTGTGACTTGATCTTAATTAAGCCATTTTCTCAATTTACTTCGAATTTTATTGAAACTGTACAGATATGCACTGAAGCAACGCCTCGTATTGCAACCATGATACATAGAATAAAGTAATATGGAGACCGGAGTCACCCACGGGACTAATAAACTCGAATAACAATAGGACATATATCTATTTGTTGCTTATGGCTAAATGGTAATGCGGTTCATATGGCTTAACTCACACATTATGAATGATTAAGCAATTGCTATACTAATAATCATAATGTGAGACTTACTTGATCAACCAATGGTTTATCCTTACAAGAGAACTTGTAGGCTATAACGCCCCCAAAATTCGACACTCAAGTATATTGACTCAAATTTCGAATTCAAGGGTGTTAATGATGGATGCTTTCATAAAAAAATTCAGCTTAATATTCCCATTTATTCTTAAGGTTTCTCCTTAATAAAGGCTGTAATATGTTGTTGTCCAGCAGCAGATTTTACGTCTTTCAGTCCACTACCAGAATTTATAGAATTTTTATACAGTTTCGTTGTCCTAAAATTTTACGAGAACATCAATGGGAGTATTAGTAACCTCCAGAAACATTTTGAAACTTTTTAGAATTATATTATGTCGTGTGTGATCAGAGGTATAAATCTGGTCCATAAATTCAACCTTACGGGTGGAAAATGAAAGATAATTTAAAAGTATTGATCATTCCGGTCATTCCACTTGTTGTGATTTGGTGGGAATGTCTCCCTAACCCTAGAAAGTATTCCAGAGGCCTATAATTTCAATTTCCACAACTTTTTCTTTTTACAAAAGATTCACAATTGTGGGGATTCACTTCTCATGGTACTTAGGTATATGTGTCTAAATTCAACGGCTATCCAAAAGGATTTTGAGAGTCTATGTTTAGAGTTTCTACATTCATGAAGCTACCTTAGGTCCTAAAATTTAGGTAGACTTTTGGCCTAAGACATAATTTATCTCATTCCTATTTTCTGATACCAATTGTAACACCCCCAAAATTCAACACTCGAGTATATAAACTCAAATATCGAGTGTCGAATTTTGAGGGCGTTATATAGGCTTAGTAGAATACAATACCAATTTGTTCATAGATATTGATATCGATTTGTTCATTGATATTTTTTTCCTAATAATCTCCTAGATCAAGGTGAAGGTACATCTCTCATGTATGCATCTCATCTTTGACTGCTATTAAACATATCTATATAATAGTTTACATCATGCAGGAGGTGGATTAGGCTTTTAATTGATAATTATTGACAACACTTCATTGCGTCGTACACATTAAAAATAATAGGCTTATACATCATCATGGCATGTGTAAATAATCACATCTACATATATAAACAACTGCACAAGTTTTAGAACAATTTTTTTTTTTTAGGTTAGTACACACACCCTACCATTAGTACACTCACCCCACGGTTAGTCACACCACAATGTTAGCCACCCTCACTTGGGAGTCGATACCAAGACCTCAGTGTCGAAATGAGGTTATCTTCACTCAATCTACTACTTGAGCTATGGATCCGGGTGTGTCTTATAACAACTTGATGGATTGCATATAATCAAAGTAGGGCTCTCAATGGGTTGGATCTGGATCAAATCTAGTTGGATCTGGCTCCAAGTTCGCATATCGGTAGATGGATTCGGATCCAACTCAGATCCAACTCGGATCCAAAAGGCATATCCATATCAGATCCATTTATAAATTGTTAAATCCATATCCGATCCAAAATCCATATAACCATCGGATTCGAGTTGGGTCTAGGTCCCAATTCACCCCCATTACAAACCAAAAAAAATATATGATATAAAATATATAATATAATATATTTAATCTAGTAAAAAAATGATGCAAATCCCACTATTTACTATGGTATGGTTGACATGGCCTAAAATAATTTGTAAAACGGATGGCCATCGAACTTGGATATGTTCGTGTGAATCCATATCCAGTCCATTTAAGTAATCGGACTTATTTTAAGATCCAAATCCGGTCCATTTAACTAATCGAACCTATTTTAAGATTCAAATCCGCATTATACGGATTCAGAGCGAATCAGATTTCGGATCTAACTTGCTCCATTGAGAGCCCTAAATCAAAGGGGTTGTTTGGCATCTCTACTAATAAGAACTCATTTGCTTATTCTAAAAAACTAAGCTTTTATTTCGAAAATAGATTATTTGGTAAAAGTCTAATTTTATTACTTAATTTTTTAGAAACTAGCAAAAAAAAAAAAAAAAAAAAAAACCTTTTAAAAAATAAGTGATGGAAATGCCACTTTTTTTAAGAGGTTTTTTTTTTTTTTTGGTTAGTACACACACCCCAGTTAATACACCCACACACCTTGTTAGTCACACCACAATATTAGCCACCCCCCTTGGAATTCCATACCAAGACATCAAGAGTTGAAAAGAGAGCTTATTTGGCTTAAGCGGGTAGACATTTTTAGATAATTTTATGGTAAGCTTGTCTTAGAACTTTGTATGTAATTCCGGTCTTACCCTCCTCTCCATTTTATAATTTCTCTTAGGTGGGCCTACATGACTAATGCCCCATAATGAAGGTGGGGCCCACATAATGAATGGTCTACATTAAGGTGGACCCCACATGATGGATGACCCATATCAAAGTGTGGCCTCACATGATGGATGATTCACATCATGTGGGCCCCACCTAATGGACGATTGACATCAAAGGTGGGGCCCACATGATGTATGGTTGACATCAAAGTTGGGCCCACCTAATGAACAACCCATATTGGAGGTGGGGCCCCGCAAGATGAATGGTCCATATCAAGGTGGGTCCACATAATGGACGGATTGGGCGTCATATGATGGATGGCCCACATCAGTGTGGTCTCTCGTGACGGACAATCTACATCAAGTGGGCCCACCTAATGTATCATCCACATCCAAGATCTCACATGATGGATGACCCATATTTAAAGTGGCCCAACATGATGGATGGGAACGCAGATTCCGTCCTACCCCGGCCTGTCTCCAACTGGAAACGGGCAGGAGCTCCGAGTGACGACCGTGATGTATGGGTTTTATCCACATTGTCCATCCATTTCTTCGTATCATTTTAAGGTACAGGCCAAAAAATGAGGTAGATCCAAGACACAGGTGGACCACACAATGGGGATTAAATTCTCACCGTTGAAAACTTCTTGGGGCCACAGAAGTTTTGGATCGAGCTGATATTTGTCTTTTCCCTTCATCCAGGTGTGTATAACTTTATGAATAGGTTGGATGGCAAATAAACTTCATAGTGGAAACTAGGAAAGTTTCAATGGCGAGAATCATTACCACCACTGCTTCTTGTGGTGTGGTCCACTTAAGCGTTGGATTTACCTAAATTTTGGTCATATTCCATAAAATGGCACAGCGAAATGGATAGACGGTGTGGATAAAACCCATACATATTTACCTAAATTTTGGTCATATTCCATAAAATGGCACAGCGAAATGGATAGATGGTGTGGATAAAACCCATACATCATAGTGCCCACTCAAATCTCCCGCCCGTTCCCAGTTGGAGTGTCTCCAGAGGTAGGACACAATCTACGTTCGATGGATGGTGGACATTAAAAGTAGTCCACACATGATAGATAACCAACTTCGAAGGTGGGGCCCACATGATGGACACATCAAATGTGGACTCCATGATGGGTGATGGACATTGAAGGTCCCCACATAAAAGGCAATTAGCATTGATGTGGGCCCCATATAATTGATGACCTACGTCAAAGTGGGCCCCACATAATGGACCGTCCACATTAAAGTTCAGTCCTTAATGATGAATGATCCACATCCAAGATGGGCATCGTATGATGGACAACCCATTTTGAATGTTTGGCCCACACAATGGATGGTCCACATCAAAGGTGGGCTCCATATGATGGATGATCCACATCCAATGTTAG
Source organism: Liriodendron chinense (assembly GCA_003013855.2). Taxonomy (NCBI): domain Eukaryota; kingdom Viridiplantae; phylum Streptophyta; class Magnoliopsida; order Magnoliales; family Magnoliaceae; genus Liriodendron; species Liriodendron chinense. Next base: position 4,465,357 of record PVNU02003892.1, on the reverse strand, counting down.
ACATAATGGATGGCCCAAATGTGTTAAAACATGAAAATTGTAGCCATCCATTCTTTTGCCATTTTGGGCTCCGTCCATCTTTGGTGAGATTCACCAAAATAATAATTGGATTACTCTTGTAGTGTAGTAGTAATTTTTAGAAATGACATCAGCTGCCTCTAAAAAAGCTCTTCTTTGCTCTTCTTTGTATGTTTTACCAAATGTGTTTATTTTAAATAAGAGATTTTTTGATTTTGAAAAAGTTATTTTACCAACGGGCTTATTTAAAATAAGAGTAAGGACAAAAAATAACTTATTAGAGTAACTCTTATTTAGAAAGCCCTTAGTAGATTTATAGTAGAGATGCCAAACGAGCTTAACAATAGAAAATGCTACTGCAAGAGTGAGATCTTGTTTTAATTACTTCCCCAAACCAATCAAATGGACTAGTTACACTCAAAAGCAACCAGAGGCTAGCAGGGAAGCTCTATGTGTAAGTGGGCACACCTCATTAGCAGTAGATAACTAAAGACACCATTTTCAGCCCCTAATCCAGTACTGGACCTTCAATCTTCTTTTCAGAACTCTCCTGTACCCTAAAATAGCAAAAAGCAACAATGTATTCAAAACCAGTGTAAAGGCAGAATACTAGACAGTACCTGCGGCCATTAGTGATATGGTTGACCACATGTTTTTATGTGGCCTTGGGGTTCATCTTACTGCTGTAGCATCTTTTCATCGCGACAATGACAGAACCACCATGGACATTGCAACCAATCATATTGACCCTAACTAAGCAGCGCGAAAGCACAGGATAGCATTCCGGAGTCCCGCCGAGAGAAGCGAAGGAGCTTCCCATTATATGCCCACATGCGTGCCTGCATGTAGATGCATGTACTGTATACGCATGAGTAATGGCAAGCGCTTTCGCTTCGCTGGGCGGACCAGGAATGGATAAGCATGAGGCATGAAAACACATTTTAATTGTTTTCAACAAGATCCAAAAGCATCCTGCATTAAGTAATCATTCATTTGGTGCTGTCATAGTGGGCCCCACTTGATTGACCGTTCAAGTCATCAGATCTTCCATTAGATGAGAGTTTGTTTGCGAAAGAATTCTGGCTTCTCTCTCCTATGCAACACCACTCAATATTGTCCGTGCATGGTTAATTACCTTAAGGAGAGGCCTTTGAGGCTTCGAGCCATTATTGCATGCATGGAGGAGATCGAAGAGGTTATTTCTGGAGCATGTGCGAGTTTCAGACCATTCATCAAGTGGGGACCCCAGAGAATGTTCTGGCATAGAAGTTAGGCCGGTTCATTCATTAGGTATAGTCCTTATCCCAAAAGTCCATTGGTGATCTTATTAATTAAATGATCAATGGCCCACCTATGCATGTGTGTAATTATGAATGATAACGGTGTGTGAACACTCCTAGCTGTCACTAGCTGTGATTGCTCGTCACACAGATTGGGGAGTAATTTGATACTCCGGCACCATACAACACTTGATATGTAGGTACTCAGAAAGTTTATGAATGGCTTATGTTAACTCAACGTAAACAGGACCATCAAATGTTCTTCATTTATAAGCTCCAATAAATGTCCACAGATCGGATGGTGAAATGATCAAATAATCCTAATTTTTGGTTCATGATGCATCTAAAGAAAGGTTCATAAATTATACAATTCAATTTGAATTACATGTACACCACATAGGCAATTTTTAAGTAACATCGGGGTGCCGGCTATCACCCATCGTACTCTATCAAAGTACATCCTATGAAAAACATAAGCTCCTATAACCATAGATTCAACAAGATCTCATTTTCTTGATGGTATGTTAATTAAAGATGTAGGGGATTTGGTAAGGGTGGTTGCACATTCATGGAACGACGGATGGGGCTATTTAGACAACATGACGTGCAATGCGTAGATATAGATAATGAGATAGATTGCGTTTGGGTATTGAAAAAGACGTATTAAGGTTTTTACAAACTGTGCCTTTGGGTGTTGGGAGAGAGAGACTTCAAAATTTAACCTTTGGCCGAGAATTTATTTCCTAGAATTTACAAGCTAGACTTAAGATAAAAGGAAAAAGAAAATAATAAAAATTGCATGCCTTTGCTTGAGACCCATCTCAAAGGGAAAATGACTTTTAAGCATTTTCTGGCACCCAAACGTGAAACATGGATATTGATTGTATTTTTAGAGGGATAGGGATAGGTAGCTGTCAAACAACCACTTGATCTAAAAGATTGATTGTATTTTTAGAGGGATAGGGATAGGTAGCTGTCAAACAACCACTTGATCTAAAAGCTTGAGCTGTGTAGATGACAGTGTATCAATGTATATCAAGGGACTTTAACACTTTTCCACACGTGTAAACAACCACTTGATCTGAAAGTTCGAGCCCTTAGATGATGGTATATCAATGTATATCAAGGTACTTTAACATTAGCTAAAGAAACCCTTTACAATGTAAAATAGGCTTCTAATACTTAATATTGGTGGTGGAAATAGACGACTAAAAATGAGTTGATCCATTGGGGTACAACTAATTTACTGACATAGATGACTATCATTTGGGTGAGACATGACTACAAAGAATCCATTAGATTGACGTGAATGATCTCTTGTTAGACTAATCCATGCAAGTTGGTCCCCATGATTTAGTGATCCAATCCATTGATCTGGTAGGCCCTAAAGTGGATTATGATGGTCCGATTCTCTACTAGGTTTAAACATCTAACTCTTTGAGTGGTGGCCTAAGAAAAGGATAAAAAATAATGTAAAACCGTAATCCAAAGAAAAGGCCAAAGCGTGGAACGTCCCTGATCGATCTTCCAATCGCAAAGATATTTTGAGCTTCCCTTTACAAGGGTGGGTTCCATCAATTCAAGAATCTATATAAATGAAGGATGGACCGTTCGTTCGGATTGGGCCCAGAAAGACAATTGCATCATGAACCCACAACATCCACAAGAGTTGTATTTTTTGCCTTTCTTTCATTTAGGGTGCGTTTGGTTGCGCTATATATCATGAAATATCAAAAAAAATTGCTCCGAGTAAGACTTATTAATCAAGAAATTTCATGATTTGTTGGGTATCCCAATCCACGTGAGGTCCACTGTACAGACGGTCTAGATCAGTGCAATTTGGGAATGCATTGCAGCGAACCTCAGTCCTGCTAAGGTGACCGCCCTACTCACAGTTCACACACGGATGTGTAGAATAGCACGCATGTGGACCCTGTTTCATGATGGCAGACACTCCACCAATCTGGCAGACCTCTTGACCCGTGGCCTTAGAAAATAGCCTATTAAGAATAGCAAGATGCAACCACCCATTCGACAAACATGTCCTTTGAGTTACCAACGGCGGTGGGGCCCACTAAAACGACAGTCTGAATCACCTAACCATGGGCCCCACAGCTAAGGAATCTTGCAGGCGAACAGGACTCTTAATTTCTCTCGAGCTGCAGATCACGCGACTTGCCTCTGTGGGGCCCACCGTTTGTGTTATATCCATCAGATCATTTTTAGGACATTAGCCCAAACACGAGGGAGATCTAAAACTCAATTGTGCCACACCACGGGAAAGGCTGGGGATGGAAACGGCCAACGCCCACTGTTGGAGCCTTCTTAGGGCCCACTGTGGCGTTTGTGTTATATCCACTCCGTCCATCGGCTTCGCCAGCTCATTTTAGGACATGAGCCTAAACATGAGGGAGATCTGAAACTCAATTGGACCACACCATAAGAAACCGCGGGGATGAAACGGCCACCATTGAAACCTTCGAGTGGCCCACCGTGATGTATATATGCCATCCAACGTGCTTACCAATGAAGGGAAAACACAAATTTGGGGAGGCGGCCTTGCTGCACGCTCACCCAAGTTACATCGTGTGAGAGTTCTGGGTCACTCATCAGGTGGGCCTATTAGAGTATATTAGGTAGTTAGCATACTATATATTTTATTAATACATATTTGTTAGGATTTTTCTAAAGCTTTAAACATTTACAAATTCTTCTATATATTCTCTTTATTGTTAAAGAAATAAATAATTTTTATTTTTTTTACAATGTAGTCTCTACATACCAAGAACATGGGCTGATGCAAGAACGGATTTGTGGACTCTTCCGGTGGGTCATTGGTTTTGCTAGTGGTCCATTTTCCTCTTAGAAGCGTAGGCCACCACCACCTGTCTGATTTTTGGGCCAGTACATCTTTTCACGCTACCAGCAGACAAATGACCCAGAACCTCAACGCATGTGTCACAATGGCACGTGGGAAAAGAAGACCCTTCACCATCCCACGTGCACGAGAACTGTTCAGTTTGTGAGGTAGGTAAGATATTGAAGCATACATGGTTGGTAGCCTGGGAAATGAGCGGGTAGGTGATACGCACAAAAGCATGACGTTCTCACGTTAGAGTTTTTTTACTTTTTACAGGACCCTGGACCCGAGAATATGCCATTATAATCGGGTTTTGGGTTTTTGGAAGTGGGGCCCATGTTTCAGTGGTACAGGCCTCTCAGTCAAGCTGGGCCTGATCCCTATGGCACGGTTTCATGAATTTAGGTAGGGTTGTAAGTGGGTGAGCGGACCGATGAGGTACCAAGAACCAACACATTTCGACCTGACCAAGACCACCCGACACATTTAGACCCGACCAAGACCTGACCCATTTGTTGAATGATATGGGCCTGGGTCCAAGAGCATACCCAATTGCTAAATGGGTCTAGATCTAGTTTCCTTTATATTAGGTCTGACCTGTCCCAATCCGACCTGAACTCATTTAGTAAATGGGTGGGTCTGGTCTATGTTGCAAGGGACCCATCTAGACACGGGTCTGGATCTAGTTTCCTTTATATTAGGTCTGACATGACCTGATGGGACCTGAACCCATTTAGTAAATGGGTGGGTTTAGTCTATATTGCAGGACCCATCCAGACTTGGAACCGTCTAGACCCGGTTTTAAACCAGGTAAAAATGCGTGCGTACCTTTGACAAGTAACATGGGAAAATGAAAAATCCACCCCATGTCCAGCTTAGAATACAAGACACCATGAAATCCGAATCGATGCGCCGAAGATGGTGGGATTAGTAAATTAGGATGTCTACGAGTTGCAGGTAAAAGGCTTTTGTAGAAAGTTTTTTGCACTAGGATGCTAAATGGGGCCCACCTTGATGTTTGGCATTGATTAATTTTGATATCAAATCAAGGTAACCTAAACTCATTAAACCCGATGAGACCCATTAGACCTATTTATAAGTGGATCTGGTTCAAGGTTGGGATATCCCTTAACCAAACCCCGTTAGACCTGATCCATTTATACATGGGTTTGGGCAGATCTCCCTTTACCAGATCCAGACCCTTTTATAAATGGGTTTGATGGGGTTGGCTTAGACTAGACCTAGAGGGTATGGGTCTAAAATTTGAACGCATTTAGTGTATGGGTAGATCTGCTTTTGGCTAAACCTGTACCAAACCCAACCATTTACAGCCCTAAATTTAGGGTTCTCAACGGACTGGGCTCATTGCAGGCCCAGGTCTATCCAAGCCTCACCCACAAAGTAAAGAGCCTCGACCAAGCCGAGCCCTGCCCATCATGCATGATCTATGAGAAAAATGCGCTTGAAATCCTAAGAAGGCCGCGAGATCAGACCGGCCTTGTACATCTCTAGCATCACCAATGTACTCATCTAAGGTTATTGGAAGAAGTGATCTGGGGGGCCACCCCATGGATGCCCATGGTCCAAAGATTGCAAGGATTGGATAATTCTAATGTCCGAATGTTATGACGCTCCCCCATCATTTACATTGCTCCTTTTTTTTTTTTTCCCCTTCAGATTCCATTGCTCACAATTGATACGAGGACTACAGTAATTGATGAACTGCAATTTGGGTTGTGACCTAAACACATTGGCTACCAGATCAACGGTTCTGATCAGCTGAGATGATTGCCACGCGTACATTGAAGATGCTAGATATGGGCAAGCAACCATATCTAGCTTGCATGTCAATGCCATTGCCTTATTCGAGTGATTTTATATCCATGCTCTCCACGTAAACATTCTCATTATATCATCATAATCAATCACCATTACACAAAAGTTGTATCAGAGCAATACATACAAGTGCTTCTGTATCAAAAATGGCCCATCAGATGAATGTTGTTGAAGAAGACGACCTACTTCAATACGATGATTTCCCAAATCGGCGGGCCGTGCTCCTCAAATCTGTCTTCATTGCTTCTCTAAACCAAGTTGCAGATGCTTTGGGGATCCGTCGCATATCGTTATTAGTGTAATTTACATAGTAAAGACCAAGGCGAAACGAATAGCCGCTGTCCCACTCGAAGTTGTCAATGTAAGACCACAGAAGATAGCCTCGAATGTCCGCTCCCTCCCTGAATCACAATTTAAAAAGAAATGTTAGTAAGAATCTTTTGTGCTGTATGAGGCATTGGTGGTACATGACAGACCAATAAACAGATGGATGGATGTTGATGAGGTCCATCAATGGTCCATTGAACAGCATTTAGCCATTTTGAATGTAGTCATGTAATTTCCATAGGAATGGCTATTTAACCATAATTACCTCATTGCTTGAAGTGTGTAATTCAGAGTATCTTTGATGAATTGGATCCTGTCCGTGTCTTGAAGGAGGTCTTCCATTGGTTGGCCCTCGTCGAGAGTTACATAACCTGGAAATATCCCGGTTACTATCATCAGAAATCTTCGAAATTGAAGAAATTTAAATCAGCTTAAACTATAATGTAATAGAAACTCAGGTTTCCACATTCAAGAGGAAAACCATTTCTCGTTTATATTATAAACTGTTCTTTTCTGCTATCCATTTCATGATATTGCATCTATTATAAAAAGGGGTGGTTTCCAGAGGTACCGTTACCACCATAAGCTTACGGTGGTACTGGGCAAATGTGGGGTCCAGTGATGTGTTCAGAGAACCCAACCCGTCCATAAGAAGCATAACCTCAGAAACCTCCAGAGCTTAAAAATCAGACTAATTGAAAATTCAGATGGCCCAGAACAGGGAACATGTTGAGAGGGAACACCCACCTATTGTATTTATACCCTTCATTAGTGCAGATAAAGTGTCATGCCAAGATTCAGGCTGTATTGCCACTCAAGTGAGCTCCTGTGAAATTCAAGGGTGGGTGTTTCCTCGCAGTTCGTTGCTATTGTTGTGGCCCACACTAGTTTTAGATTGGGCTCGAGTTTTGTGTTCGGAGGTGACATATCTAATAGACAGGTTGGATGGTCAAAATACATCATGTGGGACCCACATCAGCCAGGCACCACTGTAAGCTTAAAATGGGTCATCTAATATTCATGTTCTCTCATAAAATGGGCCTTTGTGATCTAATACACTAATTCAATGGATCGAAGATCCGCATTTTCCTTTCCCTACGAATTATGTATTGAATTTGTTCACATTTCTAGATCATAAGCAAGATATCTTAATATGTGGACTAGATAATTTTAGGTCGGGCCTGTTTCAATCTGATACAGAAATTGGGCTGCTGGGAATTGGGTCATTAGATAATTGGGCTGCTGGGAATTTTCAAAAATTTCCCATAGATCAACCAAGATCACCTCAAATCATGTGTCAAAATCGGCTATTTGGCAGACATGTCTCCTATAATTGGGTTTGGCTCCTAACGAAGTAGCCCTGATGGAAACGGAATCCATTGGTAAGGACCTTTGCTCCCATTTATGTGCTGCCAAATGGTTGAAATGGATTCTTTGAGAGATCCATTTTATGCTTTTGAGCTTTTAGGATTCACCAAAAAAAAAAAAAAAAAAAAAAAAAACTACGGAGCAAATCCCTGGGAATATGATTCCTCTCTAATAATCTGTTTTCCAGTACTCAAGCACAGTTTTTGAATTCCTGAGGATGGCTTTCCGAGCACCCAAGCATGATAGACAATCTCTTCGACAAGAAATCTGTTTCCCTAGAAACAAATTCGCTTGGAAACAGATTCACTCCACCTTTTAAGATTCTAAGGAGCCAAACAAACACTTGCATGCCTATTTTCTCCCGTTTGAGGCCTCACATGGAAAGATAAGATAAATGAACTATCATATGGATAACTCTTTTGTAACAAATCCTAATACATAAAATCAAAGGAAGTACAGTAGAAAATAAATAATATCATAATTGGTAAATCTTATTTACCTATCTCAGTAATATAAATGGGCGGATTTTCATATTTAACCTTGACATAATCCAATAGAAGCTTAATTCCAAATGGATAAGATCTCCAGTAGCTCACTCCTCCTTCCTGCATAAGCATCAAAGGTTAATACCATTTAAGAAAGAGTTATCTGATTTAAATTATGAAAACTCATACGTACACTCGGTCCAATGACAACACCATCTTTCTCACCTGCACATTGAGAAGAACATTTGTATTAATGGACATAGTGGATTAGCTTAGTTAACATAAACATAGCGGAAAATGTGAAAGAAAATTACTTGTGGTAATAGCAAAGGTATCTTGAACTTCCGGGCTGTCAGGCTCATCTTGGGTGGGACCGTCCGTTGGCGGGGCAGGAACTGCAGTGGAATTATCCATCACATACATTGTCACATAATGATTCATTCCTATGAAGTCGAAAGAGCCCTTAATATCATTGGATTCTTGTTCTGTAAACACGGGTAACCGATTTCCGACCAGTTTTTTCACTGACAATGGGTAGTCACCGAAGACGACTGGGTCTAAATATCTGCGACATCCAAACAAGTTCCTTAAAATGACTAAAATGGCAGAAATTTAATGTGGGCTTATTCCTATGCTTGTGTGCAATGTAAGACTACTGTTATTTTGGATTGTGGCCCATCCACAGATGGTCTGGATTGCCCGAAGAATTGTTCCATTTGTCTATTTTTTTTTCGGGGGGGGGGGGGGGGGGGGGGGGGGGGAGGGGGTTGATGGAATGTGCTTATTAGAATAGACAACCCTTTAATTAATTATATAAAATGAAAGAATACGAAAGCATGATTTACGCACAGGCCTAATGTATTGTCCAAAACCCGTTGAGTGGCGTCAACATCCTCTTTCGAAGAAGTAAGTGGCATATACCAATCCGAGTGTACCGAGATGCCGATACTCCCTTTTTGGGTTTTCTGCAAATGAAAATTCAACTAAAGAAGATTAGCTTTTTAAAAACTAGATTTATTTATAAATATCATGCATTTGTTCATCTAGTTATTTTCTGTTTTGGCCACACTGGACTTTTATCAGACCAACAAACTGTACATGTGGAGCCCACACCATATGGTGATCCAAACTGCTCAGAGGCGGGCCTTACTGTTTTAATTGTCCATTTGGCTAAAGGCGGGGACCACCAGATCCACTACGTACGTTGTCGAAGGGTGGATCCAAAGTTTGGTGTTTCTCTAAATCAAGCATCATATAATGACTAAAAAATGAGAAGGTAAAAGTGCTTTACTTGATATTTAGATCGGTAAATCTTGACCGCACGGGAGTGTGCAAGGAGGAGATTGTGAGAGACAATGTACGGCTCTCTAGAAGAGTCACCAGCGGGACAAGATGGAGGCGAGCATCTGCCTGGTGCATTGATCCCATTTCCATAGCCATGAGTAGCGAAGATTGAAGGTTCGTTTATAGTCACCCACTTTTTCACCCTGTCGCCAAACTCCTTAAAACAGAACTCGGCGAATTCACTGTAGTCATCCCTGGAATCAACAATTCTCAATATGTCAGGAATGAAGGATCGACAGTGTTTGATTGAGCTCTTGATCAGCTCGGCAAACTACACAGTGGGGCTCACCTTTTGGTGATGCAAATTATTTACAAAGAGGGCCCCATGGTGGATGGAGATGGAGATAACCCCAAGATCCTCACTATTGGAGGAGCCTAAGCGTCTGATTCAGCCCGCTATAAACAAAAATAACCATTGGGCCAGGTCTAACCAGCCCCATTTTTGTTTTAGATCACAATAGGCCTAGATTCGGTCTCGGCCAGGCTCAGTAGAAATGAAGATAAATCTAGGCCTGGTACAAGATGTGTAGTTTTCAGGCCAGAGAATCATGCCCAAGCCAAGCCCATAGGCCAAAAAGCTAAATCCAAGTCCAACCCACACAATCTGGACCAACAACCCAACTGGCCCATTACTGAAACTAAGCCTACATTGCAAGCAAAGAGGACAAAAACTAAGATGTCTACAATTTCCACATTCTTCATGGAATGGTCCATGTTCTTAGCTAAATCCCCTTGAGATGCATGGATAAAAGACCTGGTGACTCTGACGGCTTGATTGGTCCCGAGTCAGAAGATGAGTTGGGGTGACTCATCCAAGTCATGAATATTTTGAACTCTAACTCGAGGTGCCGAACTCGATTGGACTCAACTGAATAAACTGAATCTGAGTTGACTCGGACGAGTCATCCATGAGAGGTTTCTTTTCAACTTCTAAAATTTAAAAAATTTTAATTAGCATTTGTTTTTTAACTTTCAAACCTCATAAAAACCAAAAAAGAAAAAAAGAAAAGAAAGAAAGAAAAATCATTTGAGTATGTTACTGCCCGTACAGAATTCTCTTGCTTCTGAATCCTCCATATTCATCTTCAAGAACTTGTGGCACATCCCAGTGGAAAATAGTTGCACATGGTTCAATCCCTACACACACAACAAGAAGACACTCAGAGAATAATCTGTAGTTTTAAGGCAACCCACGAAGATTATCTGAATTGAGATCTAGACCGTTCATCTATTGTTCCCTACAGTGGATAGACCATTGCATGCATAAAATCATACCACTGAAGTGATTTTAGCCATTTGATTGGAGGATTTTCTACCAGTTGAATGTCCATCATTGGTTGGACCTTCCCTAACCATCTAATCCTCAGGACTCCACCAATCGTTGGCTAGGATCATCCGAGCAGTTCACCACCATCCATGGTAGGACCCAATATATGAAAGCTACAGATCCAACACATAGGACTGAATGTGTGGACATTGAGATTGAATGCACTATCTATCATCCCTGTTAACTAAATTACCATTTTTTATCAACTCATTTATGAGATTATTGTAGTATTGTACGGCTTTCAGGTTCACTGCTCCATGCCTAGTAGATCCTCCTGCAAGTGGATCCCACGTGTGAGATCAAAACCACACAAACATGCACGTGCAAACACAAGTGTACATCATACCTGGAAATATCCTTGGCCAAGATATTGAAAACCTGAACAGATCTGTCCCCAAGTTCTTGAGAATTTGAACATCTTCCTGGAAATAAGCTTCATTCACATTAAAACCCCAAAAATAAAAGAATATAACTAGTTACGTATGCAGAATCGACTGATCAGGACCGTGCATTCCTTGCATCCCACTTGTACCAGATCACCAGTCAAAAATCACACCGACCCACGTGATCGTCACCATTGATTGTTGGTCATCTTTCAAACCATAGCTGGGATGGTTAGTATCATCTGACCAAAGTGATTCTTTTGGATTGTATGGAAATCCAGGGTGGGGCACACTGCTAATTGAATTTGATTATTGGACCTATATTTCGTTCAAACGATCTTGAGTGTCCCATTTTGAGTGCTATCGATCAGATGGTGAGGACCATTCGATCAGTGAGAGTTTTGTTTCATGACCTGCTAAGAGTAGGGTTGAATGAATGAGCAAACCATATCAATGAGGGAACTGTTCCCTGTATCCGATGAAACTAGCTGTATGTAAACTCCCATACAACTAGTTGGAAATAGAGCCGTCAATGGGATAGTCTTGGGCTGGGCCGAGGTCTGTCCAAGCCCAGGACGTATATAAAACTTAGGCCCAAACCCGCATGGACCCAAATGAACCAAAGCAAACCGTCCCAAGGCCAGCCCATGTTTATTATGCACAGGCAGAACCTGATTCCAGCCCTAATCCAAGCACGGCCTACTTTGTATTGCAAGGAATACCTGCCAATGCACCAAAAGCTCTAGAGTTGTTGGGAAACTGGAATATGCCGCATCTCACACACAGGTCCTACAGTGTGGAGATGCACCTGCATCACTTTGTGCAATATCTGGGCTGTTCATTGAGTAGGCTCCATCATATTGACATATGACAAAAATGCCCTTAAAGTCCTAATCGGTTGGGTGGGCTCATGTTGGGCTGTGGGCTCTTAAATGAAGCCCAAGCCCATATTAGTAATTAAACTGGTGCAAATTATAGGCTTGGGCCCTGATGTTGTACAATCCTAATGGGTTATACACCACAGACTTCAGATCCTGATTGGCCAGGTGATAGGTGTAGGGACCACCACATAACAACGAATCAAGTATGTGACAGGTGGATGTCATACACATACCAGGCGTCCAATTTGAGATGTGGCCCAACAGTCCACTCGTGGAAGTGAGCCCAAGATATAGACGGGTGCACTACTAAAGTGGGCCACACCACAGGAAACGTGGCGATGGGGACGCTCATCACTGAAGCCTTCAAGCCGTCAGCAGCGATGTTAACATGCCATCCAACCTGTTCAATTGGTGAGTCCCACCACCAGCCAGAACACTAATATCAGCCTGTTCCAAAGCTTTGGTGGGCTCCCAACAAGGTTTCAGTCGTCGGTGTACCATCCTCACTATTTCCTTTGGTGTGGCATACTTGAATTTCAGATCTTCCTAATTTTTGGGTTCATATTCTAAAACGAACTCGCGCAACTAATGGACAGAATGGATACCACAAAGACATCACAGTGGCCCTCCAAATACGAAATTCGCGTCCCCTCAAATTCAAATAAAGCAAATACCTTGTATCGATGATATACATCAGCTGCTACTTCTCCATTGCCTCCACCCAATATCTTCCCTAAAAACATAAAAATTTCCAACACCGGTCATCGTAATAATTACAGAAAAACCCAAGAGAGGAAATAGTAAAATACCCACAAAAAGAAAAAAAGAAAGGAAAAGAAAAAGAGAGGCATTTTGGGTATTTACCAGGAAGAGAACAGAAAGTATCCCAGATGCTTAGACCCCTCCCATCTTCATAAGCTGCTCCTTCCACCTAAATTTTGAAAACAAAGAAGAAGAAAAAAGCCCACATTTTATAAAAAGAAAACAACAACAACAACAACAACAACAACAGAGTTTTTTCATTTGAATTTGAAGCATACCTGAAATGCAGATGTACTGAAACCAAATTGGAATTCATGTGGGAATGAATTTCTGTTGAGAACACTGCAAAGGATACCTTCTTCTGATAACAGAAGGAAACAGAAAATCAAGAGTGCGAGTGTATTTTGGGAACTCATCTTGTTCTTGTCTTCTGCTCGTTTTCATGGGATCGAGTCCAGTACTTATAGAAATATCCGAGTAAGTGGAAGTGTCGTTGTTTGATACACTTCCTACACTTGCACTCTTGAATTGTCCACGTGTAGCATATATAAATAAAAATACTGTCTGAAATTGGGGGGATCCATTTTAATTAAGATGTAAGCCTGAGATCAGATTGATTGGGCCATCTTAATCATCGATTCATGGACATTGTTTTCTTGAATATGGACCATACATTAGAAGATGCGTGATTACCAGCCGTAGCATGTTTTCTCTATGTAATTTATTGTTTATGGCCCATATAATGTTGTGCCCACTATTTGGACGGTTTGATTTGGGTTATATGAATGATACTCTTTTACATTCTTAGGTGTCTGAGTATAAACCTTCCCACTCTGCCAGAGTACTGAATATTTTCTAGGAGAGAGAGAACGCTCGCGTGTTTGCGGCGGCTACAACTGCGCCCAACATTACTTTTTGCTTCATTTTTCTTTCAAAGTGTCTAAAATACCCTCGTAGGATGACTAAAACACCCACGCCTCGCCGCATAAAATTTGTTGATTTTGGATTTTTTCTTTAAACGAGTTGGGGTAATATAGTCATTTAGAGGGATATTTTAGTCATTATGAAAATGTCCGCGTGATATTCCGATGCGTTTCTTTCGACGAGACGAGCGACTTTGCAGTGCATGTGCATCTCACACGTGTACTAATCAAAGCTTTCCTGTCCAAATCTCAGGTGGACCACACCACAGGAAACAGTGGTGATTGAACGCCTACCATTAAGTCTGTGTGACCTAATCAACGGTTTAGATGGCAGATAAACATTACGGTGGAACATAAGAAATTTTTAATGGTAGGCATTCAATCACCACTGTTTCCTATAGTGTGGTCCACCTGAGATTTGGATTTGTCTCATTTTTTATTTGATGCCATAAATCGAGTTGGAAAAATGGATGGACGGCATGGATAAAACACATACATCATGGTGGGGTCCAAGGCACCAACCAGTACTGAGGTTTCGGTACTGGAGTGGTCACTACAGAGGTACCAGCTCCAGTTCATTATATGTCCTCCAATCCGCCAGTTAAAATCATACTTTCTGTTTAACTTTTGGATTACAATCTATCTATCGTGGGTCCCACTATTTGTGCGGTTGATGTTTGAGGTACATGCATAGGTACGGTACAGTGGGGTGGTCGCGGTACAGCACCATATCATTTCGTGCACAGTCAGCATTGATGGCTTTATATTTAACTAAAATGGTGGTGAGTCCTCTTGTAATCCTCCCACGTGAGGCAAGGTCATCTAAGGTATAAAATCACGTGAGCTCCCAATACTCACGTGGGTTCTTCAAATGGGGGAAGCATGTGGACCGTGGATGCAGCATAGCCTGGCAAAGACAAGGCTGATCATAACTGACCAACTTGTTACCATCTTATGGAAATCAAATGAATAAAATCATTTTAAAAAAATAAATAAATAATGCAAAACTATGGTACCTAATTTATACAAAAAAAAAAAAAAAAAAAAATGAGGTACCATTAGGGCTGTACATTGAGTCAAGTAAGCCCGATTAACTTGCTTGACTCGGCTTGAAAAATCTCCACTCGACTTGGTTTGAAATTGGGTTTGAACCGAGTCAAGCTATTTTTTGGGTGACTCGACTCGACTCGACTCGAAGCTCGTTTGAACTCGACTCGGTTACACTCAGTTTGACTCGGTTCAATTTTAAATAACTCAAATATGTATAACATATCCTATAAATAGGACCAAAGTCGCGTGGAACACACGCAAGGCTGGTGTAAGGGATGCGATTGGATTAAGAGAGAAGATAAGTACAAAAGAAACTTGACCTCGACTCAAACTCACTCTAAGGGATGCGATTGGATTAGGAGAGAGGAGAAGTACAAAAGAAACTTGAACTCGATTCGAACTCACTTTGTCTGTTGGGCCACGTGAGTAGAGTTGAACACCGAGCAGGGGTATGGGGTACGTGACGCAGGGAGGACGTGGTAGGTCGATCACCGTCTCCCTAACCGATAGTTTCTCGAATCCACGAGAAGAAAGAAAATATAAAAAAAGAATTTAATTCCAAATAATTGTTTATTGAAGATTGAATGAATAATAACGAAATTACAATGCATATAAATAGGAAACTAAACCCTAGGTAAAGTATCAGAACCCAACTCCAACTTAAACTCCTAGAAAACGCAACTTACTATAAATAGTAAACTTACTATTTATAGAAGTCGTTCAATCCTACTAGAACTCTTGGTTTTCGGCCAAAAATAGAAAGTTTTCAAACGGCCTCAACCACGTTGTTCTACTAAATATTATAAGCCCTTTTCATGTTGGGCACTAATTCTAAAACCATACGGATGCAAAGTTATGATCGAATTAAAACTTACTATAAATAGTAAAACTGAAAATAAACTAGCCTAATGACCGTCGATACGGTCGATTCTCGCGATTCCGGCTTGGGCAACCCGACATAGCAGGGTTGGTTGGCTAAAGTAGCTCGAGCTACCCCAAATTGATATATTATACGTCCCGTAACTCATTCTGGATTGTGAGATACGATCGATTTACGGTCCTGACGGTCCGGATCACTTTCGACCCCGGCCGGTCTTCTTTTGCTCCATCTGGGCCATGAAATAATCAGCGACCCGTTCTACATCAGTCTCCTCCACTTCGAAAGAACTCGACCCCGAGTTCTCGCCCTGCTTTGGTTCATGATATTCGTACAGATCTGCCACGTTGAAAGTCCTTGAAATCTCCATGTCATCCGGAAGATCAACAACGTAGGCATTGTCATTGATCTTGCGAATGATCGGTACCGGTCCAATCTTCTTATGTTTCAACTTGTTGTAGGTCCCGGTAGGAAATTGCTCTTTACGTAGGTGGACCATCACCTGATCACCTATTTCGAACACTTTGGCGCGCCGATGCTTGTCGGCCGCTTCTTTGTATTTCTCGTTCGAAGCCTGTAATTTGTTGCGCACGTCTGCATGTATGTCCATGATTCGGTCTGCCATATGTTCAGCTGTAACGCTCATGCCCGGAAGCTTGGGCAGGGGAACCAAATCGAGTGTGTGACGAGGCACGCACCCATAAACAATATGGAACGGAGACTTTCCTGTCGATCGGTTTACCATGTTGTTGAACGCAAACTCTGCTTGAGCCAAGGCCATGTCCCACTGCTTCGGTTTGTCACCTGAAAGGCAACGGATGAGATTCCCCAATGTGCGGTTGACGACCTCAGTCTGCCCATCTGTTTGTGGATGATAAGCACTGCTGAAGTGAAGTCGTGTATCGAACCGATTCCACAAGGCTCGCCAAAAGTGGCTAACGAACTTTGTGTCCCGGTCTGAAGTGATCATTTTAGGAATCCCATGTAGTCGCACAACCTCTCTGAAGAAAAGGTTCGCAACATGTATCGCATCAAAGGTCTTCTTGCACGGAATGAAGTGTGCCATCTTGGAGAATCGGTCTACCACCACGAACACTGAGTCCATGCCGCGTTGTGTTCGTGGGAGCCCTAATATAAAATCCATAGATAAATCCTCCCAAGGGGCATCTGGCACAGGTAATGGCTTGTAAAGACCTGTATTTTGAGATTGTCCCTTAGCGATTTGACAAATATGACATCGTTGTACCGCCCTGCCAACATCACGAGCAAGTTGCGGCCAGTAATACCGCTCTTCTACCATCGCTCGAGTCTTATCTCGTCCTAGATGACCGCCGAGGCCACCGCCATGCAGCTCGATAATAATTTTGTCCTGTAATGAACTCTGCGGGATGCAAAGTCGATTTCCTTTGAAGAGGAAACCATCTTGAATTAGAAGGTCACTCTTGGCACTTTTTCCATGCATCTGTAAAATCCTCGTCCTCGACATAAAGTTCCTTGAGATAGTTGAATCCAATCACCTCACTGCTCACTGTAATAAGAAGGGATACACGTCGGCTTAGTGCATCTGCCACCTTGTTTTGCTGCCCTGATTTGTGTTTCAGAACGAACGTGAATTCCTGTAAAAACGAAATTCATCTAGCATGCATACGATTCACATTAGTCTGAGTATTGATAAATTTTAAGGCCTGATGATCAGTGTACAGTATAAATTCTCTTTGAATAAGATAATGACGCCAATGGCGCAGTGCCTGAACCACTGCATATAATTGAAGTTCATAGGTCGACCACTTCTGTCGTGCGTCGCTGAGTTTCTCACTGTAAAAGGCAACCGGCCTGCCCTCCTGAGAAAGGACTCCCCCAATGCCGACAATAGATGCGTCGCATTCTACCTCAAATAGCTTATCGAAATTAGGGAGTACCAGGACCGGGGTAGTGGACAACCGATGTTTAATTTCTGTAAAGTTCTTCTCAGCCCCTTCGGTCCATTAAAACGGACCTTTCTTCATACAGTCGGTAATCGGCGCGACGATACTGCTGAAGTTCCGCACAAATCGACGATAGAAGGTCGCCAACCCATGAAAACTTCGTACCTTATGAATGTTTGTCGGAGTCGCCCAATCCCGAATAGCTCGAACTTTTTCTTCGTCCACTCGGATACCCGTGGACGACACAATGAACCCCAGAAACAATAATTGATCAGTTAAGAAGCTACACTTTTTCAGATTTAAGTATAGTTTGTTGTCGGCCAACACTTGTAGCACTTTTCTGATGTGGGTCATGTGCTCCGTTTCATCCTGACTGTATATTAGAATGTCGTCAAAGTAAACGACAACGAAACGGCCAATGAACGGCTTCAACACTTGGTTCATTAAACGTATGAAGGTGCTTAGTGCGTTGGTCAAACCGAAGGGCATAACCAGCCACTCATATAGCCCTTTCTTGGTCTTGAAGGTCGTTTTCCACTTGTCACCTGGCCTAATACGGATTTGATGGTATCCACTCCGTAAGTCCAGTTTCGAGAACACCTTGGAGCCTTCGAGCATGTCCAGCATATCATCCAACCGCGGTATTGGAAATCGATATTTAATTATTATTTTATTGATCGCGCGGCTATCGATGCACATATGCCATGTTCCGTCCTTCTTTAGGGTAAGGAGTGCCGGAACGGCACACGGGCTCATGCTCTTTTTAATAAGACCCTTACGGATCAGTTCCTCCACCTGTCCCTGTAGAATTTCACACTCTTTGGACTCATCCGATAGTGCGGTCGGTTGGGTAGACTGGACCCTGGGATAAGGTCGATGTGATGTTGTATGTCTTGCATGGGAGGCAACTCATTAGGTAACTCTCCAGGCCAAGTACTTCAAAATTCTTCTAGTAGTGGTTTAAGGCGTTGAGGAATATTAGAGGATCCTGATTCCTCGCCTTTTACCATAACGGCATAAATCTCGCCCGTTTCCTTTAATTCCTTAACAAACTCGCGAATGGTAACAAGAGAGTTCCCCTCCACTTTAGAAGCTTCAGGGTGTTTGTCTGGTGTTATAGGGGCCAAAACAATTTTTCGACCATCCTTGGTGAACATGTATATGTTTTCCCGTCCACTGTGGGCCACATCTCGATCCGATTGCCATGGTCGCCCAAGTAACATGTGGCAGGCTTCCATGTCAACCACATT
This sequence comes from Liriodendron chinense, assembly GCA_003013855.2. NCBI lineage: Eukaryota > Viridiplantae > Streptophyta > Magnoliopsida > Magnoliales > Magnoliaceae > Liriodendron > Liriodendron chinense. The sequence continues at coordinate 4,446,461 of PVNU02003892.1, read as the reverse complement.
ACAGAGGACCTCGTCCTTATAGCTTTTACCAATGGAAAACGAGATAATGCATTGATGAGTTACCTTAGTTTCGTTCACCTTCTTGATCCAACCGATAGAGTAAGGGGTAGGGTGCTTCGTCATAGGCAGATGTAACTTATCCACCATAACTCCCGAGACAATATTTTCGCTACTCCCACTATCTATGATCACGTCACAGATTTTGCCCTACACGGTGCACTTTGTGCGAAAAATATTATGTCGTTGTAGGTGCACTTCCTTCTTGGGAGCGTAAAGTAGTCGTCTTACTACTAGCGATTCCCCATGATCTTCAGTCAGCCAATCGACATCTTCTGTGTCCCCCTCTTCGGCCTGTTCCAATTCAGGGTTGTCTTCTGTTGACTCACCTTCCACGCCGCCTTCATTCGTAGTTAAGTGCGTTGTAGGGCGTTGAGGGCAAGCGTTCGACCAGTGACCTGGTTGGTCATAACGGAGACAATGGTCTGGTCTTGGCTGACCATATGGGTTGGGGATCCTGCTGGAACCTGCTGTAGTGGGAGCTGTACGTTGAGGTCTTGAGGAACCGCTTCCCCAGTCCAGGTTCGTGACCGTAGGAGGTTGAGGACGCCCTCCTATAGGTTCCTTGCCTTTGGCCAATGTTGTATCTTGAGTGGGTCCGGTGTTGGGATTTTGTGTTACTGGATAAGGTCGAGTAGGGGGCCGTGATAACTGCGTTTCTGCTCGAGTGGCCAATTGGTTGGCCTCACTCATCGTCCAGACTGGATGCATCTGGACTCAATCCTGGATTGCAAATCGCAACCCACCAATGAATCGTGATACTTGTTGTGCCTCTGATTCCAATAAATTATTCCGTGTAGCCAATCGTTGGAATTCTTCAAGATATTTGGAAACGGTTCGATTTTCCTGACGACAATTTTGATATTGTTGGAACAAAATTTGTTCATAGTCGCTAGGGAGGAATCGAGCTCTCAGAAGCTGTCTCATCCGAGGCCATGTTCGGATGGGTGTCTTATTCTGACGGGTGCGGAAAACCTGTAGGTTTTCCCACCATACTGAAGCACCGGATTTAAATTTATATGCAATTAGCTTTACCTTCTTGTCGTCCGGCACTTCCATATAGTCGAAGTATCGTTCGACCTCTGCCAGCCAGTCGAGGAACTCCTCTATTCGAAATAGGCCATTAAAGTTGGGAAGATCAGCTTTGCCCCGATAATCTCGTTCTGCTCGTTCCACACGCTCATTCCCTAGCGCAGGTCATCGTACGAATATGTATTCGACCTCGTCATCGCTTGGTTCTGAATCATCTGGTGTAACCCTATGGTTATCCACCTGGGATGTTCTACGGACAACATGATTGTCCCGTATAACAACTGTTGGTGGTTGTTGGTCGCCTTGGGCTTGAAGAGGAGCTAGCGATGCTGCAATCTGGTCGAGGGTCGCCTGTATACCTTGCAGGATCAACCGATTCTCCCGTCGTACTGCTTCGAATGCTGCCTCGAAGGCTGTCGCCGTTAGATGGTCCCTTGGAGCACCGTCCTTAGGATGAGGATCCAACCCTTCATTAGAGGTCATCGTCCTGAGGAAGAAACCTCGCTTTGATACCAATGACGCAGGGAGGACGTGGTAGGTTGATCACCGTCTCCCTAACCAATAGTTTCTCGAATCCACGAGAAGAAAGAAAAGATAAAAAAGGAATTTAATTCTAAATAATTGTTTATTGAAGATTGAATGAATAATAACGAAATTACAATGCATGTAAATAGGAAACTAAACCCTAGGTAAAGTATCAGAATCCAACTCCAACTTAAACTCCTAGAAAACGCAACTTACTATAAATAGTAAACTTACTATTTATAGAAGTCGTTCAATCCTACTAGAACTCTTGGTTTTCAGCTAAAAATAGAAAGTTTTCAAACGGCCTCAATCACGTTGTTCTACTAAATATTCTAAGCCCTTTTCATGTTGGGCACTAACTCTAAAACCATACGGATGCAAAGTTATGATCAAATTAAAACTTACTATAAATAGTAAAACTGAAAATAAACTAGCCTAATGACCGTCGATACGGTCGATTCTCGCGATGCCGGCTTGGGCAACCCGGCATAGCGGGGTTGGTTAGCTAAAGTAGCTCGAGCTACCCCAAATTGATATATTAATTATACGTCCCGTAACTCATTCCGGATTGTGAGATACGACCAATTTACGGTCCTGACGGTCCGGATCACTTTCGACCTTAGCCGGTCTTCTTTTGCTCCATCTGGGCCATGAAATAATCAGCGACCCGTTCTACATCAGTACGGGTTGAGCATCAAACTGGGCCAAGCTCGGCTCATCCACCGCACTAGGTAATAAGAGATTTGATTTAAGTTTGTACAAGTGGGGGCAAATGGTTCAATGATCCCAATGTTGATATGATGGGACCCACCATGAATGGCCCATGTGCCAAGGATGATCCTAGCTACAGAATATTTGGCCTTCCATTGGTTTGATGGGCCTCATTGTATTTTTCTCGTTGAACATCTTTTGTTGGCCGTGTATTGAGAAGTTTGGGATTTGCCACCTCGGATATTCTCAGTGCATGGGATATTCAAGGAAGGAACATACTGTTGTAAAATTACTTCTTTATATTTAGTACATAATAAACTTTCATTTTTGAAATTAATTAATTTTTTTTATTATTTAGAAAAAAAAACACAACACATACCAACGGTTTGGATCACAGAATAGTGGACCCACATGTACAAACTAAAGAATGGGTATCCCCAATGTTCCTAGCATTGCATAATTCCTCATTGAGTCCAAGTCTGATGGTCCAAGTTGACTCAGTTGAGTCGAACGCTGTTCCGAAAGCATGGCCTTTTTTGGGAGTGTTTTGGTTAATAGGACAAGCATACTTCCAAAGTGCAACGATCGGTGAAACAGATTGGGCTGTCATGGAGGCTTGCGTTGGACCAAGGACTGTCCAAGGCCGGCCTGTGACTGACCCAAACTCACCTTGGGCTTTAGGGGCCCAAAAAAGGCCCAAGCCCAGATCATGATGATCATTCGGATCCCCAGCTCAAGCCTCAGATTAACAACCCACTTTTGTGAGAGATCTGGGCTATTCATTTATTGTGCCCCATCCTGCATGATATCTATAGGATAAGAATGCAATGAAATCCTAAATGGAAGATAGTGGTGGGCTGACAAAATTTAAACAAAGCCCAAGCCTAGTGTGAATATTAATGGGTTCAAGTTTAGGCCCGGGCCTTACCCTCCTGCCTGGTTCTCCAGCCCAAGCCTTGGCTGAAGTGGGCCAGGCCAAAAGCCCGAGGGCCCCATGCAATATCTATAGAGAATGAATTGGAAAGGTAGATTGCACAGGTTCAATTTTTACTCCCTTGCCATTCTAAGAATGGCAAATTCTTCTCAATCTTTTTTTTTTTTTTTGTTTAAATGCCTTTCTTAGCCTTTTGGCTAAGATCAAGTGTAGTACTGTTCTTATCAGTTTAATATCTGAAAAATGGGCCATCAACTCAAATGATATTAAATCAATTTCTAGTAGAGGAGGGCCCACCAGTAGCTTTTTTTTTTTTTTTTTTGGGTTAGTTCACACACCCGATTTGTTAGTACACCCACCTACCCCTGTTAGCCACATCACAATGTTAGCCACCCCATATGAGAATCCATACCATGACCTCAGTGTTGAAATGAGGCTATCTTCACTTAGTCTGCCACTTGAGCTATGGACCGTGGGTGTTCCACCACAGTAGCTTGCCGTCAAGCATTGCCCTTGTGTTGCACAACTGCATGAACCTGCGCACCCTTCTATGGAAAAAAGGTCTTTTGTGGAAATACGTTTTACTTACATGTGTGCAATTTGGAGTACTAACATCCACATTAACGGTCAAGAACTTTAGATTATGCATTCCCATGTGTACAAGATTTTGGACTGCTGTTTATATGCTGTGCCATATCTATCACATAGTTTTTAAATTGGAAAAATTGACCCTCCCAAGTTGACTTGACTGGGCCAAAATTTCATCAAGAATTGAAAAAGAAGAAAAAAAAGAAGAAAAAAAAAAGAAAAAAAAAACTTCATCTTATCATGGCTCGGTCAAGAAAACCCCAACTAGAAAAACTAGGCAATATTGGACACATAAGGGAAAAAATTGACAAAACTGGACTCAGCTCAATTCAACATAATTTTTTACGAAATGCTCGAGTGCTCCTAATTGCATTGGTTCAGTTGAATAATTCAATTGGTCCACCTAAACTGTCCATTAAATAAAAAATTGCATTACATGGGACGCCATGCAAAAATCACACTCATTGGATGATCTAAACCATCCTCCATCGCTATATTTTCAAATTATTATTATTATTATTTTTGTTGTTGTTGTTGTTGTTGTTGTTGTTGTTCAAGTCATGGATGGGATGGTTATGATCATTGCCTAACAAAAGTGGTGCACTTCAATCATCCCTAATCCATCATGGTCTGTAACAAATGAATGGATTAAATTTTTACCGGACTTATTTTTATCTTAACAATCCTCACCATCCATATTAAAATCCATTAATCAAGTTGTTAGTTTTTGTCAGATCAATGTGATCTTTGCTTGGTGGCACATGAAATGTGCATTCGATCTACTGAACGGTATAGATCCTTGGATTGGGCTGTCTAGATCCTTGGAGTTTTCAAGAAGCTGAGTCGACTCAACTCCGCTGAGCTGAGTTTTGGTATTTTTAACCAGTGGCTGGACCTTTTATGCGACGTCAATTGTCATCCAAAAAATCATCCAATCAGCTCCTAGCAGCAACTGAAGGGTGCCTAATCTTAGTTTGGCTCGATTAGATGAATGGTCCAGATATGGCACATGTGCACCAACTGCACGGAAGATTGACTGCTGGATGACACATATTTCCTTGTAGCATTGGATAATGATCTCATTGCTTGTGTGGGTAACATCATTTGGGGACTCCACTTTGAAATTCCCTGCTAGGCCCAATTGGGCCTTTAACTCATTTCCAAGCCTGGCCCAGTCAGAAGTAATAGTGTATGATCAACATTCTGATATAGAAATAATGCAAATCAATTGCTAGGTCTGGTAATAATGGAAGGTCAATGATCATATCTAATTATAATGGACGTTTAGTTGTAATAGATGATGAACGGCCAAAACTCAGCATAATAGATGACCAATGTTTATATCTATTGATAATGGATGGTCAGCCGTCCAACCTTGCCTTGATGTAAGACCGATGGTCAAATCTAGTGATAATGGAAGATCAATGGTCCATTCTAGCAATGTTGGTCTCGAATATGGCCATGCAATGTGTGTGCGTAGTTTGCGGCTGTGCTAGAACCGATTTGTGGTCTGATTCAAACCAAACTCCTTCAACCCTTAGTGTGGAGATAGAGTGGTGTGTCCGTGATGGTTAGAAGACCAACCATCTATTCTGCGATTTGCAGAGATTGGGGTGCATTCTCAAATGAATCCTTTTTGCCTTGAGAACTAAGGAATTTCAAGTGTACAACAAGTGTATGGTTGAGCAAAGTGTGACAATGGAAATCGAAAATGGATGTGATGGTTGAGGAACAATGGAACTAAACACTAACAGGTATTGCCATTCTGGCTAAGAGCAGTGGGGTGCCTAACTGAGCAGCTCATTGATAAGCAAGGGAAGAGCAATGCTGAGATTATAGTTGACCTATCATATGAGCGTAGGTGGATGACTCTTAAGACTACACTCTTCCTTCATATCTGACATGCAAGCATAGATGGAAGAAAATTATAATTACTGGTTATCACTTAGTTAGTTCGACGTGGTCACAAGGACATACTGAACTACTCTTAGAGAGACTGAGGGTTCCATGGCTGATGAGTGCTGGAATGGATAAGTATCAAGAGGACTGGATAAGCATTGTTGTGCTGGATTGGTTGTTGGCTTGTTGTATTTTGGATTGATGCTCCCTTAATTTGCTTCGAATACTTCTCTCTTATTTATAGGCTGCTTGATGAAGTTGTGTAATTAATAACTTCTGCCTATTTGTCAACTTTGCATGCGGTGAACCGTAAGCCAATGATTACCTCCATTTGATTATGCTATCTCGTATGTGCTTTAGGGTTGACACAGCCCTAACGGTTACAAGCTAACCCTTATCTCCAAGTCACATGAGCAACGACTTCTTGATAATTTGCTCATTGATGAGATGTCTTCCATATATTTAGCGCATGTCACGAAGATATTATACGTGTCATGTGACCACATCCATGTCAATAATATGATATTGCCAGATATTGTCCAAACATGCAATTATGGGGGAATCAATAGTTAGATCAGACCAATGTCTGGACAGAGTGATAATGAACGATATCTACTGATGATGGATGATCAAAGGTCAGATTTCCTTATAAAGAATGATAAACAGTCTGTTCTCATAATACTGGATGACCAATGGTTAGATCTAGTGATGATGCATGATCAATGGTTCTCACAAAAGTCCACCTTCATGCCAGTCCTAACCTTTCAGGTGGCTTCTATATATTGCACGTGACCAAAAATTTTGGTAAGTATGAAGTCGGTTTTATATCACGTCTCCAAAGATCCCTTTGATTCAATGCTACGGCCTGGATTGACCGTAGCTTGTTCGCCAGACTAAGGATCAGGCCCAACATAGCACACTAACCAGGCATTTGGGCCTTATCTATAGAGTGGCCCACTTTAATTATGAAACTGAATTATTTTTTTGCTACAGGGAATAGTATCGAGAAGCGCACTTGATAGACAGAGTGGATGCCATATATAAAGCCTGGTTGGCCCCAAGTGTTCTATATGCTGCATAAAATAGGTGTTGCAGAGGATTTCAGTCTATCAACCGTGCTCCACCCAGCCTTTTGGATTGGGCTTAGACCTATTATCTTAGCTTGTGGACCGATCTTGAGAGTAGACCTTGCATGCATGTCTCAATTAAATCTGGGCTAGGCTTAGGCTCAAGTTATTTCAGCTGAACCTCGCGCCTAGCCTGACCGGACTTCATCAGTACATGTCTTAGCCTTTTGGCTAAGATCAAGTGTAGTACCGTTCTTATCAGTTTAATATCTGAAAAATAGGCCATCAATTCAAATGATATTAAATCCATTTCTAAGTAGAGGAGGGCCCACCACAGTAGCTTTTGTTTTTTTTTGGGGGGGAGGGTTAGTTCACACACCCCATTTGTTAGTACACCCCCCCACCCCTCTTAGTCACATCACAATGTTAGCCACCCCATATGGGAATCGATACCATTATCTCAGTGTTGAAACGAGACTATCTTCACTCAGTCTGCCACTTGAGCTATAGACGTGGGTGTTCCACCACTGTAGCTTGCTGTCAAGCATTGCCCTTGTGTTGCACAATTGCATGGACCTGCGCACCCTTCTATGGAAAAAAGGTCCCTTGTGGAAATACGTTTTACTTACATGTGTGCAATTTCAAGTACTAACATCCACATTAACGGTCAAGAACTTTAGATTATGCATTCCCATGTGTACAAGATTTTGGACTGCCGTTTATATGCTGTGCCATATCTATCACATAGTTTTTAAATTGGAAAAATTGACCCTCCCAAGTTGACTTGACTGGGCCAAAATTTCATCAAGAATTGAAATAATAATAATAATAAAAAAAAACCTTCATCTTGTCATGGCTCGGTCAAGAAAACCCCAACTTGAAAAACTAGGCAATATTGGACACATAAGGGAGAAAATTGACAAAACTGGACTCAGCTCAATTCGACATAATTTATTAGCAAATGCTCGAGTGCTCCTAATTGCATTAGTTCAGTTGAATAATTCAATTGGTCCACCTAAACTGTCCATTAAATAAAAAAATGCATTACATGGGACACCATGCAAAAATAACACTCATTGGATGATCTAAACCATCCTTTGTCGCTATATTTTCTAAAGTTTGTTGTTGTTGTTGTTGTTATTGTTGTTGTTGTTGTTGTCGACAACGACGTCGTCGTTGTTGAAGTCATGGATGGAATGGTTATGATCATTGCCTAACAAAAGTGGTTCACTTCAATCATCCTGAATCCATCATGGTCTGTAACAAATAAATGGATTAAATTTTTACTGGACTTATTTTTATGTTAACAATCGTCACCATCATATTAAAATCCATTGATCAAATTGTTAGTTTTTGTCAGATCAATGTGATCTTTGCTTGGTGGCACATGAAATGTGCATTCGATCTACTGAACGGTCTAGATCCTTGGATTGGGTTGTCTAGATCCTTGGAGTTTTCAAGAAGCTGAGTCGACTCAACTCCGCTGAGCTGAGTTTTGGTATTTTTAACCAGTGGCTGGACCTTTTATGCGACGTCAATTGTCATCCAAAAAATCATCCAATCAGTTCCTAGCAGCAACTGAAGGGTGCCTAATCTTAGTTTGGCTCGATTAGATGAATGGTCCAGATATGGCACATGTGCACCAACTGCACGGGAGATTGACTGCTCGATGACACATATTTCCTTGTAGCATTGGATAATGATCTCATTGCTTGTGTGGGTAACATCATTTGGGGACTCCACTTTGAAATTCCCTGCTAGGCCCAATTGGGCCTTTAACTCATTTCCAAGCCTGGCCCAGTCAGAAGTAATAGTGTATGATCAACATTCTGATATAGAAATAATGAAAATCAATTGCTAGATCTGGTAATAAAGGAAGGTCAATGATCATATTTAATAATAATGGACGTTTAGTTGTAACAGATGATGAATGGCCAAAACTCAGCATAATAGATGACCAATGTTTATATCTATTGATAATGGATGGTCAGCCGTCCAACCTTGCCTTGATGTAGGACCGATGGTCAAATCTAGTGATAATGGAAGATCAATGGTCCATTCCTACAATGTTGGTCTCGAATATGGCCATGCAATGTGTGTGCGTAGCTTGCAACTGTGCTAGAACCGATTTGTGGTCTGATTCAAACCAAACGCCTTCAACCCTTAGTGTGGAGATAGAGTGGTGTGTCTGTGATGGTTAGAAGACCAACCATCTATTCTGCGATTTGCAGAGATTGGGGTGCATTCTCAAATGAATCCTTTTTGCCTTGAGAACTAAGGAATTTCAAGTGTACAACAAGTGTATAGTTGAGCAAAGTGTGACAATGGAAATCGAAAATGGATGTGATGGTTGAGGAACAATGGAACTAAACACTAACAGGTATTGCCATTCTGGCTAAGAGCAGTGGGGTGCCTAACTGAGCAGCTCATTGATAAGCAAGGGAAGAGCAATGCTGAGATTATAGTTGACCTATCATATGAGCGTAGGTGGATGACTCTTAAGACTACACTCTTCCTTCATATCTGACATGCAAGCATAGATGGAAGAAAATTATAATTACTAGTTATCACTTAGTTAGTTCGACGTGGTCACAAGGACATACTGAACTACTCTTAGAGAGACTGAGGGTTCCATGGCTGATGAGTGTTGGAATGGATAAGTATCAAGAGGACTGGATAAGCATTGTTGTGCTGGATTGGTTGTTGGCTTGTTGTATTTTGGATTGATGCTCCCTTAATTTGCTTCGAATACTTCTCTCTTATTTATAGGCTGCTTGATGAAGTTGTGTAATTAATAACTTCTGCCTATTTGTCAACTTTGCATGCGGTGAACCGTAAGCCAATGATTACCTCCATTTGATTATGCTATCTCGTATGTGCTTCAGTGTTGACATAGCATTAACAGTTACAAGCTAACCCTTATCTCCAAGTCACATGAGTAATGACTTCTTGACGATTTGCTAATCGATGAGATGTCTTTCGTATATTTAGCGCATGTCATGAAGATATCATACGTATCGTGGCCACATCTATGTTGTTAATATGGTACTGCCAGATCTTGTCTAAACATGCAATTATGGGGAATCAATAGTTAGATCAGACCAATGTCTGGACAGAGTGATAATGAACGATATCTACTGATGATGGATGATCAAAGGTCAGATTTCCTTATAAAGAATGATAAACAGTCCTTTCTCACAATAGTGGATGACTAATGGTTAGATAGTGATGATGCATGATCAATGGTTCTCACAAAAGTCCACCTTCATGCCAGTCCCAACCTTCATTTTGGTAAGTATGAAGTCGGTTTTATATCACGTCTCCAAAGATCCCTTTGATTCAATGCTATGGCCTGGATAGACTGTAGCTTGTTTGCCAGACCAGGGATCAGGCCCAACAGAGCACACTAACCAGGCATTCGGGCCTTATCTATGGAGTGCCCACTTTAATTATGAAATTGAATTATTTTTTTGCTACAGGGAATAGTATCGAGAAGTGCACTTGATAGACGGAGTGGATGTCATATATAAAGCCTGGTTGGCCCCAAATGTTCTATGCGCTGCATAAAATAGGTGTTGTAGAGGATTTCAATCTATCGACCTAGCTCCACCCAAATAGGCTTGGACCTATTATCTTGGCTTGTGGACCGAGCTTGAGAGTAGACCTTGCATGCATGTCTCGATTAAATCTCGGCTAATCTTAGGCTCAAGTTATTTCAGCTGAACCTTGCGCCTAGCCTGACCCGACTTCATCGGTACATGTCTTACATGATACAAATATGCAATTCGGTAGATATATATGGACCACTTAATTAACAGATAGATTAGGGATATTATCAATTTTCTTACTAGGCAAGGTCAGGTCGTGCCGTTGTATCAACTCTGGGCCCAACAATTTTTCAGCCGGGCTTAGGCCTGCAGTGATAGGCTGATGCTGGGCCCAGTCCATTGTCAGCCCTACCTTCAACAAAAAAGCTCCATTAAGCACCACTGATGTGAATGTGACGTCCAATTTGTCCATTTGTTCCAATTTGGTGATGAGCTAAAAAATCAGGCCGATCTAAAAATGAAGTTAGCCACACCACAGGAACAGAGAGGACGGGGACACCCAATATTGGACCTCCCTGGGCGCACCGAAATTTTGGATCAGGCTAAAAATTCGTTTTTTCCTTAATCCTTTGGTGGCTCACCTTATGAACGGCTTGGATGGCATATAAAAATCATGGTGGGCCCTAGGAAAGTTTCAATGGGGATGCCCCATTCCAATGTTCACTGTGGCTTGGCCACTCTGAGGTTTCTGATGGCTTGATTTTTGGCTCGCGTCCTATGATGTCCCATAACTAACAGACATAGTTGATGTCACACACATCACGGTAGCTCGACATATGTTTTTGTTGCATGCCCTCCGTTCAGGTGTTGAAGGCAACTCTGTTTCAAAAATGCAGCGGAAGGCCATTTTAGGCCCTCTATATTGGGAGTGGCACGTTTTGAGTAGGGCTGTAAATGGGTTAACAGACCTGATGGGTTATCTAGAACCAACCCATTTAGACCCGATCGAGACCTTACCCATTTGTAAAATGGCACGGGTTTGGATCCAAGAACAGACCCAATTGCTAAATGGCTTTGGATTTGGTTTCCTTTATATTAGGCCCAACCCGACCCGAACCCATTTAGTAAGTGGGCAGGTTTATGTTGCAAGAGACCCATCCAAGCCCGAACTCGTCCAGACCCGATTTTAAACCTGATAAAAATGCTTACATACTAGATCCAGATCCATTAGACCCGACCCATTTATAAATGGGTCTAGGTGGATCTCTCCCTCTACTAGATCCAGACCCATTTATAAATAGGTCTGATGGGGTTGACTTAGACTCGACCTAGAACTGCCCATTTAGTAAAAAGGTTTGAGTCTAAAATTTGGACCCAGAGCCATTTAGTAAATGGGCATGTCTGATTTTGGCTAAACCCGCCCCAAATCCGACCATTTATAGCCCTCGTTTTGAGAGTGACTAGAGGCAATGCCTGGTGGATGGAATGCATATACAATCAAGTTGTCCATCAGGTGGGCTTCACTTTCAACATGGATCCTAAAAATCAGGGCACTATACAAGTTAGGGGGACTACACGATGGGAATGGTGTAATCATTACTAAATCATCTAAATTCCTAGTGTGGCCCACATGGGTCTTGGAATGTCTTTAATTTTCTTGGTGTGTCCCTTCATCCCATCGTGGCGTATCATATATGAATGGATTGGATAGCATATCAACACATATCAACACAAGGGTGTAGGGGTGTCAATGGCCAGGGCTTGGTTAAGGTCGGGCCAACTCTGTCCAAGCCCGCCCGCCATCTTAAACATATGCCCAAACCTAGTCCGGGCCCATGACAGGTCAAAATTGTCTAGCCTGAGCCTGAGCTTGAGCCTGAGCATAACCCTGACTTGGAACACATGTAGGTCCTTCTTGTGCAATATGCGCACCAGAAAGTAAACCTTTCAAATATCCAATCCAATTATTCTGCATGAATCCGCCTGTTGAATAATATCTAATTTCTATAAAATATTAAACCATAAGAATTATCCAAGTTATACATGCCCAGAATGAATTGTGTAGACAAATTCTCACTTCGTAAATTTTGATGCCCCTAATATATCATAAACGAATGAATTAAGAGACACTACAACAATTGGCACTTATAGCGGCGGATTAATCCACCGCTATAACATGTATATCCGCCGCTATAACCTATAGCGGTAGATTAATCCACCACTATAACATGTATATCTGCTGCTATAAACTATAGCGGCGATGCGACGGCGGATATAATATTTAGAACCGACTTTTATTTCTAGAACCAACTTCTATTTCTCTTGTAGGAGACGAGAATGTCACAAATCGTCCATAGAGGAGGACCACAATATATATATATATATATATATATATATGTAATAGCAATAAAAAAAAAAGGTGGGAGTACACCTGCAATCATTATAAAGAAGAAAGATGGCACTATGCGTCTGTGCATAGACTACCATCGCTTGAATCAGGCTACGATCATGAATATGTACCTATTACCTCATATTGATAACTTGTTTGATTAATTGAGAGGAGTTCGTTACTTGTCTAAGATGGATTAAAATGAGCATATCATCAGCTACATATAAAAGAAGAAGATATTCTCAAGACAGCTTTTAGAACGTGGTATGAGCATTATAAATTCTTGGTCATGCCTTTTGGACTGACCAATTAATGTTTCGACTGTATTCATGGATCAGATGAACAAAGTTTTTTAGTCTTACCCATATTGTTTCATAATTATCATATTCATCGATGATATATTGATCTACTCCAAGACCAGCGAAGAACATTAATTGCATTTGAAGGTAGCGCTGCAAACCCTGAAAGATAATCAGCTATATGCCAAGTTCTCAAAATGCGAATTCTGGAAGGAAAGCGTCAAGTTTCTTGGTCATGTGGTTACGAAAGAAGTAATTGCGTTTGATCTACAAAGATAGAGGTTGTGGTAAAGTGCGAACATCCCACAGAAGTCAAAAGCTTCCTCGGACTTGCTGGTTACTATAGAAGATTTATTAAGGACCTTTTCAAGATTTTCAGGCTGTCGATGAATTAACTGAGAAAGGAGTACCTTTTAAATGGATCGAAAAGTGTGAAAAGACTTTTGGCGAATTGAAGTAGCTTTTGACAACGACATTTGTACTCACTCTTCTGCAAGACAGAGTGAAATCCATACTTTTATACAAATGCATCAATCAAGGGTCTAGATTGTGCACTCATGTAAAGTGATAAGGTGATTGCTTATGCATCTAAGCAGTTAAAGACTCATGAGCGTAATTACCTGACTTACGATATGGAGTTAGCTGTCATTATGTTTACTTTTAAGATTTGGAGACATTATCTATACAGCAAGTGATTTGATCTCTTTATAGATCACAAAAGTCCCAAGTACTTATTTTGATAAAAGGATCTGAACATGGGACAAAGAAGATGGGCCAAATTTTTAAAAGATTATAATTTTTTGTTGAACTATCAATCAGGTAAGGAAAACTTAGTAGTAGATACACTGAGCTGAAAATAACATAAGCAACATATTGTAGCTAGTCTAATGATTTGGGAATGGGAGATGTTGAACTTTGTGAGAGAGTTCGACATCTAGTTGCAGTTTCAAGAGTAGATGGTTTGCCTATGTAATGTAATGGTGAAGGAAACATTAAAGTAACGGGTTATAGAAGCACAAGGTGGTGATGAGTGGTTATTGGAAACGATGGCCAAACATCAAGAAAATGATGCATCAGAGTGGAGGATCGACAATAATAAGAGAATTTGATATTGCAGTCGTCTGTGTGAACCCAATATTTTGGAACTGAAAAAGAACTTTTAAATGAAGCACATCGAACTAAGTTTACCATTAATCCTGGGAGTATTAAAATGTGCCAAAATGTGAAGAGAGGATTTTGATGGTAGAATATGCAGAGAGAGATTGTCGATTACATCTATCGATGCTTTACTTGCCAGCAAGTGAAGACAGAACATCAAAATGCATCAAAATTATTTTAGCAGTTGAAAATATGTGAGTGGAAATGTGATTGTATCTCTTGGACTCCATTGTTGGATTATCCAAGACTCAGAAGAACCATGACTCAATTTAGGTGATTTTTGATTGACTGACGAAGTCAGCACATTTTATTCTTATATGCATTAGCTACTTGATGAATGAACTTGCTAGATTGTATATCAAGGAAGTAGTGCACCTTTATGAAGTGCCAAGTTCTATCGTGTCAGATCATTGCCCCCGCTTCACCGTAAGATTTTGGACGAGCTTACAAGAAGCCATGGGCACTACTCTAGGTTACAGTATAACTTACCACCTTAGTCCAATGGACATATAGAACGGGTAAATCAAATATTCGAAGATACGTTGTTCGCTTGTGCTCTTTATTTCAAAGGAAGCTGGGATGATACTCTTCATTTCACCGAGTTCACCTATAATAACAGTTACTGGGTAAGTATAGGGATGGCACCATACAAAGCTTTATGTGGATATCCATGCCATGCACCTAATTGTTAGACAAAAGAAGGTGAGAAGAGATTGATTGGGCCAGATATTATCCACGAGGCTACAAAAAAGGTCGAGATTATTAGGAAGCATCTACAAGCCACACAGAGCAGACAAAAGAGTTATGTAGATAACTGAAGGCGCGACTAGGAGTTCTTCGTAAGAGACCACATATTTTTTAAGGTCTCACCATTGAAAGGGCTTATGCATTTCGAAAAGAAGGGAAAGCTTGCGCCTCGTTTTATCGGACCTTTCGAGGTGTTGGAGTGGAATATTAGAGAAGTTGCTTATTGACTCGCGTTGCCGCCTCAACTTGCAAGGATTCATAACTCTTCTATGTTTCAATGCTATAGAATTACGAAAGGGATGCTTCGCATGCCAAAGATTGACAAGATCTCAAGTAATATGAAGATATGTCTTACGTGGAAAAGTCGGTATGCATTTTGGAACGCAAGGAGCATGTTTTACAAATCAAGATTGTGCCGTTAGTCAAAGTCTTATGGACTCATCATAGAGCTGATGAAGTATTGTGGGAACAAGAATGAGAAATTCGAGAAAAGTATCCTCACCTTTTCAATGAAATACCTTAGGTAAATTTCGAGGAAGAATTTTCTTTAGGGGGTAGAATATATTAACCCCAAATTTTGTACATAGTCAGGATACATGTAAAACCCAATAAACTAAGTTTCAGTATATAATTTTTATTATTAAGAAATAAAAACTAGCCAGCTAGCTAAGTGGTAAAACACTCTTGGTCATAGAATATTTCGAATGATCGATGCTTGTCATTGCATAAAATTAACTTTATTGCAAAAATTCAAAGTTTAATTCAAAATTCAAATTAAAATTTGAAAAGGAGAGATAGAGCTCATTTGGTTGCAATCTCTCCTTATTTGGAGCCATCTCCCTTCTTAAGGAGAGATCACGGAGAGAATTCTAAGATTTTGGATAAAGCTTTGATCCATTACATTTTATTTTTATTGTTAACTATTTTGTGATACGATCTTCATGTTGGACGGTTTGGATTCATCGTAGATCCATCCTATACATGTGGGTAGCTTTGTGGGTGCATGTGTTTGGTATACAATAGAGCACCATGCACATGAAACCTCAAAAATCATTGTAATGCTCTTTTTCTTTTGGCATGGAAAACCATGTCAGGTCCACCCTGATATGTGGGATCTGATCTGCACAGTCCATCTGATTGTTGGGTCGAAAAATGCTAGAATTCTTAAAGATCAGGCCGATATGACCATGTGGACCATACCGATCTAATGGTGATGGTTAATAAATCATGTGTTTAGAAACTTATGGGCCACAGAAGTTTCAGATAAACTGATATTTGGCCCTCATCTTTAACCATTGATTGGAGGGCCACTGATCAGTTTGAATTTGACCTATATATTTTAAGTGGACCTAGATATAGTTAAGAGAAATTGAAAAACCTTAATTCAGTTCGTAAAACCGAAGTGTCTTCCACAGTCTGTCAGCTCGACTCACAAGATCATTGGTCCAACCACAAAGTGAGTTTACCAATAAAATTAAATAGAGTAAGACTTTGTTGGTCCAACTGACAGAGGGTAAAAAGAGCAAAGTTGCTGCCCATAAGGCTCTATCGATCCCATCGACAAAGAGTCAGTCCGGCCGAGAGAGGGATAATCGGACTACTTACACTTCGATTTTTGAGAATTTAATTAATTATACCATTAAATTTAATTAATTATACCATTAAATATACAATTTCATAATTCATTATCATTAATAGATTGGTTAAATAATCATTGGTCCGCTTGATTGATCAAGCGGGTCCCATGTGAGATTGTGAGGATTATCGACCATGTGTTAGGGGTTAAAACTGAATGAATTCAATTAGATTATGTTGTGGACCCCATTCATGACCTCGATTTATCATATGTGGCCCCACTAAATAAATTAATATTAGTTTATCAGAAAAATGATTATTAATGCGTATTGTAATTTTAGGAAATTCTCAAATCATTATAGTTTGATTATCCTAGAACAGTCAATCTCACCTACATCCCTAGGTGAGGGATGTCCCAACTTATTTACTATTTAAATCAAAATAGGCTGTATTTAATAGATGATAACTTGATTTATTATTCTATTTTGATTACCGTTCGATTATGCTAAATTAGAGATTTTTATTTCCTGTTAACATTTGTTCATATGTATAGATGGTTGCAAAATTGTGGTACTTAATGTAATTTGTTTGATATACTTATATATGTCGAACAATCCATTATAACTGTAAATCTATAAATGAATGGGAAACTTAACATCATGCATGCATGGCATATGCATTACTGATCATGGGGGACCTCCCTGGAAGATTATTTATCCTAGTGACAATGCTTCTAGATGCGGGTTTTACCCATGCCTACCGAAGTGGTAGAAACCTTGCCTAATTGGGTGGATGTAGGTTGATGATTTTCCAACTCACACAGGTAGACACATCCTCTACCTGGTGCACACATGCATCTCATGCAATTAATAAGATTAATGGTTAAATTAGTGCTTGACGTTCTTTTACTATTTTGATGTGATTGAACCCTGGTGGGAACTTTCACTGGGCCCGGCTAACTCTCCCTTTTATCAATGAATGACAATCAAATATAACCGAGACTGAGTGCATAAAGATGCGGCTGAGCCGGTGAACGATCCATGGGAAACATGGCCTTATTTTACTAAAGAGAAGCTTACTGCTTTGAATTGATTATCATTTCATTTTGTCATTTGGATGTTTTGCTTATTTTTTTTGTTAATTATGGTGGACATGGACATGTAATTCTTTTTTGTTAGTTTTGTTATTTTTTTTATTGAATAATAGTTTAATAAGTTGAATAAGACTAAAATGGGTGGGTCATTTGTCAGTTTTTAGTTTAGTAATGGATGGAACTTAATTAGTTGGATGTCAATTATACATGATTGCTACCTGGAACTACATATATTTATTTGGCATAGGTACACTTAGTGTAGAAGTTGTGTGGTGGAACTCACAACTAGGAGGCGCTCGGTCTCCAAATTTCAGATCATGACAGTGAACATTGGTTTTCCAACACATAAATCCAATAGTTTGGGACGAGGAATTCGGGGTAGGGTTTTTTTATATTTTTTAAAAATCTCTCTTATTATTATTGTTATTCAAATTTATGGAACTCCTGAGTAGGGGTGTCAATGGGCCGGGCCAAGTTTTGTCCAAACCTGGCCCGCCTCTTTCAACAAATGTCCAAACCCAATCCGGACTGTGACGGGCCACAATAGCTAAGCCCAAGCCCGGCCCAATATACAAATGCAACGTCCAACCCGTACTCGAACCTAGCTCAAGCCCGGCTTTTTAATCCCTGCTTCTCTGTATATGAAAAATTATTACTAACATTATAGAAAATAAAAGGACTTTTAGGAAGGAGATGGATTTTTAGGAAAAATTTAAGTTTTGAAAGGGGGAAAAATGTTTTAATTTAAAATTTAAATTATATATATATATATATATATATATATATATATATATATATATATATATATAGTCCAAGCCCGGCCCGTTTAAAAAAGGGCCCATACTTTAAGCCCGAACCCGACCCGCGGGCCTGATACTCTAGTCCAAGCCCGGCCCAAGGCGGGCCAAGCCCGAAAGCCCGTCGGGCCAACCAGGTCCGTTGACACCCCTACTCCTGAGCAGCCGATAATTGCCCGTGCTTGCCCCCATAACCAATAGGAAGTGTAGAAGCTGTGGGGTCCACTGTGATGCCCATGAGAAATTCACTCCGTGCATCAATTTTGGTAGCCCATTTTAGGAAATGAGTCCAAAATGAGGCATATCCAAAAATCAAGTCGCACACACCACAAAAAACAGTGGGGATTAATTGCCAACCATTGGAACATTCGTCGGGACACAGAAGTCTTGGATTAGGCTATTTGTTGTGTTTTCAGTTCATCCCTGTGGAAGTAACCTTATGAATGGTTCGGATGGCATATAAAAATTCAATTGTGGTCATTTCCATACCCAATGTTTCTTATAGTGTAGCTCATTTGAGTTTTGGATTTTCCTTATTTTTGGGCTCATGTCTTATCAGGGGCTACCGAAATTGATGGACATAGTGGATGTATCTCGATGGGCTCACATAGCTTGTTCCATAGACGGGGACATGGGCAATTTGCGTCCCTCCCCAACACACACACCCACAAAAAGATCTTGCTAGTTCATAAAAATGAGGGCTTTTTTCTGAAGGTAGAAAGAGGGACAAAAAGCCCAATTACAATCACCGGGACAAAGCCTAGAGAAATAACATTAAACTAAGGGTTGTGGCCTGCAAAAGAAAAGAAAAGAAAAGAAAAAAACGATGCGATGAGTTGGTGGATTTATGGAATCCATTGTCTCGTTTCTCCTGTCCGAAACTAGGCTTCTTTGAATTTCTTACCACCAGTTAGTGCTTGGAGGAAGAAGCTTACACCCAAGTGTATCTACACGAGTCAGGTCAGTGCGGTGCAATGGGTAGGGTATAATTAGATCTATCAATTTTAATATTGACCGTCCACATGTTGATAACCGTAACGAAAAATATTTGTACATGTGCGATAATTGGACGGTTAAAAATGTTGGGATTGGCTCCAACGAAAAATATTTGTACATGTGCGATAATTGGACAGTTAAAAATGTTGGGATTGGACGTCTCTACTCTTCACGCATGAAGACCACCGACCGGCCGGCTAGCCGGTCGGTCACGTGGGGATCAAGGCAGCAGGGACGCTGGACTATTTTTAGGCCATCCGACCGGTCGGCCGATTGGCCGGTGGGGGGGTCAGACCGGTCAGGCAGTTTCCTTTTTGGACTTGGTTTCTTGCGCGGTTTTACACAAGGAGTTTCTAATTCCGATTTTCTCCTATTTAAGGAGATGTAATCCGATAATAGGGTTGCCGCCAATAGGCCAAGGGATTGAAAGGGTTCTAGGGTGAGAGAAAGAGCTAGGGAGGAAGCTTGGAGTTCTCTGGGTTGAGGGAAAGGGATGGGTTTGTCCTCCTCATATGAGAATTATCTTTGGGTAGCTTGGAATTTCTCTTGTGGGCTGTGATCCATGGTTTTCTTCTGTAATCTCTTGTAACTTCTGACTCATAGTGGATTGGTGTCGCTTTGTGCCGTGATTTTTTTACCCTTGCGAGGTTTTTCCACGTAAAAATTGAATTACCTTCTTGTGTGAGATGATTTGCTTGTTGATTGTCATTGTGATGTGTTCCTTGCTCACTTTGATTGCTTTCGCTGCGGGGCTCCTAACCCCAACAAAAAAGAGCCAATCGATTTGTGAACATCCGATGGGTGGGTGAAAATCCTACTTGATGATTAGGGACTACCATATTAATGGTCTACATCTGTAAATGCCTTGTGTACATAAAGAGCTGAGTATCTACAAAATGGTGACCACCTCTAGATTGAAAAAAGGGTTTTCACCGCAGAATATGTCTCCACAGAGCATCTCCAGGGGTAATGGGAGTCTGGGTGTTCGTTTGTTCTTCTGTGATTGTTGGATATATGATAGGTGGCCATAGTCTTTGTTTTTTTGTGACTAGGGGCCGCCCGAATGTAAGCCAGGCCTGTATAGCTCTTTTTCCTTTAATAAAATTTTCTCCTTTTCAAAAAAAAAAAAAAAAAAAAAAAAACAGTCACAATTTACCTATATAAAAAAAAAACTTTTATGGGAGATTTACGACCAAAATGCTTTCTTTTATTTTATTATTATTATTTTTTCTAGAGGGTGGAATTGAGAATTTTGGGGACCACGGGACGTGCGTATGACATCCAACTCTTCCAAGGGTGCACCCCACCACGATGATCAAAATGGGAAAAAATAAAATCTGGTGATCCAATCATATAAGTGGGCCACACTATAAAACTATTTACACGACCCAAAAGCCTTCAAGTTCACGTGGGGCCACCGGATAATCCGATTGGCCGGATTTTAGTTCTTCTGACCAGGTCAGATGTAACTGTTGGATGGGCTAGATGCCTTGCACACCGTGTGGGCCTTACAATACTAGCTTTTGGGGAAACAAGAATGTAGATAAGGGCTTCATTTTCACCCCTGGCACTCCCCCGCTCTGAAATGTACTTATGAAAAGTCTTGTTTGGGCATGCGACGAAGAGACTATTCACTTACGTGGAGTGATGATGTGGATGAGATCCACACCATCCATCAGGTGTGCCATGCACCGCATCTTAAGCCTTTGCTCCCTGCTTCAGAACTTAAGTGGGACTCACCATAGGAAATAGCATAAAATCTGTGTAAAACCTCTTAAGTGTGGTCCACCTAAGTTCTAGAAAAGCATGATTTTTGCAAAATCATATGAATAAATGGTAGCTAGACATATATAAACTATGGTGGACCCATACATGCGTCCCATCCTTCTTCCTTATGGTGTGACCTACCTAAAATTTGGACCAACCTAATTTTTTACTTTCCAAGGTGAGCATGAAATGGTAAACCTGATGGACGACGTAGATCTCATTCTTGGAAAAACACAATATTCATGAACTATCACATACAAATTCAAATAATACGTCAGACTGGTTTTATCAGAGGATCCGGATTCTACAAGCACACTCTCTACAGTACTGTCAAGGGAGGAATGCTCTGTGGGTGCCTAAAGACATTGTTTGGATCGATCAACGTCTTGACTTGAACCAACCGATCATAGTTCCCCCTGAAGTACTTCTTACCCCAATCTCTGGCCACCTCCACAGCATCAACGGCCCAGATGCTCCCATTTTTCCAGTCCAGCTCCCCAAGATCAAGATCAACGTTGTTCACATACGCACCCCTCCCCCCTTTGGACACAAATGGTCCCATGTACTTATAAAGCCTCCTAATCCAATCCAAATACTCCCCACTCCTCCCATCTTCTTCTTCCCCCCAATCCACAAAATACTCAATGCAGTAGAGGTTTCCAGCTCTATGTGGGAATGCAGTGGCGTCGCTCCGAACCCTATTCATGATCCCACCATATGGATCCAGTATCAGGAATGCCTTGGGCTGCTTTGCCAATATATCCAAAGCTCCTTCCAATCCAACAGTTGGAATTGGCGCCCTTACGTAATCTGATTTCGCCTTACTGTATGTTCTTTGGTACGAAGTTCGGTTCTTTAGATCGTTGACGGTGCGGACTCGACTATCGCCCCGAAGAAAGATGACTGCTTCGATCCAGCTCATTTCTATGCAGTCTTGCATCATAATGCCCAGTTCAGGAAATGCCCGGTTCATAGAAGAGAGGGCGGATGATTTCGGTCCAAGGTATAATGCTTGGAAGAACATGGAGATTGTGGTAGATTCGGAGAGTCCTGCGAGGACGACAACTTGTATGAAGAAATTGTCTTCTAAGTGGGGTGCGACAAGTTGCCATTTGTTCCATAACCCAGCAGCTTGGCTGGTCGTTCCGCTCCTTGTGACCCTGAAAACTGTAACGGTTTCAGGCACTCGGCGTATGCGGATTTTCCAATCGACAATTGCACCCCAGTTGCCACCTCCACCACCCCGAATCGCCCAAAACACGTCTTCGCCCATAGCCTTACGATCGAGCACATGCCCGTTGGCATCAATGAGGATCGCATCCACGACATTGTCGGAGGATAGCCCATATTTTCTCACCAATCCACCATAGCCCCCGCCACTTAAATGGCCACCGGTCCCAACGGTGGCACACATGCCGGCTGGGAACCCATGCCGCTTGCTTGCTGCTGCGACCGCATGATACACATCTCCCAACATTGCACCGCCTCCCACCCAAGCTGTCTCTGATTTCAGATCGACTGTGACTCGGTCCAGCTTACTCATGTCTATGATCACAAAGGGAGTGTCTGAGACATACGATAAGCCCTCGAAGCTGTGGCCCCCAGACCTCAGTCTGATGGTCCACGACCCTTTCCTTGAGCATTTTATCGCGGCAGCTACCTGCCGTTGATTTTCGGGCAAGATCACGGCGCGGGGCTTATTGACGGATGGATGTGAAAATCGGAGATTTTGGAGGGATTGATCAAGTAGATTGGGGTAACTAGGGTGGTGGTAAGTGGTGAAGTTCTTCACACCACCGGAGAGTAGACATGACTGGAGATCTTCAACAGTCAATCTGAAGTGAGTTAGAAAGGAGATGAGTAGGAGTAGGAAGAGCATTAAGATTCTCTTGCTACCCATGTTACAACAGACAACCACAACAAGCTTCTATTGTTGTGGAACTAGAAAAGGAGGTATGATGGTTATCTTTGCCCCAACATCCGTTGGTATTTATAGGAGGAAATCGGACTGCGTACTGAGTTACTCAGCATGCTTTTATCGTACTGAGTAAACTCTGTTGGGCCCACCTTTAATGTATGTGGTTTATCCACGCCGTCCATCCGTTTTTCAAGCTCATTTTAGCGGTTGAGCCCAAAATTGAAGCATATCCAAAGCTCAAGCGGACCATACCACAGGAAACAGTGGGAATGATGATTTCTACCGTTGAAACCTTCCTAGGGCCCACGGTGATGTTTATTTGTCATCCAACCTGTTCATAAGATCACACAGACACGGATGAAGTGAAATCACAAATATCATCTTGATCCAAAACTTCTGTGGCCCCCAAGAATTTTTCAACGGTAGATATTCAATTCACAATGTTTCCTGTGGTGTGGTCCACTCGAGCTTTTGATATACTTAATTTTTGAGCTCAAGCCATAAAATTATCTGGTAAAATGGATGGACAAAGTGGATAAAATACAAAAACCGCGGTGGGCCCCACAGGTACTGAGTTACTCAGTACGCAATCTGCTTCCTCATAGGAGAAGGTTACATGCAGGCAACGATTGTGATTGGCAGTGACGTGTGCCATTCTTCATTGATGATGTATGATTGACCACTTCAATGCATCTCCTAGCCTTTGGTAGTAAGTGCATTGGACTATGGAATTGGGTGGTCTTTATTCTCTAGCTAGCTAGGGTCCCATTGGTTTAGAAGTGAGACCCACCCATAAGTGGACAACTGAGCACAGTTGGGTACCATTGGTTTCACCAACCAACGACTGGAACTAGCTTTTTCTTCTATTTCCTCTCGGATAAAAACATTCTACGCCGGCTGCAGAGTGTGACGGATGATAAGCAGGCACTTCGAAAATTATTGCATGTGTGGAATATAAGTAATTTTAAACTTTCCAAGTTATGAGCACCAATTTTAGATGGAGAGATCCCAAGTCCAATCGGTTGTACTATAACCCATTGATAAATAGCTACAGTGTTGTCCACCTGATAAGGTGATTTTCCAATGGTCCAATTTCAACAATCAAGCGTCTACTAATCAGAGGTTTTTTTTTTTTTGTTAGTCATGCAACACACCCACCCGTGGGTTAGTGTGTCTCCTTAGCACTGGTACCTCAGACCTGCTGTTGAAACGCCTAGATCTCTTCCAGCTGGGCTGGCAGGTGAAACACAATAACAGGTTAGAATTGTTCAACATACTTAATTTTGGGAATGTCTCTTAGAGATAGTGGGTTCCGCAAAATTTAGTTGTCTAATTTGAATTAATTTATGCCACTCTTACAATTTTTCTGCCTGCGTATCAAGCGCCATACGCTGCCAGAGTATCAAAATAACTCCACAATTCAGAGGTTTTCTGCCGTACCTACATACGGATTGGATCTGGGGTCATCTTCGTTAATCCAAACCATTGATCTGACCAGATATGCATATGACGGTCTCCCACCAAAATCTTCAGGATGGAGGGGTTCAAAACGTTCAATTAATTGCCCCCAAAATAGTGGTATGAGAGACATTCCATTCAAAAGAAAAGAGTTAAACTATAGAAGGGTTGAAATATTCCAACCCCTTCTCTAGCAAACCGCATCATTACGTTGGGTTCATACATAAAACAAAAAAATAAAAAAGGAAAACCGGGTCATTTACGTTGCCTTCAGACATAAAATATAAAATTTGTCCTTTGCATGACTCTCATTTATACTGCTACGTATGCAATAAAATTAAACACAGTTGTAACTAATTAAAGTGAAAGATGAACGGGTTCGTTCATCTATTGTCGAACCATGATGATGGAGAATGGCCTGTAAATAAAGTGATTGGATGTTCCTACTATTCCCTTCATCGTTGTATGTTTTGCCCACTAATGTGCACCATTGCCCACTTTTTGTAGACCTAGAGTTAACCATCCATTTTGAAGCTACTTCGATGGCTCCCACAGTTTGTTAGGGCCGTTTATGAAATGGCCCACTAAGTCAATACTCTTGATCACATCATACCTGTGTGACATGTATAAGTAGAGATATTCTAACTCTCAACATAGTAGGGTAGGGAGATCGAAGAGATCATTGTCTTATTCTCAAGCAGGCGGGAGAGAAATTTATATAAAAAGAAGAGTTAATATTATTGATAAAAAGTTTGAATATACACAGTCTATAAAAGTTCTTATATAAGTTGAAAATGTTAGATTTGTCACTTCTCTAATATTATAAAACTTTTCAAAATTATAAATTTACTAAAAGAGTAAACCACTTATACCCTGACCTAAACTCTTTCTCATGTCTTAAATAAAGACACTAAGCTATTACATAACTATTTCCGATTCTAAATAACTTAGAAATAGCAAAAATCATAACTTACTAAAAATAATAAATTTTAACTTAAAATTGAAAATTAATTCTTAAAATAATCTATTTTTGAAAAACTATTTAAGGCCAGTAAACTTGAGCATGACTTATATGTGGATCTTGTTAGTAGCTTTCTAACAATATAATTATATACATGAAATAGATATTGGTTATAAAGTTATGGCCATCGTAGCAATAGAGTAAATTATACCTTTTTTTGCCTCATCTTGGGTATAAGACCTGATTTCCCCCATCTTCACCACCCTTACAATTTTTTTTGACTTGTCCTACATCAATTATAACTCTACCAAACACCACTAAAAGATTCTTGCAGTCCACATTGCTCTTATGGACCACCCATTAAGTCCAGTCCACTCTAAAAGAGGAGATCAGGCGGGAAAAGAAAAATACAATTAAATATAAGATTAAGGTTAAGGCATGTTACAACATCACTATATTTTATAAGATGATATTTGCATCCTTTTAATGTTTAAGCTGGTAAAGGGTTGCAATAATTCTACTTCCATGATATAATAAGCCTCATCTCTTAAGCTAAAGAAACGTTGGTAAAAACTGCATCTTCAACACACCTTTTCCGTGTGTACTTATATTTTCTTTTTACCTCAATTTACATCTTAATGTTTTTAGTTTTTGTAATTTGCACTAATTAATGATTTCTACAATTTATATGGATTTTTAAAATAATTCAGAACAAGAAAATGATGTAGAAGATTATGGACATAGGATATTATTAATTATTGAATGATTCAAAGTTGAAATTTATAGGCATAGAATAGATACTTAGAGTCATGGGATTTATAGACATAAAATAGATACTTAGAGTCATGGTGTCTTTTCATTTAATTGTAAAATTTTATTACCATTTGAATTAAAAGTTCATCTGATGTATCAAGGAGGCCCCCTAATCAAGGATGAGGATCAAGCACGCTCCTATTGCACAAGGACTAGGGGTGTCAATGGGCCGGGTTAGGGCCAGGCCAAGCTTTGTCCAAGCCCGGCCCTCCTCTCTCAACATATGCCCAAACTCAACCCGAGCCTGTGACAGGCGATAATAGTCTAGCCCGAGCCTGGCCCAAGATACAAATAAATGATCCGGCTTGAACTCGACCCTAGCTTGAGCCCAACCTTTCATATAGAGAGAGACTGTAATTTAAGTCCACACTATTCCATATATGAAAAAAAAATTCTTCAACGCTATAGAGAATGAAAAGAGCTTTAGGACGAGATGGATTTTTAGGGAAAATTTGTGTGAAATTTAAAATTTGAGAGGAAAAATATTTTAATTTAAATTTTAAATTTTAAATATATATTTAGGTCAGGCCGGGCTGATGGGTTTTTAAACAACCCAGTCCAAGTCCAACCATTTGAAAAACAACCATATACTTTAGGCCCGAACCCGACCCATGGGCCTGATATTCCTGAAAGCCTGTCGGGCCAACCCAGTCCATTGACAGCCCTAACAAGGACCCACAAAAATAAAGAAAAAGTGGAAAAAATTTGGCAATTTTCGATCCCACCGAAGTTGCCTTTGGTCCGACCAAATTTGGTGTTTCGGAACCCCTGCACGCTATGAAATTTTGGCTAACTTTGGTGCCACCGAAGTTATCTTCAGTTGGCTTTGGTGCATGCCACCTAAGGTGCCACCGACAACAACCTACAGTTTGTGCGAAATTACGATTTTTGCTTCCGTTTTTTATTGGAACTTTTTTATTATGTTTTTAGGGTTTATTTAGTATATAAATAGTTGTTAAACTCGTTGATAGAGATTATTATTCATTATTTTAATAAAAGCTTAGCTTTGCCTTCTCTTTTCTCATGGATTTAAGAGTTTTTTCCCTTATGATTTCAAGGAAGTTCGATTGAGGATTCTTGGAGGCTCCGTGGATTTGGAGTAGTTATCCATGAGAGAGATGGTGATCGATCTCACCACATCTACGCCTGTGCCAAGTTAGTATCAGAGTAAGGAAAACCCTTGGGAAGATCGTTTCCAGCGAGGTTGAGACAACCATCCCTTTAACGGTGCTCAGGGGATTCAGTATCTTGCGGAGATGTTCAATGCTCTCCAATGATCGAATGAGTTATCTATGCAAGGACTGGAAGCGACTCTCGATCGGATCGCAACGTCATTGGCTCCGCCCCAAGCCCAAGTCAACACACAACCGCTATCCATCGCTGTACAGAACAATCCAATTTTTTATCAGGCGCTTCTAGTGGAAAATTGTAGGATTACTCCAAAGGACTTGAACGTCAGCGATGAGGACGTCAAGGGTCTCCTTGTTCAGCAACCCGTACACTGAAATGATCTTGTGGGCCACGTTGAGAAAGATTATAGAGGTAAGGCTGAACTTCTTGCGTTCAATGGTTTACTGCGCATTGAAGAGTTTTTAGATTGGTTAGCAGAAGTAGAAAACTTATTTAATTATATAGATGTGCCGGAGGATAAGAAGGTAAAATTAGTTGCATATAAATTGAAGTCGGGAGCCTTCACATGGTGGGAGTAGTTCTAACTCACCCAAACCTGGCAGAATAAGTTGCCCATCCGTTCATGGTCGCGGATGAGATGACTTCTTCAGTCATGGCTTCTACCCCAAGATTACGAACAAGTATTGTTCCAACAATACTAAAATTGTGGGTAGGGAAACTAGATCGTTGATGAGTACACAACAAAATTTAATAGGCCAGTGACGCACAACAAATAATCAGAGATGGATTCCCAAAAAAGCGGCAAGGTTTATCAGCAGCTTAAGACTTACGATCCAAGACTGAGTGCAATTACTTTCGGTATGGAATGTGGAAGAAGTCATGTAACTAGCAATCACATAGAAGCCCAACTCGCTAAAGTTCCTGCACGTTCCTATACCTCAACCCCTTTTCCTATGGTGGATTCCCCCTAAGATTCATCCCTATCCAAAGGGAAGGGACCTATTCATGAGCATCCTTTGCCCACAGTGGTCGAAACCCGTGCATCGAGAAGTGTCCCCAACGTACAGTAGTTGTGCTAGGCCCAAGTAAAATCTCAAACCCCTATGGACGACCTAGACTTGATCATTGTTACAGGTGTGAACAGTCAGACCATCTATCGAACACCTGTCCACAAAGACCAGTGGCTAATTTAGCCATCAAAGAGGAAGAAGCACAGGATGATCCAAAGAATTACGATGTTGAGCATGCTGAGTATGATGAAGAATGGTTTGAATGGCTCACTGGAAATCAAGGTGTGTCCCTGTTCGTACAAAGGAAAGCATGCACGTTGGAGATGGACATCAACCCTCAACGCCACAACCTCTTTTGCATACAATGCACCATGAACAAAAGAGTTTGCAATATAATCAGTGACGGGGGAAGTTGTGAAAACATCATGTCACGGACGATGATGGATAAGATGGAATTGGAGACCACACCGCATCCCTCTCTATACATAATTGGTTGGATCCAGAAGGATAACACGACCACGATAATGGCTCAATGCTTAGTATCCTTTTTTATCAAAAAATCCTACAAGGACGAAATATTATGTGACATCGTGGACATGGACTCCTGTCATATGATACTTAGGCATCCGTAGAAATTTGATCAAGATGCCATACATTAGGGCCAGGACAACATCATAATGTTTGTAAAAGATGGGAGGAAGATTATTTTCACCCCTATGATCCCGAAGGAGTTCCCCAAAACTTCCGAAGCAGAGAAGCAATCTCTCTCTTTGCAGTGCTTAGTGTTGAACATGAATCCATATGGAAGGAAGAAGACTGCACACCCCATATGTCACGAGGAAAAGCTGCTGCAACACATCCGGTACTATCGTTAGACGTGGTTTGAGATCCAAGGCCCAAGCGAAACTCGAGGATAAGTATCTTTTAAGTGGGGGAGTCTGATGTAGCGAGGAGGGCCCTTGATCAACAGCGAGGATCGAGCACATTCCTATTTCATAAGGACCGAAAAATATCAAGAAAAAGTGGAAGAAATTTGGCAATTTTTTGTCCCACCGAAGTTGCCTTCATTCCAACTGAATTTGATGTTTTAGAACCCGTGCACACTGTGAAGTTTTGGCCAACTTTGGTGCCATTGAAGTTATCTTCGGTTAGCTTCGGTGCTACCTAAGGTGCCATTGACAACAACCCATAATTTGCGTGACATTGTAATTTTTGCTTTTGTTTTCGATTAGGATTTTCTTATTATGTTTTTAGGGTTTATTTAGGATATAAATATTTGTTAAATTCATTGATGGAGATTATTATTCATTATTTTAATAAAAGCTTGGCTTTGCTTTCTCTTTTCTCATGGATTTGAGAGTTTTTCCATTGTGGATTCAAGGAAGTTTGGATGAGAATTTTCGAAGGCTCCATGAATTCGGAATAGTTATCCGTGAGAGAGATATTAATTGATCTCACCACGTCTACGCGTATGCTATCATCAGAAGTCATCATAACTATTCACTGAGAGTTACAAATAATAACAATAAAGAGATCTAATTATTCGAAAAAAAAGTAGAAAACACATCACACAAGCTGCTTTGAAAAATATGACATAGATTAGATGATTCAAATTGTTCCGTCAACAACAAGCAAAATGAATGGATAAAGTCTTCTGTAGAAGATAGGTTCAATCATGGACGTTTAGGACCATTCGGTTGTTCTGTGTTTTATTATTATTATTATTATTATTATTATTATTTTTCTGCAAAGATGAGTAGACTGGACCTAATGGACGGTCCAAATAGGGGATGCGAATGCCAACAAGTCCAGATACAATTATGCGCATGGAAACGTTTTCGTGCACTTAGCATTCCTACTCCATCATGATCTTACCAAAATACTAAAGATTAAAATAGTTTGACTCGTCAATATCAAGGTGACAAATGTATCCAAGAATAGACTGGGTCAATATTTGACCATGGCCATTTACTAAATGGTGGTGACTCATCCACCTTCCACGTGGCGGACATGTTCCAATTATCCACTGATATCCACCATGGGTCCATGAATTGGATGGTCTTGATCATAGTACTTGTATCCAACATGTACCGTACGGGCAGTCACCACCAGTTAAAGATGGATGTAAACGATCACCAGGGAGTGGTCCATTCAGGTATATTCCTTGGTTTTGATTCTTGTAATTCTAGCGTCTAAGACCTTACTTTGGTGAGTACGTGGTTTCTTGACCAGATCAAATCAAAGCCGGTTATTCTTCCCTCTAACGACTTCCTGGTTTAATAATTACAACGCTAACTAATTTCTATTTTATAAGGGGAATGAGCACATGCGTAGGAATAGTATGATAATTACCATACGATTCGTGCTGTGTGGGTCCCAATCTGAAATCTAAACCGTGAATTTGGCGTCCCGCCTCATTTTCATGGTAGATGCAAAGAATCATCCTGATGCAAAACTTAGGTGAGAAACAAGACAGGAAGCAACGTACAATCAAGCCTAAAACCTATATTTTCACGTGCTGCGGGCCACATGAGTTTTTTAATAGGCTGAATTTTAGTATGTCTCTTCATCCTGGTCAGTAACAGCTGATGAATAGGTTGGATGGCATATGCACAACATTTCTCTTCGTCTACGGTTTGTCTCACCTTCGCCAATGTTCCCCATTGTTCTCTTTCTTTTGGTTCACCTGAGTCATGGGGCCAGGATGAGTTTTGGGATCTAACCCTAACATTGGGAGGTTCATTGAATGGACAGGTCGGATTTCACTCACATATTACGGTGGGACCCACACTGCTCCGATTGCTGGAACATGTGATCCTTCACTTTCTTATAACTGAAAAAAACAAAAACAAAAAAAAAAAAAGGAAAGGCTTGGTGGGATCAAGGCATTCAAACGTTGCACAAATAATAGTAAATTCTTTTTCCATTGTTGGCCTATTATATGATGATTCTTGAGTAATGTAGCTACCGTATAAAAACCGGCAACCATACATAGTTGTAAAAACTCTAGGATCAAATCATGTCCCAAACACACCCAATCTAAGATAAAGATTCTTCAATCTACTACTAATGAAAGGAAAAATTATGCAAAATTAGAAAATGATTGAAGCTCTCACTAATCTTGATGGCCTCGATTATATACCCCATGCATGCAAAAATGCAATTGCACAAACCCTAGACTAAGGCTTGTGAAAAATATGAGAAAATATACCAAAACTTGCTGGACAATTTTTATTATTGAGTTTTATATGAAAGGAAATAAACAAAAATCTTATAACTAATCTGGTTCTTACACCAAAGCATAACTATGAGTTGGATATTAGAATCTCAACCTTACCATTTTATTTTAAAGGAAAAGACTAAATTGCCCCTATCTATTTAAATGAAACATAAGCAAAACAAAATTAACTAAAATTCATCCAAAAATAATGTAAAAATCGTAACTTAAGAAAATTAATGTCACAAAAAGATACTTTGTAGACCCAAAAGTGTACCACAGGTTCCATAATGCGTGGTCCATTGATGGGTCTACGAGTTTAGGCCATCATAC
The DNA here is from genome assembly GCA_003013855.2 of Liriodendron chinense. Taxonomy (NCBI): domain Eukaryota; kingdom Viridiplantae; phylum Streptophyta; class Magnoliopsida; order Magnoliales; family Magnoliaceae; genus Liriodendron; species Liriodendron chinense. The sequence continues at coordinate 4,414,438 of PVNU02003892.1, read as the reverse complement.
ATGGAAGATATTTGGGCCCCACGCTCAAATCCATGCAAAACTCATTGGGAAGTAAATCAGCCCGATCCATCAACATTATGTCGTCCATGTCCTCATCATCCTCCCTGAGTTGGAAAGGACTCGACCTCGAGTCTAATCTGTAATTTGCTGCCTTATATGATGTAAGATCAACCACATTGAACACATTAAAGTATTCACTCTAGGTGGTAGCTCAATGCATTACGCGTTGTCATTAATCTGCTTCAAGATCTTGAACGAGACAATTTTTTCTGCTTCAACTTGTTATAAGTACCCACCGCGAACTTTTCTTTCCGCATGTGGACCCACATTAAATCTCCCTGTCCAAAAATCACCTTCGACGCCCTCTCTATTTGCCGCAAATCTTGCATGAGATAGAATGTCGACATCTCCTATGATTATAGGTTTTCTAGGGCCCTCACTCTCATGGGTTTCAATACTACTTTATGATTATCTTTAATTTATGTATATGTATTTTTACAACCACCGTGAATGGTTCGTTGGTCGTATTGTCATGGTTGACCCAATAATATATGGCACACATCGATCGTGAATGTTGAAATCTCTCGTGGTTGCAGGTTTTGCTTGAACCATCTCTCTCATGGGTTTCAATATTATTTTCTGATTATCTTTAATTTATAAGCATATGTATTTTTTATAATTATCGTGAATGGTTCGTTGATCGTATTGTCATGGACTCGATAATATATGGCATGTGTCCATCCCTTGGACTGCGTCACACCACACATTGTCATGATAGGTTTTACAATTAATTGTAAAAGAAACTAAACAATAATGAGAAATTTTTACCTCACTACCTTGATTAAACCAAGTAAGTTTATATGGGACTGGATGCCTTTTGACTCTCAACTGGAGCTTTTCTACTACTTCCTCAGAGATGACATTTTCACAACTGTTACCATTAACGATCATCTCACAGAGTACTTTTTCATTCACTGTGCAACTCGTGTAGAAGATATTAGTCCGCAACCAATCATTTTCCCTAGGCGACTTTGGTTTGTATAACGACCCGAGATTTTTTACTCTCATTTATAACATGACGGCCGAATTCCCAAGTAACTTATGGAATAATTAATTTGTCAAATAATGAAATATAGCATTTAAGCACAATGGCAAAAACAATTATCATCTTATTTTATTAACTTACTATATCATCATTAATGTTTAAGAAAGAGAACCAACCAATATCCGTACTAATTAATCAAAATATCAAACAATGTCTTCTCTGGAAGACTTATTACAATTCTATAAATGTATCAACTAATTAAAAGAAACATTTAATAAATGCAAACATCAACTAAGTTTTTTTTTTTTTAATCAAAAGATTTTATATCATATCACCTGAAAATGGACTTTACAATGAGACCATTCGGGCAGCCACCATAATAAAAAAAAACAGGAGGCCACCTATCATATACTCTCGGTTAACCATTGAAACTAACAGCGACCCATCACCTGGACCCTCCTCGACTACCTCGCGACTCTCTAATAGCACCCAATCCAGTTTTGTCTAAGACCAGCTTTCCTCTAATAACCGCTGGCAGCGACCTTGTATTTTGAAAAACCATCGATCTTTGCGAGGCACTGCCCATCTTAGCTAGACTATCTCCTACCTGATTCCCTTCTCTAAGAATATGGACCACCTTTACTTGAGCCCTTGCTTAAAGAGCTATAAACCTAACCCTCAAGTCCCAAAGATTCCAAGGAAGCTTCGAACCTTTCACTAGCACATCCACCACCGAAGCTGAATCCATTTCCATGATGATTTTCGTGCAACCACGGGCTACACTAGTAGACAGCCCCTCGATTAAAGCTTTAACTTTGGCTGAGGAGTTCATCCCGATCCCATAGCTGCTAGCAAACCTGAAAATGAACTTACCATTCCAATCCTTGCACACTCCTCCTCCTCCCGTGTTCCCCGGGTTTCCACGACACGAACCGTCCACGTTAACTTTCACCCACCCTTTCTTCGGCCTCGACCACCTAATCACTGACCAAAAAAGATTTTCCTGCCTCTTAAGATGAATGTGAAGGTGTTGAAGAGTTGTCCTTCTAACTCTGAAAATTTTTGTTGGAGCTGGAAAAAACTGATTGATGTACCTCATCCAACCGAGAACCCTAGATACCACCCTGCATTTTTCCACTTCCTTGCCTTCGAATCTGCTACCATTTCTCTCTCGCCAAATCTCCCAAATGATTAGGTTAGGAGCCAGAGCTCTTAAATTGGAGTAAGAGTCCATGGCCGACGCCTCTCGCCACCAATGCGAGAGCCGAGTTTCCAACGGTTGATCTCGGAAACAAAACACATCAAATGCATTGCTGAAGTAGGTCCAAACCTGTTAAGAAAGCGCACTGTGTGAGAATAGGTGATCAATCGATTCAGTGGCAGCAGCGTTCTCTAGCGAACAACAATTGCATTTCGAAGCTAGAGATATGCCTTTCGCTTGGACGCTTTCGTCCACCGAGATTCCTTTTAGGAGCATCTTCCAAACGAACATCGAAATCTTCGGTGGCAACTTTGCATGCAACACGCACCTGGCCTAATTCTTCTTGCCCCTAGCAGTTCTACTTAGATTCCAAGCAGATTTCATAGAGAATTCATCAGACGACTCGAGAGGCCAAATTCGGCTATCCGCATAATCATTAACAATCATACCTTCACTCTCAATGTACGCACGGACTTCCGGGGTAGTAAGAGAAATCGTCGTTGAGTCCTGAATGATACCCTCATGGCTCAGAAGATCTTTGACTTGGAGACTCCTTAGATGGGAGGGCACTTGTTGCCCACAAATATCTTCAAGCGGACCGAGCCCCATCCAATTATCTGACCACAAATTACACTCGCCTGTCCCCACCATCCAGCGAGCTTGCTGATCAATTAAGGGGAGAAGTTTTAGCACGCCGATCAAACATCAACTAAGTTTCTCTAACATTTTCATCCGCTATGTGATTGTACGAACCATCGAATCCTTCTTCTTGAAAATCTGGTTTAATACCTGGATCTTCATTTGCATCACCTAAATTGTGTTTGGGATAGCGTTAAATGCTATCATAGTTGGGAATATTTTCTCCAAGACAATTAAGAATAATAATAATGGTACAGAGTAAATGTAAGCAGGATATTATCACTTTATCAAATAAAAAAACAAAGTAAAAATCTTTGTTAATTCGATGCATGGAATGCATGCTCTGGCTACGGTACCTTGGCTAGAATCACAACACATGAAGTGAGAGACTCCCTGTTACGATTTCATGCTAGCCACTAGTCATTAGAGGTTCCTAGGACGTGCAAGCCCATAGTTTTGCCCAACCACATGAGAAACAGGATGCTCATAATCAAATTCTACACATGACAGTGTATGGGAGAAGTAGGACGCTCTAGCCTATTCTCAATTCCGTACACCCACATGGAGCCAAGTGAATGCATGACTTTAGTTTCACCTTTATTTAAGTAATTTAACATCCAGCCGTATTGACAGAATTTAATGGTCATTATGGGGAGTTGTAAACAACCCAGCATAGGCTGACAGCTCGGGCTTAGTGTCCATGGCACCAACTCCGGCTCATGAGAATTTATATACGATTAGTGTACAACCATTGTCCCGTTTTATGATTCCATCATGTTCCAAGAAGCCAATATTGTACATTATGGCCAAAATCATTAAAACATTAATGTAATGTATATGGATCCAACCAAGTATCATGTACATGTAAGGATCCCTTGGCAAACATTTATTGCATTCTTTAGTCAAGTCAAGACATCTTTCCATTATGGACACCTCTCACGTGTTCCATCTCTCTGCATCAAGTGATTTTACCAACTTAGGGACAATAGTGTATATTAATGAAATATCCACATAACGATCTTATACACGTATTGCATATAACAACATGAAAGCCAATATCGTATGTGGAACATAAATAAAGAGAATTAATGTATAGCTTTCACAAAAATAAATGACAAAAATATACATGTTTCTTAGTAAAAAAATTCAAACATGGAATCGCATCATTATTTAATGATAATCATTGTAAATCCTACGTTAATCTTCATGTTGTATAGATCAACAATTCAAAACAAAAAACGTCATATGTCACAAAAGGAACTTAGGATAATCGTATCATTGTTAATAAAAGGCTTGAAGGAAAATCCTCATCTCAGGGATCGGACACGATAGAAGGCCGTAGGGGCTAAGTATGTCTTGGAACAACAAAAGAAACTCTCTCTCTCTCTCTCTCTCTCTCTCTCTCTCCTCTCTCCTCTCTTTTCTTTTTCTCGTCTCTTTCTTCTCTCTCTCTCTCTCTCTCTCTCTCTTCTCTCTTCTCTCTTTTCTTTTTCTCTTTCTCTCTTCTCTCTCTTTTCTCTCTCTTCTCTTATTCGTGCATGAGGGTTATTATTACTGGGAGAGGCTTCGTTTAGGTTAGGAGGGTTGGATTTTAGGGTTAGAAGAGGGTAGCACGGCTACATGTGCGCAGTTGCGATAGAAAGTGGTTTAAAGCGAGATTTCAAGCCGAATTTGGAATGCGTATACACAACGAATGAAAATGAGATTTTGAACATGAGCTATGATGGGTATGGGGCACAAAATGGATGTGGTAGATTTTAAAGTAGGGTTCACACGTGATCGAATGATCGGCGTGAAGTTTTAAGTAAAGAGAGGGGATGAAAATAGAAATTTACAAACAGACGACTTATCTATCAATCTGACACCTAGGATGCGTTTAGATAGTCCATTTAGGTATATGGGGTCCACAAATCGAAGCTCTACAACTGTTTGATAGGTCTTTTCTATATGAGAAGGTTCTAGAGAAAAATCTTCAAAAATTTAGAAAGCTCAGTTTTGGAGGGAATTCTCCACGTTGGTTAGCTTGGAGGGATCCGAAGGATCATCTAGAAGTTTACCTAGCTTCTCATGCAAGGAAAATCTTTGGATTGAAAGATCTAAGATTTCAACGATAGATTTGGAAGGAGAGATCGGGGCGGATACGGGATGGAATGAAGAGATCTTTGGTAGGAGGGGGTTTTGATGGGCTAAAAATAGGATGGACGGTTCAGATCTTCGAAAAGATATCCACATGGTGGACAACAGGGAGGGCAGCGGTGGCAGCGGGTAAAGAAAAATGGAAACTTCCGTTTTGGGTCGTGTGGTGCACGATCAAACTGCACTAAAAGTGCATGCGATGCATGTGGCCCCATCATGATGTATATATTAAATCCACTCCATCCAGCAGGTGAGCCACACTATTTTAGGCGTTGACATAAAAATTGGGACAGATCCGAGATCGGGTGGCCCACTTATGATCCATTTTCTGATTAGGGCATTTGTAGGATGATTGGATGGTTAAAATTCGACGTGTACAGCTAAAATGTGCCCAAAAGCTTAAGTCTAAGGTTTTTGGTCATTATGATCACTGAAAGTTGGCATACTAAAAAATGGCAGTTTAACTTGAGTTATCCAATGGCATTTTCGTAATTATCATAAATCTTCGAGTTTAGAGGAATCTAACCCTTCTACGTTGTTAATAGAGTTATTCTAAGCAACTTTAATGAAAGGTACCCTATCGGATCTCCTACGGATGGTCCGTTATTCTTGAAACAAGGGTAAATGTATGATAATTAATTATAATATATAAAAATAAATTTTCAAATAAATCTCGAAAATCTTGGGCGTTACAGTTTGATGAGAGCCTTTTAGATTACTAATCTTTCTAGACCATCACCATATATTCCCTCGTCTTTATTGTTAGTATTATAATCCGCACTATGTGTTCCCTTTATGGTCTTACCTTTATCTTTTGTTCTTCCACAACTGCTTTGGAGCTATTGGATGAATTGATTTGTTGTTGCCCACATTCGAAGGAATTATGCCTAATTCCGTTGCATTTATAACACTATATTTTTCTGACTTGTTTGTACTGCTACTTCGTTATTCAAAACTTGTGACTTAGATGTTGGAGGGGCATTTTTGGCAAGACTCGAATCCCCTACAGGCTTATTACTACTACCCTGCATACTAGTGGATTAATTAGAAGCTTCCATGCAACTATACTTGTTTTTGCTTGTCTTTTCAACCAAGGCAGCTTGTCTACATGCTTATGCAATAATAAACATTGGTTGAATCCCCAACTGATCTATAATAGTGGGCTGTAACCCATCAATGAAATGAGTAACCAGCCACTCTTCGGTCTTGGATAAATTATTTCGAGTCACCAGATAGTAGAACTCTTCTACGTACTCTTGTACAATCTTGTCCCCTTGTTGAATATGTTGTAATTGTTGAAAAGAGACTCTACATAGTCAATGGGTAGAAATGCCTCCTTCAAGAGAGACTTCATTTTCTCCAATATTTTCACCTTAGATTTTTTTGCCCCTTTCTCGGGTGGCCTCAACTTGTTCCCACCATGCTAAAGTTCTATCTTTCAACTTCATAGCGATTATTTTGACCTTTTTAGCTTTGTCCACATCTTTGTAATCAATGATCCTCTCTACAACATCAATCTAATCTAAAAAATCACCCCTGCGCATACTATCATGATATTTAGGAACTTCTACCTTTACCTCCAACTCCCTACTTCGATCATAATAATCTCTTATTTCCACTCGTCGTGGCTCAACAAACGGAGCTTCATGATAAAATGGGTTAATGTCACTCTCACTTGACCAATTGTTATTGTTTTCTTGAGTCGGTGGTTCATTCATCCCTAATAACATAATTAATGAGTTGTTGGAAGATGATCTACATATGCCTCTCTAACATGGTAAATCTCTCTTCCACTGGATTTGCGTCTTTCTTGTCTATTCTTCGTGCACCACGACCTCTACTTCTATATGGCATCATTGTAACAAAAGAAGTTCACACAAGAACAAAATATATAATGTAGGAAATGGAGATTTTGATACCAAATCTGATTTAACTAATGGATAAAAATTGGCAAACACACATAGTTGTATCAAACCCTATGATTAAATCATGCCCCAAACACACCCAATCCGAGATAAAGATTTTTCTACCATAAACTGACGTAGGGAGGACGTGGTAGGTTGATCACTGTCTCCCTAACCGAGTGTTTCTTGAATCCACGAGAAGAAATAAAAGATTAAAAAAAAGAAAATAAATTCTGAATAATTGATTTATTGATAATTGAATGAATATAAAATGAAATTACAATGCATATAAATAGGAAACTAACCCTAGGTAAAGTGTCAGAATCCAACTCCAACTTAAACTCCTAGAAAATGCAACTTACTATAAATAGTAAACTTACTATTTATAGAAGTCGTTCAATCCTACTAGAACTCTTGGTTTTCGGCCAAAAATAGAAAGTTATCAAACGGCCTCAACCATGTTGTTCTACTAAATATTCTAAGCCCTTTCATGTTGGGCACTAACTCTAAAGCCCTACAGATGCAAAGTTATGATCGAATTAAAACTTACTATAAATAGTAAAACTGAAAATAAACTAGCCTAATGACCGTCGATACGGTCGAATCTCGCGATTTCGGCCTGGGCAGCCCGGCGTAGCAAGTTTGGTTGGCTAAAGTAGCTCGAGCTACCCCAAATTGATATATTATACGTCCCATAACTTATTTCGGATTGTGAGATACGGCCGATTTAAGGTCCTAACGGTCTGGATCACTTTCGACCCCAACTGGTCTTCTTTTGCTCTATCTGGGCCATGAAATAATCAGCGACCCGTTCTACATCAGTCTCCTCCACTTCGAAAGAACTCGACCCCGAGTTCTCGTCCAGCTTTGGTTCATGATATTCGTACAGATCTGCCACATTGAAAGTCCTTGAAATCTCCATGTCATCCGGAAGATCAATAACGTAAGCATTGTCATTGATCTTGCGAATGATCGGTACCGGTCTAATCTTCTTGTGTTTCAACTTGTTATAGGTCCCGATAGGAAATCGCTCTTTACATAGGTGGACCATCACCTGATCACCTATTTCGAACACTTTGGCACGTCGATGCTTGTCGGCCGCTTCTTTGTACTTCTCGTTCGAAGTCTGTAATTTGTTGCGCACGTCTGCATGTATGTCCATGATTCGGTCTGCCATATGTTCAGCTGTAACGCTCATGCCCGGAAGCTTGGGCAGGGGAACCAAATCGAGTGTGTGACGAGGCATGCACCCATAAACAATCTGGAACGGAGACTTTCTTGTCGATCGGTTTACCATGTTGTTGAACGCAAACTCTGCTTAAGCCAGGGCCATGTCCCACTTCTTCGGTTTGTCACCTGAAAGGCAACGGATGAGATTCCCCAATGTGCGGTTGTTGACCTCAGTCTGCCTATCTGTTTGTGGATGATAAGCACTGCTGAAGTGAAGTCGTGTACCGAACCGATTCCACAAGACTCGCCAAAAGTGGCTAACGAACTTTGTGTCTCGGTCTGAAGTGATCGTCTTAGGAATCCCATGTAGTCGCACAACCTCTCTGAAGAAAAAGTTCGCAACGTGTACCACATCAAAGGTCTTCTTGCATGGAATGAAGTGTGCCATCTTGGAGAATCGGTCTACCATCACGAACACTGAGTCCATGTCACGTTGTGTTCGTGGGAGCCCTAATACAAAATCCATAGATAAATCCTCCCAAGGAGCATCTGACACGGGTAATGGCGTGTAAAGACCTGCATTTTGAGATTGCCCCTTAGCGGTTTGACAAATATGACATCGTTGTACAACACTGCTAATATCATGAGCAAGTTGTGGCCAGTAATACCACTCTTCCACCATTGCTCGAGTCTTATCTCATCCTAGATGACCGCCGAGGCCACCGCCATGCAGCTTGAAAATAATTTTGTCCCGTAACGAACTCTGCGGAATGTAAAGTCGATTTCATTTGAAGAGGAAATCATCTTGAATTAGAATGTCACTCGGGTGACCCTCTTGGCACTTTTTCCATGCATCTGCAAAATCCCCGTCGTCGACATAAAGTTCCTTGAGACAATCGAATCTGACCACCTCATTGCTCACGGTGATAAGAAGGGATGCACGTCGGCTAAGTGTATCGGCTACCTTGTTCTGCTGCCCTGACTTGTGTTTCAGAACGAACGTGAATTACTGTAAAAATGAAATCCATCTAGCATGCATACGATTCACGTTAGTCTGAGTATTGACAAATTTTAAGGCCTGATGATCAGTGTACAGTATAAATTCCCTTTGAATAAGATAATGACGCCAATGGCGCAGTGGCTGAACCACTACATATAATTCAAGCTCATAGGTCGACCACTTCTGTCGTGCGTCGCTGAGTTTCTCACCGTAAAAGGCAACTGGCCTGCCTTCCCGAGAAAGGACTCCTCTAATGCCGATAATAGATGCGTCACATTCTACCTCAAACAACTTATCGAAATTAGGGAGTACCAGGATCGGGGTAGTGGACAACCGATGTTTAATTTCTGCAAAACTCTTCTTTGCCCCTTCGGTCCATTGAAACGGACCCTTCTTCATACAGTCGGTAATCGGCGCAACGATACTGCTGAAGTTTCGCACAAACCGACGATAGAAGGTCGCCAACCCATGAAAACTTCGTACCTCATGAATGTTCGTCGGAGTCGGCCAATCCCAAATAGCTCGAACTTTTTCTTCGTCCACTCGGATACCCGTGGACGACACAATGAACCCCAGAAACAATAATCGATCAGTTAAGAAGCTACACTTTTTCAGATTTAAGTATAGCTTGTTATCGGCCAACACTTGTAGCACTTTTCTGATGTGGGTCATGTGCTCCGTTTCATCCTGACTGTATATTAGGATGTCGTCAAAATAAACGACAACAAAATGGCCAATGAATGGCTTCAACACTTGGTTCATTAAACGCCTAAAGGTGCTTGGTGCGTTGGTCAAACCGAATGGCATAACCAGCCACTCATATAGCCCTTCCTTAGTCTTGAAGGCCGTTTTCCACTCGTCACTTGGCCTAATACGGATTTGATGGTAACCACTCCGTAAGTCTAGTTTTGAGAACACCTTAGAGCCCTCGAGCATGTCAAGCATGTCATCCAACTGCGGTATTGAAAATCGATATTTAACTGTTATTTTAATGATCGCGCGGCTATCGATACACATGCGCCAAGTTCCGTCTTTCTTTGTGGTAAGGAGTGCTGGAATGGCACACAGGCTCATGCTCTCTTTGATGAGACCCTTACGGATCAGTTCCTCTACTTGTCCTTGTAGAATTTCACACTCTTTCGGACTCATCCGATAGTGCGGTCGGTTGGGCAAACTGGACCCTGAGACAAGGTTGATGTGATGTTGTATGTCTCGCATAGGAGGCAACTCATCAGGTAAATCTCCAGGCCAAGTATTTCAAAATTCGTCTAGCAACGGTTTAAGGCGTTGAGGAATATTAGAGGATCCTGACTCCTCGCCTTTTACCATAACGGCGTAGATTTCGCCCGTTTCCTTTGATTCCTTAACAAACTCGCGAATGGTAAGGAGAGAGTTCCCCTCCACTTTAGAAGCTTCGGGGTGTTTCTCTGGTGTCATAGGAGCCAAAACAATTTTTTGACCATCCTTGGTGAACATGTATATGTTTTTTCGTCCACCGTATGTCACATCTCGATCCGATTGCCATGGCTGCCCGAGTAACATGTGGGAGGCTTCCATGTCAACCACATCACAGAGGACCTCGTCCTTATAACTTTTACTAATGGAAAACGAGATTATGCATTGATGAGTTACCTTTGTCTCGTTCACCTTCTTGATCTAACCGATCAAGTAAGGGGTAGGGTGCTTCGTCATAGGCAGATGTAACTTATCCACCATAATCTTTGAGATGATATTTTCGCTACTCCCACTATCTATGATTACATCACAGATTTTGCCCTGCACGGTGCACTTTGTGAAGATATTATGTCGTTGTGGGTGCACTTCCTTCCTAGGAGCGTAAAGTAGTCGTCTCACTACTAGCGACTCCCCATGATCTTCAGTTAGCCAATCTACATCTTCTGTGTCCCCCTCTTCAGCCTGTTCCAATTCAGGGTTGCCTTCCGTTATTTCATCCTCCGCGCCACCTTCGTTCGTAGTTAAGTGGGCTGTAGGGCATTGGGGACAAGCGTTCGACCAGTGACCTGGTTGGCCACAACGGAGACAATGGTCTGGCCTTGGCCGACCATATGGGTTGGGGATCCTGCTAGGACTCGCTGTAGTGGGAGCTGTACGTTGAGGTCTTGAGGGACCGCTTCCCCAGTTCCGATTCGTGACCGTAGGAGGTTGAGGATGCCCTCCTATAGGCTCCTTGCCTTTGGCCAACGTTGTATCTTGAGTGGGTCCGGCGATGGGATTCCGTGTTGCCGGATAGGGTTGAGCAGGGGGCCGCGACAACTGTGTTTCTGCTCGGGTGGCCAATTGGTTGGCATCACTCAACGTCCAGATTGGATGCATCTGGACCTGATCCTGGATTGTAAATCGCAACCCACCAATGAATCGTGATACTTGCTGTGCCTCTGATTCCGATAAATTATTCCGTGTAGCCAATCGCTGGAATTCTTCAAGATATTCGGCTACGGTTCGATTTCCCTGACGACAATTTTGATATTGTTGGAACAAAATTTGTTCATAGTCGCTAGGGAGGAATCGAGCTCTAAGAAGCTGTCTCATCCGAGGCCAGGTTCGGATGGGTATCTTATTCTGACGGGTGCGAAAAACCTGTAGGTTTTCCCACCATGCTAAAGCACCGGATTTAAATTTATATGCAATTAGTTTTACCTTCTTGTCGTCTGGCACTTCCATATAGTCGAAGTATCGTTCGACCTCTGCCAGCCAGTCGAAGAACTCCTCTATTCGAAGTAGGCCATTAAAGCTGGGAAGATCAGCTTTGCCCCGATAATCTCGTTTTGCTTGTTCCACACGCTCATTCCCTAGCGCAGGTCGTTGTACCAAAATGTCTTCGACCTTGTCATCGCTTGGTTCTGAATTGTCCGGTGTAGCCCTACGATTATCCACCTGGGGTGCTCTACGGACAACAGGATTGTCCCGTATAACAACTGTTGGTGGTTGTTGGTCGCCTTGGGCTCGAAGAGGAGCTAGCGATGTTGCAATCTGGTCGAGGGTCGCCTGTATACCTTGCAGGATCAACCGGTTCTCCTGTCGTGCTGCTTCGAATGCTGCCTCGAAAGCTATCACCGTTAGATAGTCCATTGGAGCATCGTCCTTAGGATGAGAATCCAACCCTTCATCAGAGGTCATCGTCCTGAGGAAGAAACCTCTCTCTGATACCAATGACGCAGGGAGCACGTGGTAGGTCGATCATCGTCTCCCTAACCGAGTGTTTCTCGAATCCACGAGAAAAAATAAAAGATAAAAAAAAGGAAATAAATTCTGAATAATTGATTTGTTGATAATTGAATGAATAAAAAATGAAATTACAATGCATATAAATAGGAAACTAACCCTAGGTAAAGTGTCAGAATCCAACTCCAACTTAAACTCCTAGAAAACGCAACTTACTATAAATAGTAAACTTACTATTTATAGAAGTTGTTCAATCCTTCTAGAACTCTTGGTTTTCGGCCAAAAATAGAAAGTTATCAATCGGCCTCAACCACGTTGTTCTACTAAATATTCTAAGCCCTTTTCATGTTGGGCACTAACTCCAAAGCCCTACAGATGCAAAGTTATGATCGAATTAAAACTTACTATAAATAGTAAAACTGAAAATAAACTAGCCTAATGACCGTCGATACGGTCGAATCTCGCGATTCCGGCTTGGGCAACCCGACGTAGCAGGTTGGTTGGCTAAAGTAGCTCGAGCTACCCCAAATTGATATATTATACGTCCCGTAACTCATTCCGGATTGTGAGATACGACCGATTTACAGTCTTGACGATCCGGATCACTTTCGACCCTGACCGGTCTTCTTTTGCTCCATCTGGGCCATGAAATAATCAGCGACCCGTTCTACATCATAAACGAAGGGGGAAAAATATGCAAAACTAGCAAATTATCGAATCTCTTAGCAGTTTTGATGGCTTGAATCATACGCCTCACACATGCAAATATGCAATTGCACAAACAGTAAACCAAGGCTTGTCGAAAAGATAAGAAAATGTCCCAAAAGCTGTTGGACAATTTTTTGTTATTGAGTTTTATTTGAAAGGAAACAAAGAAAAGCCTTAAAACTGATCTGGGCCTTACATCCAAGTATAACTATGGGATGGATGTTATAATCTGAATCCTATAATCTTATTTTAAATGAAAAAGACTAAATTACCATTATCTACGTAAGTGAAACATAAGCGAAGCAGGAAGCAGAATATAACTAAAATTTGTCCAAAAATAAAGTAAAAATTATAATTTAAGAAAAATGCCACAAAAGATACTTTTGCAGACCATAAAGTGTATTGCGTGTACCATAATGCATAGTCTGTTAATGGGGGGTCTATGAGTGGATGATATTTGGGCCCCACGCTCAAATTCATGCAAACCTCATTGGAAAGTAAACCAGCCTCATCCATCAATATCATGGCGTTCATGTCCTCATCACCTTAGGATATGCACTATACTCGGCTTGTTCAATTTTTACAAGTGGGGTGCCATGTTTCTAGTGATCCACACCATTGGTCCCTTAGATCCAACCAGATATTAGCACAAGTCTCATGTTGCTTGCAAATAGACGGCTTAGATGAGATACAGCATCGGTCTACATTCAACTGAGAAACTATCAAAGACCCGTGGCCAGATATTCCTTGACAAAAGCAAATCCAGGACATTCATAGGGTGGTCCTCACCGGTGAAATTTCTCAAGCTGGTCCATTTATGTCACCCATGGACCACGAGCTGGATGGTTAGAAAACTGATAACAAGTCCATTGCTCAACATGCATCTATCGTTCACTTGATGAGGTGGGACACATGCCCGGCCCAAGACTTAGGATATGGCCAGAGAAATGAAAACACTGGTGTGTCCAACTTCATGGGGGGATACCCTAACCATGGTACGGTGGCCTGGTGGAAAAGATGGTATGACACTACAACTTGTAGTGCCGTTGCCTGTAGGTGATTAGTTCTCATCATGCACTGAAAGTGCACACCATCCCAGCGGGCTAGGGCTAGGGCCACAACTGGCCCAACCGTGGTCCAGCCCATTGCCAACATAACTCCCACTTGACGCCTTCGCTGGAAAATAGGGGCTAGGCTGTCAATGGATTCCCAGACCACAGGTACCCCATGGACCCTAGCCTGATTTTAACTAGTCGGGTAGGGTTCGTCTCATCTTTCGGACCTGGTTGAGAATTGGGTCTGTTCAGGTTCATGTGATGGACAGGTTAAGGTGGTCCATTTTCAAAAGAGAATTCATTTTGCCTGGCCCATGGGATTTAAAGATACGCCCAGGCTTCACAACACATGTAGCACTCTCAATGGGTTGGATCCAGTTGGATCCGGCTCCAAGTCCGTATATCTGTAGACAGATTCGGATCCAACTCGATCCAAAATGTGATATCCATATCCAATCCATTTATAAATTGCTAGATCCATTTCCGATCCAAAATCCATATAACTATTAGATTCGAGTCGGATCTAGGTCCGAATCCACCTCCATTACAAATCTTAAAAGTATATAATATAAAATATATAATATAATATATTTAATTTAGTAGAAAAATTATGCAAATCCCACTATTTACTGTGGTATGGTCGACCTAAGAGGGGCATGTCTCAATTTTGGTACATGGCCTAAAATAATTTGTAAAATGGGTGGCCAGCATAAATATAACATATACAGTAAGGTGACAATGAGTGGGATATTAATCGGATTGGGATCAAACTCAAGATATGTTCCTGTGAATCCAAATCTGCTCCATTTAAGTAATTGGATCTATTTCAAGATCAAAAGATCCAAATCCGGTCCATTTAACTAATCGGACCTATTTTAAGATCCAAATCCGCATTATACGGATTCGGAGCAGATCGGATCTCGGATCTTACCTGCAATTGAGAGCCCTAAACACATGCAACGGTCATAAAAGCCACAAATTGAGAAAAAAAATTGCTACAACCGCGGGGCCGTTAGCTACGCTGGCTAGGCCGGGTGTAGCAATGACCCCACCATGATGTATGTGTTGTATCCACGCCGTCCATCCATTTAGAAAGGTCATTTTAGGGCATGATACCAAAAATGAGGCAGATCCAATAAGTGAGGGAATGATCATGTGTGGGAAGGGATCGAAGGTACCATAACGGTCGAGTTTTCTAGGGCCCACCGAGATGTTTGAACGCCATCCACCCCATCCGTTAGATGCGCCCAATTGTCATGGACCTAGACACTAAAATACATCATGATGCAGAACTCAGGTCTGGTACAACAAAGTGAACTATATATGGTGAACTTTGAGGAGGGTGACGCCCAGCATAGAAACTTTCAGATGAATGGGGTCTACTATTTTGTGTATATGCCATCGGACCCATTCATCAGGTGACCCACCATGATGAATGGACGCAACAAAACTCAGGCCATTCCTTTACTAAGGGGAGCTAGAAGAGCTGGGTCCGTTCTCATAGCTTAGTGGCAGAATCACGAGAGTTTCAACACTAAGGTCATGGGTTCTGGTACCCATTGTGGTGTGCGTCGGTGCGATTCTACATTCTCCTTGTGGTGTGTGGTACACCACGCAATCCGCTTCCAGTTCTACCCATGAGGCTCTCGATTTGTGACAGTAACCATGGTAGATAGTGAGCGATTCTTCTGACATAAACTTCCATGCGCTTAGCAGTGTGTGATAGATGATATGCAGGCACATATACATTACTTAGAAGTTGCACATTCTATTTTCTTTTTATTCACTTAGAAGCTGCAACTGCATCATACAAATAGTTAAGCTAACGTACTGTTGAAATTGTGGTACCCATTGTGGATGTATCATAATAAAAAGTTGAGCTTTTTTTTATTATCTAACTATTAGGTTGATGAGCATTTATTGGAAGTCTAGAAAATGAAAAACATCCAACAGTCCAATTTCCACAAATGTGTGTCCACCAATCAGAGGTTAGGATTGTTCAACCAATCTGACCTTGGGGTTGTGACTTGGCGCCTGGTGATGTATGATTAATTCAGTTTAACTTGAGTTAACATTGTTTACACCCATTGTCAACACTATGGCATGGACCAATAAAAGGCCACCATGTGTCGCCACTCCGTGGCTATTACTTGTAGAAATCTTACTCTCGTCGGAGAGTATCTTCGGTTGATCTTCCTTCGACATTATGCATTTTGTTATTAATGCGAATGCAAGCACCCTGACGCCCTTTTTTAGGAGGGTGAATTGACAAATGCCACGTTGTCATATTTATTGTGTCAATTAATAAGGTGACGTACCCAACACACTTAGAAAAGACCCACGAAGAGAATAGATCTTATTATATATCTAGCTATGATACACTCGGCGAAGCCATCTTTCATAGTACATCTTTCCAAAATGAAAGATCTTCCCAGAGATGTTTAGAGAGGACGTAGCGATTGAGAAGACTCCAGATATCCAAGGATCAACCCAATGTGTAACCGAACCTAGCCATGGTTTGGACCCAAATCAGGAGAAATAAACACATTAGTCAAGTTGGGTCCTAAGCCATTCATTGATTGGAATAGCGATGAAGGATATCTGTCCGATAATAGATTAATATTGGGTAGATCCAGGCCTCCATCATAGCAACTAGAAGAGATAAAGAGATCACCCAGATGTCCCATCTAATGATCCTATCCCACGGTCGTGGTTCAATTATAATAAAAAGAATGAGAGAATTAGATCTAATTTGGTCCATCTTCGATAATAGATTAGTATCAGGTATTAAATCCCTCCAGCATTTCAAACCATCGAAGAATAAGATAAATGTAGGAGGTGGTTTGATCTGAATCGTCCAACACCTCAAAGTGGAGGAAGTAGGCCACCAGATGAGTGACCATGATCGATTTGACGTCTGTGATTAACCATTAAAATCCTCGGACAATGGTCTGATTGTCTTCAGTAGAGGAATCTTGATGTTCTTGGGCCTGATCCCGAATCCATTTAGTGGGTATGAAGATTTTTGTAGAGGAACCGATTACGAGAAGAAGATCCGAGAAGCTAGCAGTTTCAAATCTAACTAGAGTCATTCCTTTCCAATGCAAGCCACATACACAGAGGATTTAAGATTAGTAAGGAAACTTGTAGACACCCCACCTTCGGCTACAATGTTGGTAGAGATAGCTGGTTGAATGGAGGACCATACCCCCAAACCCCAAGTTCAAACTCAGCCAAACTCACCCTTGTAAGTCCCATTACATAGCCCAGTTCAAGCCTGAACCCAGTCAACCCAGTCCTAAACATCACCCTGAAAAACCCACCAGAAAAAAGCCAGTCAAAAAAATTCCAAAAAAGTCAAACTCACTGAGTCAACCCACTGAGTCAACCCGCTGAGTCAACTCATCGAGTCAAAACACCGAGTCAACCCGTCGAGTCAAATCACCGAGTCGACCCGCTGAGTCAACTCACTGAGTCGACCCAGCGAGTCAAACAGCAGCCCCGAGGGAGCGACCGTACTCGCTGGAAACCGAGGAGCGGCCGTACGGGCGGCCCATAGCAGGCCGCCCGGACAAAATTACGAGCCCTGCCACTCTTCGCTGCTATAAATACCCCCCTCCCCTTCTCATTGCAACATCCCTTCAAGTCCATTTCAGCCCGAGAGCTCTGAGTCCACCTCTCCACCCTTTAGCCCATTTTTCCACCAAGGAGAGTGAGGAGAGTCTAGCCCTGGTCCAGCCCAGCCTGACCATTGGTCCAAGCCTCCCAAGCCATCCAAATCTTGATCCAGCCACTCGAAGCCAATCCTTGCGACACCTCCGTCCACCCAGCTACTCTTTTCCAGCATCATCTCATTTGCATCTAACATAAGTGCAACATTTACTTTTCTTCCAACCCCCCTGCTTCACTATAAGCACCTTGATTATTCAAGCACACCGCATATGTCTTAAATTAAGCACCTGTTAGTTCGAGCGTATGCTCTGGGCTTGCCCGTTGTTGGAACCTGCCCATCAGAAACTCTTACTGTTCAGACCTGCATTCACGTACATATCACTATAAGCACTTTGAATATTCAAGCACACAGCATGCATCATCTCGCATAAAGCACCAGTCAGTTCGAGCGTACGCTCTGGGCTTGCCCGTTGTTGGAACCTGCCCATCAGAAACTCTTACTGTTCAGACCCGCATTCATGCATCATGTCATCCATGAGAATATACGAGGATTAAATTAGACTTTCAAGTATTCGATCGATTCTGTGAAGTAGAGACCGTACTTCGGTACGGGCAGTGTGTGGGGTGCTTAACCTCTTCCCACCCTGTAACCATGATCCCTTACCTTGAATCTCTGGCCACAGATCAAAAGGAGTCATTTTAGAGGAAGGAATCTTCGGATCCCCTTCTCTAACGTTTCTACGGGGTCTAGCCGACTGTAGATTCAAAGTAACTAGCTAGTGGCGACTCTGGTCTTATATAAACTCATTTAAACACATCCAGCTTAACACGACAACCAAACAAAGCCCTCGAGAACGAGGCAAGCCAGTGGCACAAACGGCGATTTCGCACTCACGCATCCTCATCTCCTTCTTTTCCTGAAAGGGGAAAGGGAGAAGAACGTCGTGTGGGGAATGCGGAAAATCGGCGAGGGTCCACAAAACTCAACAAAGGTTTGACCGCATCGACAAGTTATAAAAGGAGCACATAAAGAAGATCTTAAGGCCCTACGCCAAATGCATCTATTTACTTTATAATTTATCTTTCCAATCTATCTTTCTTAGCATAACCTAGACTAGTTCTAGCTTACATCACTATTGCCTAACGGCTCCTTCGACAATACCTTAGGAGTAGAAGTAAATATCTGCATCTTTAAATTGTAGGATCATGATCAACTAAGTTTTGATTTAGCTGATCATACTTATCATATCCGTTCGGTCACATCTTGCAGAGCACCCGCCTCGATGGTTTATTAAACTATACATATCATGTATTTGTCTTTCTTTCTTGTTTATTTATTTGATTGTTTGGCACTTTGTCGATATATTGGGCTATATATTCAAATATTAATAAAATCAGTATTGTTTAACTTTATTTATTTGTATATTTTTATCCCTTAAAAGTACTAGTGAAAGAACAGGTCCTTAAATTCGTAGATTCACGTCTATTGTCACAAGGTAAGAATAATCCATTCTGATGGGCTAACCACTACCCTTTAACAAATCACCTGAACGCTTAGCACAATTGGTGGTTGGGATGATAACTGAATCCTGTGTCGAGTCTCCAATTGCCCGTCTCAACATAGGGATCACTAGCAGTTCAGTTAAACTTTGAGTAGAATAGACTTGGGCATGCCTGCACTTTTTTTTTTTTTTTTTTTTGCTAGTCATGCAACCCACCCACTTAGTCAATTGTGCAACACACCCACCCAGTCAGTCATGCAACGCACCCACTGGTGCTGTCAGCAGCGTGGATGTTACCCACAAAATGTAGGCCCTTGTTCACATGCATGTGACTTAATTTAATTGAATTGTAACTTATGCTACGTGTACAATTTCTGTGTCCTTGCTTATCAAGCATCATGCCCAGTCTGAGTATCATATAACTCCTCTTTTATGAACTCCTCTTTTATGAACCATGGGGAGTGTGCTGGATTGCATCCCAAGGTACTACAATATGATAGGTTGGGGCTTTATCTTTGAATCTTCCAATGATCCTAACCGTTGATGCAAGTAACCTCATCTTATATGGCGGAGAAACAACAAATAAAATCTCCCAATTTGGATTATTTTAACCCTTTGACATATGGATGGTTAGAATAACTCATTAGCTTCCTTGTAGGCATCAAACGAGGAAGTCGTCCTCAACAGCAATTTGCTTCATTATTCGGTAACACAATGGATCGCCCATTCCTACACATGATACTTTGAAAATAGGAATCATATGATCCGCAGCCCTAGCATATGCATCCTATCCTCATGCCTTTAATCAGTAAGAACGGCTTCATGCTTTTCGGATCCAGACTGTTGATCCGACGGAGCCCAACGTGGATGGACGATGGCCTATAAACCCACGTAACGGGACGATACTAGTTTTTGATGGATGCCCTGCGAATAGATGGTTAAGAAGAGACAGATATTAGATGACAGTTTGAGGCATCTCCATCCGTGTTGGGCCAAATCAGATCAATGGTCCAGATCATTGAATTGTGGCCTCACAGGTTTGGACTCGGGACGGACGTAATGCCTTTTGATTTGAATTAGTCTGGTCAATGAAAGAAGGTCAATGAAATGTGCCACTTCACCAATAAAAAAGGATTAACACTTTATATTTGCAAGTGTTAATAAAAGTATTCTTGATGAACTTAGATTAACTCCATAAGGGACGGGCTCTTATATATCAGCCCGTTTATCCCAGTATTTGGCCGTTTTGGCCGATACGCCCGTAACGGTGCCGCCATGTATGGGACAACCTTGCTTGGAAGATGGTTTGAACCAGTTCGTGTCTCCCGATATGTACCAGTATCGCCAATGAATTAGGTCTGTATCTGCCCTTATCGGGTGATATGATTTGTACTTGTGTTGATACGTTACAACGTAGACGATTTGCAAACCTTGCCTGGAACTATTACAATGCCTCTGAAAGCACATGAATTCCCGTGACCTCATATCATTTTCTGTGTTACCTGGCATATATGGATGAGATCTGGACCAACCATTCCATGGGCACACTCCTTAATCGTCCACTAACCAAATTGGCCTTGACAAGACAATTTTAGCAAACCAATCAATGTGAGCCATTTCTTTTAGTGTCCATTTGTTCTGGATTGATTGAATGGTTAGGCTCGTACAACCATTGGATGAACTGTCTGTCCATGTCCTTGATGTATAACAGAAAGCATGTGAAGTTGTCAACGCCAGCTAACTCTTGCGTGCCTCCTGAATCCTGATGCATTGGGTCAGCTCTCTTCATTTTAAATTAAAAAAAAAAAAAATTGGGATTTTACCAAAAGAATTCCTCAGGAATTGGCGTACACTTGTCTTAGTTTTTCTTTAAAAATTAGCGAAAGTCCACGGCCGATGTGCAGCCCATCATTGTAATAGTGCGAACCAAAAATCAGGCCAATCAGATCATCAGATGGGCAACACTTGAATTTGAACGTTTTGAGTGGTGTATTATATTTTTTTATGGATTGGATCTGCCATATTTTTGGTTTGTCTTATGATCATGTTGGTGTGCATGTGTTGGCCGGACAGATTGTCAAACATATACCACGTGGGCCTTACAATTCTAGATTTTCTACTTTATAAAAATAAAAAATAAAACATGATGATAGCCTAATTTCTCCTTTGAAAAAGCTTTCTCCAAGAAAATTGGTTGCAGGATGTGCTATTTAGTAAATTTTGAATACTGGAGGCATCTTTTCGGTAAAAATCTCAAAAATTTGTGAACCTTGCGAAATGCACACGTGTGTACAATAAAGCTCATGTACAGGCCACATGTGCCTACATGGCACATAGGTACGAGATCCAATCCATCCATCAGGTTGGTCCGACCTTTTACATCCAAAATTAGATCTGATCTATACAACATGTGGGCTCCAATATTGGAAATGAGTGGATGTGTTAGACAAGTTCAATCAAGTTTTTCATAGCCGTAGATTTCTCAGTAAACTGTGGCCTACTTGCTCAACCTGATTCTTGGGCTAAGGGAGCATAATATATTGGTGTTCGTCTAATGAATGGATGGTAGATACTGGACCTATCTTGCCATTAGCACATGTGTGGCATGTACGTGACTTTCATTATTCATCATGATAAATCTTCAAGCACTCTTCAGGTACCAAACATGTCATTATATAGAAGATTATATAGAAGGATAGAAGGATAGATAGAGAGAGAGAGTCATAAGCAACACATATGTGCCACATTTCCTAAGTTTCTCATTTGCGATGAAATTTGACTCGTTGCTAAAAAAAGTCCTAACAAAGGGTATTTGACACGTTGCTAAAAAAAGTCGTAACAAAGGGTCTGATTTATTGTAGTGATTGCACACGTCATGTGGGCTTAGCAAAGTTTGGTTTAGTAGATTTTCCGTACAAATGGTGATTACACGTGGCCTGTTGTATGCTCGCATTGATCGTTGAGTTTGCATATGGATGGACGATTCAAATTTCTGTAGAACCATAGTGACAAATCTCGTTCTTGGCAATAATCCGCATGTGAATTTCTCCAGAAGTTTTCAGATTTTGATATTTTCCTTGCAGTATTATTAGGAAAATCTTGCTGAAAATAAAATAGGAAAATATATTTATATTATAAAGTAATAAATTAATTTCAAAATTTTAAACTATATATAAGTAAAAATGAATTAATTTAAACTGTTAAATATTGATTGCATTAAAGTCATGAAAAATTAAAAAATTATTAGATTTTTTGATGAATTTCTGCGGAAATATCAAGAGATTTTAGAAATCCCATAGCGACATGTATCACAAGGAGTATAATTACCTTAAATGCTCACGACTTATTTGGGAAGAACAAAAGGATGATGCCTGTTAGGTTGACACTTAAAAGATAATTTTATCTTTTATTTAGTTAATAATAATTATGTGTTAGATAACAATTTACTATTCTGACCATTCAAAATGAAAATCTATATTATGCAATATTATATATGTGCATAATTTTCATAAGTTATATATTCGTCCAACTCAAAATTGTATTGAACCTGCACTTTTTCAATTGAACACTATTTAAAACCTAATCAGTTCCAATTTTGGGCCATGGCCAATCTATTTACAGCCTACTCCAGATATTAATATCGGCTTCTTGAAACAGTGGTAGTCAAAATTCTTTTTTTTTTTTTAATAGGAAAAATGACAAAAGATTAGATGATCAAAACCGTTAAATTGGAGGGTCTCACCCAGGAATTGGCTATGAACTAAATGTCAAGCTAACCAAATGATCCTAGCTGTTCAACTCGTATAACACCTAAAAATCAGCAGCAGCCCCATTTCCTCAAAACTTAAAAATTAAAAATTAATGTAGATGACGAATGGGAATGATCAATGCGCTATTAGTTTTATTTAATTGCGTAAGAATATAAAGTAAGCATCTCATTTGAAAATACAATTTGGACTAAGTTAATGGTGGGGCTTTCCATCTTAACTGTTCCCCCTGATGTAGTCCACCTGAGTTTTAAATCGTCCTGATTTTTGGGACGCAGTCCAACAAGCAGGTGACGCACCTGATGGACGGGTTGGATCTCATCCACATGGAGTCCTCCATCCACGTCAGCGAATACACGCGGCCCCCGGATGACTACGATCTCGTCAAGCAAGCGTTTTCGTAGGCATTACAATACTAATGAGAATGTCAAAGGAAAATAGCTAGTCTGGAATCGTTCATGCATCCTACACCTCATCAAGCAAGCTTCTCCTATAAATACACACACAGATGTGTTTGTAGCATGCATTCCCCTTCTTTCATCGCCTCTTTCTCATTGCACTTGTAATCATGGAGAGCCAAACAAGCCTCTACTTCATTCTCCTACTAGGCTCTCTGCTAACGTGCGCATGCAGTGAAGACCTTCTCACGTGCCTGTCACGAGGAGGTGTAAAAAACATCACCACCTATTACACTCCTGATTACCTCCATCTCCTTGATTCCTCCATCCAAAACCTCAGATTTTCAAAGCCCATTGTCAATAAGCCTATTGCCGTTGTATTCCCTGAAAATAAACACCAGATCCAGACGGCAATTCAATGCTCGAGGCAGGGGTCATGGGAGATCAGATTAAGGTGTGGAGGCCACAGCTTTGAGGGCCTGTCATCTGTCGCCAATGGGCCGTTTGTGATAATAGACTTGATGAACCTCGACCGGGTCACGGTCGACTTGGAATCTGAGACGGCCTGGGTCGAAGGCGGTGCAACGCTGGGCCAGGTGTACCATGCGATCGCAATGGCAAGCAACCGGCATGGGTTCTCGGCTGGCATGTGCTCGACAGTAGGGAGCGGAGGCCATATCAGCGGTGGTGGCTATGGTGCATTGATGAGGAAGTATGGAGTTGCTGCTGACAACGTGGTCGATGCCGTCCTCATTGACGCCGATGGGCGGGTGTTGGACCGCAATTCCATGGGCGAAGAGGTGTTCTGGGCCATCAGGGGCGGTGGAGGCGGCAACTGGGGCGTGGTAGTCGCATGGAAAATCCGACTACTTAGAGTGCCAGAAATCGTGACAGTGTTTCGAATTGAGAAATCCGGTACAACGAGCCAAGCTGCTCAGTTGTGGTATAAATGGCAGATCGTTGCACCAAAACTAGACGAGAATTTCTTCTTGCAGGTGCCCATTGTCCCGGGAACATCAAACACAACTGACATTTCCATGTTCTTTACCGGATTCTACCTCGGGCACAAGGCCTCAGCTCTTGCTATCATAAGCAAGGCATTTCCTGAGTTGGGTGTAACCTTACAAGACTGCCAAGAGATGAGCTGGGCTGAAGGGATCATTTTCGCAAGGGCTGACCCTAACGTGCGCACGGTGGCTGACTTAAAGAACAGGTTCTCCTTTCAGAAGACCTTTTCCAAGTCGAAAGCTGACTATGTGAAGGTCCCAATACCAAGGGCTGGATTGAAAGGAGCTTTGAAGATATTATCAAAACTGCCCAAAGCATCTCTGCTATTAGACCCATATGGTGGAATCAATGATAGGATAAAGAGTGATGCAATAGCTTTCCCACATAGGGCAGGAAACCTCTATGCTATTGAGTATTTTGTGGATTGGGAAGAGGAGGATGATGGGAAGAGTGGGGAGTATTTGGCTGGGATTAGGAGGCTGTACGAGTACATGGGGCCCTTCTTTTCGGTGGGCCCAAGGTCTGTGTACGTGAACAACGTTGATCTTGATCTTGGTGTGATCCACTGGTCAGATTGCAACATGCATGGGATTGAAGCTGTGAAGGTTGCAAGGGCTTGGGGTGAGAAGTACTTCTTGGGGAACTACGATCGGTTGGTGAGAGTGAAGACGTTGATCGATCCCAACAACGTTTTCAGGCATCCACAGAGCATTCCTCCATTAGTTTAGAGAGAGGGAGTGGTGTAAATAAATGGGAATGATCATTACCGTTCGCTCTGTGGGGCCAAGGCGTGATCTTTACGTGGCATCCAAACGATCCATCTGTTGCTCCACCTCATTTTCACCGTGCTTACCAACCCTTTATCCTGGTGGGGTGGACCTGATGACTGGGTTTGATGGAAAATACACGACACGGTGGACCCTACATTCCATCTGGAAGTTTCTAGGGTCCCCCATGGTTTCCTTTGGTGTGGCTCAACTGAACTATGAATCAGGCTAGATTTTAGGATCCATAATTAACATAGGTGAGCACATCTAATGGATGGTTTGGATGGCACCCATTCATCACAGTGGGCCCCACATAGATCGAACGTATGATAATTATCACACGTTCGGACGTGTGTGATCCTTTGGTGTAATATATAGGAGGCGTTGTCTGGTTTGGTTTATTGTTTGAATCTGTTAGTTGCTGTTCAAATTGTATTTTATATTTTGAAAAAAAGAAATAAAAACTGACGAATCCGGCATCTACAGTGGGTCCTACCTTTTGTGCGAATTGGATTTCGAAACATGCATCCACGCGTATGCAGCTTGATTGAATGCCTACGGTATTCATACTCGGTCAGTAGGTCAAAAATTTCCAAAGGGGGTTTGCTCATCCCAAGCTTGAATAGCTCAGGAGTCAAGCATATCCACTCCTCAGGTGGGCCATAATGTACAAAACAAATCCTCAGCTTTTAGCAAATTTTGTTTATCTACCTATATGTTTCCTATTGCGTAGCACGCCAACAACGCCGGTGAACCGAGATTCAATCTTCGGTCTCACCCACAAACGATAAACAGGAAGAAATAATAACTAGAAGTAGAATTCACATAAACCAACAATCCACAAGACAGATTTGATGTGGAAAAACCCCAAACAAGGGTAAAAAATCATGGTGCAAAACTCCACTATCAAGAAGAACGAAGTTACAAGTAATACACTTATCTTCTCCTATGCTCCCATGCACAAAGATGACCCTTTTGCTAATCCCCTCGCCTCTTTCTCACATTGGACATATAGAAACCCTAATCTCATAGCCTAATCCCGGTTTACACCCCTTTATATAGTGAAACCTGAAATTACAACTAAAAATAGGAAACCCCGCAGTCAAGCTCGTGGCCGGTCAGGCGCCCAGTCATACTAGGTCGGGCGCCCGCCCATTACAAAAATTGTCCAGCGTGAAACAAGTCAAAACAGACCATTATCGGGCGCCTTTTCACTTTGACCGTCGGTCGCCCGACCATTCACAAAACAGTCCAGAGACTGATGTCTCAAACCCATGAATATCGGGCGCCCGGTCATCAGATTGTCCGGGCCCCCGACTATGTCTTGGCTGGTGTGACTTGGCTCCACACTCATCAATCTCCCACTTGGAGACACATCATCACATGATCATTCGTCTTCTACATCCGGAGTGCACCATCTCCCAGTCTTTAAGCCTGAAGACCAATCAAAGCTGAACAAAGCTTCAGCTTCTCCCGTGTGACTGCCTTGGTCAACATATCTGCAGGATTCTCACTTATATAGATCTTCTCTAAAGCAATCGATTCATCTTCTAGTAACGAACGTATGAAGTGATATCTGATGTTAATATGCTTGGTCCTCGAATGAAAGGCTGAATTCTTAACCAAGTGTATTGCCTCTAACTATCACTGTACAGCTTGCGATCTACTTGCTTCTTCTCCAACTCTTCCATAAAACCTTGCATCCACACCATCTCCTTGCACGCTTATGTAGCTGCAACATATTCTGCTTCCGTTGGACTGATGGATACTATCTTTTGTAACTGAGAGACCCAACTGATTGCAGTACTACCCAGGGTAAAGACATACCCTATAGTGCTACTTCTACTGTCGATATCCTCTGCCAAATTTGAGTTGACGTAGCCTTGTAGCTTGATTTTCGATCCTCCATAACACAACCCTACATCTACAGTACCTACCAGGTATCTGAGGATCCACTTCACAGCTTTCCAATGTTCATTTCCAGGGTTACTCATGAACCTGCTAACAACTCCAACTGCTTGAGCAATATCTGGCGTCGTGCTAGCCATACACTACAAGAAATATCACTTTTACCAAGGAAATTTTTCCTGGCTAAATGTCATAATTTCCTCGGGAAAAGTTAGTACCAACGAAAATGCTCGTCATGGTTTTCGTCGAAATATCACCCACAGGGGAAAAGATTTGCCAATGAAATTCAATTTTTTGTTGGTAAATAGTTGACCATTTCCAACAAAAAAATTCCTTGGTAAAAGTTAACAATTTCGTGGCTATTGTTTAAATGCGTCGGTAATTATGCGACAATTACCGAGGAAAAATTTCCTTGGAAAACGCTATGACCAAGGAATTGCTTCCTTGGAAAAGGTAGTAGAATTGCCTATTCATTGCCAACGAAAATATTTCGAACATTCAATATCCCTACCATTCAATATCCCAATCACCTAATAGAACATTCAATATTCAATATCCCAATCACCTGATTGAACATTCAATCATATACCAATCAAAATGATCATTCAAGTGTAATAATGTTTGAATAAAATCAAAATGTCAATCCCACCAGTACATACAACCAATACAAAAAAAAAAAAAAAAAAAAAAAAAATCAATCAGCACGAACATCCCTGCTATCATCAACAAACAATCTGCAAAATAAAACAAAATACAATATTAGTAATTAAAACTTATAAATAAAATATGCGATTGCATGCACGTGTGCTTTCACGCCTGTGCAATTTTATCTCAAATTGTTTTAGTGTGGGCTAATGGTGCGTTTAGGTGAGCCACGAAATGGGCATTTGGGTTGTCAAGGGGTGCAGCCAGAGGTTGGTTTTGGCCCAGATTTTGAACTGGTGGGGGTGGCCCAGCCCTATTCAAAACATTGGTTTTACTTGACAATTCCTTGGTTGCTTCTTAAGTAGTTTCCTTCCACCATTGCATGTAAAGAATACAAGACAAGCATTTGCAGGCATGCACATTATCAACTCATACCTGTCCATATGACAATATGGAAGTGTTAAAACCAGCCAAGGAGTTCTTTACCAATGGGATGCCAACCAACTGAAAAATATCTTCCTACCAAAAAAGAATCCATACACAAATTCAAATTCAAATATAGCCCCAAATTCTTATAAAGTTGAATGCAGAACTTTAGTTGACTGTGTATGATCTGTGCTCTAAACCTTGGTAGAATCTAAATCAACTATAAAATCAAAAGTAAATATCCGGTCTTCAACCGTAAACAAATTCGAATAAATCTTTTGAACAATCCGATCGGATCCTCTCTTCAGAACACTAACAGGTCGGATTGTCGCAACAATCTATTAACATAACAGTAAGAAGTAATAGAAATACTGATTAAAATCAAAATGTTCATGTAGAAATATGAAAGTAGAAATACTTGAACAGAAATTGAAGAGCAACCAAGTGCTTTTCATTGAAATACCAAAATAAAGAAAGAAAGAACTGGTAGAATGCTTAGGTTTTTGTTCATCAGGTTTTGGAAGCTTGATTTTGATGAGTGTTCCCTTCGCAAACAAGGTACTTAGGAATAGGTGCACAGGGAAACTGCAATTTAGTAGTTATGTAGCAAGGTTGGATGGTTTTTTGCTTCAAGAGGGATTGCATATACAACCAGGCTGGGCCATGGTCTCATCAATAGGTCTGGGCCATGGAAATTGCTCCAGTATAATAGGATCAAGCATACAACCAAACTCACGCATTAATTTCCACAAATTACTGACCCGCAAACACTGAGCGCTTTTATCATATCTCCGGATGTAACAGCTAATTTCTGGTATATTTGCAACATTGTTAGAGTTTTTTTTTTCATAATCAGCTATAATATCAGTGTTCAAGAATGTCAGAATCTTGGTGATTGACAAGGCTACCAATATGGAATGAAAACGGAAAATGTGAAATTGTCTTGAATGATTGTATGAAATATGTTCAACGTTTTCTTCCAAAAAATAAAAATAAAAAAAGTGTTTGCATAGAGAAATGCTCTCCTGAGAACTAATTCTCATGGGGACTTCATGAGAACAAGCACAAAATTCTTCTTATGGTGACAGTCTAAGCCAGTTGATATTTTAAACTAGGCTCTAGCTTCGATCACTGTTTAGAAATGAATGGTTTTTTTAATCTAAGGTCAGACAACTAAATTGAAATACTTGTAGAGATCTCTACCATCTTTTGACATGATTCTAGAATATCTTAAATAAAACAATACAAAACTTCGGAAAATAAAAAGCACCAACTCAAGAGATGACCCAATAAACCAATTTTCACCACAAGTCGTTCAACCAGTAATCTAGCCATTCACAACAATTTAATAAGGAAGTTTATGTAGAAGTCATTTGTGACAATGAATGTCTTTGACAACTCATTTTTCAAATAAAGAACATTATAAAAATCATCTTATTGGTTTTTCACGAATTCCTAGCTGAGACCATGTTATCATCTTACTCTGTCAACACTAGGATTTCTCCATCACTTTCTTTTGTTGTAACAAAGGAATCATCAACTTGCAAATCCTTTTAGACAAACAAAACAGATGAAAAAATCAGTATAATATTACTTACAACAGTGCATAAGCCACTACTAAATTATCATCGACAACCTATATATCCAATTTCAGTGATTGCTGTAAAGCTAACCTTCAGAGCAGCCTCAGTTGGTAAGCCTGTAGCTCGGAAGAGGGCCCCATTGCAAAATATCCCAGCATCATTGCATATTGCACATATCTACGCTAAGGCTTGCAAATTTGCATCCAGATTATAGTAAGTCCAGTCTACAATGCCTCCATCCTCAATGGGAAATGGATTTTCTTTCATGTAACATGTTAGAAGGTTTCTTACAGAGTAGTGCAAAGGTCATGCTACATGATAAATTCTTAGTGAATCGCCTCGAACGCATTTCAGATCCCTATATGAGAGTTCAAAAGAACAAAAACCAAGTTTCAACAAGCATGAATGTAGCACCCAATCTGCAGAATGCATAATGACAAGAAATTGAAAAAGGCAGGGAATAAATAAAGTCATATTGATAAGCTTATTTGGGAAGGGGAAAAAACAGAGAAGGGGTAGCAATTGGATTTTTCTTCAACAATTGCAAGAGTGAATAAAATCTTGGGGATTTGATCTTGTAATTGGTATGTGATCTTCTAACCTCTGGTATGTTAATTAGATAAATCAAGAGTACTGTGCCACCAGTCAGAATTACAAAAAAAAAAAAAAAAAAAAAAAATGCATCCAATCACTTACCTCATAGAAAGCATCAATTATCAGACATAAGGATGGAGCACAAAACTGCACAAAGGGCATTAAACATATGGTTAGTAGTGCATCTGAAAGAGGCTACCTTCTGGTTGTGAGCTTTCGTTGAGATCTGGGTAATCAATTGAATCAATGTTTTCAGGTATGGTTGAGGAAGTACCAGTTTAGATTCCATTTAAATACAAGATATTGTTAGGAAACATTAATTTCTTAAGTGTTTTATAGTGCATTGACTAAGAAAAAGAATGCCATCATGCATCGACATGCACATCAAAGATGTCTCCATATACACATCGTATACATAGGCGATTAGACATAACAGATCCATATCCAATCAAGTATACAACATTAGAAAAAAAAAAAAAATAGTAATCTTACACAGATTAAAGAACAATAGAAAGACATGCAACCACCAAACTCAATCAAGAAACTCCAAATCACCTCCATTCAGAATGAAGTTCATGAGATGGAATACCTTCTGTGTAGTCCAGCCATACTCCGGAGATGGAGGGGTCACAAATGAAGTGAAGGCCTTGGCAAGAGGTACCCACACTTTAAGAAACCAAAGAACAATTGAATGTTTACATTGTAATGGACCTTGTCAAGAGGGGCAAGACAATTGGTAGTACAACTTGCATTAGAAACAATGTTCATGCTTGGCTTGTACATCCTCTCATTTACTCCCACAACAAACATAGGCGCATCAGCTGACAGAGCTTATATGACCACCTTTTTGGCTCCACCCTTCTACTAAACTGCAGATATAAATATTCAATACCAACCTTCAGATGAGCTGATTCTTTATCCAATGTTGTAAACTCTCAAAGAGGTATGATGGGTTTATTATGACAATGGCTACACTTCATAATTATTAGTTCAGCTCTTATCCTCCATAAAAACAAAGACAAAAAACTAGTTCAGCTTGACCTAATAGTATTGGCACCAAAAATGAACTTGACAATACAACACCTCAGAGTTTATTGCCTTACTACATAATGGTTCCCTTGAAACATGTAAGCCTGCACATAAACATGTACGCCTGCACGTAAAGGAAGAAAAAGATGCATCACCACATTGTTTTCAAAGTTTCAAACTTACAGATTCTAAGAAACAGCCTTGAAGAGAAGAAGAAGATGCATCCCCACATTGCTTTCAAAATTTCAAACTTATGGATTCTAAGAAACAACCTTGAAGAGAAAACCATAAATTAATGGACTGTCCCCCTCTTTTAATAAAATCTGTTGTTTATCAAAACAAATCCATGAATCGTTTTTGGTTCTGTAACATTTAATAAGCTAAAAAACATCATAGACCCAGAATTACTGAGAAGAATAAGATCTAGATCGTGCCCAACTACAAGCATCTGATTTTTAGATGTATTTCCATGGAAAGAAAGTGGAATGGACACCACCACACACACAAAGTTGATCATGTATTTGCATGGAAAAGATGCTCAACTGAACTGTAATAACTTAAGTCAATAAAATGGAAATGACCAATGTGGGGCCAGCCAATTGGTAACTCAATTAGGAGAATTTTGATTACAAAAAATGCACATAATAATGTTCAAAGTACAAAAAGACAGTTTAAATTTAAAGAAATTATGTCACATAAATTCAAAGGTGGCATATGGCTAAAAAATACCAGAAAAAAAATGATTTCCGTCAAAAAATTTTGTGCACTCTGAAATCTGAAATCTGAAACTGAACCTAGAATTTCATATTAGTTCAGATTCCCATCAATTTGGTATTAGAGCAAGTTCCAATCTCTCAGGAACTTGTTCCTCTTCAAACAATCTTTCTTTTTCTGCTTCCATCAAATATGAGATAGTTTCTGCTACAATTTTGACACTAAAATTCAATCAGGTAGCCTGATTATTAGTTTCTGCTGCAAATTTCGATAAAAGAATCAATTGGCTATGCCTACATTTCTTTTATACAAATAAAGCACATCAATCTGTTGATCTAAAGGTAGTTTTTAGCTTCTAAGATGTTCCAGCATCAATCTGTCTGGTTCTTGCTCTGGTTTCCACTGGAAAACTGTTTGGTTAAAACTGATTTCTAGTTTTCTGCATTAACCAGCTTTCCACAAAACCAGTACTCAATCCAATATGCTAAATTTGAAGCAATATTGGTTAAGACTTACTTCAATTTTATGCATTGACAGTGGTAATACTGCAAAAAGGATATCACAAAGAACAAACCAAAAGATATATCATCAAAGTTTCAGATACGTGAGCAATAAATAGAGGGGAAAGGAAAGGTAAAGGCTCAGCTCCTAAATAGAGGGGAAATGATCTTGTCTTAAATCCTCCTGTTAGCGATCTGACCATAAATCCTTCTGTTAGAGAACTGACCATTGTTGAAGGAGTAGCTCCATACGGCAATGTCTAGCTGCAGAGAAATCAGCTCCATCTTGGGCAGCGTATTTTTTTCGAATCCGGAAAAAAAAAACTGCTTTCCAACTCAAAATCTTTACTAGGAGCAATAGTGCTCATAAATTCCGGATTGAGATTCCGAGACCATCCAAACGTGCCACCTTCCAATTCAAAACCAATACACAAATAAAAGAAAATATCCACTTCAAAATAGCCGAATTTTCCAAACCCTAATCAAATAAAGATAAAATAATCAGAAAAGAACAAAATGGGATTCTAAGTAGCAAACTGCAGATTTATAATAAAACAAAGAATTACTCCATCTGCTCGATGATGCTGCCGGAATCTGATCAAGCAATCCAAAGAAAAATGAAGATTCTTTCGAATTCAGGACTTCTAGAAACCCTAACCGTAGAAATCCATGATCACATGAAGAAGAAGAAGATGATCCGGCAGATCTCCAAAATTGAAAATTCATTTTTTTCTGAAATGAATGAAAGAATCAAAACCCTAGGAATCTTTCTCGTTTCTCTCACGAATCAAAATGAGAGAGAGTGAGAGGGATGAGGGTTTGGGGCGAGCAGCAAGAGGGATAAAGAGCGAAAGGGGTGCAGAAATAAATTAAGGGTTTAATCATTCCGTTTTTCAACCATTTAAAAGAGCTTAAAACGGTGTGAAATTCAGTGAGGGTCGAAATCCACTTCTAAACCAGACCCATCCGTTCTTAATTAGTGATTTTGTAGTGAATGATTTCCTTAGCATAAGGGACCTTTTACCCAGGAAACATTCATCAGTAAAAGTGAAATTACCAACAAAATAGTAATTTCTTATGTAATTGTAAGCTTTTACTTAGAGAATTTTTCCTTAATAAAATTAAGCAAATATTTAAAAATCTTTATATTTTTAGCCACGAAATAATCCTCTATTTACCCACAAAATTTGAATTTTGTCGATATTTGTCACTTTTACCAAGGAAAATTTCCCTTGGTAAAAAGCAGAGCAATATTTACCTAGGAAATTCTACTTTCGTTGGTAAAAGTGTATTATTACCCAGGAAATTCATTTCCTCGATAAATATTTCCTAGGTAAATGTCATTTTTCTTGTAGTGATAGCTACATGAAGCTCTCTATGGCTGACGCATAAGGTACTTTAGCCATGTAGTCCCATTCCTCTTGCGTCTTAGCTCCTTGCTTCTTAGAAAGCTTGAAGTGGTTGGCTAATGGAGTGCTAACCGGCTTAGTACCTCCCATGCTGAATCGATCAAGTACCTTGGCTATGTACTTTGCTTGTGACAAAACTAGCTTCTTGTTTTCCCTATCACGCGTTATCCTCATACCTATGATTTGTTTTATAGCTCCTAAATCCTTCATGACAAACTCTTTAGATAGTTGTCTTTTGAGATCTAAGATGTCCTTCATGCTTGATCCGACCACATGCATATCATCAACATACAAATGAAGAATGATGTACAACGTATCAAACTTCTTTAAGTAACAACAGTGGTCTACATGACATCTCCTATACCCGTTTCCCGACATGAAACTGTCGAACTTCTTGCACCATTGCCTCGGGGCCTGCTTCAGGCCATATAAACTCTTCTTCAGTCTACACGCCTTATTCTCCTTTCCTGGTGCCACGTATCCTGTCGGCTGATGCATGTATATTTCTTCTTCAAGGTCTCGATGAAGAAAAGTTGTCTTAACATCTAGCTGCTCTAGATCTAAGTCCTCTATAGCCACTATACTCAAGACCATGCGAATCGTAGACATCTTTACCACATGTGAAAATATTTCTATGAAATTGATACCTACCTTTTGTTGGAACCCTTTCACAACCAGTCTAGCCTTGTACCATTTCGAACCATCGTGCTCCTCCTTCAGTCTGTAAACCCACTTGTTATAAAGAGATTTTTTACCCTTATGTAGAGTGACTAACTCCCACGTACGATTAGACTCAAGAGAGTCCATCTCATCATCCATGGCCTGCTCCCATTTAACCCGCATATCTGACTGTAACGCCTCTTCAAAGCACTCTGGCTCACCATTATCTGTCATCAGTAGATAATGTAAGGAGAGTGAGTATCGGACCTTGGGTCTCCTCTCTCGAGTAGACCTCCTCATAACCGGTGTCTACGGCTTTGCCTCATCATGGTCCTGTGCATGCTCATCTTGTGGCACTGTAACACCCGTGTTTGGTAACTCTTCTAATTCTACGAATTCTTTCTCATTGGCCTTATTCTGCTTTTACTGCAAACTGTCTTTATGCATCACTTTTTCATTGAAGACTACATCCTTGCTTCTGCTAATTTTTCGGTTCTGTGTCTCAAAATCGGTAACCAAAATCATTTTGCCCGTAGCCTATAAACGTGCACCTTTTGGACTTCGCATCCAGCTTATTTGTATGCTCTGCATCAATGTGAATATAAGAAGTGCAACCAAACACTCCGAGATGTGCAAGGTTCACCTCTTTTTCAGTCAACGTTTCTTCTGGTAGCCCACCATCCAATGGTGATGAGGGACTTCTATTTATGAGATATATGACAGTATTTACAGCATCTGCCCAAAAGGTCTTGGGCAACCCTACATATAGCCTCATGCTCCTAGCACGCTCAAGGATGGTCCTATTAATGCGCTCAGCCACACCGTTCTGCTGCGATGTCCCTAGAATCGTTTTCTGATGTTTGATCCCATTAACTACACAATACTCCTCAAACCTCTTATCACAATACTCTCCTCCATTATCCGATCTGAGACACTTCACAGTTTTACCTGTCTCATTTTCTACGATAATCTTCCACTTCTTAAATGCATCAAACACATCCGATTTGTGCTTTAAGAAATAAACCCACAATTTTCTACTAGTATCATCAATGAAAGAAACAAAATAACATGAACCACCAAGAGATGATACCTGTGCCGGTCCCCACACATCAATGTGTACAAGCTCTAACAAATGTGTCTTTGGAGCGCGTCCTATCTTTTTGAAGCTTACTCTCTTCTGCTTGCTATACACGCAATCCTCGCAGAATTCCCAAATCGATTGTCTTTAACCCTGGTAGCTTCCCCTTTGACAATAGCACTTTCATCCCCTTCTCACTCATATGTCCTAACTTCTGATGCCATAACTGCCTGTTCACTCCAGTTGATGCGACTGCGAGTGAACTATATGATCCAGAAGTCACGTACAAGGTACCTTCCTTTTTGCCTCGAGATATTACCAATGTACTTTTTGTGACTTTCCATGCATCACTCGTGAATATTGTCACATATCCGGTATCGGCCAACTGCCTCACTGAGATCAAATTCCATCTCAAACTCGGTACATGTCAGACATCCTTCAACTTCAAGACCGTTCCGTCTTTCTAACTTAAATGAACGTCTCCCTTGCCAACAATACTGTATGGCTCATCATCACCCAAGTAGACTCTTCCGAAGTCACCTGACACATAATCACGAAGAACTTCTTTTGACGAAGTGGCATGAAACGAAGCACCCGAGTCTATAACCTAAGACTCATTCCGTGCATCAAGAGATAAGATCAACGCCTCTGTGTCACTTTCCTCAGATAGATTCACTGAATCCTTCCCACTTTGAAAGCTTCCTTCTTGTTTCTTAAGCGCCTTGCAATCACGCTTCATATGACCATTCTTCTCGCAATGCCAACACCCGTCCTAGTCTTTCGGTCCCTTGGACTTATTCATCGACTTAGAATACCCATGTTTATTGCTAGCTTTTGAAGATTTTCCTCTTCCTTCAACATTTAGAGCATTCCTTAAATCCCCTGAAGCTCCCGATGCCTTCCTTCTAGATTCTTCACTTAGAATTAGACTGGCCACATCATCAAATTTTAACTTCGTAGACCCTGAGGAATTGCTCACGGTAATCATCAAACCATCCCAACTGTCTGACAAACTGGACAAGATCAATAGTGCCCTGACCTCATTATCAAAAGTGATGCCAACGGATTCCAATTGGCTCGTGACTGTATTGAACTCGTTTAGATGTTCAGCTACACCCCCACCATCTGACATCTTTATGTTGAATAGCCGTTTCATAAGATGAACCTTATTGGATGCCGAGGGTTTCTCATACATCGTAGTCAAAGTATTGAGTTCTTAAATGTGTATATTCTAACCCCAATTTATCACTAACTATGCTTGAAATACATGATTAAAGACCCAACTGTTGCATGGTTTTGTGGTTATAGGAATGAGAGTGAAGATTCATCAATAAAAGGCTTAAAGACGCTAATTATGGGCATTGAAGATCACAAGATCAAGCGTCAAAGGATGGAAGAAGGAAGCAAAAGGAGAAAGAAAAGAAGGCAGGAAAAAGCAACTAAGAGCGGTCGTCCATAGCCCAGGACCGGTCGTCCGACCGGTCCGAATACTCAATAGAAGAGGCCACACTGCAAATCTCACTGGACCTATCAGGACCGGTCGTCCACTGCTCAGACCGGTCGTGAGACCGATCCTTGAATTAAAAGTCTGCGTTCGAATTTATGAAAAAGTCTCTGGACAATTTTTGCGTTTTTGAGACCGGTCGTGTGACTGGTCTTCTGCGTAACAGAAAGCTTTCCAATTTCGGACTCTGAAATTCTCTGTGCATTGCGTAACCTTACGCAATTTCTAGATGATTCCGACGCAGCAGAGCTTCTCCACTATAAAAGGGGACTTACGGATCGTTCCTAGGGCATCCTAGAACAGATTGAGCATGGTGGGAGACGGCGGAAGTCGGATTCGGAGTTCTACAACTCCTCCTAGTTTATTTTTCTAGTTTTATGCTTTGTTTAGTTATTTTCATGTTTCCTTGGATCATGAACGGCTAAACCTCTTAGCTAAGGCTAAGAGGTGGAGCTTGTAGTGAATCTAAGATTTTTCAATTCGTTTGATTTGGTTTTAAGTTGAATTATTAGTGAAGAACAATGGTTTGAAGTTTAAATAAAGTTCTAAGTAGTTTTTCTTAATCTTATGATGGCTCATGAATGTTTGGAAGAATTGCTTGAGTTCTTAATTGTTTTGAGCTAGTCTAGACTTGTATGATCCGAGGAATTGGATTCAATACGCTCTAGATCTATCATCTTCATGTGGGAGCTTCTTACCAAAGGTCTATTTTCTTGAATTCTGAAGTATGTGAGACTGTGTATGTGATTTGGATCAAGTTCAAATCATGATCTAATTATGCTTAGTGACAGAGTTTAATGATGATTATGATTGTGATCTTAACCTATTGAAATTGGGATTGACCTATGCAATTGAGTGTGCTCACGTCCTAACTTGAATTGAGAGAATCATGTACATGATTCACACATATGACAGATTGTTTGGTTTAACTGCTCTATGATCCAGCTAGATAGAACTTAATTTTGATTCTAGTTGAGAAATTGAGAAACCACAGCAAATTGAGCATCAAGGATTGTTACAAGTGGATCCTTGAACCCTTAGTGCCTTTTATTAATTGTTTACCTTCAGTTTAATACAAAGTTACTATCTACATCAATCTTCTACAAATCTGTTAGCTAGCTCTTCAGTAGAACTATTGGAAGTTTTTTGTGAAATCCTACATAAGTTCTTGTGGATCGACCTCGGTCTTACCGAAATTATTACTACATCGCAACCCTACACTTGGGGAAGCGAACACAAAGCCTGCATTAATTCTTTTGTGATATTTACTTTGGATATATTGAAGGTGACGCTCTTAGACAAAGAGAGTTGGATCGTTCCTAAAGCCTTCCGATCCACTAAAGCCCATTCATCATCTGTCATATTCTCTGATTTCTTTTCTTTTCCTCTAAGAGGAATGTAGAGGTCATTCTGATACAGATAATCCTCATCTGCATCTTTCAGAAGGCAAAGTTTGAACCATCAAACTTCTCAATTCTAGTTTTTCCTTCTTCCATCATCGCTCCCACTTGAACTAAACCAATAGCTCTGATACCAGTTGTTGCGCAGCACGCCAACAACGCCGATGAACCGAGATCCAATCTCCGGTCTCACCCACAAACAATAAACAAGAAGAAATAATAACTAGAAGTAGAATTCACATAAACCAACAATCCACAAGACAAATTTTACGTGGAAAAACCCTAAACAAGGGTAAAAAACCACGGTGCAAAACTCCACTATCAAGAAGAACGAAGTTATAATCAATACACTTACCTTCTACTATGCTTCCCTGCACAGAGATGGCCCTTTAACTAATCCTCTCGCCTCTTTTTCACCTTGGACGTATAGAAACCCTAATCCCATAGCCTAATCCCGGTTTACACCCCTTTATATAGTGAAACCCGAAATTACAACTCAAAATAGGAAATCCCGCAGTTAAGCTCGCGGCCGGTTGGGCTCTCTATCACAGTGGGTCGGGCGCCTGCCCATTATAAAAAACGTCCAGTGTGAAACAGGCCAAAACAGACCATTATCGGGCACCCGGTCACTTTGACCGTCAGGCGCCCGACAGTGCACAGAACAGTCCAGATACTGATGTCTCAAACCCATGAATATCGGGCGCCCGGTCATCAGACCATCCGGACGCCCGACCATGTCTTGGTGTGACTTATCTCCACACTCAACATTTTCCTAGCTAGGGAACCACCGAATCGACGGAACGGCCTGATTCTGGGCCACCCACCTACATTGAGGCCCACATGATGGACCCCTCGTGTATTACCCACACGTTTGCCACATTAGCACACGTAGAGAAAAGTTGCTAGTTAATACATGCATGTGGAATCCGTAAATTAACCGGTATAATGGATGATTTCTCAAAAGAGAAAGACTTTGATACGCTGGCAGACGGATGATACGCAGGCACTTAGAAATTGCATACGTGGCTCTTAACTAATTCAAATTAAACCTTCCAGATTGTGGGTGGAAGTTCAAATGTACCATGAACCCGTATTTAGGCTCATACGATTGTACATTCTATTAGATTGAATATTGGTAGAAATTTATTGGACGGTTGAATAAGAAAAATAACCATTGACCGTATTTCAAAACAAGTATCCGCGAATCAGAGTTCCAGTTTGATTTTTGGACTGCAAAGACAATGGGTTCCATGCTTTAATCCGTCCGATTTGGGTTAATATATGCCACATTTACCATTTCTAAGTGCCTGCTTATCAAGCATCATACGCAGCCAGAGTATCAACTAGCTTCCCTTCTCTCAATTTCCCATCTCCAACATTGTTGCTGAAGTGCAGGCTATGCTGGACGGTCTCAAGATATGTGAAAATCTGGGCTTTTTCAATATAAATAATTGCAGAGGCCATTTCCAAACCAACCTTTTGCTCCCTGCCCCTGGTCCGTTTGGTATTGCATTAACCTCATTCGCAGCAAGCAGTCATCTCCCAACCTTCACTTCGCCCACATTCTGCTAGAAGGGAACTCTGTGGCGGACAACTTTGCAAGCAAAATTGGGTAGTCTAGGAGCCCTGGGCATGCTGTTCCGAAGCCGTAGTGATCTTCCCAGGCTCATCTATTTCTCTTGATACCGCAGGCTTAGGGGTCCTTAGAACTAGAATCAAACTCAAATATTGGAAGGGATGAATCTGCCGTGCTTTTCTGTTGTTTCTATGTTGCTTTATTTTTTGTATTTTTCTTCTTCTGTACGAGGTATATAGTAGGCGGGGGCTCATTCTTCTTGTGGGCCCCTCCCCTAAAGTCTGTATCCATCTCCTTTCATTGAATTCTATTTTTTTTTTTTCTTAAAAAAAATAAATAAATCAATTGCGGATACCTTGTCTACCCATATTAATTATATGTTAACAGTATGTAGTATAGTATGTAGTAGATAATATTAAGTTAAATGATCTATAGAAAATACATTTGTAAAATAAAAATTGTGTTGTGGTCAACAAGCTTTTGATTGTTTGACCAAGGATTACAGCAAGCGCCAAGTCTCCCTTTCTTAATGGCCTGAGGTGCATTGATGGACGTCTTTCGCATCGAAATGAAAGGTCCAGATCGACCATTTGAGCATCCATGTACATTTTTTTTTATTGGCTTATTTCAACGACCAATACAGATGTACACATCGTATTCATGCATCTGCTGCTGTCTATATTGAGAAATAAAGATCAGATGCAATGGCTGTATGGATACAGTCATTTCTCTTCCACCTACGGCTTTTTTTTTTTTTTTTTTTTTTTTTTTTATTGAGTGCAATATCTATATTCATTTAAGAGGGAGACTATACAACTGTCTTTCAGGCAGGCCCACAACAAAATCCGCAGGCCCACCTATCATGTACCCAAACATAGCCCAACTCAGAGAATACCCACCGTAATATAAAGACTCCAGCGAAAGAAAGACATTGAACGGAGAAAATCGCAAGAAGGCCGGGGGCACCTACCAAAAAGAACAGATAGCGAACCAAACAGGTCCTCCAGGTTTGCAACAGATCTGCAACAGACCCGTGACAGCAATGAGACAGTCAGCCCCCTCCCGTTTTAACCTTCTTACCCGTTCTGAGATAGCCAAGCCCCACATTATCTAGGGTGACGGCCCACCTTATTGGGGTTGGAAGCTCGCCACAATTCCTAAACATGTCTGGGGCTCCATAGCTGGCCCTCTTCGCCAGGCCATCCGCCACAGCGTTCACCTACGGGCTTTTCTTTACCCGCCAACATATCACATCTACAGTACTGTCCGATCCATTCAAAAGGTGGAATACGAGGATGATCGCATGGTATGAAAATCAGGCTGGTCTACTCCTTGTGGAGGCACAAACTAAAAATCCATGGACAGCCAATGGAGATTCCATGTACCGGTGTGGCCCACTCAATGAGTGGATCGGCCTGATCTTCATACCAGATGATCATCGTGGTGTGGCCACCTTTTGTAAGGGTAGATGTTCTATAAATATGACACATTGCACAGATCGTCATTCCTATTTTATATTTTATCAAATGGATTTTTTCTTCTAACACCTTATTTCCTGTAGTAATTACATGTACACGTGATGGGTGGCTTGGATCCTGCACAGTGTGCCATCTTGATACAAATTTATCCATCTAGAGTGGAACAATCAAAATGGATGGCTCAGATTGATAACATCGATTGTCAAAAAAAAAAAAAAAAAACACAAATATCTTCTGTAAATGTGTTGAAGGATGAGAGGAGAAATTGTTGGGTGAAATTGTCAATGAAAATCTAGATAGGATGGTTGGAGAATGACAATAGTTGGCTGAAATTGTGAATGAAAATCTAGATAGGATGAGGGTCAAAACAATCTTGCACTCTATCGTGGACAAGTTCCTGCCCACACACAACCTCCCTCCAAATCCAAACGGTTGGAACCCCATCCGATGCTTGCATCCCCCATGTGGACCATCTTTGAATTGATCAAGCAGGAAATCATTAACGTCTGGGCCCCACAGAGCTGGGTCATGGTGCATGCCAACTATGTCGATCCACATGTTGGTCCCCTTAGGGATGACGATGTCACCGACATGGATGTCTTCTCTCGCTTGTCTTTGGACATTTGGAGCCGGCGAGTATAGTCGTAGGAACTCATTCATGACCCACCCCATCTTCTCTAGTTTGTCAAGCATGGTGAAATTCAACGGCTCTCCTGCAGTGACCTCTATGATCTCTTCCCTCAGCAGGCTCTGCCATTCCGGATAGTGGGCCAGGAGCAATAGTGTCCAAGAGACGGCCAATGCTGTGGTCTCATGACCACCGAAGAAGAAGGTCTTGCACTCGTCCACCAGCTC
This sequence comes from Liriodendron chinense, assembly GCA_003013855.2. Classification (NCBI taxonomy): domain Eukaryota; kingdom Viridiplantae; phylum Streptophyta; class Magnoliopsida; order Magnoliales; family Magnoliaceae; genus Liriodendron; species Liriodendron chinense. The sequence goes on along the minus strand of PVNU02003892.1, from coordinate 4,371,924 downwards.
CTGAACCGACAGCTTCTTCGGGATCCTACCATCCACACGGGTATCAGAGAGCAGAAGGCCCAGCAGGTCCTGCCGGGGCTCGCACACGTTCGATTCCCTTCGGGAAGTTATGATGGAGAGAAGAAGATGGTCGATCTCCTTCCCCAGCTTACATAACTCTAGTGTTTGGTTAAGGTACATGAACTTGCTGAATGGGACCCCCACCAAACGATTGGATTTGAAGAGCATGACTTGCATGGGTTTAAGCTTCTCAAACACTAGACGTCCATGATGGTGGCCAATCCCAATGCTAGTGTTGGCAATGATTCTCGCTGCATTTTTTGTGATGTCTCTCTCCACATCTATCTCTGGCATGCCTGATTCCACAAGCCCACTCCATCCATCTAGCATTTTGGTAGTGGACCCCACCATCATGCTTACCATGTTCGGGAGATATATATATGTTCACATGCAGCTTCGTGTTTCCTCCTGCGAGAACGCCACTTGTGTATCATTTATTTATTTATTTTTTTTTAACCTTAAAGGTGTTAAAGGTGGGAGCACATGAACGCGGATTGGTCCTTCCTCAATATGGACGCAAACTGGTCCGTGAAGGGCCCACTGTAATGTATCTGGTTACCCATGCCATCCATCCATTTTCTAAGATCATTTTAAGCCATGTTACCAAGAATAAGTCAGATCCAACGCTCAGGTGGGCCACACCAAATAATGAGCTTGGTCGCATTAAATGCACAAAAAGCATTAAATGAAAAGATTCATGTATGGTGTGGCCCATCTTAGCGTTGGATTTGACTCATTCTCGGGTTCTTGGTTTAAAATGATCTTAGAAAAGGGATGGACAACGTGGATAATCAGATACATCATGGTGGGCCCTCCTTGGACCAGTACATATTAAGGAAGGACGCAATCCACATCCAGAGCACACCACCTATAACTTTATTGAAAGGCAAATCAGCTGAACAAGCATTGAGGCAAGGATCCTACAAAAGGAGCTGGGCCTCACCATATTGATCCTATACCGAATTAGAACAAGAACTAGAACAAACACAAAAAAAATAACAACGAAGCCACGCTCTGTAACCAATCAAAGCACAGAGACACATCCGGTAAATCAAAGCAACCAAACAAGAGAAAAAAAAACTACCCAAGCGGCGATGGACATCATCCAAAACTGTGATGCCTACCTAGCCTCTTTAGCTTCAGCCCTCACCAGCGAGGACAACTCTTCGGGCCACACTTTCCTGCCCCCATCCAACTGACACCAACTGCAAAGATAAAATAGATAAAGAACTTCTAATGCCTTAAAAAAAAGGTAGCAAATAGTTGCAAGAGTTGCTACCAGACCTGATATAGAGAAGTAGAGAGATAGAGTTGTAAGACTCCATTAGGTGGGCCACACATGATTGTTGGTTTAGATCATGACCGTTGGATTATTCAGATTGAGTGATTCAGTGGACCCCACTATAGTTGTGATCATTATAAATAGGTTTGGGGCGGGACGCTTGAACCATGTTCCCTATACGTGGTTATTAAGCCTGATATGGAAACCTACGGTGTGGAGACCCTAGAGGAGAGAAGTGTGATGGGTAAGTTTCTCTGGCCCTCTTTCCTTATAAATATATGTCTTGGTTCCCTCACCAACACACAAGAGAAAACCCTAGTCCCCATTGAGAGGTTCTCCTAAAGGTGTAAGGTGCGGAAGACCAAGAGTTCTTCTCGGCAACACAGCGGCATCGGGAATGTCTTCCCAATCAGGTATGGCTTTAAGATTACAGTATGGAATCTCCATTATTTGATGCATAGACGATCCGATTATTCTGCATTGAGTTTAAGTTTCACAAGAGCTCCAACTAACAATAAAAGGATGATGCTCTTGCTCATCTAAAAATTTGTCTCTAAGTAGCTCTTGGGCCATCATTATGCCTAAGTGATCAGCCTCCCTAAGAGGACCACACCTTGCTCATCCGATATTATCTTAATCTAATTATCCCCAATCCTGCCGCATCCACAGTCAAGAGGCCTTTAATAAGTCTAGGAAGATCTGCTCCTTTGGAATAAATGCAGTTGGGAGAGCCCCTGCTACCCATTTTAGCTAGCTAGAGCATCCGCTACTTGGTTGCCTTCTCGGAGCGTATGAGAAACTTTGAAATTGCAGACTGCTCTCATTCGATTGATTTTCCCTAAACGGTACTAGATGCTCCATGGGGTTGGCCCTTTTGGATTGGCTATTGCTTCTACCACCATCACCTTAGAATCGGATTCAATCCAAATGTTTGTTAGGCCCAATTGAACCACTATCTCTAACCTGTCTAGCTACCACAGCTGAGCCTCGGCCGCCGTATTGGAAACACACCCACAGGAATTGTGGAAAGCGAATATTAGTCTCCCCTGGCCATCTCTGCAAATCCCTCCCCTCCTCCCAAGCCAGGATTGTCTCGAGCTGACCTGTCAACATTTAACTTCAGCCATCCACCCGTTGGTCGATACCATTTGATAACACGAAGGCTTCGGTCTTTTTCTGAGTTTTTCTCCAGCCCCGACGAGGACAAGGTTAGCTATTGGGACATAGACATGTGGCCTTCAATTGGAATCCATTTCCCCACTTCACTCAGCCATTTACTCACTCTGGCAATAACTTCTGCTGAAGACCTTTTTATCGCCTCAAATCTGCTAGCATTACAAGCCAGCCATATTTCCCATACTATGAATGGCGCTGCGATCCCCCCTCAGAGTAAGAATTGTGGTAGAAAAAGAAGCTTTATCGAGCCAGAGGATGAGTTTCAAAATGGATTTTGAGTAAACACATTATGCTCTGCAAACAATTACAATGAAGAGAAGATTGAAATTCTCCGCAACACCACCCAATGCCCCACTATGCTATCTTTGGCATCCAATCCATACATAAGGCGCGCTTCTTGATGTTTGGCCCTGGAGCCAATAATAATCCAGATCCACAAATCAGTTGGGCCACACCATAGGGAAAAATGGGATGCCATAGGTAAGTATGTGGGGCCACATGGTGTGTTTCTTTCATCAACCCCATTCATGAGTGTAACTCACCCTGATGAAGGAATGATATCTTTTCATTTAATGGCAACTCTCTGTTTATATATACATGGCTTTTTGTTTATACCTGACAGATCATTATTGCCAGATTGAATGGTTCATAATGAGGTTTTCCTCCTCGGGAGTGAGGAGAGATTTGCAGCTCGAGGTCATTGGGCGATTGATATTCCTTGATCGGTTGATTGAAATTCACCTGGATTAGTTTGTTGCTCACTGGACTACTTTGGACAGTGTCAGGCAATCAAAATTTGGAGTTCGGACGATCGAAAGTCAGTGTTTTTCCTCCGAGACTCTCTGAACATTTGGCCATGTTCGGGCGACTGAACAATCGAGCCTGTTGACCAATGGCCGCGCAACTGTTATACGCAGTTTGTGCATTTTGTTTCTAATCTTGGCTTAAGTGCATGTTATATAAGCATTGTTATAATGAGTTTAGGGTTAACACACACACTCGTGTGCACGTGCATGTGCACATGCGCGCGCGCGCGCGCGAGAGAGAGAGAGAGAGAGAGAGAGAGAGAGAGAGAACCTACTAACATGCTAAAGGAGCAGTCGCACGTGGTGAAGAAGCAATCGCGGTGCCGAAGGAGTAGTCACGGTGCTAAAGGACTACTAAGATGTTAGCCTGGTAACAACTAATTCGCTCTCAATTTGGAGGGGAAGCAAACTGAGTTACAGAGTACGCAGCATACTGAGTAAACTCTATGGGGTCCACTGTGATTTATGTATTTCATCCACTCCATCCATCCATTTTAAAAGATAATTTTAGGACTTGAGCCCAAAAAAGAAGCATATCAAAGGCTCAAATGGACCACACCACAGGAAATAGCGTGAATTGAACATCTATGGTTGAAAAATTCTTAGGGGCCATAAAAGTTTTGGATCAAGTTGATATTTTTGTTTTCCCTTCATCCATGCCTTTGTGATCTTATGAATAGGTTGGATGACAAATAATAAAGATCACTATGTGTTAATGTCAGATTTTGTAACGAGATCCTCCGGCTTTTCTCCTTCGCTCCAGGAGGGATTTCCACCACCAGACCTGAAGCAAGACAGTGAATAAGGGTGGCTGGGGACCAGCCGTTAGCCCTCCGACGCTTAAGTTAGGCCACAGAAGAGAAGCCAAGCAAAACGGGACCAAGATTGAATGATGAGTACGTACCTCCTATTCAAGGGAGCCATCCCCTTATATAGATCTGAAACAATCCAATCTGTTACGTGAGATGTCGAAATCCCGTTGATGTCGCATACGATACTGAGAATCCGCTGATTTCATGGGATAAGATCCTATCTTTTTAGTCAGATCCAACCCAATGATTTATTCCAACAATCACGCCCCTAGATGGTAATCCCTTGAAATCCAGCTGGATCCGGCCGGAAGCCATAGTTGGAGTCATAGCCTCCGAAAAGGAAGGAGACGCCCGTAGCTGGGAGTCATGGCCTCCGAAAAGGAAGGAGACTCCCGTAGTAAAGCTGCTCGCAGGTTAAAATGTGGTCGCGAGTCCAAGTACATATTTTGGGTGTAATGTCTTTCAACGACTTGTGAGAAGGTCTGCTCGCGGATCGAGCTTTGCCGTATTTGACTATCGGTTATGAAGACTCGGGACTTGCGAATAGCTGCTCCGTATTTTTCAATCTATGACTCTTGATCAGGTGATCTCGAGAGTCGAATGGACGTCCCGCACCTATCAAACATTCGACTCTCGATCAGATAATCTCGAGAGTCGAATGGACGTCTCGTACCTATCCAACATTCGACTCTCGATCAGATAATCTCGAGAGTCGAATGGACGTTTTGGGCATTTCCGCGTGAAATCTTATCTCCATCATTTTGCCTATAACAGATGCCCCCCAAGTCCTTGCCGCCAAGAATTCTTAAGGAAAGGACTTAGCTCACTATCACACGAAACCGCTCGCTACCTTCATCGAGAACGACACCCCTCATGATGGGCTGAAATTAATGAGCGCCAGCTTTCCGCAGCCTTTTCGCTGATGGAAAATGAAGGGGCGCTCGCCACGTGTTTGAGGAGTTAATGGGCGTGCCTGCTCGAGCGCTGTGTCCAACGAGGGACTGCCACGTGCCATCAGATACGGCGGAATGATTGCCTATAAATATACGGAGTCCGCCATTTCTTTGATTTTCTACAGAAGTTTTTTCGAAAGAATCCTGCAACCCTTTCTTTCCATTCTTCTTCCTCTTCCGGTGCTCAATCTTTCTTTTTCTCGGTATACTTCCTTTTTCTTCTTCTTTTATTTTCATCTCCCCATGGCTGGGAACTCTGACGAGACTACTGTCCCCCTTGGCGATGCCACTCCGGAGTCCTCTGCCTCCAGCAGTGCAAGGGTTTCGGCGGGGAGATACACAGCAGCCGGATATCCTTCCGTTTTATCGGAGGACCGGCTGGCTGAGCTACGGGAGAGATACCAAATCCCTGACTCTGTAACTCTCCGCTTGCCCGGAGGTGGAGAAACACCCGACTCCCCCCCCCCCCCCCCCCCCCCAGGATGCGTAGCATTTTACGAGTACCAGCTCATCTTGGGGGTACGCCTTCCCCTCCATCCCTTTGTTCGCGATGTATTACGATGTTACAAGATTGCCCCTGGGCAACTCATTGTGAACGGGTGGAGGGTGGTTTTGGGCTCCTTTGCCCTTTGGGCTCAGGCTGGCAACGGGGAACTCACGGCGGAGGAGTTCCTCTGTATGTTCCGCCTGAAGAAAGCTCCATCCAGCGAAGGCTGGTATTATTTATGTTACTGGCACCGGGATAACTTCGTGTTGGGTAAGCCCTCCTCGAACTATCCCGGCTGGAGGAAGCGGTGGTTCTATGCTTCCGGGAGCTGGGAGTCTGCCTCCTCCAGGGGTCCAGGAGTGACCCGGTTTTTCTGTGAAGGTAGACACAATCCCGTATTGTGCAGTTTCCTTAGAATAATTTTTAGGGTTTTGCTTCGTTTGACCATTATTTGTGCTCGCAGGTATCCCGGCATTGCGGAAACCGAATTTGAAGGGTGGGATCAACGAGAAGATCGTCAGAGTGTATAAGGTGCCTGTCGGAGATAGGCATATCGAGGCTTGCTTATCTCCTTCGCGACTTGCAGCAGCAGGCCTCATATCCAGGAGAGAAGTCGAAATGACGAAGGCTGGAGAGAAGAGAGGCCTACTGCCCCGTCTGAAGGGCACAGGTTTCAAAAGACAGAAGAGAACCCCTGCCGAACCGTCTCAATCTTCCATCCGCGCGGGCAGTGATCAGCCTGCCCTTCCCGCGAGCATGGCGGGGGCCCCAGCTGGGCCTACTATCCCTTCACTGGTGGTCGCACCTGGGCCACCAGTGATCAACATTGCAGACAATTCCCCAGATGGGGTGGGGTCCAGCTGCCCCCCAGCTGAAAAGGCTCGAGAGCAGGCAGAGCCTCAAGAGCCAACTCCTGCTCGGGAACTGGTCCCAGCTGCCGAGCAGGGACCTGCTCGCGAGTCCATGCCTCCACCTCGCGAGCAGACCGGTTTGGTCGTTGCCCAACCGTCTGGGAGCGGGACGTACTCGATTCCACGCCACCTCCACCCTGTGTGTAAGTTCTTGTTCGAGAACGTCCCGCCTCACGCCTTCGGCTCTCTCCCCGAGCCAAGCCCTGAGAACCTTATCCTTGAAGCGGGGATGAGGATGGTTCAGGTAAGACTTTGTCAAGATCTGTTTCGACCTGTTGATACGTTCCAGAAATCTTATATTTTTCATCTCTTTGCAGGGTTTAGATCTTATTCTGCGAACGAGGCGTGATATCGTTGCCACCCGTCGCACGATAGAGGAGGCTGAGGGAAAGAGGACTGCCTTGGAAAAGGCAGTTCAAGGAAGAGATCAACTGCTCAAGGCTCGTGAGGCAGTGATCTCGAAGAGAGATGAGGAGAAAAAGATCCTCATTGAGAAGATCCAAGTCCTGACCGACAGGTATCAGGCCTTGGACTCAGACTACGTGAAGCTCACGGGTCTGAAGGAGAAGGCAGAGAGAGAGAGGGAGATCTTCCGACAGGACAAGATCTCATTAGAGGAGCAATTCGCGGGAGCCAGGTCGCAGCTCAAGGAGGCCTACGACAACCTGACTAGGGAGCGCACCGCTCTTGCGCAGCTTAAGGACGACTCGATCCACTGGGACGAGGAGAGAGTCGCCCTTGTAAAAATGCTCTCGGAGGAAGGTACTCGGGCAATTTCCGAGTTCCGGACTTCGCAGTTGTATGACGATGAACGATATGAGTCATACGATGCTGGTCGAGACTTTGCACTGAGAGTAGTGCAACGAATGATCCCATCCTTCGATATGGGGGAATTCGGTCGAGTCGCGACCATCATAGCTGCAGAAGAGCAAGCTGCTGCCGAGAACGAGGTGACCGAAGCCACGCAGGCTGGAGGGGCTCCTGAAATGGGCCCTGAAGTCGAGAGCGTGGCTCCTCCTAGCGATTGATTTCCTTTTATTTTCTTTTATACAAATGTATATGTAATCATCTGATTATTAATGAAAAGATGTTTTTGGAAGTGTCGCTGTTTCGTTGCTGTTCTTCCCTTCATCTTTTATTTTTTGCTTGTTAATCTTGAATGGATTCGTCAGAGATGTGACCCTTTAATTCGAGCATGAGCTAAGCTGCTCGCGATCAGGATGTGACCCCGTTCGCTGCCCTAATTTGGGCACGAGCTGTGGTGCTCGCATTTTGGAGTGCGATTCCTCCTCTCACCAATCGCGAGTAACTAACTCATGAAAAAATGAATTAGACTCAATCCGGGGGTCGTGAGACCATGTCCGCGTTGAGATAGACTGATCTATCGATTGAGATTTTGATTCTACCAAGGGTAGAAGGTTGGTCAAGAGATGGTATTCATTCTCTTCGGGGCTGTTCAGGTCCATGAGAATGGAGAAGCGACCAACTAGTAATGATTTCAATCCTACCAAAGGTAGGCAATTGGCCAAGAGGACGTGTAAGCACTCTTCAGGGCTATTCCGGTCCATATAAATGGAGTAGCGGCCAAAAGATATCTTTCACTTTATTCATAAGATGTTATGATAAACTACATCGAATCTAGGGGTAGTATCTTAGCAAATGCTCCACGTGCCAAGGGCGACGTACAGGCTTCCCTTGCATGTCTTCAAGATAATAAGTACCGGGTCGCACAACCCTAATAACCCGATACGGGCCTTCCCAATTCGGATCCAATGAACGAACAGGAATTCCAAGATTTCGCCTTAGAACCAAATCTCCGAACTGGAAAGATCTGGGTCGAACCTTTGCATTCCGATAACGAGCAATACGTTGTTGATATGCCGCCACTCGTACTTGGGAAGCATTTCTTCGCTCTTCCAAGAGATCGAGATGAAGTCGGATATTTTCCTGATTGCTCGCGGGATCATACTGTTCGATCCGATATGAGGGCACTTGAATTTCCACTGGTACCACTGCGTCAACACCAAATGCTAAGGAGAAAGGAGTTTCACCTGTCGATGTACAAGCCGTGGTTCTATAGGCCCATAACACTTCTGGCAGAAGTTCTGGCCACACCCCTTTACATTCACTTAGCTTGGTCTTTAAATGATGCTTTATAATTTTATTCACTGCCTCGACCTGCCCATTCGCCTGTGGATGATATGGAGAAGTGCGGAGATTACGTATCTTCCATTTGTCGCAAAATTCATCAAAGGCTGCGTTGTCGAACTGCGTTCCGTTATCGGTAATTATGGTATGAGGAAGTCCGAAGCGACATATAATATTTCTCCACATAAACTTAGTAGTTTGTTTTTCAGTAATTTTGGTTAATGGTTCTGCCTCGGCCCATTTGGTGAAATAATCAACCGCCACGATCGCGAACCTATTCTGTCCCTTTCCCATAGGTAAGGGACCGATGATATCGATCCCCCACTGAGCAAAAGGCCAAGGGCTGTCGACTGGGGTCATCCGCTCAGACGGTACACGAGGTATAGGTTGATATCGTTGACACTTGTCACATTTTTTAGAAAATTCTATGGCGTCTGCTTTCATAGTAGGCCAATAATATCCTTGCCTCATCGCTTTATATGCTAGAGATCGCCCCCTGGGATGATTACCACATGCCCCCTGGTGTACTTCATCTAGAACACGATGTGCTTCTTCTGGGTGAAGACACCTCAAATAAGGCAAGGAGAAGCTTTTTCGCAACAAGATTCCATCTTGTAAGGTGTACCTGGCAGCTCGAAGCTGAATTTGTCTTGCAGCTTTCTTGTTTTCTGGTAGGTATCCATCTCTGAGATAAAGGATGATAGGATCCATCCAGCATGGAGACGATTGTACCGATATAACTTGCTCGGGAGTCACTTGGTCGATACTCAAGTGTTGACGGTGCTCGATGGGGATCGAATGTGATAGTTCTGATTCTGGTGCAGAAGCGAGTTTTGCCAAGGAATCGGCCAGTTGGTTCTGCTCGCGAGGGATATGGAATATTTTGTAAATCTTCAGTTTAGCGAGCAGGATGAGGACACGAGACTTGTATAAGGCCATTCTTTCTTCTTTGGTTTCGAATTCGCCAAGAACTTGGTTGACAATGAGCTGGGAGTCGCTATGAATTATCAAATTCTGGATGGCGAGGACAACAGCTAGCTCGAGGCCAACAATAAGGGCCTCATATTCTGCTTCATTATTGGAGACACGTGATTCAAAACGCAGAGCGTATTGAAAATGTGACCCGTCTGGAGCCACTAAAATCAGGCCCGCCCCACTGCCACTGGCCCGTGACGACCCGTCCACAAAGAGCGACCAAGAAGTCTGGTCGCTTGTCATGACGCTATCTTCAGAAGAATATGTAAATTCGGCGATGAAGTCAGCCACGGCCTGGCCCTTGACTGCGGTCCTAGGACAGAATGAAATATCATGCTCGCTGATCTCGACCGCCCATTTAGTTAAGCGCCCGGAAGCCTCAGGCTTTTGAAGGACTTGACGTAGTGGATGATTTGTTGGTACTAAAATAGCATGGGCTTGAAAGTATGGTCGCAGTTTTCGAGCTGCCGTGATTAAGGCTAGGGCCAGTTTCTCCAAATCAGAATACCTAGTTTCTGCATCAACCATTGCTCGACTGATATAATAAACGGGCCTTTGCACCCCGGAATCTTCTCTTATTAAAGCGGCACTAACGGCCGTGGAAGACACAGATAAATAAAGAATGAGTTGCTCATGTGCCACAGGTTTAGATAAAATGGGGGGAGCGCTCATATATTGCTTTAGTTGTTGAAAAGCTTCTTCACATTGAGGTGTCCACTTCCAATCAGACTTGGCCGTTGCACGAAGGAGTTTGAAGAAGGGCAGGCACTTGTCAGATGCTCGCGAGATGAACCTGTTCAATGATGCGACTCGACCAGCTAGACGCTGAACGTCCTTCAGAGTCACTGGGGATTTCATCTCTATCAATGCTTTAATCTTTTCGGGATTCGCCTCAATTCCACGTTGGCCAACCATGAACTCAAGAAATTTCCCTGCAGATACTCCAAACGCACATTTTTCTGGATTTAATTTCATCTGATACTTCCTCATCAGATCAAAGGCTTCTCGAAGATCAGGAATGTGATCATTTTCATCGATGCTTTTCACAAGCATATCGTCAACATAAACTTCCATGTTCCTACCGATTTGAGCAGCGAATATTTTGTTGACAAGACGCTGATAAGTGGCCCCTGCATTTTTGAGACCAAACGGCATTACCTGGTAGCAATATAGTCCTCGATCTGTGATGAAGGCAGTATGTTGGCCATCAGGTGGATGCATCATAATCTGGTTGTAACCAGAGTAAGCATCCATAAAACTGAGGGCGTGTCCAGCTGTCGAGTCGACCAACTGGTCGATTCGTGGTGTCGGGAAGCTATCTTTGGGACATGCTTTGTTTAAGTCTGAATAATCGACGCACATCCTCCATTTGCCATTAGCTTTCCGGACGAGAACTACGTTGGCGACCCACTGTGGGTAGTCAACTTCTTTTATGAAATTTGCCGCGAGCAGCTTCTCAACTTCAGTTTTGATCGCCATTTGTCTTTCTGCAGTGAAGGCACGTCGACGCTGATGTACGGGTTTATGCTTCGGGTCAATGTTGAGACGATGTACGATGACATCAGGATCGATGCCCGGCATATCTTTATGAGACCAAGCAAACACGTCCTGGTATTCAGTGAGGAAACGGATCAAATCTTCGCGGTGGATACTGTTTAAGGAGGAACCGATATACACGATCTTAGACTGGTCGTCTTCCGTCAAGCGAATCGCCACTGTTTCCTCCCCTGGAGTTCCTGATTTCAGAGCACTTTCCCTTGGATCCAACGCGGGTGGCGAGAACGTCGGATGATCCTTGAACTATTTCCATGACAGGTGTCGCTTGAGCCTTCTTTCGATCTTGGAGGGCTATCTGGTAACAGGACCGTGCCTCCTGCTGACTTCCTCGCACGACCCCTATGCCATTTGGGGTCGGAAATTTAACGCATAAATATGAAGGGTGCAAGGCCGCTCCAACCTTAGTTAGAGACGGTCTCCCCAAGATGGCGTTATATGCTGATTTTCGATCCACGACGAGGAAGCTTACAAAGACGGTGGTCTTCGCTGGACTCTCCCCAAAGGTGACTGGGAGATCGATACTTCTTTCAGGTGTCACCACTTCTCCTCCAAAGCCGACAAGAGGGGTCGATACTGGCTTGAGGAGGTTTCTGGCAAGTGCCATCTTGTCGAAAGCCTCCAAATACAGAATATCGGCCGAGCTACCTGTATCCACCATAATTCGGTGAGTCAGATAATTTGATACCTTCAGTGTGACTACGATGGAATCTTCATGAGGGAAATGAATTCCCGCTGCATCTTCGAGGGTGAAAGAAATTGGGGGAGGGCTAGCCTTCGAAGAGTTGGACGTTTGTTCCAGCCAATAGATCTGCTGGGGTTCTTTGGACGCCTTTCGGGCGTATGCCTTTCTTGAAGCTTGAGAGTCACCCCCGCAAGCTGGACCCCCGACGATAGTGCGAATTTCTCCTGTGGGCTCAGCATCCTCTTGGTCTGTTTGATGATGAGACGGTTCCTTTTGGCGAGATGAGGTCTTCGCCCTTTCTGGTGACCTATTTTTACGAGCAACATAATCCTGGAGATGGCCTTTTCGAATAAGAGCTTCGATATGGTCTCGTAGGGAGATACAGTCCTGGGTCCTATGCCCGTGATCTTTGTGAAAGTAACAGAACTTACTCTTATCTCTCTTCTCGGGATCGGATTTAATCTTTGCAGGCCACTTCACATATGGCTTGTGTTTTATCTCCATTAGAACCTTTTCAGGAGACCGATTAAGAGGAGTGTAATTATGATATTTACCAGAGTAAGGCTTCCTGGGAGAACGATCGCGCTGATCGCGATGGTATTTTTTATCTGTAGAAGTTCCTTCAGGCTTGCGTTTCTTACTTTGTACTCCATGGCGTGTCAATGCGACTTCTTCTGCATTGATATATTTCTGAGCTTTGGCTTGGAATTCCGCCATAGTTTTCGGCGGGCTCTTATCTAAGGCAAACCTAAATTTCTCGCTCGTTATTCCAGCAATGAGGGCTGTGAGACCCTTTTCTTCAGTGTAACCCTCGGTTTGAACGGCTTCGGCAGTGAACCGTACTGTGAACTCTTTTATTGTCTCCCCATGTTGCTGTTTCAGATTCATCAGATGGGAGGCTGGCTTTTTAATGCGAATACTTCCCATGAATTGAGAAAGAAATATCTCCGATAATTGGGAAAAGGAACTGATGGAAAGTGGCTTTAACCCCCGAAACCACGTACGAGCCGCTTCCTTCAATGTAAGGGGAAAAGCCCTACACATGATTTCTGAACCATGTCCCTCCAACTCCATGAGGGACCTATATGTTTCCAGATGTTCCAGAGGATCGCCAATGCCTGTATACGGAGCGATAACAGGCGTTCGATACTTTCTGGGCAACGGGGCTTCCATGACCTCGCTTGTGAAGGGAGATTCAGATTGATGTATTGCCGCCATGACAGCAGATGGCCGATTTGCCTGATATCTCTGCTCCATGACATCAAAACGGTCTTGGATTCTTTTGAGATCTCCTTCCCATGGCAAGGTATAGCTAGACGTTTCGGCGGTGGAGCCTTGCGGTTGAGGTTGTCGAGACGAACTGGAATGTATAGAATGTGGAGACGGCACAGGGGGATGGCCGCCAAGTGGTGGGACCTGTGGTTCATCCATAGAATGCCTGGAAGCAACTGGTATGGGTGGCGGTGGTAACCCTTCGGAGGGTTGTCTTTGCGGTTCAGGGAAGTGCTGATCAAGTCGATTTGACAGTGCCTGAACTCCGGCGTTTAGAGTTAGGAGAGTGTTCCCGAGGAATCGTAGGACATCATCCTGATTTCCAGAGGCTTCCAATAATGGATTTGTTGATGGCATATTTGGGGCTCCTTGAGGGATATCCGTCGGAACAGGTGGGAGGGCAGGTGCGGATTCCATCTCACCGGGTGGAGGTGGTGCCTGCCTCGAAGTTGAAGGATGAACTGTCCTTTTAGGAGGCATCACCGAAGGATTTTGATCGGTGGTTAACACGATTGATTTTGATGATCAAGTCTTTCCCACAGACGGCGCCAAACTGTTAATGTTAGATTTTGTAACGAGATCCTCCGGCTTTTCTCCTTCGCTCCAGGAGGGATTTCCACCACCAGACCTGAAGCAAGACAGCGAATAAGGGTGGCTGGGGACCAGCCGTTAGCCCTCCGACGCTTAAGTTAGGCCACAGAAGAGAAGCCAAGCAAAACGGGACCAAGATTGAATGATGAGTACGTACCTCCTATTCAAGGGAGCCATCCCCTTATATAGATCTGAAACAATCCAATCTGTTACGTGAGATGTCGAAATCCCGTTGATGTCGCATACGATACTGAGAATCCGCTGATTTCATGGGATAAGATCCTATCTTTTTAGTCAGATCCAACCCAATGATTTATTCCAACAATCACGCCCCTAGATGGTAATCCCTTGAAATCCAGCTGGATCCGGCCGGAAGCCATAGTTGGAGTCATAGCCTCCGAAAAGGAAGGAGACGCCCGTAGCTGGGAGTCATGGCCTCCGAAAAGGAAGGAGACGCCCGTAGTAAAGCTGCTCGCAGGTTAAAATGTGGTCGCGAGTCCAAGTACATATTTTGGGTGTAATGTCTTTCAACGACTTGTGAGAAGGTCTGCTCGCGGATCGAGCTTTGCCGTATTTGACTATCGGTTATGAAGACTCGGGACTTGCGAATAGCTGCTCCGTATTTTTCAATCTATGACTCTTGATCAGGTGATCTCGAGAGTCGAATGGACGTCCCGCACCTATCAAACATTCGACTCTCGATCAGATAATCTCGAGAGTCGAATGGACGTCTCGTACCTATCCAACATTCGACTCTCGATCAGATAATCTCGAGAGTCGAATGGACGTTTTGGGCATTTCCGCGTGAAATCTTATCTCCATCATTTTGCCTATAACACTATGGGCCCTAAAAAGGTTTCAATAGCCCTAAATAGATCTCAGTTTTTTTAAATCTCATTTTTTCTTAAACATAACATTGTTGATTTTTATTACAATTTTTTTCAAACTTATAAATTATATTCAAACTTCTTAATTTTTTTTTCAAAATCGCAATTCTTTTTAAACTTCATTTTTCAAAATTTCAAGTTTTTTCAAAATCTCATTTTCTATCAAATCTTTCATTTTTTTTTTCATTTTTCAAAATACACTATTCCAATTTATTTTTAAAAGTCACAAAATTCTTTTTTCAAAATCTTTTTTTCTTTCAAACTTATAAATTTTATTCAAAATTTTCAATTTATTTCAAAATGCAATTTTTTTTTTAAGAAATTCAATTTCTTTCAAAATTTTGGTTCTTTTTTAAATCCTAATTATTTTCAAAATCTCGGTATTTTCTACATTTCAATTTTTCTTAAACATTGTTGATTTTTATTGCAAATTTTTTCCTTCAAACTTCTCATTTATTTTCAAAATGCTATTTTTTTTTTCACAATGTCAATTTCTTTCAAATCTCATTTTTTTTTTCAAATCTAAATTTTTCTCAAGCATTGTTAATTTTTTTCAATCTTCTCAATTTTTTTTTTCAAAATCACATTTTTTAAATAAACTTCTCAGTTTTCGGAATTCAAAATGTCAATTTTTTTTTTTCAAAATGTCAATTTTTTTCAAACTTATCAAATTTTTTCAAAATACAAAATTCCAATTTCTTTTTAAAAATCATAAATTTTTTGAATTTTTTTTCAAACTTATAAATTTTATTCAAACTTCTTAATTTTTTTAAGAATAACAATTTCTTTCAAAATTTTGGTTCTTTTTTAATTCCTGATTTTCTTTTCAAAATCTTAGTTTTTCTTAAACATTGTTAATTTTTATTACAAATTTTTTCAAACTTAAAAATTATTGTCAAACTTAAATATTTTTCAAAATTGCATTTTTTTTTTTAAATTCGTTTTCAAAATGTCGATTTTTTTTCAAAATCTCATTGTCTATTGAACCTCTCAATATTTTTTTCAAAATACAAAATCTCTGTCCATTCCTAGCTAGAAACGGATGGGGATAGTAGCCTATCCACGCCGATCTTTCCTTTAGCTGGTGTTGCCAGGGATTGGATTATGTGCGAGCTAGCCTTACCCAAAATGGGTGTGGTCTTGACCGTGGGGCTCCCCGGATTTGTGTATTATATATCCACGCCGTCCATTCGTTTTCCTAGCTTATTTTTTGTTATTATGCCTAAAATGAAGTAGATCCAATTCTCAGGTGAATCACACCAAAGTAAACAGTGGTGATTGATTATTGAGAACTTCTTATGGTTCACGGAAGTTTTATATCACCCTGATATTTGTTTTCCCCCTTCATCTAGGTTGGTGTGACATTATTAACAGGTTGGATGAAAAATAAATATTATGGTGGGTTCAAGGATGATTTTAATGGTGAGCGTTCAGTCACCCACTTGTTTCCTATGATGTGGTCTACTTGAGAATTGGATCAGCTTTTTTTTAGGATCATTCCCTAAAGTGGGTTGGAAAAACGGATGGATGGTATGGATATACAACACATACATGAAGGTGGGCCCCATGGTCAGGGTCGCACTGTGTCGGGTGAGGCTAGGGCTGAACCAAATCAGCTTCGTTGTTGCCAAAACCGGGGATTTTTACCGCATTAGCCTCGAGTTGTGGCTATTTTTACTAAAAGTTCAATTTCTCGTGGCCTCTTTCCATTTTGGCCCTTTGACGAGAAATTGAAAATACTACGGTCGAGAATGCCCCTCTGACCGACTGCTCTGCGTACGGAAGCCTTTTAAGGAAGGCTTTTGAAGAAGCGGTAGCCCTCGTGGGCGTTACATTGGGGCTCCATTGTGGGCTCCACCTTGGGCCCCACCATGATGCATATGTTACATCCACGCCGTCCATCCATTTGGAGAGACCATTCTAGGGGATGAGCGAAAGAATGAAGCAGATCCAAAGCTCAAGTGGACCTCACCAAAGAAAACAGTGGAGATTAATGTCCTCCCATTAAAAACTTTTTTGAGGCCACAGAAGTTTTCGATCGAGCTGATATTTGTGTTTTCCCATCTTCCATATCTGTATGAACTTATGAACAGGTTGGATCTCAAATAAACATCATGGTGGGCCCTTACAAAGTTTAAATGGTCATGTCACTGTCCCCACTGTTTTCCTTGGTAGGGTTTACTTGAGAATTCCCACAGAGTACTATGGATTCCCACAGAGTACTATGGAATCCCACAGAACATTATGGAATCCCACAGACCAATATGGAATCCCACAGAGTACTATGGATTCCCACAGAACAGTATGGAATCCCACAGAATAGTATGGAATCCCACATAGTACTATGGATTCCCACAGAATACTACGGAATCCCACAGAGCACTATGGAATCCCACAGACCAATATGGAATCCCACAGAGTACTATGGATTCCCACAGAATACTACGGAATCCCACAGAGTACTATAGAATCCCACATACCAATATGGAATCCCACAGAGTACTATGGATTCCCACAGAGCACTTTGGATTCCCACAGAGCAATATGGATTCCCACAGAGCACTATGGATTCCCACAGAATACTACGGAATCCCACAGAACACTATAGAATCCCACAGACCAATATGGAATCCCACAGGGCACTATGGAATCCCACAGAGCACTATGGAATCCCACAGACTAATATGGAATCCCACAGAGCACTGTGGAATCCCACAGACCAATATTGAATCCCACAAAACAATATGGAATCCCACAGACCACTATGGATTCCCACAGAGCACTATGAATCCCACAGGACACTATGGATTCCCACAGGGCACTATGGATTCCCATAGAGCAATATAGATTCCCACAGAGCAACATTGATTCTCACAGGCCGTTGTGGATTCCCACAGAGCAATACCGAGCACTTTGAATCCCACAGGGCACTATGGAATCCCACAGAGCACGTGGAATCCCACAGGGCACTATGGATTCCCTAAGAACACTATAGATTCCCACAGAGCACTATGGATTCCCACAGAGCACTTAGAATCCCACAGAGCACTATGAATTCCCACAAAGTACTTTGGATTCCCACAGAGCACTATGGATTCCCACAGAGCACTTTGGATTCCCACAGAGCAATATGGATTCCCACAGAGCACTATGGATTCCCACAGAATACTACGGAATCCCACAGAACACTATAGAATCCCACAGACCAATATGGAATCCCACAGGGCACTATGGAATCCCACAGAGCACTATGGAATCCCACAGACTAATATGGAATCCCACAGACCAATATTGAATCCCACAAAACAATATGGAATCCCACAGACCACTATGGATTCCCACAGAGCACTATGAATCCCACAGGACACTATGGATTCCCACAGGGCACTATGGATTCCCACAGAGCAATATAGATTCCCACAGAGCAACATTGATTCTCACAGGCCGTTGTGGATTCCCACAGAGCAATACCGAGCACTTTGAATCCCACAGGGCACTATGGAATCCCACAGAGCACGTGGAATCCCACAGGGCACTATGGATTCCCTAAGAACACTATAGATTCCCACAGAGCACTATGGATTCCCACAGAGCACTATGGATTCCCACAGAGCACTTGGAATCCCACAGAGCACTATGGATTCCCACAAAGTACTTTGGATTCCCACAGAGCACTATGGATTCCCACAAAGCAATATGGATTCCCACAGAGCACTATGGATTCCCACAGAGCACTTTGGATTCTCACAGGGCACTATGGATTCTCACAGAGCAATATGGATTCCCACAGAGCAATATGGATTCCCACAGGCCACTGTGGATTCCCACAGAGCAATTTCGATTCCCACAGGGCACTATGGATTCTCACGAAGCAATATGGATTCCCACAGAACACTATGGATTCCCACAGAGCACTTTGGATTCCCACAGGCCACTGTGGATTCCCACATAGCAATTTCGATTCCCACGGGGCACTATGGATTCTCACGAAGTAATATGGATTCCCACAGACCACTATGGATTCCCACAGAGCACTTTGGATTCCCACAGAGCAACATTGATTCCCACAGGGCAATGTGGATTCCCACAGAGCAATACCGATTCCCACAGAGCACTATGGATTCTCACAGAGCACTATTGATTCCCACAGAGCACTGTGGATTCCCACAGAGCTGCTTTGTGGGTTTGACATGTGTTAAAATGCATGAACAGATGAATCGTTATGAGCAATGAGGGGAGCAATCGTCGGTCCACCGACGAACACCTTCGGCTAGCCAAATGAGGCCGTCGGTTCCAACCGACAAGACGAAATCGTGCCGAAGGTGGAATACTGGCACTTCTTCGGCTAACTGAAGAAGAGCTTCGGTCCGCCGACAATTCGTCCAATGTACTTCGGTTTTTACATAAGTTCACTGTCGTTTACCTTCGGCACGCCGAATAATACTTCGGTCCACCGATTATTTGTCCAGCGTACTTCTTTTTTCTGAGCAAATGGCAACGAGCCAACGGCCCCACCATTTACAAACCGAAAACCGTTCGTATGTGGGGCCCATTGGATGGTGGCAGAAGAAATCCAATCCGTTCGTACAAGAAGGATTTTAAACTACTATATCATCAGAAAATATGAAGATAAAATTTAGTATGGGTGGACCACACCATTAGAAAAGAATTTAGAAAGAAGGAGAAACGTCAAGACTTTTGTTGACCACACATCACCTAAAAATGAATGTAAAAACACTTCCCGTGATTTTCGAAATTAATCTTCTCATATGAGCGGATCAGATTGGCCATCCGATGGCCAAAATCGTTGATTTTGTGGGCCCCACAATCCCCTTAGAAAAATCTCGTGCGAAAAGCAATCCGTACGTCACCAGCTGGTCAGAGGGGCAAAACCGACCACAAACTTTCCAATTTCTCGTGAAAAGGCCAGTTTGAAAAGTTTGTATGAGAAATTGAAGTTTTAGTTAAAATGGCCACACCTCGGGGCTAATATAGTAAAAATCCCCCAAAACCATGTGGTCTGGTGATGTGTTGGGTGCTATGGGGCCACTGCGATGTATGTGTTTGCCATCCAACCTGTAGAATAGACCTGTGATGTATGTATTTTCAGTGAGGAGGATCGAAAATAGTTCATTGAAGCCATGCAAGCCCAAACTTGAAATATACTAATACTTTCATGTTCACTTGATTTAATAAATGGTATAAATTTGGAGTTGAAATAAATTAATTTTGTTATTTTATAGGTACCAAACTTCTACCTACGTGGATGAGTGTCATCGGCATAGATATGGGTTAGTCTTGAAACTATATTGAGTGGCATAGCACACGGTAAGCCCTTTTTCTCCTCTTCTTCTTCTTCTTCTTGTTGTTCATCTTCTTTTTGGGTACATTGTTAGATATAAGGTAATAATCTTAAGCATTGAGGAAGTGAAGGCTTGTTAGATTCGAATTTAATAATTTACATTAGATCCTTTTGCATCATATTTCTCTTATGTTCTGCTTATAGAAACTCTGCGCTATAGGTGAATCCAGAGCTTATTGGCAAATTGGAAGAGGCTGGCATGCGGTTTGTTGGAAAGGATGAAAGTGGAAGAAGAATGGAGGTATTTTTGTAGTAAACGAGCATATTGAATTTCATGCCCCTAACTAGAAATGTGAATTTATGAGCAGATTTATGTGAATCCTTGCTATTGCATTTATGAGCAGATTTTGGAGCTGCCAACTCATCCTTACTATGTAGGGGTGCAGTTTCATCCAGAATTCAAATCAAGGCCAAGGAGGCCTTCGGCTCTAGTTTTAAGTACTATTGGACAAAGCAGCAGTTGGTAATATAAAAGTTTTGAGTGATCTAGTTCTCTCTCTCTCTCTCTCTCTCTCTCTCTCTCTCTCTCTCTCTCTCTCTCTATATATATATATATATATATATATATATATATATATATATATATATATATATATATATATATATATATATTAAAGAATATAGTTCATTAGAAATTATGAGCTTCCTTAAGTCTGATTATGAGACAAAGGAAAATTTGGATATCAAAGTTCCTGTACCAATGATTAAAAGAAAGCTCAACTGAAATGGACTTTTATTCTCCCTCAAAACCATGATCGCCATACATGTCCGCCTTTAGGCATCAGAAAATTGCCAGATTTTCATTTTTAGCATATTTGGACAGATTTCATGAGGCTTTTTTTAATGAGCTCTGCATGATTCCAATTCTGAGTGTAAGACTCCATTAGGTGGGCCACACATGATCATCGGTTTAGATCATGACTGTTGGATTCTTCAGATTGAGCGATTCAGTGGGCCCCACTATAGTTGTGATCATTACAAATAGGTTTGGGGCGGGACGCTTGAACCGTGGTCCCTATTCGCGGTTATTAAGCTAGATATGGAAACCTACGGTGTGGAGACCCTAGCTAGAGGAGAGAAGTGTGATGGGTAAGCTTCTCTGGCCTTCTTTCCTATAAATATATGTCTTGGTCCCCTCACCAACACATAAGAGAAAACCCTAATCCCATTGAGTGGTTCTCCTAAAGGTGTAAGGTGCGGAAGACCAAGAGTTCTTCTCGGCAACACGACAGTATCGGGAATGTCTTCCCAATCAGGTATGTCTTTTGAGATTATAGTATAAAATCTCCATTGTTGATGCATAGATGATCCTATCATTCCGCAATATGTAAGTTTAATAGTTGGTATCAGAGCTAACTATGCATTAATCTTGGAGTTTTTTTTTTTTTTTTTTACGGAGGGTTTTAAGATATGTCCAACCCAAGCATCATTCAGATTCCTGCCGACTGAATATTTTGATTGTGGGAGCCTGAAACTCGAGACATGTGGTCGTGGTCTTCCCAATCAGAATTGGCCAATCATCAATCGTCATCGTTGCTAATAGCCTAGGCCATGTTTTTGTCAATCGAAAAAAGGAAAACCCTATTTCCGCATCTACATGTTATTAGACCCATCGCAATCGCCAGAGACAGCAGCGGTCTTGCGATTGATTGCTCAAAGAAATCTTTGGCCACTGCCCTTTACCAATGTGGAAGTTGATCCTAGCCATTGCCGACCGCCATTGACGGTGGCAAGTTCAGTTTATAAAAAAAAAAAAAAATCAAATAAAACTCGTCGTCAGTCATC
This sequence comes from Liriodendron chinense, assembly GCA_003013855.2. NCBI lineage: Eukaryota > Viridiplantae > Streptophyta > Magnoliopsida > Magnoliales > Magnoliaceae > Liriodendron > Liriodendron chinense. Next base: position 4,350,178 of record PVNU02003892.1, on the reverse strand, counting down.
AGTTTTGTCTCTGGCGTCGGATGAAGCTCTATTGCTGCCGTTCATGGGGTTTTGAAATCTGAGCTTTGTTATCCTCTCCATCTGTTGCGATGACACTGGAATTAATGGTGTTCACCACAATTGATGAATTTAGCATGGATTGACGGTGATGGCATGCAATTAGTTCTGGCATGGGTTGGCTCGTTAAATGTCTGCAGGATTCGACGGAGGTAGCCATTAATGGCTGCCGCGCCTATCAAAAACCACCTCATCAGATCTGATCAGCGGGGCGACCAGATGTCGTCTGGCTGTGATGAGGGCATGAGGCAGCTAGGGTTTCAGCCGCTAGAGATGGTGAGTGTGGCGGATAGGTTTTCAGGGATCGGAACGGGCGAGAATGGTATTTTCCATTCCCAACACGGGATTTCAGTCTCTGAATGAAAAGGGAAGGGATTTCCAATTTTAGAAAGAAGGCAGGAGACGGCTGTAACAAGCTCAGCTCACAGATTCAGTTTTAGGCTGACAGGTCTATCTCTTGGGCCTGTCCATTGGGTCAGATCTTAGGCCCTACTTCGAGGTGCTTTTGATAACAATTTTGAGCCCATTTGCTGAATGGTTTTGGGCCTTGTTTTAGGCCCATGCCCTGCTAAATCCAACCCATTTTAAGGCCCATTGGATGCTTGTTATAAGTGCAACCCTTGGGCATATTGTCCATTCATTCTTTGGACATTGTGTAGCCCGTTTTAGTTTACTTGGGCTTGTTGATTTTAACCATTGAATGAGTATACTTGGACCATCTCTACAATTTATGTAAAACCTAAATAGATAAATCAATGGTTAGTGGGTCTTACTTGATAAATGGCCTAAGTACTTTAGTATATATGGTTATTCAATATTGAGCTTTGATTCGGCCTAAATAAGGCTATTATCTATATGTTTAAGGATGGTATTTAGTAGTTGACCGTTAAGAACTTTAAACAAACCATTCTTTAGAATACATTTGAGCCTATGGGCGGTCAACATCAGCCATGTTTTAGGCGGAATTAGAACTTTTGTAGAATGGTTCGTTGTGGGTAGGACCATTAAGCAATCCTTGAGTCTAGAAGTGGGGATTGGAGTTGGTTGTGTTAGCCACTAAAGTGACCTCAATTGGTAAAGATTTCTACTTCTAGACTTCTATACATGGAATTCAGTGACCCTCCATTATAGGATTGCATTCAGTTGCGTTCATAACCAGGCAGGCGATGGTCAGAACAAAGAAGTATCATCGTTTGACTGAATGTGATCGGGATGAAGTGATTGGTGATGGTGATATAAGTTTGAGAGACTTATTTCATCCAAAGATGATGGGCGTCTTAGATTTACTTCACTAGCATTGATTAGCTTCATGTTCAGTAGAGCATCTTGTATGTTACAATTTTGACCAAAGGAGGAATTGTGATGATACGTTGGGCTCTTGCCAGATTTTGATGATTATAGCCTATCATCATTCTGGGTTATTTGATTGAAGGCCCAAAATCAATTGAATGAACATACATGCATAATATTTGTGGTTTATGTTTATGCATTGTTATGTGGGACTTGTTTATTAATGTGAGTTTTATGATTTGAATGTCCAGCTATGACCGTTTCCAATGTTCCAACCCAATTCAATTTCATACCTTTGCTTACTGGGTCCAATTATTCAAAATGGAAGTCGTTCGTTGAAATAGTCCTAGGTTGCATGGACTTGGACCTGGCCTTGGAGGAAGTAGAGCCTCCTACTCCAACTAACTCTAGTACGGAATCAACAAATTAGGCTCACTACAAGACCTGGACCAAGTCAAATAAGATGTGTCTCAAGATCATAAAGAACTCGATTTCTGAGACCATGCAGGGTGTCATGCCCGACACTGAGAAAGCTAAAGATTTCTTGACTGAAATAGGAAAGCGATTTAAGAAATCGGATGAAGCTGAGCTGAGTTCACTTTTACATAAGCTGACTCAAGCCACCTATAATGGTCAAGGAAATATCAGGGAGTACATTGGTGGATTGTCTGATGTGGTGGCTAAAATCCGCGCGTTAGGCCTTAAGATTGAGAATGAACTCCTGATTTTCTTGGTTCTGAACTCCCTCCCTCCACAGTTCAGTCAATTTCAAATCAGCTATAATACTCAAAAGGAAAAGTGGACATTGAATAAACTGATATCTCAGTGCGTTCAGGAGGAAGAGAGACTCAAAAGGTCAAGCAAGACACAAAGTGCGCACCTAGTGACATTTGGTCAAGGACGAAAAGGAAATAAGAAAAGAAAGCACACTTCAGGAAAAAGGTTCTACGGGTCCTGCGGGTGGCAATCAGCCTAACTCTGAAAAAATATTTAAGAAGAAAATGAAGGGTCCTAATGATGGCTGCTTCTTCTACAATAAGCCTGGTCATCAGAAGAAGGATTGTGAAGGATTTAAAATATGTCTCGTTTATAAGGGTAAATATCATATTTTAGTCTGTTTTGAATCAAATTTAGCTGATATGTCCACAGACTCCTGGTGGATAGATTCTGGTGCAACTATTCATATTTGTAATTCCATGCAGGATATGCTCCAAAGCCGGACACCAACTGATGCAGAGAGATCAGTCTATATGGGGAACGGCATTAGAGTAAACGTAGAAGCTATTGGAGTCTGTAGGCTTAGGTTATCGTCAGGACAATTTCTTAATCTAGTAGATATTGTTTGTGTGCCTTCTATAAGGCACAATTTGGTTTCGATTTCTCGTTTAGATAAATATGGTTATGAGTTTAAATTTGCAAATGAAAAATTAAGTATTTGATATGATTCGGTTGTGATTGGTTCTGACACTTTAGTTAATAACCTTTATCAGCTAGATTTGGATGTTTCACATGTATACAGTATTAACTTCTCATATGAAAACACTAAAGGCATCAAATGAAGTTTAGATTATGAGAATTCCTCCATGCTATGGCACAAGCAATTAGGCCACATCTCTCATAAGAGATTGGAAAGACTTGTACGTGAAGGAATTCTCCACTCCTTGGACTTCTCAGACTTTGGGGTTTGTATTGATTGCATTAAAGATAAACATACTAGAATAAGGAAAAATGGTGCCACTAGGAGCGTATGACTCTTAGAAGTGATTCATATAGACATCTGTGGACTGTTCTTTACAACATCCTAGAATGAGCAGAAGTATTTTATCACTTATATATGACTATTCTCGTTATGAGTACTTATACCTTATTAACGAAAAATCAGACGCATTGGATACATTTAAGATCTATAAGGCTGAAGTCGAGAATCAACTCGACAGAAATATCAAAGTCGTTAGATCCGACCGTGGTGGTGAGTACTACGGAAGGCATGACGAATCTGGGCGTAATTTAGGTCCATTCGCTAGATACCTGCAAGATTGTGCCATCGTCGCCAAGTACACCATGCCTGGTACCCTAGAGCAGAATGGTGTAGCAGAAAGGTGTAATCGCATCCTAAAGGACATGGTGCGATCTATGATTGGTAATTCTATGTTGCCAGAATCTTTGTGGGGTGATGCGTTGAAAATGACTATGCATATCTTTAATAGGGTCCTAAGTAAGGCTGTAATGAAAACTCCATATGAATTGTGGACAGGGTGAAAGCCTAGTCTACAATATTTTAATGTATGGGGTTGTCTTGCAGAAGCCAAACCATACAACCCACATGAAAGAAAGCTTGACTCTAGCACTGTTAGTCGCTTCTTTATTGGATACCCAGAAAGATCAAAAGGATTCAGATTTTATTGTCCATCATATTCCACGAGAGTCATTGAGACTGCGAATGCTAAGTTTATTAAGAACACTGAAGATAGTAGGAGTACGAACTTGAGAAATATTGTATTTGAGGAAAAGTGGATTGTGATTCCCACTACAATCATTCAGAGTAGCGTGGTTGTCCGTCCAGCAGTGGACCCTGAGATCCCTATGGATGACCATGTAGAGCCTCAAATACAATCCACTGATGAGGAAATAGAAAATCCAATTCAGAATAATGAGCCATTAAGATGATCACATAGAGAGAGAAGATCTGCAATACCAAACGATTACATCATCTATTTGCAGGAGCATGAGTTTGACATTGGGGTTGAAAAGGACCCTGTGTCCCTTTCACAGGTCGAACAAAGTGCGAATTCTACTCATTGGTTCGATGCCATGAAAGATAAATTGAAATCCATAAAGGACAACAAAGTCTGGGACCTTGTTGAATTGCCTGAAGGGATTAGGCCGATTGGTTGCAAATGGGTATTTAAAACCAAACAGGACTCTAAGGGCAATATCGAAAGGTATAAAGCTAGACTAGTTGTAAAGGGTTTCACTCAGCGTGAGGGCATTGACTTTAATGAGACTTTCTCACCTGTATCTAAGAAAGACTCATTTAGGATCATTATGACTCTTATGGCTTATATGGATCTGGAGCTGCATCAAATGGATGTGAAAACTCCGTTTCTCAATGGAGATCTAATGGAGAATATATATATGTTGCAACCAGAAGGTTTTAAAGGCAAAGGCTCAGAACATCTGGTCTGCAAACTTAAGAAGTCCATTTATGGGTTGAAACAGGTATCACGACAGTGGTACCTAAAGTTCCATGAAGTCGTTTCCTCATATGGTTTCATTGAAAACACTGCGGATGAGTGCATATATGTGAAAATCAGTGGGAGTAAGTTTATCATTTTGGAATTGTATGTTGACGACATTTTATTGGCTAGTAGTGATATTGGATTGTTGCGTGAGACTAAGAAATTTCTATCTCAAAATTTTGAGATGAAAGATCTTGGTGATGCCTCCTTTGTCATCGGCATTCAGATTAACCGGGATAGATCACGTGGATTACTTGGCTTGTCGCAGAAGGCATATATTGATAGGGTCCTCGAAAGGTTTGACATATAAGGTTGTGCTCCTGGCCAAGCACCTATTGTAAAAGGTGACAAGTTTGGTCAATTTCAGTGTCCTAAGAATGACCTAGAAAAGGACAAGATGAAAGCTATTCCATATGCGTCAGCAATGGGGAGCATCATGTATGCTCAGGTGTGTACGTGTCCAAATATTGTTTTTGTGGTTGGAATGTTGGGTAGGTATCTTAGCAATCTAGGAATGAATTATTGGATAGCTGTAAAGAAAATGTTGCGCTACCTGCAAAGGACAAAGGACTTTGAACTCACATACAAGAGATCCGACCATTTGGAGTTGGTAGGATATACAGATACAGATTTTGCTGGTTGTCTCGACAGTAAGAAGTCCACCATGGGCTTTTTATTCATGATGGTTGGTGGAGCCGTATTATGGAAGAGTGTGAAACAGTCAATTACAACATCATCTACCATGGAAGCAGAGTATGTAGCTTGTCATGAAGCCACAAATCAAGCGATTTAACTTCAGAGTTTTTTCTTTAGTTTACGGATTGTGCAAATGATCCCGAAACCATTGAAAATCTATTGTGATAGTTCAACTGCAGTTAACTTCTCCAGCAACAACGAGTATTCATCGAGGTCAAAGCACATTGATATTAAATACTTTGTTGTGAAGGAGAGAGTTTAGAATCGTCAAGTGTCTGTGGAACTCATCGGCACAAGGCTGATGATAGCGGATCCTCTCACTAAAGGCCTTCTTAGCTATCACGCTCTTTAAGGAGCATGTGACGTCTATGGGAGTTGTTAATCCCAAGGATGTATTTCAGTAGTGGGAGTTTTCATATTTGATTCGATTATGTACAGACATTTTAGAGATCTCTTTTATGTATTGATGAGTCTTTTTTCAGTTTATATCTTGCTTATCCTTCAGTGTGCATATTCAGTTTTGAGTAAGCAAGACTTTGGTTTGTGTCTTGGAGACACGTTCAGTAAGACCACTTGAAGATAAGCACGTATGATCACATAAGACGTGTAATCTTTGTACTACACCCCATATCATTGATCCGTGTCATTAAGGCTATTGGTATTTGTGATCGTGATTCGTCACACTTCGAAAATATTAAATGTTGTGTTGACTACCACGATTCAATATCAGTGGTCTTGATGGAGTACTGGATCTGACAAGCGTTGCTTCTAATTATCCAACGATATTGTTTTGAAATCAGTAGGGCGCCCATTAGGAACTTTTAAAATAAATGCGTTTTATAAAATATTTTTCACAAAATAAAATAAAATATTTTGTTTTCTTTCAGAGATCAGTGTAGCCCAAAAATATTTTGTTAGGTGGGCCACATATGATCATCGGTTTAGATCATGACCGTTGGATTCTTCAGATTGAGCGATTATGTGGGCCCCACTATAGTTGTGATCATTATAAATAGGTTTGGGGCGGGACTCTTGGTTCCTATTCGTGGTTATTAAGCCAGATATGGAAACCTACGGTGTGGAGACCCTAGAAGAGAGAAGTGTGATGGGTAAGCTTCTTTGGCCCTCTTTCCTATAAATATATGTCTTGGTCCCCTCACCAACACATAAGAGAAACCCTAGTCCCATTGAGTAGTTCTCCTAAAAGTGTAAGGTGCGGAAGACCAAGAGTTCTTCTCGGCAACACGACAGCATCAGGAATGTCTTCCTAATCAAGTATGTCTTTTGAGATTATAGTATAGAATCCCCATTGTTGATGCATAGACGATCCTATTATTCCGCAATATATAAGTTTAACAGTGAGTGCTTTTACAAGCATATGTTATCGTAGAACCCCACTCATCCACTTTTATGAGTTACTATTCCTGTTCTAATAATTAATTTCTTGCATTTATAGGTCTTATATTGGCAGCGATATGAGAATTGGAGCCATATCTCAGCAAACTTCTCAATGGAAGTTAGTATGAATTTTCAGTGCCATAAATAATTCATGAGGGAAACCAATTCAGTGTTGAAAGAACGAAATTTAAGGCAAACAATTCTATGTTGAAAGAATGACATTTAATTTTCTGTTAATCTGAGTATACTTCAAAGAAATCAATGTATCAATATTTTCAGTATCCCAGCTGGTCAGCGCTATAACTTGTTACAATTATAGGTCTTATATTCACTATAAGAAAATTGGCTTTTTACGACAGCCTTTTTACAACGGGCTATCCACACCATTGTGAAATGGAACTTTTTACAACGGGTAAATCATGCCCGTTGTAAATAGTTTTGTTTTACGACGCTCACGTACCGGCCTGTTATAAAAATGGTTATGTTTTACAACGGGCTTTAAGAACCGTTGTGATTGTACTATTTACAACAGTTTCTACTTGTTGTAAAGACAAAGTTATACAACGAGCTTCATATGTTGTAAAACATTCTTTTTTTTTTAAACAATGAATCACTACCACAATGGTTCCAACTGGTTGTAAATATTGTATTTTTACAAAATATGGATAATACCAACTAAGCTAAGCTTACTAAATAAACTCTGTCAGGTCTACACTTGATGTATATGTCTAATGACACTGTTTATCTATTTTTGTAGCGTATTTTATGGAATGAACCAAAAGTTTAATCATATCCAAGGATCATAGTAAAGGAACCGGTGGAAATTAAACTTTTATTGACGAAAACTTGGCCACAAAAGTTTTCGATCAACACTATAAAAAAGTGTGGCATTGCCGGCAGCTAACATTTACTGGCGGCGAATCACAATAAGCCATGGTGATGTAAAGACTACAGACTGTGGAGAATACTTTCCTTTTGGTGCAGTCCATATGAGCCTTCAATGTGCCTCCTTTTTGGGATAATGCCCTGAAACTAAACGTCAAAAGTGAACGGAGGGAGGTGATAAACCCCGTACATCACGGTGGCCTCATAGAGCCCGTTAGAGGACCGTCTGTCTCTATATCCATATGAAACAGTGGAGATTGTGCCTACCGTTAAACATTTCTTGGGGGTGGTGGTCCACTTTGGCTTTCGATCTGCCTCCTTTTGAGGCTCATGCCCTAAAACTAGCTGTAAAAATTAATGGATGGTGCGGATAAACTAGATACATCACAGTGGGACCCACGGAGCCCCTGACAGTATCGTCCATCTATAGCTCCGTCTTGGTGGGGGTTAGTACCCAATCCTCGCCCAAAAAGAGCCCGCGAGTTTTTTTTTCATTCTCCCGGGCTCTTCATTTTCTCTCTCTTCTCTCTCTCTCTCTCTCTCTCTCTCTCTCTCATATGCTAACACCAATCTGAAGAGGAGGAGATGGTCTCTCCATGTGGTGGAGAAAGAATCTCATGCTAACAGCAGTTCGCAAAAGCTCTACCAGCAACTCCAGTCCCTCTACTTCGTACTTTGGTACTCTCTCTCTCTCTCTCTCTCTCTCTCTCTCTCTCTCTGTTTATTCATTTCTCATTCACCCGTGGAGGATTTGGGGGTTTGTGGATCTTAGGAATTGGGGAGTTGGGGATTTTATGAATTTGGGGAATTGGGGACATTTGGAATTTGAGGAATTTGGGGATTCATGATTTTTCTACTACCCAAATCTAATGTGGAACCTTGATATAATGTTCAGTAATCCAGACCATTGATCTGGTGGCTGTGCTGTTGGTGGATAAATCTCACCACGTGGTCAATCTCAAACCTTCAATTAGTTTTTGGAGAATAGATGACCGATTGTCATTATTTCATCTTTTGTGCAGGCGCATCTGTGCAGAGATGATTTAACTTTTATTTTTTTCTGAAGGTTAGTCATGCATTCCTGTTACTTTATATTTTTTGATATGTGATTAAGCATAAATATGTTTTGATTATGAGGAATCTTTCTATTCATCTGTCAATGATACCCTGAAGAAGTACTTATTTTGTTTCTTGTTTTACTTGCTGGCTTGTTATAATAAATAGAGTAGATACCATTTAATTAGCCCGGCATCTTTTGTTTTCTGTTTGGATGAGTTTGTAAACTCTAGGGTAATTAGTTTTTTTTTAATTTATTTTATTTTATTTTTTATGTTTATGCGATTAAGGACAACTATTGGGATGCCAGGACAAGGAAGTAATTCTACATATGATGCGTTTGATTGATTGCTTGTGTGTAATTAGTAGGTATAGTTGACTAATTTTTGCTTATCTATTTATTCTGTCTCCAAATGTTTTTTTCTTTTTTTTTTTTTTCAAATAACTTTCAAAACAATTTATTGGAACTCTCAATGTTACCATGTTCACAGGCAACTTGACCTAAACAATTTACGGTTCATTAAGATTCCTGAAACTAAGAAAAGATAGCCCTGCATGGGAATTAATTCGACTAATGAGAGTCCACTTACTCTAACGATACACAATTCACAAATGACGGTGCCAGGTTACACCAGAAGGGAGATAGCCTCATGGCTCCCTCAGATCTTTCAGTAGTAGTTTCCAACCTCTCAAGGGGTAAGATCTAGAATGAAATTTGGAGCAAGTATAGTTAAACAAAAGTTCCTTTTTTTTTTCTTTTTAAAGGTAGAGTTAAACAGAAGTTAAGTAATTCTTTCATCACAAATATCCTATTTCAGTTTAAGAGGACTACAATGCCATGCTGTTTAAGGAATTATGGTTACCTATCCTAACCTTAGCTTGTTCTTCATCAGGTTGTTCTTCAATGAGCCAATGTCATTTGGGTGGACAAGAAAAATCTTCGTCTAGCCATATTCCCTCTACTTGCACTCCAACTGTGGGTGATGTGAGTCATCTTTTTCTTTTGTATTTGGATACCTTTAATGCAAACGTGCACTTTAGGTTGGTTATCCTTTCCTTTTTTCAAATACTGTGTGTGGCTCTGCCACTGAGTATGGGGTTTTCATTCATCTTCACAGGCTGTGAAGAAACTTGGATTGTGGGGTTTTCTTTGGTGTCCTTTGATATGCTCCATGAGCTTCAAACTAGCACTAGGACTTATTTGTTTGGTTGGGAAACGTTCTTCAATTGCCTTGCCATAATGTAGCAAGAGCTCTTCTTTTCTATGGAAAAGTCATACCCAAGTCAATGTTTTTTTACCAAATTCGGTTCCTCACTGAGGTCATGGTTTCCTATAGGTCATTGGTTTGTGTATCTAAATTTTGATAAGAAAGAAGTTGACCAGTTGACTTGCATGATTCAACACCCGATCTTGACATTTGGCCTGGCTGAACTGGGCAATCTGAATAGTTTCTTGCCAAAACAGGCTTTTATGTGATATGGTCTATTACTCTATTATCCCACCCGATTGAGGTCCACACCACTTGCTGTAATGCAATCTAGTAGTTGGATGGCTAAGAAAGTTTGATCACAGTGTTTGGATGCTAGGATCCACCCAATGATCCATGTGGTTGTCAATCAAATCAAAAGTTCCAATGATCCAATCACACTACACATGAAGTTGAGATGGTAGGGACAAGCCACGTTTTTGTCTAGATCCAACCATAGTAGAAAATTTTATTTTGTATTGTTTTTTTGTTGTTTTTCCCATCAACATGCATCCACTTATATAAGTTCCTATATGCTGTGCAGGGCTTCTGCTGCAGTTGCATCAGCCAGTCATGGGATTATTGGCACGTACAACGGGCTGGTCTACATGTGGGAATTGTCTACAGTGCAAAAACTGGCTGATGCAACAGGCTGGTCATTTGTTTTAAAAACTTCATGAACCAAATGGTGCCATGACTTCCGTGCTAACCATGCAAGTAAGTCTTGTGGGAATGAAGGGTATTTCTAGTCATCAATCTTAGATTCCCTCCTTTACATTCAGTGGGCTTTTTTGAGTATTTTACCAAAGTCGGTTTTATTTAGCATATGAGATTTCAGGTGGGCTTTGGACATTTTCAAAGTAAAAAAAAATGTTTTGGCAATACTCCCAAGCAATCCATGCAATTTCTCTTCCTACTAAGCCTTTTTTTCTTGGTTTGTGTAATGTAGTCTTTAGTCATTGATGGGAAGCTTCAGATTGCAGGAACTGTTGAATGTTTATGCAGAAACACCATGTCTTGCTTTAATGGGGGGGCTTTTCTTCCAAGCTAGTTGGGGGGCTTTATTGGGTGCTTGTCAGAATTATGGTGAGGTGAAGCTGGCAGAGATTACTGGAAGAGTTCTATTTGAGATAAAGCCTGATAATGCAGGGAACTTTGTGCTGTTGGTGAGGATTGCCCTGTGTTTGAGAACTTGTTTTTGTCAATTTCTTCCAAGCTGATGGAGAGAACACTTGTCAACATTTGTTGTCTAGGTGGAAATTGGATTCTTAAAGTTTTTATTTTATTTTTTCTTCCCATAGCATGTTATCATTTCTCTTAAATCTTAGCTGAAGTACTTGTGTGTGTGTGTGTGTGTGTGTGTGTGTGTGTGTGTGGATTGGACATTGTGTCAAAGAATCTAACCGAAGGTGAGTCTGGGTTAGTCAGCTATCATGATAACATTGCTTCTGATCACACACAATCCATTGGTGTTGCCCCTGTATATGGTCCATTACCAAGTCCGAAGACTGAGTCTGATTTTTCAACCTTCGACAGTGTGATCGAGATGGCAGTTGTACATGCTGCATCTGTATCAGCTGTAGCCCAAACTACAACAGCTGTTGTTGTCAATGAAAATGCCATGGCCAATGCATTGACAATTGCCTCAACTGTGATAGCTGCTTCAACAGTTACCACAGCCACGACATCTGCATCAACACTTGCTGCGGCCACAACATCTGCTACTAAGAATCAAGCTAAAGCTAGGAAATTTTGAACAGCCTGATTCTCATTGCCTAAATGTATTGACTTATTATATGGTTGATTGTTCTCAACTACTTTGTTTATTTGTATAACTTCTTGTTTCAGAGGTGTTGTTCTCAACTGTAGTTGTTTTATTGAGAGCTTAGAGCCTTAAATATACTTTCTTTTTTTCAGGGGAAGGCTGTGAAGGAAGAATTGCATGAGGATGAGTAAGATGAAGCTGAAAATGCCAATGATATCTTAGAGAAGAGGTGACAAAGGGAAATAGAGGTCTTAGTGTCCTTCTATATTTTAACACCTTTTATTTTGGATTTTTTGGGGTCTTACTGTCCTCTCGCCTGCAGCAGTGACGGGTACGACAGATTGCCCATGGGGAGGCTCATGATAATGCTAATTTTCAGCCTTTAGTTGGTGACTGGTATGGTTGCTTTAAATTTACCCTGACCTTGCAGTAACGTTACAATAGGTGATGCCATGGTAATTTCATGATAATACTTTAAGTCTACCCTGACCTCGCAGTTTGCAACTGCCATGATGCAGTTCAAAGAGGTATTTCATCAATTTTTGCTAGTCAAACACAATTTTTTTTAGTCTATGATTTTGTACGTTAAGATGAGTACTACTTTCTGTACACTGCTTGCTTGTGATCATGGTTGCTAGGGCTGTCAAAGGGTTGTGCCTGGGGTTGGGTTAGGTCCACATTTTGAACTAGTCAAGCCAAGCTTGTCTGCCTCCCACATTCAAAAACTATATTTTGCTTGGTCCAGATCTAGCCCTTTGATATCCCTAACAGAGTAGTAGTTACTTTTAGATCTTTTTCGTGCAAGTTTGAAATTCTATTAGTCCTATTCTAATCCATGTTTCTCATTGCTTTGCTTTCTGCAGGACTATTGATGAACTAGGAGTGGAAAGGCCTACCATTTCTAGTGAGGCTTTGTTGTTTGCCTAGTTCTAGCTTTTTCTATTAATCAAGTGAACTTGACATAGTATATTTGGTCCCAAATTCAGTAATTCGGTTGAATTAGATATGGTCTCTGATTATTGTGAAAATTTCAGCACCTTTTTCAGGCATAACTATCTTAGTTTGTCACTTTTGTTTCATTGTGGATTATGCTTTCCTATTGAAATGAAATGCTCCGACATTTTGGCCTTTCTGGCGCTTAGTTTTTGGGCACATCAATCTAGGCCGTCAAAATCTTTGGCACCATTTTGGATGGAGCATGGATCTAAATTTGCATTGATCAAACATCTTATTGATTTGATTTTGCTGAAATTGGAACATTGTCGATTTTACCTTCAAACATTTATTTAAAGGCAAAATTGTTGTACTTATTCTTTTTTGTGTATTTTTTTTACTTTCTCACAGAAGTGCAACCTTTTCCTCTGTTGATTTTGTAGTTCTTTGTATTTTGTTGGAGTGTTTTAGCATTTTAATCAATGCTTGTGATGCAAAACTCTTCTTATCTTAGTTTTGCTGGACTTCGATTTTCTTTTGAATTTTCCTTGATGTGGTGAGAACTCAGCTACTATTGCATGCTTAAAGTTCAAAATACCCTTAAAAGAATGTTTTGGTGATTTTGATGGGACTAATGTACACGGGAGCCCAAAAATGAGGTGGAATCAAAATTAAAGAACTATTTACAACGGTTCTGAGCCGTTGTAATTAAACATCTGAACAGATAATTACAACAGGCCTACAACGGCTATGGACACAAGGGGTCTAACCCGTTTTAAATTATGAACATTTACAACGGCTATCACATGTTGTAAAATGTTACAAGTTACAACCGGCTTTACTGTTGTAAGAAATCACCTTCCATCGTTGTAAAGCAACATTTACAACTGTCATATTTTTATTTACAACACCTTTTAACCGTTGTAACTAATAACACTTCTTTTGCAACAGGGGTTGTTACAACGGACGCGTGACGGTTGTAAAATACGTTTTGCAACTGGATTACCCCGTTGTAAAAGGTTATTTTTCTTGTAGTGTTTGGCAGCAATAGGATAGTTCGAGGCATATCTCAGCAAACTTCCCAATGGAAGTTAGTATGAATTTTCAGTGCCATAAATCATTCATGATGTAAATCAATTAGATGTTGAAAGAATGAAATTTAATTTCTTTTAATCTAAGTATACTTCAAAGAAATCAATGTATTGGCTGATAATTTTAGTATTGTAGGTCAGCGATACAAAACCATTTGAGAATATGAAAAATTGATGGAAATGAGAGAAATCTAATGGAAGATACCTTTCAAAAATTATCTGGATTAATGAGGTAGCTTAATGAAAATAGAATTTAAAAAGGTACCTGGATGTAAATAAGGTAATAAAGAGGTACTATTTTGCACAATTCCCTTATATATATATATATATATATATATATATATATATATATATATATATATATATATATATATATATATATATATATATATATATATAAAGAGCCGAGAGAATTTAATTGAAAGAAGATCAGATGGTCATTTAGTGTATGGTTGAACGGTCTGAATTCATCTAACTAATTTCATGATTCAAAGACAATGATTGTTCAATTAATTTTTGTGATGATGTTCCATTTTCAGTGATTCCGGCAATTTGGATGTTTAATTTGGGTTAATATATTCCACGTGTCCAATTTCAAATACCTGCATATCAACCATCACACAGACTCAGCCACAGTATCAAAATAACGCCCCAATATAAAATTACCGACTATTACAAACAAATTCAAACAACAAATCAAGCAACAATGGCTACAGAAACAAATTCAAATAACAAATAAAAAAACAACAACAATAATAAAATAAATAAAACATGCACACACTTCCAATCTACTGATAATACACACATCCTTCTCTATTAGGCCAAGGGAGGAATACTCTGTGGATGCCTGAAAACGTTGTTGGGATCGATCAACGTCTTCGCTCTCACCAGTCGATCATAGTTTCCCAAGAAATACTTCTCACCCCAAGCCCTTGCAACCTCCACAGCTTCAAACCCATGCATGATTCTATCCGACCAGTCAATCACACCAAGATCAAGATCAACGTTGTTCACGTACAGGGCCCTGGAGCCCGAAACAAAAGGGCCCATGTACTCGTAGAGCCTCCTGATCCCATCCAAATACTCACCACTCCTACCATCATCCTCCTCATCCCAATCCACAAAATACTCAATAGCATAGAGATTTCCTACCCTATGTGGGAAAGCTATTGCATCACTCCTTATCCTATTATTGATTCCACCATATGGATCTAGAATCAGAGATGCCTTGGGCTGTTTTGCCAACATCTCTAAAGCTCCCCTCAATCCAGCCATTGGTATTGGGGACCTCACAAAGTCAGCTTTTGACTTGGAGAATCTCTTTTGGTAAGAAAACCTTCTCGTTAAGTCTGCCACCGTGGTCACGTTAGGGTCAGCCCTTATGTAAATGAAGCCTTCAAGCCAGGACGTTTCATTGCAGTCTTGCATAGTGACACCCAGCTCAGGAAATGCCTTGTTTATGGTAGCAAGAGCTGAAGCTGTGGACCCAAGGTAGAAGCCCAAGAAAGACATTGATATCATGTCCGTCTGGTTCGATGTTTGCGGGGTGACAAACACTTGTAGGAAGAAATCGTCCTCTAATTCAGGTGCGACCAGCTGCCATTTGTGCCACAATCGGGCACCTTGACTGGTTCTAATGGATTTTCTGATTATGAACACTGTGACAGTTTCGGGTACACTAAGTAGTCTGATTTTCCATCTGACAACCGCACCCCAATTACCACCTCCGCCACCTCGGATGGCCCAGAATACTTCTTCACCCATTGACCCACGATCCAACAAATCCCCATTCGAATCAACCAGGATCGCATCAACCACATTGTCTGATGCTAGCCCGTACTTGCGAACCAATGCACCATAGCCACCTCCGCTGAAGTGGCCCCCACTCCCAACAGTCGCGCACAAGCCAGCTGAGAAGCCATGACGCTTGCTCGACATTGCAATTGCATGGTACACTTCCCCTAATGTTGCACCACCTTCGACCCAAGCGGTCTCGGACTCTAAGTCCACCGATACCTGGTTCAGGTTCATAAGGTCTATGACCACAAACGGACCAGCAGCGACGGACGATAAGCCCTCATAGCTGTGGCCCCCACTCCTTAACCTGATGTCGCATGACCACTTCCTCGAGCATTGGATTGCCGTCCCCACCTGATTTCTATTTTCAGGTAATACAACAGCAATGGGCTCATTAACAATTGGCTTCGTGA
Source organism: Liriodendron chinense (assembly GCA_003013855.2). Classification (NCBI taxonomy): domain Eukaryota; kingdom Viridiplantae; phylum Streptophyta; class Magnoliopsida; order Magnoliales; family Magnoliaceae; genus Liriodendron; species Liriodendron chinense. Next base: position 4,334,311 of record PVNU02003892.1, on the reverse strand, counting down.
ATCTAAGGTTTTGGTTAGAGGCAACAAGGAAATGCGAATAGCCAGGGGTGTAAGAGGTGGTGATGTTGGTTACACCCCCATCAGATAGGCACGAGAGAAGGTCTTCACTATGGGCGTATACGTACGATAGCAGGCAGCCTAGTAGGAGAAGGAAGAGTAGGGTTGTTCGGCTTTCCATGTAAGAAGAGGAATGTGAAGGAGGAGGCATGCAATGCTAAAGGAAGGAAGGAAGGAAGGAACGAGAGAGAGAGAGAGAGAGAGAGAGAGAGAGAGAGAGAGAGAGAGAGACAACAGAAGGAAGAAGGTAATTCTTTTTGTTTCCAACATGATAAGGCTTTCCATGGATTTATAGGCCTTCCGTGAAAAGCTTGTCCTTTGACAGTATCAATGTACTTATTTTACTATTATTTTTTATTTTATTGAGAGTAACAATCCATCTATAGGTGGCAATGGGACGGGTTGGGTCGGTTCGGGTCCGGTTCGGGCCGGGTCAAGTTCAGATCGGGTCGGGTCGTTTCCACCTCAACCCTAACCCGACCCAAATTGTATTCGGGTTGGATTTTCCCAACCCTTACCCAACTCAAATTGAACCGGGTTGAGTCTGGTTGACCTGCATTTTAATGATCAATTAACTAATTTATAGATTAAACTAGATGCATAATGACTTCTCCATAGCAGCTTCCTCTCTCTCTATCTCGTGTGGCTGAAAGAAGCCTTCTCTTTGCAACCTGTACTTTGGGTTTTCAAAAGAGAGAATTTATAATGGCCTTTTTAAATGCGTCAACAGAGAAAGGTACTTAATACTCCCTGCACATAAAACATTTTGAAATTTGCATTTAATATTTCATTCGAACCATCCAATTAATGTCCAACAATTCTATTTTTATTTTTTGACTATTAGATCAAGTGAACAAGCCCATTTGATATTTACTTTATTAAATAGTTAAATTATGGACACAATTATTGAAATGAAACCATTTGATCCTTTATTTTAACCGTCCAATAAATCCCTATCAACAATCAAATAAATATAACCATTAAGATAATTTTATTAATTTATTTTATGGACCATTAGCTACCATTTCAGTTCTCTAACAAATGAGTACCAAAAAGAAAAAAAAATCTCATGATATTTTAGTTCTATATGTCATAAAATATGATCGTTGGTGTGCATATGTTTATTAAATTGATAGACATGTGAACCATTCCTAGTAGGGTGTGTGAGAAAAATACTATGTATTATTTAAGTAATAAGAAAATCAATATATAATAGTCTACTTAACGCCTATATGATTTAGGTCTGGTCGGGTCACCTTTAAACCTAATCTGACCTATAAAAATATAGGTCAGGTCGGGTCAACTCAAAAATTGAATTCGGGTCAAATTTTCCAACCCTAAACTAGAAAAAACCGGGTTGGGTTGGGTTGGGTTGGGTCGGGTCGGGTCGGGTCGGGTCGGTGGCTCGGGTTGAATTTTGCCAGGTCTAAATCCATCTACCTGACAATATCAATCGACTACTTTTCCAAACAGAGAAACTGAGAACAATCTCAATCTTCTTATGCTTTTGATTTTTGCTTGCTTTCAACAACAACAACAACAAAATAAATAAATAAAAATAAAAAATAAAAATCGTGGACAGTGTCCCGGTACACCTGTCTATACAAATGGGGCCTATGAATCGGTCATCCAGGCTTTTGATCTGGTGTGCCTTACCATGGACGACTGCAGGGAATCTCACAAAAGACTCCAAGGTTAGAGGTTCCTAAACCTTAATTTTCTGGAGAAGATTAAACTGTCGACATGAATGCCAGAGGTTTGGATGGTAGGATCTTCCAATCTGGCATACTTTCCCATCTCCAATCATATCAACAGTCGATCAGTGAATCATGGGTTCCACTTGGGGATAGTAGATTTCATGGTTCTTCTATAACTAGAGTTGATCCATCCCGCTAATTGACATCTATTATAACCAATTTGATCCATCTATTTGATTGAACACTGATCAGATGATCAGGATGGTTCGATCAAAATGATTGTAAAGAGATCGGCAGTTGTGGCCCCTTCCTTTAGGCTATTTATTATACAATTTTAACAATAGAAACAATAAAATGACATGTGCTGCAATAGAATGCTACAGAACTTTAAAAAAAAAAAAAATACAAAATCATTTTAATAAGACATCTTAATACAGCCTAAAAGTAATTAAATTAAAATCTCACTAAAATTAAAATTCAAACTTTTTGGATCACATTTCAAGTTCTGTTGATTCGGTATAAGTACTTCCTTACACGCCATAGATAATCTGGAAAGATTGTAAAAGTGAAGTTGGCACTCGTGCCAAAGTGAAACACGTGTACAAGCGACCACCAACATGATCTACCCCATAGATCAGGCCAATCCGCTCGTCCACTGGGCCACACTTCAACGTATGCATGTGTGCCGAATGACGAGTGGTCCAGCCTGATTTGCAGGGTTGGGTTGATCACGTTGTGGTCCACATGGTACATGTACCTGACCTCATATTCTTGTGGAAAGCTGGCACGAGTGCTTCTATACACCCCTTCAATCTCTTCTTGCACAAGTCTATCGATATTTCTATTCTATTTACTGACGCATGCAATATACGCAGGTGATCTATAGTGCAATTTTAGGTTTTTTCTTTTTGCTATTATTTTTTAGCCTCTGATTTCCATGGTTTGACCTATCAAATTCTAGAAGTTGTTTCTAAATCTCCGGAAACGATCAATCCACGACTAAAGATATTTAACAAATTTCAGTTTATTCAAAACTCGTTTTGAACATCTTATTGTCAAAGAAGATAACATGAAGTAAACTAACTAGTTGACATTGTAGTTAGTGGGGCCTTCCACGATAAGTAGGTCCCACCTTGCATGACCAGAATCCAGATTTCTATTATATGTGATCTTGTAGCCATATTGACGGTGCAAACTAAAAGCCAACGATTTGATTCTACCAGTCCATTATCTGGATGGCTACGACGATTCCTGGTTGCAATTTTTTCAAAGTAGGTTACACGACTGGTTAAAACTTGCTGCAAATACCATTTTTTCCTGATATAAACAGTGAATCAGTCCTCTTCTACATAAGGGTGGCAATGGGAGGAGCAGATTAGGTGCGGTCATCCATGACGTCCATCTGTTTTTACAGATCATTTTTAGGGCATGATCCCAACAATGAAGAAGATCCAAATATCAGGTGGACCATACCATAGGAACCGTGGTGATTGAATGCCCTACTATTGAAAACTTCTTAGGGCCCACTGTAATGTTTCCGTAATTTTTATTTTCCATCCCAACTGTTGATAAGGTTGCATAACCTGGGTGAAGGGAAAAAGAAAAAAAAAATACCAGCTTGATCCAAAACTTATATGGCCCATTAATGGCCAATCACCGCTGTTTCATATGGTATGGTCCACCGGAGAATTGGACCTACTTCATTTTGAGCTCATACCCTAAAATATTATGGAAAAATGAATGGACAACATAGATATAGAATAAATACATCATGGTGGGCCCCACAGTAAGGGCCGCATCATCTTGGGTGAAGCCCAGCTGCACCCAATCTGCTCCCAGAAATGGGGCTGTCGGTCCACCTAACCTAAGCCTAGGCTAGCTTTAAACCAGGCTTATTTCTTACAATGCAGGGGAAAACCATAATCACATAGCATACAATAAAGCTATTTTATTTAAGGAAAAAGGTTATGTATATATAAGCCAGAAATGTACAGTCCAGATTTTCAGGTGGGCGCCACAAAAAGATCGGCCACTCCACATATCATATAGTCTGGAGACAAGAACTCCACAAACCACAAAGAGGCAGTGCCTCGCTAGTTCCATCCCGTTAGACCATTAACTCTGTCTAAATCTCCCCAATTCCTGCGTTGTCAAGTCATGTAATCGCATGCAATAAAGCTCATGGATGCATGTTCTGGCACACGATCTAATCCACCTATCAGGTTGGTCTGACCTTGTAGTACATGTTTTTCCAAGAAGAAAATCTAGTTCAATCAACACGTGAGGCCCAATATTGGAAATGAGTAGGTGGATTGTAATAAAAACTTAATCCAAGTTTTATCAGAGCTGTACATTTCTTTTTCAAACTATAGCCACCTGACGGGTGGATCAACCTGATTCTTGGGCTAGGGCATCAATACGGTGGTATAGTTTTGATGGATGGATCCATGTGTGGCATGATAAATACACGAGTGAGCTCTTGTTTTTCCTTTTTTTTTCCAGCACCAGCATCAACGGTTGTTGTCTTTCTATTGGGGGGATTGGCCCCACATATCCACTGTAGTTCTAGCAATGAATCACTCAACAATGCATGTAATCCTGCTTGTTAGTAAAATATGGGCTCACGATGACTCTAGTACTTCACTCTGTCCACCGTACACATGTAAAAGAGTGAATAGATAAAAACCGTACATCCACTGAGCCTGCCATGGATGGAAACAAGGTCATGACCCCACCATGAGTTTCAGGCATAGCTCTATTTACATTTATGAACCTTCTATATGTAGTTCGGAACATCACACGGTCAGAATCTTTAAGTTTTTAACATATCCCAATTTCCTCCATCCACGGTAAGGCCTTATGATATAAACAACTTGGATCATTAATCTATGAGCTCCACATGGACACAATACAACTGGTGAGCACAAAGATCTCTAAGCCAGCGCGTTAGTCCCTCCATCTTCATACCCAATTCTTCTAGATAAAGTATACTGGGCATACGAAATATGCATTAGATGGCCTACACAGTATATATGTCTTAGTTCACAAACGATTAGCGAGATGGCGCTCTCGTCTGGGAGGGTGCGCTTGGGTAAGTTGAAGGTGCTTGCGCTGGTCCAAGTGGCAGGTGCAGCCATCTATTTAGGTATGCTGCATCTGGATCTTTGGCGTAGTTGGCTGTAGTTATTGGGACTCTCTCTCTCTCTCTCTCTGCTTTTTGCCGGGCAGTTCACTGCTTTCGGTTTTCTTGACATTTGTTGGGTGCGTTTCATGCAAACCTTTGGATCTCGCCCCCCAAAACACTAAAATTATGGACTATGATAATGTAATAAACAAGAATAAAGCATCAACCACACGACATAAGGAGTTTTACGTGGAAAACCCTAGAAAGAGGTAAAAACCATGGGACCTAGTCCAGATCAACAATCCACTATTTCAGAAAACTGTTTACAACCGATCACAAGCACACACCGCTTGGATCAAACTTCTTCACCCACGAAGGGATGGATAAACAATAAGAGAACTATGAAAGTAGGAGGATCTCACCGATTACGAGGACGTAGAAGAGCTGAGACGACAGTTGCGCGGAAGAACTCCTCTTCAAGCAACTTCTCCCTTCTACAAGCTTCCTCTCTCTTTCTCTCTTTTCTCTCTCTCTCTAGCTTTTTTTTTCTCTCTCTTACCTTAGACGTGCAAACAACTCAATGTGATCCCCTAATTTTGATTTGGAACCTCTTAAGTAAGAAACCGGAGGAATTAGAACGCAAATAGGAAATTGCGTTTAAGCAGTTTGCGTCGGGTCGGGCGCCTAGTCACTAGACCTCCGGGCGCCCGCCCAACCCAAAAAACGTCCAACAAGCATTATGAAGGAAAAACCGAATATCGGGCGCCCGGTCACCTTGACCGTCGGGCGCCTAACTGTTGAAAAACAGTCCAGCAGTAAACTTGCCTCATCTGGTGGAATTTCGGTCGCCCGACCAGAATTTGGTCCGAGCGCCCGACCATACCTAGGATGCACTCTCTCTCCTCTGTGACCGAGGAGGAAAACTCCATCAAATCTCCCCCTTTTCGACTCAAGAGAAATTCATCTTTTTCAAGCCAGCCAGGTTTCTATAAACTTCAAACTTGCCCTTGAGCAAAGCCTTGGTTATCATGTCTGGCCCGTTATCGTCCATATGGACCTTCTCAAGCTGTAACATCTTCTGTTCCAAAGTATCCCTAATCCAGTGATACCGAATCTCTATGTGCTTTGATTTGGAATGATGACTTGGATTCTTGCTCAAGTGTATAACACTTTGGCTATCACAATAGACCACGTGCTCCTCCTGCTTCAGGCTGAGTTCCTGTAGGAACCTCTTCATCCAAAGCATCTCTTTGCATGCTTCTGTGACCGCGATGTATTCGGCATCTGTCGTTGACAATGCTGTGACCTTCTATACCTTGCTCTGTCAAGAAACCGCTCCCCCTGCAAACGTAAACATGAACCCCGATGTAAACTTCCTGGAGTCTATGTCACCTGTCATATTTGCATCTGTGTAGCCTTCTAACACAGGTTTTCCATCACCATAGCATAGGTTCAACCTGGATGAGCCTTTCAGATACCGTAGTATCCACTTCACCGCTGCCCAATGTTCTTTGCCAGGATTGACAAGATACCGACTGACAACCCCAACCGCATATACTATGTTTGGGCGAGTACACACCATAGTATATATCAAACTTCCTACTGCTGACGTGTAGGGTATCTTCCGCATCTCTTCGACTTCCACCTTCATCTTGGGACACTGCTTGTCGCTCAATTTGAAGTGACCATTCGGTGGAGTACTGACCGGCTTTGCTGTATTCATGTTGAACCGCTCTAGGACTTCTCAATGTACCGCTCTTATGACAGCCAAAGCTTTCTACTGCTTCTGTCACGGGTTATCTCCATTCCTAGGATCTGTTTGGTCGGGCCCAAGTCTTTCATCGCAAAAGACTTGCCCAACTCCTGTTTCAGCCTGTCAATCTTCTTAATGTCTTTTTCCATGATGAGCATGTCATCAACGTACAATAGCAAAACTAAGAAATCACCATCTGAGAACTTGTGCGTGAATACACAGTGGTCAGACTCCGTTTTGTCATATCTATACTTTAACATGAACGAGTCAAACTTCTTATACCATTGCCTAGGAGCTTGTTTCAGCCCATACAAGCTATTCCTAATCCTACACACCATATGCTCTTTGCCCTTGACTTTGAACCCTCTGGTTGGCGCATATAGATCTCTTCTTCCAGGTCACCATGGAGAAAGGCAGTTTTGACATCTAACTGCTCTATCTCCAGATCCATGCTAGCCGCCAACCCGAGCAACACCCGTATGGATGTCATCTTCATCACTGGTGAGAATATCTCCTCGAAGTCTATTCCTTTCCTCTGACCAAACCCCTTCACCACAAGTCTGGCCTTGTACCTTTTCTATGAATTCTACTTCTCATTCTTCTTTTTGAACACCCACTTGTTGCTCAGAGCTTTCTTGCGCTTAGGCAATTTCACCATGTCATAGGTGTGATTCTTATGCAAGGATTCCATCTCCTCTTGCATAGCTTTCAACCACTCCCCCTTATGCTTGTCGGCTAGGGCCTCAAAATAGTCTTCTGGCTCTCCCCCATCAGTGAGCATAATGTACTCATGCGGTGAATACTTTTTGGATGGATGTATGTCCCTTGATGTCCTCCTCACTTGTGGCTCAACAGGGGGATCAAGTGGGGGTTGCTCCCCCGATCCATCTTTTGTGGGAACTCCCTCATTCTCTGCACCTTGCTGCACTCCCTTGTCATCAGGTACCACGGGAGGAGTAACCAGATCCATGTCCTCCAGTTGACCTGAACTAGGTTGGGTCTTCTCTGGCTTTTCAATATCTTCTATACACTGATCTTCAATAAAAACCACATCTCTGCTCCTGACAAGTTTCTTCTCGGTCGGATCTCACAACCTGTAACCGAACTTTTCATCACTGTACCCTATGAACATACACTGCCTGATCTTCATATCGAGCTTGGACCTCTCATCCTTTGGTACGTGAACGGATGCCCTGCATCCAAACACCCTAAGATGACTGTACGATGGATCACGTCTAGTCCACACCTTCTCAGGTACTTCTCCATTCAATGGAGCTGATGAAGACCTATTTATCAAATATATCACCGTGTGCATTGCTTCTCCCCAGAACATCTTGGGCAACTTTGCATGGGATAACATGCATCTGATTCTCTCTATAATGGTGCGATATATTCGCTCAGCCACACCATTATGCTAGGGGGTATTGGGAACCATCTGTTCATGCCGTATACCCAGTGACTTACAGTACTCGTAGAAGTCACATATGTATTCACCACCATTGTTAGTGCGGATACACTTCAATGATCTGCCTGTCTCTCTCTCAACCGTAACATGAAACAATTTAAACAAACCAAAGACCTCGTCCTTAGATTTCAAAGTATAAACCCAAACCCTCCTAGATGCATCATCTATAAAAGTGATAAAATACAATGCCCCACCTAAGGTTTTTGTCCTCATAGGACCACAAACATCAGAATAAACCAAATCTAATGCATGTACTTTATTAATATGAGAAACAGTTTTAACAAAAGAAACTCTTTGCTGTTTCCCAAATAAATAATCAATACAGGTTTTGAGAGGTATACCTATCACATCTGGAAGGAGCCGCTTCTTCGCTAGTAGTTGAAGCCCTTTTTCACTCATGTGGCCTAGACGCCTGTGCCACACGTCAGTAGCTGAATCTTCTGCTGCGTTCAATTTATCCTTGCACACACTAACACTTGCCTTGTAAAGGGTGCAACACTTCTATCCTCTGGCAACAATCAACGAACTCTTGATGAGCTTCCAGCACCCACCAACAAATTGGCTTTCATAAGTCATCATCATCCAACCATCCCGTCGATATTAAGTTGAGGCGAAGGTCTGGAATGTGTCTCACATCCCTGAGAACCAATGTGCAGCCCACATCGGTCTTCACACAAATATCGTCGACCCCTACGATCTTCGAAACACCATAATTTCCCATCTTCATTGTCCTATAGTCACCTGACTTGTAGCTTGTGAAGAAATCTCTGTGTGGAGCTGCATGAAACGAGGCTCCCGGGTCTATCACCCAGTCGGTGTCCTGACTTGAAGCCGTGAAACAAATATTATGATCTGCCGAAAGAATAACAACAACGTCACCATCTGAGGCGACCGTAGTAGAATCCGATTCATCTTCCTTCTCCTTTCCTTTACCCTTCTTGTCACCCTTCTTCTTGTGACATTCATGCTTATAGTGACCCTTCTTGCCACAATTCCAGCATTCAACATCTTTCCTAACAACCGACTTGCCTCTTGATTTATATTGGGCCTTTTCGCCCTTTCTATTCTTTCCTCTCCCCCGATCTTGTGTCACAAGGGCCTCTTGTTGAGCAAGCCCTAGAGACTTCCTCATTGTCTCCTCATTGAAGAGACAACCCGTTACTTGTTCCATGGATACCTTTCCGTCTGGCGTGGAGTTACTCAGAGATACCATCGATGTCTCCCAACTGTCAGGCAATGAGCTAAGCAGTAGCAAAGCTTGAAGTTCATTGTCCAGGACCATCTTCATGACGGAGAGTTGGTTCACTATGTTGTTGACCTCATTCATGTGTTCAGCTACAGAACCACCATCTTTGAACTTAAGATTCACAAGTCGTCTTATCAGGAATATTTTATTGCCGGCTAGCTTCCTCTCATACAGCCCTTGCAATTTCTCCCATAGGCTAGCGGCTGAGGTTTCTGTAGACACATGGTGGAATACAGAATCATCCAACCATTGTCTAATAAGCCTCACCGCCTTCCGGTCCAACTTCTTCCAATCATCATCAGGCATATCCTTGATCTTCGCTGATATGCCTACGATCGGAGCATATAAGTCCTTGCAATAGAGCAAGTCCTCCATCTTAGCCTTCTATATGGTCCAGTTAGAACCATTGAGGCTGATCATCCTTGATGAGCCACTTTCCATAATTCAGAACTGATCCCACTCCGTTCAATCAACCTGAACTCTCTGATACCACTTTGTTGGGTGTGTTTCACACAAACCTTCGGATCTCGCCCCCCAAAACACTAGAATTATGGACTATGATAATGTAATAAATAAGAATAAAGCATCAACCACACGACACAAGGAGTTTTACGTGGAAAACCCTCGAAAGAGGTAAGAACTATGAGACCTAGTCCAGATCAACAATCCACTATCTCAGAGAACTGTTTACAACGGATCACAAGCATACACTGCTTGGATCAAATGTCTTCACCCACGCAGGGATGGATATGAAAGTAGGAGGATCTCACCGATCAAGAGGACGTACAAGCGCTGAGACGACGGTTGCGCAAAAGAACTCCTCTTCAAGCAACGTCTCTCTTCTACAAGCTTCTTCTCTCTCTCTCTCTCTCTCTCTCTCTCTCTCTCTCTGTCTTTCTCTTTTTTTCCATCTCTCACCTTCGACATGCAAACAACTTAATGGGATTCCCTAATCCCGATTTGGAACCCCTTAAATAGGAAGCCGGAGGAATTAGAACCCAAATAGGAAGCTGCGTATAAGCGGTCCGCATCGGGTCGAGCACCTGGTCAGTAGACCTCCGGGCGCCCGCCCAACCCAAAAAACATTCAGCAAGCATTGTGAAGGAAAAATCGAATCTCGGGCACCCGGTCACCTTGACCGCCGGGCGCCCGACTGTTAAAAAACAGTCTAGCAGTAAACTTACCTCATCTGGTAGAATTTCGGTCGCCTGACCATACTCAGGATGCACTCTCTCTCCTCTGTGACCGAGGAGGAAAACCCCATCAAATCTCCTTCTATATACCGGCTTTTATAATAGACGAGCCCTGTCAAATTTTTATGGCGCTTGCCTAATGTTGTGCACAGCTGCTTTTCCAAATTAACAAAGCTATAGATGGGGTTGTCTCGCCTCTCGGGAAAAAAAATAAAAATAAATAGAAAGTTGTCCACAATGCATCACATGCACAGCCATGTTAGTTACAAAACTTGCCAATGGTTCACATTTGATGTTCTAGTGTTGCTATTTGACGAGTGCAAGGGTTTGTCATTTTGGCGTGAGTCATATAAAAATGAATTTTGGCCTATGGATGGTTGGGATCATACCTCGCATGGTATATTAGCACGTGTTTTTTTGTAGTGGAGTTGTTAACTTCGCAATGCCAACTCTCTTTTTAAATAAGCTTTGACAGACTCACATAGTATGATGGAAGAAAAGCAAGAGGTAAGAAATTAATTATATATTGTACATACAGTCAAAATTTTAATTTAGTAATGCCCAACTCTCTTTTTAAATTAGGAAAAGCTTTGACAGTCTCGCTTAGTATGATGGAAGATATACAGGAGCTTAGAAATTAATTAGATGTTGTACACAGTCAAAATTTTAATTTAACCATGCCCAACTGTCTTTTTAAATTACGAAAAGCTTTGACACTCTCACACGGTATGATGGAAGATATGCAGGCGCCTAGAAATTAATTAGATATTATACACCGTCAAGTCAAACTATATGTATTAAAAGCCGATCCAAATATATAGTCAAATCAAACTATATATATCTAAATTACGATACCCAATGTAGATCATGTATCAGAAACACAAAATGAAGCCGATTGCCTTTTGTTTATCAAACTGGGGCTATTTATTGGATGGATAAAAAATGAAAACTATCCAATAGGCCCTATTTCGACAAATGGCCATCAACGAATCAGAGGCTACGGTTGTTCAAACAATCTGTTCTTGGGATTGTGACCTGGCTTAGCTACAGAGGGTTGCTCAAACTGGATGGCTTTATGTAAGTGCATGACAAGTGTACAATTTTGAGAATGCGCAGGTACCGTCAAACGTAGCCTGAGCATCATATAACTCCTTTTTTAAAATTTAATTCCTGAGCTTTGCTACCATCAGCTTGTGCAATGGAGCTCATGTATACATGCCACACTTGTGCCATCCCCTTACAATAGGTCCAAGATCCAATTCATCCATCCATCAGAGCAACACCACCCACACTTGGGGATCACCCGCTTGCCCAGCTGATAGACGCTTGGGCGTTTTAACTGCTGGTCTCGGGTTCAAAACCCACTAACCCACCAGTGGGTGGGAGCATCGTGTGACTAACCGGGTGGGTGCGTTGCACATCTAATAAGGTGTGTGCATTGCATGACTAAAAAAAAAAAAAAAAAAAAATTATCCATACTTCAAGTGGGGCAAAATAAATGTATGGCTCTGAAAATGTGAAGTTTTTTAAACCAACCCACCTGATTCCAATATTGGGGCCCACATGCCGATTGAATCAGAATTTCTTTTAATGGAAAACATGTACAAGGTCGGACTAATTAACCAGCTGGATGGATACATGCACGAGCTTTATGGCACGCGCATGTGTGCTTAGCAAAGCTTTCAATTTCTTTTTATTACGGGGCCGGGGTTAGGGTTTCCCTCTCCACTGTAAAAATAAAAAATTAGAAAAAAGTAAATAAGTCATTTTATCATCATTAGTAGGTTAGGAAGAATGCTTTCCTACATATGAAACTTAAACTTATTTTTTACAAAAAATAAAAATAAAAATTACCAATTGTTAATCGATCACCTGATCAAGAGATGGATTGGGAACATTTACCTTGGGAAATAGGGTTGGATGAATTTTCAGGCGCGACTGGCTAGTCCAAGTAATTATTTTCGGCTTAGGCTTTGGCATATAGTGTTAAGTCCATATTCCTGGGCTCGGTCCAGGCTCAGGTTATTGTGAAGGCCTCATTATTGTGCGTGAACAGAGTCCACCGACCGGTCGCTCGACCAGTCGGCCAGTAGACAGATTGTGCAGTTTTGAGTCCAAAACTCTCTGGACGTTTTTGGCACTTTTGAGACCAGTCGCCAGACCGGTCGTTGAGAGCTTAGACCGGTCTGGGGACAGGTTTGAGTTGAGGTAGCAGCTGGCAATTTTCTGTGGACTGATCACGACCGGTCGTGCGACCGGTCTGTGGTCTACGAAACTTGTAGTGTTGCACGGTTTTCGCGCTACTTGTTTCTATTTTCGGATTTCCTCTTATATATATGTTTCCTAATCGTGCTAGACCTAATGCTAAGCAATACGTAGATGTTCTAAACAGAATTAGGATTATTAGGAGAGAGGAATTGAGAGGTTGTGTGCTTTGTTCATCTTTGAGATCTACTCAAGTAGTTCTAGCTCTATAATCATCTGAATTCATAGTGGAAGGTGTTGCTTTGTGCAGTAGTTTTTTCCCGTAACTGTTTTCCACGTAAAATTTGTTTGCTTTTGCGTTGATTGCTTGTGTGGCTGTGTGGTGCTTGTTTTATCTTCTTCGGTGCTTCCGCTGACTGGTTTTTCAACACAGGTCTTGAGCCTGATAGCCTCCAGCCAGGATGGGCCTATCTGCGCCCAGGCCAAACCCGGACCATTTCCACCCTACAGTTTTACTGTTAGAAGACCATTTATTTAATGATGTTAAAGGGCATTGTGGGTTTTGAAGGTATTGGCTATGTTTTTTTTCAAGGTGGGAGCTCACCACCTGAAACTGTATAGAGCTGAAAAGTGAAAAATGTATTGGCTATTTAAAAGAACTAGTAAAATGGACATGCAAATCTCTTTTGCAATTACCGTGTATGTCGAGATGTGGGCCCTACCTATGACGTGTATGTGGAATCCAAACCAGGCTTCTTATGCTCTGTGTTCGCCATGCATCCCATGAAACATCTCCACTGAAAACTCAGGTAGGACAGCTAATGCCTAAGATATTTATATTCACAAGGTTTGCCCTACATGAGTTCTGAAATAGTTCCACTTAGTGCGTCCCCTCTTCTTGGTGGGGGGCACCAGACGAGTAGGTTGGATGGTATATCCATACATAAAACTGTAGAGCCACAATCCATGCGAACGTTTCTATAGTGGAATATGGAATGATATCAGGGAATGCCCACACACCTAATGCCAAACTAACCGCTTGAAGAGGACGTCCCTTCGAAACTTTGTCAACTTTCACTATTTTCCTAAATACTAAGTTCTTGCTTCACGACTGATCGAGCTAACCTCATCAATCTATGACTCGAATTGGATGGCTCAGCACCTCTTCTCACTCGCTTTCGCCACCCTGGAATTTGACGGACTGGTTATGGCAAAAAAAAAAAAATAATAATAATAAATAAAATCATAGATCCGCTGACAGCCTTGGATTCGGTCAGGCCATGACAATGGAGACCACCTTGATGTATGGCTGTATATCCAGGTCATCCATCCTCTTTAACAACTCATTTAATAAGATCCAAATCTCAAATGGACCACACCACAGGAAAAACGGATATAATTGACCATTAAAAACTGATATTTGTATTTTTCCTTCTGTTTGACATTCAACAGGTACGGTGGGCCCTAGTGGGTTTATAATGTTAACTGTTCAATCACCACTGCTTTCAATGGTCAATTCTACCTCAGATTTGGTTGGATCTGCTTCGGTTTTTGGTCTATGACATTAAATGAGCTGAAAAAAACGGATGTACATCGTGGATACGCAACACATGCATCAACGGGGGCCCTAAGGTCACGACCTGACTGAATCCCCACCCTTACCTAAACCTCTTGACCGTTCAAACTGCTCTTTCTACGTAGTTTCCGTGGATTGTGTAGTGCGGCGCCAGACAGCAAAGAATGTCCATAATTGGATGATACTGGAAAACCTCTGTGGGCTCCACCATGATATAAATATTTTATCCACGTATGCTGTCCATGAGCTAAAAAATGAGGCAAATCTAAATATCAGGTGGACCACACTACAGAAACGGTGGTGATTGAATGCCTACCATTAAGAACTTGCAGGCCACAAAAGTTTTGGATCATACTTATATTTGTGCTTTCTGTTCGTAGAAGTGTGTGTGACCTAATCAACAGGTTTAGATGGAAAAGTAAGCTGATTTACCTCATTTTTTAGCTCATTTCCTAAAATAATGACCCAAAATGAATGGGCGGTGTGGATAAAACATATACATCATGGTAGGGCCCACAAAGGTTTTCTAGCACCACAATGTACCACGTGGATGCTGTGTACTGCGCTGAGCAATGGATTGCACCTTCCTGCGGCAAAAATCCACCGATTGGCACTATAGCAGGCAGCCATGGCCATCGAGCCATATTAATTATTTGTGAGAGATCCAACCCTTCATTCTATTTTACAACTCATGTGTGAGCCCAAAAATAAGGCACATCCAAAACTCAAGTGAGCCAAATGATAGGAAACAGTGAAGATTGAATGTCAACCGTTGAAACATTTATGAATCGCAGAACTTTCACATCAGGATGATATTTTGGTGTTTTACATAGGGAGGTTTCAATGGCGGCATTTTCCTACCTATTTTTTTCCTGCTGTGCAGACCACTTGAGTTTGAGATCTCCCTCATTTTTGGGCTCATATATGCATAGGAAACAAGATCAACAGGGTGGATTTCTCAGTGATGCAGATTGTGTACTACCCCTTCGGTCTCTAGCTAGGGATGGGCAAGAGCTCTGAGGGGCCACCATGGCTTTTATCCACCTAGTCAATCCATTTTACCATGTCATTTTAGGGTACAAGCCTAAAAATGAGAATGAGGTAGATCCATGGCACAAGTTGACCGTGCCACAGAGAAGTAGGGACAATGATGCCTATAGATGAAACCTTCCTAGGGGCCACTATGATGTTTCCAAAACTTCTATGTGCCTAAGAAATTTTGGATGGTAGGCATTCAATCTTCAGCACTATTTATTGTATGGCCTTCTTGAGCTTTAGATCTGTCTCATCGTCGACACACCAGAGAAGTAGGTGTTGTGTGGCACACCATGCGTTAACGTGCGTAATTTCTCCTTTCCTGCGGTGGCTGCCGCAATAGAGAGCAAAGCAACTTTCAGAGAGTGAAGATTGCAAATGAGCTGCCGAGCATAGAGTCATGTGTCTTGTCCCTGTCATGCTCAGGTGTCAACAATCCTATCATCCATCTAATAGCCAACTAATAAATTGAGAAATTTACAAAATTACCCTCAACATACCTCCAAAACCAGAATTCAAGAAACATTGCTTCATGCCTTTGAGATGATTAAAGCTAACTTGCCCCTGATCATCAACTAATTCTTCAGCTATTTTAGTTGGACAAGCTTTAATGCGCTCCTTACATGATTATGTGATAGAAAGTGTAATACCCCAGTTGAGCAGTTTTTTTTCCTCAATAAATTCTACTTGAACAGTTTTTTTTTATTTATTATTATTATTTTTTTTTCTTCAGGGTATACATGGTGTAAATGCTCCTTCAGCAGTTTTCTTTTTTTTTCGAAAAAGATTTAAACTCGTATTTCAAAAACCGGAATGTTAAGTTAAGAAAATAAGTAGCCTCATTTGATTATGATTTTTTTTTTTTTTTTTAATGAGCATTACAATGGAGGTAAGTAAGACATGAATAAAAGAATATTCAACACAAGTTCAAAAATGTCTAAGTGGCACCCATAAAATTTATACAAACAAAATGTTGCAGAATTATATAAAATATAGATATGGAAAACAACACTGGATAGTCTTGAGCTGCAAGTTACATTCAGCTTTTCATCCATGCCACTTGTACTTTTGGTATGATATGACAATGTCAATTGCTAACATAGTGAGGTAAATATCCTTAATGATTATTAGGCATTATAATAGTTAAGTAAAGATGGATCAAAGGTAACGTATCACATAATAAGCAACTTACATAATTTCAGGAGAGATGTCATTTAACCCAATCAAATGTAGTATTTCACCAATGTTGTAAAGAACAGAACAAGTTACAATATTCAAACCACCCATTATAACTAGAGCTGAGCACGAGCCAAGCCAGCTCGATTAGCTCACTCGACTCGGCTTGAACCAGTTCGATTCGGCTCGATTTGAAGGCTAGATTCAAACTAACTCGAGCCATTTTTCCAAGCTTGAAATGCTTTTTAAGCTGAGCTCGAAGCTAACCCAAGCTTGATTTGGCTCGGCTCGAAGTTCGGCTCGATTGAAGTTCGATTTGGCTTGGCTCGACTCAACTAACTCACTTATAGAAAACTAAAAAAATATTTTTTAGTCCCTCATAAGAAGTGAACAAATAAACGAGAGATGAAATTCTCTATAAAAGTAAGTGGGGGTGTTAATGAGCTTTGGGCTGCCTTTAGGCCCAATTTTAAACAATTTAATTGAACTCAATTTTTAGGCTGAGCTTATTTAAAATTTTATTTTCTATAGACTCTAACTTGGCTTGAATTGAGCTCGAACTCACTTGAAAGCTCAGTCGAGCTAGCTCGAACAGGTCAGTCCAGCTTGAAGGCCAAGCCAAGCCGAACACGAGCTAGGGTGGTCATTGAGGCTTAGCTTGAACAGGGCTCAACTCGGCTCGTGATCGCCTCTAATTATAACAATAATCTTATTTAAATACATGAGTGCATAAACATGTTTATCGATTGGGGGACGCACATCCAGCCAGATCAAGGAGTGACCCTTTCAAACAATTGACTTATTCCAATGTAATACTCTAGCTCCCGTTGATGTAATTCCAATGTAAGTCCAATGTAATACTCTAGCTCCCGTTGATGTAATTCCAATGTAAGTCCAATGTAATACTCTAGCTCCCGTTGATGTAATTCCAATGTAATTCCAATGTAATCAAGGTCGTTCGAACGGTACTTGGTCTTTCAAACAATACTCTAGCTCCTGATCAAGAGACACCACAGATAACTCGTCAGATCCGCTGCTTAGCCACCCAGCATAATCTACGATGGTGATACTTTGGTGAGGAAGATAACCCACCATTAATGGCAAATCACAAGTCGATCGCCCTTCCTTTGATTCGATCTTCCTAGATGGTCTGGATGAGCTCCAGGGAGCTTGTGAACATCTAAAATCGAAGGTCTGTGATATTTTTCTCGGTGGGTTTGAAGATTGAAAGCGCACGGCGGATTTTCAAGTGCAGCTGCACATGGCCGAAAAATGAAAATAGATCTGCCTTCTCTGACCAAGATTAGCTCTAAATGGGTGTTTTAGCTCCAATCTAGGGTTTTGAAATGGTTTGAATGCAAGACCAAAAGGAAAAACATGAAAACCCTAATTGTTTAAATATCAAGCAACGAATCCGTGTATAACGAAATGGATGATTGATATTCCTTCAGAAAGAGGTTTCTATTGTTGATATGAACGACCAAGATAGTTTGAAATGGAATAAACGCGGCCCAAAATCATCACCCCTCTTGATGGTCCACACTCGAGGAAACTATCATGGTTAGGTGGAGCACCTCGCGCCCTAATAGACGGTTCAGATCATCGAACAATGGCCCATGTCAATTGTAATCTTCAAATTACCAGGCTGCTAGAAACACAACACTGGTTTTTAGCAGGCCATCTTTGGCTTTGATAGAGGTGGCAATGGGTCGGGTCGGGTCGGGTCGGGTTCGGGTCGGGTCAAGTTCGGGTCGGGTCGTTTCCACCTCAACCCTAACCCGATCCAAATTGAATTCGGGTTGGATTTTCCTAACCCTTACCCAACCCAAATTAAACCGGGTCGGGTCAAGTTGACCCACATTTTAATGAAACTAACTAATTTGTATATTAAACTAAATGCATATGACACTAGCATTCAATTGAAAACCAAACCATCTATGTTTAATGTTTAATAGGTACACACACATATGGGAAATGGTATTATGAGGTCGACCTCATGGGAACTTTCCATGAGGTTGGGCTGTGTGGGCCCTACCATGATGTGTGTCAAACATTTACCCTATCAGTCAGATGCTCCATTTCATGGTGGGCCACGGGCTTAAAAATCATGTCAATCCATGGCTTAGATGGGCTACACCACAGACAAAAGTTGAGAGGGGTAATCCGCCCATTAAAACCTTCATGATCATTTATTTGACCCACTGAGACGTGGTTCACAAATCCAGCCCATCCATTGTATGTGTCCCACATGGATGAGGGGTCAAACCAAGTTTCAGCCACATCCAAAACCCAGTTGGGCCCCACCAAGTGCTTTTAGATGTTTTAGGCATGTCTTCACATGATTTTAGATGGTATGGCCCACCTGAGTTCTATATACGGATGATTTTTGGGATATCCCATGACCTAAATGGGACCATCAAATGCACGGTGTTGATGCCTGACATGTGGGGCCTACACAACTCTTCCCATAAAGTCGACCTCATAGTAACACTTCCCTAAACGGAGGCTTTTTTTTATAGAGTATTTCTATTACGCAAATATTGAAAGAGAAAAATAAATGAATATAATGGAGTGCATATTTAAAGCATACTTCTTTAAGCATCAACGTAGTTAGAGTAATGGGATGATGCTTTAGACATGCCGATTAAGTGTATTGAATTGATAGGCATGTGGACCGTTCTCAGCAAGGTATGTGAGAGAAAAAAAACTGTGTATTATTTAACTAATAAGAAAATCAGTATATAATAGTCTTAGGGCCCACCGTAATGTTTATTAAATTGATAGACATGTGAACCATTTCTAGTTGGGTATTTGAGAAGAAAAAAACTATGTATTATTTAACTAATAAGAAAATCAATATATAATAGTCTACTTAACCCCTATGTGATTCGGGTCGGGTTGGGTCGGGTCACCTTTAACCCTAACCCAATCCATAAAAATCCGGGTCGGGTCGGGTCAACCCAAAATTTGAATTCAGGTCAAATTTTCCAACCCTAAACTAGAAAAATCTGGGTCGGGTCGGGCCTGGTTGGCGGGTCGGGTCAAATTTTGCCAGGTCTACTTTGAACCACACGGTGACACCTGAAAATCAGAAATCATATAGGTTTTGACCGTTACCCACGTCCGAGCCAGATGGATGGACTGGATCATTCGATCCGATGATGAACAGTGGGCCACACCCCATCCGAAAACGTACAGCGTCGTTTCAAATCCCGCTCGGGTGGTAAAGCTGAGGGAGAAGAAAGAGCGTCACCCTTTTCCCATTTCTATCGAGTCAGGCCGGCTTGACACAACCCGGTGCACAGCGAGTGCACCACACGTTGGTGCGCATACACTGAAAATGGGGCCCATAAGGTGGTTTCAACAAATCCACACTGTCCATCCCATTTATCATATACTTAATTACATTTCCTTTCTATTTTCCCACATTTTTTACCTTTTATTATTTTATATATTTAATAATTCTTATTTATTTATTCTTAATTTTAGGGGCATACTTCTTATTAGAGCCAACCCTCCACTCCAAGAGCACTTTGGACCCAATTCTAAGATGATTAACATAAATAGATGGCCATACAATATGAAGATTCATGGAGTTTTTAGTGTTTAACATTGACATTTCAACAGTCTGATTGATCTGGATTTATTTTTTTTTTATAATACCAGGGTCCCCACAATGGTTTTAGAGGTTTTTTAATGGTGAATTTGTATTCCGATTTTCCACCCTAAAATGATTTAGTATTGGATCTCTTAATACCTAACTATAGATCAGATGAACGGTATATAAGTGTGATGAACGGTTGATTTGTTTCTGAATGGATCATCGACGATCCTAAAAGTTCTTCAAACTATCTAGATGAAATCTAATTACTGGTTTTGATGATCAAACCCCTAATCAGATGATGTGAGATCTTAATCCAATGACTGATCTTGAACCCAACGGTTGATTTTAATTTAAATGATCAAATCTTAAGATTCAACAACAAGTTGTTTTAAAATAACCTGTTACCCATTCCAGGTGTCATAAAGACTGTCTAGGTGGATATTTATCTATTGACTTAATAATTAACCTATCATATATAACTCGATCGATCCATGAAAATTATTCTTAATGGCTATAGTGTAGGTGAACAGCTCAATAAGCTAGGTATTCATGGTAACACTCAAGTATTAAAAAATACAGGGTGTTATAGAAATTTGGCGGCATTCATTACTGAGGTGCGTCAAGACAGACACTGGCAATTTACTCGAATCCGATTTGAAAATGAAATCTTAAGGGTTAGTACTATTTGTTGGTTCTCTTTATATGTCCGATGGATGTATACTATCAGGGGGCCTTTTGGACTCTTTTCTCAAGATAGTAACAGCTCAAGGCAATGAGGAGCTTTTGCTCATATGGAAGAAGTGAACACAATGACAATTCTCCATTTGAGAACACAATGCTCTATGTCCAGATGAATTCTAGAGTAGTTTTTCATATCGTGTTGGGAAGATTCATAGTCCTGTTGATTACTCCATCTAAAATACAGTCGGGACAGCCGGTTCCAACTGCTCATTTCGTATTTTGAAGGAAGTAGGTCTGTCAGCAATCTGGTCGATAATAGCTATGTTATTGACCAAACTCCGTCTGATCCCGTATACGAGCAAGATTGGATCGTGGTCAATGATACAGTCGAAAAGACTTGGTAGTGATAT
Organism: Liriodendron chinense; assembly: GCA_003013855.2. Taxonomy (NCBI): domain Eukaryota; kingdom Viridiplantae; phylum Streptophyta; class Magnoliopsida; order Magnoliales; family Magnoliaceae; genus Liriodendron; species Liriodendron chinense. The sequence goes on along the minus strand of PVNU02003892.1, from coordinate 4,313,089 downwards.
GGTTGTTAATTTTAATGAACTCCCTATCACTGCCTTATTAGTTCTAACATTTTTGTTCTTAAGAAAGGTTGGAACATACCAGTGGCAACTTTGTTGATTGCGCCCCCCTAGTTCTAACATTTTTTTTAAGGAAAGGCAGGAGCACACCACCTGTAACTTTGTTTATGTAAATGAGGATGTACAATCTTGATTATTCAGGTGGGCACTAAAATAAACAATGGACCTCACCCATCGCATAACCACAAATCAACACCTATAAGAGAGCAAAGAAAAGCAACCTAATGCCGACTGCAACAACAGTAGTGAACATTGCTGCTAGAGAAGAGAGAGAGAGAGAGAGAGAGAGAGAGAGAGAGGAGTCTCTACCACCGTTACAGTCCCTTGCAACTATTCGATATGCATTCCAGGATTGTCCAATTCCCTTGAATCATACTACCGGTTGTCCCACCAGGAAGGGAGTTGTGTCTCGCCAGATGTCTAATCCCATAGTATCTAAATTCATAATACTGAATCTAACACTTTTACACAATCGTGCATGGGCTCATAAGAACTGAACTCATAGCAACCGAGAGGGCCGAAAGGGGGAGTTGGAACCAGAAAGATTCCTATATGGTGGACAATATCAGGAACCCCCCATGCACGAAATAAACTTATCATGCTGCTGGCCGTCATCACATCCCTATTGAAGAATGGAAGGAAAGGTTTCATCCCGAGAGCCGTGTGTGTTGCCATTTTGTCTGGTAGTAGGACCCGATGATCTGATTCTGATGTTCGAGAAGTTCTTGGTAAAAAAAAAAAAAAAGAAAAAAAAAGAAAAAGAAAAAGAAAAAAGAGAGTTTATAGGCAATAACCACAATCCATGGTCTTCGATATTTCAAGACATGCGTTAACATGGTTGGGGAAGCCTGCATGTGATAGGTGAGGTTGCCGTCCTTTTTGTGGCTCCTATGTACCCAAATTGTATTGCGGTCCATCTTTTGAATAAAATTTGCTTTTTTGCCAAATAATAATAATAATAATAATAAAAGACATGCGTTAACGTAGTGGGGGAAGCCTGCATGTAGAAGCAGGTTGTGCTGTTTCCGTGGAGTGCTTGATCTGTGTGTCAGGGGCAGTCCCATTCTATTAGAACTGTTGTTTGATGATGTTTTGCAATCTGTCTTACTGAGCAGGTTCTGTTATCACTAATCTCATGTGGTAGGGGAGGCTAAGTTTTTAGTTGGAGCCCGTGGAAAAGGATTTAAGGATCTTCTCAAAACAATAAAATTACAGGTGGTGTCCTTCCATCCCACTTTGTTTAAAAAAAAAATGACCGTTACACAGGCATTGAGAAGTTGTCGATGCATCATGCAATGATCTCAAATTAAGTGGTTCATATTATATCCCCAAATTAGATGGTTCATAGGCTAGAATTGAATTTATTTAAGGGTTTTTTTTTTTTCCACGGAACCGCCTATGTTTAGGGCTATATATTGAGCAGAAAACTCCCGCTTTTAAACTATTCCAAGCAAACACCTAACCTTTGAAAATATGGAGAAAAAACTACTCCACTAACTTTGACTAATGATTGGAGACGAATAAGGGACTCTAGCATGTAGAGCTGTATACGAGTTGAGTAAGCTCGAAAAACTCACTCGACTCGCTCGGAAAATGCTTGACTCGGCTCAGATCGGAAGTGATTTTGAGCCGAGCTAAGTCAAATTTTTTATGCTCGAATGTGTTCGAGGGAGCTTCGAGCAGGGCCATACTCGATTCGACTCGACTCATTTATAGACTCAAACTCGGATCGGCTCGGCTCAGAGCCATACTATATATATGTTATTTTTTTTTATCCTAATCATTTATATATTTACCTTTTACTTGCCCAAGCACCCCCCTTTTTAAACCCTAACCCATCATCCCCCTTGCTGAGCTTGACTGCCGATCGTCCACTTGACGCCGGTAACCCTCACTCTGCCCGCTCGACGCCACCCACCCTCACCCTACCCACTCGTCGCTGACCACCCTCACTCTCCTCGCACGACACCAGCCACCCACCGTTCACCCTGCTCGCTCGTCGCCAGCCACCCCTGGTTGAGAACCTGCCTGCTCGTCAGCGCCGGTAATCCCCTTCCCCCCCTCCCCTTGCCCCCAATATTTTTCATGAAAATTCGGGTGACCATTCGAGCGTTGTCCAATGTCGATCACTTATATATATATATATATATATATATATATATATATATATATATATATATATATATATATATATATATATTGAATGAATGATTGTGATTGTGTTTGTAGACAATTAGTACTTCGAACTCAGGTTAACAAACCTTACTTGAAAACACAAATTCGAACTTAGCTCGAAATAATCGAACTTGAACTTGGCTCGAAAACTCGAAATCGAGTCAAACTCGCTCAGTTTGCTAATCGAACAGGGGCCTGCTCGACTCGGCCGAGTAGAGCCGAGTAACAAGCAGGGGTAGGTGGCTTCGAATTGAGCGCCAAGCAGGGTGATGCTCGATTCGACTTGACTCATGTACAGGTCTAGTAGCATGTACAAAAAGTCCAAATTACCCCTCCCCTTTCCAATTTCACAATTATACCCCATTTAAAAGGAAGGGTTGGGCGTGCATAAGATGCCATGGAGCTCACGGACATGTTTATGAGATGGTTGCTGTCCATTTATTTTTCCATTTCATTTTAGACCACAACCCAAAAATTGGGCAGATCGTAATTGCAGAAATAGTGGTGATTGAATGGCTACCATTAAAAACATGCTGAGCCACAAAAGTTTCTGATCAAGTTGATATTTGTGTTTTCCCTTGAACCAAGTCCGTGTGACCTTATGAACAGGTTGGATGCCCCTCATCAATATTAGGGTGGGCCCTAGGAAGTTTTCAACATGTCCCCACTGTTTCATTTAGCTTGTGTTAGAATAGGAGCCAAAAACCAGCCTGATCCGAAACTCAAGTGGTCTTGCTACTGATCCGAAACTCAAGTGGTCCTGCTACAGGGAAAAGGAGGGGATGGGTATGCCCAGCACTGAAACCTTCTTGAGGACCGCAGAAGTATTGAATCATGCTGATATTTAATTTTAACCCTTCATCCTAGTGGGACTCACCTTATGAACAGATTGGATGGCCTATAAACATCACGGTGGGCCCAGTAAGGTTTCAATGGCGGGATTACCATCACCACTATTCCCCTAGTGTGGCCCACTTGACTCTAGCATCGGTCTGATATTTCGGCTAACGCGCTAACCTAGAACTGGCTCAAATGATGGACAGACTGGATTTCACACACAAATGATGATGCATCCCTCTGAGCTTTTTGTCGAGGGCTTTCCTGCAACAACTATTGTAGGAAAAGTCGTGCCTCATCTGTCCGGGCGAAAATTCATCGTTTTCAAGGGCTGGTGCCAATAATCAAGGTTGGTGCCAATATTCCCACTTTTTCATTTGATGAGGTCCACCTGCACTTTGGATCTGCCTCATTTCTTTGCTTAGGGTCTAAAATAAGCTGGCCTATTCAATGGATGGATTCGATCACACCCATATGAAGGGTTTTCTACTCAACTAAATGTGTTACGGTTGTTTAAAGTAAAGGGCATTTTTGCCATTTTGTAAAATGTGGTTCTTGCACCATATGTGACAATAACTCTAATATCATGTTAGGCGTTGGAATGTGTAACGGAAGAAAACTAAAGCAGTTTGCTTGGAATATTTGGCGTTTTTTGGCTCAATATCACTAAACATAGTCGGTTCTATGGGAAAAAAAAAAAAAAAAAAAAACCTTTATTTAGTTATCTAGCTAGACAGTCTAAATTCCTCAAACTAATTTCACAAATCAAAGGCTAGGATTCTTTATATAATTTAATTTTGCAATGATATTCTATTTCCAGTAATTCCCTTAATTTGAAGGTTTAATTTGAACTAATATGCTCCACACACAATTTCTAAATACCAGCATATCTAGTCCTAGATTGAGCGGGGCCTGTGTCTCTTAATTAGGAAAAGAGAAAGTTGTCTGTGTAAGATTCTTCTCTTTGAATCCGCATCCTCTGCTCATATCGGGCAAAGAACTTGTGCTGCTGACCCTTTCATTAGTCCACATCAGCCTGACAATGGTAAAGTTGCTTAGCTTTGAGGTTGATAGGCTGGTGTGGACCGATGAAAAAAGGAGAAAAGTAGGATTCCTTTGCTTGGACGCATGAACTATGAACAGAGGATCCGGACGACGACTCTTCTGTTTTCTGTTTCTGGCTATAAGATAGGAGGTCTGCAGCGATATTGGTTGTGCCGAAGGTCCAACCCGAATCTCGTGAGTGTACAACTCCCAGATTTTTCCTTTTTCTTAAAAAAAAAAAAAAGCATATCAACAATCACACAATCAAACAGAGACTTTCTGAAATAAAATTACCAACTATTACAGACAAATTCAAACAACAAATCAAGCAACAATCGCCACAAAAAACAAATTCAAATAACAAAGCAAAACAAAATACAATAAATAAATAAAAACTACATACATCCCATCTACTGACAAGACACATGTTTTTCACTATAAGCCAAGGGAGGAATGCTTTGTTGATGCCTGAAAACGTTGTTTGGATCGATCAACGTCTTCACTTGCACCAGTCGATCATAGTTCCCCAAGAAATACTTCTCGCCCCAAGCCCTTGCAACCTCCACAGCTTCAACTCCATGCATGATTCCATCTGACCAGTCGATCACACCAAGATCGAGATCAACGTTGTTCACGTACACAGTCCGGGGTCCCACTGAAACAAACGGGCTCATGTACTCGTAGAGCCTTCTGATCCCATTCAGATACTCACCACTCCTCCCATCATCCTCTGCTTCCCAATTCACAAAATACTCAATAGCATAAAGGTTTCCAGCTCTATGTGGGAAAGCTATTGCATCACTCCTTATCCTATTATTGATTCCGCCATATGGATCTAAAATCAGAGATGCCTTAGGCTGTTTTGCCAACATCTCCAAAGCTCCTTCCAATCCAGCCATTGGTATTGGGGACCTAACAAAGTCAGCTTTTGACTTGGAGAAAGACTTTTGGTACGAAAACCTTCTCGTTAAGTCTGCCATCGTGCTCACGTTAGGGTCAGCCCTTATGTAAATGACGCCTTCCACCCAGGACGTTTCTCTGCAGTCTTGCATGGTGACACCCAGCTCAGGAAATGTCTTGTTTATGGTAACAAGAGCTGAAGCTGTGGGCCCAAGGTAGAAGCCCATGAAAGACATTGATATCGTGTCGGTCCCATTGGATGTTTGTGGGTTGACGCCCACTTGTAGGAAGAAATCATCCTCTAATTCTGGTGCGACCAGCTGCCATTTGTGCCACAATCGGGCACCTTGACTGGGTGTAAGGGAATTTCTGATTAGGAACACTGTGACATTTTCGGGTACACTAAGTAGTCTGATTTTCCATCCGACAACTGCACCCCAATTACCACCTCCGCCACCACGGATGGCCCAGAACACTTCCTCACCCATCGACTCACGATCCAACAAATCCCCTTTAGAATTGATAAGGATTGCATCAACCACATTGTCAGCTGCTAGCCCGTACTTGCGAACTAACACACCATAGCCACCACCGCTAAAGTGCCCCCCACTCCCCACAGTCGCGCATGAGCCAGCTGAGAAGCCATGATGCTTGCTCGATGTTGCAATTGCATGGTACACTTCCCCTAATGTTGCCCCGCCTTCGACCCAAGCAGTCTCAGACTCCAAGTCCACCGATACCTGGTTCAGGTTCATCAGGTCTATGATCACAAATGGGCCATCAGCGACAGATGATAAGCCCTCATAGCTGTGGCCCCCACACCTTAACCTGATCTCCCACGACCATTTCCTCAAGCAACGGATCGCTATCCCCACCTGGTTTCTATTTTCAGGTAATACTACAGCAATGGGCTTACTGACATTGGGCTTTGTGAATCTGAGGTTTTGGGTAGAGGCAACAAGGAGATGCGGGTAGTCAGGATTGTAAAAGGTGGTGATATTGGTTACATTCCCATCTGATAGGCACGAGAGAAGGTCTTCACCATGGGAGCACGTTAGCAGGGGGGCTAGTAAGAGAAGAAAGAGTAGGGTTGTTTGGTTTTCCATCTAGGAAGAGTAATGTGAAAGAGGAAGCATGAAATGCAAATGAAAAGAAAGAGAGAGAAATCCAAGAAGTAGATTTTTTTATATATTTTTTTTGTTACCAACATTGAAATGCTTTCCATCTATTTATAGGAGAAATAAATGTTCTTTCGTGAAAAGCTGGTCTTTGACATTATCAATCTACTACTTTTCCAAACCGAGAAACTAATGGCAAAGTAGAACATTCTCATTCTTCTCATCTTCTGTCTGAAGAAAACAGAAGCGGATTGGATGGTGTACCCTACACTAGCAACCTTGCTGGTGTGGGCGTGGCGAGCGCATATCCTCGAGCACCATGAACGTACAAATTCAAAGAAGATTAAAGTTATGTGAGTCCCACAATGATGGATTTAATATATCCACACCATCCATCCATTTGGAGAGATTATTTCAGGGCATGATCTAAAAAATGAATCATATCTAAAGCTCAAAAGGACCACGCCAAAAAAGGCAGTGGGGACAGTGATTCTCACGCTTAAAACATTTTTAGGGCTCACCCTAATGTTTATTTGCCATATAAACTATTAATAATGCCACACGGACCTGTATGAAGGGTAAAAACAAATATCAGATTGATCCCAAACTCTGTGACCCCCTGTGAAGGTTTCAATGGTAGACGTTCAATCTCCACTGCTTTCTTCAGTGTGATCCACTTTGTATCCATCTCATTTTTGGTATAAAGCCTTAAAACCATCTGGCAAAATGAACAGACGGTTTGGATGTAACACACACACCTCTTTGGGGCCACAGAACTTGCTTACTTCAATACATGAGCCAAATTGATGGTGTGTGGTACACCACGCAATCCGCTTTCGAAAAAAAGTGGCAACATTTCTAATTCTTCTGGTGGAGTAATTGTATGGTACAGATGCATCAAAGTGTGGATAGTGTCCCGGTACCTCTGTCCATACAAATGGGGCTTATGAATTGGTCATCCAGACTATTCTTCCGGTGGGTACCTTGGACGGGGAATCCTACGGAAGACTCCATGGTCAGAGGTTCGTAAACCATTTCAAAGATTAGGTAAATCATCCAGATAAATGCCAAAGGTTTGACTGCATGGCAAGATCTTTTAATTTGAAAGAGTTGCTTCTTTTAATTTGAAAGAGTTGCTGACGTAGGGCAAGGCACAGATACATTTCTAGCATAGCTGGATCAAAAGAAGGTGTAATTGGCCATAACTTTTGATCCGGTACCATGACGGGATGCACAAACTATCAATCTTTATCGTAATTGACCATCTTGGGTGAACCATCTCATAAAGTGGATGGCGTCAGTTCGTTTTGCAAGAAAATACATGCTTCCAGTTCAAAAATAGAATTTCAGAAGAAAAAAAAAATATTATTTTTAGTAATTTCAATTTTTATCATCTTTAATTCCTAATTTTTTAGAATTTTAGATTTTCATCTTTTTTATAAATTATTTATAATCATGCTAGGACTCTTCCAACAAGGTTGACCTAGACTTCTATTTTTGACAAATTAGATTTTAGAAGAGTTTTACTATTTTAGGCAATTTTTTTTATAGGATTAGAATTTTGTTATTTTTACTAATTATGAATTGGGGTTTATTTATTTATTTATTAGTGATGTAATGAAAAATTATGGACAATTACACATTATTTAATAAACTCGAGTTTTTTTTAAATACTGTTTGTGTTCCGACAATGGTGTTAAATCACAGAGCACCACTTGATAATGGTGAATCATAAGTCACTACTCTAATGATGTAAAAGTTATTGTACATGTTAAAGGAATAGATCTGCAGCAGCATAACATCTTTTGAGCGAGGTGCACCGTAAATTAAGAGTCTGTAATGTAATCATAGATGGCAGGAGTAGCGAGAATCTCGTGTTGACAACTACGATAAAGAACGTACAACTGAAGAAAAAAAAAACACCTCTTTCCGTATACGATTAGATGGTTCATGAAGGAGGTCAGTGAAACAAAGATAATTAAACAATATTGTATTTTATTTCTCCATTAGTAAATATTATAAGGATGAAGTAATGTGTGACGTAATTGATATGGACGTTTGTCACATGTTACATGGTCGACCATGGTAATATTATGTTAATGCTACGCATAGAGGCCGGGATAATACTTTTATTTTTGTTAAAGATAGTAGAAAAATTATCCTTACCCCTGTTAGAATGGGGAACAACCCAAAACTTCTAAAGTGGATGAGCGATCTCTCGTAATCGTACCAAATTTTATAAAAAATTCTGAGGACGTGGGGGAGATCAATGCATTAGCTGAAAAGGGAAAAGAAGTAGAACCCTACAAATATTACAGAGATTGTCAAAGAATCTGAGGAGGCAGGGGAGATCAATATATTAGTTAAAGAGAAAAAAATAAGTTGAACCTAGTGTTGCATGAGTTCAAAGATATTATGCCTGATAAACTTCCCGACAATTTACCTCCCACGTGGGATATAGATCTTTTTCAGGTGGAGTTCACCTTTAACAACATGCAGAATCAATCCATTAACAAGTGTCCATTTGAGAAGTTGCAGGAGTCTAACGTCAAGTACAATGAAAAGGCTAATAAACATTGATGCCAGAAGGTGTTTGAAGTTGATGATAATATGCCAATTTACTTGTGCAATGAGAGGTTTCTAAGTGTGACATATAATAAGCTAAAGAATAAGAAGATAGGCCATGTTTTGATTCTTAGGAAAATCAATAATAACGACTATGTTGCTAATCTTTCCAAGGATATGGAGATCTCACAGGCGTTCAATGTGGTAGATCTATACAAGTATCATGAGCTGAGTCTGTTGAATAACTTTAGGATAAGTTTTTTTCAAGTGGAGGGACTGATGTAGGACGAAGCACAAATATATTCTTAGAATGGTTGGACCAAAAGAATGCCAAATGAAAATCAGTCATAACTTTTAACCCAGGTATCGTTACGAGATACACAACTTATCAATCTTTATTATAATGGACCATCGGGGGTGAACCGACCCACCGCGTCAATCCGTTTCGTAAGAAAACATGCTTTTCCAATTTAAAAATGTAATATAGCAAAATTTACTATTTTTAATAATTCCAAATTTTGTCATATTTTCTAATTTTTAAAGTTTTAGATTTTCATCTTTTTTAGAAACTACTTGTAACCATGCTAGGACTCTTCCTGTAAGGCTTATCTAGACTTTTTTTATTTTTTGCAAATTAGGCTTTAGATGAATTTTACTATTTTGAGAACTTTTGTTAGGATTAGAATTTTACTATTTTTGCCAATTACGAATTACGATTTATTTTTATTTATTTATTAGTGATGTGATTAGAAATCATGGACAATTACACATTATTCAATAAACTTAAGTTTTCTCTTTTTTTTCTTGTGGATTTAAAAAATACCTTGTGGATTTAAGGTTTTATGCACTTGAGGAATATAGTGATACTTTTTTTTATTATTATTAGTGAAGTAATCAGAAATCATGAATAATTACACATTATTCAATAAACTTGAGGTTTCTCTCTGTTTTCTTGTGGATTCAAGAAAATACCCTTATAGATTCAAGATTTAATGTACTTGAGGAGGACAATGATCTTTCTCATAATTATGGATTCAAGGTTTGGGTTTGATTCATTTGGCATGTGCATTGGAAAACAACCTTCCTCATCTTCTATGACAAAATTGGGAGAACTAAATAAGTAAATAAACCTACAACTTGCATAGAATCTCTTAATTTATACCATAAATTTCCCCAACTTCTTGATTGATATCATGTGAATGGGCGATAAAGGTCCTATTATTATTAATATTTTTAATTTATTTGCTTAGATGGAAGGATGAGTTGAGGCATGCGGTGCTGATTATTTTCGCAAACAAGCAAGGTCTTCCCAATGCAATGAATGTTGCCGAGGCTACTGGAAAGCTTGGCTTTCACTCCCTCTGCCAACCCATTGGTAATGTTTCTCATTCCCTTATTTTCGTGTTTGCATGGTCTCTTTGCTTCTGTCTCCTCTTTTCTGGCTTGTCGATATCCGCAAGTTAATTGGATTGGTCATTTCTTACAGGTATGTTGAGAGTACATAGGCCACTTCCAAGCCACCTAAAATTCCAATCTAAAGGTAAGGGCACGTTTGGACGCTCTCTTGAAAAAGGGGGTTTCAAGCTACTTTTATAGTCTGACTTGGCAAAAATCAATCCAATTGGCTTTCATTGTATCGGCATTTTAGTGCCTATCTTGTCATTGGACAGATTTTGTGCCACAATAATATGGCCTCGATTTTTTTTTTTTTCTTTTTAGATTATAAAATTGATACTCATGTTTTACCTTCTAGATTTTGCAAGAGGCCAGTTGATGGATTTGCTAATGTATGAGATGGAAGCAGCTATAAAGGAACGAGTAAAAATGAAGGCTTCAACTATGATCAGGAGATTGGTCTCAATGGAGAATGGATCATATATGTGTAGATTCGTGACAAAATAAAGCGAGTTCAGGCCAAAAGATTAATATCAACAAAAGTTTTTTTGTCTTATCCTCCAACCAGCCCACCTCTCGTTGTACGACAGTGGAATCAATTCTTCGGTTTAAGAAAGGAGAGGCGCCTTTTACTTATCTTGGGTTCCCCATCTATCGAGGCAGACCAAGGAGGATATATTTTCATCCAATGCTAGAGAAGATTCGCAGTCGTATTACCGGTTAGAGCGTTAGAATTTTGGGCCAAGTTGGGCGATTTGCGCTGATTAAACACGTGCTCAGTGGGATGCCGATACACTTGCTGTCCGCGTCTGACATTCCTTCTAACATGGTGCAAGATTTGGAGAAAGCTTTCTCCAATTTTTTTTTGGGATGGGATGATGGTAAAAAGAAGTCCAATTTTTTTTTGGGATGGGATGATGGTAAAAAGAAGTGTCATTAGACCTCTTGGAAGTCTATTTCAACCCCCATTGAAGATGGTGGCATGGGTATTCGTGGTATTAAGAGTGTGATGCGTGTAGTTCGGATGAAGTTAGCCTGGGCTGTCAAGTTTAGAGTGTCAACCTCGATATGGGGATTATTTTGCAGATCAAAATACAGTAGAAGCCTTGATCAGAACAGCATGAGTCCGGACTTAGCCTTTGCCTCCCCAATCTGGAAGTCTATTTGCAAGATGTTATCTGCCATTGCAACGAAGGTGGTTGGTTGGTGGGAACTGGAAATTGCCATCCCTAGGAGGATAATTGGACTAGTCTTGGGCCTCTCAAAGACTGATGCATTCAGGCCCCTCCTCCTAATCTCAAAGATGCTCCAGTGTAGGCTGTGTTGGGGCATGAAGGGCTGAAGCTGATGGAAGTTTTTTTAGTTTACTGCCTAAAATGGTGCTAGATCACATTAAGGGGGAGGGAATCTGTACCACTCCAGATATCGAAACCTTTGTTTGGACAGGTTCCACGTAAGGGGAATTTGAGGTTAAGGTTGCTTGGAGAATGTATAGAAGCGCTAGCCCGAAGAAATCATGGGCCAAATGGGTATGGAATTACATTGTGCCACTAAAAATCTCTCTTTTGACAAGGAAGATTCTCTATAAGGCAATTCCGGTGGATGAAAGAGTCCAATCTAGAGGCATCTGTCTAGCCTCAAAATGTACCTATTGTAGATCCTCGCTGATGTCTGCTTCCCAGCCAGAAACCAATGATCATCGCTTCGCTCAAGAGGAGTTGGTTGATCAGGTATGGAAGCACTTTGAATGTCGATTAGGGGCTGTAATTCAACCACATTCACATCTTCACGCTGTTAACCGTGCGAACCAATAGTGGGCGCTGGCCAACAATGGTAACTGCTTGTCAACGTTGACAGGCTTCACCCCCTGTTTCATTTTTTGAAAACTTTGGCAGGCAATGCAGCTCGCTTTGAAGAAAAATTGGTGAATATTTCAGCCATTATCCACAAGGTGCAATCTTAGTTGGAATGGGCCTTTTAGCTTCTGCAAGCTCCTAAGATTTCTCCAAGCTTCACAAAGGCATTTCTTGATTTAGGCACAGGCTCTAGACGGTGTCACATCGTCTCAGACATACCTGTAGTGATCAAATGGAGGAGGCCATCGGTCGGCTGCTGTTCTCTCAATGTTGACAGTTTGGCCCTGGGTAACCCGGGAAGGCCGGCGGTGGAGGGGTCTGTCGCAACAGGGGAGGCGAGGTCATATTTGCTTTCTCCTCAGCCTATGGTATAAGCTCCAATAATAGAGCTGAGATCAAGGCCTTGGTTGAGGGGTTGGCCTTGTGTGTGGATAAGGGCATATCCAAAGTAGAAATTATGTCGGATTCGAAGGTGGTGGTAGATCTCCTTTCTACTCATCACCATCCCCCATCTTGGACCATGTGGTACTGGCAAGTCGGGTTTTTGGCCTTGAAAAGGAAATTGGAGGTTTCGATATATCATACCTTCAGGGAAGCTAACCCCATGGCCGATGGGCTTGCCCGATGGGGTACTTCCTCACAGTAAAACCGTTTATTTACGTCGGCGACAGACCTATCAGCTAGGATTAGAGGTCTACTTTGTTTCGACAGAACGAGATTGGGGTACATTAGAAGACCCTAATTTGGGGTTTTTATTTTTCTTTTCTTTTTTCTCAGGTGTGAGTATGTAAGTGTGGCGAGAGGATAGGTGGAGTTTGGCTTTTTGTGTGATCTCCACCCGAATATCCATACTGCAATTTTCTATATATAAACTTTCATTTAAAAAAAAAAAAGCCAAGTGTAGAATCGTGACAAATACTAATATTATTTTCCACTAAATGTAAGGATTTTAAGTTTCATATATGATATAATGATGATTTGTGAGGGTTATAGTTTTTTAACATATATATATATATATATATATATATATATATATATATATATATATATATATATATATATATATATTAATTTGGATAAGATGACTATCAAGTGCAATAGATTCAAGAAAAAATAATTCGTGGTTTTTATTTTTAATTGCAGAAAATTTAGCGACGAACCAAAACCGTCGTTAATATTCCAAATAACGCAACAGTCTCATGATAGCGATGGACAAAATTCCGTCACAAAACTTTAGTACAACTAGGGGTGGTTAATGAGCCAAACTATTCATGAACGGTTTGAGTTCGGTTCGATTAAAGCTCGTTTGAGTTTGTTTGATTAGTATAAACAAATTAAACTCAAAACTTGTTTTTAGGTTTAATTAGTAATCAAAACAAACTCAAATAGGCATGAGTTTGATTCGGTTAGGCTCGATAGGGTTCATTTATGGTTAAAAAAAAAGTATTGTTTCCTATGACATTGTCTACTTGAGATTTGGATTTACTTCATTTTTTAGCTCCTACCATGAAATGATTTGATGAAATGTATGAACGGAGTGGATATGGAATATATGCATCAAGGTGGGCTCCACAATAAGAGCCTCGCCATCTTTACTTTTTTGGATATGGAATATATGTTAGATATGGAATATATGTTGCAAGGTGGGCCCCACAATAAGCTTATATCCAAAGCTCAAGTGGACCATACCACGTCGTCCAACCTACAATGAATTCTAAAAGTGCACATCTCATTTACATAGGCATTTAAAATATTACATATAGGGGTGGTTAATGAACCAAACTATTCGTGAACGGTTTGAGATCAGTTCGATAAAAGCTTGTTTGAGTTCGTTTGATTCGTAAACAAACCAAACCCAAACTCAAACTTGAGTTTTGGTTATCAAACTCAAACCAAACACGATGTTATTCGGTTCGGTTCATTTACATCCCTAAGTACAATGAACGAAATCCGTCACTAAAGTGGCTTTAACATATTTTTTACAAATTTTTTTAGTTTTGCGATGGCTAAAATCCGTCGTTCAGTGCTGACTGACATATTTGTTGCAATTTAGCGATGGATATGATCCGTCGTTAAAAAAATTGCGCTGTAAGAAACTGGACGGATCACGCAAAGTCCGTCGCTAATTGTGATTGCGACGGACAAAAAGCTATTTTGGCGTAGAAGGTCCTTCCATGCAACAATAAGGTTAATCACCTTATAAATCTCCCTTCTTGGTTTTATCTCCACCTTAACTTGAGCAAACACTTGGAAGATACAATCGGAATCTCGTGTCTATCTCCACCACTTTACCAAAATGCTGTCCTAGATCCACTATCACCGATTCGGACCAAGCGTCTGTAAATTTGGATCCACTATCACCAATTCGAACTACTTTCCCAAAATGCTGTCCAGCTCCCGACTAGGTGGTTTTCTTGAAAACACGGTTGACCCCACGAGTTTTCAACCATGTGGTTGAATACACTGTTTCTATCTAGAGGGGATTGTTTGGTGGGGTTGAATGCACAGTGTATATGGGTAGCTATGTTTTCACAAGATCGGCTCTGCTGATCTGGTGGGTCGCATTCTAAATGGGATATATGCCAAAGGGAGCGATGATCCAGGCAAATTCTAACCAAGGTTGGTTGATTGTTGAGTGTGATGTGCTATGACAGCCGTTTCTTTTGCTATCCCATTGATCAGATTCCAATCATATTGCAAACTAAAAGGCCAACGCTTTACTTCTACCAGTCCATTGTCTGGACGTTACAATGCTTCCGTTGCAATTTTTTTCAAAGTAGGTTACACGATTGGTTAAAAAGCCTACTGCGAAGACCATTTTGCAGCCTCACCCAAGAGGGTGTGGCCCTTAGCGTGAGGCTCACCTTGATGTATGTTTTTTTTATACTCATGGTGTCTATTCGTTTTTACAGATCATTTTAGGGAATGAGTCCAAAAATTAAGAAGATCCAAATATCAGGTGGACCATATACTATAGGAAACAGTGGTGATTGAATGTCCTACCGTTAAAAAGTTCCTAGGGCCCACCTTAATGTTTTCGTAATTTTTATTTGCCATCCAAACTGTCGATAAGGTCACATAACCCCGGTGAAGTAGAAAAAAAATCAGCTTGATCCACAAAATTTATATGGCCCATGCATTAATGGTCAATCATTGTTGTTTCATATGCCATGGTCCACCTGAGAATTGGACCTACTTCATGCCCTAAAATGATATGGAAAAATGGATGGACCGTGTGGATATTGAATGAATACATTAATGTGGACCCCACAATAAGGACCACACTTTCTTAGATGAGGGTGGGCCACACCTAGGATCCGCTCCCAGCAATGGGCCGAGTGGTCCTCTGCCTGGCCTATTTAGCCTAGCCTAGATTTGAAGTAGGCTCGGACCTTAGGTTTGCCTATGTACCAGGCAAGGGCTAAGGTGATTGTAGAGCCACCGGGCTTGAGTTAGCATCTACATATGTTTTATCCCTCAAGCATCCATCCATTCAATGTCATTTGTGGTCAACAGTAAACACATGCAGGATGCCTAGGGGTGTCAACAGGCCAGGTTAAGGAGCATCCAAGCCTAGCCTGTCTTCTGCAAGGTATGACTAAATCTGACTTGGGCCTATGACTGGCCAAAATAGTCCAACCTGAGCCCATCCCGGAATCCACATGCAGGTATAAACAAAAGTACAGGAGATGGAAAACAACCAAGCCCCCCAGGATGCCTAAAAAAAAAAAAAAGAACCCTAGCCTTTTCTTCTCCCAAAACCCTCCTTACACATTTAGAAACCAAGAGTTCAAGCCATAATCCCGATTACACCTACTTATATAGTAATAAGTCAGAAAAGGAAATAAAATGCGCAAAATCACGCAGAACAATGCTCAGCCATTGGTCGACAGACCCTTGTAGAAAAAATTTGAAATTTTATCACTTTGATAACACTTGTGGATGCGTATGCGTGCAGAAGCTTAGAGGAGCAACTAGAATTATGGCTAATTCTTAGGGGGGATGATTATGACATTTAAAAAAAAAAATCGCCTACTTAACCAATTTAACAATTTAAACTAAGTAAGCAATAACGCTTTGGCTTCCAAGCCTAAGTGGGTCCAATCACAAGACTAGCATATGATAAGCAATTAAGCTACTTAGTCTAAGCATGCATAGATTAATATATGATTAAATTAATCAAATACCTATTCTATGCAACCTAAGTAAACTATATGAAAATGGATTATAAAGCTCAAGTCTACTCTAATTAGTGAACATATATCTTGTGTGTAAATGTGTCTATCTAGTGCCTAGCATACATCACAATTAAGCATTCATAATTAAACAACTAAACACAATGCATAATAATAAATGTGCTCAAATACAATCACAAATATTACGATGTACAGTGGTTCAACTTTGGGTCAACTCCACTCTCGGTTCAAGTACTCACCCCTTGAGCACACCGGCATTCACTAAGGAGTTTAAATCAAGTTCCTCCCAACCTAAGTGTTTTAACTTGGATCCACCAAACCGGAGAGTTTACAGGTTCCTCTCAACCTACATGTTCACACCTGTATTGGTGGCTCTCCTTGGAAACTTATTTAGGCCCGACAAACGTGTTAAGGACCAACAAATGCTCCTAGACTTTAAGTCTGACAAACGTGCCAATGATCACCAAATGAACCTAGAATTTAGGCTCAACAAATAAGTCAAGGAACGACAAACGCTCTTAAATTTTTACGCTCAACTAACAAGCTAATGATTGACAAACGAACATCGATTGAGTTTAACAAACAAACCATACACTCAATTCCCACCGGGAATAGAATAGATGGACTCAACACAAATTGACAACCTTACTTATCGAATTTGAGTCTCATTGTTGCGCCGCGTCAAGTTACTTGATCTCCACTCTCCCGTACTTCAATCAACTCCCCTTGTGCTCATATATATACACACACACATTTTTCTTGAGAATCGATGCCCATCCAATGAAGCATTCTTGATCCTTTATAGGGCTCAGGGAAATGTGGTTTAGAAATCTAGCCTATCCATTGTGTGTTTCCCATTTGAATGAGGGTTCCCACCAAATTTCAGGCCATTCCAAAACTCAGGTGGGCCCTACCAAGTGTTTTTAGCCATACGTTTTAGGTATGATTTTCCATGTTTAGATGGTATGGCCCACCTCAGTTTTGTATATAGCAGATTTTTGGGACATGCCATAATCTAAAAGGGACTAACAAAATTTATGGTGTGGATGTCCATTACACATCACAGTGGAGTCCACAGAGCTCGACCTCATGGGAAGCTCCCATGAGGTGGTGCTCATAGTACCATTTCCCACCTATATTCAACATTACGCATGCGTGAGTGCTGCGTGCATGATGAGTGGGCCAGCCTTACTTTCAGGGTTGGGCATGGTCACGTTAAGGCCCATATGGTACATATGTCCTTGACCTCATACATGTACCCAAAGTTGGCACGAGTGCTACTATTCGCCCCTTCAATATCTACCTGCCCAAGTCTCTTGACATTTCTAACGTGTGATATATCATGCAATTGTAGGTATTTTTCATTAGCCTCTGATTCTTATGGTTTGACTATCAAATTCTAGAAGTTGTTTTTCAATCCCTGGAAACCATACATCCACGACTTAATCCATTTAGCAAAATTCAGTTTCTTCAAAGCTCGTTTTGAAGACCTTTTTCCCTCAAAGAAGATCACAACAAAATTGTAGTTAGTGGGGCCCTTCACCATAAATACTGCCCACCCACCTTTCCAGAATCCAGATTTATATTACATGTGGTTTTGTAGCACTAGTGATTCGAGAGGTGCAAACGTACAATGCAAATTAAAAGGCCAACGCTTTAATTCTACTAGTCCGGACGGTTATGATGGTTCGTGGACCGTTTCAATTTCTTCAAAGCAGGTAACACCATTTTGCCTAATATATAGGTAGCAGTTCTCTTTTACATAGGGTGGCAATGGGCCGACCGGTCTGCCAAGCCCATTCAGCCTAGCCTAGCTTTGAACTGTGCCTGGACGGCCTATTAGCTTTGCCTGTTTTCCAGGCTAGGGCTTAGGTGATTTTAGCCTGACTGGGCCTTAGTGTGTACATATATGTTCCATCGGTCAAGGGCGTGTTTGGATACAATTTACTGATTTACTGACCGTATTGTATCCGATTTACCAACCATATTGTATTGTATTGGGTCATATTTGAGCATTAGTCATACCTTTGAGAAACGGTGATAATACGGAATGATTACAGTCTAGACTACCGAGTTGTTTTCTATCCTAACGGAGAGGCTTCGATATATGTTTTAGATCCACACTTTCCATCCATTTTTACGGACAATTTTAGAGCATGAGCCCAAAAATGAGACACATCAAAAACTCAAGTCAACCACACCACAGAAAGTAGCGGGGATTGAACAACTACTATTGAAACCTCCCTAGGGTCCACTGTGAGGTTACCATTTAACCTGCATGAAGGGAAAACATAAATATCAGCTTGATCAGAGTCTTATGTGGCCCTAAGAAGTTTTCTATAGTAGGCGTCTAATTCTCACTGTTTTTTGTAATGTGGCCCACTTGAACCTTGGATCTGCCTTGGTTTTTGTCTCATTCCCTAAAATGGTATGGAAAAATGGATGGACCGTGTGGATCTGATACATACGTCATGATGGGGTCCATGAAAGTTCCACATGTCAACCCTTCCGGTCTCTCGACTGGGATGTGTTGCACCACAGGAGCGAATTAGGTGAGACCCAACCTCACCAAGATGTGCAACCCTTACCGTGGTACCTACCTAGATGTTTGTACCCTGTAGACTTCGTTCATCCATTTTTCCATATCATTTTAGGGCATTATCCAAAAAATGAAGTAGATCCTATTATCAAGTAGAGCATATCATAGGAAATGGTGGTGATTGATTATTAATGGGCCACAAAAGTTTTGGATCAAACTGATATTTATTTTTTCCCTTTGTCCAGGCTTATGTCAACTTATCAACAGATTGGATGAAAAATAAAAACTACGGAAGCATTGAGGTGTGCCTTAAAAAGTTTTTAATGGTATAGGGTGTTCAATCACCACTGTACCACTGTTTCCTAGAGTATATATGGTCCACTTGATAATTGGATCTTTATAATATTTGGGACCATTCTCTAAAATGATCTGAAATAACAGATGGAAAGGGTGGATACAGAATACACATGTCAAAGTGGGCCCCACAGTAAGGTTTGCACTATCTTGGGTGAGGTTCACATCTCACCTAATCTGCTTCCCTGCACCACACAACAAGCAATGAAATTTTTAGACGTACATGTGAAATTTATGTGGGCTCCATGATGATACATTTCTTAGATCCACACCATCCATCCATTTTTCATATCATTATAGGATATAAGCGTAAAAAAAAATACAAACCCAAAGCTAAAGTGGGCCACGCCATTGAAAATCGTAGGAATTGATGTTACCGTTGAAAACTTCTTGCATTTGTATTTTAACTTCATTCAGGTGACGTGGACCAATGACAAGCGACGACTACACCTTCAACACAGACGATCCAAACTCCATTTTTTTAAAAGATTGTTTCTCATCAATCCTACCTACCCTAAAAAAAAGTTAATGTTTATACCATAAAACCCTATCCGAATAGTTCCCAGTTCACACTTCTCACTCTCTCCAAATCTTCTCCCCTTCTCTTCGGATCTCCACAAAATAAAAAACAAGCTAAAAAATCTTTTCGAACTGCTGAAAATCTTCAACTGCAAATCTCCTCTGGCCCTCTCAGGCTCTCAGTTTCTATTCTTGAAATCTTTTTTTTATCTGTAAATGATGGCTGACAACATTTTTAAGTTAAGTTCTTTAACATTCTCTGAGATTTCTGTTTTAGTTTGGGATTTTAATATTGGTTTGGGGTTTTACTATTTTAAAATTTTTTATTTTAAAGTTGAATCAATCAATATATAGACGTCATTTTAGTTTGGGGTTTGGCCGTTAGAGTTTTGCCGTTTTGGAATTTTATCATTTTGAAATTTTGAGTTAAATCAATAGATATTATTTTGATTTAGGGTTTTACTATTTTAGGTTTTGGAGTTTAATTAAAAGAGATTATTTTGTTTTGGGGTTTGGAGTTTTGCCATTTTGGTTTTGCCGTTTTGGTTTGATGTTGGATAAATATAAATTATTTTGAGTTTTATGCCAAGTTAATCCTTTTCTATACATACTACATATTGCATTTGTAATATGTTTTTAATTATAAATATGTCGTTTGGTAGAAAATTTAAATCGAAATATAAAAAACTTTAATAAAAATTTAAAAATTAATTCAATCTTAAAAGGGGGTTATTGGTAAATTTGTAGTTAGTAACAACCAAAATATAACAGGTACACATGAATATGTAATAAATTTATTAGAGTCAGAACAAAATGAAATAATGAAATAAGATAATATCAATGAACATATTCATAACGATAAACTTCAGAAAAACCTAGAAGAAAAAGAAATAAGAAACGAAAGCAAAATTTTCTTAAAAGATTCATCCAAACATAATGAAAGCATTAATAAAATATCAAATCATATGCCTATAAATATTTATTATTCAGGATGATGGGATAAAATTGACACAAAATTAAGAAATTTATTAGTAGAAAAATGTTCAATTAGGGACATAAATCTAAAATTTCCTGTTGGTGAAAACTCTAGACATTTTCTATAATATATTACATTCGAAAATTGTCAAACGGAGAAAAGCATGATAGAAAACGGTTAGTATATTCAAAATATTTTGATATGATATTTTGCTTTTTTGCAAGTTTAATTCAAAACAGAATCAAAGTTAATTAGTGAATAAAGGAACTCGTGATTGAAAAAATCTTAGTTTTAAGCTTAGCACACACGAAACAACAAATTCACATATTAATAACATAAATTCTTAGGTTGTTTTAGAAATAAGATTAATAAAAAATAAGATAATAGATTTAAATGTTTAAGATCAAATAAAAGAAAAAAAAAACAACATTGAAAAAAGTTTAATGAGAATTATTGTTGTTGTGAAAACTCTTTATAAAAATATTTTGGCATTTCGTGGAAGTAATGAAAGGATTTAGGAAAATAATAATGAAGATTTTTTTAAGTTTAATTCAAATGATTGTAAAATTTGACCCAATAATAAGAGAACATGTTTAACGTATTAAACTCAGTGAAGTAAATAATCATGATCTTGGACATATGTATAAATTGAATTAATACATATGCTAGTGTGTGAAGTAAAAAAATAAAATAATTATGAAAATTAAATAAGCAAGATATTTTCAGTTATACTTTATTGTACTCCTGATGCAACTCATAAAGAACAAATGACTCTTATATTATTATGTGTAGATGTTTCAACAATTTCAGTAAAAATAGAAGAATATTTAATAAAATATTTAGTAGTAGATAATACCTCTAGACAATGACTTTTAATAAACTTATTAAAAAAAAAAATCTTGACTCGATATTAATGATGTAAGAGGATAAATACGACAAAGGATTTAATATGAAAGGAAAAGAACAAATTATACAAAAAAAAGTTATTAGATATAAATCATAGAGTTTATATACATCATATGGTTGTCATAACCTTAACATAGTACTTAGTGATATGGCAAACTCTTGTATTAAAGTTATACCTTTCTTTTAACAATACAATCTATATTTTTATTATTTTCTTCTTTTATAAAGAGATGAAAAATTTTACAAGAAAAACTTTCCTATTTAATTCTTAAATCATTATCACAAATACGTTAGAAAATTCGTATTGAAAGTGTTAAATGGTTCACATTTGATGTTCCAGTGTTGCTATTTGACGAGTGCAAGGGTTTGTTATTCTGGCGTGAGTCATATAAAAATGAATTTCTGCCTATAGATGGCTGGGATCATACCTCGCATGATATATTAGCACGTGTTTTTTGTAGTGGAGTTGTTAACTTAGCAATGCCCAACTCTCTTTTTAAATTTGGAAAAGCTTTGACAGACTCACATAGTATGATGGAGGAAAAGTAGGAGGTAAGAAATTAATTATATACCGTACACACAGTCAAAATTTTAATTTAGCAATGCCCAACTCTCTTTTTAAATTAGGAAAGGCTTTGACAATCTCGCTTAGTATGATGGGAGATATACAGGAGCTTAGAAATTAATTAGATGTTGTACACAGTCAAAATTTTAATTTAACAATGCCCAACTGTCTTTTTAAAATACGAAAAGCTTTGACACTCTCACATAGTATGATGGAAGATATGCAGGCACC
Organism: Liriodendron chinense; assembly: GCA_003013855.2. Classification (NCBI taxonomy): domain Eukaryota; kingdom Viridiplantae; phylum Streptophyta; class Magnoliopsida; order Magnoliales; family Magnoliaceae; genus Liriodendron; species Liriodendron chinense. The sequence goes on along the minus strand of PVNU02003892.1, from coordinate 4,290,856 downwards.
TAGAAATTAATTAGATATTATACACAGTCAAATCAAACTATATATATTAAAAGCCGATCCAAATATATAGTCAAATCAAATTATATATATCTAAATTACGATACCCAATGTAGATCATGTATCAGAAACACAAAATGAAGCTGATTGCCTTTTGTTTATCAAACTGGGGGATATTTATTGGATGGATAAAAAATGAAAACTATCCAATAGGCCCTATTTCGACAAATGGCCATCAACGAATCAGAGGCTATGGTTGTTCACACAATCTGTTCTTGGGATTGTGACCTGGCTTAGCTACAGAGGGTTGCTCAAACTGGATGGCTTTATGTAAGTGCATGACAAGTGTACAATTTTGAGAATGTGCAGGTACCGTCAAACGTAGCCTGAGCATCATATAACTCCTTTTTTAAAATTTAATTTCTGAGCTTTGCTACCATCAGCTTGTGCAATGGAGCTCATGTATACATGCGACACTTGTGCCATCCCCTTACAATAGGTCCAAGATCCAATCCATCCATCAAAGTAACACCACCCACACTTGGGGATCACCCGCTTGCCCAGCTGGTAGACGCTTGGGCGTTTTAACTGCTGGTCTCGGGTTCAAAACCTCACTAACCCACCAGTGGGTGGGACCATCGCGTGATTAACCAGGTGGGTGTGTTGCACATCTAACAGGGTGTGTGCATTGCATGACTAAAAAAAAAAAAATTATCCACACTTCAAGTGGGGCAAAATAAATGTATGGCTCTGAAAATGTGAAGTTTTTTAAACCAACCCACCTGATTCCAATATTGGGGCCCACATGCCGATTGAATCAGAATTTCTTTTAGTGGAAAACATGTACAAGGTCGGACTAATTAACCAGCTGGATGGATACATGCACGAGCTTTATGGCACGCGCATGTGTGCTTAGCAAAGCTTTCAATTTCTTTTTATTACGGGCCGGGGTTAGGGTTTTCCTCACCACCGTAAAAATAAAAAATTAGAAAAAAGGTAAATACGTCATTTTATCATCATTAGTAGGTTAGGAAGAATGCTTTCCTAAATATGAAACTTAAACTTATTTTTTACAAAAAAAAAATAAAAACTACCAATTCTTAATCGATCACCTGATCAAGAGATGGATTGGGAACATTTACCTTGCGAAATAGGGTTGGATGAATTTTCAGGCGCGGCTGCCTGGTCCAAGTAATTATTTTTGGCTTAGGCTTTGGCTTATAGTGTTAGGTCCATATTCTTGGGCTCGGTCCAGGCTCAGGTTGTTGTGAAGGCCTCATTACTATGCGTGAACAGAGTCCACCAACCAATCGGCCAGTGGACAGATTGTGCAGTTTTGAGTCCAAAACTTTCTGGACGTTTTTGGCACTTTTGAGACTGGTCGTTGAGAGCTTAGAGCGGTCTGGGGACAGGTCTAAGTTGAGGCAGTAGCTGGCAATTTTCTGTGGAGTGATCATGACCAGTCGTGCGACCGGTCTGTGGTCTGCGGAACTTGTAGTGTTGCACGATTTTCGCGCTACTTGTTTCTATTTTCGGGTTTCCTCTTCTATATATGTTTCCTAATCGTGCTAGACCTAATGCTAAGCAATGCCTAGAAGTTCTAAACGGAATTAGGGTTATTAGGAGAGAGGAATTGAGAGGATGTGTGCTTTGTTCATCTTTGGGATCTACTCAAGTAGTTCTAGCTCTGTAATCATCTGAATTCATAGTGGAAGGTGTCGCTTTGTGCCGTGGTTTTTTCCCGCAAGGGTTTTCCATATAAAATTTGTTTGCTTTTGCGTTGATTGCTTGTGTGGCTGTGTGGTGATTGTTTGATCTTCTTCGGTGCTTCCGCTGACTGGTTTTCCAACACAAGTCTTGAGCCTGATAGCCTCCAGCTAGGATGGGCCTATCTGCGCCCAGGCCAAACCCAGACCATTTCCACCCTATAGTTTTACTCTTAGAAGACCATTTATTTAATGATGTTAAAGGGCATTGTGGGTTTTGAAGGTATTGGCTTTTTTTTTTTTTTCAAGGTGGGAGCTCACCACCTGAAACTGTATAGAGCTGAAAACTGAAAAATGTATTGGCTATTTAAAAGAACTAGTAAAATGGACATGCAAATCTCTTTTGTAATTACCGTGTATGTCGAGATATGGGCCCTACCTATGATGTGTATGTGGAATCCAAACCAGGCTTCTTATGCTCTGTGTTCGCCATGCATCCCATGAAACATCTCCACTGAAAGCTCAGGTGGGACAGCTAATGCCTAAGATATTTATATTCACAAGGTTTGCCCTACATGAGTTCTGAAATAGTTCCACTTAGTGCGTCCCCTCTTCTTGGTGGGGCGCACCAGACGAGTAGGTTGGATGGTATATCCATGCATAAAACTGTAGAGCCACAATCCATGCGAACGTTTCTATAGTGGAATATGGAATGATATCACGGAATGCCCACACAGCTTGAATAGAGAAGCTTAAGTTTGGCATTAGGTCCAATCCAAAGGTAGCAGCTGTCCTTGACCGAGTCATACATCACCACAGCTGACTCAATCTGGAGATCGAGCGCCTCTAATAACCCACTAATTTGATGGGCGGTCCACCAACATCATTCTCTATAGCAGGCAAGACAGGTGAGTACAAAACATGAGGCAAGCTTACTAAAATGTTTAACACTAACCGCTTGAAGAGGACGTCCTCTAATAACCCACTAATTTGATGGGCGGTCCACCAACATCATTCTCTATAGCAGGCAAGACAGGTGAGTACAAAACATGAGGCAAGCTTACTAAAATGTTTAACACTAACCGCTTGAAGAGGACATCCCTTCGAAACTTTGTCAACTTTCACTATTTTCCTAAATACTAAGTTCTTGCTTCACGACTGATCCAGCTAACCTCATCAATCGATGACTCGAATTGGATGGCTCAGCACCTCTTCTCACTCGCTTTCGCCACCCTGGAATTTGTCGGACTGGTTATGGCCAAAAAATAATAATAATAATAAATAAAATCATAGATCCGCTGTCAGCCTTGGACTCGGTCAGGTCTTGACAATGGAGACCACCTTGATGTATGGTTGTATATCCACATCATCCATCCTTTTTAACAACTCATTTAAGTATATGGGCTCAAAACTAAAGAGGATCCAAATCGCAAGTGGACCACACCACAGGAAAAACAGATATAATTGACCATTAAAAACAGATATTTGTATTTTCCCTTCTGTTGACACTCAACAGGTACGGTGGGCCCTAGGGAGTTTTTAATGTTAGCTGTTCAATCACCACTGCTTTCAATGGTCAATTCTACCTCAGATTTGGTTGGATCTGCTTTGATTTTTGGTCTATGGCATTAAATGAGCTAAAAAAAACGGATGCACATCGTGGATGCGCAACACACGCATCAACGGGGGCCCTAAGGTCACGACCTGACTGAATCCCCGCCCTTAGCTAAGCCTCTTGACCCGTTCAAACTGCTTTTTCTACGTAGTAGTTTCCGTGGTTTGTGTAGTGCGGCGCCAGACAGTAAAGAATGTCCATAATTGGATGATACTGGAAAACCTCTGTGGGCTCCACCATGATATAAATATTTTATCCACATATGTTGTCCATCCATTGTTTTCAGATCATTTTAGGGCATGAGCTCAAAAATGAGGCAAATCTAAATATTAGGTGGACCACACTACAGAAACGGTGGTGATTGAATGCCTACCATTCAGAATTTGCAGGCCACAAAAGTTTTGGATCATACTTATATTTGTGCTTTCTGTTCGTCCAAGTGTGTGTGACCTAATCAACAGGTTTGGATGGAAAATAAATAATACAGTAAGCTGATTTACCTCATTTTTTAGCTCATTTCTTAAAATAATGACCCAAAATGAATGGGCGGTGTGGATAAAACATATACATCATGGTAGGGCCCACAGAGGTTTTCCAGCACCACAATGTACCATGTGGATGCTGTGTGCTGCGGTGAGCAATGGATTGCACCTTCCCACGGGAAAAATCCACCAACTGGCACTATAGCAGGCAGCCATGGCCATCGAGCCATATTAATCATTTGTGAGAGATCCACCCTTTCATTCTTTTTTTACAACTCATGTGTGAGCCCAAAAACAAGGCGCATCCAAAACTCAAGTGAGCCAAATTATAGGAAACAGTGAAGATTGAATGTCAACCGTTGAAACATTTATGAATCGCAGAACTTTTACATCAGGATGATATTTTGGTGTTTTACATAGGGAGGTTTCAATGGCGGCATTTTCCTACCTATTTTTTTCCTGTTTTGCAGACCCCTTGAGTTTGAGATCTCCCTCATTTTTGGGCTCATATATGCATAGGAAACAAGATCAACAGGCTAGATTTCTCAGTGATGCAGATTGTGTACTACCCCTTCGGTCTCTAGCTAGGGATGGGCAGGAGCTCTGAGGGGCCACCATGGCTTTTATCCACCTAGTCAATCCATTTTACTATCATTTTAGGGTACAAGCCTAAAAATGAGAATGAGGCAGATCCATGGCACAATTGGACCGTGCCACAGAGAAGTAGGGACAATGATGCCCATAGATGAAACCTTCCTAGGGGCCATTATAATGTTTCCAAAACTTCTATGTGCTTGAGAAATTTTCAATGGTAGGCATTCAATCTTCAGCACTATTTATTGTATGGCCTTCTTGAGCTTTAGATCTGTCTCATCATCGACACACCAGAGAAGTAGGTGTTGTGTGTCACACCATGCGTTAACGTGCGTAATTACTCCTTTCCGCCATGGCTACCGCAGTAGAGAGCAAAGCAACTTTCAGAAAGTGAAGATTGCAAATGAGCTGGCGAGCATAGAGTCATGTGTCTGCGTATCCCTGTCATGCTCAGGTGTCAACAATCCTATCATCCATCCAATAACCAACAAACAAATTGAGAAATTTACAAAATTACCCTCAACATACCTCCAAAACCAGAATTCAAGAAACATTTCTTCATGCCCTTGAGATGATTAAAGCTAACTTGCCCCTATCATCAACTAATTATTCAGCTATTTTAGTTGGACAAGCTTTAATGCGCTTCTTACATGATTATGTGATAGAAAGTGTAACACCCCAATTGAGCAGTTTTTTTTCCTCAATAAATTCTGCTTGAACAGTTTTTTTTTTTTTTCATGGTATATATATGGTGTAAATGCTCCTTCAGCAATTTTTTTTTTTTTTTTTTCTTTTTGAATAAAATTTTTTTTCTCCGAAAAAGAAAAAAAGTGTAACACCCCAATTTCCGTGATCTGAGTTTTAAACTCGTATTTCAAAAACCTAAGTGTTAACTTAAGAAAATAAGTAGCCACATTTGATTATGATTTTTTTTTTTTTTTAAATGAGCATTACAATGGAGGTAAGTAAGACATGAATAAAAGAATATTCAACACAAGTTCAAAAATGTCTTAGTGGCACCTATAAAATTTATACAAACAAAATGTTGCAGAATTATATAAAATATAGATATGGAAAACAACACTGAATAGTCTTGAGCTGCAAGTTACATTCAGCTTTTCATCCATGCCACTTGTACTTTTGGTATGCTATGACAACATCAATTGCTAACATAGTGAGGTAAATATCCTTAATGATTACCAGGCATTATAATAGTTAAGTAAAGATGGATCAAAGGTAACGTATCACATAATAAGCAACTTACAGAATTTCAAGAGAGATGTCATTTAACCCAATCAAATGTAGTATTTCACCAATGTTGTAAAGAACACAACAAGTTACAATATTCAAACCACCCATTATAACTGGAGCTGAGCACGAACCAAGCCAGCTCGGTTAGCTCACTCGACTCGGCTTGAACCAGTTCGATTCGGCTCGATTTGAAGGCTAGATTCAAACTAACTCGAGCCATTTTTCCAAGCTTGAAATGATTTTTAAGTTGAGCTCGAAGCTAACCCAAGCTTGATTTGGCTCGGCTTGAAGTTCGGCTCGATTGAAGTTCGATTTGGCTTGGCTCGACTCGACTCAACTAACTCACTTATAGAAAACTAAAAAAATATTTTTTTGTCCCTCATAAAAGTGAACAAATAAATGAGAGATGAAATTCTCTATAAAAGTAAGTGGGGGTGTCAATGAGCTTTGGGTTGCCTTAAGGCTCAATTTTAAACAATTTAATTGTACTTAATTTTTAAGCTGAGCTTATTTAAAATTTTATTTTCTATAGACTCTAACATGGCTTGAACTGAGCTCGAACTCACTTGAAAGCTCGGTCGAGCTAGCTCGAACATGTCAGTCCAACTTGAAGGCCGAGCCAAGCCGAACACGAGCTAGGGTGGTCATTGAGGCTTAGCTTGAACAGGGCTCAACTCGGCTCTTGATCGCGTCTCATTATAACAATAATCTTATTTAAATACATGAGTGCATAAACATGTTTATCGATTGGGGACGCACATCCAGCCAGATCAAGGAGTGACCCTTTCAAACAATTGACTTATTCCAATGTAATAAAGGTCGTTCGAACGGTATTCTGGGCTTTCAAACAATACTCTAGCTCCTGATCAAGAGACACCACATATAACTCGTCAGATCCGCTGCTTAGCCACCCAGCATGATCTACGATGGTGATACTTTGGTGAGGAAGATAACCCACCATTAATGGCAAATCACAAGTCGATCGCCCTTCCTTTGATTCGATCTTCCTAGATGGTCTGGATGAGCTCCAGGGAGCTTGTGAACATCTAAAATCGAAGGTCTGTGATGTTTTTCTCGGTGGGTTTGAAGATTGAAAGCTCACGGCGGATTTTCAAGTGCAGCTGCACACGACCGAAAAATGAAAATAGATCTGCCTTCTCTGACCAAGATTAGCTCTAAATGGGTGTTTTAGCTCCAATCTAGGGTTTTGAAATGGTTTGAATGCAAGACCAAAAGGAAAAACATGAAAACCCTAATTGTTTAAATATCAAGCAACGAATCCGTGTATAACGAAATGGATGGTTGATATTCCTTCAGAAGGAGGTTTCTATTGTTGATATGGACGACCAAGATAGTTTGAAATGGAATAAACGCGGCCCAAAATTATCACCCCTCTTGATGGTCCACACTCGAGGAAACTATCATGGTTAGGTGGAGCACCTCGCGCCCTAATAGACGGTTCAGATCATCGAACAATGGCCCATGTCAATTGTAATCTTCAAATTACCAGGCTACTAGAAACGCAACACTGGTTTTTAGCAGGCCATCTTTGGCTTTGAACCACACGGTGACACGCCTGAAAATCAGAAATCATATAGGTTTTGACCGTTACCCACGTCCGAGACAGATGGATGGACTGGATCATTCGATCCGATGATGAACAGTGGGCCACACCCCATCCGAAAACGGACAGTGTCGTTTCAAATCCCGCTCGGGTGGTAAAGCTGAGGGAGAAGAAAGGGCGTCACCCTTTTTCCATTTCTATGGAGTCAGACCGGCTTGACACAACCCGGTGCACAGCGAGTGCACCACACGTTGGTGCGCATACACTGAAAATGGGGCCCATAAGGTGGTTTCAACAAATCCACACTGTCCATCCCATTTATCATATACTTAATTACATTTCCTTTCTATTTTCCCACATTTTTTACCTTTTATTATTTTTATATATTTAATAATTCTTATTTATTTCTTCTTAATTTTAGGGGCATACTTCTGATTAGAGCCAACCCTCCACTCCAAGAGCACTTTGGACCCAATTCTAAGATGATTAACATAAATAGATGGCCATACAATATGAAGATTCATGGGGTTTTTAGTGTTTAACATTGACATTTCAACAGTCTGATTGATCTGGATTTATTTTTTTATAATACCAGGGTCCCCACAATGGTTTTAGAGGTTTTTTAATGGTGAATTTGTATTCTGATTTTCCACCCTAAAATGATTTAGTATTGGATCTCTTAATACCTAACTATAGATCAGATGAACGGTATATAAGTGTGATGAACGGTTGATTTGTTTCTGAATGGATCATCGACGATCATAAAAGTTCTTCAAACTATCTAGATGAAATCTAATAACTGGTTTTGATGATCAAACCCCTAATCAGATGATGTGAGATCTTAATCCAATGACTGATCTTGAACCCAACGGTTGATTTTAATTTAAATGATCAAATCTTGAGATTCAACAAGAAGTTGTTTTAAAATAACCTGTTACCTATTCCAGGTGTCATAAAGACTGTCTAGGTGGAAATTTATCTATTGACTTAATAATTAACCTATCATATATAACTCGATGGGTCCATGAAAATTATTCTTAATGGCTCGAGTGTAGGTGAACAGCTCAATAAGCAAGGTATTCTTGGTAACACTCAAGTACTAAAAAATACAGGGTGTTATAGAAATTTAGCAGCATTCATTACTGAGGTGCGTCAAGACAGACACTGGCAATTTACTCGAATCCGATTTGAAAATGAAATCTCAAGGGTTAGTACTATTTGTTGGTTCTCTTTATATGTCCGATGGATGTATACTATCAGGGAGCCTTTTGGACTCTTTTTTCAAGATAGTAACAGCTCAAGGCAATGAGGAGCTTTTGCTCACATGGAAGAAGTGAACACAATGACAATTCTCCATTTGAGAACACAATGTTCTATGTCCAGATGAATTCTAGAGTAGTTTTTCATATCATGTTAGGAAGACTCATAGTCCTGTTGATTACTCCATCTAAAATACAGTCGGGACAGCCGGTTCCAACTGCTCATTTCGTATTTTGAAGGAAGTAGGTCTGTCAGCAATCTGGTCGATAATAGCTATGTTATTGACCAAACTCCGTCTGATCCCATATACGAGCAAGATTGGATTGTGGTCAATGATACAGTCGAAAAGACTTGGGAGTGATATGGTTGTTAATTTTAATGAACTCCCTATCACTGCCTTATTAGTTCTAACATTTTTGTTCTTAAGAAAGGTTGGAACATACCAGTGGTAACTTTGTTGATTGCCCCCCCCCCCCCCCCCCCCCCCCCCCCCGGGGTGCATGATATTAGTTCTAACATTTTTTTTAAGGAAAGGCAGGAGCACACCACCTGTAATTTTGTTTATGTAAATGAGGATGTACAATCTTGATTACTCAGGTGGGCACTAAAATAAACAATGGACCTCACCCATCGTATAACCACAAATCAACACCTATAAGAGAGCAAAGAAAAGCAACCTAATGCCGACAAAAAACATCTAAAAATTATACCGATGTCTACTAATTAACACCAACAGGCAAGTGCTTTGCAACAACAGTAGTGAACATTGCTGCTAAAGAAGAGAGAGAGAGAGGAGTCTCTTCCACCGTTACAGTCCCTTGCAACTCTAGTTTCGATATGCATTCCAGGATTGTCCAATTCCCTTGAATCATACTACCGGTTGTCCCACCAGGAAGGGAGTTGTGTCTCGCCAGATGTCTAATCCCATAGGATCTAAATTCATAATACTGAATCCAACACTTTTACACAATCATGCATGGGCTCATAAGAAGTGAACTCATAGCAACCGAGAGGGCCAGAAAGGGGAGTTGGAACCAGAAAGATTCCTATATGGTGGACAATATCAGGAACCCCCCATGCACGAAGTAAACTTATCATGCTGCTGGCCGTCATCACATCCCTATTGAAGAATGGAAGGAAAGGTTTCATCCCGAGAGCCGTGTGTGTTGCCATTTTGTCTGGTAGTAGGACCCGGTGATCTGATTCTAATGTTCGAGAAGTTCTTGGTAAAAAAAAAAAGAAAAAAAAAGAAAAAGAAAAAGAAAAAAGAGAGTTTATAGGCAATAACCACAATCCATGGTCTTCGATATTTCAAGACATGCGTTGACATGGTTGGGGAAGCCTGCATGTGATAGGTGAGCTTGCCGTCCTTTTTGTGGCTCCTATGCACCCAAATTGTATTGCGGTCCATCTTTTGAATAAAATTTGCTTTTTTGCCAAATAATAATAATAATAATAATAAAAGACATGCGTTAACGTAGTGGGGGAAGCCAGCATGTAGAAGTAGGTTGTGCTGTTTCCGTGGAGTGCTTGATCTGTGTGTCAGGGGCAGTCCCATTCTATTAGAACTGTTGTTTGATGATGTTTTGCAATCTGTCTTACTGAGCAGGTTCTGTTATCACTAATCTCTCTAACTTTTTAGTTGGAGCCGGCGGAAAAGGATTTAAGGATCTTCTCAAAACAATAAAATTACGGGTGGTGTCCTTCCATCCCACTTTGTTTCAAAAAAAAAAAATGACCGTTACACAGGCATTGAGAAGTTGTCGATGCATCATGCAATGATCTCAAATTAAGCGGTTCATATTATATCCCCAAATTAGATGGTACATAGGCTAGAATTGAATTTATTTAAGGGTTTTTTTTTTTTTTTTTTCCACAGAACCCCTATGTTTAGGGCAATATATTGAGCAGAAAACTCCCGCTTTTAAAATATTCCAAGCAAACGCCTAACCTTTGAAAATATGGAGAAAAAATTGCTCCACTGACTTTGACTAATGATTGGAGATGAATAAGGGACTCTAGCATGTAGAGCTGTATACGAGTTGAGTAAGCTCGAAAAACTCACTCGACTCGCTCGGAAAATGCTTGACTCAGCTCAGATCGGACGTGATTTTGAGTTGAGCTGAGTCAAATTTTTTATGCTCGAATGTGTTCGAGCGAGCTTCGAGCAGGGCCATGCTCGATTCGACTCGACTCGTTTATAGATTCAAACTCGAATCGGCTAGGCTCAGAGCCATACTATATATATGTTATTTTTTTTACCCTAATCATTTATATTTTTACCTTTTACTTGCCCGAGCGCCCCCCATTTTTAAACCCTAACCCATCATCCCCCTTGCTGAGCTCGACGGTCGGCCGTCCACTTGACGCCGGCAACCCTCACTCTGCCCGCTCGACGCCACCCACCCTCACCCTACCCACTCGTCGCTGACCACCCTTACTCTGCCCGCACGACACCAGCCACCCACCGTTCACCCTGCCCACTCGTCGCCAGCCACCCCTAGTTGAGAACCTGCCCGCTCGTCAGCGCCGGTAATCCCTTCCCCCCCCCTCCCCTTGCCCCCAATATTTTTCATGAAAATTTGGGTGACCAGTTGAGCGTTGTCCAGTGTCGATCACTTATATATATATATATATATATATTGAATGAATGATCGTGATTGTGTTTGTAGACAATTAGTACTTCAAACTCAGGTTAACAAACCTTGCTTGAAAACACAAATTCGAACTTAGCTCGAAAGAATCGAACTCGAACTTGGCCCGAAAACTCGAAATCAACTCAAACTCGCTCAGTCTGCTGATCGAACAGGGGCCTGTTCGACTCGGCCGAGTAGAGCCGAGTAACGAGCAGGGGTAGGTGGCTTCGAATTGAGCGCCAAGCAGGGTGATGCTCGATTCGACTTGACTCGTGTACAGGTCTAGTAGCATGTACAAAATGTCCAAATTACCCCTCCCCTTTACAATTTCACAATTATACCCCATTTAAAAGGAAGGGTTGGGCGTGCATAAGATGCCATGGAGCTCACAGACATGTTTATGAGATGGTTGCTATCCATATATTTTTCCATTTCATTTTAGACCACAATCCCAAAAATTGGGCAGATCTTAATTGCAGAAATAGTGGTGATTGAACGGCTACCATTAAAAACATGCTGAGCCACAAAAGTTTCAGATCAAGTTGATATTTGTGCTTTCCCTTCAACCAAGTCCGTGTGACCTTATGAACAGGATCGATGCCCCTCATCAATATTAGGGTGGGCCTTAGGAAGTTTTCAACATGTCCCCACTGTTTCATTTAGCTTGTGTTAGAATAGGAGCCAAAAACCAGCCTGATCGGAAACTCAAGTGGTCCTGCTACAGGGAAAAGGAGGGGATGGGTATGACCAGCACTGAAACCTTCCTGAGGACCGTAGAAGTATTAAATCATGCTGATATTTAATTTTAACCCTTCATCCAAGTGGGACTCACCTTATGCACAGATTGGATGGCCTATATACATCACGGTGGGCCCAGGAAGGTTTCAATGGCAGGATTACCATCACCACTATTCCCCTAGTGTGGCCCACTTGACTCTGGCATCGGTCTGATATTTCGGCTAACGCGCTAACCTAGAACTGGCTCAAATGATGGACGGACTAGATTTCACACACAAATGATGATGCATCCCTTTGAGCTTTTTGTCGAGGGCTATCCTGCAACAACTATTGTAGGAAAAGTCGTGCCTCATCCGTCCGGGCGAAAATTCATCGTTTTCAAGGGCTGGTGCCAATAATCAACGGTTGGTGCCAATATTCCCACTTTTTCAAATGATGAGGTCCACCTGCACTTTGGATCTGCCTCATTTCTTTGCTCAGGGTTTAAAATAAGCTGGCCTATTCAATGGATGGATTCGATCACACCCGTATGAAGGGTTTTCTACTCAACTAAATGTGTTATGGTTGTTTCAAGTAAAGGGCATTTTTGCCATTTTATAATATGTGGTTCGTGCACCATATGTGACAATAACTCTAATATCATGTTAGGCGTTGGAATGTGTAACGGAAGAAAACTTAAGCAGTTTGCTTGGAATATTTGGCATTTTTTGGGTCAATATCACTAAACATAGTCGGTTCTATGAAAAAAAAAAAAAAAAAAAAAAAAAAAACCTTTATTTAATTATCTAGCTAGACAGTCTAAATTCCTCAAACTAATTTCACAAATCAGAGGCTAGGATTGTTTAAATAATTTAATTTTGCAATGATGTTCTATTTCCAGTAATTCCCTTAATTTGAAGGTTTAATTTGAATTAATATGCTCCACACACAGATTCAGCGGGGCCTGTGTCTCTTAATTAGGAAAAGAGAAAGTTGTATCCTCTGCTCATATCGAGCAAAGAACTTGTGCTGCTGACTCTTTCGTTAGTCCATATCAGCCTGACAATATTAGAGTTGCTTAGCTTTGAGGTTGATAGGCTGGTGTGGACCAATGAAAAAGGTGGAAAGTAGGATTCCTTTGCTCGGACGCATGAACTATGAACAGTGGATCCGGACGACTCCTCTTCTGTTTTCTGTTTCTGGCTATAAGATAGGAGGTCTGCAGCGATATTGATTGTGCCGAAGGTCCAACCCGAATCTCGTGAGTGTACAGCTCCCTTGGAAGGGTTTTATTAACAGATTTTTCCTTTTTCTTAAAAAAGAAAAGAAAAGCATATCAACAATCACTCAGTCAAACAGAGACTTTCTGAAATAAAATTACCAACTATTACAGACAAATTCAAACAACAAATCAAGCAACAATCGCCACAAAAAACAAATTCAAATAACAAAGCAAAATAAAGTACAATAAATAAATAAAAACTACATACATCCCATCTACTGACAAGACACATGTTTTTCGCTAATAACAAAGCAAAATAAAATACAATAAATAAATAAAAACTACATACATCCCATCTACTGACAAGACACATGTTTTTCGCTAATAACAAAGCAAAATAAAATACAATAAATAAATAAAAACTACATACATCCCATCTACTGACAAGACACATGTTTTTCGCTAATAACAAAGCAAAATAAAATACAATAAATAAATAAAAACTACATACATCCCATCCACTAACAAGACACAAGTTTTTCGCTATAAGCCAAGGGAGGATTGCTTTGCTGATGCCTGAAAACGTTGTTTGGATCGATCAACGTCTTCACATGCACCAGTCGATCATAGTTCCCCAAAAAAATACTTCTCGCCCCAAGCCCTTGCAACCTCCACAACTTCAACTCCATGCATGATTCCATCCGACCAGTCGATCACACCAAGATCGAGATCAACGTTGTTCACGTACACAGTCCGGGGTCCCACTGAAACAAACGGGCTCATATACTCGTAGAGCCTTCTGATGCCATTCAGATACTCACCACTCTTCCCATCATCCTCTGCTTCCCAATTCACAAAATACTCAATAGCATAAAGGTTTCCAGCTCTATGTGGGAAAGCTATTGCATCACTCCTTATCCTATTATCGATTCCGCCATATGGATCTAAAATCAGAGATGCCTTAGGCTGTTTTGCCAACATCTCCAAAGCTCCTTCCAATCCAGCCATTGGTATTGGGGACCTAACAAAGTCAGCTTTTGACTTGTAGAAAGACTTTTGGTACGAAAACCTTCTCGTTAAGTCTGCCATCGTGCTCACGTTAAGGTCAGCCCTTATGTAAATGACGCCTTCCACCCAGGACGTTTCCCTGCAGTCTTGCATGGTGACACCTAGCTCAGGAAATGTCTTGTTTATGGTAGCAAGAGCTGAAGTTGTGGGCCCAAGGTAGAAGCCCATGAAAGACATTGATATCGTAGAATTTTTGTTAGGATTATAATTTTACTATTTTTGCTAATTATGAATTACGATTTATTTTTATTTATTTATTAGTGATGTGATTAGAAATCATGGACAATTACACATTATTCAATAAAATCGAGTTTTCTCTCTTTTCTCTCGTGGATTCAAAATATATCTTGTAGATTTAAGGTTTTATACACTTGAGGAATATAGTGATATTTTTATTATTATTATTAGTGAAGTAATCAGAAATCATGAATAATTACACATTATTCAAAAAACTTGTGGTTTCTCTCTGTTTTCTTGTGGATTCAAGAAAATACCCTTATGGATTCAAGGTTTAATGTACTTGAGGAGGACAATGATCTTTCTCATAATTATAGATTCAAGGTTTGGGTTTGATGCATTTGCATGTGCATTGGAAAACAACCTTCCTCATCTTCTATGACAAAATTGGGAGAACTAAATAAGTAAATAAATCTACAACTTGCATAGATTCTCTTCATACCATGAATTTCCCCAACTTCTTGATTGATATCATGTGAATGGGCGATAAAGGTCCTATTATTATTAATATTTTTAATTTATTTGCTTGGATGGAAGGATGAGTTGAGGGATGCGGTGCTGATTATTTTCGCAAACAAGCAAGGTCTTCCCAATGCAATGAACATTGCCGAGGCTACTGGTAAGCTTGGCTTTCACTCCCTCTGCCAACCCATTGGTAATGTTTCTCATTCCCTTATTTTCGTGTTTGCATGGTCTCTTTGCTTCTCTCTCCTCTTTTCTGGCTTGTCGATATTCGCAAGTTAATCGGATTGGTCATTTCTTACAAGTACGTTGAGAGTACATGGGCCACTTCCAAGCCACCTAAAATTCCAATCTAAAGGTAAGGGCACGTTTGGACGCTCTCTTGAAAAAGGGGGTTTCAAGCTACTTTTATAGTCTGACTTGGCAAAAATCAATCCAATTGGCTTTCATTGTATCGGTATTTTAGTGCCTATCTTGTCATTGGACAGATTTTGTGCCACAATAATATGGCCTCGATTTTTTTTTCTTTTTTTTTCTTAGATTATAAAATTGATACTCATGTTTTACCTTCCAGATTTTGCAAGACGACCAGTTGATGGATTTGCTAATGTATGAGATGGAAGCAGCTATAAAGGAACGAGTAAAAATGAAGGCTTCAATCATGATCAGGAGATTAGTCTCAATGGAGAATGGATCATAAATGTGTAGATCCGTGACAAAATAAAGCGAGTTCAGGCCAAAAGATTAACATCAACAAAA
Source organism: Liriodendron chinense (assembly GCA_003013855.2). Taxonomy (NCBI): domain Eukaryota; kingdom Viridiplantae; phylum Streptophyta; class Magnoliopsida; order Magnoliales; family Magnoliaceae; genus Liriodendron; species Liriodendron chinense. The sequence goes on along the minus strand of PVNU02003892.1, from coordinate 4,275,286 downwards.
GTTTTTTTTGTCTTATCCTCCAACCAGCCCACCTCTTGTTGTACCATAGTGGAATCAATTCTTCGGTTTAAGAAAGGGGAGGCGCCTTTTACTTATCTTGGGGTCCCCATCTATCGAGGCAGACCAAGGAGGATATATTTTCATCCAATGCTAGAGAAGATTCGCAGCCGTATTACCGGTTGGAGCGTTAGAATTTTGGGCCAAGCTGGGCGATTTGCGCTGATTAAACACGTGCTCAGTGGGATGCCGATACACTTGCTGTCCGCGTCTGACATTCCTTCTAACATGGTGCAAGATTTGGAGAAAGCTTTCTCCAATTTTTTTTGGGATGCGATGATGGTAAAAAGAAGTGTCATTAGACCTCTTGGAAGTCTATTTCAACCCCCATTGAAGATGGTGGTATGGGTATTCGTGGTACTAAGAGTGTGATGCGTGTAATTTGAATGAAGTTAGCCTGGGCTGTCAAGTTTAGAGTGTTGACCTCAATATGGGGATTATTTTGCAGATCAAAATACAGTAGAAGCCTTGATCAGAGCAGCGTGAGTCCGGACTTAGCCTTTGCCTCCCCAATCTGAAAGTCTATTTGCAAGATGTTGCCTGCTATTGCAACGAAGGTGGTTGGTTGGTGGGAACTGGAAATTGCCATCCCTAGGAGGATAATTGGACTGGTCTTGGGCCTCTCAAAGACTGATGCATTCAGGCCCCTCCTCCTAATCTCAAAGATGCTCTAGTGTAGGCTGTATTGGGGCATGAAGGGCTGAAGCTGATGGGAGTTTTTTTTAGTTTACTGCCTAAAATGGTGCTAGATCACATTAAGGGGGAGGGAATCTGTACCACTTCAGATATCAAAACCTATGTTTGGACAGGTTCCACGTAAGGGGAATTTGAGGTTAAGGTTGCTTGGAGAATGTATAGAAGCGCTGGCCCGAAGAAATCATGGGCCAAATGGGTATGGAATTACATCGTGCCACTAAAAATATCTCTTTTGATAAGGAAGATTCTCTATAAGGCAATTCCAGTGGATGAAAGAGTCCAGTCTAGAGGCATCTGTCTAGCCTCAAAATGTACCTATTGTAGATCCTCGTCGATGTATGCTCCCCAGCCAGAAACCAATGATCATCTCTTCGCTCAAGAGGAGTTGGTTGATCAGGTATGGAAGCACTTTGAATGTCGATTAGGGGCTGTAATTCAACCACATTCACATCTTCACTCTGTTAACCACGCGAACCAATGGTGGGCGCTGGCCAGCAATGGTAACTGCTTGTCAGCGTTGACAGGCTTCACCCCCTGTTTCATTTTTTGGGAACTTTGGCAGGCTAGGAATGCAGCTCGCTTTGAAGAAAAATTGGTGAATATTTCAGCCATTATCCGCAAGGTGCAATCTTGGTTGGAATGGGCCTTTTAGCTTCTGCAAGCTCCTAAGATTTCTCCAAGCTTCACAAAGGCATTTCCTGATTTAGTCACGAGCTCTAGACGGTGCCACATTGTCTCAGACATACCTGTAGTGATCAAATGGAGGAGGCCATCGGTCGGCTGCAAGCTCCTAAGATTTCTCCAAGCTTCACAAAGGCATTTCCTGATTTAGTCACGAGCTCTAGATGGTGCCACATCGTCTCAGACATACCTGTAGTGATCAAATGGAGGAGGCCATCGGTCGGCTGCTGCTCTCTCAATGTTGACAGTTTGGCCCTGGGTAACCCGAGAAGGCCAGCCGTGGAGGGGTCTGTCGCAACAGGGGAGGCGAGGTCATATTTTCTTTCTCCTCAGCCTATGGTATAAGCTCCAACAATAGAGCTGAGATCAAGGCCTTGGTTGAGGGGTTGGCCTTGTGTGTGGATAAGGGCATATCCAAAGTAGAAATTATGTCGGATTCGAAGGTGGTGGTAGATCTCCTTTCTACTCATCACCATCCCCCATCTTGGACCATGTGGTACTGGCAAGCCGGGTTTTTTGGCCTTGAAAAGGAAATTGGAGGTTTCGATATATCACACCTTCAGGGAAGCTAACCCCATGGCAGATGGGCTCGCCCGATGGGGTAGTTCCTCACAGTAAAACCGTTTATTTACGTCAGCGACAGACCTATCAGCTAGGATTAGAGGTCTACTTTGTTTGGACAGAACGGGATTGGGGGTACATTAGAAGACACTAATTTGGGGTTTTTATTTTTCTTTTCTTTTTTTCTCAGGTGTGAGTATGTAAGTGTGGAGAGAGGATAGGTGGAGTTTGGCTTTTTGTGTGATCTCCACCCGAATGTCCATACTGCAATTTTTTATATATAAACTTTCATTTAAAAAAAAAAAAAAAAGCCAAGTGTAGATTCGTGACAAATTTTAATATTATTTGCCACTAAATGTAAGGATTTTAAGTTTCATATATATATGATATAATGATGATTTGTGAGGGTTATAGTTTTTTAACATATATATATATATATATATATATATATATATATATATATATATATATTAATTTGGATAAGATGACTATCAAGTGCAACAGATTCAAGAAAAAATAATTCATGGTTTTTATTTTTAATTGCAGAAAATTTAGCGACGAACCAAAACCGTCGTTAATATTACAAATAACGCAACAGTCTCATGATAGCGACGGACAAAATTCCGTCGCAAAACTTTAGTACAACTAGGGGTGGTTAATGATCCAAACTATTCATGAACGGTTTGAGTTCGGTTCGATTAAAGCTCGTTTGAGTTTGTTTGATTAGTGTAAACAAATCAAACTCAAAACTTGTTTTTAGGTTCGATTAGTAATCAAACCAAACTCAAATAGGCATGAGTTCGATTCGGTTAGGCTCGATAGGGTTCATTTATGGTTAAAAAAAAGTATTGTTTCCTATGACATTGTCCACTTGAGATTTGGATTTGCTTCATTTTTTAGCTCCTACCATGAAATGATTTGATGAAATGTATGAACGGAGTGGATATGGAATATATGCATCAAGGTGGGTTCCACAATAAGAGCCTCGCCATCTTTATTTTTTTGGATATGGAATATATGTTGCAAGGTGGGCCCCACAATAAGCTTATATCCAAAGCTCAAGTGGACCATACCACGTCGTCCAACCTACAATGAATTCTAAAAGTGCGACATCTCATTTACACAGGCATTTAAAATGTTACATATAGGGGTGGTTAATGAACCAAACGATTCGTGAACGGTTTGAGATCAGTTCGATTAAAGCTTGTTTGAGTTCGTTTGATTCGTAAACAAACCAAACCCAAACTCAAACTCAAACCAAACATGATGTTATTGGGTTCGGTTCGGTTCGGTTCATTTACACCCCTAAGTACAATGAACGAAATCCGTCAATAAAGGGGCTTTAACGTACTTTTCACAAATGTTTTAGTTTTGCGATGGCTAAAATCCGTCGTTCAGTGCTGACTGACGATATTTGTTACAATTTAGCGATGGATATGATTCGTCGTTAAAAAAATTGCGCTGTAAGAAACTGGACGGATCACGCAAAGTCCGTCGCTAATCGTGATTGCGACGGACAAAATGCTATTTTGGCATAGAAGGTCCTTCCATGCAACAAGAAGGTTAATCACCTTATAAATCTCCCTTCTTGGTTTTATCTCCACCTTAACTTGAGCAAACACTTGGAAGATACAATCGGAATCTCGTGTCTATCTCCACCACTTTACCAAAATGCTGTCCCAGATCCACTATCACCGATTCGGACCAAGCGTCTGTAAATTTGGATCCACTATCACCAATTCGAACTACTTTCTCAAAATGCTGTCCAGCTCCTGACTAGGTGGTTTTCTTAAAAACACGGTTGGCCCCACGAGTTTTCAACCATGTGGTTGAATACACTGTTTCTATCCAGAGGGGATTGTTTGGTGGGGTTGAATGCACAGCGTATACGGGTAGCTATGTTTTCACAAGATCGGCTCTGCTGATCTGGTGGGCCGCATTCTAAATGGGATATATGCCAAAGATCGGAGCGATGATCCAGGCAAATTCTAACCAAGCTTGGTTGATTGTTGAGTGTGATGTGCTATGACAGCCGTTTCTTTTGCTAGCCCACTGATCAGATTCCAATCCTATTGCAAACTAAAAGGCCAACGCTTTACTTCTACCAGTCCATTGTCTGGAGGTTACAATGCTTCCGTTGCAATTTTTTTCAAAGTAGGTTACACGCTGGTTAAAAAGCCTACTGCGAAGACCATTTTGCAGCCTCACCCAAGAGGGTGTGGCCCTTAGCGTGAGGCTCACCTTGATGTATGTTTTTTTTATACTCACGGTGTCTATTCGTTTTTACAGATCATTTTAGGGAATGAGTCCAAAAATTAAGAAGATCCAAATATCAGGTGGACCATATACTATAAGAAACAGTGGTGATTGAATGTCCTACCGTTAAAAAGTTCCTAGGGCCCACCTTAATGTTTTCATAATTTTTATTTGCCATCCAAACTGTTGATAAGGTCACATAATCCCGGTGAAGTGGAAAAAAAATCAGCTTGATCCGCAAAATTTATATGGCCCACGCATTAATGGTCAATCATTGTTGTTTCATATGCCATGGTCCACCTGAGAATTGGACCTACTTCATGCCCTAAAATGATATGGAAAAATGGATGGACCGCGTGGATATTGAATGAATACATTAATGTGGACCCCACAATAAGGACCACACTTTCTTAGATGAGGGTGGGCCACACCTAGGATCTGCTCCCAGCAATGGGCCGAGTGGTCCTCTGCCTGGCCTATTTAGCCTAGCCTAGATTTGAAGTAGGCTCGGACCTTAGGTTTGCCTGTGTACCAAGCTAGGGCTAAGGTGATTGTAGAGCCATCGGGCTTAAGTTAGCATCTACATATGTTTTATCCCTCAAGCATCCATCCAATCAATGTCATTTGTGGTCAATAGTAAACACATGCAGGATGCCTAGGGGTGTCAACAGGCCAGGCCAAGGTGCATCCAAGCCCAGCCTGTCTTCTGCAAGGTATGACTAAACCTGACTTGGGCCTATGACTGGCCAAAATAGTCCAACCTGAGCCCATCCCGGAATCCATATGCAGGGCTAAACAAAATTACAGGAGACCCCCCCCCCCCCCCCCCCCCCCAAAGGATGCCTAGGGGTGTCAATAGGCCAGGCCAAGGTGCATCCAAGCCCAGCCTGTCTTCTGCAAGGTATGACTAAACCTGACCTGGGCCTATGACTGGCCAAAATAATCCAACCTAAGCCCATCCCAGAATCCATATGCAGGGCTGGGCCCAAGCCGATATATTACTATAGAGTAAAAACGGCACAAAGAAAATCACTATGAAAATGAAAGTACAGGAGATGGAAAATATTTACAAACTAACCCCCCCCCCCACCTAAAAAAAAAAAAAAAAAAAAAAAAAAAAAAAAAAAAAAAAAAAAAAAAAACCTAGCCTTTTCTTCTCCCAAAACCCTCCTTACACATTTAGAAACTGAGAGTTCAAACTATAATCCCGATTACACCCACTTATATAGTAATAGGTCAGAAAAGGAAATAAAATGCGCCAAGTCACGCAGAACAATGCTCAGCCATTGGTCGATAGACCCTTGTAGAAAAAATTTGAAATTTTATCACTTTGATAACACTTGTGGATGCGTATGCGTGCAAAAGCTTAGAAGAGCAACTAAAATTATGGCTAATTCCTAGGGGGGATGATTAGGACATTTTAAAAAAAAAATCACCTACTTAACCAATTTAACAATTTAAGCTAAGTAAGCAATAACGCTTTGACTTCCAAGCCTAAGTGGGTCCAATCACAAGACTAGCATATGATAAGCAATTAAGCTACCTAGTCTACGCATACATAGATTAATATATGATTAAATTAATCAAACACCCAATCTATGCAACCTAAGTAAACTATATAAAAATGGATCATAAAGCTCAAGTCTACTCTAATTAGTGAACATATATCTTGTGTGTAAATGTGTCTATCTAGTGCCTAGCATATATCACAATTAAGCATTCATAATTAAACAACTAAACACAATGCATAATAATAAATGTGCTCAAATACAATCACAAACATTACGATGTATAGTGGTTCAACTTTGGGTCAACTCCACTCCCGGTTCAAGTACTTACCCCTCGAGCACACCGGCATTCACTAAGGAGTTTAAATCAAGTTCCTCCCAACCTAAGTGTTTTAACTTGGATCCACCCAACCGGAGAGTTTACAGGTTCCTTCCAACTTACACGTTCACACCTGTGTTGGTGGCTCCCCTTGGAAACTTATTTAGGCCCAACAAACGTGTTAAGGACCAACAAATGCTCCTAGATTTTAAGTCTGACAAACGTGCCAATGATCATCAAATGAACCTAGAATTTAGGCTCAACAAATAAGCCAAGGAACGACAGACGCCCTTAAATTTTTACGCTCAACTAACAAGCTAATGATTGACAAATGAACATCAATTGAGTTTGACAAACAAACTATACACTCAATTCCCACCGGGAATAGAATAGATGGACTCAATACAAATTGACAACCTTACTTATTGAATGTGAGTCTCATTGTTGCGCCGCATCAAGTTACTTGATCTCCACTCTCCCGTACTTCAATCAACTCCCCTTGTGCTCACACACACACACACACACACACACACACACACACACACACACACACACATTTTTCTTGAGAATGGATGCCCATCCAATGAAGCCTTCTTGATCCTTTATAGGGCAGAAATGTGGTTTAGAAATCTAGCCTATCCATTGTGTGTTTCCCATTTGAATGAGGGTTCCCACCAAATTTCAAGCCATTCTAAAACTCAGGTGGGCCCTACCAAGTGATTTTAGCCATACGTTTTAGGTATGATTTTCCATGTTTAGATGGTATGGCCCACCTCAGTTTTGTATATAGCAGATTTTTGGGACATGCCATAATCTAAAGGGGACTAACAAAATTTATGGTGTGGATGTCCATTACACATCACAGTGGAGTCCACAGAGCTCGACCTCATGGGAAGCTCCCATGAGGTGGTGCTCATAGTACCATTTCCCACCTATATTCAACATTACGCATGCGTGAGTGCTGCGTGCATGATGAGTGGGCCAGCCTTATTTTCAGGGTTGGGCATGGTCACGTTAAGGCCCATATGGTACATTTGTCCTTGAGCTCATACACGTACCCAAAGTTGGCACGAGTGCTACTATTCGCCCCTTCAATCTCTACCTGCCCAAGTCTCTTGACATTTCTAACGTGTGATATATCATGCAATTGTAGGTATTTTTCATTATCCTCTGATTCTTATGGTTTGACTATCAAATTCTAGAAGTTGTCTTTCAATCCCTGGAAACCATACATCCACGACTTAATCCATTTAGCAAAATTCAGTTTCTTCAAAGCTCGTTTTGAAGACCTTTTTCCCTCAAGGAAGATCACAACAAAATTGTAGTTAGTGGGGCCCTTCACCATAAATACGTCCCACCCACCTTGACCAGAATCCAGATTTATATTACATGTGGTTTTGTAGCACTAGTGATTCGAGAGGCGCAAACGTACGATGCAAATTAAAAGGCCAACGCTTTAATTCTACTAGTCCGGACGGTTATGATGGTTCGTGGACCGTTTCAGTTTCTTCAAAGTAGGTAACACCACTTTGCCTGATCTATAGGTAGCAGTTCTCTTTTACATAGGGTGGCAATGGGCCGACGGGTCTGCCAAGCCCATTCAGCCTAGCCTAGCTTTGAACTGCGCCTGGACAGCCTATTAGCTTTGCCTGTTTTCCAGGCTAGGGCTTAGGTGATTTTAGCCTGACTGGGCCTTAGTGTGTACATATATGTTCCATCGGTCAAGGGCGTGTTTGGATACGATTTACTGATTTACTGACCGTATTGTATCCGATTTACCAACCATATTGTATTGTATTGGGTCATATTTGAGCATTAGTCATACCTTTGGGAAACGGTGATAATACGAAATGATTACAGTCTAGAATACCGAGTTGTTTTCTATCCTAACGAAGAGGCTTCGGAAGATTTCTTCGTCATTACTTCCCAATTCAGGGGAAAAAAAAAAAACAGGTTGATTGTTCGATAGTCAGGCCAGCTTAGGCAGTCACCAAAGGCCTCCGGTCGAGTGAGGCCTCATATTTTCTAGTGTGGATCATCTGAGTTAAAGGCATAGGAAAATGCAGTGCCATCACTTCACATTGGTCCACATCATCACCGACGACTCTAGCTAACCAGATAGGCAGGATTTCCCTCTCCCAAATAAAATCCGTGCTACACGACATGACTTTTAACGTGTGGAACTTCTTTGGCCCCACAATGATATATGTTTTAGATCCACACTTTCCATCCATTTTTACGGACAATTTTAGAGCATGAGCCCAAAAATGAGACACATCAAAAACTCAAGTCAACCACACCATAGAAAGTAGCAGGGATTGAACAACTACTATTGAAACCTCCCTAGGGTCCAATGTGAGGTTACCATTTAACCTGCATGAAGGGAAAACATAACTATCAGCTTGATCAGAGTCTTCTATGGCCCTAAGAAGTTTTCAATAGTAGGCGTCTAATTCTCACTATTTTTGTAATGTGGCCCACTTGAACCTTGGACCTGCCTTGGTTTTTGTCTCATTCCCTAAAATGGTATGGAAAAATGGATGGACCGTGTGGATCTGATACATACGTCATGATGGGGTCCATGAAAGTTCCACATGTCAACCCTTCCGGTCTCTCGACTGGAATGTGTTGCACCACAGGAGCGAATTAGGTGAGACCCAACCTCACCAAGATGTGCAACCCTTACCGTGGTACCTACCTTGATGTTTGTATCCTGTAGACTTCGTTCATCCATTTTTCCATATCATTTTAGGGCATTATCCAAAAAATGAAGTAGATCCTATTATCAAGTAGACCATATCATAGGAAATGGTGGTGATTGATTATTAATGGGCCTCAAAAGTTTTGGATCAAAATGATATTTATTTTTTCCCTTTGTCCAGGCTTATGTCAACTTATCAACAGATTGGATGAAAAATAAAAACTACGGAAGCATTGAGGTGTGCCTTAAAAAGTTTTTAATGGTATAGGGTGTTCAATCACCACTGTTTCCTAGAGTATATATGGTCCACTTGATAATTGGATCTTTATAATATTTGGGACCATTCTCTAAAATGATATGAAATAACGGATGGAAAGGGTGGATACAGAATACACATGTCAAAGTGGGCCCCACGTTAAGGTTTGCACTATCTTGGGTGAGGTTCGCATCTCACCTAATCTGCTCCCCTGCACCACACAACAAGCAATGAAATTTTTAGACGTACATGTGAAATTTATGTGGGCTCCATGATTATACATTTCTTAGATCCACACCATCCATCCATTTTTCATATCATTATAGGATACAAGCTTAAAAAAAATACAAACCCAAAGCTAAAGTGGGCCACGCCATTGAAAATCATAGGAATTGATGTTACCGTTGAAAACTTCTTGTATTTGTATTTTAACTTCATTCAGGTGACATGGACTAATGACAAGCGACGACTGCACCTTCAACACAGACGATCCAAACTCCATTTTTTTAAAAGATTGTTTCTCATCAATCTTACCTGCCCTAAAAAAAAAGTTAATGTTTATACCATAAAACCCTATTCGAATAGTTCCCAGTTCACACTTCTCACTCTCTCCAAATCTTCTCCCTTTCTCTTCGGATCTCCACAAAATAAAAAACAAACTAAAAAATCTTTTCGAACTACTGAAAATCTTCAACTGCAAATCTCCTCTGGCCCTCTCAGGCTCTCAATTTCTATTCTTGAAATCTTTTTTTTATCTGTAAATGATGGTCGACAACATTTTTAAGTCAAGTTCTTTAACATTCTCTGAGATTTCTGTTTTAGTTTGGGATTTTTATATTGGTTTGGGGTTTTACCATTTTAAAATTTTTGGTTTTAAAGTTGAATCAATCAATATATAGACGTCATTTTAATTTGGGGTTTGGCCGTTAGAGTTTTGCCATTTTGGAATTTTACCATTTGGGGATTTGGAGTTAAATCAATAGATATTATTTTGATTTAGGGTTTTACTATTTTAGGTTTTGGAGTTTAATTAAAAGAGATTATTTTGTTTTGGGGTTTGGAGTTTTGCCATTTTGGTTTTGCCGTTTTGGTTTGATGTTGGATAAATATAAATTATTTTGAGTTTTATGCCAAGTTAATCCTTTTCTATACATACTACATATTGCATTTGTAATATGTTTTTAATTATAAATATGTCGTTTGGTAGAAAATTTAAATCTAAATATAAAAAACTTTAATAAAAATTTAAAAATTAATTCAATCTTAAAAGGGGGTTATTGGTAAATTTGTAGTTAGTAACAACCAAAATATAACAGGTACACACGAATATGTAATAAATTTATTAGAGTCAGAACAAAATGAAATAATGAAATAAGATGATATCAATGAATATATTCATAACGATAAACTTTAGAAAAACCTAGAAGAAAAAGAATAAGAAATGAAAGCGAAATTTTCTTAAAAGATTCATCCAAACATAATGAAAGCATTAATAAAATATCAAATCATATGCCTATAAATATTTACTATTCAGGTTGATGGGATAATATTGATACAAAATTAAGAAATTTATTAGTAGAAAAATGTTCAATTAGGGACATAAATCTAAAATTTCCTGTTGATGAAAACTCTAGACATTTTCTATGACATATTACATTCGAAAATTGTGAAACGGAAAAAAGCATGATAGAAAACGGTTAGTATATTCAAAATATTTTGATATAGTATTTTGTTTTTTTTTTTTGCAAGTTTAATTCAAAACAAAATCAAAGTTAATTAGTGAATAAAGGAACTCGTGATTGAAAAAATCTTAGTTTTAAGCTTAACACTCACGAAATAACAAATTCACATATTAATAACATAAATTCTTGGGTTCTTTTAGAAATAAGATTAATAAAAAAATAAGATAATAGATGTAAATGTTTAAGATCAAATAAAAGAAAAAAAAACAACATTGAAAAAAGTTTTAATGAGAATTATTGTTGTTGTAAAAACTTTTTATAAAAATATTTTGGCATTTCGTGGAAGTAATGAAAGGATTTAGGAAAATAATAATGAAGATTTTTTTAAGTTTAATTCAAATGATTGTAAAATTTGACCCAATAATAAGAGAACATGTTCAACGTATTAAACTCAGTGAAGTAAATAATCATGATCTTGGACATATGTATAAATTGAATTAATACATATGCTAGTGTGTGAAGTAAAAAAATAAAATAATTATGAAAATTAAATAAGCAAGATATTTTCAATTATACTTTATTGTACTCCTGATGCAACTCATAAAGAACAAATGACTCTTATATTATTATGTGTAGATGTTTCAACAATTTCAGTAAAAATAGAAGAATATTTTATAAAATATTTAGTAGTAGATAATACCTCTAGACCTTGACTTTTAATAAACTTATTAAAAAAAAAAAACTTGACTCGATATTAATGATGTAAGAGGACAAATACGACAAAGGATCTAATATGAAAGGAAAATAACAAATTATACAAAAAAAAGTTATTAGATATAAATCATAGAGTTTATATACATCATATGGTTGTCATAACCTTAACATAGTACTTAGTGATATGGCAAACTCTTGTATTAAAGTTATACCTTTCTTTTAACAATACAATCTATATTTTTATTATTTTCTTCTTTTATAAAGAGATGAAAAATTTTACAAGAAAAACTTTTCTATTTAATTCTTAAATCATTATCACAAATAAGTTAGAAAAGTCGTATTGAAAGTGTTAAAGCAATAATATACCAAACCCAAAAAATAAGAGATGTCTTATTTCAATTAGTAGAAACTAATGAAGATGATAAAACAAGAAGCAAAGCTGAAAGTTTAGCAATAAATGATATGGAAAATTTTGAGTGTTTGCTAGACATGACTATATGATATGACATATTATTTGTTGTTAATAAGATTATATAGTATAAACTTATAAACTGAAGATATGCAAATTGATGTTATTATAAATCAATTAAAGAGTTTTATTACATATTTTGAAAAATTATAGAGAAAATGGCTTTGAATCAGCTATGATTTCTTCTAAAGAGATTGTAATTAAAATAGACAAAAAATCAGTATTTCGTAAAAAATGTAAAATACGTAGAAAGAATCATTTTGATGAGAGTGTTAATAACGAGTCAATACAATCATTGCAAGAATATTTTACAATTGAGTATCTTACATATAGTAGGTCAAGACATCTCTTCAAATCGTAGTAGGTTTGAACAATTGAAAGTATATAAAGTAGGGTTGTGAATGGTTCGGTCGATTCAGTTTTGAGGGGCGATACCTATCCGAACCGACTCAGTGGGTTTTGAATATTTAACAACTAACTGAATCGATGAAGCCTCACTAACCGACCCGAACCAGATAAATTCTGGTCTGTTCAGCTTTATCGGTTTCATGACAACATTTAAAAAATTAAGAAGATCCAAATCTCTGGTGGACCACACCAATGTAAAAATTGGTGAATGACCATTGAAACCTTTTACCATTATAGGCTGCAAAAGTTTTGGATTAAGTTGAAACCGAAATTTGACTTTTCCCTTCATTCAGGTCTGTTTGACCTTATCAATGGGTTGGATGGCAAAGACACATTGTAGATCTTCTTCAAGTGGGCCCTAGAATATTTTTAATGGTGAGCGCTCAATCAACACTATTTCCTATGGTGTGGTCCACTAGAGATTTGGATTTGATTAGTTTTTGGGAAGACATCCTAAAAATGTGCCGACAAAAAAAAAGAAAAAAAGAAAAACTGTTTATAATTTTTACAAACCAACATCTTGGTTTTTAATATAAAAAACTGAACCGATTCAAAATAGAATGGAAAACCGACTGAAGCCGACCAGTTTGGCCTAATTCGATCAATTTTATTGGTTTAGTTAGTTTTTTAAACAATCATAATATGAATATATTTTTGGTTTTTTTATTTAATTAAAAAAATAAAATCATTAAATGATATTGATTTAATAAAAATATTCTTTTAAACTTGAAATTCTTTTGAAACGTAAATTATTTTTCTAATATTGATGGTTTATATTTGTTTTCAGAATTAAAGGTAAGAGAAGTTTTATCAATAGATATAAAAATTGCAATTGAAATACTTAATTATATAAAGAAACTAGGATATTATTAACAATACCTATAACAGTTGCTTCTGCATAAAGAAGTTTTTCGAAACGTAAATTAATAAAATTCTACCTATGATCGACTATGTCACAAGAAAGATTAAGTGGATTAGGCATACTATATATTAAAAAAGATTTAATTAATAAACTTGACTATGCAAACTTAATTAATAAATTAGCATCTCAAAAAGGTAAGAAGAGTAAACTTTAAATAAACTGTAAGTACTAAGATTCTTCCAATCTCAGTTCCTTCACTTACTAATTGATTTTGGTTGTCTTAAATTAAATCTCGATACATTTCAATAGATCTCAATATATTTCAGTAGATTTCAAAATATTATGATATATGACTTTCATTATAAATATGTTCATTGTCATTGTTTTGTTTCGTTGTTTCATTCTATTTTAGGGAGCTTGTTTCCAACTAAAATCCCCAAAAAATAAAATCAAAGCTAGTAATTTGAATTCCAATACAAAATTTTCTTGTCGATATATATCAGCTAATATATATATATATATATATATATATATATATATATATATGATATCGGAATCGGATCCGATCGGTATGAGTTTCAATGCCTGTTTTTTTATCCATGCACTCATCCGACGGCTCTTAGTAGTTGGGAAAAAACCTTCTCCAACAACTAATTGTCGTCTAGTTTACCCTTTCTTATAATATTATTTTATTATATATAGTTATTATTATTATTATTATTTTTAATAAAAAATGCCGCATTTAGATCCTCGCCTAAAACCTCAACTTGCCTTGAGACGGCGTGATTATGGACCATGCGTGTTGTCGTTAGCTCACAGCCCCACAACCATAATTGTTGAACGGACGATCCTATTCTCTGGTTTTGCAGGCACTTGTTAGTTGAAATTTGACCATTCGCTGTCCTCGGTCCATGCCTAGGTCTGGCGTTGGGTCTTAAGAGTGTCGGATTGGGCCGGCCCAGACTTGGCTTCATTGATGCCATCTCCAGAACTTATGATTCACAAGGAGTTTAGTTTAAATCCTCACATGCGAATCTCCTGAGTCTGCGTGTATGAAATACGCACACGCACATGTGAGAATAGAACAGAGTTTCAAGTCAAGAACCGCTCATTAGGTGGGCCTCACACTGGATGCAACCTAGTCACGGATGATCCTAGCCTACAACCTTTTTTAACCATCCATTTTCATCCTCAGATCTACCGGTGATGATATGACCTAACCAACCTAATTTTATTATTAAAAAAAAAAAAAAAAAACCACTAATGGCTGAGTTCAGCAACTTTTCTGCTTCATTCACATGAGTTGAAATTTTAACTGCTACAATGATGCTGTATTCAAAGATGCAAATCAGCATAATAGTTGATTGCTCTTATCCCAAATACAATTTCAAACTATCACAAAACATTTTCAGACAAAATGTCAAATGGGCCATGTCCAACACATCCTAGCTCTTGATTACAACATCATCTCCAAACTAGAGGGTGGGATGCTTTGCTTGTGACTAAACACATTGCTCGGATCGATCAAGGTCTTGGCTCGAACCAACCGATCGTAGTTCTCCATGAAATACTTCTCACCCCAAGATCTGGCCACTTCAACAGCATCAACACTCGACATGCTACGATTCGACCAGTCAATCACACCGAGATCCAGATCAATGTTGTTCACGTACACAGCTCTGGGACTATTCGATACGAACGGCGTCATGTACTCATAGACCCCACGAAGCCAATCAACGTATTCACTGCTCTTATCATCGTCCGCTTTGTGCCAATCCACAAAGTACTCAATCGCATACACAGTGCCGGCTCGATGGGGGAACGGCGTAGCATCGCTCCTGATCCTGCTCATCACACCACCATAAGGTTCCAATCTGAAGGACCCTTTGGGCTGCTTTGCATACATCTCCAGTATACCTTTAATCCCGTCCATCGGAATTGGGTCCCTCACAACGTCGGCCTTTGATTTCGAGAACGTCCTTGGAAATGTAGAACGGTCCTTCAGAAACTCTAAATTGTCAACGCCCCAGAGATAAAGAACGGTTTCGATCCATCTCATTTCCTTGCATTCTTCTTCGGTTAGGCCTAGTTCGGGAAAAGCCCGGTCCATGGATTCAAGGGCTGACGATTTTGGCCCAAGATAAAGTCCCACGAACGTCATCGTTATCCCAGCGGATTCGATATCTGGGACGACCAACACCATTATGAAGAAATCATCCTCAAGTTCTGGTGCTACGTATTGCCATTTGTTCCATAACTCCGCAGTCTGGCTTGGTTGCCCGGTTCGGATGGAATGAAATACAACGACAGTTTCCGGTACTTTCAGCAACTGGATTTTCCAACTTACAACTGCACCCCAGTTTCCTCCACCACCACCCCGGATGGCCCAGAAGACATCTTCACCCATCGCTTCACGGTCCAAAATGCGGCCGTCTGCATCAATGAGGACTGCATCCACCACGTTATCTGCTGCAAGCCCATACTTTCTTGCCAATGGGCCATAGCCACCGCCACTAATGTGGCCCCCACTCCCGACAGTGGGGCAAATGCCAGCTGAGAAAGCATAGTGGTTGCTGGACGTTCCAATCGCATGGTACACCTCACCTAGCGTCGCACCTGCCTCAACCCAAGCCGTCTCTGATTCCAAATCAACATTGACATGGTTTAGGTTCATCATGTCAATGATCACAAATGGCGTATCAGAGACGGACGATATGCCTTCAAAGCTATGGCCCCCACTCCTAAGCTTAATGTCCCACAACCCGGCCCTTGAACACGTAATGGTTGTCACAACTTGCTGCATACTTTCCGGCAAGATCACTGCATAGGGCTTGTTGATCGAGGGTGCAGCATATCTGAGGTTTTGGATGGAGTGATCAAGGAGATGGAGGTAGCTAGGAGCGTCATAGGTGGAGAAGTTTGTTACACCACCAGATGATAGACATGGAAGGAGTTGTTCACTACAGGCAGGAGTTAGAAGGGAGGCTAGAAGGAAGAGCAAGATGATTTTGATCTTTCTAGCCATTTAGGTGAAAACGAGAGAGAGAGAGAGAGAGAGAGAGAGAGAGAGAGAGAGAGCAACGTATGTGAATCAGGATCTAGTCCAAACGGTCCTCTATTTATAGAAGGCTGCACGTTGGAATGGACACGCTTTTTATCTTTGAAACTGCGAGTCCGTAGTTTGATAGAAATAGGTTGTTGACTCACCTAAACGGCTCAACCTTATAAACCAACAAGTTGGGCTGTCAACGGGCCGGGCCTCTGATAGGTCTTGGCCCGGATCTTGAACTGTTTTGGGCTGGGCTGTCGGGCCGGCCCTATTCAAAATTCTGATTTTTTAGGGCGAGCCCGGTCCATTGACACCCCTACCGATAAGAGATAAATGCAACTAAAATCTTAGTGATTTTTATCAAAATGCCCCAACATACAAGGTTCAAAGAAAACGGTATCACTTTTCTTTTCTTTTTTTATTTGGCCTCTTGATAACTTTTTAGTTTTTAAAGGACCAAAATGCCCTTGGCTTTATGAACTATGCCCATCTCTGCTCTTGCTTGATGGAGAAGCCCTGTAGCCCCAAACCCCAATGCATATCATGTGGCCATCACATAGTGATTGGACCAACTTGAAGGAAGATCCAATCCGTTCATTTTCTTCATGGCTCACAATTTCGGCAGAAGACATTAACTTTAGTCGGATATGATCTCTCTATGGCCCACAACAATCGATAATGGTGATTATTCACTCTCAACTATTTCCTTGTGGTGGGGTCCTCCTTATCTGTGAATGTAACTTATTTTTTTGCCCTGACCTTAAATTAAAATTTGAATCAAATATACGAAATGGATTCAACACATACCCCACGGTGCTACCCACAACCCTTAACACATGACAACTACGAACCAGACCCCTAACACATGAGAACCACGACCCGTCATGTGTCAAGGGTCATGGTTATCATATATTAGAGTGTAGAGAAATGTTTTTTTTTTTTTTTTTTTTTTTTTTTTCCTTTAGAGCTTTATAGTCTCGCTTCATATGCTTCTTTTTACCGCAATTCCAACGACCATCACCATTTCCTTACAGAGGCTTGGATGATTTACTTTCTTTGATCTCGATTGATAATGATTTTTATTTCCTCTGTTTGATGTTCTTCCTCTTTCTTCAACATTCAAAGCATTCTCCAATGTTTCCCTTGAATATCCTAAAACTTTTCTTCGAGATTCCTCACTTAGAATGAGGCTTACAATATCATCATACCTTAACTTTGCCAATCTAGAAGAATTGCACACGGCTACCACTAAACTATCCCAGAAGTCTGGTAACACTGATAAGATCATAAAAACTTCAATTTCATCATCAAAATTGAGGCCTATGAACTCCAACTTGCTTGTTACTATGTTCAATTCATTGAGATATTCAGCCACATTTCCACCATCGGACATCTTCATTAGGGTTGTAAATGGGTCAACGGACCCGATGGGGTACCTAGACCCGACCCAAACCCGACTCGTTTATTAAATGGTACGGGTCTGGCTCCAAGAACAGATCCAGTTGCTAAATGGGTCTAGATTTGGTTTCCTTTATATTAGGCCCGACCCGACCCAAACCAAACCCATTTAGTAAATGGGCGGCTGTAGTCTATGTTATAAGGGACCCATCCAGACCCAAACCCATCTAAACCTAGTTTTAAACCCAGTAAAAAATGCTTGCATCCCTTAACAAGTAACATGGGAAAATGAGAAATTCACCCCATGTTTGACTAAGAATACGGGGCACCACGGAATCCTAATCGATGCACCAAATATGGTGGAATTTACGTGGATTGCATATGAAAGGCTTTTGCAGGAAGTTCCTGCATTGGTATGCTAATTGGGGCCCATCGCGATGTTTGTGAGAAGTGGGTCTAGTTGATCAGGGTCTGGATATCCCTTAACTAGACTTGTTATACCGACCCATTTATAAATGAGTCTGATGGTGTTGACTTAGACCCGACCCCTACCCGCCCATTTAGTAAAGGGGCCTAAACCTAAAATTTGAACCCATACCCATTTAGTAAATGAGCGGGTTTGGTTTTGGTTAAACCCACCCTGAACTGGACCATTTACAAACCTAATTAATCTTCATATTGATTGGCTTCTTCATTAGAAAAATCTTATTGGAAGCAAAGGGCTTTTCTTACATCCTTGATAGAGCTGCCATCATATCATCTTCTCATTTAAAATGTTGAATGCAATAGATTTCGACAGAGAAAGTCAAATCGTTCCCAAAGCTTTTCTGTGAAGCACTTTCCCGTCACTATCAGATATCTTCTCTAGTTTCTTTGATTTTTCTCCAAGAGAAAGATAGAGATCTTTCTGATAAAGGTAATCTCTTATTTGTATCTTCCAGAATCTAAAGTTCAAATCATCGA
The DNA here is from genome assembly GCA_003013855.2 of Liriodendron chinense. Taxonomy (NCBI): domain Eukaryota; kingdom Viridiplantae; phylum Streptophyta; class Magnoliopsida; order Magnoliales; family Magnoliaceae; genus Liriodendron; species Liriodendron chinense. The sequence continues at coordinate 4,256,706 of PVNU02003892.1, read as the reverse complement.
ACATTTCAATCCTCACCTTTGCTTCTTCCGACATTACTCTCACTCAAACCAAGAGCTTTGATACCCGTTGTTGGGAGAAAGATCCCTTCTCGACCACACACAAGTAATATATGAATCAAAAGAAAGAAGGAAAAAAGGCATACCACAACACAGATATTTACATGGTTACCTTTGGGTGCATAACAAATTCATGCTAATGCACTATGCCCAAAAGGAAAAAAAATGAAACAGCTCTCAATACAATGACGACTCTCTCTCTCTCTCTCATGAATATATATGACCCCAAACAAACTAGGTTTATATAAAATTTCATGTAAAATTACGAAATTGCCCTCCAAGTCGAGTGCTACACCCTAAACCCCTAAGTAAGGGGGCGTTGCTCCCTTACACCTCTAATGATGAGGCTCTACAAATCCTAACAACTGAAACAAGGGAGCATTAGATAAAAGATGACTATTTCCCTGGAGAATCGCTTTATTATACGAATACGCATCTGTTGTTACAGGTGATATAAATATCCATGGGCTCATCAATGTTTCCCTGAAATCTTCATTCATGTGATAAATCCATTGTGCAGGTGCCTTGAATTTTGCCAAGGTTATTGTGCAGTGGAGGCAATTTTTGGTGGGGCTGAAAATTGACTCAGTTCAACCCAATTTCAACAAAAATTACAATTTCGTCACTGCGTAGTTTTGGGGGGTTTCAGTCCAACCGAGCAGGGTCTCAGTTTCATTGAATTATAGCAGTTTTCGTATGTTGGTCATTGTGAAGATTTGGGAAGTTTCGGTCCAACCGGAGATATTGTTGTCTGGTTTCAATTTGACCGAAGGTGCAGCCGACTGCCTTACACGGTTTTACGTAAGTGCGGGTATTTAAGTCCAAATTCTCATTAGGGCTTAATAATACATTTCTTACGAGTTTTTTCTTCAAAGGGCGGTGAGAGTGGGTTTTTTTTTTATACTTGTAAGGGTTTAGGAAGGAGTTCTCAAGGGGGCGCGCATCATGATGGGAGATCGAGTACATCTGTAATCGAAGAAAGTAAGTGGTGTAACTCTGAATCCCAACAAGACCATTGTAAGATTTGATCTTAATCTAAAAAATCAGGCCCATCCAAAACTCAAGTGGGCCTCACCACATGGAAAAGTAGGATAAGAGGTGGGACAACATGACTTATAGAATAAAAGGGAGTGTTCCTTTCTCATGTTGGTTTTATCATGATGGTTGCCTGTTGCACGTCCCTTGCGAGTCATGTACATGCTACCCTGCCCCAGCCATTGATATGGAAGCAAGATGTCCACTAATAACAACCTCGCCTTTTGTTGATGTATAGCGGGTTGCAGATGATTACATGGCCCAAATGGATCAGAGGAAGCCCGATCGCAGGTAAAAGCAATCTGGACCATCAGAAACTTAAATCGAGCATATCTTGCAAACTAGAAAACGATTTTCAACATATAATATATAATTTTAGGGTAGCTCGAGCTAGTTAAGCCAACGAACCCTCTACATTAGGTTGCCCATGCCGTATTTGTGGAATTCCATCATATTGACCGCCTGAAGTTTAGATCAGTTTTCTTTTTACTAATTATAGTGAGTTTTAGATTGATTATATCTTTTGATCCTTTGAGTTTTAGAAGATGGGCCCAACATGAAAAGGGCTTAATAAGGTGGTTGGGTCAGATTGGACACTTACTATTTTGGGCCGTAAACCAGAAAGTTTAGTAAGAATAGAGGTCGGCTATAAATAGTAAGTTTACTATTTATAATAATTTACGTTCTCAAGGGTATTCGAGTTCGAGTATGAATATTAAACTCCACCTAGGATTTGAGACTTTATTTAAATCGTTATTGTTAACGTCAGATTTTGTAACTGGATCCTCCGGAGGTTCACCTTCTCTCCAATCGAGACTTCCTCCGCCGGACCTGAAAGAAGACAGAAAGCAACTAAGGGTGGCCGGCGTCCAGCCGTTAGCCCTCCGATGCTTAAGTTAGATAAGGCAAGAAGGGGAATAGCCAAGCAACTGAAGCCAGGGATTGAATATTGTGTACCTGTATCTTAACGGGGTCGCCTCTTTATATAGATCTGAAGTGATCCAATCTATTACGCAAGATATCGAGATCCCACTGATTCCGCGAGATAAGATCCTTATCCTTAGATAGAGAAGAGACCTAATTTGAATGACTTGTCCGACAATTACGTTCCTTGATAGCAATCCCTTGGGATTCGGAACCATTGAAGAGGATAAGCCCAAAATCGGCCTATACGGGCTGCTGGTACTGAGGGCTAAGGGATGCCACCCCAGAAAAAGCTGATCGCATGTTGGAAAATGGTCGCGAGTCCAAGTGGTCGCTCATTCAGATGTAACACCTTTCAACGACTTGTGAGAAGGTCTGCTCGCAGATCAAGAAGGAAATCTTTGCCTTGCTATATCCGACTATCGGCTATGGGAACTCGAGGCCTTGCGAATAGGTGCTCCGTATTTATCCATCTTGCGACTCTCGACTATATGATCTCGAGAGTCGAATGGGCGCCCGCGCTTATCCAATCTGCGACCCTCGAGCATATGATCTCGAGAGTCAAAAGGGCACTCCGCATTTACTCGATCTGCGACTCTCGAGCATATGATCTCGAGAGTCGAATGGGCACTCCGCATTTACTCGATCTGCGACTCTCGAGCATATGATCTCGAGAGTCGAATGGGCGTCCGCGTAAAATCTTAGCAGCTAAGTTGATCTCCATCATTTTGCCTATAACAGATGCCCCCCAAGTCCTTGCCGCCAAGAATTCTTAAGGGAAGGACTTAGCTTACTGTCATGCGCAGCTGCCTGCTGCCTTTACTGAGAAGCCGTACATGATTGGGCTGGAATTAATGAGCGCCAGCCTTTCCGCAGTCAGAAAATGAAGAGACGCTCACCACGTGTCCGAGTATTTAATGGGCGTGCCTACTCGAGTGCCGTGTCGAACGAGAGACTGCCACGTGCTACCATATACGGCGGAATGATTGCCTATAAATATACAGAGTCCGCTATATCTTCTGATTTTCACAGAAGTTTCAAAATTTTCTTCTTTCTTTTCATGCAATGAATGCCTTCTTGTTTTAATGAGTTGTGCTCAACCCGGGGGGTCGTGACGACCATACCCTCGTGGAGATAGACTGATCTATCGATTGAGAAATGAGTTGTGCTCAATCCGGGGGGTCGTGGCGACCATACCCTCGTGGAGATAGACTGATCTATCGATTGAGAAATGAGTTGTGCTCAATCCGGGGAGTCGTGGCGACCATACCCTCATGGAGATAGACTGATCTATCGATTGAGAAATGAGTTGTGCTCAATCCGGGGGGTCGTGGTGACCATACCCTCGTGGAGATAGACTGATCTATCGATTGAGAAATGAGTTGTGCTCAATCCGGGGGGTCGTGGCGACCATACCCTCATGGAGATAGACTGATCTATCGATTGAGGAACGAGTTGTGCTTATTCATTTTGATGTTGGTCAGGGACCAACTTTGATTCTTCGTCGTCTGATCTCCACTCAAAGATGAATGGTGTAGATTGGGAACCTGGAGAGAGTGCGGAGGCCTCTTTATAGATAATTATTGGAGAGATTTAATTGGATCTTGTTGGGATAATCATTATCTTATCCGGATCAGTGGGATGAGTTTTGTCCTTATCTTATCCGGATCAGTGAGATAAGCTTTATCCTTATCTTATCAAGAGGGATAAACCAAGGCAAATGAGGCCAGGCCTCTTGCCAAGCTGAGGGACGTCCTTGCCAGAGACCAGAGACCAGGTTGAGATCAGAGACCAGAGACCAGGTCTGCTCACATGATGGGAGCTGCCCATATGTCGGGAGTGCTCATGACGGGAGTGGTCATATTTGGGAGTGGTCACATTCGGGAGTGCTCATATTTAGGAGTGCTCATGACGGGAGTGGTCATATTCGGGAGTGATAACATTCAGGAGTACTCATATTCGGGAGTGCTCATGACGGGAGTGGTCATATTCGGGAGTGGTCACATTCGGGAGTGCTCATGACGGGAGTGGTCATATTCGGGAGTGGTCACATGTTGAGATACAACCCCTTTCAACGACCACGAGCTGAACTGCTCACATGTTCGGGATGCGACCCCTTTCACCGATCACGAGCCGAGCTGCTCACATGTTCGGGATGCGACCCCTTTCAACGATCACGAGCTGAGCTGCTCGTATCTCTGAAATGCGACCCCTTTCGTCAAGCACGAGCCGAGCTGCTCGCATTCGGGATGCGACTGCGATTTCTCTTGAGCATCATCTGCTCATAGCCAAATTTATCTACAACGGATGCCCCCCAAACCCTTGGCGTTGAGGAGTCATGCTAAGGGTTTTGTACGTATACGCGGTACGATGCTGGAGAAGAATCACGCGTGAATAGTTTAACATGATCCCGCATTTATGATGGCCAGCTTTACGCAGCTTTTTCTGCCGCAAAGAATGAAGCGTCGCTTGCCACGTGTCTTTATATTTAATGCTTGCGCTCGTTCGTTTGTCGTGCCGGATGAGAGGCCGCCACGTATCAACCAAATCAAACGAAATGATTACGTATAAATATCGGATCCCGCAGAGTTTTTTTTTTCAAATTTTCGGCTGCAGGGTATTCTTTCTCAGCTTTTTCGCCTTGTGTCGATCATATATTGACTGCTCGCATAACTAACTCATGAAAAAATGAATTAGACTTAATCCGGGGGTCGTATGACCATGTCCGCGTTGAGATAGACTGGTCTATCGATTGAGATTTTGATTCCACCAAGGGTAGAAGATTGGTCAAGAGAACAATTATGTTCTCTTCAGGGCTATTTTTGATCCATAAAATGGAGAAGCAACCAATAACTTTGATTTTAACCCTACCAAGGGTAGGCAATTGGCCAAGAGAATGTATGTATTCTCTTCGGGGCTATTCGAGTCCAATTAATTAGAGTAGTGACCAAAAGAAATGACTTCGATTCTTATTCATTCGGAATGTCGTTCGGAATTACATCGAATTAAGGGAAATACCGTAATAAGTGTTCCACGTGCCAAGGGCGACGTACGGGTCTTCCCGGCATGTCTTCAAGATAATAAGTACTGGACCGCACAATTTTGATGACTCGATGCGGGCCTTCCCAATTCAGATCCAGCGAACGAGTAGGAGCTCCGAGGTTCTGTCTAAGGACTAAATCGCTGAGCTGGAAAGCTCTAGGCCGAACTTTTGCGTTACGGTAGCGAGCAATGCGCTGCTGATACACTGATGCTCGCATCTGGGAGGCAATTCTTCGTTCTTCCAAGAGATCGAGGTGAAGCCGAAGATTTTCCTGATTACAAGTGGGATTGTATTGCTCGATCCGATACGAGGGTACTTGAATTTCGACTGGTACTACCGCGTCGGTACCGAATGCCAAGGAGTAGGGAGTTTCGCCTGAGCACCAAGTCACCGAGCTGAAAAGCCCTGAATTTGACCTTTGAATTATGACAACGGGCTATACGTTGTTGATAAGCCGCTACTCGAAGATGAGATATGTTCATTTTCTCTCCTAGGAGATCGAGGTAAAGTAATCGACTGCCATGTCCTTTTCCCATAGATAGTGGTCTGATTATATCAATTCCACATTGAGCGAAAGGCCAAGGGCCATCCATCGGCGTCATTTTCTCAGACGGTAAACGAGGGACTGGAGAATATCACTGACATTTGTCACATTTCTTTGAGAATTCGATAGCATCCGCCTTTATAGTGGGCCAATAGTATCATTGCCTCATTGCCTTGTATGCTAGAGACCGTCCTTTGGGATGATTACCGCATGCCCCCTGGTGTATTTCATCTAGAACACGGTGTGCTTCTTCTGAATGGAGATACTTTAAATACAGTAAAGTAAAATTTTTACGTAACAATTTTTCATTTTGTAAGATGTACCTGGTAGCACGATAGCGAATTGTTGGGCTGATTTTTTATCATCTGGGAGTCGTCCGCTTTGGAGGTAAAGGATGATGGGGTCCATCCAACATGAAGATAAAAGCAATGTGCGACTTATTCTGGAGCAACTTGATCGACAGTCGGGGTAGATAGATGCTCGATTAGAGCATCTTGCGTCAGATCGGACTCAGGTGCAGAAGATAATTTTTGCCAAAGAATCTGCGAGCTTGTTCTCCTTGCGGGGAATATGACTTATTTTATATTTGTTCAATTTGGACGAGCAAGACGAGTACTTGAGATTTGTACGAAGCCATCCGCTCCTCTTTTGCCTCGAATTCGTTGAGCACTTGATATACAACGAGCTAAGAGTCGTTGTGATTGAGTAGGTTACTTATTGCGAGTATATTTGTTAATTCGAGGCCAACAATTAAGGCTTCATATTCCGTTTTGTTGAGGCACGTGAGCTTTAACGCTACAACGATGGAATCCTTATGAGGGAAATGGATTCCTTTAGCATCTTCGTGAGAGAGAGAGAGATTGGATGATGGCTCCAAACTTAACGTGCTGGATGATTTCTCCACCCAATAAATATGCTAAGGTTTTTGGCATGCCTTTCAAGTATATGCTTTTCCTGAGGCTTGGGAATCTCCTCCACAAGCCGAACCATTTGCAATGGATGGAGTGGATGACCGCTAGCTGGATGATGAAGATCAGCTGGGCGACGTTGATGGTTGCTGGCTCCACATGTGATGACGAATGGTGATCCATTACGAGGTAAGATGAGGAAATCCAAGTCATTGATTAGTTTTGCGAGATTCAGATGATCTGTGAACTCAAATATGAAGCAGGTCTTGAACTCTAGCGGGCTGCATAACAGGAAATAATGAAAAAGCTTTGGACGATCAAAGTTTTCCAAGAGCTTGGATCAAATGGACGGTTTGGATCAGGAACATGGGTTCCATCACTATAGAAGGTTTGGATGTCGCTGGTGGTGCGTGCGCTGGTTCATGAATGAAGGAGGCGTCCTAGCTGCTGGAGTGGATAGTTGAAGAGGATGGATTATCCATGCTAGATGTTGGATGATGCAAGCTCCATTGTTGGTTGACGGTGTCCTTAGCATGGAGTTGGAGGTGTGGTTGACCGAATGAGATGGATGGGCGGTTGCTGGGAAGAGCTTCATGTGCTACAACGGCTGGGTTTTTATTTGCTGGCAACATTGTAGCTTGCTAGCTCTGATGGACGGTTGGATGGTGAAGTTGGTCCGTGAGATCCGGATATGCTTAAGAATGACTGAATTGGTGGGGTTCTGCACGGACTACCAGCGGGAGATGTGTGCGACATTACCGCTGGTGAGGAGCGAGTTCCGCTATGACGGATACTCTTGTAACAGATGCAGGAGCTCGATTTTGCTATGGACGTTAGGTGGGGTCCACCGAGAAGTTTTATGAGAAATCGAAGTTGTTTATCAATTGTGGCAGATCAGAGTCCGTGACAAGGTTCTGGATGAGGGAACTTTGTGGCTGAGGTTTCTCATGCTGATGAACAGGGCAGATCCATGAGGTGTGATCAACGGACGGGCTTTGAGGGGGTTGCACGTTCCAGACAGCTGCGGAATGTCGGAGCTGAGAAGATGTGATGGTTGCATGACATGTGAATGCAGATCCCGCTGGACAGAGAGGATGGACGCCCATCTGCATCGTTAGTTGATCAGGTGCTGATGATTGAAGATGGCCCACCTGTTGGGCGTTGATGATGTCCACCATTAGGCTGGATGTTTACATTTATGAAGGCTAGGTGACGTGGAATCAGGGACATTGGATGAGGGGTTGTACACGTCGTAGTCAAGTGTGGTCCACCTGCTTGTCTTGAGGCATCCATAAGATGGATGAATTGGATTAAATTAACATGTTTAGACATTGAAGTGGTGGGGCCCACCCTAGTGACTGGAAGACGGGATGTACATGCAAGATGAAGGCCATCGATGATGGTTGTGACGTCCTCAACTGATGGACGACTGAGCGGCTTGGTGGAGATGTGGGCCCCTCCTGACGTTGGAGTGCTGGAGAGGAAGATGAGACTGGTGGAGATGTACGTGTGAAATGATCCACCAACTCTTGGTTGAGCATGTGTGGTAAATGATGCTAACCATTGATTAGGTAAAAGGGAGAAGACTGAACGACGAAGGAAGAAATGGGCAAGAACGATCTAGTCGTTCCCACATACGGCGCCAAACTGTTAACGTCAAATTTTGTAACTGGATCCTCCGGAGGTTCACCTTCTCTCCAATCGAGACTTCCTCCGCCGGACCTGAAAGAAGACAGAAAGCAACTAAGGGTGGCCGGCGTCCAGCCGTTAGCCCTCCGATGCTTAAGTTAGATAAGGCAAGAAGGGGAATAGCCAAGCAACTGAAGCCAGGGATTGAATATTGTGTACCTGTATCTTAACGGGGTCGCCTCTTTATATAGATCTGAAGTGATCCAATCTGTTACGCAAGATATCGAGATCCCACTGATTCCGCGAGATAAGATCCTTATCCTTAGATAGAGAAGAGACCTAATTTGAATAACTTGTCTGACAATTACGTTCCTTGATAGCAATCCCTTGGGATTCGGAACCATTGAAGAGGATAAGCCCAAAATCGGCCTATACGGGCTGCTGGTACTGAGGGCTAAGGATGCCACCCCAGAAAAAGTTGTTCGCATGTTGGAAGATGGTCGCGAGTCCAAGTGGTCGCTCATTCAGATGTAACACCTTTCAACAACTTGTGAGAAGGTCTGCTCGCAGATCAAGAAGGAAATCTTTGCCTTGCTATATCCGACTATCGGCTATGGGAACTCGAGGCCTTGCGAATAGGTGCTCCGTATTTATCCATCATGCGACTCTCGACGATATGATCTCGAGAGTCGAATGGGCGCCCGCGCTTATCCAATCTGCGACCCTCAAGCATATGATCTCGAGAGTCGAAAGGGCACTCCGCATTTACTCGATCTGCGACTCTCGAGCATACGATCTTGAGAGTCGAATGGGCACTCCGCATTTACTCGATCTGCGACTCTCGAGCATATGATCTCGAGAGTCGAATGAGCGTCCGCGTAAAATCTTAGCAGCTAAGTTGATCTCCATCATTTTGCCTATAACAGTTATAATTATGTTTTTCATGATTCAATATCATTATTTTGAATTTCTTAGGAATTATTTCTTGTTTATCTTCTCATGGATTCGAGAACACCTTGTGAATTTCAGGTGAAGACAACATCCCACTTGATTAGAACACCGGGATTGCGCAGAGGCTGGGCTAGGTGGGTCTGGCATACCAAGCTTCCAGCGAGCCTTTTTGCCACCTGGATTCCTATTGGTCGGCTCTGCCGTCTTGGATCACCTTGTGCTCAGAGATTTCTTTTCTCATCTCTACTCCCCTTTCCCCTTTTTCTGCACTTTTTCTCAAAAGATTCAAAGAGTGGGTGGGGAGTTCTCTGAACCCCTATTGACCAGGAGAAATCGGTCTCTATCCTTGCTTCTGGCTTAGCCATTGCAAGACACCTTGTGCTTCGGTCTTAGAGAAAAGTAAAGAAAGGGAGGAAGAATTCTTCTTTCTCTTTGTTTCGTATTATTTTTGGTTTTGCATGCCACATTGGGCTCGGGATTCCAATAACCGACTCATAAGTGAAGGGGGGATAGTAGAAGGAATTGACAGATAACCACGTGCTAGGAGACATCTAAACTCTCCAATTTTGTCTGAAAATATGGCTGCGAATCAACCTAATTTGGGCCAAAACCAAACTAAAACAGGGGAGAATGTGGTTGAGAATGTTCCCCGACCTAGGACTTTACGTGATTTCTTGCAACCCGCAAGAGCGAGCACCCCATCCTGCATAGTTTTTCCACAAAATGCAGGGAATGTGGATTTGAAACCGGGAGTGATCCAACTTCTCCCTAAATTCCATGGATTAGACAGTGAAAGTGCTTATCAACACCTTAAGGAGTTTGATGAGGTAATTACCACCATGCACTTTGCAAATGTGACTGAAGATGTAGTAAGACTCAAATTCTTCCCTTTCACTCTTAAAGATAAAGCCAAGAGTTGGCTTTATGCATTAAGGCCATGATCAATTGGTGCATAGACTGACATGCACAGAGAATTTATAAAAAAATTCTTCCCCACTCACAAAACAAACATGTTGAAGTGCCTTATCATGAACTTTGCCCAAAAGGAAGATGAAACTTTCTTCCAATGTTGGGAGAGGTTTAATGATTTATAGAATGCATGCCCACATCATGGCTATGAAATTTGGCGGGTTATAAGCTTTTTCTATGAAGGACTGACTTCACCCATGCGCCAATTTGTAGAGATGATGTGTAACGGGGAGTTCATGAATAAGGAAGCTGATGAAGCATGGGATTATTTGGAAGAATTGGCTGAGAATGTACAGGCTTGGGACACATCGAAACCAACTAATTACAAGACTGGCCAACAAAAGGAAAAGGGGGGAATGTATGTCTTATCAGAAGAAGATAGCATAAGTGCACGGTTGGCTAGCCTCACAAGAAAGGTCGAAGCCATGGAATTAAGGAAAAGTGAAACGATCAACCCCACTGATGTTGAAACTGTTTGTGGAATTTGTGCTAGAAATCAACATACAACACAAGATTGCCCCACAATTTCAGCAATTCAAGGCATCTTACAAGAACAAACAAATGCCATAAACAGTTATCAACAGCAATTTGGTGCTCCAAACTCAAACACGTTTAATCCTAATTGGAAGAACCATCCCAACTTCAGTTGGAGGAATGGACCCACTGCAAATGCAAGTAACACTCCAAAAGTATCACTAGAGGAGATGTTGGGTGCATTCGTATCGGTCCAAGATGAGTATAACAAGACAAATTCTCTAAAAATAGATGGGTTCATGCAAGAGCAATTGAAATTCAATCAAAATTCAACTCAAGCCATCAATGAATTGAAAACATCACTGGCTAGAGTTGAATCTCATCTTAGTGTTAGAGAGAAGGGCACACTTCCTGCCCAACCTCTTCCTAACCCAAGAACCCAGTTTGAGATACAAGATGCAAGCTCATCCTCTCACCACACGGAACATGTTCAAGCTATCACCACTTTGAGAAGTGGGAAAGAAATTAACAAATCTAATCCGGTGAAGGCTCCAAAGCCTAAGGATCCGGAAATTTCTAAAGAGGATGATAGCTCGAACAATACCCCTCAAGAGAAAGAACCGGAAAGGCAATACAAGCCGGTTGCTCCATTTCCACAAAGGTTGATTTCACCTAAACCTTTAGATAAAAATCTGGAAATTTTAGAAGTATTCAAGCAGGTGAAGATCAACATCCCGTTGTTGGATGCAATAAAACAAATACCATCTTATGCCAAATTTCTAAAGGAATTATGTACAGTCAAAAGGAAACACAATGTTCACAACAAAGTCCTTTTGACAGAGAATTTGAGTGCCATTATCAAACAAGAGGTGCCCCAAAAATACAAGGATCCGGGTAGTCCAACCATCTCATGCATCATAGGAGACTACCGGATTAAACAAGCCCTACTCGACTTGGGGGCAAGTGTGAATCTCATTCCATACTCGGTCTACGAACAACTTGGGTTAGGTGAATTGAAACCCACCAAAACCACACTTCAACTTGCTGATAGATCCATCCGTATACCGAGAGGAATGATAGAGGATGTTTTAGTCGAAGTTGATAAATTCTACTACCCAGTAGACTTTATTGTCTTGGATACACATCCCATAATAGGCACCGGTGCTCAAATTCCCGTCATACTTGGACGGCCGTTTCTAGCTACTTCAAATGCCATTATCAATTGTAGAAACGGACTTGTACAAATGTCCTTTGGAAATATGACCCTTGAGCTTAACATATTTGATTTATGCAAACAACCACGGGAGGTTGATGATGATGTCCACGAATTAAACATGATTGAATCATTCGTGGAGGATACAGTCTCCTTGTCACTATCTTCCGACCCTTTTGAGGCATGTGTGGCCCATTCTTATGAGATAAATGATGACACAATGGAAGAGATGGATGCCATGTTAGAGATGATGCCAGTGCTTGATAATAAAAGATGGAGGGCCCTATTTGAGCCTTTGCCTGTAAACAAGAACAAGGCCCTGCCATCCAACATCAAGGCACCAACACTCGACCTAAAACCATTACCAAGTGAGCTGAAATATATTTATTTAGGTCGAGATAAGACATATCCAGTGGTAATTTCTTCCCACCTGGATGAGGAACAAGAGAGTAAGCTAATAGCCACTCTATTAGATCACAAGAGTGCCATTGGATGGTCAATCGCGGATCTTAAAGGCATAGACCCACTGATTTGCACTCATCGCATACACCTTGAGGAGAATGCGAAGACATCTAGGCAACCACAAAGACGACTAAATCCAAACATGAAAGATGTAGTTAAGGCCGAAGTGGTAAAGCTATTAGATGTGGGTATTATTTACCCAATATCCGATAGCCAATGGGTGAGCCCAACTCAAGTGGTGCCTAAGAAATCCGGAATAACCATCGTAGCCAATGCCAATAATGAACTCGTGCCAACTAGAGTCACTATCGGTTGGAGAATGTGCATTGACTACAGGAAGCTAAACACTGTCACGAGGAAAGACCACTTCCCCCTACCATTTGTTGATCAAATTTTAGAACGGTTGGCGGGTCATTCCCACTTTTGCTTCCTTGATGGCTATTCAGGGTACAACCAAATAGAAATTGCCCGTGAAGACCAAGAAAAGACTACATTCACATGCCCATTTGGCACCTTCGCCTATCGACGAATGCCGTTTGGACTATGTAATGCCCCTGCCACCTTTCAGCGTTGTATGATGAGCATTTTTTCTGACATGGTGGGGACCATTCTCGAAGTCTTCATGGATGATTTTTTCGTATTTGGTTGTAGCTTTGATGAGTGCCTTGAGCACTTGAAATCTGTGCTAAAAAGATGTGAAGAGAAGAACCTTGTGCTCAATTGGGAGAAGTGTCACTTCATGGTTCAAAAGGGAATTGTACTTGGTCACATCGTTTCACAAAATGGAATCGAGGTGGACAAAGCGAAAATTGATCTTATCTCTAACCTTCCACCACCCAAAAGCATACGAGATGTACGGTCCTTTTTAGGACACGCAGGATTTTTCAGAAGGTTTATAAAGGACTTCAGTTCACTCTCTCGCCCTTTATGTAACTTACTTCAAAAGGAAAATTCATTCGAGTGGAATGAAGAATGTCAAAAGGCCTTTACCACCCTTAAAGGTATGTTGACATGTGCTCCCATAATGCAACCACCTGATTGGAGCATTCCTTTTGAGATTATGTGCGATGCTAGTAACTATGCTATTGGGGCCGTGTTAGGTCAAAGAAAAGAGAAAAAGCCATGTGTCATCTACTATGCAAGTAGAACCCTAAACTCAGCCCAAGCAAACTACACCACTACTGAAAAAGAACTTTTAGCCGTAGTTTTTGCCTTGAACAAGTTTAGGTCCTATTTAATTGGACCCAAGATCATTATATTCACTGACCATGCCGCGCTTAAGTATCTTCTTTCTAAGAAGGATGCTAAACCACGGTTGTTAAGATGGATCCTCCTACTCCAGGAATTTGACATAGAAATACGTGATAAGAAAGGAGTAGAGAATGTAGTAGCTGACCACCTCTCTCGACTTGTCCTCACTGATTCCCCTGAAACGACTGCAATCAATGACATGTTCCCTGATGAACAACTTTTTGCTGTTTCCCAATCGCCATGGTATGCGGACATTGCTAACTATCTTGCTACAGGTACAATTCCTACATATTGGAAAAAGCAAGATAAGGATAAATTCTTCACGGAGGTGCGGAAATTCCTATGGGACGACCCATATTTATTCAAGTATTGTCCCGATCAAATCATAAGGAGATGTGTGCCAGATGAGGAACAACAAAGTATCATCTCCTTCTGTCATTCTCAGGCATGTGGTGGCCACTTTTCGGCTAAAAAGACCACAGCGAAAATTCTGCAATGTGGGTTTTATTGGCCCACCATGTTCAAAGACACATGAGTTTTGCAAAGCATGTGAACCTTGTCAGAAATTAGGAGGAATCTCCCGTAGAAATATGATGCCACTCATTCCCATCTTAATAATCGAAATTTTTTATTGTTGGGGCATCGATTTCATGGGCCCATTCCCATCTTCTTTTGGAAACCTATACATCTTGCCGTTGATTATGTTTCCAAATGGGTCGAGGCCATCCCTTGCCGGAATAATGACCATAAAACGGTCATTCGCTTCTTAAAAGAGAATATTCTTTCCCGGTTTGGAACGCCCCGAGTCATCATAAGTGATGGAGGGTCTCACTTTTGCAATCGCCCTTTTGAAACCTTAATGAAGAAATATGGCGTAACGTACAAAGTGAGCACTCCCTATCATCCACAAACTAGTGGACATGCTGAGATTTTCAATAGGGAGATTAAACACATTAGAAAACGGTGAACCCCGATCGCAAGGATTGGCCTCTTCGGCTTACCGATGCGCTTTGGGCTTACCGTACTGCCTTCAAAACCCCTATTGGAATGTCTCCCTATAGACTTGTCTATGGGAAGGCTTGTCACTTACCTGTGGAGTTGGAACATAGGGCATACTGAGCTATTAAGAAGATGAATTTCAATTCTGACAAGGCAAGCTCGTTACGCAAACTACAATTGAATGAACTTGCAGAAATCCGGAATGAAGCTTATGAGAATGCGAGAATTTACAAGGACAAGACGAAGATATTCCATGATAAGAACATTCTTCGCAAGACATTCACGATCAATCAAAAAGTCCTCATGTACAATTCTTGCTTACATCTATTTCCGAGAAAATTGAGATCTCGATGGACCAGTCCCTACATTGTGCAAACTGTCTATCCATATGGGACTGTCGAGCTGTTGAATCCAAGGAACGGCAACATTTTTAAAGCGAATGGGCAGTGATTAAAGCCGTTCTTTGAGAAGTTTCCTTCAGAATGTATGTCCATACCCCTGAATGATCCTGTGTATCAGGATGACTGATCTCTTAGTCTGACGGAGGTATAGAGTAGTTAGGATTAGGATTTTGTTGCTTCGGTTTACTTTTGTTTAGGTTTGTTAAAAGGAGGAGGAATTCCAATTTTCACCTGTCAGGTACTCTCACTCCTCACTCCCTTTATGTTCACATTGCTCTCATGTTTGTTTACTGCACATCTTTTTCATTGAGGACAATGCAAGATTTGGTTGGGGGGTGTAGGATCACTTGGATAAATCCAGCGTTTTGTAACATTTCAAGCAATTATGTGAAAAATTTTCAATTTTTCAAAACATTCAAAACTCTTTTGGGAAACATCGGTTCTATGCATTTAAGATGATATGAGCATAAGAGGAGGAGATATGAAGTGCATGGGGCTGTATGTTTGGAGTCTCTCATAGCATAATGGTTTTATATGTGAATTCTCCTATTTCTGTGATTGATAGAAAATCTGAGCACTTTTACATCTAGTCCACATTACACGATTTTCATGGGTTGAAGGGATTAGGTGATTTATGGATTGGCTAGACTTTGAATTAAGGTATTGAGCAATCAGGCCAGGGTACTTTGTCCATCCTTGTCCATGGGAAAACAACGAACGATACGGATTTTTAAAAATCCTATCCAAATTAAAAGAAAAAGGAAAAGGAAGGATGAAATTGGGAATGATGGAAAAATGGTGGAAAATTCCGATTAGGGCTACCTACTACCAACCGAGGGATGGTCTACCCGTAACCAAAGCCGGAAATGGGACGTAGTGTGAAAGTCGTCGGAAGGACGGTAAGGCAAATTCCTGTCATTGGCTTGTGGAAACTGTTAATGGGAGCAATTGCAGTTGATATTAAAGACTGAACTAAGGGTGTCTAGTTGGCATCCAAATGCAGTTGTTGTTGGAGTGAGCTAAGACCGACAGAGGAATCCCTAAACCATCTATTCGTCATAGGTGAGT
The DNA here is from genome assembly GCA_003013855.2 of Liriodendron chinense. Taxonomy (NCBI): domain Eukaryota; kingdom Viridiplantae; phylum Streptophyta; class Magnoliopsida; order Magnoliales; family Magnoliaceae; genus Liriodendron; species Liriodendron chinense. The sequence continues at coordinate 4,240,778 of PVNU02003892.1, read as the reverse complement.
TAGCGAATAAAATTTGGTGTTTTTTCTCCAGATTGTGGGACATCTCTATGTTGGGGGACCCATTAGTAGAGGGGTAAGCATCTCATTGGTGGAGGAAGGCTTCGATGGCAGATGGTTATGACATCCTCACAGGTATCATTCCTTGCATTATTTTATGGGAAATCTGGAAAGAAAGAAATGAATGCAGATTCGACGAGCTTCAAATGAGTGTGAATAGAACCACATCTCGTATTCGTAGATGGATTAACCTCATCAGCCCGTCTCTTCCAGCCCCTAAGGACATCTGTTGGTCTAGGCAGTTAGCTCTTAAAGAGCTAGGTCCTTACTTGGGGGCCACCAGAAAAGGGGTTTTCTCCTTGGTGATGTAGAACGGGTCGCTGACTATTTCATGGCCCAGATGGAACAAAAGAAGACCGATCGGGGTCGAAAGTGATTCGGACCGTCAGGACCATAAATCAGTCATATCTCACAATCTGGAATGAGTTACGGGACGTATAATATATCAATTTGGGGTAGCTCGAGCTACTTTAGCTAACCAACCCCGCTATGCTGGGTTGCCCAAGCCGGAATCGCGAGAATCGACCGTATCGACGGTCATTAGGCTAGTTTATTTTCAGTTTTACTATTTATAGTAAGTTTTAATTCGATCATAACTTTGCATCCGTATGGTTTTAGAGTTAGTGCCCAACATGAAAAGGGCTTAGAATATTTAGTAGAACAACGTGGTTGAGGCCGTTTGAAAACTTTCTATTTTTGGCCGAAAACCAAGAGTTCTAGTAGGATTGAACGACTTCTATAAATAGTAAGTTTACTATTTATAGTAAGTTGCGTTTTCTAGGAGCTTAAGTTGGAGTTGGATTCTGATACTTTACCTAGGGTTTAGTTTCCTATTTATATGCATTGTAATTTTGTTATTCTTGATTCAATCTTCAATAAACAATTATTTGGAATTAAATTCCTTTTTTTTATCTTTTCTTTCTTCTCGTGGATTCAAGAAACTATCGGTTAGGGAGACGGTGATCGACCTACCACGTCCTCCCTGCGTCACTTGGTGAAATGGATTAAGCCGAAGGAGGGTTGGGTGAAGATCAACGTGGATGGATCCGCGAAGCGAAACGGAACCCGGGCCTCTCGGGTGGTAGGGGTGTCTGCAGGAACAGTGATGGAGACTTTGTTTGTAGTTTTGCCAAAGGCTTTGGCTGGGGTTCTAACATAAGGGTTGAAGCCCGTGCGATTGTGCATGGCATTGCCTTGTGTATCAAACGTGACTTCTCCAAGATTATTGTCGAAAAAGGAAGCCCTAGTTGAGATCACCTACGCTCCAAGAGAATCTAACGAGATTGCTGATGGTTTGGCTCGTATAGCCAGCGACTCCCAAAGAGATTCCTTTTTTGGGACGACGTCTACGCTTCCGCTGCCCATCCAAGGTTTGCTGCTCTTAGATAGAACAAGTCCGGGAAATCTCAGGGAATCCAGGGCCAAGGGCTAAGTACTCGCTGGGTTGGGGTTAATGTTTCTAGAGGTATATGATAGGCTGGCTAGGCTCCTTTTTGTTGCCGGTGGCTAGCCCGAATATCTGCAGGGTGTATAGCTCATCCTTTCTGTTATATATATATATATATATATATATATATATATATATATATATATATATATATATATATATATATATATATTGAAAAAAAAAGTATCTATTAAATGAGGGAGACTGATCAACCTTACCACGTCCTCTATGCGTCATGAGACCTGTGCGTATAACATTTTCAATCAAACTCGACCCAAAAAGTATAGAGGTAGGGCGTACCTTTTGGTATGACCAATACAGTCATATTATGGACCCGAGGTTATCTCCTCCACCACCAGATGGATGATCCTCATTCTGGAATTGGAGCCACCATAAAGTGCTATAGCTTACCTGATAGGTTAGATATATGGGCATGGCCAATCAGCTGATGGGGCCCAGCGGATTGAAGGCTTAGATTACTCAAATGTCAGATCCGTCACCGAATTCCCTGCTATAATTCCCCGTTTCATTGACTAAAACGAGATGGGCAATACGACAACGGCATGGATGTCAATAAACTATATATGTCTAGTGGGCCCATAGTATTTTTTCTGCACCCATCACGAATGAGATGAGATCATCCCTCTTCCTCTATTGGCTTGACAAAATCAACCCTGACGAAACTCTTGGCTTTGCTTTTTGTTTCTTTTTCTCCCATTCCATTCATCCAACGAGAAGGGAAGCGAATCAGATGGTGTTGCCAACCCCACCGCTAGCTGGTGGGGCCCAACGTGATATATATGTCTTTTATATCCACACTGTCTATCCGTTTTGTCCCATTATTTTTAGGGCATGAATCCAAAAATGAAGCAAATCCTAAGCTCAAGTGGACCACATCACAAGAAACAATGGTGATTGGACGCCCACAATTAAAACCGTCTTGGGGCAAACAAAAGTTTTGGGTCCAAAACTTTTAATTAATCTGACGGTTAGTAGTTGCGACTGAGGCTCTAGTCTTAGTTGAAACTAAGGTCAGACGAACAGCGTCAACCTACAAGTAAAGAAAACAAGTAACTAGATCCATCATGTACATCAGTTAGTGGGCCTCTGGAGAAATTTGTTCTTCTCGTTGGATGCCGATTAAGTGGTGTTGACAACATAACCCCCAGCAGTGTGTGTTAATGTGTTGCGCACTGTGGGCCCAATGCGATGTATGTATCATATATCCACACAGTCCATCCGTTTTTCCAACTCATTTTAGGGCGTGCAGCCAAAAATGAAGCAGATCCAAAGCTCAAGTAGACCACATCACAAGAAACAATGGGAATAACGACGAACACAGTTGAAACTTAGAAGGGGCCCAATATAATAACAGTGGTGAAGAACACCCTAGATTAAAAACTTCTTGGGGCAAACAGAAGTTTTGGATCAGGATGATATTTGTGTTTTCCCTTCATTCAGGTCTAAGTGACCTTATCAGCAGGTTCAATGACAAATAAACATTATGGTGGGCCCTAGAAAGGTTTCAATGAGGTCATCATAATTCCTACTGCTTCCTATGGGGTGTTCCACTTAGCATCAGATCTGTTTCATTTTGGCTTCATCCCCTAAAATGAGTCAGAAAAATGGATGGGCAGTGTGGATATTTAATACATACATCACATTAATGGACTTACAGTGCGCAACACATCAACACACCACCACTGGGGGTTTTGCTGTCAACACCACCTAATCGGCCCGCTAACTAATGTACATGATGGATCGAGTGACATGGTTTCTTTACTTCTAGGTTGACAGTGTCTCGCATTGGTTTCAGCTAATTAGACTAGAGCCTGAGTCGAAATTACTAACCGTCGGATTAAAAACATAATTTGAATAAACTGACTTTAGCTGTTGCTCAAATCAATTAACATGAAAAGTTTAAAAACTTATAAAAATAAGTAAAGAATATTTATAGTCTTTTATATGATAATCCAATTTCCTCTCATAACGGGTGTAGATCGAAGAAGTACTTTTCTGCATAAGTTGCGGGGCCCTAAAGTAAGACTAGGAACTGCTACACTATCAAACAACCACTTGATCTAAAAGCTAGAGCCATAAGAGGAGTCTCGTGAGAGAATATATTAGCAGGCATATTGGTTACTCTTGGGGTTCGAACACTTGACCTTCCGCTCTGATACCATGCCAAACAACTCTAAAAGCTCGAGCTATAAGAGGATGGCATATCAATGTATATCAAGAGACTAATACATTCCTAGTGTGGCTGGACCAACAGAAGGCCAAATAGACGTATCCGGGCCCAATCTATGTAACGCATTATATAACTAGGCCTCAGGTGTGTTCAGTTCGAAAACATTCAATCAAATACAAAGAAATTGGTGTTTGAAGTTTGAATCATGAACTAGCCATAACTTTTGATCTAGGTATTATCACAGGACATCGCCCTTTAATCTTTACCATAACAGGCCATTCGGGGTCAATTGACCACAAAGTGGGTCGCGCAGCCTATTTCGCAAGAAAATGTACACTTTCAGGTCAAAAAAAGAGTTTTAGAGAAAAATTATTATTTTTAGTAATTCTGATTTTTGTCATGTTTCTTTATTTTTAGAGTTTTAGATTTTCTTCTATTTTAGAAATTACTTATAATCATGCTAGGACTCATCCAATAAAATTTATCTGGACTTTTTATACTGTGAAAATTAGGCTTTAGAAAAGTTTTGCTAGAATTAGGACTTCTATTAGGGTTAAAATTTTTCTATTTTTTATAATTAAGGATTAGAATTTTTTTTTTAATTTATAGATAGTGTGATTGAGAAATCATACACATGACATTACATATTATTAAACAAAATAATTGAATTTTATCTCTTTTTTCTTATAGATTTAAGAAACTACCTTGTTGATTCAAGGTTTTAATCACTTGAAGAAAATGTTGATCTTTCTCTTCACTTTTTCATGCTTTTCCCTGCGCCAGGTTTACTATGATGTTCGTGAGAAACTCATATCATATATTAATTTCATAAGCTCATGCTAGACATGAACAAAAAATGCGAGTAGATTCAAAACTCAAGTAACAATGTGATAGGAATTAGTTGGGATGGTAATACTCACTGTTGAAACCTTTTTAGAGACAATCGTGATGCTTATATGCCATCCATGAAAACATAAACACTAGCCTGATCTAAAACTTACATGGTGGCCCCAAAAGGTTTCAAATATAGGCATTCAAGTCACACTATTTTCTGGTGGCATGCTACACTTGAGTTTTTTTATTACCTCATCTTTCAACTCACATATAAACATAAACCGGCAAAACTAATGGATGGTATGGATGTTGGTAATCTGGTCAGCGGAAGCACCGAAGAAGATCAAACAATCACCACACAACTACACAAGCAATCAACGCAAAAGCAAATGAATTTTACGTGGAAAACTCTTGCGGGAAAATACTACGGCACAAAGCGACACCTTCCACTATGAATTCAGATGATTACAAAGCTAGAACTACCCGAGTAGATTCCAAAGATGAACAAGGCACACAAACTCTCAATTCCTCTCCAAATAACCCTAATCGCATTTAGAACAGCTACGTATTGCTTAGCATGAGGTCTAGCACGATTAGGAAACATACATATAAGAGGAAACCCGAAATTAGAAACAAGTAGCACGAAAACCGCGCAACGCTGCAAATTCCGCAGGCCGTAGACCGGTCGCACGACCGGTCGTGATCAGTCTAGAGAGATTTCGCCAACTGCTGCCTCAACTCAGACCTGTCCCAGACCAGTTTGAGCATCCTGTGATCGGTCGGGCGACCGGTCTGAGCTACTAGCGACCGGTCTGGTGACCGGTATCAAAAGCTCAAAAAACGTCCAGAGAGTTTGGACTAAAAAACTTTGCAATCTGTCCATTGGCCGATCGGTCGCCCGACCGGTCGTGGGACTCTGTTAACGCACAGTAATGAGCCCTTCACAACAAACTCCACCAAGGCATCATTACACTTCGAATCATCTCTTCTACTCTTCAAAGAATCAACTCATCATCAATTATAGTCGCCACTTCTCATACATCACTGCGTCTTTGTCAAGCCTTCGCCAATCCTAGAGAAGTTACGCAGAACTTGAACTTCTTTGTAGGGACCACCTTGGTCAGCATATCTGCCGGATTCACACTAGTGTGAATCTTGTCTAGAGTCACATCTCCTTCCTCAAGCACCTGTCGAATAAAATGGTGATGCACATCAATGTGTTTAGTACGAGAGTGATAAACAGAATTTTTAGCCAAATTTTTAGCACTAGAGCTGTCACAATTAACCGGCACGGCTTCCTGCTGAAGCCCCAACTGATTTATCATTCCTTTCAACCAAACAGCTTCCTTGAAAGCTTCTGTCACCGTCATGTACTCATCTTCAGTAGTGGAAAGAGCCACCACAAACTGAAGCTTAGACATCCAATTAATCGCTTCACCCACTAATATAAAGGAGTATCCTAAAGTCGACCTCCTACTGTCCACACTACCTGCGTAGTCAAAATCGACGTAACCAACCAACTTGTCCATGGACTTTTCAAACGTCAAGACGTAGTCCTGCGTGCCCCGAATGTATCGAAGTAGCCATTTCACAGCTTCCCAATGTTGTTTGCCCGGGTTAGACATGAATCGATTTACAACACCCATAGCCTGTGAAATATCTGGTCTTATACAAACCATGGCATACATTAAACTGCCCACAGCACTTGAATAGGGCACATGAGACATAAAATGCTTTTCTTCATCTGTTTTGGGACAATGTTCAGAAGAAAGCTTGAATTGAGCCGCGTGGGGAACACTAACCGGTTTGGACTTGTCCATCTCGTACTTTTTCAATACCTTCCCAAGGTATTCTTCCTGAGATAACCACAACCTGCTCCTCTTCCTCTCTCTATAAATATCTATGCCAAGAACCCTCTTTACAGCCCCCAGATCCTTTATCTCGAATGTCCCTGAAAGCTGAGTCTTCAACACATCGATGTCAGCCATGCTATGATTGGCAATAAGCATGTCATCGACATACAACACCAGTATGAGAAACTTCTCATCATTCAATGTCTTGAAATAGACACAATGATCGTACTTGCTCCTGGTAAAGCCCCGACTCATCATGAAGGAATTAAATTTCTTGTACCACTGCCTAGGCGACTGTTTGAGACCGTACAACGATCTCCTCAACTTATAAACCTTGTTCTCGACCCCTTGCACTATATAACCTTTTGGTTGCACCATGTATATCTGCTCTTCCAATTCCCCATGCAGGAAAGCAGTCTTCACATCCATCTGTTCCAGCTGGAGGTCGTATTGGGCAACCAGCGCCAACACGAACCTGATAGATACTTGCATCACAACGGGTGCAAAAATCTCACTGAAGTCTACGCCTTCACGCTGAGCATAACCTTTAGCTACCAACCTTGCCTTGTATCTATCCTGTTTCTTCCGAAAAATTCACTTACACCCTATCGCTTTTCGGCCCACTAGAAGTTCCACTAGCTCCCAAGTCACATTCTTGTACAAGGAGTCCATCTCGTCTTGCATTACCGTCTTCCACTTATCATCATCTACATCCTGTAGTGCTTCCTCAAAGTTAAACAGATCCCCCTCATCTGTAATGAGGGCGAATGCAACATTCAAGTCATCCCTGTACCTTGCTGGTAACCTGTGATCCCTGGGTGGATTTCTTCGCATAGGTGGCTACTCCACCTGATCATGTACCTCTGTCTGCGCATCAATATCGGCCCGCGTCTCATCTCTGTCCTCATGAGTATCAACCTTTTCTGATGTTTCTGGTTCATTTGTAGCATCCTTACGGAATAAAGACTTCTCATCAAACTTAACATCACGGCTAAGGGTGATCTTCCGTGTGACAGGGTCATATATTCGATATCCCTTTACACCATCACCATAGCCAACAAAGATCCCTTTTCTGGCCCTATGGTCTAGCTTATCTCTCTCAATTGACGGTACATAAGAGTAAGCCTCATAACAAAAAAAACTTGCAGACTTGAGTAGTCTAGCATACGACCACTCCACACTTTCTCAAGAATTTTACATTCAATTGTCATATAGGGTGACCGATTTATCAAGTAACAAGCCGTGTTAACGGCGTCAGTCCATAGCTCTTTGCCCAACCCAACATTACTAATCATGGATCGAGCTCTCTCCAAGAGAATCTGATTCATCCGCTCTGCCACACCATTCTGCTCTGGTGTGTGGCGCACTTTGTTGTGCCTCATGATCCCCTCCTCTTTACAATACGTGTTAAATTCCCTAAAAGTGAACACACCTCCATTATCGATTTTTAAAATTTTCAATTTTTGCCCTAACTGATTCTCCACCATCACCTTCCAATACTTGAAGGTCGTGAAGACATCGGATTTAATTTTCAGAAAATAAACCCAAACCTTCCTGTTATAGTCATTAATAAACGACACGAACCACGATGACCCACCAATAGAAATAACGGGCGACGACCCCCATACATCGGAATGGACATAATCAAGCACCCTTTTACATACATGTTTCCCCCCTTAAAAGACAATCTAGACTGTTTCCCATATATGCAGTATTCACATATACTAAAGTCTATAGATTTAAAGGAAGGAATCAAAGATCGTTCAGAGAGTACCTTCATGCCCCGCTCGCTCATGTGGCCTAAGCATGCATGCCACATACGTGCAAACGTGAAATCTGTTACAGTTGCTGCAGCTCCACCTACTGAAGTGCTTCCAATTAGCCTGTAAATGTTACCATGCCTCTGTCCCTTCATAATTACAAGGGCCCCCTTTGAAACTTTGCAGAACCGATCAAAATCAGTGAACTTGCACCCCAATGCTTCAAGTGCACCAAGGGAGATCAGATTCTTCCTCAATCTTGGAACGTGCCTAACTTTCGTCAAGGTCCGTTCGATCCCATCGAACATCTTGATGCGCACAGTACCAATCCCCATAACCTTGTAGGCGTAGTCATCGCCTAGAAATACCGACCCTCCCTCATACTCCCTGTAGGAAGTAAAGATGCTCCTATTTGGGCACATATGATATGAGGCCCCGGAGTCCATGATCCACTAATCACAGAGAGATCCATCCTTTGACACCGTCAAGACCTCACACACATCACTAGCACCTTCCTTGGCTTCAGTGGTATTGGCTTACCTAGAAGAATCACCTAACTTCTCCTTCTTATATTTAGGAGTCTTGTAGTCCTTCTTCATGTACCCAACTTGGCCACATCCCCAACACTTCAACTTACCTTTGCCCTTGCCCTTCGATTTGGATCGAGAACGTGACAATCCTTCACCTCGCTCAGAATTCATTCCTCTCATAAACAGTGCTTCGTAGGAGGAATTAGTATCACCGCTTTTCTGTCTCATGGCCTTCGATTGAATGGCTGAGACAACGGTCTCGACACTAATAGTGTCCCTACCCGCGCACAACGAGTCCCTGAGTGACTCATATGAACTAGGGAGCGAGTTCAACAAGATCAAGGCTCGATACTCGTCCTTCATCTGCTCACCAAAATCAAGCAACTTGCAAATCAGTTTATTGAACGTACTAATGTGGTCCTCCACGTCTGTCCCATCCGCCATCTTCAAAGTGAAGAGTTGCATCATTAAATGCATGCGATTTTCTAAAGACTTCTTCGCATAGATGTTCTCTAACTTGGTCCATGTTTCTACAATAGTCTTTTCCTTCATGACGTTATAAAGGACGTCATCAAAAGGCACAATTGGATTGAGGCCATTGCCTTCTCATCTATCTTCGTTCACTCATCATCTTTCATCTCGGCAAGGCGCTTTCCAAGGGCATTCACGATCCCTTGCTGAGTTAGGATGGCACGCATCTTCACATTCCATAACTCGAAGTTATTTTTGCCCGAAAACTTCTCAACGTCAAACTTTGTACTTGAAGCCATAAGATCATTTCAGAAAACTTCTTCTTCAACCCTCCAACGATAGCTTTGATACCACTTGTTGGTAATCCGGTCAACGGAAACACCGAAGAAGATCAAACAATCACCACACAACTACACAAGTAATCAATGCAAAAGTAAACGAATTTTACGTGGAAAACCCTTGCGGGAAAAAACCACGGCACAAGGCAACACCTTCCACTTTAAATTCAGATGATTACAGAGCTAGAACTACCCGAGTAGATCCCAAAGATGAACAAGGCACACAAACTCTCAATTCCTCTCTCCCAATAACCCTAATCTCATTTAGAACAGCTAGGTATTGCTTAGCATGAGGTCTAGCACGATTAGGAAATATATATATAAGAAGAAACCTGAAATTAAAAACAAATAGCGCGAAAACCGCACAATGCTACAAATTCTGCAGGCTGCAGTCCAGAGAGATTTCGCCAACTGCTGCCTCAACTCAGACCTGTCCCCAGACCGGTCTGAGCATCCTGCGACCGGTCTCAAAAGCTCAAAAAACGTCCAGAGATTTTGGACTCAAAAACTGTGCAATCTGTCCATTGGCCGACCGGTCACCCGACCGGTCGTGGGACTCGGTTAACGCACAATAATAAGGCCTTCACAACAATGGATGTCACACAGCAGGCGCACATAGCTTTCATTTACAAGAACTACCTGTGATGGCACAAGCTATTCATTTCATTTCGGATCTTCTATGTAGCGCCCAAAACACACAACTGAAAGTATATATATCACCAGTTTTATCACATAAAACATCAAATCTGTGTGACACACCGTGCTGTATATATAATCTACTGCGTGCGTCTGATGGAGAACCTTATTTAAATGGTTTATAAAAAATATTAGCACAATAAAATACTCCAATGTGCTTCTCCTAAAACTGCCACGTTCAGCTGTATTGTTCGCATGAGTTTTCATCAAGCAGATTTTTGTATTGTCACTTCACCTTGGTGAGTTACATTTGGTTAACGGATTAGATGGAAGATACAATGGCGACCCCACTTACAAACCAATGGTTGCCATCGTATCCCCATTATTTCCTTCGGCGTGGCCTGCATGAGTTGTGGATGTGGTTATTTATATTCGAGGGCCTAGAATTTGAGGATAAAATTAAAACCTGATCAATAGAGGGGATTTTACGTATACTAGACATCACAGAACGTGAGTGTTTCAAAGTATGCATAAAATGGGGTATAAATAGGTGGTGCAGGGAAATATGGTTATAAAACACCTGACCTCTGTGGGCCCACACTGTTCTATATGTAAAATTCACTTCGTGAGTCCACCATGTTGTATATGCAAAGTCCACTCCTTCCATCAAGTAAGAACCCTCATGTTCACTGTAAATATAGAGTGTTGGATCAATATATAACAAACTTAGATGGGCCACACCAATGGGAACAATGAAATATTGCACCAAAACTTCTATGTTCATGTGGGGTGGTATGTCTGAGATTTGGATCAAATTCATTTTTTGTCCTTTTCCTTTTATCTCGGTGAGAAACACCTAAGTACCAAGTTTGGTGAAAGATAAACACTATGGTGGTGTTGGGCGCATAAGCATCATTAGAACGAATCAAACATGCAATAGAGAGAAATATTCAAGCATGCACAAAAACACAAATTTTTATGCGGAAAAATCTTGTGGGAAAAATACTACAGCACTAAGCGACGATCAATCCAGTATATTCAAAAAATTGCGATAAATGGAACAACTTAAAGTATCGAAAACCTTAACTTTTTCCGTTGCAAAGCATTGACATTGTGTAAGTTCCTCGTTTTTTTATCCTAATCATGTTTAGGAGAGTCCTTATATACCCCCATATTAGATTAAGAAACAAAACTAGCACTTTCTTAAACTTACAAATCTCATTCGATTGATCCAACTGAACCTTTTAGTCTACCAAAAACACCATAGAGTACTTCGGTCAACCGAAACAAGCCCTGGCTGACCGGGAACATCACAACGAGCTTTGGTCCACCCAATTGTCAGTCAACCAAACTTCACTGCACCATATTAAAGTCACTCGATCAACAGGTGGCCACACTCATAAACTTATAGTTAGCATCTCATACCCATCGTTCTATGTAGTACGGACAATCTAATTTATGGGACTGGCTGATTATTTTCTCCAAGGGTATCATCCAAGAACACATTAGATGAAGAGAGTGGATGTCACATATAGCAGGTAGCATTTGGTGAGCCAAAGAGTTTTCTTTTTTCTTCTTTTCTTTTTATTTATTTTTTGTTGTAGGCCCACGTAAAAAACACATTCTATGGAGGGGTAGAAACCGTGCGGTAAAAGAACCATGAAGGAGGGGTGGAAGTTGCTAACGGAGGAAATAGGTAGATGTTTTCAGAGAGAACAAAAAATTCTTTAATATTTGTCTTTATGTCTAAACCGATTTTAACAATTGCTAAAGCTGGTTAATCTAAAATTATTTCTTTAATCGGACGGCTGGTAAAGGTGTTTGAAGCTCTAGCCTACGTCGTGACTGAAACAACCTCCTAATAAAATTAAGTTTGATCAGCTTGAATGTTAGTTATTTGTCCCTTCTTCTAGGAGTCTTGTTTCTGTTAGGAACTGGTGTATCGTCATTCATTATTGTTTATGTTTTGAGGTGTCAGAAGATTGAAATGGTCCATGTCGTGTACTCTATGGACTATCTAGATAAGCTAATGCTGAAGGGATGATTGTGACCATCAGTAAGCGTAGGTGAAATTGACCACGGGAGACGATACTAGAGTTGGTAGACTGAGAGTGGCAAAGTGCTTCCCTTCAAAAGCGTTAGCAAGTGATGGGAGTGAGGGTTAGGTAGTAGTGTTCCTCACTTTAAGGCGAGTGTAGGTAGATAACACCTTATTATTGCTTGCCTTTGGAAATCAAGCTATTGGTAGAGCCAACTGGACTGGACTCCTTACCACCGTGGCACACAGGCGGAAAATCCAAGCTATCACAACCTTACATTTGTTTAATAAACTTTTTGTTTTATTTTTGAAGGAGCCCTTATATTCAAAGCTAGGGAAAACTCTACAGCAGCGCCTCCCCATTCGGGACGACCCATCACTAAAAGAAAGGCGACCCCTCCTATCATATACAACTCAACACAACCCCCTGCTAGCACTTTCTAATACAACTTAGCCCAACTCTTTTTAATGAACTATGGCCCACCTGACTAAGTGGTCCTGGACTGAGCTGATTCTCGGGTTAGGGCACCCACATAGTGTGGTGCACCTAGGATATTGGATGGATTGAATTTCGTAACTACGTGACATGCTGACACGTGTGCCATGTGGAGTAGCTTCCTTGTGTACGTGCGTGGGCTTAGCAGCAACGGAATTATATCATTCGGCACCCAAGGGTCTCTGCAGTGTACTCGGTCGTCTTTTTTTTTCAAACAACAACACATCCATGGTACCTCCCAAAGTATGGACGATCCCAACCATTGAACCATCTGTTAATCATCAGGATCACTCCAAACTACTGACCGTAGGATCTCCATCGTACACGTGAAGCCCACCTGCACAAAATAGGTGATAAAATTGATATCCCCGTGCTTCAGGAGTCAGGTCTAGAGTTGGCATTAGGTCCGGTCGACCAGCGGGTCAACTAGTGGGACCCACTTTTGAAGCGGTCTTCTGGCCAAGCTCAATGGGTAGCGGTTCATGCTCGGGCTAGAAATGTGGCCCATTTGTGTAAATGAATCGAGCTTGGGTTGACGGATCGGCCCATATTGGTTATATGGGTTGGGCCAGAAGACTTGGCCGGACCCAAAACCGGAGCAAAATAATAAATAAAAAAAACAAAAAAGCAAAAGTATTGATGACTTTTTTTCTTTTTTTTCTTTTTTAAGGATGTGCACAATCTTAGTGTCCTATTCTTCTAAAACTGAGTTAGGTTGTGGTGGCCGAGTTACTTCGTGTGTCAAGCCTTTTAACCCCTTTTACAGTTACGTGAGTCGGGTTGGGCTTAATGAGTATTTAAGTGGGTTGGATCATGTCAGAGGGTAATGGGCCAGTGGGTTAGAAATGGGTTGGGCTTGATATGACTACTGTGTAATCCGAACAGGACCGGTTGCCACCCGTAGTTATGACCCAATAATAAGTCATCTCCGTGATAAGTTCTAGATGGATTATCTCGTCAGAAGAACTAGCGCAGGACAGTGGGCTGGCAGGGTAGGTGCCTGTCCTAAGCGGGGCCTGCGGTGGTGGTCTAACCATGTTTTGGAGAGTGTCCTGATTCACACCTTAGCAGCGGCTGATGTTACACCTCACACTCTTGCCTAACGGTGAAAATATTTGCTGATTGATTTTATCAGAGTCAATGAATATCGCTGCTCCTCTGGCGAAAAAACTTCATTGGAGAAGCTGGGCCCACCTTATATCCATGCCGTCCATTTGTTTTGAAAACTTATTTTAGGGCATGATCCAGTAGATGAAGCAGATCTAATTCTCAGGTGGAACATAATAAATGAAACAGTGGTAATCGACTGTTAAAAACTTTTCGTGGACCACCAAAGTTTTCGATCAAGCTGAAATTTGTGTGGTCTCGTCATCCAGGTCTTTGTGACCTTATCAACAGGTTGGATGGCAAATAAACATTCCAGTGGCCCCCATGAAGTTTTTAATTGTGGGGACTCAATCACGACTGTTTCCTTTGGTATGATCCACCTAAGATTGGACCTCCTCCATTTTTTTTATCATACTGTAAAATGAGCTGTCAAAATGGATGGATAGTGTGGATGTAAGGCACATACATCACAGTGGGCCCCACAGGGATCCATCCAAACCGCACCCTAAATGGATGGTTCAAATTGTCGTACTAATTGAGTGCGTTGGCCCCAATTGGGCGACAAGGCGATTGCATCTTACCCGTGCCAGGATAGACTCGGTCCTCGCAGGGACTCTGTGCGTCAACCATGATGTATGTGTTTTATCCACAGCCCATCCATTTTAAGAGATCATTTAAACCATGAGCCCCATGAGGAGGCAGATCTAAGGTTCAAGTGGGCCACACCACTGGAAGCAGTGTGGTGGCCATGACGCCATTATTGAAACCATCCTAAGGCCCACTGTGATGTTTATTTGCCATCAAAGGCCTGTTCATAAGGTCACATAGACCTGGATGAAGGGCAAACACAAATGTGTCGACTTGGTAAAAAAAAAAATTGTGGCCGCCAAGTTTTCAACCGTGAGTGTTCCATCCCCATTTTTCCTATGGTATGGTCCACTTCAGCGTTGGATCTTTACCTTTTTGGGGCTTGTATTCATGCCAGGATATAAAGGATGGTCTTCAAGCTAGCCATATATAATAGAATAGACCGGCATAGCAGCTAGGGCTAAAAGACGGGCAGGTTCAACCCAACCAACCTGTGACCGACCCTACACTGGGTTGGGGTTGGGCACGAAGTATCAACTAATCTCGAGCTTGGGCTATGAGAACACCAACCCAATGAAGTTTAGGTCAGGCTTGAGTTGAGCTCTTGGGTTGCCCGATCCAACCCAAACCTGATCTATATACAAGTTAATTACTTATAATTTTATTGTACTTTAGTTAAGTAAACTTATTAGTTTATATTACTTTAGTAAGTAAACTTTTGAAATTTGATAGGCGTGAATGCTAAAAGAGTAGTTATCCTATATTTTAGCTTATTTGTTTATAAAAAGTGAAGTGCTCAACAATAAATAACTACATATATAATTATAAAGTTATAAGTACAAAAAATAAGATGTGTATTGAAATATAATAGACTAATGTAATAATGAAAATGTTAGCATGTATCAACCCGACCAACCTGATCGACCTGACTGAGCCCGCTTGGGTTGGGCTTGGGTTGAGAATTCCCAACCTAAGGTTGGGTTGGGTTGGGTTAGGTTAGGGTTGAGGTATAGGAACCTTGGGTTAGGTTGGGGTTAAGCACCAACCCGAACCAAGCTGCTCGACTTTTAGCCTTAGTAGCAGCCAACGGCAATCTGTTCTCACCTTTGTAAGATAACATGGCAAAATGGATGGAAGGTGTGTATAAAATGCGTACATTATGATGGACCCCACAGAGCTACTGCTAAGACCGAGTCTGTCGTGGAGGGGTAGGAGGCAATTCGCGTACCTTGGTCACAACGAGAGCGGCTTACACGTATGTGCCTCGAGCGTAGAGATATCTCTGTGCCTGCAGCTGCGTGGGGTTTATAGAAATGTCAGTGACAAATAAACTCTGTACATCTGTTTCCAAAGACCACAATAGCAGAGGATTCTAAAAATCAGGCAGATCAACACTCAGGTAGGCCATACCAAAATAACAGTGGGAACAGCAACGACCATAGTTGAAACTTTCCTAGAGTTGACCATGATGTTTATAACCATCAGGCGTTCAATCCCCATTGTTTCGTTTAGTATGGCCCACCTAAGTTTTTGATCTTCCTTATTTTTAAAATATTGTCCTACTATGATCTTTCAAAACACATGGATAGAGTAGATTTGTCATGGGCATCTTTGTGGGCCTCAAGCTGGATTGACATGATAGAGTTGCCTCAACCAAGCTTTCGAGGGAAGTTTGAGCTCAGTTCAAGCATGGAAAAAACAATAAATCAGGCCCAAAGGCCAAGCCCGGCTTAAAACTGTTTAAAATTCGAACCCAAAGGAAGCCCAAAGACCATTGACACCCCCCTTCCTTTTATAAAGAGTTTCAGCTCTCATTTCTATGCTCTCTTCCGATGTGGGACTAAACAACATACCTAGTCAACTCGAGTTCCAACTAAGTCAACTGAGCTGAGAATCGAGCTACAAATGAGCTGAGTTTCGAGTCAAAACGAATTGAGCTAGGCCCAACTAGACCTAAGCTCGAAAATCATTTTGAGCATGGAAAAAAGGCTTGACTTGCTTCAGAGCCAACATTCGAATTGAGCTATTCCGAGCCATGCCGAGTCGAGCGAGCTAATTAAGCCAGCTCAACTCATGGATAGCTCTAATGATGATTGTCATTGGGAGGAAATTCAATTGTGTACTAAGTAAACTTTGTTGGGCCCACCGTGAATGTATGTGATTTATCCACGTCGTCCATTTATTTTTCAACTCATTTTAGGGGTTGAGCCCAAAGTTGAAGCATATCCAAATGATGTAGAGAGGGTAGCCAAAGAATACATGATCATTACAATGAGGGAAGGAAGGAGTTGAAATTCAGGAAAACGACCAGCCGACAGGTCCCGTCGACTGGTTGCTTACCCCTGTGTACCGACCAAATTTCAGCTGAAAACCAGGCCTTCAAACTGGACTATGCGGGGACTCATCGACCGGTCGAATTTCCCCATCAATCGGCTGAATTTCTTCATAAAGAGGGCCTTGTTGGTGGACAGTTTTGCGTCCAACGACCGGTCGACCAAAGGCCATCGACCAATCAATACTGAATTGCGACTGGTTGATAGCCCTTATCAACCGATCGTCAGGCGCCGATCTTTTGCGTGCGAACTTACCGTTTGTTTTTTGTTCTTATTAAGTTTCTTTCTAATCTTAGTTTTAGGGTTTCTTACGAGTTTAGGAGTATTTGAACTCTTTTTTATTTTGTGTTTAAAGATCATTATTCATCTTTTTATCAATAAATCTTTGCTTTTCTCTTCTCTCATGGATTCAAGGAAGTCTGGTTGACGATTTTCGAAGGTTCTGTAGATTCGAAGTAGATATTGGTGAGGGAGACGGTGATCGATCTCATCACATCTACACCTGTGCCAAGTTGGTATCAGAGTGAGGAAAACCCTCGAGAAGATGGCCTTTAGAAGTGTCTCACCTACTAGCCCAGGTGGAAGATGCATAGGCATTTCAATAGCAGGTCTCAAGTTGAAATGCCAAGGAGATACACTAACCCCACCGGTGGATGGGTGCATCGTATGACCAATCGTGTAAGTATGTTGCCCAGCTAACAAGGTGGGTGCGTTGCATGATTAACTAAAAAAGAAGAAGAAGAAGAAGAAGATGGCCTCCAACGACGGCAACGACAGAAACCCCATAGATAGTGTTATAGGGGATCAAGCTCTGACTGCAGCAACTTTCAGAGAATTTAGACGGGAGAGTTTACAAGCTATGCAAGGGATGTAAGCTTTGCCCGACCGTATCACCGCATTACTCGCTCCACCCAAGCTCTTGATGACATTCAGCCTCATGTGGCTGCGTTGCCACACAACCCCATCGTTTGTAAAGTGTTGTCGATGGCCAACCGCCGGGCTAATACAGAAGAATTTGAATCTAGCGATGATGATTTCAAGAACATAATGTTTTGACAGCCCGTAGCCAAAGATATGCGTGTTGATCGTGCTGAAAGAGAGTTCCGAGGTAAGGGTGATCTATCCAATTTTAACAAACTACTCAACATCGAGGATTTTCTTGATTCGTTAGCCGAATTTGAAATATGCTTTGACTACATGGATGTTCCAGAGAACAAGCAAGTGAAACTTGTCACGTAAAAGTTAAAATCAGGTGCTTCTGCATGGTGAGAACAGTTACAGATCATGCGCACTCGTCAGAATAATCTCTCCATCTGTTCGTGGCCGCGGATAAAGCGTTTGATGTAATCGAGATTTTGCCCAGCAATTATGAACAAATACTGTTCCAACAATACCAAAACTACAAGCAAGCAATCAATCCATCATAAAATACTTAGTCAAGTTTGATCGCTTGACAACGTGGAATGAGTTATCCGAGACGGATGCTCAGAAAGTTATGAGATTCATTGATGGCTTAAGGCCCACAATACAGGACCAAGTTCATCTACACCTGGTCTGAACCATAGAAGAGGGAACCAAACTTTCTACCCGCGTAGAATCACAACTAGCGAGAGCTCATGTGTGTACCTATCCCTCGACCCGACATGTCACAATGAGCCCCACGTAAGATTCAGGTATGTCAAAGGGAAAATAACCAGTTGATGAGCATGCTCAGCCCCCAACAATCGCGAATTGTGACATGAGGGCGGTCCAACGAGGCCTCAACGAACACTCCCTACAACAGCAGGCCCAAGTCAGACTCTTAACCCTTATGGTCGACCAAGGCTAGACCATTGTTTTTGTTGTGGCCAACCGGGCCATTTTCTAATGCGTATCGTCAACGTCCTACAACCCACCTTACTACCAATGAGCAAGCGGCTGAGGAACAATATGCGGACAAGGAACCTAGATTCGACGAGTTTGAATAATTCTAAGAGAGAGAGGCTGAAGGTACAGAATGGTTGGCTGAGGACTGTGGTGAGTCCTTAGTCGTGAGACATTTATGCTACACTCCAAGGAATAAGGTGCATCCCAGTGCCACAACATATTTCGTACTCGTTGCACTATGAATGAAAAAGTTTGTGACGTTATCATTGATAGTGGGAGCAGTGACAACATTGTGTCCAAGGTTATGGTGGACAAGCTACGGTTACCGACAATAAAACATCCATCCCCATATTTCATCGGTTGGATTAAGAAGTTCAGCGATACAAAGGTAACCGAATAATGCTTAATTTCTTTTTCCATTAGTAGAAGTTACAAGGACACAGTGTTATGCAATATAGTTAATATGGAAGCCTGTCATATGCTCCTCAGTCGACCGTGGTAGTCATACCGAGATGCGACCCATCGGAGACGAGACAACACGTATATGTTCGTCAAAGATGGGGGGATATGGTGTTAGCTCATAGGGCACCAGAGAGTCGCCCGGAGACTTCTGAAGTGGGGGGGGTGGGGGTTCTCTCATTGTCATACGAGAGTTTATAAAAGATTTGAAAGAGATGGGTGAGGTTTATTCTTTGGTGGTGAAGGAGAATGGATAAAAAAAGACGAACATACCTCTGACTCTTAAGTCATTACTAGATGAGTTCAGAGATATCTGGCCCGAGGACCTCCCTGATGTTTTACCACTAATAAGAGATATTCAACACCACATTGACTCATCCCATAAGCTAACTTAACCAATCGGACGCATTATTAGTTGAGCCCAAAGGAGAGTGAAATCCTTTAAGGGTTGGGTGAAGATTTACTAAAGAAAGGACTCTTGAGGGAAAGTATGAGCCCTTGTGCGGTGCCAGTTTTATTGACACCAAGGAAAGATGGTAGATGACGTACGTGCGTTAATAGTAGGGCGATTAACAAGATTACTATCAAGTACAGATTCTCAATACCCCAGCTAGATGATATGCTTGATTTGATGGAGGGCACTAAGGTGTTTTCCAAGCTTGATTTGAGAAGTGGATATCATCAAATTCGTATCTGCCCCAGTGATGAGTGGAAGACAGCTTTCAAAATAAAAGAAGGGCAATATGAGTGGCTTGTTACGCTATTTGGGTTGTGAAACGTACCAAGTACATTTATGCGCCTCATGAGTCAGATTTTGAAATCGTTTATAGGTAGGTTCATAGTGGTGTACTTTAACGACATCTTGATTTACAGCTAAGACAAACCAGAACATATGGGACACCTCAGACAAGTTTTTCAGGTGTTATAAGGTAACAAGCTATACTTGAACTAGAAGAAGTGCAATTTTCTAACCAATCATCTGTTGTTCTTGGGCTTTGTGGTGTCATCCACGAGTATTCGGGTGGAAGAAGAAAAGGTCAGGGCCATTTGAGAGTGGCATAGCTCGACCAACATCTATAAAGTGTGTAGTTTTCATGGGTTGACTACCTTCTACCTTCGATTTGTAAGAAATTTCAGCACCATCATCACACATATTACTAATTGTATGAAAAATGGTCCGTTTCAATAGATGAATGAAGCTGATAGAAGATTCATTGAAATCAAACAACAACTATCATCCACTCCATATTTAGTTCTTCCGAACTTTGAAAAAGTTTTCGAAGTGGATTGTGATGCATCATATGTGGGAATTGGAGTGGTCTTATCCAAGGAAGGAAAGCTTATAGCCTTCTATAGTGAGAAGTTTAGTGAGACCAGGAAGAAGTGGTTTACATAGGAGATCGAGTTATATGTTGTAGTACATGCCCTCCATCATTGGCGACACTACCTCATTCAGAGGGATTTTGTTCTTTACACAGACCATTAGGCTTTGAAGTTTATAAATAGCCAAACTAACATAAGCCATATACATGCCAGGTGGATCTCATTTTTACAGGAGTTTACGTTCATGCTGAAGAATAAGTCTGGCCAACAGAACAAGGTTGCAGATGCATTTAGCCACTGAGTTGCCCCTCTCGTCACCATGACCAATGAGGTTGTCAGGTTCGACTACCTCAATGAGTTGTACACAGAAGACGAAGACTTTAAGGACGAATGATTGCGAAGTAAAGACGATCATCCTGGTGATTTCCACATCCAGGATGGGTTCCTATTTTATCAGAATCGTTTGTGTGTCCCACAGAGCTCATTACATGACAAGATCATCATCGAGCTCCATGGCAGTGGCCTTGGAGGCCATTTGGGTCATGACAAGATGAAGGAACTGGTGGAAGAATGATACTTTTGGACTCACCTAGGCCATGATGTAGGGAAGATGATTCAGCAGTGCTACATGTATCAAACCTCCAAGGGTCACTCTTAAAACACGGGACTTTACACTCAATTACCCGTCCCCAAAAGCTCTTGGGAGGACATCTCCATGGACTTTATATATCTTGGATCTCCCACGAACACAATGCAGCATGGACTCTGTTTTTGTGGTAGTAAACAGGTTCTTAAAGATGGCTCATTTCATTCCTTGAAAGACATACAACATGATAAATGTAGCTAATCTTTTCTTCAGGAAGGTAGTGAGATTGCACAGAATGCCCAAGACGATTTCGTCAGACCGTGATACAAAGTTTGTGAATCACTTTTGGAGGACTGTGTGGAGTCGATTTGAGACACAACTTCAGTTCAGCATCGCGTATCATCCACAGACTGACAGAAAGAATGAAGTTGTGAACAGGATGTTAGGAAACCTTATATGGTGCATTTCCGAGGAAAAGCCAAAATAGTGGAACTTAGCTAGCCTTGTCTCAAGCTGAGTTCATCTTCAACAACATGGTAAACTATTCAACAGAGAAGTCATCATTCCAGATCGTCTACAAATGAGTTCCTTATCACACGCTAGACTTGGTTCCTTT
This sequence comes from Liriodendron chinense, assembly GCA_003013855.2. Taxonomy (NCBI): domain Eukaryota; kingdom Viridiplantae; phylum Streptophyta; class Magnoliopsida; order Magnoliales; family Magnoliaceae; genus Liriodendron; species Liriodendron chinense. The sequence continues at coordinate 4,219,249 of PVNU02003892.1, read as the reverse complement.
GCCCAAGCTCCCAGGCATGAGCATCGCTGTAGAACATATGATTGAAAGGATCACTGAATTATATGAAGAAGTTTGGGCAAAGCTTATAGAGGCGAATGAAAAATACAAGAGGTTGCCGAGTTAAGGTGTTCGAGGTTAGAGATCAAGTGATAGTCTATCTACAAAAGGAACATTTTCTACCGAGTACCTACAACAAGATGAAAGACAAGAAGATTGGTCTGGTGTCGATCCTCAAAAAACTGAACGACAACGCTTATGTAGTTGACCTTCAAGAAGAGTTCAAGATCTCAAGAACCGTCAACGTTATGGATTTATTTGAATATCATAAACCGGAGACAAGCGAGAACTCAGGGTCGAGTTCTTTTGAAGTGGGAAGGACTGATGTAGAGAGGGTCGCTGAAGAATACATAATCAGGATTGACCAAAGCAAGGAGGGAAGGAAGGAGTTGAAATTCAGGAAAATGACCAGCCGATAGGTCTCATCGACCGGTTGCACACCCATGTCGACCGATCGAATTAATCCTACCGACCGGCAGAATTTCAGCTGAGAACCAGGCCTTCACAATGGACTGTTCGAGGACCTGTCGACTGGTCAAATTTCCCCATCGACAGGCCAAATTTCTTCACAAAGAGGGCCTTGTTGCTGGACATTTTTACGTCTGCCCCTGTCAACCGACCCATTATGCGCCGATCTTTTGCACACGAACTTACCATTTATTTCTGTTTTTATTAAGTTTCTTTCTAATATTAGTTTTAGGGTTTCTTACGGGTTTAAGAGTATTTAAACTCTATTTATTTCATGTTTAAGGATCATTATTCATCTTTTTAACAGTAGAACTTTGCTTTTCTCTTCTTCACATAGTTTTCAGAACTCTTCCCTTGTGGGTGGATTTAATAAAGTCTGGTTGACGATTTTCGAAAGCTCCGTTAATTCAGAGTAAGTATCGATGAGAGAGACGGTGATCGATCTCATCAGGTCTACGCCTACCCCATGAAAGCTCAAGTGGACCACACCACAGGAAACGGTGGGAATAATGATTTCCACTGTTGAAACCTTTCTAGGGTGACAGTGATGTTTATTCGTCATCCAACCTGGTCATCATGGACTAAGGAAAACACAAATATCAGCTTAATGAAAAGCTTACGCGGACCGTTATAATTTTTCAACGGTAGAAGTTCAATTCACACTGTTTCTTGTGGTGTAGTTAACTTGAGTACTCTCCATTTTTTGGCGCAAGCCCTAAAAGTATACGTTAAAATGGATGGACGGAGTGGATAAAACACATAAATCATGGTGGGCCCCACAGAGTTTACTTAGTACACAGTCCGCTTCCCATAGGGAGAGTATGCATGTGCCTAGTGCAGCCATGTGCTCTCAGTCTCTCGGGATTGGGATTCCCCTATATATATATATCTATCCTGACGCAGGGAGGACGTGGTAGGTCGATCACCGTCTCCCTAACCGATAGTTCTCGAATCCACGAGAAGAAATAAAAGATAAAAAGAGGAAATAAATTCTAAATAATTGATTTATTGATAATTGAATCCATAAAAATGAAATTACAATGCATATAAATAGGAAACTAAACCCTAGGTGAAGTATTAGAATCCAACTCCAACTAAAACTCCTAGAAAACGCAACTTACTATAAATAGTAAACTTACTATTTATAGAAGTCATTCAATCCTACTAGAACTCTTGGTTTTCGGCCAAAAATAGAAAGTTATCAAATGGCCTCAACCACGTGGTTCTACTAGATATTCTAAGCCTTTTTCATGTTGGACACTAACTCTAAGCCCTACAGATGCAAAGTTATGATCGAATTAAAACCTACTATAAATAGTAAAACTGAAAATAAACTAGCCTAATGACCGTCGATACGGTCGATTCTCGCGATTCCGGCTTGGGCAACCTGGCGTAGTGGGTTGGTTGGCTAAAGTAGCTCGAGCTACCCCAAATTGATATATTATACGTCCCGTAACTCATTCCAGTTTGTGAGATACGACCGATTTACGGTCCTGACAGTCCGGATCACTTTCGACCCCGACCGGTCTTCTTTTGCTCTAGTTGGGCCATGAAATAATCAGCGACCCGTTCTACATCAGAATAAGAAGCCGTATCAGCTTGAAGATAAATTATGTTCAGGGGCGGAGCCAGGATTTTCTTTTAGAGGGGGCAAGGCGTAAGCATGAAGCAACGATTAACGAATAAATAAAGACCATTTCTTTTCATGCCTCGATAAAAGTAGATATATAAACTAACAAAAAAATGATAAAAAATAAAACTTACATGGTGATTAGAGAAATGATTTTTGAGATCTTTTGAAAATCAAGATAAAATGAAATCTCTCATTTTCTCCTTCGTTCTTAGGAAAAAAAACCTAAGGGTTAGGCTTTCTCACAAAACCCTCTCTCTGACTGTGAAAGAGTGGAGCGGATTAGCTATTACCTTTGTGGGTATTACCCTAACCTTGTGGGGCCTATCTTGATGTATCTTTTGTATATCCACACCATCCATCTATTTTTTCATATTATTTTAGGACACATTCCCAAACCTTAAGAAGATCCAAATCTAAGGTGGACCATACCATTAGAAACAGTGATGAATGACCATTAAAAACTTTTCATGGGCCACACAAGTTTTGGATTAAGATTATCTTTGTATTTTCTCTTCATCCTGATCTTCTTAACATTATCACCAAGTTGGATTGAAAATAAACATTAAGCAAACCTTAGGATGGGCTCTTCGAAAATTTTAATGGTGAGGCTCTCAATCACCACTGTTTCGTGTGATGTGGTGCACCCAATATTTGGATCTGTATAACTTTTGGTACCCCATTCTAAATTGGGCTGGAGAAACGGATGGACGGAGTGGATATACAAAAAATTATCAAGGCGGGCCATACAGTAAGGATAACACCCACTAAATTGTTTCCCGGTTAATACCTAATCCGCTCCCATAGAAGAGGGATTTGGACATTAGGAAGCGGATTTCTTGTGAAAGCCTTTCGTGGGGAGTTCTTGCGTAAGGAAGCTGGGTGGGGCCCACCATGATGTTTATGAGAAATCCACCTGGTTCATACGTTTTGCGAGCCCATTAATTGTAAGACATGTGCCAAAATATTAGACGGATCCAAAACTAAAGTGGGCCACACGAGAGGACACAATGGGGAAAGAAATGCCTACGGTTGAAACCTTCATGAGCTCTTGCCTTCATGTTTTTATACCATCCAAACGGTATGTAAGGTCATTCCCATTGGGATGAACTGAAAACACAAAAAACTTAGCCTAATGGTGGTCATTCAATTCCAGTTAAGTTTTGGATCCGTCTCATTTTTTGTCACATATCTTTAAATGGGCTCACAAAATAGATGGACGGGGTGGATTTTTCATAAACATCATGGTCGGCCCACCTCGCTTCCTTGTGCAGTAACTTTGCTTTAGTCCGAAATCCCTGTACAAATATTCTCGCAGGGGGGCCTCTCTCGATTACACCTATGGACACGCTTTATGGGCCCTGTCATGATGTATATGTTTCATCCACACTGTTCATCCATTTTTCCAGCTCATTTTAGGTCATGATACCAAAACTCATGAAGATCCAAAGCTCTAATGTACCACAACTCATAAAACGGGAATTTAATTCTCACAGTTAAGAAAAAAAAGGGCAAAAAATAAAAATTTTCAAGGGGGGGTCGCCCCTACGTGGCTCCACCCCCAATTATGTTTATCTTTTTCATTTTTTTTATAAGATAAATTTATTTTTCATGTAATTCAAATTAAGTCTCCCATAAGGACTAAAAAGTTGAATATTATGTGTAGTATGTTTGTAAATCATTATGTTTGAGAACTTAGAATAGAAAAACTTGGAATAATAACTTTAAATTTCCGTCATTTTGTTATGAATGCCATAAATATGGAAAATAAATATGAATATGTGGAAATATATCCCTAGCATATTAAGGTTACCACCCAAAAACTCGGCCTATTGTGTTGTCCACGAGAGTCGAAATTTTGGGGCGTTACAATTGGTCTTCAATGAGTCTTATCTTATGTGTGTAAGGTCCAACAGGATTTTCCTATAGCCAGAAGCTATGTGAGGCCCACTGATATGTCTGTGTGACATCCACACTATCCATTAGTTTCACCTGCTCACAGTAGGCCTGAACACAAAAATGAGGCAGATCCAAAACTCAGAAGGGCAACGCGGCAGGAAAAAGTGGGGATTGAAAGCCCACCATTGAAACCTTCTCAGGGCCACAGAATTTTTTTAATCAGACATTTTTTTGTGTTTTTAGTTCATTCCAGTGGGAATAACCTTATGAACAGTTTGGATGGTATATAAAGATTTGGTGGGCTTCCATCCCATTGTTTCCTGTCATGTGGCCCACTTGAGCTTTGGAAATGCTTGAACTTTAGGGCCACTTAATAAATTGAGCTGGAAAAACTGATGGACGGTGTGGATGTCACACAGACACCATGGTGGTCCCATAAGGCTTCCGCCTGTCTGTCCACCATTATCTGTGTGACATCCGCTCCCTCCAGCAGGTCAAATCAATGCTAGGAACTAGGGCCAAAGTTCATTCAGATAGACAACTGAGGCTGGTCACACCACAGGGAGCAATGAGCTAGACAAGAAATGGAAAGCTATAGCCAACGATCCACATTCAACCTACGATGAAGAGCCACTCAATGAGCAGACCTGCCTGATTGGACCGAAGTAAAATTCCCAATGGGGCCAACCTGTTGAACGGTCCAGATCTCACATATATGTGCCAATAACGCCAGATTGACTTCTGTTTGGCATTTGCAATGGGCTAGCATACACTATTCTTGTTTGAGCATCATCAGATCTTCCACCTGAGGTTTCGCACTGTACACTAACAATTCTAACAATTAATGATTATGCTAATCCAGATCATTGGTAATTTGTTACATCCAACTGTTGATGGGTCACCCAAATATTTCTCCAGATTAGAACATCCAAGCCTCCAATCTTGGACCTTTCCCGGTATTTCTCTTCTTAATCATCAATTTGTAGGCCATAAATTGAAACCTGAGGATTGTCCTATCAAGTCTATTTTTAGGGAAACAACCATCCATGGCAAAAGACAACAGACAAATGGACCAGATCACCGAACCATGGGCCACACTTGGCAGAACTGAAAACCGAGTACACCATGCAAACACATCGAGTTGGTTGATTAAATATTCCATTCTTTGGCCTCACTGCCATGGCTATTTCTCATATAAGCATCACTTAAAATTACAAATGAAAGAGATCCAATGCAAGTCCTTGTGTAATATGCACATGCACCATGCACAATGTGCCATTACCCATGACCCATCATATGCAACTACATGTACCATATTCCCATGCCCCATCTATTGTATGCTTTGCTACAACAAGTCCAAACCTCATATTAAATGGCCACCATTTTTCTATGGCTTCCTTAATACAAATATTTACAAAATCTGTTTAAATGAAAACATGAACATGGAAAATCTTGTTTTAATCTCTTCAACTTCTGTCTCCCCTCTTACCTATTTTGGAAATTCAAGACCCTGATGCAGTATGCAAACATGAAGGCGAAGAACACGCCGAAACCAACCAAGACTGCCGCGACGGGCCCCATGAAATTGCTTTTGTAGCCAAAGTGGTCTTCTATGTAGAATTTGATTGTCTGATTGCGCCCACCAGGCAGTTCGATTACATCCTCTAGATCGCCATACTGCGATATGATCAGACCGTAGACGGTCCATGCTACTGGGCAAATCCAGTAGTACCAGACCCACCACTTCGGGATTCTCTGCCATGGGACCAATCAAGAAAAGCATTAGTTACATGAGTTCAGAAATGCCTCAAACTTATAACAATCATAATAATTAGTTAAAGCTGAAGAAATAACATATGCCAATGTAACATGTCTGTGCAAGATCCCAATTGTTCATCACGTTGGCTGCACATTGTGTTCTGTAGACCGAAAATTGATCTGGCTAATCATCAGATGGGCCACAAGTGTGCGAAAATGGATGTTTGACATAGATGTGTTGTCCACTTGATGAGTATAGATGACCCAATTTTCAGTCTACGACACACAAACAAATGGGCTCATCTGATTAACCATCCAGATCCCCCCACACACATGCCACATTGGCACATATGGAGACAACTCTTGATCAAATAGATAAACACCCATCCATTGTGGAATCAGAACTTACAGGTCTAGGGATGAAGAAGCCAGAGAAGAGATTGAAGAGCGAATAGAAGGCGGCTGCAAAGATAGCTGCGACTTGGTGGTTTGGAGTGACCGACACGGTCATCATGCCATAGTAAGCAAAGTAGAGGAATGTGAAGAAGTTGACAAAGAAGAACCAGAAGAACTTTGCCACGGTCCACTGGAAGCTGACCATGGCATATACGATGAGAGTATAGTATGTGGTCTGAACGAATACGTAAGGTATTTCCATGATCACCTGTGTCAAAAACATTCACAACTCAGTTTCTTACCAGCATCACTGTCCCATTTATGTAATTAGAAAATTGAAGGTGAGAAGGTATGCTAATTAATCCAAAGTACTTGCACTACATATGTGACCATCCAAATCTAGAGCTAAATTTAAAAGAAAGCCCATGTTTGGATGTTCAATTGAATTGAATTGCGATTCACCAATTCAACGGAAGAAGAAATGAACTAAACGGGTCTCACCTCACCCAATTCATAAAAAGGGGCAGTCCCAAATTGGAATTAATCTCATTTCAAGTCGAACAATCAATTGAATGAATCGCAATTCATTTTAACCAAGCATCCAAACACACACTAAAGGCATGTTACTAAAACTTCTTTTCATCTTACCTGAGCAAGGGCATAAGGTAATGCAGAGTACATTCCTGCAGCTCTTTCTCTGTAAAACACTGTCCTCTCAATGGCGACGATTGGTTGGATGGTTGAGCAGTTGTTAATGCCAACAAAGAGGACTGCCGCGTACATGGCCCCAATTATGATGGTTAGATCATTTGCATTGTCCCTTCATTGCCAACACAATAACCCATTGTTAACTCGAATGAAATACTGCATCAGTTAGCTAAAAATTTTATCAGAAATAAAAAAGTAAAAAAGCTACGTTGTCAAATGGGACCAGAAGCGAAACGATCATGTTATGTGAATGCTAAACTTCCATTGCATTTGAGGTTTAAAAGTTAGGAGGAATTATATAATCCTCTGTCCATGTTACATGATCAAGACCATTGATCTGATGAGACCCACAATGGATTCACCATTTCCCAAAATCCTAGCCATCAATTTTCAGCCCTTTTATGCTGAATGCGGGCCGTTGCTGTGTTCATTTCTTAATCAACTATCTGGATCACATGATGCATCCACACTGAGCCCATCAAGGCACAATGATCAAACGGTTCCTGTTAAAGTTAGATTCAAACACTTGAGTAGAAGAAGAAAATCTTTACCTTTTGGTCCCAACCTTCCAGAAGATTGTGCCAAGCATTAGTGAAGCGGCTAAGGTGAAGAAGTATCTGACCAGGTTGTAATCTGGGCTTCTCCAATATGTAATTGATTGCTTCCAAAGGCATGATTTGAACTGCCCAATTGCAGATTCAGAGTACTGTGTGGGGAAATATAGATCTTTCGCTCCGGGGGCTGGGCTGCTTAGCTCCTTAACCAGCGCCTTGTTTCGCCTGTTGATAATCACAGCAAGTGGTTATTTTGATCTTGGTAAACTCTAGTTCAGATGATTGGGATCGTCTGTATCAGTGCCATTTTGCACAATGACTCATGATGAGTAGTGGTTGGATCAGATGGACTACTTGGATTGATGAGTGGACATCCACGAGTCAAGAACACGTGATGTGCAAGATAATATTGTGCGAATTTACATTTGTAAATTCTGAAATTCTATTACTGAAGAAAGGAGAATATTATCATTCACTTACTGATACAAAGGAGATGACTGGTAGTAATCGGCAAAGTCAATTTCCAATCGGACTTCGGCGGCAACCGAGCTTGCTTCTAGCATCCATGTTGCCGGGTTGTACTTTTCTTTGATTTTTGGGACTCCTGGAATCGACTGAAATATGCAAATCCACGTCACTTAAGAGTCGATCTTTTCTCCCTAGTTATTCTCAAATTCGTTCATGCTTGTATTCAAGGTCTCAGAAACGGTGTTATGGGTATTCTTTACTGAAAAATGGTGTTATAATACATAATATAATCCCATTATGGCCAAAAGGCTTTCATACATAATGGCTGTTATTCCATCATCTAACAGCCATTGTTTTCAGGGGGAAAAAAAACATCTGTTATTTTGAAACAACGCCTGCTATTTTACAGGTTTTTTACATTACATAACACAGTAGAGAGTGACCTCTCTGCTATGATGGTCATTACAACAGTCGTAGCATTATGAGATTGAATCAAACCTTGCTTGTAACAATATATAGTAGAATCAGTAGTAATATTATGAAAATAATCATAACTATGGTAATCCTTCGTACCTCAAAGTATTCGATAACCTTGTGAGAATTCCGGCCCAAAGGTCCTGAGTATATTACTTGCCCTCCTCTTTTCATCAGTAGCAGCTGTTACATTCCACAAATTAAAAAAATAATAAGGAAAAGAAAAGAACAAAAAAGAAAATGCATCGACTTTTGTGTGCATGTGCGTGCGCACGTGTGTATAAAGAATGAAGAGAATGAAGGAACAAATATCAGATTACCGAGACGTGCGGGATACAACCTTTTCACATTAAGGTTATGGGCCCAATTTGAGTATATACACTAAATCACCGTTAATCAGATAATACATGCTGAAACTGCTTATAACATTTAATCAGCTGGACATTTGAGGTGGGTTTTTGGGGTGGTTGCATACATAAATGGTGCATTTCCACCCAAGTTCCCATGTGTAATAAACAGATGGGTACAGATGGAAATACATGTTGATTGCATCTCAATCCACCCTGAAAGCAGAAACATCCAAACAGGCCCCGACTGCTTTTTGTTCTTGTTTAGAGTAATGTACATAGATAGATAGATAGATAGAGATGATAGAGATTTTACCTCATCGAAAGCTTCAAAAATGTCGATGCTAGGCTGATGGATTGTACAGACAACTGTCCTTCCAGTATCAACAGTGTTCCTTACAGTCCTCATAACAATGGCTGCTGCCCTTGCATCTAGTCCGGACGTTGGTTCGTCCATGAATATGATCGAAGGGTTAGCGACAAGCTCCACAGCTATTGTCAAGCGCTTCCTCTGTTCAGTTGACAACCCTGTAATCCCTGGGAGGCCCACAATCGCATCCTTGAGGTTATCAAGCTCTACCAGTTCCATCACTTCATCCACAAAGATCTGAAAACAAAGTGTTGGAACATTTATATGAGGTAACCATAGGAATTCGCTCTTTAGGTACTTCCGTCCCACCAAATTTGAATAGGAGAGTGCCAATGGAATGGATCAGGTTGACCCAAGCCCAGTCAAGCATGTCCATTGACAGGCCTGGCCTGTTTATCAGGACCCAGCCTTACCATGGTGGGCCAGCCTCAGTTAACGATAGCAGCAGCAGCAGAAAAACCAAAATAGATGATGATGATGATGACAGGGAAGATCTTACCATTTTTTCTTCATTGTTGACTTCCTTATGGAGACGGAGGAAGGCAGAGTATATCAAGGATTCTTTCACAGTGACTTGGGGAGAGTGGATGTCAGTTTGCTCACAATAACCGGAAATTCTAGCAAAGGTCTCTTGGTTCTTGGGGAATCCAGAGATTCTAATATCCCCTTCAATATATCCTCCCGTCTTTCGTCCAGCAAGAACATCCATGAGCGTCGTTTTCCCAGCCCCACTAACTCCCATGAGTGCAGTCAGAACACCAGGCCTGAAAGCCCCAGTCACTGCCCTAAGCAATTGCAGCCTGTCTTCAGTCACTCCTTGCTCTTTCATTTCCTGTGTGAGTTAGCAAAGTCTATGGTGAAAAAAGAAAGTTTGAAAAGAAAAAAATAGACAAGATCATCTACTATGATGCTCACATCATGACCCATGTGTCAAAACATCTCTTAGGTACAAGGTGCACTCATGTATGGTGATCATGATCCTCGATTTGATGGGACCCTTGCATGGGCCATATCCCAAAAGCCAAGGGCATTGGACTGCGGAAACCATCAATCAGTGGGTGGAAGGTATGGTTCACTCAAAATAGAGAAATCGGTAACAGATCAATCAAGCAGGCCAAACTCAAATCGACTGGATGGTTTGAGCAGCCCAATTACTGCTGATTTTTGGCCTATAGTCTATCCATGAGGTGGCCCACCAGATAAATAGGTAATGATCAGCAAACATGTATGTACCATGCATGGTGAAGACCCCTATAAATCAAATTTCCATGCCGAAATGGAAATGGCAAAATTCAAACTACCTAATTTCTTGGTATTTATGTAACTGCAGTTTGATGGCTACCCCATTTTTAATATACTTAAGTTAATTACAATTTGGTCATTTCCTATCTATTGAACTAAATTGCTGCAATTCAATTCAATAGTGCATCCAAACACAGCCTAAGATTCCACTGGCTTTCACAAGAACTAACTTCAACTTCACAGGACAAAGGCAAATGTAAATGAAAGAACGGGAAAGCGAACAGGATAATACTTACAGCAGGCATGTCGACGTAGTAACAAACATCATCGAAGGACATGGCTAGAGGAGTGAATGGAAGAACCATTCCTCTCTTTGGAGCAACTCCGGCTGCAGCCTCAATAGCCGAATCGTTTCTACTAAATCCCCCAATGGCTCGACTGCTCATTCGCCGAATTGCCATTTCTCCTGAAAGGTTCCAATTTCAGGATAACTAACATTATTCACTTCTATTTTAAAATTATTTGGAATTGAGAATTAATATCCATTATATATGTCTTGACTAAGTTATGATGAATTTCCTTCATGACAGAATTCTAATGGATGATCTTGTTGGGTTTTCTTACTGGAGTTGTTCCCGTCTTCTGACGATAATGACCGCCGCAAGGAACCTCTTTTCGACATTGATGTTTTCATCCTTGGTTCGTCCTTTGATTCTTCATTGTTGCCCTCCATTTCCATTTCATATGCTGCTTCTTCAGATATAACAGCTTGTGGTTTTCCCAGAGCTGCGGCAAGATTATAAAACATTGTCAAAACACAAAAATACTCCGTCCCGAATGTGTGCAGTGACCGGGACCATTTATTTGCATCTTTAACATGTTGATGGGCCACAGCCAAGAAGTCAAGGTGATCAGACAATGTTAGCCACCCAATTGCCAGACTACGAGTGACCCACCAAATCATCGGTCCCATTCACCACCCACTTGGGTGATCCACCAGATCAGTGGTCCAAATCTTCAGTATGAATGTACTTACGGTTTAGATACATGAGTGCAAGCGTGAAGAGGACATTGAAAAGGACGACAAACCCCAGAAGGGCAGCTGACCCAATCCAAAACCAGTAGCTTTCAGGGTAGACATTAAAGTTCTTCAGCACTGCCACTCCTAACCTCGTTACCCCATCAGATGCCTGTGATTTCAATTGCAATCTGGTTAAGAGACTATGGTTGCGTTTGGATGTACAAGTGAATAAAATAATAGTGGTCCTCAAATTGCAGTTATGCTTCTTTGACGTTCAACTTGAAAGTAACAAGGTCGATTTGGAGCTCATATCCTTGATATGAATCAAGGAAGGGCATTGCAATCTGGTTATTTCCACTTTATTAGATTAATAATTGCAATTCAATTCGTAAGTGCAGCCAAAATCACCTTAACATACAAATCATATATTTATTTTTTTTCAGTTCTAGTAATTAGAGATATGATGAATAATTCACTCCTAGAAAAAATAGATACACAATGCGAGTAGAGAGAGTCAAACCTAATAACAGGATAATAAAGAAGATCATGGATTCTGAAATGTAATAATCAGCCTTATCGACAATAGGTTTTTTTTAGCGTTGTTTAATGACTTTGGAATTTACACTTGCGAAACAAACAAGACCCTTAAAATGGAATCCACAAATGTTCCGTGCTAGAAAAAGTAATGATTACAGTTATTCATATCCTACCTTAGGTTACTCCTAACCAAACAAATACATGAGGCATATTTGGATAGTAGAAGAAGGAAAGAAGAAGTAAGAAAATTAGGGCCTGTTTGGATATAGCACACATGTTGGGGCACACCTTTGTTGCAAGTGGGCTGTATGCGTAAGATGTTGTGTAGCCCATTGTATTTGACTTGTCAATGACAAGTAGTGTTGAGAATTTTTTATCTTTGAAAATAAATTAATTGGAAAAACCGAGAAATAAGGACAGGCTGAAGCACGTGAAAAACACGCTGTCCTTAAAACGTAATTCACCCCTACTCAATATAATTTTGAGTCTGCTGATATGTTGCAGGCGGATTGCTTCCAGGATACGACGAGCCTTATGTGGTTCTGCGTTCAACAAGAAATGAAGGAACTACTATGGAACTCAGTAACACAGTTTGCCAGATGAAGAAAAGAAAGAGAGAAAAGGAATGGCGGTCTTCTTCTTGTAGTGGTAGACCACTACACTGGTCTAAGTAGGTTGGTTTGTATCAACCAAACCGAGAGGCTAATGGACTCAGATGGGTGTTGGTTCAGTAGAGATGGTTGTAATTACTGTTGTTGTGTTGGAATGAACCAGACCTGTAAGGTTTATATAGGCAAGGGTGGCTGGCAGTTTTGGTCCAGAGTCATAATGGCACTAGCCGTTTTCTGACTATTGTGAGAAACTAGCCGTTTATGGCAGTTTCTGACTGTTGTGCATGTGGGAGTTATGCACCTGCATGCTAGCTGTTTAGACTCAATGGCTAGCCGTTTTTTACTGTTGGGCTAGCCACATGCAGCTGTTACTGCATGGTCTGGACCGTTACTGCATGAGCAGTTACACAGGTCTCTCTAATTAGCCATGCAGCTCTCTATAAAAAGCAGAGAGGTCTCTCTGTCAGACCTCCCACCCACGGCACCTCCTCTGTTCCGAACCCAACCACCTGACCTACTACCTAGCCTCTGTCGCACCGCGACTCGCACCAGTCTCGCTCCGGTCCGCGAGGTCGCGACCCGATGCGCACATGCGAAGTGCCAAGTGCGCCACTAGCGCCTCTACAGCCACATTGCCTCACGTGCCCACGCCATCGCACCTAGCCCGAGCCGAGCCCGTGCCCATGCCCAAGCCCGAGACCGAGACCGAGACCGAGCCCGTGCGCATGCGCGGTGTTCCGGTGCTTTGTACTGGAACACGCAAGCCACCATTCTCCCTCTCTTCCACCATAAATAAGTAAAGTGCACAACACTCTACTTATATAGAGGAAAAAATCTCTTCTCCCATCCGATATGGGACAAAAAACTAAACATATTTTTTCTTTTAAAATTATTTTCAAAAACAAACTTTTTCAACAATCCCCCACTTGTTTTTAAAATAATTTAAAACAAAAAAATGGATGTCTGCCAGAGTATAAAAGATTATATGCATAAAGAAAAATATTTTTCGATTTGAATCCTTCCTTAGTGTAAATATTTCAAAAACCTATCGAAATTACTGTAGCCGCAGCTTTGAATCAGTTATTTTTAGATAACATGACCGAAAATACCATACATATACTTTCTAAGTGTTATTTGAGTTCCCACAATTCTTGCTCAGCACATTTAATAGCCTTGTGCTTATCCTATTTCATGAACGATCCGGAGAAAAACTCTCATTCTCATGAGAGGCGGCACCACCTCTACGTTCATATAGGTGAAGTCCTTTCAGTGTCTCCATTACTTTTAGACACTTGTCCTTAAGACTGGACTGCATTAAAAATTTCTGAGACTCAACCATCTTTCTATAACGGCCAGCACTATAATCTTGGATGAGGTATGTATTTATAATTTGGTACTGAAACTTTTCATGTATTAGTGATTTGTTTTTACCCATTAAACCCTTATATAGAGATTTTCTAATTTTAGATTGGGTTTCCATCACTGGTGAAATCTTTTGAAAAGAGTTTCAACCCCATCCCTCTGGATGTTGTCCTTATTACCTCTTTCGTTAGAGGTTTAGTAAAAGAATCAGCTAAGTTATTACTTGACTTTACATAAGAAATTGCAATGATTCCATCTTGAATCAGTTGTCTTACATAGTCATGTCTCAGACTTATATGTCTGGATTTTCCATTATACGTGTCGTTGTAGGCTGTAGCTAATGTGGCTTCACTATTGCAATGTAGCAAAATAGCCGGTATCGGCTTCGCATAGAATGAAATTTCTAAAAGAAGATCCCTCAGCCACTCAGCCTCTTTACCTGTTGCAGCAAGGGTTATGAACTCAGACTTCATAGTTGAGTGAGTTATGGAGGTTTGTTTCTTGGATCCCCAAGATACAGCTGCACCTCCTAAGGTAAAAACCCATCCAGTAGTAGATTTGTTGTCACTTGCACTCGATATCCAACTTGCATTAGTATATCCTTTCAGTACAGCTGGAAATTCTGAGTAAAATAACTCTAAGTCTTTTGTTGCTTTTAAATAACCAAGTACACTTTCTATTGTCTTCTAGTGTTCTACACTGGGATTACTAATAAACCTACTTAGTTTACTCACAGCATATGCGATGTCTGGTCTAGTGCATTACAGTGCATATATTAGACTTCCTATAACACTCACATACTCTAATTGTGCAACGTTCTTCCAGTATTTTCATATAACTTGATACTTGGATCAAATGGGGTTTTTGCTTCTTTAATATTCAAGTGTTTAAACTTGTTTATTATTTTCTCAATATAATAAGATTGGCATAGCGCATAACCCCCACTATGAGTTTTAACTTTAATACCTAAAATGATATCAACTTGTCCAAGATCCTTCGTTTTAAATATGGAAGACAGAAACTTCTTTGTTTCAGTTATACCTTCCATCTTGTTACTTATTATTAACATGTCATCAACATATAAACAAATAACAATTATATAGTTACTACTTGTTTTGGAATATATGCATTTGTCTGCAACATTATGCATGAAACCATGAGAAAGTATTTTAGAATTAAACTTATCATACCACTGTTTAGGTGCTTGTTTTAGTCCATACAATGATTTAATTAATTTACAGACTTTAATTTCTTTTCATTTCCTGACAGAACAAACTCTTCAGGTTGTTCCATGTATACCTCCTCGTCGAGGTCTCCATTCAGGAAAGCAGTCTTTACATCCATCTGATGAATATACAGCTGATGTATGGATGCTAAAGCAAACATAATTCTAATAGATGTTATTCTCGCCACAGGTGAGTATGTATCAAAATAATTTATTCCTTCTTTTTGTCTGAATCCTTTAGCTACTAGTCTAGCTTTAAAGGTTTGAATAGTTCCATCAGTGTGATATTTCTTTCTGAATACCCACTTACACCCTATAGGTTTAGAAGCTGGAGGTAGATCCACCAGTTCCCAGGTTTGGTTTGACATAATCGAGTCCATCTCATCATTGATAGCTTCTTTCTAAAAAGCTGAATTTCTAGAAGTTACAGCTTCTCTATAGGTTGTTGGATCATCTTCTATAATCATAACTGTAGGTATTTTTCTAGTGACATTCTCTCATCTCCTTCTACAAGATGAAAAGGAATACGTTGAGAGTCTATATGTTCAGGATCAAGACTATTTTCTACTCTTTCCCTTTGACTCCTATGTGGTTTTATTGGAGCTTCAACTTCATGTTGAACTTCTACCATAGGTTTCTTTGTCGGGGTTTGGATTTCATTATCCTTTGACTCTAAAGATAGTGAGTTTTCAAAGAACTCAACGTCTCTAGACTCTATAATTGTATTAGACTCTAAGTCTAGAAGTCTATATGCTTTGCTATTTTATACATACCCTACAAATGCGCACTTAATAGCTCTGGATCCTAATTTAGTTCTTTTGGAATCAGACATTCTACAATACGCGAGGCACCCCCACATTTTAAAATATCGTAGATTAGGTTTTCTATCTTTCCATACCTCATATGATGAAGTATTAAACTTTTTAGAAGGAACCCTATTTACGATGTGGCACGCTGCAAAAAGTGCTTCTTCCCAAAGTCCTAATGGCAACTTTGCTTGTATTAGCATTGAGTTGACCATTTCTACTAAGGTTCTATTCTTTCGTTCGGCTATACCGTTCTGTTGTGGTGTGTACGGTACAGTATATTAGTGTATTATGCCATGTTCTTCACAAAAGTTAGAGAATTCATTTGAAAAATACTCTCCTCCTTTATCGCTACGAAGAACTTTTATTTTCTTGTTTAGTTGATTTTTCACTTCTACTTTATGTATCTTGAACATGCTGAGTGCTTCATCTTTATTCTTTAGAATGTATACATGTACATACCTGGAGCAATCATCGATGAAGGTTATAAATTATCTTCTTCCTCCACGTGTAAGAATGTCATTTAACTCACAGATATCAGTGTGTATTAGGTCCAATATTTGAGATGATCTCTCAACACTAGAAAAAGGTTTCTTCGTAAATTTGGACCTTATACACACTTCACATTTGTCATTTTGACTATCTGTGTATGAGATTAAGTCATTCTTAGACATGAATTTTAAGGTACTATAGCCTATGTGTGCTAATCTACCATGCCACAATACTATAGATTCAATCATATACGCAGAAGAACTACTTTCATTCAAGGAAAACTTTATCATCCCATTACAAGCATATCCCTTACCAAGGAAATTTTCGTTCTTTGATAGAATCAGTTTTTCTGACTCAAATACTACCTATATTCCAGGTTTTCCCAGAAGATCCCCATAAACTAAGTTTCGTCTCATGTCAGGGACATGCAGTACATTAGTTAGGATCACTTTCTTTCCAAAGGTAAAGACTAGTTCCACAGTTCCTTTACCTACAACCTTCGATCGGACTTCATTACCCATTTAGACCTCTTGACCATTGGTCAAGTCCTCATAAGTTTTGAAGGCTAATCTGTCATAGCTTACATGGACTGTGGCAGCTGTATCATACCACCAACCGGGTACTTTGCCTTGGATCATGTTTACCTCAGTGATCATGGCAACTATGTCTTCTTCAACTGCACTTGCCTCATTCTTCGATTTTCGAAGTCGGCATACTCGAGCGTAATGCCCGGTTTTTCCACAGACATGGCAAGGGCCTTTAAACTTTCCGTTCTTCTTCTGTAGTTTCTTGAATTTCCCTTTATTTGGTTTCAAGGAACCATTCTTCTCGAAATTCTTATTTTGGGTACTTTCTACTTCTTGCACCTTGGATGAGGAATTCCCATTTCCATTTTTCTTTTCATGGTTTCGGGATTCTTCCTCTATTCGGATATGTTTCTGGATTTGTTCCAGTGAATAATCTTCGGTTTTATGCAGCAGTTTCTTCCTGTATTATGTCCAACTCGGGGGTAATTTTGCGATAATAGCCCCGACTTGGAAAGATTCAGGGATATCAATTTTTAGAGCACTAATTTTGCTAACAATTAGTTGTAGTTCTTCGATTTGGGCTAACAGCGATTTGTTATCTACCATGGTCTAGTCGAAATAGCTAGCTATGAAATATTTGTTCGTACCTTCTTCTTCGGCCTCGAACTTGAACTCGAGAGCGATCTAAATTTTTTTAGCAGATTCGGTTCTAGTGTATTGATCATACAGACGATCAGATAGTGTGTTTAGGATGTGTCCTCGACAGACCAGATTATCTTCTTCTCTTTTGATGCGTGCGTTTATCAGTAGCTGGAGGAAGCGGCTTCAAGTTCGAGTCTAAGATATAGAATATCGTCAACGCCGTAAGCAGGAACTTTATCTTATCATGCCATCTGGTGAAATTGGTTCCATCGAACCAGTCCAGACGAATCAGATCCTGGTTCATCAGTTTGATTGATGATACCCCTTCGGTTTCCATATCAGAATTACGCTTTAAGATTGTTGCGAATTTCTGATCTTTGAAAATAAATTAATTAGAAAAACCGAGAAATAAGGACAGGCTGATGCACGTGAAAAACACGCTGTCCTTAAAGCGTAATTCGCCCCTACTCAATATAATTTTGATTCTGCTGATAGGTACAGGCGGATTGCTTCCAGGATACGACGAACCTTATGTGGTTCTGCATTCAGCAAGAAACGAAGGAACCACTATGGAACTCAGTAACACAGTCTGGCAGATGAAGAAAAGAAAGAGAGAAAAGGAATGGCGGTCTTCTTCTTGCAGTGGCAGACCACTACACTAGTCTAAGTAGGTTGGTTTGTATCAACCAAACCGAGAGGCTAATGGACTCAGATAGGTGCTGGTTCAGTAGAGATGGTTGTCATTGCTGTTGTTGTGTTGGAATAAACCAGACCTGTTAGGTTTATATAGGCAAGGGTGGGTGGCAGTTTTGGTCCAGAGCCATAATGGCACTATCCGTTTTCTGGTTGTTGTGAGAAACTAGCCGTTTATAGGCAGTTTCTGACTGTTGTGCATGTGGGAGTTATGCACCTGCATGCTGGCTGTTTAGACTCAATGGCTAGCCTGTTTCTGACTGTTGGGCTAGCCACATGCAGCTGTTATTGCATGAGCAGTTACACAGGTCTCTCTAATTAGCCCTGCAGCTCTCTATAAAAAGCAGAGAGGTCTCTCTGTCAGACCTCCCACCCATAGCACCTCCTCTGTTCCGAACCCAGCCACCTGACCTACTACCTAGCCTCTTTCACACCAGTCTCTACAGCCACACTGCCTCACGTACTCACGCCCTCATACCTAGCCCGAGCCCGAGCCCGAGCCCGAGCCCATGCCCAAGACCGAGTCTGAGACCGTGCCCATGCCCGTGCGCGAAGCACTGGAACACGCAAGCCACCATTCTCCCTCTCTTCCACCATAAATAAGTAAGGTGCACAACACCCTACTTATAAAGAGGAAAAAATCATTTCTCCCATTCGATATGGGACAAAAAATCAAACGCATTTTTTCTTTTAAAATTGTTTTCAAAAACAAACTTTTTCAACAAGTAGTTGGAAAATTAAAGATTCCCAGAATAGTCATGTCATTCTTCACAGGAAAATTTGTAGAGAATAAGTGTCATTGCATGTCCTAGGCATGTCCGTGGGAAAAGATTTACAAGAAAAATGCGTTTCCTTAGGAGCTTTCTTATTGGGAGAATTTGTGGGACCGTTTCGCTTTAAATTTGTATGGTTTTGATGCAATTTCATTTGTCCCAAATAACTAGTGATGAGCAATGCTTCTGGAGGACTAAATAGCTATTGAGTGATATGATACAGGCATTGTATCTGATCATTTCTCTTTTTTTAGATGGCTAGGATTGTTCGATCATTGTGATTTTTAGTCTCTTGTTTATTTATCAAGCCTTACGATGAAGGAACGGTTATGATCATCGTAAAGATCCCACGAGTGCTTCATAGAGGGTGGGAGGTGTACGGGATCTCCTCCTCCGAACAACACGCAAGTTAAGCTTTGAGTTAAATGGGTAGGAGAGAGTTGTCATTGTGGAGAAAGTGAGGGGTAAAAATATGAGAAGTGAACTTACAAATTTGTCCATCCACCTTGGAGCGAGCATCTCGTTAACGGCAGCGGCATTGTAAGCGTAGGTGAGAGGCGAGACCCAGTAACCCCATATCCACCACTTGGGAATTTCCCCTGTGACAAAAATGCCCTTGTAAGCTATAAAATTAACTAAAAATGCCACCGAGACCGAAGAAATACGCAATGAGGCAAAGATGGAAAAACCTCGAGGGAGGATGAAGCCACCGAGCATGAAAACGATTAAAAGAGTAAGTGCGCCGCCGGTGTTGGCTATGATCATGGTCCTGCACACTCCTGCAATGAGCTTGAAGAGTCCAGCTGCCATCTGTTGCACCAAAAACACCACCACCAGTTGCTTGAAAAACCTGCCAAAAATGAGAAGTGGTGAACGGTCCGATTTCATAACATAGATGTCCATCAATCAAAGGTTAGGAACATACAATCAATCTGATCTTAGGTTCATGGTCTTTCTACAGTTGGATCCACTAGAAAGCTCTGTAGGTTAGGCTTAACCTACAACAAGATGTGTGGAGCCCACCTTGATGTGTGCATGACATCCAACCCGTCCATCATGTGCAATTACTTAGATGGTGTGGCCCACCTGAGTTTTTGGATCGGTGGTGGGCTCCACACATCGATTGGAGTTTAAGCTTAACCTGCATCCGGCCTCCAGTCCTAACTAGTATGTCATATGTACAATTCCACAATGCATGAGTATGAAGTAACACCCTGCCAGAGTATAAAAAAGACCAAATGATTAGACATTTTACCTGCTAGCTTCAGGTGCAAATCCAATGGTGTAATAAGTGGTGACCATCCAAACGATAGCCTCTAAAATGGAAATGGGAATCCGGAGGAGGAAGTTAGGGAGAGTGAAAACCCAAGCTGGGTAGAAATGAAGATCCCTTTGCTTGTAGAAGACGGGAAGCCTCATAATGGTTAGAGATAGCTCCGCAAAGCCATTGAACATGTTGATGATAATTGCAAAGATCAGCGCTCCAACGTAGAGGGCCCCATCAGCTTCCGTTCTCGTGTGGAGACGTGTCCTTAGGAACACCGTTGATGCGACTACTGCAACTATGATGATCTGAACAAGTAAAAAAAAAAAAAAAAAAAGATAATCGCAACCAAAATCGTGTTGGGAAATTAATGAATTTATAAGATAATTCAAAATATTATGTATGGTACACATCCAATGTACTGGATTAGTGGACCGTTCGAAAATCGTCACACCTAATGGACGATCCTATTTTCTTCTTTTTCTCTGTCTCACGTTTTTGAGACGTTGATCGGAAGTTGGGATCATATGATGAAAATGATTTTGTAGAGCCCTTGCCAACTCAATGTGGGGCCCATAGAAAGGAATGATCAGACGAGTTCAGAACTTTTGACATAGCTTTTCAAATAGAGAAAGGCTTTGATACTCTGGCAGAGTGTGATGGTTGATATGCAGGCACTAAGAAATTACATAATGTGGCATACAGTTTAATATTTCAACCGTTTCAATCCAACCTGACTTTTAGACGACAATCCAGAGGGTCCGACAATTTGGACGGTAATTAGAGCTGTCAATGGACCGGGCTGGGGCCAGGAAAAATTGCATTTTTAAGTAGGCCCAGCCCCAACCTGAGCCAACCCCCTGCCAGGCACATTGACAATCCGAAAGGTAATTTGAGTTAATTGAATGCCATGAGTAAAAGTTCTGACTACCTGCCTATCAACCATTGCAGTCTTTCGGAGTATCAAGTAACTACCCTTTCTCCTATCTTCATAAGTACGCATGATTCTGATACACCAGGCTAGCAAAAGCAAGTCGAGAGCCGGCCCATGGGCTAAGGTCCTAATGTAAACCCAGCCAAACCCATGAGTTGAGAAACCGGGCTCAGGCCAAGACAGACCTGCTCTAAAATACTCAGCTGACCAATGAAAAAATTGGGCTGGGCTGGGCTGGTCTGGGCTGGGGCTTCCTATTGGCTTTTAAGAAAACTCAAACCAAGACCCAAACCAATTAGTTATGAAATTGACAACTTGGCCGAGTCACTCAATGCAGACTCGAACAAGTCTAGTCTAATCTGGCAATGAGTCAGTATTGAGAATAGAGGGTGACTCGGGCCGAGTCACCTCCTGAGTTGGTCGAGTCGCAACTCAACTCAGGACCAAACAAGTCAGTTCGAGTCAAAGAACCATGGGCATGAAAAACCATCCCAGCCCGACCCATAGGTCGAGGCTTAGCCGAAACATGGCCCAAAGTGGTCTGGGCTCACAAAAACTATGAGGTTCTATGATGCGACACGAAGCTAGTCCATTGCCCACCTGAACGGTCTTGAAAACATAGACGAAGGAATTCCTCCTGATGAGAAGCCACTCCTTAGCAAAGCTGGCCTTTAGAAGTTCCCATTTCGATACTGAATACTTGGTGAAGATGAGAGCTGCTTTGTGGCTCTTGCTCTTGTCGAAGGGGATGGAAAGCTCGTTCTCCAACCGCAGGCCCACATGGAATCTCTTGAACTTGGCGGCGAATTCAGATACTGGTATGTAACGATACGGCATGCTCTTGTCTGCCCAATACTGCTCCTGATCCTTCCTTGAAGTAACCTGTTCAAGCAAAAAAGATAACCAAACATCTGTTCATGTCATAACATCCACGAGCTACAGGTGAATTAGGTGAAAGATGTAAGTGGTAAGCTACATGAGCTTAGTTCTAAAACTCGCTGGACTCGAAACTCACCTGAGCCAACTCGACTCGGTGACTTTGAGCCAAGTCAATGGGAAACTCGATTGTGAGAGTGACTCAATAGGCCTATTCAATGCGACTCAGTACGCAGTGGGTACAACAATAAAGCTCTGCTGGCCCACCATGTTGTGCACCCCTTGATTCTAAGCCACGGCGCCAAAACTCAGGTGGGCCACACCATTGCGAAAAAATGGCTATGAGTTGCCAATCTTATGTTTTTGTGTGGGAACACCAAGGTGTGTATGTTTCATCCAACCCGTCAATCTAGTGGTGACTAAGTAGGATGAAAGTTAAGAACAAAAGTCGGCCTGATTCAACAGTCAGGTGGGCCACACCCGGTGAACTTAGTGGTTTTAGACGAAATTTTACATGTACCGAGTGGTGTGGCCCATCTGAGTTTTGCTTCGGGCTGATCGGATATCAGACATACAATATGGTCGGCACCACAGAGCTTGGGTGTTGTACGCGCAGTGTTGCATTGTCCACTTTGAACTGCCTGTTGAAGCTATATTTATATATGATCTGTACCTTATAACTATTTTAATATTTTTTACTATAAGAATAATTAATTTAACTAAAAAATATAGGGTCGAGTCAAATAAGGGCTTGGTCGAGTCTTTGAGTCGACTCAACTGGCCGGGTTGGTTCCAGCAAGGCTCATAGGAAGAGATAAGGAAGTAGGGCATTTCACCTCCTGCAAGAAATCAGCAACGCCTTTTCTCTCAGGACACCTGAATCCACAGCTCTCGAAGAATTCGACAACATGCTCGCGTGGGCCCTGATACACGATCTGTCCCTCGGAGAGGAGGACAATGTCGTCGAACAGCTCGAATGTCTCTGGGGCAGGTTGGAGGAGGGACATGAAGATGGTTGCCTCGGTCAGATGGACGATCTGTTGCAGGCACTTCACTATTTGGAAGGTGGTCGAGCTGTCCAGGCCAGTTGATATCTCGTCCATGAACAAGGTCTTGGTGGGACCCACGATCATCTCCCCTGCATTACTAACACGTGTCACTAACTATATGGTATTCAAGTGCATGCCGGATGTGCATATATTAGAGGTCGTTGATGTTTCTCAACAAGTTCAATTGTAGGACTGTCACTTAGCTACAGGAGTTTACACAATTCGATCGGTTTATTTCAGTTCATTATGTCATGTGTACAGTTTCTGAGTGCCTGCGTATCAAGCGTCATGCTCTGAAAGTGTATGAAATAACTCCCCGCTCCTAATTGCCTATTTGCGATCATCAAGTATGTTATCAAACGAATGGTACCAGATCGTCTACTTGGACGACTCATATTCAGAGCCATCCTACTTTTTTTCTTTTTTTTATTGGGCTAGTCTCCAAACATGAACTGGAGTAGATGATAGACGGTGTACGTCACGCACGACGGTGGGCCCACAAGCTTTTTGTTGCACCCACTCCCTCCAACAACAATTGTAGGAAATGGGGGTCCAAAGAGAACATGGTCAACCTTTCTGATGGGATGAGAAGATGTAAAAAAGCAGTGCTTTAGGTCAACTGTACTTCAAAAAAAAAAAAATGTTCAACTGTCTTAGATAGGGGGATTTGGTATGATGCAATTATCACAAACCCAAATAAAATGGACCTCACTTGAGAAATTAGAGGTTTTGGTAGATTACAAACTTAGGGAAAGTGGGCGACACTGATGTAGGGGAAGAATCCCATGATCGAGGGCGTGGATCACGCACCTTCCTACGGGAGATGGACATGAAGAAAAATAAGAGGAAACTAAGAAATTTTTTATTTTGGAGTTTCAACTAAAACAGGAAATTATTATTCCCGTTTTTTAATTTCGGCTCAACTCGTGGGGCCTATCTTGATCATTTATGATGATCCGTTCCGTCCATTTCGTAGAGCTGCTCGACGCCGAGAAAACCCAATAAGTTTCACGTAGATCCGATTACGGATTGATCGTGGCATCCAAAATGGTACAAACTGTCCAGAAAGTTTCGAATTCCGCCCACTAAAGTTGGAAATGGTCCAGGTGGCCCACTACTACTGATATAGAGAATATGAGCCGACCATCTTGAAGAGTATGTCGATATCAACAAAACCACAAAGTTTTGTGGCAATCAGATACTTAGATTACTTGTATCAACGGAAGGAAGACGGCGCCCAACAAGCGTTATACTATTTGCGCAGATTTTTCTGTTTATTTTATAATTGTATTAGGATTATTTTCTTCTTTTGTAAATTAGTGTTAAGTACAAATTTAGGATTTAATTTATTATTTAAAGTAAGTTAATTATATTTTTTTATTATTCATTGAATTTATCAAAAAATAATTACTTTGGAGTTAATATTCTCTTTTTATCTTTTTATTTTTTCTCATGTATTTGAGAAATAATCACTTAAAGGAGACGGTGATTGACCTACCAAGTCCTCCGTGCGTCACACACTTCTTGTTTTCAGATAGCTGGGAAAGCAGCACAGCAAATGATGGGGGAAAAAAAAACTATGCTTCCCTGCATGCATCCGTCACCCCATGGAGCCTATGTGAAAAGATGATTTGCATATTCAAACCGTCCATCATCTGGGCGACGGTTCTAAAATCATGCTGAACAGATGATCCCTGTCATTTATTATCAGAGTTGAATATGGAGGTAAAAGAAACAAACATTATATCAAAGGTCCATGTTCAACCCTCGAATCAATTATCACGACCGTCCGTCCAGCATAATCTTTAGATCACTACCAAGCCACAGTAGTGGCAGGAAAATAGTGAGAGTTCAGATTGTTCAGTTGTCTCTGCACGTGGGCTGTCCATTAATGCTAGTGTGGTCCATAATGTTAAACGGTTATAAGTGAAAGGTGGCAAACCTGTTGTGACCCGCTTCTTTTGGCCACCTGATATCCCTCTCTGCATCTCGTCTCCAACTATGGTGTCTCTACATATATCAAGCCCTAATATCTGTACCAAATATTCCAACATACATCACATAGGATACAGCTGATAATGACCAAAATCACTTTGGGGTTCGTCATTTTGGGTAGGTGAGCATGCGAGCAAAATCCTATCCGTTCATCAGATGGACCCATGTGAAAATGACCCACGAAGTAATTTGGAGAATTAGCCCACCAACCAAGATAAGAGTGGGCCCACATGATCACATGTACTTGGACTTGAATCACCTTTATCTTGATTACGTGTCTTTTTGTCGACCCGGATAGGATGCGTCTCCACCTAAATCCTTTTCGGAGGAAGTCAAATTCGTTGAAAACTGAAACACTTTTGCAGGAAAAAAAACAAAAATAAAAAAATAAAAAATAAAAAGGCAAAACTGTTTTACAAAGAATTAAAACCTACTCCTTTCACCTAATCCTTCGTTGATACGTTGAGATTTTGATCTCCAAAATAAAAATAAATAAAATTAAAAAAATTGAATTTAAATCTCTAAAATAAAAATAAATAAAATTGAAAAATTGAATTTAAAGGATAGGTTGCAAGTGGATTGCTTACAGTATACAACGAGCTTTATATAATTCTACGTTCAACAAAAACGAAAAGATCACTATTGAAATTCTTTTACACAATCTCTAGCAGAATAAGAAAAAGAAAGAAAGAAACGAGTCTTAGACCAAATGAATCTTAGACCACTTCTAGTCTTAGTAGCTAGGTTCGTATAAACCAAACTGTGAAGTTAGGTGACTTTAGCTTGAGGTGTTGGTTCAGTAGAAAACTTGATATGGTTGTGATTGTTGTGAAACGATTCAAGCCATGTCTACTTTATATAGGCTAGGGTGGCTAGCAGTTTTGGTCCAGAGCTATAATGACACTAGATGGTTTCTGACTGTTGGTAGAAACTAGCCGTTTTCTGGCAGTTTCTAACCATTGTGCATGTGGGAGTTATACTTGCATGTTGGCTAGCACCTCTACAGTCACACGCCCATGCCCGTATCCGAATTCGAGCGTGGTGTTGAAGCGCTGGAACACGCGAACCACCATACTTATCTCTCTCACTATAAATAAATAAGGTACACAACACCCTACTTATAAAGGGAAAAAAAAAAAAACAACCTTACTCCCATCCGATATGGGACAAAAACAAAAACATGTTTTTTCTTCTTATTTTTTTAAAAATATTTTTAACCAAAAATATTTCGACAATCCCCACTTGACTGAAAATAATTTTAAAACGAAAAAACAATATCTACTAATAGTTAACCACTGCTAATAGTTCAAATTTATACTAAGTTACCACCAGAATTAGAAAGAATGTGTGCGACTATCGGGGCGTAGATATTTTAATTGTGAAATGCAATTTTTCTATTGAGGTTTTGTAGGGAAGAGAAATGTTGGTGAAGGGCATTTATGGAAAACTTACTCTGAGAGTGTAGTCGGTCTGAAGACTGCTTTCCATTCCTTCCATTGCTGTAGCCTGAAAACATTTTTTTTTATATACCAATAATAGTTAAGTAGAATGATATGTAGAGTTGATACACCTACCAATCAGTGCGCCATTCACCCTTATCTACTGGATCATGGTGTGGCATGTGGGACCCACCACCTGCATGATGTAGGTGCCTGCTCTAGTGGGCCCCATACACCAACCCCAAAATGCCCAATGAAGTTTTTGCATGAGCCTATATCGCTAGATGGTCCAGCCAGGCTCAGTCAGACGATCCTGCTGTGGTGGGCCATATAGAGGAAATGGGTGGCGTCTAGTTGGTAGCCAGCGTCATGCCTTAGCTGTAGCCATCTCATGAATTCTTGTCGGCTGCGGATTAGGTGTTACCCGGGGAACACCTTAGTGGGTGTTACCCTTACCGTGTGGGGCCCACATTGGTGAATGTGTTGTATGTCCACGCCGCCCATCCATTTTTTAAGTTCGTTTTACGATGATATCCTAAAAATTAAGCAGATCCGCATCTCCAGTGGACCACACCACTTGAAAAATTGGAGAATGACCTTTAAAATCTATTTGTAGGCCACAAAAGTTTTGGATCAAGATGGTATTTTTATTTACCTTCATCCAGGTCTGTTTGAGCTTATCAACTGATTGGACGAAAAATAAATATTACGGATCTTCTGACAATGGGCCCATGGAAGTTTCTAAGGGTGGACGTCAATCACCACTGTTTCCTGTGGTGTGGTTCACCTTAGATATGTACATGCTTAAATTTTGAGACCGCATATACCAAAAAAAAAAAAAAAAAATCTCAAGGTGGGCCCCACAGCAAGGGTAATACCTACTTAGGTGTTACCCGAAATAATCCGCTCCCATTCTTGTCGCTGTCCCTCATTAATTGTATGGTTCTAAGAGTCAGACGAGTTTGACTAGTCGTTCGAGTTGACCCGGACTCGAGCCGGCCCAATCTGGTTTGATACCATGAGTCAACCCAGCTCAGGCCAGAAGAGCCGATTAGCCCCGCCTTGGGTGAGTTTCAACCCGTTTGATGCCTGTACGATCCAAGTGGAGCCGCTGTGTCATTTCAACCATGATTAGTGGCCAAAAGGCTTGAATAAGGATGACAATGAATGTGGACCATGTCTGTTTTATTATCATTAGTATCACAGGTGGGTGAAAGTGACCCCTTTCACCTAATTCTACGCTTGAGGTTATCCAAATATGCAAAACAAGCATGTAAAGAAATGTAATTGAATACAGCCCACAATGCGCCCCAGTAAATAGTGTATTTGTGCACACCTTCATGAATAGATCGACTTCAGCCTCGGGAAATATCCCGGCATCTTTCTCTCTCCTTGACAATTCAGTCAGTAGCTCTGCCATGAAGTATCACTAATTAATCACATTTTGAAGAGGAAAAGAGAGAAGAAAATGTACCTTAAACTTTAAAAAAAAGAGGAGTCATTGGAAAATATTTTAAAAAATTTACCGTATCTCGATCCGACCCCTTGGCACCTTGCAGAGAAATCTAGGGTTTCCTTAACGGTCATTTCTCCCATATGAACATCGTTCTGGCTAATGTATGCTGAGGTCTTCTGGGGCACGAAGTCGTCCAGCCGGTGACCATTGTATGTGATTTCTCCTTGGACCTGGCCACATGTAGGTGTTTTGCAACTAAGGAGATGTTCTTGAATATTGCTGAGTTGACTCGCTACTCACAACTCAGAATCAGGTTCGTTCGTTCTTGAGTTTGGATGCCTAGTGATCCGTTGGGTGTCCTTTTCTATTTTGGCTTTTTTGACTTTGAATGAATTCAGAAACAAGTACAAAGACAAGATCCAAAAGCACGATCCAGATTATTGGTGATAATTCACCATCAATAATTCACCATCATTTTAAAATGCCAGTGATTTCCGCCATTAAAACTAGGGCTGAAAGTTGGGCGGGTTCAACTTGACTGACCCAACATTGGGTTGGGCTTGGGCATGAAGTATTGGACCCGATTTTGAGCTTAGGCTATGCAAACACCAACCCGATAAAACTTGGGTCGAGCTTAAGTTGAAGTATCAGGTTGCTAAACCCAAACCCAAACCCGATTTATATACAAATTACTTAGAATTTTACTATACTTTAGTTAAGCAAACTTATTAATTTATATTATTTTAGTAAATAAATTTATAATGTTTGAAATTTGATATGCTTGAGTGTTAAATGAGTAATTATCCTATATTTTAGCTTATTTGGTTAGAAAAAATGATATATATATATATATATATATATATATATATATATATATATATATATATATATAAAAGTTATAGGTACAAAAAAATAAATCATGTATTGAAACATAATATACTAATGTAATAATAAAAATACTAGCATGTATCAACCCGACCAACTCGATCAACCCAAACGAGCTCGCTTGGGTTGGGCTTGGGTTGAGAATTCGCAACCCGAGTTTGGATTATGGTTGAGGTAGAGGAACCTTTGGTTGGGTTAGGGTTGAGCGCCAACCCGATTCAACCGGCCGACTTCCAGCCCTAATTAAATCTTGGTATAAATATATGTAAATCCGAACCGTTCATACCATGGCCCCATTTTTCTTAGAGGCTATGTTAACCACTTGATTTTGATGGCACAATCTGGACCATTGGCCATCTTATTTTCAACCGTTTGCCAAAAATAGGATTATTTGGATCACTCGAATATTGCAGTTTTGGGCCATCCTCCATCCACAGCCGTCCCTCTAATCTAGGTCTTCAAGATAGCTGTACATTTACATGTATGCCACTTGTATGGTGGATGACACTTTCGAAATCGTGATAGACTATAATTGCACTCTGGTCCAATCGATGGTCAAAGCACTCTGGAACAATCGATGGTCAAAACTTATATATATATATATATATATATATATATATATATATATATATGGTTTCTTAAACGAAGTATCCTGCCAATTGGATACGACTGAGTCATGAGTGGCCTTTTCTAGGCAACGATCTGACTTGGTGATGTGTCATGGTTGGCTTGGTAATCCAATTGGCTCATGTCAATCTCAATGGTTCCACGTGGCAGGCGTATGGGACATCCAAGCTCCGTATAGGGGGGAGCAGATTAGGTGAGACCCCGGATCCACCGAAGTGGGTGGGACCCCTGACTGTGGGGATCACAGTGATGCATTTGTCTTAAATCCACACCATCCAACCATTTTTAAAGCTCATATTAGGGTATGGTACAAAAAATGAAGCTGACTCAAATTTTAAGTAGACCACACCATAGAAACAGTCGTGATTGAATCTCTACCATTGAAAACTTCATGGATCTTCAATGGGGTCCACCGGAATGTTTATTTTCCATCCAACCTGTTGATAAGGTCACAAACAACTAGATGAAGAGACCACATAAATATCACCTTGATCCAAAGCTTTTGTAGCCCATAGGAAATTTTTAATGGTCGATCACCACTGTTTCCTGTACTATGGCACATCTGGGATTTGGAACTACTTCATTTTTTGGACTATGCCCTAAAATGAACTTTCAATACAGATGGACGACGTGGATGTAGTCACATATATCACAGTGGCCCCACAATCAGGGGTCCCACCCACCTCGGTGGATCCGGGGTCTCACCTAATCCGCTCTCCGTATAGGGTGGGACAAAACGGACAGCTGACCTAGAGCAAAAATCAGGCAAAGCAACTCATCAGTTGGACCACATGCATATGTAATCAATAGGATGGTGGAGCCCACCCAAGGCACCAATAGGATGTCCCACACGTGCAACGTTGGTACAGTAGCCTCAAGTAGAGGTGCGATCCAGAGAGGCGCACATGGACTTGCTAGCAAGAGGTGGGTCAAATCCAGTGGAACGGAGTTTGCTCCATGTTTTTAGCAAAACGGAATCTATTGGCCGGCTCATCTCTAGTTCTTAGAGTCGGCCGAGTCTAACTCACTGAGTCTAAAAGAGTTTTAGTTGCAAACGTTGTCTTAGAACATATATCTACTCGGCACGATTTCTAATTATTTCTCTAATATATCACGATATTAATCACATTGTAAGTATAAAAAGATGGACAACTGAACATGCATTTAGAACCTTATGTACTTGAAATTCTGAGATTATAAAGTAAGATGTCATATTAGTTATGGTAACGAACCTTCAATTCACCATCCAGTTTTCCCGCTAGTGCCAACAATAGCGTCGTTTTTCCAGATGATGGAGGGCCTAACAAAAGCGTCATCCTATAATAATAAATAGATAAATAAATAAATAACCTATAGAAAATGAGCTTGTTATTTTCAATCCTATTGTACGAAATCATAGAAATAGATGTCCAAAAATTATCAAAATCTGCTTAATTAGAAGCCATTAACATACCTTGATGGTTTGATAATCCCAGAAGCATCTTTGAGGATGGTTAGTGTTGTTCTCTTTGCCAACCTGATCCCCACCAAAGCTATAGCTGATTCTGCAAGGTTTCTTGCTGTGTTTAAGAGAGTTGGAAGAGCTCTACTCCCAATGTAGCAATTTGCGTCAATGGTCAGATGCTCGAACCTAACTTCTACTGTTGGAAGTTGGATCCCGACTCTACATCCAAAATAACAATAAACCCAGTTAATTATGATCATTGAGAACTCAATGAGCTCAAATCAGTGACTCTCGAGTCGACTCAGCCTCCCAGCTGAGTTAAACTTATTGAAGAACTAGTCAATAAGGCCAAAACCCCGTGATTAACGATTGCTTGTATTTTATCGAATATAAAAAGGTTAAGTAGAACCTACACAAAATCAATGGCGGATTAATAAAGGAATAGAATATAGGCCAATGAAGTAATCTTGCATTCCCTACCCTCATCATTTGAAATTGTCAGGCCCACTCCACCAGGGTAATTTGGTCATTAGTCCCAAAATGAGTTTGGCTGAAGAGTTTTAACCTCTGATTCATGGACAGTTTTTTGCTGAAATAGGACCGTTACATACTTTTCATTTTTAACTGTCCATTAAATATCCACTAATCGATAATCAGATGATCAAACAAGTGTAATTTTTTTATTCATAATACATCTAAAGTGGGACCCATAATTTGGATAGTTTAATTTCAATTACCTGTATGCCACGTGTACAGCTTTTAAGTTTTTTTTTGTAATGCCTCTAATTTCCACAGGAGGTCAAAGCTTTCCTCATGCAAGACAAGCCCAATTGGTAATACATTCACTAATCATAATTTGTAAATTCCACACTTCAAAGAAGTATGGTTCACTCCACAAGGGTAGGAAAAACTATGACAATATTACCCTAGTAGGTGTTGAAATATCAATTTCAGCGGTTGAAAATATAGCTTTACCAAAACAAGATGCACCAAATCAAAACCACTAGTCTATGACAACACTAAAAACAAACGATTCAAACAAAGCTGTAATCATTTCACACGGACTCCCCTTAATATCAGGTTGGCTCAATTCCAACCGGCTGGACCACATGTTATACCATCCACCCAACTCATATCTTCCAACCTATCATGTGCTCATGACATCCAAACCGTCCAATAGATGGCCCCATTAGAACGATCACCTTGTAGAAAAATCAGTATAACCCACTTATTAGATGGACCATACTTGAATTTTATTATATATCAATGGATATACTTTAATAAAGTTATGGTGTGGCCCACCTGATGTATTTCTCGCTCTGATTTCGGTCCAAGGTGATACTCATGCGGGGCCAACCAATTGAATAGGTTGGATGTCACGTCTACATGATAGAACCGAAGTTATCTGCTACGTGGACATAAGTTACGGTCCAACTGATTGGAGTTGAAACCTTCTCTCGGTCAATGGCTTCCGTAGTCAGAAACTCCATTGAAATGTTCTTGCAGGCTTGAATCAACTTCATTTGAAAAAAGAACTCTTATCTCTGGTAGTTTCTTGTGGCAGACTCCATCCATAGCTGGCCACAATTTTAAACGTCGGGTGACTCTTCAACGGTACAAATGGCATGGTTGTCCTGGTCACCGATCCAATTTTACATGGAGAAGATTACACGAGGAATGATACTAACCATTTGATTTTTTATTTATAATTTGGACCACCCGGTGTTTTATTTCTAACCATTCATTTGATAGCGATCAATTGGATGGTTATGATTTCTTGAATAGAGTGATTTTATAGATGTGGTCCATCCACAATGTGTCACACGATTTGGATGATCTTGACAGCCGTTCGTGCGCGGCTCGTGCGAGGAGGATGATTCACCACCTTTTTCCTCTGGAATTTGAACCGCTCAGTGTTTTAATAACCGTCCATTAGATAGACGTGGTCCATCCACAATGTGTGACAGAATTTTGATTATCTGGATAGCCGTTCATGAGTGATAAGTGCGAGGAGAATGAGTCACCACCCTTTTTTTAAATGGTGGTCAACCATCACACGAGTATACCCTTATTTTTAATCCTCAATAAAACAATCAAAGCCATTAAAATAGGAGAATTATTTGATACTCTGGCAGTGTATGATGCTTGATACGCATGCACTAAAACTGTATATATGGCATAAATTTAACTCAACGTAAACCGACTAATTTCTGGAATTCACTGTAGTTAAGACACAGCCCCAAAATCAAATTTCTAACCTCTTACTACTGGAAATTTATTTGTAGAAATAGGCCATTGGGTGCTTTTCATTTTTAACCGTCCAATCAATGTCCACCAATCAGACGGCTATTTTATTAAGTTTTTTCATCTCGTGATACTTTAACATCTAGACTGGCACCCAAAATTTGAACAGTTCAAAATCAAAGTAATTTCTAAATACCTGCGGATCATCCATCATCCTCTGCCAGCGTATAAATTTAAAAAAAAAAAAAAAACAGTTTGTTTTCTCTTGAAAAGAGAGAGGTCCATTAATTACCTTTATTTCTTTCAAAAATAAAAATTAAAAAAAATTCCCATAAAAACCATAAAAATCAAGGGAAATGAATATCTACACACATACACATGCATCCATTTTCCAATTTTTGGGATTTGAGTTGTTACAAATGGAAATGGAAAAATGGATGCATGGAAATGAGTTGGGTGAATGATTTAAAAAGAAGTAATAGAATTTAAAAAAAGAAAAAGGAAAAGAAATAAATAAATAAAAAGCTTACTTGTCAATTCTACTCCTGAATTTCTTCAAGAACCTCTCATTATCTTCCTCTGCAACCTTGAATAACCTCTCGATGAATTCTTGCCGTTCATCAAGATTCAGCTTCCGGACGTCCACCTCCCTACTCAGTAAGCTACTCGTCTGGTTGTCGCTCTGCACGTAAGATTTCAATATACTCGTCCGCAACCGATCGTACGTCGGCAATTTCTCCAACGCGGCCCATCTGAGAGCTTCCTCATCATCGTCGACGCCCCGTCCGCTCCTCCGTGATCGACTGGACCTCACGAACACGTCCTCCATGCCCCAGTTGCTCTTGCTCATGTTCTTGCTTATGCTCCTGCTCATATTCCTGCTCGCTCGACGTCCCGAACCCCATACCTTCTCCAAGCCCTCCATCTTCTAGCAGCTTCTAGAAAGAAATCAATGAAATCAGAACATAGAGAGAGATGACGTGCAAGAAAAAATGGAAAAATAAAAAACATAAATGTATTTTTTAAAAAAAGTACGTGCGTATAATTCTACTCTTCTTCGGTAAAAGAGATGAGAAATACGTGAAAACCTACGTTTTTTGAAGTTTTCTGGGGATTGGGCGTTTGGATTTTTCTCTTCTCCGATTGAAACAGAAGAAATTACTCCGATGATCTCTGGTTCAGAGACTTTAGCCAAATGCGTCTTTGAAGGGAGGACTTCTCCTCTGAAATCTCTCTGTTTCAAGAGCTTCCCGACATGTGTTGGGAGAGAGAGAAAGGACGGACTTCTCCTGTGAAGACTCTGTTCACAGAGCTGATGGGAGATGTTCGGGCAATTTAAAGGTGACTCCAGCCCATGCTCGCGATGAACCAGTCTTCATAGTGCTGAATGTGGACCGTCCATCTGATGGTCGCCACTAGGATTATCCACTGGACCAAATTCACACTGAAAACGCAATTCTCTTTGTTGAAATTTTGTGGGTTTGAAATATTGAGAATCAAAAGGAGTTGATGGTCAGGTTAGAAAAGGAAAGCGGCCCACCACCAGATGGGACAGGAATTACGGTCCGGTGAATGAAGGGAGCGGATTAGGTGAGTCCCCGGCCTCGGCCAAGAAGGTAACCGCCCTTACCGTGGGGCCCACCTTGATGTATGTTTTCTGTATCCACATCGTCCATCCATTTTTCCATATCATTTTAGGTCATCATCCCAAAAATGAAAAAATCCATATCTCAAGTGGACCATAATCTAAGAAACAATGGTTGATTGAATGCCCTACCATAAAAACTTCTTCGGGCACACCTTGATGCTTTAGTAGTGTTTATTTGCCATCCAATCTGTTAATAAGGTCAAAAAAGCCTGGATGAAGGAGAAAATTAAATATTAGCTTGATCCAAAACTTTTGTGACCTATTAATGATCAATCATTATTGTTTCTTATGTTATGATTCACCTAATAGTTTGATCTGCTTCATTTTTTTGGATATTACCTTAAAATGATATGGAAAAAAAGATGGAAGGCATACAGAATACATACATCAAGGTGGGCCCTATGGTTAGAGTTGTACAAGAGCTTAGTTGAGCTGAGCTTTGCCCGGTTTGAGCTAGGCTCGTTCATTGACCATCGGATTAACATGATCGAGGTGGTTCGAGCAAGCTTTCGAGCTAAGTTCAAGCTTGAAAAAGTAGAAGTTTAAATATGCCTGTCTCAAAAGCCCGCCCTAAAACGGTTTAAAATTCACACCCCATTGACACTCTACTTACTTTTATAGAGTGTTTCACCTCTCATTTCTTTGCTTTCTTTCGATGTGGGGACTAAACAACATACATTTCTAGCTAGTCGAGTCGAGTTCCAACCGAGTCTATCAAATTGAGTTGCAATTGAGCCGAACTTCGAGCCCATTCATATCGAGCTTGGGTTCGCTCCAGCTTGGCTTGAAAATTCTTTCGAGCTTGGAAAAGTGGCTCGGCCTGGTTCAAACCCAACCTTCGAATTGAGCTGAGTCGAACGAGCTAACTGAACTAACTTGGCTTGTGTTCAGCCCTACCGACAATAAGGGACACATTACATTGGGTGAGTCTGGGTCCTACTTTATCCAC
Source organism: Liriodendron chinense (assembly GCA_003013855.2). Taxonomy (NCBI): domain Eukaryota; kingdom Viridiplantae; phylum Streptophyta; class Magnoliopsida; order Magnoliales; family Magnoliaceae; genus Liriodendron; species Liriodendron chinense. The sequence goes on along the minus strand of PVNU02003892.1, from coordinate 4,183,379 downwards.
TCCCCTAAATGAAATCCCTGTGGCCAGCTTGTTAAGGCAAGGGATTTTATTTACATGTCGGAGCACAGCTTTGGTTATCCAAACCAATAATCTTGATGGGGCTCAATGTGGATGGGGATCCAAGCTTTGGTGATCGAAACCAATGAACCGTGGATGGGGATGTCCCCGAAAATCTCTCATGTTCGAAAATCCCAGTCATTTAGTCTTTGGGATAGTTTTTGTGGAATGTGGACCGCTCCTGTACTTTCTCCTTATCCATCACTTGATCAGAGGCTAGGATCTTCCAATCTGTTGGGGCACTCCCATTGATCAAGTCAGATCAATGGAAAAAATCATTCAAGTGGGCCACACGACCTGAAACAGTTGGAAGGAAAATAACTATCATTGAAACGTTTTTGGGTCCACCGTTATGTTTATATGTCATCAAAACCCTTCATAAGGTCATTCCCAGTTGGATAAACTGAACGCACAAAAATATAATTAGACCGATCCAAAACTTTTGTGATCCTGCGAGTGTTTCCACAGTAGCTATTCAATTCCCACTGCTCTCAGTCATACTTAGTTTTAGATTTTTTTTTTTTTTTTAATTATTGTCATGCCCTTAAATGACGTGGCAAAACGAATGGACAGGGTGGATTCCTTACAAACATTGCACAGGCCCAACTCGCTTCCGACCCCAGGAGCTTGGGAGAGGATTGCGTGGTGTGCCACCGATCTTAGTGGTGTCTTGATGTCATTCTGTGGGCCCTAACATGATGTATGTGTTATATCCACACCATTCATCCATTTTACGAGATCTTTTTAGGAAATGGGCCCAAAAATGAGGCATATGTAAAACTCATGTGAACCACACGACAGATAGCAGTGGGGACAATGACTCCCACCGTTGAAACCTTCCTAGGGCCACTATAATTTTTATTTTCCTTTTTAGAGCCCATCATAATGTTTATTTTCCATCCAACCTGTTCATAAGGTCATACAGACCTGGATAAAGAGAGAAAAAAATATCAGCTTGATCCAAAACATCCGTGGCCCGAAAAGTTTTCAATGGTAGGCATTCAATCCCCACTTCTCTCTATGGTGTGGTCCACTTGAACTTTGGATCTACCTAAATTTTCCGCCCATGCCCTGAAATGATCTCGACAAATAGATGCACGGTGTAGATATAACACATACTTCGTGGTGAGGTCCACATAATTTGGTGACGTCAACACACCACGGATGTTGGTGGTACATGGCACACCACGCAATCCACCTCCCAGGAACTTCCTGTGGTGGTTGGGTGTCAATCCGCGTCCCTTACTCAACGGGAACAGTTCATCTGCCTTGCGTTGCACACTTGCACTACCATTTCCTCCTTTGACCAGTTTAAGGGGACGTGTGCAAGTGATCCAAGCCACTCATCCTGCGAGCCCTAATGTGTTGGTGCAACTCAGACGGGTACAAAACAAATCTATTGGAAAGGAATTGATCAAAGATTCTCATTCGTCATTCGTACATGGCCACCAACTTATCTAGACCATCCTGATTTTGGCCAGGTCATTTCCACCTACTAGGTCGTTGGATCTTTCAGCTGTATTACCTGCCATGTTGACAGATGTGAGCCCGTATGTTCCCCGTAAACTCTCCCGGGGTCGCTTTCACGTTTCCTTTCCTCCCCCAGATGGATGGTTCAGATTCACCAATGCAGCAACCACGTGTACAGTGGAGCAGCAATGAACCAAGAGCCTGTCCTCGCCCATCGAACTGAAATCTTCCCTTACAGGGATATTAGTTGATAAAACCCTTCATTAGTAGCATCATTATAATAAAGGCTTCTATTGTATAAGCCTTTTTTTTTAAATAACCTTTTGGCTGTTGTTTGCATTTTTTCTTAAAAAAAAATGTCCCTATGCCACCATTGTTCTCGTACCGCAGCATTTTTTTTTTTTTTGGCGGAAATCAAGAGGGCCTTTTGAGAATGAGAGTGTGGGCTTACTAAATCAATGTTTGGGCCACTCTTTGGCCGACCTAATCTGTTCACTTTAATCAGATAATTGTGAACCCACAGTAAAGTTATTTAAAAAAATATTTGGAGCTTTTTGTGGCCCACACATGCATTAACGTTGTGGGTTAATTTTAAACTGTTTCCTTCGATGCGGTCCATTCATGATGATTTTTTCCCTCAAACTTGGATAGATGGCATGAAATTAAAACCTCATTCATGTGGATGGCTTGGATTTACTCCAAGACTATAAAGTGGGCCCCATATAAGATGTGAGATTGATTCAATAGATGAGTCCCTTACTCGTGAAAGGTCATTTGGCATTTTCTTTCTTTCCTTCTTCGTTTTTTTTCAAGGAGTGAATCATTTGGCTATTAAAATCATTCCCACCTCCGTGAGACCCACTCTAGCAAGCTTCCAACGTGCATTTAGCATCATTCCCTCCATTCCAGCGAGTTTTTGAATATTTTTATTTCTCACTTTTGAAAAATAAAATGGTGTCCAATGGGGTGATTCCAAATTTCATCAAATTACACTTGATAATCCATATCAGGCATGTAATGAGGGGGTTATGACCGTTTTCATCGGATTTGTGAACAACAATGAGTATTGGCAAATGACAGTAACTTTGGGTTCACTTTGGAATCACCTCATTTCGATACCATTTGATTATCCAAAAGTGGGCCCAAAGTCACTGTCGTTCTTTGGTACTCATTGTTGTTCGTAAATCCAACGAAAACGGTCATCATAACTCCCTTATTGCATGTCTGATTTGGGTGATCTTATACCTATTATAAAGATAATTTGATGAACTTTCAAATAACTTTGAAATCACTTCACTTGGAAACTATTTTATTGCCTAAAAGTGGGCAATAAAAACACTTAGAAGCTCATTTAAGTGTAGGGAATTAATGACATTAGATACATGTCGATAGCTCGCTAGAGTGGGTCCCATGGAGGTGACAATGGTCCTAATAGCCAAGTAGTACATTCTCGAGAAAAAAGAAAAAGAAAAGAAGAAAAAGACTAAATAGCCTTTCCCGCACAAGGAACTCATTTATTGAACCTATCACACGTTTTATGTGTGGCCCAGTAGATAGTCTTGGAACAGATTCAAGCTGTTCACATGAATTGAGGTTTTAATTTCATGCTATCTGTTTAAGTTTAAGGGTGAAACTCATCACTGATGGACCACACTGGGGGAAACAGTTTGAAATTAATTTACAGCGTTAATGTAGGTATAGACCACAGAAAAGCTCCATTTTTTTAAATGACTTTACTATGGGTTCACGACTGTCCAATTAAAGTGAACAAATCGGATCATCCAAGGAGTGGCCTCAATTGTTGATTTAGTGGGCCCACACCCTCATTTTCAAAAGGCCATTTTTGACTTCCACGTACTGCTACAACCATACGAGATGAGGGCTGGACAAAGGGACATTTACATCTGAAAAAAAGCCTAACAATGCCCTAAAGGCTATAAAAACAGACTTTTGACAGAGGAACTAACATAGTAATAATGTCCACTAATCAAGGGCTTTATCAACTAATATCTATCCCTTAACCAGCCAGTGTATACGCACACACGGGCATGCCTACTACTAACCAAGTGGCACGTGAGATCCACCTCGTCCATCGGGACCATGGCCTCATGTTCACCATGCAATCCAAAATTCAGGCCGCTGCCGAACTTAGGTAACCCACCGTAGGAAAGCGTTGGGATGGCCGTCCACCATTAATTATGTGATGGGCCCACCGTGGTTTATATATACCATCTAGCCGTCCATCGGATATGAATCACCAGGATGAATAGAACTTACCAAACATCACTCGGTTCTGAAAATCAAGCGCGCTATACCAAATTTTAAGAATGATTTTAGACCGTTGACCTTTGTGGAGGTCACCTAAGTCTTCGGATAGGTGTGATGCACGAGGCCGAATATTATGTGGCGCACTTGATGGACGGTGTGAATCTCATGCACGTGAAATCATTTGCCACACAAGCGGTGGTGGGCCCGCCCATGTATTCCCACGCCGAAGCTTTTCAATCTCGTTTTCTTGACCGGGCATCGAGAGTCAACGGTAGTGGAAATCTGATATTTTCAAATCGAATGGCCTGAAAAAGTTGGTGCCGGTGAAGCTTCAACCTGTGGAGATTTGTAGGTGGTTGAATTGACACATACTTTACACATGTTACTGAGAATGACGCAAGTGCACGTTAGAAGATCACTGCCGTCCAAACTTCAGGTTTTTCTTCCTTGAATATATATATATATATATATATATATCTTTGATTTACCCTTTTATCAACCGTTAATCTGCCAACCATTAACTGTGGGTTACGATTGTTTCATTGGAGTGTCTGAGGAATGGCCCATCAATGGTCTGGACCAACAAAATCACTAGAAATCATAGAATTCAGGGGTTTTTTTTTTTTTTTTTTTTTTCTTTGGATAAAGAAATCAGGGAACGGATTGGCTGGTGTACCCTACACCAGCTACGCTGCTGGTGTGGGTATGTGGTCCAGCGCTGATAATATGTCAGTCCTCGAGCGCCGCAAATATACGAATGGCATAGAAAGGATTAAGGTTAAGTGGTGTTCACACTCTCCACGACTTTCTACAACGTAGTCCATATAAAGCCTTACAACGAGCTTGTAAAATGAACAAACAGCTTGGATATAACACATACCTCTTGGTGGGGCTCATATAACATGCTGATGCCAATACACCAAGTTCGTGGTGTGTACACCACACATTCGGCTTCCAGAGATTAGTAGGGGTGTCAATGGGCCGGGTGGGCGCTGGGCCATGCTCTGTCCAATACCGGCCCGCTTCTCTCAACTTGTGCCCAAATCCAACCCAGACATGTGACGGACCACAATAGTCTAGCCCAAGCCCGACTCAAGATACAAATGCAAGGTCCGCCCGAACCCGACTTTTCACATAAAGAAAGAAATTATCCTTTAATACTGCACTTTATCATATATATAAAATAAAAAACAATTAACACAGTAAAGAATAAAAATGAGTTTTAGGAGAGATGAATTTTTAAAAAAAATTTAAATTTTGAAAGGAGGGAAAGTATTTTAATTTAAATTTTAAATTGAAAAATATATTCGGTCGAGCCGAATTGTCCGGCTTTTGAACAGCCTAGTCCAAGTCCAGCTCGTTTGAAAAACAGGCTTATCCTTTAGGCTCGATCCCGACCTGTGGGCCTGATACTCTAATCCAAGCCCGGCCTAATATGAGCCAGGCCCAAAATCCTGTGGGGCCAACCCAGTCCATTGCCAGCCCTAGAAATAGGAAGCGGATTGCTACTGAGTAGCATGCGGAGTAAACTCTGTGGGGCCCACAGTGATTTACGTATTTTATCCACTTCGTCCATCCATCTTAACAGAAAATTTTAGGTATGGTACCAAAAAATGAAGCATATCAAAATGTAAAGTGGACCACACGACAAGAAAAGTGTGAACTGAATGTCTACCATTGAAAATTTTTCAGAGGACACAGAAGTTTTGGATCAAGCTGATATTTTTGTTTTTCCCTTCATCCATATCCATGTGATCTTTTGAACAGGTTGGATGACAAATAAACATTACTGTAGGGCTTGGGAAGGTTTCAACGGTGGAAATCATTGTTCCCACTGTTTCCCGTGGCATGGTCCACTTGAGACTTGGATATGCTTAAAGTTTAGGCCCAACCACTAAAATGAGCTGACAAAACATATGGACGGAATAGATAAAGCACATACAATCTAGGTGGGCCCAACTGAGTTTACTCCGCACGATAAGAGCGTGCGGAGTAACTCCGCACGCAATCCGATTCCCTAGAAATCAGGGGGTTTTACACCCTTGGGGAGTTATTTGATGCAGTCTGGCATTTAGAAGTTGTACACGTGGCATACATTAGATCAAATCAGTCGGTCCAGATTGTGGGGCCCATGGTTGATGGATCATCCTCGTAGAATTAGAAAGATTGATTAGATCTTAAACTCTAATTAATGCTCATTCGTTTATTGAAATCAGACCGTTGACTATCTTTTCATTTCAACTGTCCAATAAGTGTCAATCAATTGTACGATTACAAAATCAAATCAGAGTACCTATTGATTTACCATCCATCAAAATAAGGTCCCTCAATTTAAACAATTCAGTTTCAGTGGATTGCATAAGGCGTATGCAATTTCTCAATGCCTGCGTATCAACCTTCGTAGTCTGACAGAGTACCAAAAGTTTTTTCCTTAACTTTTAGCTAATTTTAAAAAGGGGTGTCAATGGGCCAGGCCTGGGGTAGGTGTTGGCCCGGATTTTGCACTATATCGTCCCGGCATGTCGGGCCGGCCCTGTGTAAAATTCTGATCCTTAGGCCCGAGCTCGGCCCATTGGCACCCCTAATTTTAAATTGGAGAGATTCTCCGGTGCTCTTGGAGCACTTTTAATCATTGTGATCCTAGTTACTTTGGGACACTTAAGCAGCCCATTCAATTGATCTAGACTGTCCATTAGGTCCCAAACACGTTTCATGGACCACCATGATATTTTCATGCCAATCTAATGATCTTAATCATCTGGTCAGTGGCCCCTATTATACACGGTCAATATCCTTTGTATAAAATAGTTATAACAAACAATTCGGTCCATCCATTTGGTACTTCACAACATGGATTGCTTGTGATTCTTTATTCTAAACAATCACTTTTGTTAGGAAATCCTAACCATCCATTCATGGATCAGAAAAAGAATGGCTACAAAAAATCAGCCCTAATCTAGGATGTATTTGATCATCCAATCAGTCTTATTTTTGCATGGCATTCCCTAAATGTGTTCTAAACTTGATGGACAGTTCAGATCGATCTACAGACTGTCCATGTTTACCATTGAAACAGAACTGTTACTTATATTACTGAGCATTTCGCTTTATATTTTTAGTTGTCTGGAAAGTAAATATCATTGAGAGCCGTTGGAGTTTCTCGTTTAAGGGCATTATGGTAATTGCAGATGAAAGTAGGTAAGCTCTTGTAATTGGACACTTTTGCCCCCACAGTTGGTTGCGGAGAGAGGCTTGCGTCCTTTGAAATTTGAATAGATATAAATGTAATTTAAGATTTGAAGAAGGGTGTTTTAAGAATAAGAAGTTGTGGGTAACTAACAAACGACAGACGAGATTTTACCAACACCCTTCCAATGGAAGGTTGGATTTATCCCGCACCCTGCTAACGACAAGCCCCGGACGCGACTTACGTCAAAGCACGTCTAAGCAGGACGCGGTTTGGCTGGTGACCGAAACATCAGCCAGTTAGCTGGCATCAAAGTTCTGTGGGCCTCATCATGATTATGTATTTTATCCATGCCGTCCATCCATTTTTGCGTCTCATTTTAGGGTAACAGACAAAAAATGAGATAGATCCAAATCTCAAGTGGACCACACCATGTGGGGATAATGACGTCCACCATTGAAACCTTCCTAGAGCCTAAAGTGATGTTTATTTGTCATCAAAACTGTTCATAAGGTCACCCAGACCTGGATGAAGGGAAAACACAAATATTAGCTTGATCCAAAACTTCTATGCCCCCTAAGAATTTTTCAACGGTAAGCATTCAATCACCACTGTTTCCTGTGGTGTGGTCCATCTGAGCTTTGCATCTGCTTATTTTTTTGGCTCATACCCTAAAATGAGATGGAAAAAGTAAATGGACCACGTCGATAAAACATATACAACATGGTGGAGCTCACAGAGCTTTTGACACGGGCTAGCTGGCTGGTATTGGATCACCAGCCAAAACCTCGTCGTCTAAGCACGTTCGGGGACTGTGCTGTAGGCACGGCACGACTTGCGCTAACTGATCGTTACTTAGGACAAACATGCATCTGATCCACTACATCATATTTTCACTATAGACCCTAAAATTCAACCTAATCCAATACCTACCTAGGTGGGCCACAACGTAGGAAACGGTGTAAGATCATGCCTAAAACTCTAAATTCACTTGGTGTGGCCCACAAGAGTCTTGAAATATCCTTCTTTTCTTGGAATCCATTTATCCTATTCTGGCTTGCCAGATGAGTGGAATGGATGGAATATGAACACTACAGTGGACCCAACGATTTTAATAGTCAGACTTGCGGATTTGGTACAACCGGAGTGACACTAATACCCTCGTGTGAGCTTGTGGTGCAATTTCATTGGCTTGTAAATGCTTATCAGAGAGGGGCCTACCAAAATATTTTCAGGTGGAGTGATAAACCCAAGGGTATGCAGGCCAATGAAATTACATAGGTATAGAGAAAACACCTAATCCACCCCGGTGTGGCCCACCTTAGTGTTGAAAAAGCCAGAATTTTGGGTCTTTGTCCAAACAGAGCGTTGTATCTGATGGATGGGATGGATGGATCTCATACACATAAAGTCGTTCCATCCACATCAGAAAAAAGCACCGCCTTCATTGCCTTATTAAAGTCATGCGAGCGATTGCATTTTGTCAATTGAGGAAGAATAAAATATTCAGCCAAAGGAATTATCCGAACTCTAGAGATGACGAATCCAATGCGTAATAGATACTTCAATCCAAGGTTCTTTTGGTAATTTGAATTGGCAAACCGTACAGACAAATTGCAACGCATCCATCACCACTAACCCAAATGACCGATCATCCAAACCGTCCATGTCTCAAAATAAGTCATAAAGATTAATTATTTCATCTATAGTTTATAGGGAAACGAAGGGAGCAGTTTACCTACCTACAGGGCCACGTCTTTTTCCCGACTGTATCACATGGGGGCACGATGACCTCATCCAGGAATCTTTTTGGCTCTGTGATTGGTTGGCCCTAACCAAAATAAGGCTTTGACGGCACCATCTCAACCATCTAATAAATGGGCCTTTCCTCACTTAATAGAGCCAGGGCTTATTTTTTCACCTCTCGGCCGGTTTATTTGCATGACACCAAATACATGAAAAGGATCATCCAATCATTTTGATTTTTTTTTTTTACCATGGAAAATTCACCATTGGAAATACTGAATTGACGGTTTTGATATCATCCATGTATACGGCTTGTCCATATATATGGAGCCACGAAAATGCATGCTTTCAGAGGCGTCCAATGCAGTATCCAGCCAGTGTCTACCATGGAGTCATCCATGTATACGACTTGTCCATTTATGGAGTACTCATGTATCCAATTATTTGACATATTCAACGTGAGAAAATCATATTAACCTGATGGTATTTTTGCAATTTACCCAATTAATTATGATATTTTGAACTAAAATACTCATTTACAACTGCAATAGATGGGATGGATAGAATTAGCTAATATATCAAGTATTTGGCGCGTAATGTACATATGCATGAGGCCTATCATATCAACAGTCCAGATCACCATACCATGAGTCTTGGAATGTTGAAAATTGGTGCGTTAGGACATTGTGCATCAAGGCCTTCTAGATCCTCATGAGGTGATCAACTTATGTGGCATGTCAATCCACACCATGCAAGTCCTTGGAAGCATTTTGGATGGAGTCCTAAAATCACATTAATTGGAGATGGATTTTTCCATATCTAACACATTTACAGCCCTATTGTTATCATGTTGGGTAACACCATAAGATGGATTTTTCCATATCTAACACATTTACAGCCCTATTGTTATCATATTGGGTAACACCATAAGATGGATTATTAGCCAAAATACACTTAAGAGAAAGATTTTTTAATTTTGTGTAGTTGACTTTGTTGATGAACAATTTATAAGAGAAAAATAATAAAAGTCCAAATTTAACTCTAGAGGTTGTTCTAAATTTTCAATTTTCCGTTGGCATTGAAATACATTGATTGTTTCTCAAGATTCATATTGAAAATAATAATAAAATCTAAGAATTACAAGACTTGACGTCTAATTATATCAAATTGATCGGAATCAATACAAATGGATATAATGAATAAATAGAATTGGAGTGCTATTTACATGAGGACATATGCAAATACATATTATAGATAGATTGAACTATATAAAGCATGTATCTTTATACAAATTTATACAATACAGTAATAGATATATAGTATGGTAAATCCCTTGGCTTACTTCAACTATCATAGAACTTTACATTGATTGGAACTTAGTAAATTTGGCATGGAAAGATGTTCTCTCGAAGAAACTCACTTTCTCAAGGGTAATTAACTTTGCCTGTTTAGCATCTTGAGAATAATATAAAAAGGAATGAAACTAAGGATATCATATATCCATGCATCAATGGGAGTATGATGTATGCTCAAGTTTATACTTATCAAGACAAAGTAATTGTTATTAGAATGTTAAGAGATATCTTAGTAATCAAGGGATCCGGAACTAAATAGTTGCAGAGAAAGTCATGTTGTGCACACATTATAGGAGTAAACAGACTTATCCAAGTGTTGTTGAGATATATAATATCTCTTAATAGAGATGATAAGACCACTTAAAAATAGACATATAAAATCATATTGAACTAACAATTTCTTTACAACATTACTACATTATTTTGGTTTATATTGTTGGGAGTTTTAGTATTTATGACCATGATCTTTTCGCTATGATAAATTCTATGACTACTAACCATGATCTGGTATGAGCGGTTTTACTGGCCATTATAAATCAATGATTTTGAATCCACTTGAAAGCATGGTTAAAAGACTTGACAACTCAAACTAACTCTTTTGGTCCCAAGTTAAAGATGAATCACCTAAATAACTTTAGTAAGGGGAGACTCGAGGGGTGTGATACAGGGAAGGGTGTGAAGAAGAAGATCACCGTCTACCTCAAGTGTGCAAAACCTTAAATTCACAAAACTATTCTTGAATCCACAAGAAAGAACAAGAAATTCAAAAAAATTATCAATAATAATCCTTGAATTTTCAATTACATCACTTATAAATAAAAGAAAACCCTAATTAGGAGTTCAAATGCGACTAAACTGAAACTTTCCTAAAAAAGTAAAATTTTTTAAAAATAGTAATTCCTAATTTAATTTTGTTGGATGATTTCTGGCATGATAAGAAGAAAATTCTAAGAAGACATCACATACTAAAACTCTAAGATGAAATAAATACATCCAACCTAAAGCTTATTAAAATAATAAGTTTTTCGTAAAATCGCGATTTTATATAAGAAGGAGTCATTTTCTCATGAAACCAAGTGGTGCTACCTGCTTATTATAGTTGGTTGGCTCTGGATGGCCTGTTCCAATTAAAATTCATAGGTCGTGCGTCCCAAGATGATACTCGAATAAAAAGTTATGGTCGTTTTATAATTTAATTGCACTTCAAATGTCAATTTCTCTTGATCCGAAATGAATTTCTTTGATCCAGACACGCCTTGGCCTAGTTATGTCATGCCCCACATAAGACTGGGCCCAGATCTAACAGACGACATCCACTTTCATTTAAGCTTCTTTCAATCTATTTTTGCCAAGAACAAGTCTGTGCCTGCTCTACATAAGGTGTGACCCATGATATTGCACTAGATCGAGTGATACTAACTCCAAGTTGACTCGTATAAGTGTTATTAGACTTGGTCCAAGTGTTGAGACCTTTTTTAGAGTGATTGTACAAATATGACAGTAGAGGGAAACATAATTTGACAATAATATTTTTATCCATACAGTTGTTATTTAGGAGTGGAGGCGAGAAGGATGGTGAATGTTTAACTTTTAATTTGAATGGATCGTTTTCATGTCTTTCTGTGAAGAAATCGTGGTGAGCAGGGGAGCCCTTTTCTTTCTTTCTTTTTCCTTTATGCATAACTCTCACACGTGGCAATATGTTACTCCTTGCTAGATCCAAGCTGCTAAGCAACTGGGTCCCATTTTGGCCAAAAGATCAAGTTGTGATCAGTAAGTGGGCCACACATGTAAAAAAATGTAAGGCTAAAAGAAACCATGTAGTTTGGCTTGGGACCCCAACACCAGCCAGCTAGCTGGTGCAAAACTCTGTAGGACTCACCATAATGTTTGTGTTTTATCCATGCCGTCTATCTATTTTCCTAGCTTATTTTTGGATATGACCCAAAAATGAGGAATATCCAAAGCTCAAGTAGACCACACCACATGAAACAGTGAGGATTGAACACTTATAGTTAAGAACTTCAAGTGGATCATATCTTTCCGCCAGGAATTGGAGATGAAAAGGAGAGCCCTTTTCTTTCCTTTCCTTTTCTTTCTTTTTTTCCTTTTTCCTTTATGCACAATTCTCACATGTGGCATTATGCTCGATCCAAGCTTCTAAGCAAGTGGGTCCCATTTTGGCCAAAAGATCAAGCTACGATCAGTAACTGAGCCACACAATATATATATATATATATATATATATATATATATATATATATATATATATATATATATATATATATATATATATATATAGACACACACACACCCACGGGAAAAGGTACTATGCGCTCCACCTCATGTGGGAAGCCCCACTTTGAAGTGTGATGGGCATTCACACCATGCATTTTGTGGGTCCCCTGTTGGGTTATGGGATATCCCAAAAATCAGTAGTATTTGGAACTCAAGTGAGTCATACCAACTGAAAGAGTGTAAAATCATGCCTAAAACATCTAAAACCATTTGTTGGGGCCCACCTGAGTTTTGGATACGGTTGAAACTTGGTGTGACCTCTTTTTTAAGTGGGGAAACACACAATAGATGGGATGGATTTCTCAGCCATATCTCAATCGATCGTATAAATGATTATAAAGGTTTCAATGGGTGCATATTCACTCTTAACTGTTGTATATGGTGTGGCCCACCCAAGTCATAGATTGGCCTGAATTTTAGGCGCATGACCCACCATAGAATGGTATATCTTACTGGTGGTGTGGATGCCCATCACACATCAAAGTGGGGCCCACACAGCTCGACCTCATGGGAAGGTCTGGGGCATAGTACCTTTTACCTATGAATCCAGATCTCCTACTTGAGCCAAGCAGAGAAATCCTACTTTGCGCTTCTCTGATTGGTCCATTTCAGCCTGACGGTGTCAGCTATGAATCCAGATCTTCTACTTGAGCCAAGCAGAGAAACCCTACTTTGCGCCTCTCTAATTGGTCCATGTTAGCCTGACGGTGTCAACGCACAGCAGCACTGATACCGTAAGGATCAGACTCTTTATATATATATATATATATATATATATATATATATATATATATATATATATATATATATATATATATATATATATATATATAGGAACCATGCAGTTTGGCTGGTGACCCCAAACTAGCCAGAGCCAGCTAGCTCATCCAAAGCTTTGTGAGCCCCACTATAATGTATGTGTTTTATCCATGCCGTCCATCCATTTTCCCAACTCATTTTAGGGTATAAACCCAAAAATAAGGCATATCCAAAGCTCGAGTGGACCGCACCATAGGAAACGGTGAGGATTGAACACTTATGGTTGAAAACTTCTTGAGGGTCGCAAAAGTTTTGAATCAAGCTTATATTTGTGTTTTATGTTCATTTAGGTCTATGTGACCTTATGAACAAGTTAGATGACAAATAAATATCACTCTAGTCCTTATGAAGGTTACAATGGTGCACATTATTATCCTTGCTGTTTTCTTTTCTGTGGCACGGTCCACTTGAGCTTTGGATATACTTCAATTTTAAGGTCATGCCTTAAAATGAGCTGGCGAATGGATGTACGGCATGGATAAAACACATACATCATGGTGAGGCCCACAGAGCTATGCAACCAGCTAGCTAGTCGGTGTTTGGATCCCAGCGAAACCGCGTCCAAAAGAAATTGACCAGCAGTCCACGTTTAACATATACTGGGTCACCTAATGAGTGGACTGACCTGATTTTGTGCCACAAAGCCGTCGGTCCATCTTCCACGTGTGAGTGCTTTTGGCATCCTCAACCATATTCCTTGCAAACATCGCCCACTCTTATTCTCTGTCGTTCATATAGGAAGGAAGAGGTCAAATAGGCAGGTAGAGGTGACCCCTTCCTGCTTTTATTAAAATATTATGATTTTTTATTTTATTTTTTTACTAATACGAGTGGAACTTTAGACAAAGTTGGCTAAATCGATAAGTTAAGATTGGGTTTTGTTTTTTAATTCACCATAGTAAATATTTATAAAGAGGTAATAATTATTTACCAACGTATATAATTCCAACACTTGCTCAATTCCAATCTTGACATTTTGTTTTTTGAATGTTAAAATTGAGAAGTGAAAATTTCATGTAGGTCCCACTATGGTTTATATGGTTTATCCATGTTGTTCATCGTTCTGCTAGTTGATTCTGGGGCATGAGCCCAACAGCCAGGCAAATTCAATGCTCAAGTGGACCACACCATAGGAAATAGTGGGATTGAACACCTACCTACCGTTAAAAAAATCTTGGGGCCCTAAAAGTCTTGGATCAAGCTAATATTTGTATTTTCCCCTTACTCATGTCTGTGTGACCGTATAAATAAGTTAGATGACAAATAAAACAATCTTCTAGTCTCTAGGAAGAAAAACCTTTCAAAACCACTATTTCTTGTAATGTGGGCCACTTGAACTTTGGATCTATCTCACTTTTGGGCTCATGTCCTAAAATGTCTAGATAAAGCTGCTAGGTAGCATGGACATGCATGTCACATACATCAAGGTGGGCCCACAAATTTAAGTAGGCCCTTTTTAGACCGGATTTCAAGGCAGAAATACACACATATTTCCAAACCCGCGCAACAAGTGATATTGACCTATTTCTTGGATATTTGTAGTGGAAATGAAAAATCAAACAACCCTAAAAACTCGACTCAATATTTGTAGTTGGACTACCTTAAGCATCGTTGCATTATTTTAAAAATAAAAAATTATAAAAAGGGAAAAATATTTTTTGGAAGAGTGGCTCTTTCATCTTTATTGTACAAAAGTGACTATTGTAACCTTCCATTTCTCTACCACATGTATTGCCTGCTTTTGGACCAGGGTGTGTTCACGGGGGATACCACCTGATGATCAGGGTATGGATCTTCCTTGGACAATGACATTGTAATAAATGTTGTGTGGTAGGATGGATGAATTTAGCAAGAAAGACAAAATTTATGACTTTCAACATCTCGAAAGGGATAGTGCTTGTCGAACTAATTTTCTTTCTAGCGGTAGTATTTATCATAGAGATAATCACAACTTTATATATATTTCTCCTTGATTCGTTCTTTCTTTCTTTATTTTCCCTATTTCTGGTTACGCTTAAAGTTAATTGTGTAAACTTGCTTTCTGGCTCTCCCTTTTGCAACATATAGTTGTTGGTATGTATAATTTTATCATTTATGTCCATTTCATTAAGGCTTGAGGATCCTCCCAGAATGCTTCCTAGTTCCTTCTTTAATTTAATGAGCTTTCTTTTGGCTGCTAAATCAGTACAACAGGTGTGTCCAGAAATGTGAGGTTACTGTCATTGGATTCGAATAAGGTAGACGGACTCCTCAAACTTGAGCACTTAAAAGTCGAGGAAGCAGAGACAGTAAACATGCCTCTAAATTACCACATGAACGCGTCAAACTCAGCCGCGTAAATTACCACATGAAATTCTAAGTAATTTCTTGGTGTATCAGAGTCTACCAGAGTATCCAAGTACTTTGCATGGATCTTGCACTTGAATGTTGTGATTTAGTTTTTAATTTTGGATCTCATGTTCTGTATTTTAAAATTAATATTTACTTTAGCTTGGAAAATGGTCCAATTTCAGGATTTGCCACATCTTGATGTCAAAATAAAGTGGCCGAATGATCTTTACTTAGATGGGCTTAAAGTTAGAGGCATCCTGTGCACCTCAATATATAAAAGGGCACGTTTCTTCTGTTGATAATCTATTTTGCTTTCTTAATCACTAATACTTGCTCCTTGTGTGCTTATATGTTATCTTTCAGAAGACAATCCTCATCTTTATATGGTTGCTGGACAGATGTCTTTATACAGTTGCTGGACAAGCCGGAGAGGCCTAGCCAATCAGAGCTAACTATGTTAGCTGTTGCAAGCCTTATGACACTAGACCTTGGTTTTTTTAGTGTGAATTTCCTTATAATACTTTATGTCTACAAGCTAAGTTTGATGTAATAGGGTGCATCTGTAGTTTGTTTTGAAAACTTTAAATAGACGGTTAACTTTTTTGTTGGTATTGTGCTTTTATGAATGAATTAAAACTAAATGATTGGATTGTGAAACATGCAAAATATTTTAAAATTAAATAAACATTTTTAGCCACTGTTTGTTGAGAACCGAGGTAAAACACTTGATTTAGCCTCGGTTGTTAAGAACCGAAGTGAAAAATTAGATTTAGCCTTGGTTGTTGAGAACTGAGGTTAAAAATTTGATTAGCCTCGGTTTTGCCTCAGTTACCCAAACTGAGGTTGCAACTCCTGTAGTAAAAGGCTTTAACCTTAGTTGTTGAGAACCGAGGTTAAAAATATATTTAGTTCCGATTGAAGGCAATTGAGGCTAAATTTAGATTTAGTCTCGGTTAGAAACAACATATGGTAAAAACTTGATTTAGTCTCATTTTGAGGCAACCGAAGCTAAAAAGGTTTTTTTAACTTCAGTTGAAGAACCGAAGCTATAAAATCTTTTAGCCTCAGTTGCTAAAACTGAGGCTAAAGCCTTTAGCCCCGGGGGTTGAAGCCTCGATTTGGAAACTGAGGCAAAACTGAGGCTAAAGGCTTTAACCTCCGTTTTTAACCTTTTTAGCCACTGTTTTGAAGTGAGGTTAAAGGCCTTTTTTCTTGTAGTGCCAGTTGCCTCCAATACTCGATTTAACTCAACTTGATATTTATAATTAAATTAATTAGGAATTTAATTACACAAATAATAAACCCTTAAATAAAATAATATAAATATAAAAAAAATATTAACCTAAAAAGTTGAAGTAGTCATGGTTAGATGGTAAATGTTGAACTACTAGCTAGACTTGGTTTAAGTCATGTTGAGTCAATCCACCAAGGAGGGTTCGAGTCCTTGCCTTAGGTGTAGACTCCCAGGAGTTTCAACATGAGGTTGGGGGTTCAACTTCCCAAAGGTGGTAAAATCTAGAGCTGTACGTGAGCCGAATTGAGCCGAGCTTGGCCTTGTTCGAGCTAGGCTCATTCAATGACCACCCCAGCTCGTGTTCGGCTTGACTCGACCTTCGAGCTAAACTTACATGTTCGAGCCGGCTCAACCAAGCTTTCGAGCCGAGTTTCGGGCCAGTTCCACCTCAAAATGACTAGTCATTGTTGAGGGGCCTCTTCCCAATATATAGCCCAGTAATCTCCCCAGCCTCTAATCGATGTGGGACAAACCCAACAATCCCCCCTCCACAGCGGATAGGGGCTCCTAAGCACTGCCCTCCCGGGTTTGTCGGGCACTGGGCTCTTGGGCACTGCCCCCCTTGCTCGTGGGCTCTAAGTGTGGGTGAATAGGGGCTCCCGAGCACTGCCCTCCTTGGACTCTCGAGCACTGCCCCCCCTCGCTCACAAACTTGGGCGTGGGCGCCACCACATACTGGCTTGGCTTGGCCAGCTTTAATACCACTTATTGGGCTAGTTCCACTTCAAAATGACTAGTCATTGTTGAGGGGCCTCTTCCCAATATATAGTCCAGTAATCTCCCCAGCCTCTAACCAATGTGAGACAAACCCAACACTATGGCCACTACTAAAGTACGATACGTTTGATGGTTTTCATTTTCACATCCGTAGATTAATTAATCTGAACTATTGATGCTCTCATTATAACCAAATAGAAGCTATTGATTACAGCCCCCACTAAATACAAGTTTTTTTTTTTATTGGGCTTGAACGCCTCAAACCTTCAAGCATGAAGACCACCAACCGGTTGGTCATGTTGGATCAAGACAGCAGGTTTGCTGGAACCTTTTTGGGCCATTCGGCCGGTCAATGGGGGGTCCGGCCGGTCGACCAACTGGTCCGCAGTTTCCTTTTTGGACTGGGTTTCTTGCGCAAGTTTGTTGCACAAGAAGTTTTTAATTCTGGTTTCCCCTTATTTAAGGGGATGTAATCCGAGATTAGGATTGCCGTCTATGGGCCAAGGGATTGAGAGGGTTCTAGGGTAAGAGAAAGAGCTAGGAGGAAGCTTGGAGTTCTCTAGGTTAAGGGAAAGGGCTATGTTTGTCCTTCTCATGTGAGAATTAGTTTTAGGTAGCTTGGGATTTCTTTTGTGAGCTGTGATCCAGGGTATTCTTTTGTAATCTCTTGTAACTTCTGATTTATAGTGGATTAGTGTCGCTTTGTGCCATAGTTTTTTACCCGTGAGAGGTTTTTCCAAGTAAAATTCGGTTTGCCTTCTTATGTGTAATGATTTATTTGTTGATTGCCATTGATGTGTGTTCCTCGCCTCCTTTGATTGCTTCCGCTGCAAGGCACTTAATCCCAACAAGTGGTGTCAGAGTTAAAAGTTGGGAAGGAGGCAGAGAGAATCTGAGGCGAGGCATCAATGGCGTCTTCTAGCATGAGATTCGTTGTAGAGAAAGATTTCGTGAAAGAAAAGCACGGAAAGTGATCAGTATCTATGGAAGAAGTAGAGTGGAAGAAGGTGGATCGGTACGCCAATATCTCAATCAAGTTTGTCGACTGCGATCTAGTTTGATCGGTAACAATATTCATGGTGGAGCTGCGGGATCGGCAGTGGGATCCACAGTTGTTCGTGTATAGTGTGCCGCAAGGGCCACATGAGCGAGCGAGTGGTGAAGGTGCAAGGATGGAGTCGATGAGGCATGAGAAGCGGTGGAGCTATGATGATAACGGAGTAGAGATTGAAGATGGCGCGTGGCAAGGTGTTGCATGAAGATTTGAGTCGTGGTGGAGTTTGTTGGGCTTGGACGCCTCAAACCTTCAAGCATAAAGACCACCGACTAGTCAGTCACGTTAGATCAAGACAGTAGGTTTGCTGAAACCTTTTTAGGCCATCCGGTCGACAGTTTCCTTTTTGGACTGGGTTTCTTGTGCGGGTTTGTTGCGCAAGGAGTTTCTAATTTCGATTTCCCTTATTTAAAGGAATGTAATTCGAGATTAAGATTGCCGCCTATGGGCCAAGGGATTGAGAGGGTTCTAGGGTGAGAAAAAAAGCTAGGAGGAAGCTTGAAGTTCTCTGGGTTGAGGGAAAGGGTATGTTTGTCGTTCTCATGTGAGAATTAGCTTCGGGTAGCTTAGGAATTCTCTTGTGGGCTGTGATTCAAGGTATTCTTATGTAATCTCTTGTAACTTCTGATTCATAGTAGATTGGTGTCATTTTGTATCGTGGTTTTTTACTTGTGAGGGGTTTTTCCACATAAAATTCGATTTGCCTTCTTATGTGTAATGATTTGCTTGTTGATTGCCATTGAGGTGTGTTCCTCGCCTGCTTTGATTGCTTCCGCTGTGGGGCACTTAACCCCAACATTTTTTTCTTTTCGTGCAGACATAAATTTGATGATTCTGGACCGTCGTATTTATTTCTTGATTGTCTAGGACAATAAAAATTTCCTATAATTTTTACCCAGGATGGCAGCTTAGGACCGTCGAATTATTTTCGAAGGCTCACAGCTACCAATTAAGCAAATACGAGTTCGATGGGGTAGACTATCAAAAAAGGTCGACTGTCAAGGACTGTTGAATTTATTTTTCGACGAATTTACAAGAATTCGACGGTTGTAGACAGCCGAATTTAGCACTTTTTCATGTAGTGACCTGACATAGTGAGATTTGATTGAGTCATGTGCTGTGCCCACACCAACACCGTTTAAAAGTTGATGTGCTACTTGACTGGGCCCCATATCTTATTCCAACACATGGCCCAATCAAATATTGCCATGCTGCGTGTTATGGATACCCCTACTCTATCACTAGGCAATCCCCTTCCTAGTTTGAGGGGATCTGGATAGCCGGGTGAGCTGATCTGACTCTATGAGGACATGATTACGTCTGTTCTTCATCCATGCGATCCATCCCTTTTGTTAGCTCACTTTAGGACATGAACCCAAAATGAGGTAGCTCCAAAGCTCAGGTGGACCACACCACTGGAAATGGTAAAGATTGAATGCCTGCTATTGAAAACTTTCTAGAAGTAATAGAAGTTTTGGATCAAGCCAATATTTCAGTTTTCCTTCACTGAGTTCTGTGCGACGTTATGAAATGGTTGGATGGAAAATAAATATCATGGTGGGCCTTAGGAAGATTTCAACAGTGGACATCATTTTCCCACTGCTTCTTGTGATGTGGTCCACCAAGCTTTGAATTTGCCTCATTTTTACGCTAGTGCCTTAAAATGAGCTAGAAAAACTGATGGATAAAGCATATACATCAAGTGGGCCCCACAGAATCGGTCAATCCGTGAGGTTTTGTTTCCAGTAAATTATGACACAAAAACCCTTAATGTACAAAAATGACAGTAAACTTCACCGTCTATGATCTAATATCATTTAATTGACTAGTCAAAGCTTCATTTGTGAGAAGGCTGTTGTTTCTAATGACCATCTAAAATGGATTCCATTACGTGGACATTTGTACCATACATTAATTGCAACTAATTATACAGTTTATGGTGCCAGAGAATTTTCTCTTATATACATCAGTTTTAAAAGTCCAGACGCTTGTACAAGAAAGCTCTCGTGCGTAGACCTTGCAAAATTCGACCCCACCTGCTGACCCGCGCGCCCTGATTTTTCTAGTTTAGGGTTGGAAAATTTGACCCGAATTCAAAATTTGGGTTGGCTTGACCCAACCTGAATTTTTATGGGTCGGGTTAAGGTTAAAGGTGACCCGACCCGACCCGACCCAACCCAACCCAACCCAACCCGAATCATACAGGGGTTAAGTGGACTATTATATATTGATTTTCTTATTAGTTAAATAATGCATAGTTTTTTTTCTCACACACCCAACTGGAAATGGTCCACATGTCTATCAATTTAATAAACATTACGGTGGGCCCTAAGACTATTATATATATACTGATTTTTCTTATTAGTTAAATAATACATAGTTTTTTTTTTCTCTCACATACCTTGTTGAGAAGGGTCCATATGTCTATCAATTCAATATACTTAATTGACGTGTTTGAAGCATCATCTCATTACTCTAACTAGGTTGATGCTTAAAGAGATATGCTTTAAATATGCACTCCATTGTATCCATTTATTTTTCTCTTTCAAAATTTGCATAATGGAAATACTCTATAAAAAAAGCCGGAAGTGGTACGTATTATGAGGTCAACCTCATGGGAAGAGCTATGTGGGCTCCACATGTCAGACATCAACACCATGCTTTTGATGGGTCCCCTTTAGGTCATGGGATATCCCAAAAATCAGTCGTATGCAGAACTCAGGTGGGCCATACCATTTAAAACCATGTGAAAATATGCCTAAAATATCTAAAAGCACGTGGTGGGCCCAAATGGGTTTTGGATGCGGTTGAAATTTGGTCTGACCCCTCATCCAAGTGGGACACATACAATGGATGGGCTGCATTTTTGAACCACATTTCAGTGGGCCAAATAAATGATCATGAAGGTTTTAATGGGCTGATTACCCCGCTTGCCCCGAAATGACCTGGCCCAATAGGGAAATCCCAATTCATTGGTCCTTTCGATACAATCAAATAGATTGCCACAAGGGCGCCATATTCTAGGAGCCCAAACTATGTAATTGAATAAATCCTCCTCTATCTGTTGCGGGTCGAGGGCTCCTTCTCCTTCCCCTCCTTCAAACTCCGATTCGTATTTTTCATATAGAAATCTCTGATCAACGATAGAACAAGATCCATTTTGCATCATATCTAACTGATTCCTTGGTTCGGACCGAAGAAGCTTTTTTCTATTCAGTGACTCAGCGATAGCGCCTGTTTAATGGGGGCCCGCCCGGGCTTATTATTTCGGAATCATACGGCTGAAAAGCTCACTTTGGCAAGAAGTAAAGACTCCTCCCTTTTTTCTTTTACAAATGTCGGGTCACCGATCTATTATGTCGTGGGAACTTACAACTATGAATAAAAAACTGATTGGAGCCTCTCAACTTTTGTTTGTAGTGTGGCCCATCTAAGTCATGGATTGAAATGATTTTTAAGCCCGTGGCCCACCATGAAATGGTGCATCTGACTGATGGGGTAAATGTTTGACACACATCATGGCGGGGCCCACACAGCTCAAGCTAATGTATGGCTTGTATGTGGCACATGTCCACCATACTTGTACGTACACACCACACACCTCTACTTGTACGTACACACCACAGATGTGCCCACGTGTCAACATAGTCCTGTAGGCCACAGTTTTAGAAACGAATGTACGGTTGGAAAACCGTGTCTGAAGTTTTCCTCACCCGTTCAACTGATTCTATCCAGTAGCCAATTACCTGCGGGGTGTAACATTACTTTAATCAGGTTGGAACGTATTCATAATCGGATCTAGCTAATGTATGGCTTGTATGTGGCACATGTCCACCATGGCATATGTAGAACCTTGTAGATGGTGTCCCGTTTACACGCATGTGCATCAGAAAGACATTTTCCCCAAGCGGATTGCGTACTAAGTAAACTCTGTGGGGTCCACCATGATTTATATATTTTATCTACTCTGTCCATCCGTTTTATCAGATAATGTTAGGGCTTGTTCCCATATCCAAAGTTCAACTGGACCACACAACAAGAAATAGTGTGAATTGAACGTCTGCCGTTGAAACTTTTTTGGGTTGGGGCCACAAAAGTTTTTCATCAAGCTGATATTTTTGTTTTCCCTTCATCCATGTCTTTGTGATCTTATGAACAGGTTGGATGATAAATAATGATCATTGTGGGCCCTAGCAAGTTTGAACTGTATAAATCATTATTCCCACTATTTCATGTGGTATGGTCCACTTGAGCTTTGGATATGCTTCAATTTTCGCCTCAACACCTAAAATGAGTTGGAAAAACGGATGGGCGCCAGCATAGATAAACCACATACATTCATGGTGGGCTCATGAGTTTACTCAGTATGATAAGAGCGTAACTCAGTAAGGCAATCCGTTTTCCTGAGTGAGAAAAGGGGGCGGATTTCCTGGAGTTCCTGCAGTGGGAAGGTAGGTGGGGCCACCATGATGTCTGTGATAAATCCACCTTGATCATCTATTTTGGCAGCTCATTTTACAATGAGAGGCCAAAAATGAGATGGATCCAAAACTTAAGTGGGCCACACAAGAGGAAAAAGTGGAGAATGAAATGCCTACTGTTGAAACTTTTCTAAGGTCCACCTTAATATTTATATGCTATCTAAACCATTTATAAATCATTCCCATTGGATTAACTAAAAATGTCAAAAAACTTGATACAAAACTTCTATGGCCATTCAAATGTTTCAACGATGTTCATTGAACCCAATGTTTCCTCTCACGTGGCCAACTTGAGTTTGGTCTGTCTCATTTTTTATCTCATGTCTTTAAAATGAAGAAGTTGGATGACAAATAAACATCATTGTTGGCCTTTGGAAAGTTTCAACATTGGACATCCTTATTCCCATTGTTTCCCCTAGTGTAGTCCACTTGAACTTTGCACATTCTTCAATTTTGGGATCATGTCCTAAAATGATACGGATGGACGGCGTGGATAAGACACATACATCCATGGTAGGCCCTACAAAGTTTACTTAGTATGCTTAACCCACCTAACCCATTGTGATTTTTGTATTTTATCTGTCTATCCATTTTACTAGATAAAATTAGGGCTTAGAACCCAAAATGAAGCATATTCAAAGCTCAAGCAGACCATACCATAGGACATGGTACTGTGAATTAAACATCTACGTTGAAAAATTCTTAGGACAACGGATGTTTTAGATCAAGCTTATATTTGTGTTTTTCCCTTCATCCATGTCTATGTGATCTTATGAACAGGTTGGATAACAAATAAACGTCACCGTCGGCCCTAGGAAGGTTTCAACAGTAGAAATCATTATTCCCACTGTTTATTGTCATTGTGGATGCTTCAATTTTGGGGTCAACCCTTAAAATGAACTGAAAAAATAGATGGACGGCATGGATAAACCATATGCATTCACAGTGGGCTCAACAGAGTTTACTCAGTACGATTTAAATAGTATGGCAGAATGTGATTAAGACACACAGGCATTCCGATTTCCACTGAGAGAGCCTTTGATAGTACGGCAGAATGTGATTAAGATACACAGGCACTTAAAAATACAAGGAATTGCACACGTGGTATTCAAATTAAATTAATCTTTTCAAATGTTCCAGTTTAGATGTATCATTAATCTCTCGAAAATTACTCCTTTCTGATCATCTGACCATCAGATTGGTGGGCATTCATTGCATGGTTTAAAAGGAAAATATCCAATGGTTATATTTGAGCAAACAAGTGTCCACAAATCAATGGCTACGATGGTTCATACAATTTGATTTTTGGCTGTGAGTTAGAGTTAATGATTTCCACAACTCATTCGTTCGATCTGAATAAATGTATGCTAGGTGCATTTTTCAGTGGCTGTGCATCAAGAATAATGCACTGGCAGAGTATAAAATAATTCGCCTATGGTTACATTCAAGGTACAAATGTGGCCCACCCGATATGCATGCCGGCATGATTTCAGGGCTTGGATATGGGGTCAAAGACGGCCCTGATCGTGTGGCTCAGGACATGGACCCAACCGATGATATCAGGCTGGTACACTGTCCCCAAGGTGGCTGTTGAACTTGGACAATTAATCATTTACGTTTTCCACCGTTCATCTGATGGCCGTTGATCGATGGTTAAAATTTTTTAGATCCGGTGATCGATCAGTACACTGCCCACAAGGTGGCCGTTGAAGTTGGGCAATTAAGCATTCATGTCTTCCACCGTTCATCTGATGACCACACCACAGAAAACAGTGATAATTGAGCATCTACCATTGAAAACTTCCTATGGTCGACAGAAGTTGTGTATGAAGCTGATATTTTGGTTTTCTCTTATCCATGTCTGTATGAACTTATGAACAGGTTGGACGACAAATAAACAACAATGTGGGCGGTTACTTACATACAAACAGTCCCCAGCAGAAGGGCCCGGCCTCACCTCACTCAAGGCCGTGCCGCCCTTACTATGGGGCCCACCTTGTTGGATGTATTCGATATCCTTGTAATTCATTAGTTTTGCTACATCATTTTAAGGCAGGAGCCAAAAGATGAAGCACATCCAAATCTTAGGTGCACCATACGGTAGGAAATAGAGGTGATTGAAGGCCCACCATTAAAAACTTCCTAGTGCTCACTGTAACGTTTCTGTAATGTTTATTGGGATCCATCCGACCTATTGACAAGGTCACACAAACCTAGATGAAGGTAAATAGCAAATATCAACTTGATCCAAAACCTTTTCTGGTCCACTGGTAGTTTTAATGCACAATCAACACTATTTCCCATAGAATCCGGATCATCTGCTTTTACCCAGCAGAAAACCTCTGCCACTGCCCTGTGAGTGGTCCAGCTCATCGAGCTCTGACAGTGTCAGGATGAGCTGGACCAATAACAGAAGTAGAAAGCCGGATTTTCCTGCCCGGTAAAAGCAGATGATCCGGATTCTTTCCCATGATATGATCCACCTGTTATTTGGATGAACTGTTTCATTTTTGTGCTAATGCCCTAAATTGATCCGGAAAAACAGATGGATAAAGTGGATATAGATTACATACATCAAGGTGGGCACCACGATGAGGGCCGCACCGTCTTGGGTGAGGCCAGGCTGTACCTAATCCGCTTCCCCAATGCATACGCCATGAATGATATCATTCCAATAATGTATGCCTGAAACACTTAATTCTTTAAAGAAAAATTCTTCTACTTCTGGTTTTTAGCACTTTAATGGCAGGTAAGCTACAGCTTAAACAGATTAAAAACAGATAGACCTTAGACACACGACCGAGTAGCATACCCATTTTAGAAAGCAAGTGGGTTGGTGGGACATCTTCCCACATGGATTATTATTTTAAGAATAAGCCAAGGCATGCGGAAGAAGGAAAAAAAAAAAAACTTGTTGAGCAATTTGGAGGTTTTACTTCGTGAGGATTGGACTCCGGTAGCCATTAGCCATCCGAACAGTGGCCTGGATCAACGTTCATGATCACCCCACGTGATTATCACATCTACAGCGAGGAGGCATCTGCCTGTAGAACTTTCTACAACGCAAGCGGCATGGTGTGGTAAATTCGAGAATGACACTTGGGATTACTTGTGTACGCGGACATTCCAAGAGGCTTGTGTGGGCCACCCACTCCCCTAATCTCCTTCTCATGACTATTGCGCAGCACGCCAACAATGCCGGTGAACCGAGATCCAATCTCCAGTCTCACCCACAAACGATAAACAGGAAGTAATAATAACTAGAAAAGGAATTCACACAAACCAACAATCCATAAGACATATTTTACGTTGAAAAACTCCAAATATGGATAGAAAACTACGGTGCAAAACTCTACTATGAAGAAGAACAAATTTACAAGCAATACACTTACCTTCTCCTATGCTCCCATGCACAGAGATGGCCCTTTTGTTAATCCTCTCGCGTTTTTCTCACCTTGGACGCATAGAAACCTTAATCCTTTATCCAAATCCTGGTTTACACCCCTTTACATGCAAACCCCGAAATTAGAACACAAAATAAGAAACCCTACACTTAAGCCTACGGTCGGTCGGGCGCCTGGTCATTACTGGGTCGAGCGCCTGCCCATTACAAAATTCGTCCAGCGAGCTACAGCATAAAACAGGCCACTATTGGGCGCCCGGTCACTTTGACCATCGGGCGCCCAACCGTTCACAGAACAGTCCAGTGGCATATGACTTAAACCGCATGAATATCGGGCGCCTGGTCCACAGACCGTTCGGGCGCCCGACCATGCTCAGTGTGACTTGGCTCCACACTCAACAATCTTCCACTTGGAGACACATCACCACATGATCCTTCGTCTTCTACATCTGGAGTGCACCACCTCCCAGTCTTCAAGCCTGAAGACCAATTAAAGCTTAATAGAGTTTCAGCTCCTCCCGTGTGACCGCTTTGGTCAACATATCTGCAGGATTCTCACTTGTATGAATCTTCTCCAAAGCAATCGATCCATCTTCCAGTAACGAACGTAAGAAGTGATATCTGATGTCAATATGCTTGGTCCTCGAATGAAAGGCTGAATTCTTATCCAAGTGTATTGCACTCTGACTGTCACTGTACAGCTTGCAATCTGCTTGTTTCTTCCCCAACTCTTCCATAAAACATTGCATCCATACCATCTCCTTGCACACCTCTGTAGCTGCAACATATTTTGTTTCCATTGTACTGATTGATACTATCTTCTATAACTGAGAGACCCAATTGACTGCAGCACAACCCAGGATAAAGACATACCCTGTAGTGCTCCTTTTGCTGTCGATATCCCCTGCCAAATCTGAGTCGACGTAACCTTGTAGCTTGATTTTCAATCCTCCATAACACAGCCCTGCATCCACAGTACCTATTAGGTATCTGAGAATCCACTTCACAGCTTTCCAATGTTCCTTCCCGAGGTTGTTCATGTAACTGCTAACAACTCCCACTGCTTAAGTAATATCTAGCCTCGTGCTAACCATAGCATACATAAGGCTCCCTATAGCTGACGCATAAAGGACTTTAGCCATGTAGTCCCGTTCCTCCTACGTCTTAGCTCCTTGCTCCTTAAAAAGCTTGAAGTGGTTGGCTAATAGAGTGCTAACTGGCTTATCACCTCCCATGCTAAATCGATCAAGTACCTTAGCTATATACTCTGCCTGTGACAAAACTAACTTCTTGTTTTCCCTGTCACGCTTTATCCTTATGCCTAGGATTTATTTTGCAGCTCCTAAATCCTTCATGGCAAACTCTCTAGACAATTGTCTTTTGAGATCTGAGATGTCCTTCATGTTTCATCCGGCCACAAGTATATCACCAACATACAAAATAAGGATAATGTACGACGTATCAAACTTCTTTAAGTAGCAACAGTAGTCTGCATGACATTTCCTGTATTCGTTTCCTGACATGAAACTGTCGAACTTCTTGTACCACTGCCTCGGGGCCTGCTTCAGGCCATATAGACTCTTCTTTAGTCTACACACCTTGTTCTCCTTTCCTGGTGCCACATATCCTGTTGGTTGATGCATGTATATCTCTTCTTAAAGGTCTCCATGAAAAAAGGTTGTCTTAACATCTAGCTGCTCTAGATGTAAGTCCTCTGTAGCCACTATACTCAAGACCAGGCGAATCGTAAACATTTTCACCACAGGTAAAAATATTTCTATGAAATCGATACCTGCTTTTTGTTGAAACCTTTTCACAACCAGTCTAGCCTTGTACCATTTCGAACTATCGTGTTCCTCCTTCAATCTGTAAACCCACTTGTTATGAAGAGCTTTCTTACCCTTAGATAGAGTTACTAGCTACCACGTACGATTGGACTCAAGAGAGTCCATCTTATCTTCTATGGCTTGCTCCCACTTAACCCGCATATCTGACCATAACGCCTCTTCCAACTCTACGAATTCTTTCTCATCGGCCTTATTCTGCTTTTGCTCCAAACTGTCTTTATGCATCACTTTTTCATTGAAGACTACGTCCTTGCTTCTGATGATTTTTCGGTTCTCAATAACCCAAAACCGGTAGCCAAAATCATTCTACCTGTAGCCTATAAATGTACACCTTCTGGACTTCGCATCCAGCTTGTTTCTGTGCTCTGCATCAATGTGAATATAAGAAGTGCAACCAAATACTCTGAGATATGCAAGGTTCACCTCTTTTCAGTCCACGTTTCTTTTGGTAGCCCATCATCCAATGGCGCTGATGGACTTCTATTGATGAGATATACGACAGTATTCACAACATCTACCCAAAAAATCTTCGGCAACCCTACATGTAGCCTCATGCTCCTAGAGCGCTCAAGGATGGTCCTGTTAATGCACTCAGCCACACAGTTCTGCTGCGATGTCCTTGGAATTGTTTTTCGATGTTTGATCCCATTTACTGCACAATACTTCTCAAACCTCTTATCACAATACTCTTCCTCATTATCCGATCTGAGACACTTCACAGTTTTATCTGTCTAATTTTCTACCATAACTTAAATTTTCACTTCTTAAATACATCAAACACATCCGATTTGTGCTTTAAGAAATAAACCCACAGTTTTCTTCTAGCATCATCAATAAAAGAAACAAATAACGTGAAACACCAAGAGATGATACCTGTGCCGGTCCCCACACATCAGTGTGTACAAGCTCCAACAGATGTGTCTTTGGAGCGAGTCCTGTCTTCTTGAAGCTTACTCTCTTCTGCTTGCCATACACGCAATCCTCGCAAAATTTCAGATCGATTGCCTTCAACCCTGATAGCTTCCCCTTTGACAATAACACTTTCATCCATTTCTCAGTCATACGTCCTAACCTCTGATGTTATAACTGCCCGTTCACTCCAGTTGATGCGACTGTGAGTGAACTATACGATCCAAAAGTCACGTATAAGGTACCTTCCTTCTTGCCTCTAGATATTACCAAGGCACCTTTTATGACCTTCCATGCATCGCTCGTGATTGTCGTCACGTATCCGGTATCGGCCAACTGCCCCACTGAGATCAAATTCCGTCTCAAACTCGGTACATGTCTGACATCCTTAAACTTGAAGATTGTTCTGTCTTTCTAAATTAAGTGAACGTCTCCCTTGCCAACAATACTGCATGACTCATCATTACCCAGGTAGACTCTTCCAAAGTTACCTGACACATAATCATGAAGAACTTCTTTTGACGAAGTGGCATAAAACGAAGCACCCGAGTCTATAACCCAGGACTCATTCCGCGCATCAAGAGATAAGATCAACGCCTCTGTGTCACTTTCCTCAAATAGATTCACTGAATCCTTCCCACCTTGAGAGCTTCCTTCTTGTTTCTTAAGCGCCCTGCAATCACGCTTCATGTGCCCCTTCTTCCCGCAATGCCAACACCCATTCTTGTCTTTCGATCCCTTGAACTTATTCCTCGACTTAAAACGCCCCTGTTTATTGCCTCCTTTGTTCGAAGATCTTCATCTTTCTTCAACATTTAGAGCATTCCTTGAATCCACTGAAGTTCCTGATGCCTTTCTTCTAGATTCTTCGCTTAGAATTAGACCGACCGCATCATCAAATTTCAACTTCGTAAACCCGAGGAATTGCTCACGGCAATCACCAAACCATCCCAACTGTCTAGCAAACTAGACAAGATCAATAATGCCCTGACCTCATCATCAAAAGTAATGCCAACGGATTCCAATTGGCACGTGACTATATTGAACTCGTTTAGATGTTCAGTCATGCCCCCACCATCTGACATCTTCATGTTGAATAGCCATTTCATAAGATGAACCTTATTGGACGCCGAGGGTTTCTCATACATCGTAGCCAAAGCCTGCATTAGTTCTTTTGTGGTCTTTACTTTGGATATATTGAAGGCAACGCTCTTAGACAAAGAGAGTCGAATCGTTCATAAAGCCTTCCAATCCACTAAAACCCATTCATCATCTATCATCTTCTATGGTTTCTTCTCATTTCCTCCTAGAGGAATGTAGAGGTCCTTCTGATACAAATAATCCTCCATCTGCATCTTCCAAAAGGCAAAGTTTGAATCATCAAACTTCTCAATTCTAGTTTTTATTTCTTCTGTCATCGCTCCCACTTGAACAAAACCAATAGCTCTGATACCAGTTGTTGCGCAGCACACCAACAATACCGGTGAACCGAGATCCAATCTCCGGTCTCACCCACAAACGATAAACAGGAAGTAATAATAACTAGAAGAGGAATTCACACAAACCAACAATCCATAAGACAGATTTTACGTGGAAAAACTCCAAACAAGGGTAAAAAAACCATGGTGTAAAAATCTACTATGAAGAAGAATGAAATTACAAGCAATACGCTTACCTTATCCTATGATCCCATGCACAGAGAAGACACTTTTGCTAATCCTCTCACGTTTTTCTCACCTTGGACGCATAGAAACCTAATCCCTGTTTACACC
Organism: Liriodendron chinense; assembly: GCA_003013855.2. Taxonomy (NCBI): domain Eukaryota; kingdom Viridiplantae; phylum Streptophyta; class Magnoliopsida; order Magnoliales; family Magnoliaceae; genus Liriodendron; species Liriodendron chinense. The sequence continues at coordinate 4,152,371 of PVNU02003892.1, read as the reverse complement.
CCTTTATATAGAAAACTCTGAAATTAGAACACAAAATAAGAAACCCCGCACTTAAGCCTGCGGCCGATCGGGTGCCCGGTTGTTACTGGGTTGGGCGCCCGCCCATTTCAAAATTCATCCAACGAGCTACAGCATAAAACAGGCTATTATCGGGCGTCCGGTCACTTTGACCATTGGGTACCCGACCGTTTATGGAACTGTACAATGGCATATGACTTAAACCGCATGAATATCGGGCGCCCGGTCCACAGACCATCCGGGCGCCCGACCATGCTCAGTGTGACTTGGCTCCACACTCAACAATGACAATGTAATAGCACTATGGTTTTTACCACCATTGGATTAAAATCAATGGCTACCCTAGCGGTCGGATCATTACTCTGCCGTCCAACTAGTTCGACGTGAGCAATTCTTTGTTGGAAAGTAAGCTAGAGACCACACCCAAATGTTTATAGACTCCGTCCAATAGAAAGACATGAAAATCGGCGAGATTCAACTCAGTTGTTTTTTCCATTTGGATTTTGGAATGCAAGTGGGTGATTGGAGGACCCCCTTTGCCGACTTTATCAATAAATAATAACAAATCGTATTAAAAAAAGAGAGAGACGAGACGTTTACTTCCATTAAAATCATCGATCAAAGACTGGAACGACTTGTGTGGCCATATGAGTCAAGTCGGGCTGAGTCGGCATATTTTCAATGATGATTGGACTCGACCAAGTCAACTCTGGTGCCGAACTGGATCTGACTCAAATTTGTCCGAGTCAACTCGAACTAATTAGGTCCGACTGGGATGAGTCGGCAATCAATGATCAAGATGATTTTACATGAAGAATGCTTTGGATTCACCATCATTTCCCACTGGCTGGCTTAACCCTCCTGGAAAACACTCGCCGGTCAGTGGTCCACCCCGATGACTAATTGGGCCCAACGATGAACTAATAGGTTCTCCCCAAATCCACACGATAATGGGCTGATCCATGCCAGACAGACGGTGGGAGCCCGGACCAGTTGCAACCTTTTACATGTAATCCAACCACTTCCTTATAAAAACACCAAAGAATATGGTACGGGCATCTTAATAGTAAGCTGAAGTACCCGTTTTGAACGGTTGGTTCCTGCCAAAAGAATGCATACCATGGTCCACAAATCATCCATATGTGTATTCCAAACATCCAATCCATTCAAAAGGTGGCCCACACCATAAAGATCATCTGTGGTGAAAGTCCGACGAATACACTTGACTCCTAAATCCTCAAGTTTTATTTTGCTTAGGAGTTATGGTTGGAGCGGAATAATGTGAGTAGATTTGAAAGGATAATTCATGCAGCTGATAGTGTCTTCTCAAAAATTTCTAGGTGGCTCAAATCAATCAGGGATCATTTGCCGGGTGTTGTATTTTGAATTGGTGAGATGGCTTAGGCCAAATCCAGGCTGGTTAAAATTGAATGTGGATGAGTCTTCTCAGGGTAAATCATAGAGAAGGTGGAGTAGTGCATGTCACGATTGCTGCAAAATTATATTTTCCTTCAACCATACGTATATGGTAGGATCTCTAACACGGTTGCTGAAGCTCGGGCCTTTTTAAACGGGTGAGGATTTATGGAGTCTTTCAGCCTAACTAACATTAATTATAGTTGAGTCCAATTCCCGGATTGTAATAAAAGTTATTTTTAGGCCCGCAACCCCATTTTCTTAATCGATTTGATACAGACTAGAGGTTAGTGAGTCTTGAAATCAGAAGTCAATTTTAGGTCTATCAACACTATGAGATAAGGGAATCTAGTTACAGATGGTCTTGCTAGGCTAGGGGAGCAACGGAAACCCAGACCATTTGTTCAGATGTAAAGTGGAGCTTCCGAGAGAAATTCAGGGATTGGTATCCTTGGATAACACAGGGCTGAGCGTGGAGCTCGGTCGTTGAGCCCTTATATATATATATATATATATATATATATATATATATATATATATATATATATATATATATATATATGGGGCTGTGGATCTTCTTTTGCTTTCTTTGTTTGTTGATTCTTTGGTTGTATTTTGATTAGGGCGAAAATTATAATAGGTTGGTTTTTTTTTTTTTTTTTTTTTTGCCTTTCTTGAGGCCAACCTAAAGCCCATAAAGTTATAATTTTTTGAGTAACAAAGTTTTTGATGGTGTGCTCACACCTTTTAGGAAAACATATAATAAAGATACGCTTCACTCTTCCATTGAGTGTGTTTTTTTTTTTTTTATACACACACTCGCACCCACACACACCCCACAGTGGGTACTATAATCTCAATGTTGAAACTCCCGTGAGTCACGCCCACATACTCACGGCCACTCTTACGGTGAGTTAGAGCATAGCCTATCTAGTGCCTTTGATGCTGTTGGTCGTCCAGTCAGTGAACAAGCTAGCCCACCTTTAGCAGAGCCTGGATGGGAGCGGCTTCCCTAGATCCCCGGATCCACCGATCTCTGATTGTGGGGCCCACCCCGATATATGTACCTTGAATCCACTCTGCCCATCCGTTTTGAGAGCTCCTTTCAGATCATGATCCAAAAAAAATGAAGCAGATCCAAATCTCAGGTGGACGACACCAGAGGAAACAGTAGTGAAATTTGGTTATGCTTCATTTTTTGGACCGTGCCCTAAAATGAGCTGTCAAGATGAATGGACTTGTGTAGATGTAAGGCATATGCATCACGGTGGGCCCCACCATCGGGGATCCACCCACCTCGGTGGATCCCACCAAGGCCACGCCAGGCTTGGATGTTCTACACAAGTGACACGTGGACAGGAAAGTTTTGTTGATAAAGGTTCCCATACAACGTTGTATGTGAACATGCATTGGTGATGCACCGATACATTGAATTCCGACTTCCCTTTACATCCCATACTATAATTACATTATCATACATATCTATTGACTAGGATGAGCAACATGGTCAGCTTCAACAATAGTTCTTTTGGTATAGGATATGTTAACTATCCACCTAAATGATTTAAAATTTGAACATAATGTTGAAAAAAATATTGTATTTTAATCTAAGGACGAAAACAATGCTTTCGCATAATTGCATGTTGCTGACCCACCAAGATGTCGGTAACAGAATAATCTATAAGTTTTATGGGCCCGTAAATGGATGGTGAGTTGGTGACCTAACGCTAAGACTAGTCAATCCTTAGATTATACTGTTGCAGGTGTTTAATTTTCTTGATTTAAGGTCCTATTTGGTGGACACTTAAAAACGAGTTCATTTCATTTTAGTCATCAATGATTATGCATTAAAGATCAAGATCTCTAATAATAAATACAATGAGATGGACTCATTTTCAAGTGTCTACCAAACAGGACCTAAGTTTTAAATCTGGTAATATCTAATAAGGTCATTCATGGATGTGACTTCATTTCGCGCATTGCACTCAGGATCCATTCGATTGGGCCTAGGTGCAGAGATGGTCCTATGATCCAAACCTTTATTCTGTATATGATGCTACATGGACCATAATATGAAACTTGTGCTGCAGTACGGGATCATCTCTGGAGTGTGATCATAGGATTATATAGCTTATTTATAGTAATAGTAAGAACATGGACTGCTCAAATCACCGGATCATCTCTGCATGGGGGCCATTCCATGACGAGGGCGATTCTAAGTGCGGAGAGGAAAAGTAAAATGTAGAGTTGGACATGAGCTAAACCAATTGTCGAGCTTGGCACAGCTTGGCTCCAGCAGCCTATCCCAGCTCGAGTTCAACTTAGCTCAGTCTTTGAGCCTGTTTGGCCAGCTCGGGTTGGTTTGGTCAGCGACTCGGGCTAACTCGATCTGAATTCGTGCCTACTTTGAGCTTGAGCTTTCGAATGAGTTCGAATTCAAACTTTCAAGTCTGGCGAAAAAACAAAAACAGAGAGGGATTTTAAGACGCCACTCGATCAATATTTATATTTTATATATATTATATATTTAATTTAAAATATTTAAAATTGAATCCAATCAAGTTTTAATCGAACTCCGAACCGATTCGAGTTGAGCTTGATTTAAATTCAAAATTATTTCAAACTCAATAAAATAGCTTAGCTTAGCTTGAAGCCAACATCCGATTCGAGCAAGTTGACTAAGCTAGTTGAATTCGATATATGATATAAATAGTTGATTGGGGTTGTAAATTTGAGAGCTGCTAAGCCCACACACATGCAATAAAGCTCATGTACAGCCACACATGTGCCAGGGTGGCATGATATGTCCACGATCCATGCAATCCATCCATAAGAAAGGCACAACATATTCATGCCCTTGCCCAATAATCAGGCTGATCAACTTGTCAAGCGCACATAGTTTGCATAAGAAATGTATGGATCTGAAAATCTTGGGTGAAGTTTTCTAACCCATCCACCTGTTTATATTGGGTCCACATGCTGGGTGGACCAGATTTACTTGTTGGAAAATATGCAGAAGGTAGGAGAAACCTTATGGGTGCGTGTACATGAGCTTTACTGTACACGCATTTGTGCTTAGACTTGGCTTGTTTGTTTTTCAAACTACATGGAAAATGAAGGGTAAATGGTTAATTATTACTTTTTACACTCATTTGAAAAAGAAAGATTTACACTGGTATTTGTGTCAAGCCATAAAAAGGATGAAATCAAATTGAAATTGCTGTTGTGAAACTTGTGGGGCCCACCGTTATCCGTGTCTCTGATCTACACCATCCATTTGTTGTACATAATAATTTTAAGGCAAGAGTAAAAAGAAATCAGCTAATTACAAAGCTCAAGTGGACTGCACCAAAGGAAACAGGTGGAATTGAACACCCATCGTTGAAAGTTATAATGAGTGTAGGGCTCATAAAGATGTGCATTTGTTTCACAATGTCACCCGGATATGGCTGAAGGGAAAAACAAAACTCATCTTGATCTGAAGCTCTTGGGGGCTCGAAAGAAGAATCAAATGGCAAACGTACAATTCCCACTGTTTTCTGTGGTGTGGTCCACTTGAGATTTGGATTTGCCCCATTTTTTGAGCTTATGTCCTACAATGAGTGGGAAAAATAGATGGATGGCGTGGATCAAACACATATGCAACGGTGGCCCCCACAAATTTAGGTGGAAAAAAGGCTCATTTCTTCCGTGGAAACGTAGAAGCTTTCCAACCACGCTTCTGTCACTGTCAAGTCCACGTCAAAAGGCGGCTGCATAAAGTAAATACGAAGGTAAATAACAATTACCGGAATCGGATTGCGTGCGGAGTAAACTCAGTTGGACCCACCTAGAATGTATGTGCTTTATCTATTTCGACCATATGTTTTTCCAGCTCATTTTAACGGTTGAACACAAAATTTAAGCATATCCTAATCTCAAGTGGACCATGCCACGGGAAACAGTGGGAATAATGATTTCCACCGTTGAAATCTTTCCAGGCCCTACTGTGATGTTTATTTGTCATCCAACTTGTTCATAAGATCACATGGATATGGATGAAGGGAAAACACAAATATCAGCTTGATCCAAAACTTTTGTGTCCTTCGAGAATTTTTCAATGGTAGACATTCAGTTCACACATTTCTTGTGGTATGGTCCACTTTAGATTTTGACATGCTTCATTTTTTGGCACCATTCCTAAAATTTTCCGTTAAGATGGATGGACAGAGTGGATAAAATACGTAAATCACTGTGGGCCCCACAGAGTTTACTCCGCACGCTAGCGTGCGGAGTTACTCAGTACGCAATCCGCTTCCACAATTACCCATGTGCACTTCATTTACTTGGTAAATTGGAAAACCAACGTCCAATGGGCCCAACTTGGGGCTGTAAATCAAAATTTTAAAGGGCATGGATAGTACAAAATTCAGGCCCAGCTCAACCTCAGGCCCCACACTTTGACAGCCCTACTTGAAGGGGTTTTGATAAGTTACAATGCCACCAGGTAAAACGCGGAATGATACGATGGCAAGTTTCCACCCCAAGATTGCATCTCAATTCTCAAATGATGATCTGAACCGTTCACATTCCAAGGAATGTCCACGGTGTGCCCCACCTAAGAGCAAGGTCACTTACTATTGGTGAATCTTGCACTGAATTGGAACGTAAAGGTGGAAATGGCTTTGGTTCAGTTGAGGTCAGACAAAGCCCAACCCAGTTACTAAATGGCCCAATAATTCTGGCCTAGACCTGACCTGCGACCTATTACCCTCTGACCCAACCTAGCTGAAAATTCATCAAACCCAAGCTAGACCAGACTCGGCCCTTTTAATCTGTTCAAGCTGGACAGACCTGACCCGACAGGACTCCACTTGGGTTTAAGAATGGAACGTGGGGCTAAAGGTATGCTAGGATACAATGAAAACATTCATAGGCTGCTTTAATGTATCTACTTATTGTCAATTACTTTATTTCCGGTTTTGGGTTGGGTCGGGTTGGGTCATTTGGGCCAGACCATGGATAAGCTACATGAGCGAGTCGGATTGGGTGGGGTTCAACCAGAGCTCAACCCGTTTTACTTAAAAGGGGCCACATGTTCTTACCCGAACCCGACCAACTACCCATTTAGCTTGGCCTGCCTCAGAAGTGGGTAGGACCGGTTGACACGGTCCAGCCAGACCCATTTGCCAGTTTGCCACCTTTAATTGGATGGTGATATATAGGAGGTGGGCCACATTGGAACGGAGGGTGACAAGATTCACGAATAGGATTATTTTAGTCCTTAATAACCAAATCATGGTCTCAAATTGATCCTTAATTATAACCAGAACGGCCCAAATTTGAGTCCATATAATGCTCCAAACCTGGACCACACCGGCAAAAAAATGAAAAGAAAACAACAACAACAACAACAACAGATCTGTCTATGGACGGACGCACGACAGATCCATCCCTAATTCATGACCGGACTAGTCCAAGTGGCTTAAAACAAATAGATTCAACAATCTGAAGTAGCCCTAGTCAACAGCCAAAAAACAAATCATAATTAATGACCCAGAATGATTCTCATCTGAATGAAATTCAGCCACAAAACTGCTGTTAAAATAGGCCCAGAATGGCCATCAACGGCCAAAATAATTCTGTCACTGAAGATCCAAATACGAAGATTGAACCAAACACCCATCTAACAAAAAAAAAAGAAGAAGAAGTAAAATCCCATATTGCCATTGTTATAGCCGGTGTTGGGTAATTAAAATTTTGTAAGGATTAACGCAAATACATGGCTACCAGAGATCGACTTTGCTGTCAAAGTAATTTCCCATAGTTGCTAAACAGCTATGGATCTATGTTGTTCCTCAACCAGCCTCGGATCATTCAAACGATGAAAAGAGGGAACCAATCAAGTGCTTTCATTCAATCAAGTGCGGTTTTTGGATGCAAAAGACTACAATCATCAAACAATGGCCATTGTAATCGGTAACCCATCAAGAGTCATTAGCCTTTCATAAATATCTAGACTTTTAGAAAGTTCACAGTTGATGGATTCCATCGCATAATCAAGTGAAGCGTAACTATATCACGTAAAATACAATTACATCACAAGTAGGCCACCAACACACTCATTGCCTAAGAATCCAACTACTTGATTCAAACTAAGATATGAGAAGAAGTTTCACTTCATAGATAAACACCTATTGCAAAGGCGAACTAATGCTCAACCAAATATAAACTTCAACTTATTCAAATGAGTAGATAATCTAATTTGTTTTTCCCTTGGCCCGTGTGTGTGTGTGTGTGTGTGTGTGTGTGTTGGTTTGTCCCTCATCGGTTGGGAGGGGGCAGGGTTTATCTTCATATATACTGGGGTCGCTCCACCTAACAGGTTAACCTTTTGGGTGTGACACAACAGTGGTATCAGAGTCAAGGTTATCTGCCCGAGCCATGCCCCAAGCCCACGTTGGCGGGAAAGAGGGAGAGGCCCTCATGTATGTGTGTTGCACGCCCCAAGTTCCACTATGGGGAGGGGGACTGTTGGTTTGTCCCACATCGGTTAGGATGGGGGCAGGGTTTGTCTTCACACACACACACACTCTCTCTCTCTCTCTCTCTCTCTCTCTCTGCAAAATAGCTCTTAAAAATGCATAATCATTCAATAGTTATTTTGAGAGCACATAAGATTGCATCAAAACATTACAAAATTAAAATAAAATAGGCCTAGAGACCCATTAAATCTCCCACTAATAGATTTTCTAAGAAAATACATTTTTTCAATGCATTATTTTTCATGCATGCTTAAAAAACGTAAGAATAATTATTCTCGTCAATTTTTCAAGTGAAGAATGATTTTACTCTGCTTAAAATCTTTGATTTTTCAATCACATGTGATTGCCAAGTCATACCATTGGACCCCACACTTAGTAACAAAGGTGTCCCTTGCTATGTGTGCTACATCAGGTGCTCTTATGATATTTCGTTGTGTGTATTCTCATCACTTTGTGGAGCCGAAGCCTCAAGTATGGTGTTGAGATTCTCGACACGATACATGCAGGTTACATATTTGATTGTGTTTGTGTTCTCCAATCTCAAAAGTGGTATTCCAGCTAAGAAAATTAATTAAATTTTCATTTTTCATGGTTGTCTTTCGTATGTAGCTTGGACTTACAGTAAAGCGAGAACTTGAAAGTTCAAATTTAGTAGTACATGGAGCAAGAGAAGGGATGTTTGAGCTCATTTCTTGTGAAATTATTAATGATTTTTATAGCCATTGTGATGGAGAAATTGACACCAGCTAATAAAACATCTTGGATAGCCAAAATACATGTCTATGTTAAAGGTTCTAGCCTTTGAACAATTATTGGTGAAAATGAATTCGGAGATGCTAAGGAATGGTTGATCAAGTATGATTAGGAAAAGAAAGACCAAGAAGCAGTAGCAGTTGTAGGAAAGCTACTGTACCAAGAAGTTTTGGCATATAAGGGTTTGGTCTATCCAGTAGCAGTTGTAGGAAAGCTAGTGTACCAAGAAGTTTTGGCATATAAGGGTTTGGTCTATCCATTTCAAGTTTAGAATAAACTAATAATAAAAATTAAATAAAAAATCTTCAAAAAAAGTTATTTCACAAGCACACATAGACTACTGGATGAGTGATTTTCACTTAGATGGATTTATGAAGATGGAATCACCATGCTTGATTTTAAAGATAATTTTAATGATTTTGGTGACATAAAAAGTGAAAGATCTTATGAGGCTCTTATCATTAATAGAATGAAGGGAGTGATAGTAAAAATTATGAATGGTGTTTTAGACTCCAAATAGTGATCAAAATGTTTATCTTGAGAGTTTTCTTTTCCCTCATTAAGGATGGAAAATATTAGTTAAAGAATAAAATAAGCCATTTGGAGAAGATTTTGAAAATTGAAAAAATAAATTCCATGATCTCGAAAATTGAAAAGTGCATATGTCTAGTTTAGAATCCTTAGATATGATGTTGTGAGCTTTGGTCGCATAGTTTTAATAAGAAAAATAAAACAAATAATATAAGGATGTTGTAGAAAATTCATAAAAATGTAATGATAAGATTGAAAAGATTAATAAGCAGCTGATCTTTGAAAGCTCCATGGATACATAAAAAGCTATCTTCTAATTTTTAAGTAAAATCTGCAGGGCTATCTTCGAGTAATAGGATAGGATAGAGTTGGATAAATTCACAAATTAGATTCCATCTTGAACCATGATAGGCTCTTGCATTTAGTTACTAGTGTGAGAAAGTAAAAGTTGATACAAGAAAATTTGTTCTTGAAGATATAGATCAGAATGATCAAGGTACACTTACTATGATGAAGTAGTAAACCTCAAATTTCAACACCTCATGAATTGGATGCAAATAATGAGATTACCAAATATAGTTCACACATCAATCCAAAGGAATATGCTATATATATATATATATATATATATATATATATATATATATATATATATATATATATATATATATATATATATATTAATTGATATGACTCCAATAGAGCTTATATTGTGCTAATCCACTATGAAGAGGTAAATAACTTTACAAGAGTATAACAACTCATGATTTTCTCAAGTTTGAAACTAGACTTAGACTTTAATTAAGGGAGGTTGAAGTTTAAGTTTAAACTTGATTTCAGAGTAAATATAGTTAAGAGTCTCGATTGAGTTTAATCTTTCAGGACAATGTTAGTTGTTTTTTAAGTTAGTTGGTTAAGGGTCCCTATGATTGGCTCAGTGGTAGACTCACAAGAGTTTCAAGACAGAGGTCATGGGTTCAAGTACCCATTGTGGTGTGTGTGAGTGTGAGTGTGAGTGTGTATGTAAAAAATAAATAAAATAAAATAAAATAAAATTTGGTTAGTTAAAGATGTTACCTACACATAGTTAAAGATATATTTTATTTTTATTAGTTGAGTTTATATACAAATATGTATGCAGGTACGAAGGTTATAACAAATAAATGTTTATTTTTTAAAGCTTATACCCTGCTAGCTTTTTGTTCACGTGGTACATGGTAGCAATTACTCTTTAGTATTATCTAGTGAAGGCTTGAGTTTGGCAAGGAGAGAGTTATTCCCATGAGATTTCAACATTGCATGTATTTTTGTGAGTTTGATTAAGAAAGACTCGAGTGCATGTGTTGTTGATATTCTCGATAAGATACATCCAGTTGTAAGATCCACTACGAGTGTTGTGGGTCTCTGCATGCAATCTCACATAAACTAGGACAATTCCTTCTCATATGGAAAAAATAAAATAAAATTCGATTCTAGAAAAGTTGCTGTTGATCAAGCTAGAACTTTTCATTATCATGTAATAGGAGATTTTAATTTCCCATAATCACTTTATATTGATGATCTTGGAGTTTAGAGGCAAGAATGAGTACCTAAATCGCCCAGTATTGATGACATTATTGTATCTATAATGAATCTCTAAAGGAGCATGTTCTTCCTCGCATTTTCTCCTCTAGGGCACTGCCGATGAGAAAGAAGTCTAAAATGTGAGAAAGACATTGGAGAACAACTCTTCTAATAAGTTAGAGGATAGAGTTCTAATCCACTCTTTTCCATTGCCATGTTATGCAAGAATGGCAGGGCACATTGACATGGTTAAATGTTATATACTATAGATCCAACGTTACCATTATTGCTACAACCACCGCCGTTATGATAAGAACCTTTTTTTTTTTTTTTAATGAAAGGTGGGAGCACATACACCACCTAAGATTCTATTGAAGAGAACATGGCCTGTACAACGATTCAGGCAGTTCCCCACAAAAACAAAAGGGGGGCCCAGCCTATCATATAAGATGTACATAATGGGCAAGAAAACCTAACTATTATGCAACAAAATTGCCAAACATTGGCTTGCCGCGCATAACCTCTTCCCATCTAGCCACCTACACAACAAAACTCCAAGCAGAGGAACTCGAGCTCACAAAGACAAAGCAGGAAATAAGCATGCAACTCTGAGCCTCATACTAGAAGTAGAGTAGCAGAAAATCCAACCAACACGTTTTGCCTTCGGCCAAAAACTTCAGCATAGAGCTGAAGGACCTCTGTCATGGAAGCCCACAACCATCCAGCCAACCAATAATTCTAACAGCCATATGAAGCTGAACAGCTCCCCAACGAGAAGTAAAACAGCCAACAACAAATAACCTGTTGCAACCATGTAACCAGCTAAGAATCCTTTAAAACGCAGATGTCCAACAACCAACTATTCAGCCCTCTCAAGTTACCCACCAGCTCCCCAACAGCTCGCTCAGACAGTGGACAGATTTGCAAACAGACAGCCCAGCTTACCAGGCCTTAAACATCCACTAGGGACATCTGAGGGGGCATTTTTTCCAAGACCAATTGCTGAACGCCTCTGAGTTGCCTAGCATAATCAGCCCATGATACATTGTTGAAGCTGCACATTGCAAATTTTCCTTCTAATAGCTCCCAGGCCTGCATTGTCTAGCGTATACAGGGCCCTTATGTCGATCAACAGGTCTCCCCTATCTCTGAAGATCTGGTCCAGTGCTCTGCTACTCACTAGCTAGCCGAGCCAGCCCATCTGCTACTGAGTTCCCTTCTCTCAGGGTGTGAGAGACCCAGATGTTCATCCTGGATTCCCATCATTTAATAGCCTCAAACATATACCAAATAGCCCACGGGGCTCCTTTTTCCTGAAGCGATGAGATAGCTTCTGAGACAACCCTAGAATCAGATTCAACAATAATGTTGTCCAATCCAAGTTCGCTGCAATTATTCAATCTGTCTAAAGCAGATGGTGCTTCAGCAACTGGATTAGATGTCCGGCCATATGATTTCTGAAAGGCAAAGATGAGGCGACCCAAACTATCTCTACATACTCCACCAACATCCCTCGCGCTACCTCATGAAGAGCCATCTTCACTCAATTTTAGCCAGCCTAGATCTGATCTGATCCGCTTCACCACCTCCAGAGAAGGCCCATTCACTCCTCCATACCCGAAAAGGCCTTACATCTTTAGGCCAATTTCCTCAGTTAAAGAGCCAGCTCCAAATCAAAGAATCCTTGGTCCAATCAGCAGCAGCCAGCAAGATACCTTAGAGATCACACTATGAACTGAGGGCGCGGATTAGGTACTTCCCCCCGCCTGTCCCGAGCTCGAGACAGGCTAGCGCTCTGACGGCCACCCTGATGTATGTATTTTATCCACACCGTCCATTCTGTTCTCCATGTCATTTCAGGTCATGAACCCAGAAATGGGATAAATCCAAGCTCAATTGGAGCATTGAAATGAGGATTAAAGGCTGACCGTTGAAAACTTCTTGGGTGCCACAGGAAGTTTTAGATCAAGCTGATATTTTTGTTTTACCTTCATCTAGGTCTATATGATCTTATGAACAGATTGGATGGAAAATAAACATCAAAGTGGGCCCTATGAACGTTTCAATGGTAAAAACCATTAGCACCGCTGGTTACTGTGGTGTGGCCCACTTAAACCTTATATCTGCCTCATTGTTGGCACTATGTCCTAAAATGATATGGGAAACTAAATGGACGGTGTGGATAAAATTCATACATCAGGGTGGCCCTCAGAGGCCTAGCCTGTCTCGAGCTCGGGACAGGCGGGGGAAGTACCTAATCCGCGCCCATGAACTGAGGAGTTCTTGTTGTAAAAAATGCGGGCATTCCTCTCTAGCCATATTTCCCACACAATGAACCACGGAACTAGACTGCGGAGGGTCAGAAAAATAGAGGATTTCCTGGCTCCCCTGGTCCAGAGCTGAAACCTCTGGGTTATGGATTGATTGTGCAGACTTCGCAAGCCAAAGATTACGGTGAACTGATTCCATGCCTAGGACGCCAGATGCCCATTGCAGAAAAGGTGGTCTAGATCCTCCGTATGGTTGACGGAATTAGGATAGCATCACTCACAGGAGTATTGAGCTGTTGCCCATCACCTGCAGTTATAGCTTGACTAGTTCCAGTCATAGTATATATAGGGCTGAAAGTCAGGTGGGTTCAACCCAACCGACTTGTGACCGACCTGATATTGGGTTGGGCTTGGGCAGGAAGTATCAGGTCCGATCTCGAGCTTGGGCTATATATGCAAACACCTGATAAAGTTGGGTCGGGCTTGGGTTGAAGTCTTGGATTGCCCGACCCAACCCAATCCGAACCCAATCTATATACAAGTTACTTATAATTTTATTATACTTAAGTAAACTTATTAGTTTATATTACTTTAGTAAGTAAACTTATAATGTTTGAAATTTGATATGTTTGAATTTGATACACATTGGTGTTAAAGGAGTAGTTATTTGTATTTTAGCATGGTTGTTTAGAAAAAGTAAAGTTTTGTACAACAAATAACTACATATATAATTAATAAATTCATAGGTGCAAAAAATAAGACATGTATCGAAACATAATATACTAATGTAATAATAAAAAATATTAGCATGTATTAACCTGACCAACCCAACTGAGCCCATTTGGGTTGGGCTTGGGTTGAGAATTCCCAACCCGAGGTTGGGTTGGGTTAGGGTTGAGATATAGGAACCTTGAGTTGGGTTAGGGTTGAGCACCAACCCGACCCAACCTGCCCGACTTTCAACTCTAAATATTTATGCCCGGAGCAGGAAGAGTCCTTATCCGAGGCCCCACAACGGCTACCTGAGGCAAGATCTGACCTGCTGAATCCTGCCTATGTTCCACTTACACACTATCTTGCCTTACTGCATTGTTTTCGTCTGCTGTAATATTTTTGGTTAGGTAACAAGCAGGGAGGCTCTAATTGGCCCACTACTAGGCCTTGGAACATGATTGAGAGATCACGCATCTCGGAGCTATCCTGATCTAAGACAGACTACCACAGTTTCTTCATCCTGGGACTGACAGCCTCATTACAACTATTTTAGATTGGTTCTAGAAAAAATTTCATGCTAGCTTCCTAAAAGTTTGAAGACCAGTTACCTGCCTATCATCAATTCTCTTTTATTTGAGGACTTGGCTAGTACAATTACTATCAGGCTAATGCAATTATTCATAGTTATAGTTTTATCCAAGTTCTAATGTAGGAAAGGTTATTCTTGAATCCAATTGATAAAAAAGGAAAATTCAAAATTTTATTATTTAATAATGCTTAGACTTTCTAATTACATCAGTTATAAAGAAAAAGAAAAATCCTAATTATGAGTCCTAATTCGACTAAATTAAAATTTATCCAAAATATTAATTTTATTAAAAATAGTAAACATATCGAGTGATTCCTAGCATGATTAGAAGCAATTCTTAAGAAGACTCCATATACTAAAACTTAAAAAAGAAGATACATCCAAATTAAAACTTATTAAAAATAGTAAGTTTTTCCTTAAACTGCAATTTTGAATGAGAATGTAGTTTTTTCTCACAAAATGGATTGGCGTGGCCTGCTACCGAGTTGATTGACCTTGGATTAGTAAAAATTCATAGGTTGTGTATCTCGTGACAAAACTCAGATCAAAAGTTATAGCCAATTTACAATTCACACTTCGAACGACAATTTCTCCCTATTCAAGATGAATTTCTTCGATCCGAACACGCATCGGGCCAGTTACGTCATGCCCTATGTAGAATTGGGCTCGGATCTGAAGAATTATGTCCACTTCCATTTGGACTTCTTTCGATCTAGTTGTGCCAAGAATAAGTCTCGCCCACTCTACATCAAGTTCAAAGAGCAAAAGGGATATTGGAATTTTCTTATTCGTCCTAATGTTATTCAACCTTAATTAAGGTTAATTGCATTTTGCATTGAATATGTCTTTCCTTCTCCTGTTCAATGACACCGAAGGTCCAAAATTTCACAAATATCCATCATGTCATTATTAAGATAAAGCGAAAATCAAATCAACATCCACTTACAACGTCATAAATTTACAAAACAAACAAAGAAGGATGACGAAAATCCCATGAGAGACACTACCTACACGTGGAAGTTAATTTAATGTCTACACCTTCTACTTTTGGTAATCTAAATCCAAACATGGTAATAAAAAGATAGTATAAGGCCAATACAAAGAAATGAATCCCCAGCTATTCTCTATGCAATACTAGAAATGTCTTTTTTACATGGCGCAAGCATAGATGTAGTGAGATCGATCACTGTCTCTCTCACAGATAAATACTCCTCCGAATCCATGGAGCGTTCGGGAATCCCCAACCGAAATCCTTCAAATCCGTGAAGAAGATGAAGTAAAACTGAATTTTTTATTAAAAATAATTAAGGTAGAATGCTTAACAATGAGTTTAAACAACTATAAATAGAAAAAACTAAACCTTAAAAACTCTAAATGCATAATAGAGAAGAATCCTAATCAAATCGGAAAGAAATCTAGAAAAATTGTGCAAATTTGTGCATCCTGTCGACCTATCGGCTTGACCCATCGGTTGGTCGATGTTGGAAGTCGGCCAGTTGAAGTTGGGGGTTGATCGGTCGAAAATAAGAAAAACAATCTAGCAGTTTCTTGGCAAAATTTGGCCGGTCGACAATTCACGACAGCTCAGATCCGTCGGAAAGCCGTCAAGAATCTAAAAGTTGTAGAATTTTTTGCAGTTTTCCTTGAACTTTTTTCGATCCTTTGCTAGCATGAATGTGCTCGATCCTCACCCTCAATCAGGGGGTTCTCTCCCCAACTTGGCACAGGCGTAGACGTAATGAAATCGATCACCATCTCTCTCAGGGATAAATACTCCGAATCCATGGAGTGTCCGGGAATCCTCAACCGGAATCCATCAAATCCACGAAAAAGATGAAATAAAACAAAAGTGGATCTTTATTGAAATAATCAACGTAGAATGCTTAACAATGAGTTTAAACAGCTATAAATAGAGAAAACTAAACCTTAAAAATCCTAATTGCATAATAGAAAAGAATCATAGTCAAATTAGAAAGAAATTTGAAAAATTGGTCCAAATCTACGCATCATGTCGACCTATCGGCTTGACCCGTTGGTTGGTCAAAGTTGGGGGTTGACCAGTCGAAAATAAGAAAGATAGTCTAGTAGTTTCTCGGCAAAATTCAGCCACTCGATAGTGAAATTCAGCCGGTCGACAATTCGAGATAGCCTAAATTCATCATAACGCCCTCGGGAATCCAAAAGTTGCAGAATTTTTTGCAATTTTCCTTGAACTTTTTTTAATCCTTTTATAGCAAGAATATGCTCAATCCTCACCCTCGATCAGGAGATTCTCTCCCTACATCACTATGTAAATTAAGATAACACTATGTATTTGTAAGCACATGCATAACAACGCATGAATATTCATTTTAACAATCTCATCTTTTTAAATTCTAAAGGCATACATTATACAAAAATATCAAATTTTATTGTCATCATCATTTAAGCCTTATCCATAAAAAAAAAAAAATTAAAAAATCGTGTTACACAAATCCTATTATGCTATTCCACTCTATCGAGGATTATATCCTTACTTTTCTTATTTTATTTTTATAAAAAGATAGGAGCTCACCACCTATAACCTTGTTGATCATATATATCCTCACTTAAACTACAAGTTATCAAATCTTTTCTTAATACCTCCAACCCCATATTTTGTATCTTTCTCTTGCCCTATTATGTTAGCCTTTGTCTTGTTAGAGAAAGTGAAAGTAAATAATAAAGCAACAATAATAAGAAGAAGAAGAAAGAAGGATGTTTACTTCATCTACACAATATTCATGAAATTTTTTTATACAAGCTACAAACGTCGCCTCGGATTGTCACACCCCGCAATTCCGATACAGAGTGTGCACCATAAGACTCAAGTTACAATCCATGACTTATATACAAAGTGTACTTAAAACCACTTGTTTATACATTTTTGAAAAGCACATAATTAGATGTACTCTAAGTCCACAAACACATCCATTTAACATAACATTTCACACTCAAATCATCACAACCAGTGACACATCATACCATAACCCATTACCCATTAATGAAGCTAATTAAGCCATCCATTTGGGACCTTTATTAACTATAACTATCAATGTTAATCAGCAAAGATCTTTTAAAAACATAACCTTAATTAATAAGGTCGAAACTTTTTAAGCGACAAGAATGTAAAACTTAAACCTTCTAAGCAGTAGTTTATTCAATAAAATTAGTCCATTAGTCTAGTGCAACAATTTCCTCTTCAATTAGATATAAGGTCATGTTCCTTATGGGTCATCTACCGAATCAGTCTCATTCTCTTGTACCTGAGTTAGAATCTCGGCTTCAAATCCATCTATACAGTTTTTCCATCAAGAGGCATTAGCTGGCTAAGCCCAATGAGTGAACCCATCATGGTTCATGCACGATACAATTAAAATAGTACACACAAATACAGGTTATGCAAAGATAAATGCATGGATGTAATGCGATGTGAGGTGATACATCAAATGAGATGATCGTCCACTTGCTTAAGTTGGATATCCATCAACTCGCATCCGATCCACCCTCCTATGATAAGCTTCAACCATTTTAGTAAGCTTTTACACATTATAGGCATCCACGGATGGTCCCCTAGGTCATCCGATACTGTAAGTACCTACAGGTCTTCCAGAGTGGTCCTCCAGACTATAGTGTAGGAATGCTATGCATGAGAATGATGAAGTTTATGTAATGTCACTTATCAATGCATTGTAAGATATACTCATCTCTCCATATGAGATGTCATTTTTTATTCTATAATTCCAAGGATATACATCTTGCATAAATCAGATCATGTTGATAATTGTCTCGTCCAATACTCACGTATCACTAAAGCAATTAAATATCATAATAAAGTATGTAATTCACGGCCAATAGTACATCAATTAAATAACAACCAATCATAGCAATTACAAAAAATCTATTTGAATCCCAATCTAGGGTCCGCATGAAAGATCTAACCATTCAATCTCAATTCCTTTCAAATATTTCATTCTTAACATAATACATCATGATTATTTATCCTTAATGTCGGTCCCATTTTATTAACCAAGATGATCTAATTATTTTAGGGTGAATCGATCCCTTGTCTCTTCTCACAAGAGAGAGCCTTGGCCACCCAGCTAAGTACTTAATTTGTTTCGTTATTTATTATGAAATTAATTTTTTTTCAATTAATTCCTAATTAAGTGTGTCAAAATTCAAGGTTGTTACACAGATCCCATCTTAAACAGTTACTGACATATATATCATACACAATTCGCCTAGACCGCCCGTTTCGATCATGACCCGCTTCGTGCTTTCAATGACTGAAACCAATATTGCCGGTGGGGCAGCGTTCAGGTGGGCCTCCATCTCGGATGCCAACATTGCATACCTCATCTCCACACAACTTTTTAACCTAAGTATTAGGTCCCAAAGTTCTAGTGGGCTATGAAGATGAAGGGCATCCAGCAAGTGAGATATGCATCGGAGTACGTCGAGCATTTAGAACACTTCAGTCTCATCTATGACTTGATAACCCGTGAGCAGCTCAATTGTTTCAATGGCGAGTCTTGATGTCTTTGTGACAAACTCCCTTGCAGTGTGAAGGTCCATTGTTGTATGATAGTTGAAGAAGACCTCTCTTTCTATCCATCTATCTGCATGTGGGAAGCGGATTGGCCCGACCCTTCCCCGGGCAATAATTCGTCCACATAGGGACTCCTATGGGGCCCACCGTGATGTATCTGCTTATCCACACTGTCCATCCATTTTTCATATCATTTTAAGGTATGAGCCCAAAAATGAGCCCAAAAATGAGGCAGATCAAGCGCTCAAGTGATTTTAAGGTGACAATTTAGGTGGGGCCATAGGACTTTGTATTGCAAGAAACTATCGTTCGTTGAGACACAGGTGAAACAAACTCCTTCCCCATGGAAAAGACAATTACCATAGATTTATCGGAGGTTTGCATACATTGTACGGAAATGAAGGATATAAGCTCTTCATAAGATGGGCTTCCGTCAATGGTGGAATTATTCTTAACAGTGGTGGAATTATTCTTGAATGAGGAACGCGTTCCGTGGTTTTTTCACTACTAGAAGAACCGATGGAATAGGCTTCATGGTATGACTCAAGTTTCGATAAAGTACACCTTGAGGGAGGCCAACGCGGTGGCAGATGGTCTGGCGAGGTTAGGAAACAGCTCCCAGGCAGATATGGAATGAAACGTGTCAACAGACCTGCCCTCGGGCATTTGGGGGAACCTGGTATTGGATCGGGTAGGCTTGGGTTCAGTTAGGGAATGGTAAATAGGGGGAGATATAAGATAGGCTGGCTCGGTTTTTGTTGTGGGCCAGCCCAAATGGTTGTTGGGTGTATGGTTCTGATTTTGTTTTGGTGAATAGAAGAAAAAAAATTCCTCTTTAAAGAAAAAAAAAAGATGGTTTCCATCATGCGTATCGAAGGCATAGAAATTAGAATGAAAAACTAATCAAGTGAGCATTAAAGCTTGGAATTGAATGGGTTAGAAAAACTTAACAAAGTTCTTTCGTCCGTTTGATAAAGTGCGTCTTACCCAGGGAAGAGCATTAAACAATTAGTTTCTTGAATATGCAAAAAAATATATATAATAAAATAAAATAAACCAAGAAAGAGAGAAGACTCAAACAATTTTATTGCATATTAATATCCAATGCTTATGATTTCTAGTTATACCACTAGTAAAGAAAAAATAAAATTCTAATTCAAAATTATCTGAAATTGTAAAATTTTAACTCTTATAGAAGTCCTAATTCAACCACAATAGAATTTATCGAAATAGTAAATTTTGCCAAAAATAAAAATTTATAAATTAACTTTACTATAAAATTCGACATAATTAAAATCAGTCTAAATTGACCTTACTGTGATATTCCTGAAATGATTATAATCAATCTATAAAAAAGATAAAAATCTAATTAAAGGAAATACAACAAAAATTAAAATAAATAAAAATAATAATTTTTTTTCTAAAATTTTAATTTTGAATTGAAGCGTGCATTTCCTCACAAAACAGATGGAAGTAAACCTTAGATGGCCCGTTACATAAAGATTGATAAGTTGTGTGTCCCGTAGCTATACCCGGATCAAAAGTTATGACTAATCTGCCTTTGATCAAATTTCAAGTTGCAATTTCTCCCCGTGAATGAATTTCGTCGAACTAGACAAGCTTGAATATGATGAACTACTTCCGTTTCTATATTTTGCCTTCTTTTGGTCCAACCATGCATGCTAGGAATGTATCTATACCACATCTTACATCAGCATCCCACATGACCATCAAATACGTGGGGCATTTATCAGGTAGTGCATGCTATGAATGGCCACACATGTACATTAATTACGTGGGGATTTCTTTCTAACCGCTCATTCTTCTCAAACCAGTATGATCTGCTTCCAAACATGCATCACTGTTTCTTTCTATGCAAGTACATGGGCCAACACCTATCTTGAATGTATGGATTAAGTAAGGATTTGCTTAACACATATGTCCACTTTCCTAATACTGTCCTAGCCCTAGACAATGAGTGTAAGCGTAAAAAACATGACTCTGCACAGTAAGTAGTCCTGTAGTTGTTATTTCGTGTTTTGTTCTCGTTTTGATCCTCTAGTTTTCAGCAAGATGTAATGAGTATTTTTGTTAATATGATGATTAGTCAGTTGAGTGGTTATTAGAATTAAATATATATAATTGAGAATTACTTGTAATTAACACACTAATTATTTTTATTAATTGAAATCTATAAAGCATTTTATTATAGTTGTAGTTATTATTTTAATGTTTGACAATTTTCAACAAATGGAGATGCTTAAGAGTGGTTTTCTTTTCTTTTCTTTTTCTAGCTTCTTCCTTTTCCTTGTTGGGTAGGATTTTGGGTTGATTTTCTCTCCAAATTCCATGCATTATTCGAAACACTGTTCTCTATTTGATGAATGGCCTGGATGTCTCACATGTGTTTGCATAGATCTCTGATGAGTGTTTTTCCCCATCACATGAGGACTCATTGAAATCATGGCCCTTCTTGTAAATATAGCCAAATAACATGAAGATAAGGAAAGTTTCTCAACAATTCCGGTTTTACCATCTTGACCAATGGGAATAACCAGAAAGGGCTTAAATGACCAAGGTGCCCACCAGCTTGTCTATTTCTCTTTTATAGAAATGATGAAGTTGTGATATTTTTTGGGGCCCATGTTGTGTCTGTGAAACATTCAACCTGTCCAACATGTGGACCTCAGTATGACGTTGATCAAACAGCAAAAAATCAGGCCAATTCCAATCATCAGATGGGCCGCAACATAAAAACAATGTAAACCACACCCAAAGCTCCATATTCACCACACCAAATAATAATAATAATAATAATAATAATAATAATAATAAGCATATGTTTGTGGAGCCCATATATATTTCAAAAAAAAGTACTTTTTGTGGAGCCCACCCCAAGTATATGTTCGTATATATTGTTCATTCAAAAAAAAAAAAGAAATTATTATGATTAAAAAAAAAACAAAAGATGGTCTAGGCTACTCAATCAAGGTGCTTATACAAAATCCACAATGGCCCACATGATTTGGATGGTCTGAGTTGGCGCACATGTTGCTACATGTACTGTCGGGAAGTTGCCGTACTTTACTAATGCACATTGGAGTAGATTTCGGGAGTTTTTTCAAAAGTGGGGTGCAGTGAACACCAGGTGCCATTTTTAAGTATCATTGCTCATTGTGTTTTGAGGTACAATTGAAGTGAAATGCAATAACAGCTAAAAAGGGTCAGAGTGCGTTGCATGACTAAAAAAGAAAAAGAAAAAAAAAATGCAATAACAGCTAATTAAATGGAGTGAACATGACCTTATCTATATTCGTTAGTTATAATCAATAGAACAGCAACTCATAAACAAAACGAGAGCTGTTAGAAGATGGCATATCAATATATATTGAGGGGCTAACAAAAATCAATTTCAGTCAAATGTTTGTTGTAACCGTTTATTCATTATCTTCTTGTACTAGGCTATATATACATCAATGAAACCCGAGAGCAAGGCACGGGATCATTTTTACAGTACTCTTCATAAATGGTTAACATGGTATCAGATTTCTGTGAGAGATTCTCTCCTTTGATCCTGACTGGTGGGTTTTCATCATAGGTGCTGTCACCATCGGAGATCTCCTCTAGTCGCCTGCTCACTCTGCAAGTTCTGAATTTCCCAGTTTGTTGTTTGGTGGAGATTTGTCAAATCCATGAATTTTCTAATTCCACGCCTCCATAAATCTATCGTAAAAAAAAAAAAAAAATTAAAAAAATCTGCAAATCCACGAAATGAGTCTTTTATCAAACCAAAAGCAGAAAACAAAAAAAAAAATATAACTCCTTTGCAATAATACCTTGAAATTTGTCGAATCCAAATCCAACGCAAATCCATGGATTTGATCATTTCGTTGATTTGTGAATTTACGTTCTCATTTTCTTGATCCCAAACAAAGCCTTAAAGGATATGAGAAAACATTTTAAATAAAGTTTTGAACATTTTGAGGATTCCAAAATATAGCTATTGTCCAATATTTTGTTACGATTTTAACTAAAAAGGCTAAACAAAAGTTTATATTTTACCGAAAATACTCGTTGCATCAACTCTCTCTCTCTCTCTCTCTCTCTCTCTCTCTCTCCAATTTCTACTCCTTTTTGTGCGTTGACTTTTACTCTACCTACTCTACTCTCTCTCTCTCTCTCACATAATCATCGTACCAATTAATGGCAAGGAAAATCTATGACCCATAATTATTATATTGAAAAATCTCTGGTCATTGATCTGGACCATCTGTTTTGCAGACCCATATTAATTCACCGTGTCTTTCTAAAAACAATTTGATTTCAATATGCTAACAATTGGATGAATGGCCAAGAAAATGGATGTTCCAAAATGATTACATAAACATCCAATGTGGACTGTCTAATGCATGGGTCCTACCTATAATTGAGCATAAGGATACTGTTGCCGGGTGAAAAGGGCCATTTTATTGTGCTGAAACAAAATGATCTTATCATTTATCCGACCACGTAGCACGTCCTTGATTTTTTTTTTATTTTTTTTTTTTAAAGGCTAGGTCGCAGATTTAATTGAACCATCAATCATCTAGCCCGTACATGCACAATGTGGCTATTTTTAATTGGACAACAGGCTGTGATATTAGGCCATCTTCAATTGATCATAACTTTCAGAGATCACTAGGGCTGGTGATTCTAAAGGGTCATTTGGCACCATGGATTTGGGGGGATTTTAAATCCCCTTGCGTGTTTGGCACATAAAGCTGCTGGGGTTTTCAAGTCTCCTCAATGAGGGAGTTTGAAATCCAAAGTGGAAGCTTGGATTACATCTAAAATCCTTTTGAAAATCACATGTGTAACATGTGTCAAGGGACATCTAAAATCCTTTCGAGAATCACATGTGTAACATACGTGTCACTAGGCTACTAATCTAATTGGGCACATGGCCCACTGATGATATCCCAATACAATCAAATTATCAACTGCATCACTAAAATTACTTTATTAGGATGACATATGTTGTCCAAACATTGTCTATCTAAATCAACAATTAAAAATCAGTGGTTAGTCACTCGGATGTGATCCTGTGCTTATGGCCCATCTAAGACTCAAAATTTCATCATTTTCAGCCCAAGTATATATTTCAAGGGGTTTATTACAACCATTGTGTCAAACATTACATATGTACAATAATTAGGAATATTAAAGTTGATTTAGTAATTAAATTCGAAACCTATAAATATCATACTTTTGGATTTAAGGGGATTTCAAATATAGGGTGCCAAACACAATAAGGAGGTTTCAAACCCAGGGGTTCCAAATCCAGGGAGTTTCAAATCCATGCTCCAAACAGGCCCTAAGTCTCTAATCAAGGGCTAAGAAAGTGGATGGCTCGTGCCAATCAAGGAGGCATATTGCATATTGACACTACCAATAGTGATTGCATACTAACACTGCTATGTGGGCTCCACCATGGTATGTGTTTTATCCAAGCACAGTTTCAGTGGATCCCAGGTAGGTGGATCCCTAAATGTAGGGTCCACCATGATGTTAGTTCCTTATATCCAGGCCATGCATCTGTTTTGAAAACTCACTTTAGGGCATTATACAAAAAAATGAGGCAGATATAAATCTCAGGTGGACCATAATACAGGAAACAGTGGTAATCCAACATTAAAAACTTCTGGTAAGACCCAAAAGCATTGGATCAACCTCATATTTGTGTGATATCTTCATCCAAGTCTTTGTGACCTTATCAACAGATTGGATGGAATATAACCATTCCGGCGGCCCCGTGAAGATTTTAATGGTGAGGATTCAATCAAGACTGTTTCCTGTGGTATGGTCTCCTAAGTTTTGGATCTGCTTCATTTTTTGGGTCATGCTAAAATGAGCTTTCAAAATAGATGGATGGTGTGGATGTAAAGAACATACATCACAGTGAGCCCCACAGTTAGGAGAGGCAGATCCAAATCTAAGGTAGACCATACCATAGGAAACACTGGTGACTTCTTAGGGGCACAAAAATTTTTGCATCTGGTTGATATTTATGTTTTTCCTTGTTCAGTTCTACCTCATCAACAGGTTGGATGGCAAATAAACATTACAGTTGGCCATAGGAAGTTTTTAATGGTGGGTATTCATTCACCACTGTTTGCTGTGGTGTGGTCCGCCTGGGATTTAGATCTGCCTCATTTTGGGCACATGCCCTAAATGATCTGAAAAGTTGTATGAACGGCGCGGATAAAACACATACATCATGGTGGGCCTACATAGTACCGTTTAGTAGGGAGTGCCCCGGGCAATGTCGGTATGCAATCGGCGTCCACCAGTAACAGTCTAAACAGTGTGAACACTGATCTGTACGGTCTAACATGCAGGCTCGACCTTTATTGCCGGCAATTCTCAAAATTACTCCGATTGGAAGATCCGAGCCATCCGATCAATATCCAAAAGAAATTGACAGTCCGCTTTGAGTGTACTTGAGGTGGCATTTGTGCCATCATTCATGGGCCCTGGGAAGGTTTCAATGGTGGGCATCATTTCCCCACCGTTTTTGTGGTGTGGCCCACTTGAGCTTTGCATCTGCCTTATTTTGGGTTTGTGTCCAAAAATAAGCTGGAAGAACAAATGGACAACATGGATAAAATACATATATCACAGGGCTTAGATAATACCAAATGTCCATAATACCAAATTTTGCAAATATTTGTTCGAGCTTTTAAGAAATGGTAGAACAATGTAGCTGACACCACCAACACTGCAAGCAGTCCGCTTTCAACAAATCAAGGGGCCACCATGCCAGAGATCATAAATGGGTGCAATTTTGGGTGTCATTTGATAAATTGAAGAATAAGCTCTAAAAATCTTAAGATGTTGAATTTCAATACTTAAAAATATATATAATTTTGTTTGATAATTTATCTAAGTCTAGGTGTCTGAAAATTAAGCACTTTTTCTCCAAACTTGTTTGACAAACACAAACCACACACTAGAAAATTGACTATGTCATATTTCCCCTATTATCTTAATATCTATCTTTTGTAGAGCTTGAGACTAGGGTGCGTTTGCTGAACTGAAAAATAAATTTTGAAAATTAATTTAAGAGCTGAATTTTAGTACTTAAAAGTATTAAAAATCTTATTTAATAATTTACGTTAAAGAAAAGTTCTAACATCTGAATTTGATACACCTTTGTCAATCCAATGAAAGAGGAAAACTTTGAACTCGAATTACCTAGTATAGCACCCAATACCAATGTAGCACCGTTTGCAATTGGGAAAGCTCTATGGGCCCAACATTATGGATTTATTTTACTCACGCCACTCATCCATTTTGCCAGCTCATTTTTAGCCTTGCATATGCAAATCTCAAGTGGACCACACCCGAGGAAACAGTGGTGATGCATGTTTCCTATATTCATGCCATTCATCCGTTTTGCTAGATCATTTTGGGACATAGACCAAAATTGAAGCAAATCCAATATAGATACGGTAAGAAACAGTGGTGATAGAGACCATTAATAGGCCACAAAAGTTTTAGATTAAGCTGATATATGTTTTTTCCTTTCTTCCAAGCATATATGACCTTATCAACAAGTTGGATGGCGAATACACGTTATGGTGGGCCATAGGAAGATTTTAATGATAGTGTCCAATCACCAGTGTTTCCTATAAAATGGTCCACCTGATATTTGGATCTTCTTCAATTTTGTTTGGCTCATGCATTAAAATGATATGAGAAAAGGGATGGAATGCATGGATATAGAAAACATTTATCAAGGAGGGCCCATAACAAGGGCGACACCGTCTTAACTCGATGAGGTCAGGGACACACCTAGTCCGCTCCCCTCTTTCCCGCCCTGTGGCCCACTTGAGCTTCGACCAGCCTCAAGGGGTGCACCGTCGGTGGGGAGGTTGGTGGGATTCCTTATTGTGGGCCCACCTTGATGTATGTGCCTTACATCCACGTCATCCATCCTTATTGAAAACTCAATTTAGGGCATGACCCAAAAATTGACGCAGATCCAAATCTCAAGTGGACCATAGTACAAGAAATAATTGTGATTAAATCCCCACCATTAAAAACTTTAAAAGGTTCACAGGAATGTGTATTTTCCTTCCAACCTATTGATAAGGTCACAAAGACCTCGGCCAAGAGACCACTCAAATATAATCTTGATCCAAAACTTTTGTGGCCCTTGAGAAGTTTTTAATATTCATGTTGTACAGTTTCCTATACTATAGTCCATCTGATATTTGGATCTGCTTCAATTTTTTATCATGCCTTAAAATGAGTTTTCAATTTAGATGGATGATCTGGGTGTAATGAACACACATCACAGTGGTCCCAGTGTCAGGATCCCACCCACATCGGAGGACAAAGGGATGCATCGAAGCCACACCCAATTTTTAGGGACGTCAATTGGCTACCGACGCCTTCAGCTCACTACTAAAGTGACGTCACCAAGTTCTGTGGGGCCCACCATGATATATGTGTTATATCCACACCATCCATTCATTTGGAGATACGTTTAGGGCATGATCCATTCATTTGGAGAGATAAATTTTAGGGCATGATCCAAAGAATGAAGCAGATCCAAAGCTCAAGTGGACCCCACCACAGAAAACAATGGGGATTAATGCCTACCATTAAAAACTTCTTAGAGGCCAAAGAAGTTTTCGATGAAGCTAATATTTGTGTTTTCTTTGTCCATGTCTGTGTGAGCTTATGAACAGGTTTGATCTCAAATAAACATCATGGTGGGCCTTATGAAGGTCCACTGTTTTCGTAATGGGTCTACTTGAGCTTTGGATCTGTCTCAGTTTTGTGCTCAGGCGCTGAAATGATCTCCACGAATGGATGGACAGTGTGGATATAACACATGCATCATGGTGAGGCCAACAGAACATGGTGACATAACTTCAGTAGCCAGATAGCTGCTGAAGTAGCTATACCGCATCTAATTTTTAGGTTCCAGAATGCAGATTTACTGTGGAAGCCTTTCGCAGGAAGTTCCTGGCTGAGAACCTAGGTGGGACCCACTGTGATGTTTTTGAGAAATCCACCCTGTCCATCCGTTTTGTGAGATCATCTAATCATGTGAGACCAAAAATGAGTGGATGAAAGACTCAAGTGGGTCGAAAATGTGAGAAGTGAATGTCCATAGCTGAAATAGTCATGGGGCCACAGAAATCTGGAATCAGGCTAATATTTAGGGCTGTCAATGGACCAGTTGGCCCGACCGGCTTTCGGGCTTGGCCCGCCTTAAACCAGGCTTGGACTAGAGTATTAGGCCCACGGGTTGGGTTCAAGCCTAAGTATAAGCCCAATTTTCAAACGGGCTGGAGTTGGACTAACCTATTCAGAAGCCCAACAACTCGGAATACATTTTTTAACTTAAAATTTAAAGTAAAATATTTTCCTCCTTTCAAAATTTTAATTTTATACAATTTTTTTTTGAAAATCCATCTCTCTTCTAAAACTCCTTTCATTTCTCTCTCTCTCTCTCTCTCTCTCTCTCTCTCTCTCTCTATATATATATATATATATATATATATATATATATATATATATATATATAATGTACAGGATTAAACAATAATTTCTCTCCATATGAAAGGCCAGGCTCGGGCTTGGGCCAGACCGTACATTTATATCTTGGGCAGGCTTGGGCTAGATTGTTGTGGCCCGTCACTTGTCTAGGCCGGGTTTGGACATAGAGGTGGCCCGGGCTTAGATAAAGCTTGGCCCGGCCCTAACCCGGCCCATCGACACCGCTACTAATATTTGTTTTTTCAGTTCATCCCATTAGGAATGACGTTATGAACGGTATGGATGGAATATATACATGATCAATGTGGACCTTAGGGAGGTTTCAACGGTAGAGAGGCCCACTTGAGCCTTGGATCCGATTCATTTTTTGCTCTCACGTCCTAAAATGAGGTCATAAAACGGATGGACGGGGTGGATATTTCAAAAACATGAAGGTGGGCCCCACCTAGGTTCCCAGGAAGGAAATCCGTGTCCGTTCCAGGGCGAACATAAGCAACGCACGTGTGAAGCTAACGCTAGTTGTCCCACACGTGCCGGAAGGCCAGGCTAGCGCGGCGCCTTTTGAAAGATGATCGTGAACATGCATCATAACTGACACGCATGTTCTAAACCGTTCACATCAACGCCTCCGTCCTGGATTACAACTCAACGTTCGCTACTTGACTTTCTCCTCGCCACGAATCGCCGTAGCTCTCTCTTCTCAACGAAGAAACTACAAAGAATATCGGACCCATATCAGCAAATAACGGGAATATCGGACTGATGCCATCAACTAATCGCAAAAAGAAAAAACAGAAGAAAAAAGCAAAAGCAAAAGTATTCCGCGTAAAGAAAAAACGATCAATGGTTTTTTTTCCCCAATGTCGGAGTCGTTCCAGACATGGCATCATTACCTCTCTCTCTCTCTCTCTCTCTCTCTCTCTCTCTCTCTCTCTCCTTTTTACTCTCTTTTATTCTTCCTCTCTCCTTCATTTCTCTTCCATTACTTCCTTCCATGGCCACCTCGCCGGAACCCTTCCAGGAAAAACCACCGTCCTTCCGCGCTCCCCCTCCGTCACCAATCGCTACCGCATCAGGCCGTCGATCCGCTGCAGCAAACGACGACGAGCTCGCCGAGTTCCTCGAGAACTCTCTCCGGGTTCCCCATCTCGTCTTGCCGGATCCGCTCTTCCCGCTGGAAGTTTCTGAAGGAAACCCACCGGAAATCGACTTCCGGTCGTTGAACTCGGGGGGATGCGAATCCGTCATGAAGCTTCTAGAATCGGTCGCCGTAGTCGGCTGCTTTCAGCTGGTAAATCACGGGATCTCCGGTGATCTGGTCGGAGCTGTTCGGGCGGCGGCGGGAGGGATCTTCCGGATATCGCCGGAGAAGAAGGCGATGTTGTCAAGGTCGCCGGAGATGGTGTACGGATTCGAAGAGGAGGTGTCGGAAACGATGAGCGAGGAGTTCTTTTGGGGGAGCAGAGACGAGAATGAAAGAGAGGGCTTGAAAGCTTTGATGGAGGGAGTCTGGCCCGATGGATTTTCGAATTTCAGGTAACCATTCTAGTACTCTGTAGGACTATGGAATTTTGTACGCATTCCCCTCAATCCATGCCATTCATATGCCTGATTCCTATTTTTATTTGTCTTAGCCCCAAAAAAAAAAAAAAAAAAATCATGGTTCCCAATTGAATGGATTGATGGCAATTCGGATGAAGGGACTGTTAAAATCAAGAGAAGTTGACTGTCCAATTTCAACGGTTGATGATGGAACTGATTGCTCCAATTTCAACGGTTAAATGGACGCTCAGAAATTCCATTTCAATGGTCCAGATTCAACATCTGAAATCAGATGGTTAAGATCTTTTATCAGTGTGGCATTCGGTCTTTGCTTCATCCACGTAGCCACATGCTACATTGGACGAGTCACAGCCATTTTGAAAATGTTGATCCACTATTACCAGACACCAGTCGATGGGGCCTACACAGAAACTACAATGACGAGATGATCGCAACCGTTTATCGGTGCCAGAAAAGTATGGTGAAAAGGAAAAGTGATCAACGGTTCAAATTCAGTAAAACGATGGGGCCTTGAATGATTCTCAGACCAATAAGGGCTTCAGTCTGATAGAGCCCATGGTCTCCTGATCCAGCCAACTGATCTGATGGGCCCCGCATGGATGGACCATGCCTGCCTCGACAAATCCAATTTGGAAGATCCTAACCATCCAATCTTTGTCCCTTCGTACTGTTGAATTTGAACGGTTGTACTTTTTCCTTTAGGAGATTTCTTGTTCATGGTCCCATCATACTGTTGAATTTGAATTTGGCCTTCATGCTGTTGAATTTGGAAGATCCTAAACATCCAATCTTTAGAAGGATCGTCCCATCAAAGAGATTTCTGATTCATGGTCCATCCACTGTGCCCCATCAGATCAACGGCTCCGATGATACTCTACCCTTAGGCCAGTGATCAAAGAGCTTTCTTTTATACTAATGTTCCATGCAGCTTCGAGCATGAAAAGGAGCTGAATAAGAGGTGATACAAGACTGCGCGGTTTTTCGCTTCTGACAAGTGGGGGCCAGTTTTGGTAATCCTGACCATTGTTCTGTTGCACAGAGAAGATCCTAGCCACCCATCTTATTTTAGTAGAATATAAACCATTGCTTGAGAGAGAGAGAGAGAGAGAGAGAGAGAGAGAGAGAAACTTTGATCATTGGTCTGACCTTGCCTGAGCTCAATTCCTTAGCTTTCAGGCTGGAATTGGGTTGGAACTTGGAGCCATGGTTGACTTAAAAGAGTCCACTCACCCGACTGGTTTGGCCCTGAGTCAAGTCGCGACTCGCCCGTCTCGGGGATGACTCATGGTATCGAACTGCATCGGGTCCATCTGACCGTGTCCGAGTCGACTCACATGAGTCACATCAGAGTTGTCCGAGTCTTAAAACCATGGTTGGAACGTAGCTCCGTAGCTCCTTGGGCCTGGTCATATCGCTACCGGCCAGCAACTCTCGATTGTCTCATCAGTATCCCATGTTATGAGGAATTATAGGCGGGTTTCCATGGTTCAATGATCTGAACCGGTGATGGGTCGAGACTTGCAGTGGATGGGCAGTGACCTAAAAATCTTATTGGCCAGCCACTAACCATTTAGCATCTGGGCTTCTCTCAATTTCCCATAACCGTTGAAGATTTCTAGGGCATCACCCATCTGCAATGCAGCCCATTATATCAACGGTTTGGATCCTCACATCAAACGCTCAGTGACACAGGACGGAAGCTTACGTAAAATGGCTCACAACTGCAATTAGTACGACTTCCAGAGCACCACGCAAGAGATTAACCAACGTTAGTCTGGTCCACCATCATGTGGTGAATGATCACACACGCATTCTCTAGTATGACAACTTCCATATGTTCGAGCTGTGTGGTGCCCACCATGATGTGTGTGTGCCATCCAACACGTCCATTAGATGCAGCCCCTCATGTAACGGCCAGATCCCAAATCAATCCCAATCCATAACTCAGGTGGCCCACACCAAAGGGAACAATAGGGGACATTGGGGAGGGCAACACTCACCATAGAAACTTCCTGATAAAATGTGGGCTCCACCTAATTGTTTATATGCCCTCCAATCCAGATAGCAGATTCAAACTATCGGGATTGAAGAGAGACCAAAACTCTAGGCCATTTCAAAGCTCAGGTGGGCCACACCACATGAATATATTAGTTCAGGCATGATTGTACATTATCAGGAGGCACACCAGACGCATGGTTTGGATCCACATAGGCATCATGGGAAGACCCCACACAGATAAAAATGCATGTGATCATTCCATAACAAGGGAGCTTTAGCAAGTTTACAAGACTTGAGTTCAAATGTTACAAACCTTTCAAAGGGAGCTTTTACCATTTATCTTTTGATACAATTTATTATTTCTGTTGATCAAATTACAAAGAGAATTGAAATTCAAACATCTTAAGCCATTTAATAATTCCGAAATTACTCATCTGAATTTTAGTCAGAAAACCGAAATCCTTTCAAAGGCCATCGAGATGGTTGCCGGCAAAGTTGTACAAATACTGTTGGAAAATATGCAGACCAGATCTTTTCATGAAACAGTGCAAAGGGAAGACGATGCCATTGGTCCAGTTCTCTGCCTCTATAAGCACGGCCGGAATATCTCGTCAGGCCAGTGGGTTAGCTCACTGAAATCCGACGTCATCCGGATGCTGATTGGGAGATCGGATTACTCACACGCCTTGTGCATGCATTTATGTGACGGTTGCTCAGAGTTTCACTTCTACTCAAAGAAAGGTTGGATGTCCTTCTGCCCAAACAACGAAGCTATAGTTGTGACCGTTGGAGATCAGATACAGGTGAGTTTTAACTTAAGAGGTTGTATGCATGAGGGGAACATCAGGCTACTTGGTTACCCTGGCATTGATTGGTGGAAACAGTGGGACCCACTTATGAAAATGATAGCACCATTTGTTAGAACACTGGGAGCACTTCTAAAATGATGAGACGCTCTAGTGGGTCCTACTAATACTACCAAAATGAACTTAAAATCAAGTCAACCGTCATCTTCAATGCCCATTATCACAGTTTCTACTAAGCCCACACAACCCAACACGTGCCAAGCAGGGTGCATGTCGGACAACAAGGTGCATCAGGTGGGCCCCAAAAAGGGCAGGCCCCACTTTTACAACGAAGATAGATCATTGGAGATTCTGAGTTAGCTGAGGTGCAGTCCACCTGATGTGTTAATCGGCCTTACTATGAGGTGAGATCATGTACACAGTGGGGTTCGCTTGATGCACAGATAGAGATGTCTGTGGAGAGGTGTCCATTGGCTTAGCAGAGCTCTTCTGTAAAATGACTACAATGCCTTAGTTATGGTTTTTCTCAGGCATGGAGTGATGGACTCTACAAGCACGTCATCGGAAGGCCGATCTTCCAGATGCAAGATGAAGACTCCATATCAATGGCATTCCTCTATTCTCCTCCATCCATGGTAGTAGTGCAAAGCTCCTCTTCAACCAGCTGCGGAGACAAGTCCATTTCGCTCGTTCAACAAGTCATAGTAGCTATATGCCTAACACTTCTCTATCACTTTCTATTCTACATTTCAAAAGGAGCTTCCCACTAACTACATACATGCTAAAAAAAAGGATACAAACCAAGGCTGCTTTTGATGATTTTCTGCTGGGTAGCATCTATAACACACAAACGCATCCTGCCTTTCATGCTGTTGTGATATTTAAAACACAATGACAACAAAAACATCACACTCGATTGGTAGCACAGATGAAAAGTGGTGGGTTGTATGCATAAACAGAATGACAGACCTCAAGATTCAAATCCATAGAAAAATCATTATAATTGCAGGTTCAATGGCAACGGTTGTATAATTTCAATTTGCGAGTGTTTTACAATATGGAATTCGTTCTTTCCTTTATTTTTCCTGTTTGTGATGAACGGCTGAGGATTCAGTAAAAAGATGGTTGCAACAAGAGATGTAAAAGAGCATGTACAAGGTGCACGTAGGGGAAGGAATGGACAGGGGGAAAGGAAATGATGTCCACAACATATAAACAAAGGCATGAACTTGACTTGAAAATACCTAACAGAGCTATTGGGAGAGGAGATTAGGATTTCCACCTGAATTCTCAAATTAGACCATTTCATGTCAGGCGTGTTTACATCTCATTCACAAATTGGGGCAGCTACAAAGCAATGCATCTACAAATTATTCAAGGTACTTGAATAAAAAAAAGGCCTTATATTGACCTATTTACATGATAAATCTACTAATCTCACCTCTTACCGGTTGACAAATGGTAAGTGTTTGGTTAGCCTAAGACCTCACGTAGTACAGACGGAAGACAAAGGATCAAACTTTCATTCTGTTTTATGGCATACAGCTGACAGAGAGCACGGCCTGCAACCTTCCATGCAAATCCACATCTTCTAACCCCTGAGGTTTTCGCACGATCATAACTGAGTTGATAGATAGCGAGAGCCTCATTAAAGATCTCTCCTCTGTTCCTCGTGCTCTCTTCAAACTCTGCAGCTTCATATAATATCTGAAATTTCACCAGTGATCACAAGACATGTCAGCAAATTTACAGAGAGGGAACATCCCCACTTTCATTTGCGATCAGCACCCAGATTTTCATTACCAAACATGCCCTACGTGGGCAAAGAAAGTAAATGATAATAGAACATCCCCACTTTCATTTGCACGCACGCACGTACGCACACACACACAAAACACAGATGTGAGACATTAGCTTCCCTATTACATCAGAAAAGGGCATAAGGATGACAATACAACCATTGCTAAATAAATATTTCCATGCAATACCTGCTTATATTTTTGTATAATTTCATTTGCGGCATCGTCCTTGGATCCACCAGCCATAGACATTGCACAGGTCATCTCAGTTCGGTACTCTCTGTAATGTTCCCTCCATTGCATCAAGCAAGAATGGGGAATTTCTCCACTGAAGCAAGGAAGTTCCCTTATTTCTACACGCCATAAAAGCATACATAACATGATGAGAATACAGTTGAATTAGTATAAAGTATGGTTTGCTGTCTTGAATGAATAAATCTTCACCTTCCGATGGCTGATATTCTTCTTTAAGTGAATCCACCTCATCATAAATCATTCCCAAGATGGAATATGAATGGTAGGAATTATCCTTTTCCATGTAATGTGGGAACTTTTCAGCCTTCAACATCTTGGGAACTTCTACCTGTTTCAGAATAGAGGTAGAGAAGTTACACAAGGAACCGAAAGTCCCCTAGAGAAGATTGATTGGAGGAATCCAAGGTGAGGACAATAAAAAATGTAATCATGATTTCAACACAAATAAATCCAGTAGAAATGATATTGAGGATTCCTCGCTATTTCTTGCAACTGAAACAGTGAAAAATAATGACTTCGTTGAAGTAATCATGCTTTCTCCTCCAAGAGAAATCTTCAATAAATGCTAAAGACGATTCCTCACAGTTTCTTGCAATCCAACAGTGGAAAATAGTGATTTTCTGGGGAAAAAGAAAAGTAATCATGATTTCCAAACATCAATAAATGCAGTGGAAATGGAAGTGAGCACTTCACTGTTTTTGGCAATGCAAAGAACAGAAAACAGTGATTTCTGCAAAACAAATTCTTTTCCCATTGATTTCCCTATCAAAAAAGGGAGAGCTAAATGCTCTCAAGTAAAATTATTTGACGAACGGCTTTCTAACTGGAAGGAGAGTATGGTGGCTGACAAATGATGGATGGGTTGGATCTTCCAATCAGTCCAGGGATTAGATTTTAAGGGGGGGGGGAATCTATAGTTATATGTGTAGCCAACCCCAATTAGTTGGGATAAGGATTTCATGGTGGTGATGATGATCTATGGTTGGATGTCCGCTTCAATTATTCTTGTTTCCGAGTTGCACAGTCAGCACCAAGTCTGAATCATCCAATGTTTGAAACATGGGTCAAAAACCAGGGCAATCCATTCATAAGATGGTCCACACATGTATGTCGAGTGGACAACTATCCCTATTTAATCATCCAATATTTCCATACATGTGCAGCTTACCAAAACTGGACTAACCTTATTTTCAGGCCACAACAAACACATGATGGGGTCCATCTATGTTTTTGTATATTGATTGCCAAAAGATTGTATTAGTGATTTAGTATGTCATGGATATGGATTTTTATATCCCAAATAAACGAGAATATCATGGATACAGGTTTTATATTTCCAAATAAACCTTGAAACTCAGCATCTATTATTCGGCTAACCTTCAGTCCAGTTTTTGAAGCATCTAATGCATCATAATATATGTTGATAAGCTCAATAATCTTTTCTTTCAAGCAATTCTTTTCCTGAGCACATTCGTCTCCTAAGGTCAACAATCGATCCATAAAAGATAGCCAGCTATCTGCTGCTGTGGCCATAGCATAACTGCAAGAAAGAAAAATTTTCAATTATTAGAATCAAATATTCACAGTGCACTGCAAAAGTGAAACGATCATTGAAGACATTTCATGTCACTGTCTAATATTGTACTTCCTAATCATGTAGAATTATTTACAAATTTTATATAAGTGCAATCAACTAAGTAAAATTGCAGCGAGATACTACGAAATAAATCTTTTTTTTTTTTGTAGTTTTTAGAAAGATATATAAACGAACAAAGCATGATGACTGACAAAATCCTTGTAATAGCATTACATCGTTTATTTTTTTTGCATAATTTGATGTAGTGGGTTTAGGGTTTAGATACCCGTAATTTGATGAATTGCAACTTTTGACCGGATATGCATAACTAGAGGAAAAAGTAAGTACATCAATCTATGAACTACATAATTTGGAAACCTCATCTAGTGCATATTCCTGACAAGCTAACATTTCAATGATAGAGTGGAATGGCAGAACAGGATTCATGTAGCTGACCCCAGTTTGTACTCTTTTCTAATTCTTTGTTACAAATGCCAAATCTGCAGCAGCATCCCATGCAGAGGTAATACTTTCCACAATGCCAAGGGGTGGAGTAGAACCCTTTCGCTTCTGTTATTGAGAGAATTTAACATGTCTATTGAGGAAGCAAATGTTTTCGCCAACGAATTCACAAAAGTTAGGATTAAATGTTCTCTAAGATGATGTTGCATTAGACGCTTAACTTGTCAAAAGCTTGTCTTAAGACAGATGTTACACTGGTTTGTATCACTGAAAAAACAAGGTGATAGCATATACCTCGGTTCAAACCTATTCACCAAGAATTGTTGAAAAAGCTCATGTTCCAATTGCTCAGCCGAAAATTCCGATGGCTTGCATTGTTGCACTTTTCTCTTGGAAGAAACCTGTTCCCATGGTTTGCTTGCTTGGAAACAATTCAACAACTGAAGCAACAGTAGTATGTGATCAATATCAAATTAAAGCTAAATCATGTAACATTTCAAAAAAAGCTAGAAACCACTGTGTAAAGAATTCTTCAGTATTGTAGAAACTTATTGTGCCTCTATGTTACCCGAGCCTCTATGTTACCCGAGATCTTGTCTCAATTCTTACAAAAATCCTTAATAGTGAGGAAACTTAATATTTTACTGGTATAGTGAGGAACTCATGTACTTGTTAATGAAATAACATATTCAAGTCCAATTAATTGACGTGAAAAAGTCAAGTGTCAGAACCAATTATATTGAGAAAAACATGTGCTAACATATGTTACTTAATAAACTAATAGCGAATGATTAACAACCTGTGGATTTCTTGACACCCAGTACATGTCCCCATCAAAATCACTGTTCGCCATCTCATCTGCCAATGATCGCGCCCCTTTGGTCGGAAAGAAAATAGCATATTTAGAATTTCCAACAAAGTTCTCCAAATCCTTGATGTAAGTCGCAGTGACAACATGGATATCTCCAAAGTGTAGTCCAGGAGGCTTGTATACTAATATACTTCCCGAGATTTGCCCATTGTCTCTGAATTTTAGTAAGAAATAAAGCATGGCAACGTTAACTAGGTAAGAAATGCAAACATCTCACATTAGTCTAAAACAATTAGAGTAATATAGCAACAAAATTACATACAGAATAACACAAACTTCATTAGCTTTTAGCATTCCCGTCGGATCTGCAGTTCCCATCAAATAGTAGCACTCACTGGCATGAAGCCTTCCTACCTTAAGTCTTTTCAATTCTTCTCTC
The DNA here is from genome assembly GCA_003013855.2 of Liriodendron chinense. Taxonomy (NCBI): domain Eukaryota; kingdom Viridiplantae; phylum Streptophyta; class Magnoliopsida; order Magnoliales; family Magnoliaceae; genus Liriodendron; species Liriodendron chinense. The sequence goes on along the minus strand of PVNU02003892.1, from coordinate 4,114,162 downwards.
ATTAGCACTGACAAGTGAGTTTTCAAATACGGTTCATCAAGAGGAATTCCACAGAGAATCATTCTCAATGCAAGAAAATCATCCATGTCTCCGTGATTCAATGTGGCTGCAATTGTAAGCGCTAGTAATTAGCGGAAGTTATTATAGAGGGTGTCAAAATATTTATTAAAAGAACAAATTGCCCAAAGAACAATTTCTAGGTTATTCAACTGGGACAAGTAGATGACAACATGTTGAAACGATATGGAAAAACTAATCAGATTTCTACAGAAAACTTTATTAAGTTCCAAAATGTTAAGAAATCTATGGTGATTGAAATTTATGGCAGTTGCATGTGCATTTAAACTCACTTTCAAGAACACATCTAACAGGTCAAGTAGAAAACATACCTCTCAATGCAACACATTTATTGGAGCGAACATTTCGAGCATCATTCAAAGCATTCCTCAGAAGATCCATAAAGTATTCTTTCGGAACACCTCCATGGTTGAGTAGTGAAATTAAAATCTTATTCAGGTACGTTTTCCTTGGCTGGTTACTAGAAAAGGAAGACAAGCAGTTTGGATCAACTCTTCACATCGTATTCATGGATAACAAAGAACCATGATGCACATGCACTAAAAGTACATTACATAAGCATCAGCCACAATTAAACATAAGGTCTAGCTACCTAGATCCCCTAGTTGCTTTTCACAATCTTACATAATGCATCATCTACATTATGCAATAAGTAGCCATGGCAAACCATCATCCCCTGATTCAATTCCATCGGGAGCGAATTAGCTGTTACCCATACCATGTGGGGCCTACCTTGATGTATTTTTTGTATATCCATGTTGTCCATCTGTTGTTAAGCCTAATTATAAGACGAGATCCAAAATTATAAGAAGATAAAAATCTCGGGTGGACCATACCAATAGAAAGAGTGATGAATAATCATTAAAAGCATTTTGCGGGCCACAAAAGTTTTAGATTAAGCTGATCTTTAAATTTTCCCTTCATCCAGACCTTCTTGACAATATGAAGAGCTTGGATTGCAAATAAACATTACCACAAAAGCTTACAATGGGCTCTTTGGAATTTTTAATGGTGGACACTCGATCAGCACTGTTTCCAGTGGTATGGTCGACTTGAGATTTGGATTTGCATAATTTTTGGAAGACCACCCTAACATGGGATGGAGAAACGGATGGACGGCATGGATATACAAAATATTATCCATGTGGGCCACACAGTAGGGGTAACACCCACTAAGTTGTTCCCGGGGAAACTTCTAATTCGCTCCCAATTCCATCACCTTCAACTACTTTCACCAATCGCAGGAAAAATATTACTCCAAAGCTATCCAAGGCAATGAAAATGTTTGTTGTAAAATATTCAAAGTTGATTACAGTTACAGCTAGCTAATTGAATACATAAATCAACAAAAGTGACAAATATCCTGTCACTGGAAGTATACATAGTTTGCTTAATGCAATAGATCATAAAAAGCTAGAATCACTGATATGAAGAGGCCGTGATAGGTACAATTTACATTGCAACATAATGAAGCATTGAAGCACAAAGCTATGTGCATTTTGCATTGTCGTTCTTGGTAAAACATTATAAAAGTTCATCAGACTCAGACCCAAGATGGGTCAATAAGATGAAGCTTGATATAATACGAATGAAGCACATCAGTAGGTTTTGGGAACCCATGTTAGTAGTGAGAAGGTAGCAAATAAGATACTGAGACAGGGAAATATGGGAAATCGGGGGAAATGTCAACCAAATGTCAAGAGGATTAATAATCCTAATATTGTGAAGCAAAAACCTAATTCGCAGAAGCATATTGCACATACAATTAGTGCCATATGGAAGACTGGAAGGAGGACATGAATACCCTCCAATTTTACAATTCTTATAGAGTCAAAGGTACAAAACTTCCACTAAGACACTAGATAATTTATAGAAAGATGAGATGTGGTTGATTCAATAAGAAAAGAAAAACCATTCTGAGCTAAAAACAAAAATATGTATCCTTGTAACCCTGATGCTCGAAACTAAGCTCTGAAGCACATAAAGCAGCATTCCATAAACAAGGGACAAAAAACAAACAAAGAAGGCATCTATCTTGTGGAGAAAACTTCTGAATATGCTAAACACCAGAAAAAGAACCAGAAACAAATTTCTACAATTTCTTTCAAACATATACTCAGTAAAAGGTTCGTATTGTTGAAACATGGGGCTGATATCTGCAAAGAACTAGGACCACAACCCATTACAGAGGTACAGAAGTATCTAATTCCCCAATATGAAGGATACAATTACATTGGGTATTAGAAATAAGCCATAAGTAAAATCCTAAGTAGTTGAACAATAGCATACCAGGAATCCATTTGATGTATTAATTGATATCAACATTTAATAAGATCAAGGATTAAAAATGAATAATCGTATGACCAAGAAACCTAATGCAATAAGAAATCTAAGTAGAGAAGAAGTTCCCTAGGGAATGGAGTAGAACAAAGTCAAACCAACCCTACTAAACATCCAATATGATCAAAGGGCAAAAGTAAATTTCTGCGTAAGACAGAGATCTAATGCTATTTGCTGGACCGTTAGTAATTCACATCCAATAAAGCAAATCAGAAGGTCAAAATAAAATCACTCACTTGTCCCAATTTATTGTAGCTAAGTATACCTTGTAGAGACAATCTCCAGAGAGTTGACAGATTGGACATTTGAAAGCGTTGAATCTGTCTCTACTTTTATCATTGAAGGTCGTATCTGAATAGTGTTCGGAGGAAGCTGCAAATATTGACAATGGGCAAAATTGCTAAGATGATGTGCTCATGCAAAGCAAAGATAACAAGCAAGCATAATTCAAGAAATAATTCAGCAGAAGAAAAAAAAACTACTGCCTAAAATTCTTAACTCTAACAGGCATCTACTTAGGGATATAAAAACATGTATTAGAATTCAAATAATAAACTAATTTAAGCAACAAATGCGTAGTTAATAATGAAAAAGAAGTATTTACAGCCACTACATCCACGGTTCAATTCATTACCAATTATCTACAAGCACCATAATGTGTTCTCTTTAAACTAAGAAGGCACAACAAGAGAAACGGCTACAAAAAAAAAAAAAAAATACAACTGCAACAGGACAAAATAAAAGCAGTCAAAATAAAAATGACCAAGCATCTGACTCAAATAGATTATGACGGACTTCAAAGGGTTGTATAGTTGTGATGGGATTAAGGGCTACTTTATTTATCATTAATACTTTACTGGAATAGATGGTTAGATTTATTTGCGCTTCCTTTTGCTTTGGAAAAAGTATACATACATGTGAATGACTCTTTTTTAGGATAGTCAAAATGAAATTTTGAAGCTTTTATGCACATCCAAAGAGATTCTCCTGTTTTAGGGAGCAATTCCTCAATACTCATGTATTTGATGCCATATTCACACAAGGTGTGATACTCTGTACCCAATTAGTTTGATGTTAATTAAATATGTATGGTATGATTCTATCTATATCTGTGACATAATTAAGATCTAAATCAACAAATATATTCGTTTTTATCAAAATTGTTGCTAAAATTAAGATTATGGGCTGACCATGGCCATCCATATGTCACCATCCTGTTTCTACAGTGCCCTAAGAGAGCAGAAGAAAATTCAAGGTATTCTATGCTTCACAAAAGGCATAGTTTGGTCTACTCCCAAAAATAAATACTTCAGTGGGAGCATCTTCCAACACCCTTTACATGTAGGACCGTTGCCAAGTATTTTCCACCAATGCACTAAAAGAAGAAACCAATTTGATGAGGCAAGTCCTTCTGTAGTTGTCAGGTATATTTTTATACTAACACAATCTCCCAACCAAAAATTACATTGTAATTTAATCTACATTTTGAAAACATGAAAGGTTTTATCTTATACATTGGGGTATTAATTCCATATTTCCACATCATGTAAGGAATAAAAACACAAAAACTGCTCAAAACTTGTTCAATTACAAAAAGAGTTTCCACACAAAAGGAGAAATTTTGACTGGTCAATAAGATGTTGACTGATATTCAATCAAGGGCATATTTGCTAAGAGGGAAAAGAAAGGAAAAAGAAGCATTTTTCCCATGATGACACATTTCACTATATTTGGTTAGCAAAAAAAAAGATGGTATTCACATAGCAATCGTTTCCCTTTTTCATATCAAGTTCTCATGCACAAGATACAAGGTGAGGATCGTCATTTTCACTTCCTATTCAAACAAAACCCTAAAAATGGAATCCATGGGAATTCATTTTAAATGCGCTCATGGAATTCATCATTGGCTAATTATTACATTTAATTTCCTTTTCCTTTCTTTTCCCACCAATCGAACACGCATGAACTTGTATTGAAAGTCAAATAAATAAAAATCTAAAATCTCCATTATACATTTGCCAACAAAGTTAATGCCACTAAATGAGAAGCACCAACCCCAATCATGCAAGTGTCGATAATGATCAAACCAAAATCTCACATTATCTTTAGAACTTTCACCTAAAAGTCAATGGAAAAAAATTTAAAAATGATAATACTTGTACCTTTTTATTGAGAAGCAAAGTTCCCTTCACAGCAAGACCATTGTGGAACAACCTGATCTGGATAAGTAATGGCTAGAGGATAGAGAAACAAAAACAAAATTCATCAACAACAATTGATTATAAAGGGGATTTGAACTAGCATTAAACAAAAGACACAGAGACATAATGTACATACTGGATCCCAAATGACAGATTTGTGTCTTGTTAAAGTTGAAGATTTCTCCACAACTTCAGCCCGATCCAGTATTCTCTAAAGGAAGCAAGGCATTCAACAAAAATACGTCAAAAAACCAAACAAAAGATGGAGAAACATAAAGATAACAAAAATGGTATCAATACATGCTCTAGTAATAGAAAATGAGAAATTGTGAGATCATGAACCCAAGGAGATGGACAGTATACTCGGGTATTCATATAGGGGCCCATGGTTCAGTGATCTAGACCATTGGACTGCTGGCCCACCATATGGATCATTCCCCAAAATCAGTTTTTTAGGTTAAGGTGAACAGTACCACCAATATTTTATTGAACTGTACCCAGGAAAGAGAAGGCAATATTTTGCTCCGAATCACATGCATATATAGCCAAGTCATCAGCCACCTCATTACATTCTCGATAGACATGATTTAGAGAACACCATAATTCACCTGACAAAACTTGACCTTTAATCCACCAATACCACACATACCAAGGAGGGAAACAATTTAATAAACATACATTAGCCACCACTTTTGGATCTCTTTCCAAAACTAGAACATTTACATTGAGGGACTTGCAGAACTGAAGACCTTCAAATGCAGAAGCTTTGATTTCCATCTAAATATTTGTTCAAAATCCATAGAAGTTGGCAAAAGCAAATGTTAATTCACCCTATATATTTCTAATAACACCTCCACATCCATCATTACCCAGGTAACCACAAGAAGCTCCATACACATTTAATAATAGGATCACAGTCTTAGGATGCAACTATTTGGTTAGGACAATTTTTTCCCCGCAGCAAGCTTGATGGAATGAAGTGTTGGCGAGTTAAGAAAATTACAATCCTCATCAAAATCCCAATTCCTATTAACATGTTGGGGCTAGAACAGCACATTTGTAATAATTGCAGCTAGACTTGCGATCTTGTTTTCATATTTGACATGATCTCATTCTTTCCATATTTCTCAAGCAATCAACATTGGTAAATGCCTATTATCCAAGACAAACTAATTATTTTATGGAAGCTTTACTAAAAAACTAGGTGCATGTATGATGAGAGAGAGAGAGAAAGAGAGAGAGAGAGAGAGAGAGAGAGAGAGAGAGAGAGAGAGAGAAGGAATTTCCAAACAACAGAATATCATCCAGCTGAAATAACCCCATACATTCCTTGCTACGACCCTGTTACTAAACAAGTGATTAACATCTTCAACTTCATTACCTCTACAGCAAACAAAACCAGGTGGTAAGCTAATTGTACAACATTGTGAAAGGAATTCTACTTTCGAAAGATTTCCAAAAGAAAATTGATAACTTGGAATGAATTCCCTTACTCTAAACCTCTTTATTTCACACCACTCTTGACCTATGCATCTCTATCAATCCCACGTTCATTTCACGGTGATGTTTCCTTGAGCTCATAACAACTAAATCAGCTTATCAAGAACATCATTGATTTTGTCTAAACCCATGGGAGAATACTAGATAACAACTCCACATTCCACGAACCATCAGGGTAGAAAGCATCTTTAATGAGTAAATATCATGATTATCAATCCTATCCTAAGGAACCAAATCCTCAAGGGGTTGATTACCCCAGTAACAATCCTTGCAGAAGCTTATCTTTCCTTGGCCAACTAGCCACTTAAAATCCCCAAAAATTCCACTATGATTGCTAGCATTTTACTCCAAGTTCAAGAACAACCTCTTCACCGATTAGTATCAAACAGATGATCTACCAACATATTTTTTTTGAACATGAAATCAACATGACTTTTCACCATATAATGCTGTCGTAGCATCTTCAATCTATTGGCCCATTCCACGTCCTGAAATTTTGTAATACCCAAACCCTATCTTGAACTGGCAAACGAGATCTATCCCATCCTACCCAGTGATGCTTCTGATTTCTTTCATCATCCCCCAAAGAAAAGTTGAGACAATACTTCCCATATGTTTAATCACCAATTTTGGAACTGGCTTAGCCGGCTCAAAACATGCTTTGTGAGGGTAATCTTATCCCCGGGTGATGGGACCTTACCTTTCCAACAAGAAACTTTAGTGCCTAACCCTTTATTCTAGCCAATAATTCATCAAATATATCAGCTCTATATTTCCCAGCATATGATGGAACCCTCAAGTATCTTGAAAGAAGATTGGTAATAAAAATGCCGTGGTGATGCCATAAAAATGTGCCTCATATTGTACACTTCCAGCAAATGTAATTGGATTAGTAAGCAATTAGAAAGAGGGAAAAAGAAAAATGCAAATGTCACACAATAAAGAAACATAGGTAAAGTAAATCTTTCGATGACAACAAGCTTCTATAGTGCCCTCAACAAATTCTTAGTATCGAGTAGCATAAAGTTGAGATTGTTACACTGCAAATTATTAATTAAAAGAAAGAGAAGATCACAAACCTCAAGATCTCCACAAATAAAATATTCTCCTTTATGTACATTCCTCGGACATTTCATAGCCAAGTCTTCAGATATAAAACCAGTTCCATCCGTATGTATTGAAGGTTCACCGTCTTCATTATAAACATCATTTCCTTCCTCATCCTTCAAAGTGTAATTGATTATTTTGCAGTTCATAGGATAGATCGGTAATATACAAACTTCTAAAGAATGAGAGAGTACAATATAGGTAACTAAAAAAATTAACATCAAACAAAAGGTGAATGTTTGTACCGAGCAAGGTATATCGTCAATACGTACAATATCCACCGACCCGAAATCTATTTCTAGCTTAGTAGTCTTCGACAAGATCAAATTAAACCTGCATTTCCACTTCATATGATGTTATCAAACAACAAACAAGTATATTCATAGCTTCCAAACAAGGTAAAGATTACGGTTTACCAACCTTGCCATATATTTAGCCATGTTAGGAACTTTATGTATATGCATAAACAAACACCGTGCTTCATTAATCGATTTACCAAACAAAATATTAGGCCTTCTCTCATCCAAAGTAGCATTGGACTCTGTACAAACAAAATAACACTTCACAGGTGAAGAAGTTGGGCTTTTTTTCTTCTCCGCCTTGCCTCCATCTTTGAAAACTGATCCATAATAATAATGCATAAGCACATCATGTTCGCATTTTTAAGAGTCAAAAATAGACACACTATGCATGAATTTAACAAAATTGAAGAATCAAGAATCAATGAAAATATATCCCAACAGTATTTGTAGATTTCATTGTAACATAAACACATTAGTTAATAAATTCTTAGTGTGGAATCCCCAAAGCTTTCATGGTGTCAGCCAACCCGTAGAACAGTGATGCAAGACAGCCCTAAATATGATGCATGCTCATGAACACAATTATTCAGCAGAAATAAAAGCAATAATAATAATGAAATCTAGCATCAATCATCATAAACTAAGAAAATCATAAAGGAAACATGCAATGGGACGGGCCATCATCACAACCATGGAGTATGGGATTCAAGTAGCGTATAGGTTGGATCCGGCGAGGGATAGAACCTCCCGATCTTGCATGGTTATACCCAATCGATCAATGATGATCACTAGTCCGAAGAATCAAAAAGTTTCTCGGATTAGGGATTTGAGAATTTGGGGGTTTAGGGTTTAGATCGATTCTCAAGGTTTAGATCGTGGGGAATAAACAAAACTGAAGTTTAGAAGGATAATAATAAAAGATGAAATACCTGGAAGAAGTTGGAGGGGCACAAGAAGAATAGAGAAGAAGGAGATCAAGGAAGAAGAAGAAGCACCATGAGAGGGGGAAAGAGGAAGGAGGCAACCAAAGGTTTGTTCTTTTTCATAAATTAACAACTAATCAAAAAGGTTTAGGGCAACACCCTTATAAAATTCGGAAGTAGCATAATTACCAAAATACCCCTACTAACAAAATTTCAAAAAAAAGACATTTGCATGAAAAAAACGTACCCACACTAACCCAAAACTCAAATAAGTAAAAAATGCGTAAAATAAACTCAAATCTAAGATGTCCAATGCGCTCCAATGATGGTGTGATGAAAGTGGGCCACAATGAACCAACGGTCCGATCACATCATCATCACGATCCAACGGTCTGATCATCTCCTCAAAGCAACTTACACATGTCTTCCCAAGGTGGGGTCTTTTCAAATGTCTCGGACTACATGTGTAAGGTCTTCAATGCTCCTCAATAGTCGCCTATCCACAAGAATGGTACTTGTGGTTGGCGCTTTCTTCGTTGGTACACCTTGAATGCTTTTGTTCCGCATCATTCTCCTCGTCTGAGAAGAACTCGACTCCGGCGAGTTAAAACTCTTGTGGCGCTCTAGTAAATCTGGATTAACGCTCTGTAACTCCACTTCTATCAACCATGTAGATTCTAACGGTGGTTTGTTCTTCCATTTGACAATGTATCTTTGGAAACCTCCGTCTCTCGTAGACACCATCTCTTCATCTAAGATCTCCTCAATTTCTTCTTTATGGGTAATGGGTGGAGGAAGGGGAGGAAGGGGTTGTGTAGCAAAATCAGAACAAGGCCATGAAAGAGATGATGAATCAACGATGAAATGGTGGGAACGGACTAGATCTTCCACATTAAAAGTTGGGTTAATGCCCATTTTAGATGGAAGGTCAACCCGATACGCGTTGGACCCAATTTTCTGCAGTATCTTGAATGGTCCAGCACTACGCGCTTGTAATTTCGTAGCGGATCCTTGAGAGAATCGCTCTGGCCTTATTCGCACCATTACATAATCTCCTTCCTGAAATTCTTCCGCTCTACGACGAGAATCAGCTAAAATTTTATAATCATCATTGCTCTTATGTATCCGCTGTCTAATATATGTATGCAAATTATGAATGTGACGTGCAAATGCATTGGCTGACTCCGAAGACCTTTAGATGACAGACATGGGTGACACTAAAGGACACTTTGAAAAATCCATGAACTTGGAATAAACAATCCTATGGAAATAAACAATCCTATGACCTAGAACTTGGAAAACTGAAACAAAAGGACACTTCTCATGCGTGACACATAATTTCTCATTATAAGTATTATAAACAAGGATGATTTTCAAGTATCCCAACACTTGAGAGCACACACTATTAATACCAAGTCTAGAGCAAATCTTGGCATCAGCCATTATGTCCAAAATGTCATCAAGATGCAGGATAGAGACTCTGATCATCATATCCACCATGAAGTGAACACGTCGCAAGGTGGCATGACACTTGACTAAAGCTTTGTGGACGGTCAGGATATGCCCACATGTGTGCCATATGCCATTGTTCTTGGAAGTGAAAAGAGCAGGCATGACATACAAAACAAAACTCCAACTCAAACTTTCCTTATTGAATTCTTCCCCGAGAAGTTTATCAAATTGATGCTGCCTTTCTATATTTTCTGCGGGGTTCACCTAGTATGGAGGAAAGCTTGATAGGACCGACCCAGGGACAAGATCGATTGTGTGCTGAATGTCCCATTTGGGTGAAAATTTATCCCATAAATCATCTGGTAGGATATCACAAGTCATGTGGGTGTCTACCATCATATCCTCACTAGTTTCCTTTTCAAATTCATTCGTGTGCATTATGGTAAGAGACTTAGATTGGGACTCTACATCACTTAAGTCAGACATGACATCTGGAAGTGGTGCGGTCTCAATTTCTTCGACCTTTTCATCACTAGCACACACTTCGTCATTCTCAATGATGATGAGCGATGCCTCAATTTCTCCAATTTCCTCACTACTGACGTTAGGCATATACTCTTCCACTTCATAAACAACCTGATTGGATTCTTCCAACTGGTCATTCACCAAGGTATTATCTCGCTTCCAAGGAAATATAATTGGTGTTAAACACTCAAATTGTTCATAAGCCGAGATTTCCTTAATGATGGGTTGGACCACTTTACAAGGAGGGGACCATATTGGTTCTGTGTTTGGATGAGAAGGTGGGGCAACTCTCTTCTGACCCAAGGGCTTTTCACGATAAGAGATGGGAAGATATTTTTCTTTCAAACGCTCTTTCATCTCGTCCCATTGTGATATCGGGGCTCTCCCAACTTTATCAAGTCGTCGCTCCAAATCTGTCCAAAACGACTTGGCTTGGCCCTCCAATTTCCACTTGGCAAACCTCACTCGACGATAACTTGACATATCATACCAATCAAAAAAATAGTCCAAGTCCTTAAGCCAATCAAGGAAGGTTTGTGGGTCCATGTGACCATTAAAGTTAGCCAAATCATCGGAGTTCGGCTTTCCATTGGGTCTTGACGGCCACACGACAACACTTAATGGCCCTGAAGATCTCAAACGCCTATACTCCATTCACTACGGGGAGACTACGGACTGGGTGACTCACAATACGAATGCAATGAATTTAAACTACAATGAACTGACACTAATTAATTCTAGATGATGCGACTCAAATCTGGAATTTTTCCAAATTAGGAAACTTTCTAAAATTGGAAAGTTTCTAAAATTGGAAACTGTCTAAATCTGAAAATTTTCCATATTAGGAAACTTTCTAAAATTGGAAAGTTTCTAAATCTGAAAATTTTCCAAATTAGGAAACTTTCTACAATTGGAAACTTTCTAAATCTGGACATTTCCTAAAACAAACCTAAAAATCAAAACCCTAATTTGATAACTCGATCTAGACACAAACCATGCAAGCCTATTCTCTGATACCAAATTTGATGCAGGACAGCCCTAAATATGATGCATGCTCATGAACACAATTATTCAGCGGAAATAAAAGCAATAATAATAATGAAATCTAGCATCAATCATCATAAACTAAGAAAATCATAAAGGAAACATGCAATGGGACGAGCCATCATCACAACCATGGAGTATGGGATTCAAGTAGCGTATAGGTTGGATCCGGCGAGGGATGGAACCTCCCGATCTTGCATGGTCATACCCAATCGATCAATGATGATCACTAGTCCGAAGAATCAAAAAGTTTCTCGGATTAGGGATTTGAGAATTTGGGGGTTTAGGGTTTAGATCGATTCTCAAGGTTTAGATCATGGGGAATAAACAAAACAGAAGTTTAGAAGGATAATAATAGAAGATGAAATACCTGGAAGAAGTTGGAGGGGCACAAGAAGAATAGAGAAGAAAGAGATCAAGGAAGAAGAAGAAGCACCATGACCATGAGAGAGGGAAAGAGGAAGGAGGCAACCAAAGGTTTGCTCTTTTTCATAAATCAACAACTAATCAAAAAGGTTTAGGGCAACACCCTTATAAAATTCGGAAGTAGCATAATTACCAAAATACCCCTACTAACAAAATTTCAAAAAAAAGACATTTGCATGAAAAAAACGTACCCACACTAACCCAAAACTCAAATAAGTAAAAAATGCGTAAAATAAACTCAAATCTAAGATGTCCAATGCGCTCCAATGATGGTGTGATGAAAGTGGGCCACAATGAACCAACGGTCCGATCACATCATCATCACGATCCAACGGTCTGATCATCTCCTCAAAGCAACTTACATATGTCTTCCCAAGGTGGGGTCTTTTCAAATGTCTCGGACTACATGTGTAAGGTCTTCAATGCTCCTCAATAGTTGCCTATCCACAAGGATGGTACTTGTGGTTGGCGCTTTCTTCGTTGGTACACCTTGAATGCTTTTGTTCCGCATCAAACAGCCACTAAACTAAGGGTGTATTGGAATTGGGCAGTCATCCTCAGATGAAGCAAGATAAATGATCCTTGCTTTTTAAACCCAACAGAAATCCCATCAACGTATCATAAGAGTTGCTCATTTAACAAGTTGCCAATGAACAGTGATTGATCCCACAGATAGAAATTAGGATCATGAGAGACTCGCTGTACTTCATTAGTTGGCTTAAGGAAAAAAGGCTGCACCCTTCATGCATCTTCCCCATATTACACAAAACCCGAACATTAGTGGAAGGATATCTGATTGCATTGTGAAGCATATTACGAGGCAAGACAGTAAAATGTGTTTACAACAATTTTAACTCTTTGGGATTTTTGCCCAAGTAGTTAACAGTCTCCATTGATTTTCTGACTTTACAATCATCTTCATCATCTCCCAACAATTAGGAGCTGGATATTACAATATACTTATCTTTTAGGAAAATCAAACATAGCAATTGATTTGAGAACAAGAACCTAATAATATCAACTCATAGAAACCTATAACAACACATAGTAGTGTTTTTGCTCAAACAACTTAAATTAAAGCTTGGAATTTGTTTAATTGTCGCCAAATGCAAGAAAACAAAATGGAACAAAGTATGTGCAGTCAAACTCAAAGTGATGCTATGTTGTCATGTGTTTTCAGTTAAAAAGATCAATGAGAATCAAGGAATAAAACATGAATTAGATGTTCAAGTAATGTCACAAAACAAGAGAACAGAACAATGTGACTTACCAAAGAAATGATAACGGCGCAAACCCACGGAAATACCTTCTTTTGCAATACGATGATATAAAGCATTACGAGGAGAGCATCTGCTTTCATCCAACTCCGCAAACCTGACATTTAGAACATTGTCATCTCCCAACACCCTTTGTAGGTGAGTTCTTGTATTTTGCAGGTATGGGCCCTGGAAAGGTTAATGAGCATGTTATTTTGCTTTCTTTCTTTTCTTTCCTTTTTTTTTTGGCAATAATTTATAAGATAACGTGGATGCAGATACATTGATGAGAAAAAAAATCCAATTAATTTGGTATTTTCTTCTACATACTAAATAGTATTTGGGAGTAGATGATGCTAGCTTAGTAATTATGTAAGAATCAACTTGATTCATAACAGACCCTTCTAAGTGTCATGATTTGAATGCTTAGATTATAATACAATGGTCCATCCAAAGTAAAGCTGTGAAATCATCATGCAACCATTTTCTGCCAAGGAATTGGAAATTTGGCATGGCTTCTGACACAATTTACAAGAGTATTACTTGAAAATCTGAAAGACACTATAAGAAGGGTACAGTTGACTTTTGAAACCACAATGTCCCAAAGTGCCTACCATATCATATATTCTCAGGTGCTACTGAAAAACTACCTTCAGTTCCATGGAGTTTGAGTTATGAATAAATCCACCTTTGAATAAAAGCAAATTAAATTCCTCGATTAACTTGTTTTAAAACATATGCCAGACATCCAACATTTTCACTAAAAAGATTCACTGTAAAACTCATAGATTCAATGCAAGTTGGTTGAATTTTGAGTCGAGTAACATTTTTATTTGTCATTTTCTAAACTTCATTTATTGATGTTAAATGGAGAAAAAAAATTTACATATTCTAATGATATACGTATTTTGTGTTTGTTTAGCTTTGTGATACAATGGCTAATTAAGCATAACTTCTCCATTTTTTCACATCCATTTATTAGTGTTTGAACTTTGTACACGTAATACTTTATTATCATTAAAGTACCTATGCCATCTCATTGACCCAACAGCATTACCCAACCAGGCTGTTCAATGAGACAGATCGGTATCTAGGATAGGTTAGTACCTACTCTGTAGAGTTGTGTAAGCAGTAGCTACTGCATCAAACCAGTTACAGACCCCCTCTTTAACCGTTGTTGAGACATTATCTAGGAAGCAGTTTTCAAGGACCTTTGAGAGGACCATCAACATTTCAAAAGTTGGGAAGAAGTGATGAAAAAAGAAGAAATAAATTTAGGACTGGGGACATATTAGTACAATGGAAAGCTAATCCAAAACTCCATATCATGAAATCGAAACTTCCATATTCTTAGAAGAGCCAGAAATATTTGGCATCATTGTTTGAAAGAGGCCCCCATGCAATTAAAAACATTATCTAGGCATGGAAGTGTTCAAAGACCATTGTTTGGATCATGCATCATCACAATCACAAAATTAAGTTAAAAAAAAAAGGATGAAAACAAAGATGATAAAGTGGCCGAAAATACAGGCTACAAGCAGGAGCAAATTATTCGAACCTTGAAGGTGAACTTTCCATCTTGATCCACATGACATTGGTACACGCGTACCTTTTCAGAATCCCAATCAAAATTCTACATGACAAGAAAGAAGCCATTAGGCAGTCAAAGTAATTTGCATAAGTGGCATTTCTTAGTGTAGCCAAAATTAGGAGAAATATGGTGCACTCACATACATGCTATAACTTCTTTTAAATGCATTTGCAGTCCCGTATATCATTTTTTTGCAAATTCATGGTCATATATGAGTTTGTCACTGTACTATAAGCCTGCTTGGTGACTAATAGCTATTTGACATCATGTACAATGTAATATGCGCATGCACAATATTCACAACATAACTAAAACTATTACTATGAAACATTACATAGCATTACCAAAAATAGAGGGAGAGAGGGAGGAAGCATGCGCATGTGCGAGAGAGAGAGAGAGAGAGATGCACAAATTGACAAGGACATGGCATCAACATGGCATCAAAAAGACAGGCTTGCATCTATTAATGAAAAGCAATCTCTGAAGTTATCGCCATTGATCAAGAAGAATGGCAGAACAGGATTCATGTAGCCGACCCCAATTAGTTAGGATAAGGCTTAGATGATGATAGTGATGATGATGATGGTGATGATGATGATGATGATGATGATGATGGATCTTTTTTTTTTTTTTTTTTCAAAACACCTTTCCTCTGGGATGCCACATCCTGAGCTCTTACATTTTCAGGAAGCAGAACGTTAACAAGCTTCCAAAGCGAGTTCACTTGAACAATGAAATGGACAACTTAGCAATTACACAAAAACAAAAATTATGAGGTACATCCTCACAAGGTTAATGGAACTGAGATTGACTTCTCAGTCTTAATGGGATAAGACTAAGCATGTAAATGATAATGGCAGTTATCAAACAAGAAGTATCACCTTTCTTCTTTCTGTTTCAAGCAAGCAATTCTGGCCGACAACTTCCCAGAGTTGTGACTCGAACCTAGCCATTGGCAAGTTTTTTAATCTTTCAAGAGAATTTGGAGACAGCGCATCTTCTAACTCCTTCCTGCATGCACATGTGCACACACAAAAAAATGGGGAAAAAGTTTAAACCAATTCCCTCTACATCTATCTGCAATATAATTCCACAAATCCAAGGAACGGGACAAATAGTACAGTTGAAAAACAATCAGCATCACTCACTTCCCAATGTAGCTTAATATCAAAAAGGCCTTGTCAAATTCAAGTTCTCCCAATGCCTGTAGATGGGGACTCCTTATCTCTCTCAGGGGCTTTTTCAGACTCACTAAAGATGAGCTAGCTTCATCTGCATGTGGCTTTGTAGGACTCACTGGAGATGATCTGGGTTCATCTGCATTGGAGATAGACACTAACTCAGCATAATTTAAAACCAAAAGATGCTTTAGAAACACCATATCCAAACCAAACACAACTTGAAACAAATCCAAATTTTCACCCATGCAGCATAACATACTAGAAACCTAAAAGATTACAGTAAAGCATCTTTTGCTAAAACCCTAAAAGAGAACAATCTTGGACTATGCTCCAGATGTTGTAAAATCTAAGGGTAAAATGTGAGGAATTCATAATGTTGAACAGAGCCAAACGTAATGAAATAACAAGCCAAGGCGAAGTCCATAAAAAATTTCAAATTTCCCCAAAAAGAAAAAAAGAGAGAAAAAAAAAACTGTCAAAAACATAACCTATTCTCTTTCCTTAATCCTTACCCATACCTACTTTCTACCCCCTACCCCCTGCTGGTACACATGGCACATGTGTGAGATCCAGGACTCTTGCCTGTTGGCACAGCACAAAAATGCCCTGGCCTGAAAATCAGATTGATCAGACAGTTATTGCCATTGGATTTGAACACTGAATGCAGCCAATTAGCCTTTTTTCTTTAACATCCATTTTCTTCCAAATCTGGTGAGTAGGGTCATCAGACCGTCCAATTTTCAGGTCAGGGCATATCCATGGTGGGATACAAGGGGGCAGCCAGTAGGATTATATAGTAGGATTCCTCAACACTTTCTAACCTGATCAGGGATATTATTCCAGGAGTCCTGGTAGGCACCCATGCTGGTGTGATCAACATGTGCAAAATTTCAGCCATCCATCAGGTTAGCCATACATATACAAAAGGAAGGACATCTCAAAATATCACACAAAATGTCCACACTCAACATAAGCCTGGCCTGCGAGACGAGCGGACAGTAAGGGGTTGTTTGGATGCCTGTAAATTGGGCTAGCTAGCTGTAAATGAAATACAGGTAAATGATTTACAGGCAGCATTTGGATGCTGAAAAATACCTTTAAATCATTTACAGCTTTTAGCTCAAAAGAAATCCCTCGGAAAAGCTGTGATTTCATTTACCTGCAAATCATTTACAACTAACGGCTATAATCTCAAACTTCTAACTACCAATGAAATCCCTCAAAACAATTTACAGGCTATCCGAACACAGACTGCTATTTACCTGCAAACAGATTACAGCTTAAAGCCAAACAGTACCGGCTGTAAATGATTTACACCTGCAAATCATTTACCACTTACAAAATTTACAGGCATCCAATCAAGCCCAATAAATATGATGGATCGGTAATGATGAATGGCCCAGATGTCATGCAAAAGCGACATCTTTGTACTCATACCCACAAGTAGCATTCCCTCCACATGTCTCCTATTCCAGAGCCACATTCAACAGAATAAATAAATAAATAAGCATAAATTATATAATGATCTTACTATTATATTGCCGATGTCCGGGAAAAGAATTATGCGGGCCCGGAGAGCGAACACTTTCTCTAGTGGGTTCTGTCTGCAACTCCTTGTTCGCCATGTGGATGATAAACCCGGTCAGATTGCGAATCTCAGGAACCCTCGAGATCTCCTGTAGAATACCCAAAGACGGCCCTTGTCCAAGCGAATTGAGCTTTTCCAGAGCAATGGGTTTGGGCCAATGCAGCGACTGTTCTCGGCAGATTCTCTGCAGCATTTCCTCCACGGATGGAGGGAGAGAGAGAGCAGCCATGACTGATTTAATGTCCGGGATAGGCCCTGCAGACCTGCAGGGGGCATCGGAAGGGTTGGCGCTGGGGTTTTTGTGAATTTTGAGATGGGAGCACGGAGATTGGATTGGAAAATGAGGTTTCTTGAAAGAAGAACGGGAATTTCAAGGTTTTGGAATAGAGATTGTGAAACTCAGAGAAAGAAACAACTTTTTAGTTCTCTTCATGTGAAAATTGAAATTGAGAGAGAGAGATAGAGAGAGAGAGAGAGAGAGAGAGAGAGACGGTTTTTTAGTTCTCCTCAGGTTACAGTAGCTTGGAAAAAGATGGCGGGACGCTGCCTCATTCAAACTGGGAATAGAGGTGGCAATGGATCGGGTCGGGTCGGGTCGGGTCGGGTTCGGGTTCGGGTCGGGTCATTTCCACCTCAACCCTAACCCCAAATTGAATTCGGGTTGGACTTTCCCCCCGCCCTTGAATTCGGGTTGGACTTCCCCCCCCCCCCCCCCCCCCCCCCCCCTTACCCAACCCAAATTAAACCAGGTCAGCTCGGGTTGGCCAACATTTTAATGATCAACTAATAATTTGTATATTTAACTAGATGCATATAACATTACCATTCAATTGAAACCAAACCATCTATGTTTAATAGGCACGTAAGTGCCTATATATGTGGGTACCATACGCTCGACTGTGTGGGCCCCACTGTGATGTGTGATGGCCATCCACACCATGCGTTTGGTGGGTCTCCTATTGGTCATGGGATATCCCAAAAATCAACCGCATCCCAAACTCAAGTGGGCTATACCAACTGAAAGAGTGTAAAATCATGCTACAACATCTAAAAGCACTTGTTAAGGCTCTCCTAAGTTTTGGATACGGCTGAAACTTGGTGTGACCTCTTGTTTAAGTGGGACACGCACAATGGATGGGCTAGATTTCTCAACCACATCTCATTCCATCCTATAAATGATCATAAAATTTTCAATAGTGGATATCCACTCTTAACTGTTGTCTATGGTGTGGCACACCCAAGTCTAGGCCTAAGTTGTAGCCCATGGCCCACCATGAAATGGTGCAACTGACTAATGGTGTGGGTGCCCATCACACATAACAGTGACGCCCACACAAAGCTCCCATGCGGTGTTATATATATATATATATATATATAGAGAGAGAGAGAGAGAGAGAGAGAGAGGAATGCTCACCTACTAACCATCTCTCACCAGTTATGAGAGAATTTTTAAGGCTCATCACACGTGAAGTGTCTCCAAAATTGGAGCCGTCCACTTGATGCAGCACCCCAAAAAACCCCTAAGGGCCAACTTTCAACCTGATCCAGAAGTGTGGTGGGCCATGGCAAAAGGAAATAGTTTCCTCCATTGATTTGCCTTTATCTCTCTTCTATGGCCCACCACACTTTTGGATCAGTTTGAAAGTTGGCCCTCAGGGGTGTTTTGGGATGCTGCATCACGTGGACGGCTCAGATTTTAGAGACACTTCATGTGTGATGAGCCTTAAAAATTCTCTCACAAGAACAGGTGAGAGATGGTTTCGTAGGTGAGCATTCCTCTCTCTCTCTCTCTCTCTCTCTCTCTCTATATATATATATATATGGAAATGGTACTATGAGGTCGACCTCATTGGAAGTTCCCATGAGGTCGAGCTGTGTGGGCCCCACCGTGATGTGTGTTGGACATCAACACCGTGCATTTGATGGGTCCCTTTTATGTTATGGGATACCCCAAAAATCAGCCATACAAGGGACTCAGGTGGGCCATACCATCTAAAACCATGTGAAGACATGCCTAAAATATCTAAAATCACTTGGTCGGGCCCACCTGAGTTTTGGATGTGCCTGAAACCTGGTATGAATCCTCGTAGAAGTGGAACACACATAATGGATGGGTTGGATTTTGGACCACATCTCGATGGGCCCAATCAACGATCATGAAGGTTTTAATGGGCAGATAACCCCTCCCAACTGTTGTTTGTGGTGTGGCCCGTCTAAGTCATGGATTGATTTGAGTTTTTATCCTGTGGCCCACCATTGAATGGTGCATCTATCTGATGGAGTAGATGTTTGAAACACATCGCAGTGGGGCCCACACAGCTCGACCTCATGGGAAGTTCCCATGAGGTCGACCTCATAGTACCATTTCCCACCCACACACACACACACACACACACATTGGGGCTTTTTTATAGAGTATTTCTATTACGCAAATATTGAAAGAGAAAAATAAATGTATAGAATAGAGTTCAGATGTAAAGCATATCTCTTTAAGCATCAACGTAGTTAGAGTGATGGAATGATGCTTCAAACACATCGATCAGACTTATTAACTTAACAGACATGTGGACTGCTCCAACAGGGTGTGTGAGAAAAAAAACTATGCAATGTTTATTAAATTGACATGTTTATTGTAATGTTTATTAAATTGACAAACATGTGGATTGTTCCTAGCAGGGTGTGTGAAAAAAAAAACTATATATTATTTAACTAATAAGAAAATCTATATATAATAGTCTACTTAACCCCTATATGATTATGATTTTGGTCGGGTCGGGTCAGGTCACCTTTAACCCTAACCCGACCCATAAAAATCCAGGTTGGGTCGGGTCAACCCAAAAATTGAATTCGGGTCAAATTTTCCAACCCTAAACTAGAAAAAACCGGGTCGGGTCGGGTCGGGTCGGGTTAGCGGGTCGGGTTGAATTTTTCCAGGTCTAGGAACGGATTAGGTGCAACCCCGGCCTCACCCAATACGGTGCGGCCCTTACCATGGGGTCTACCTTGATGTATGTGTTCTATATCTACGCCATCTATCCGTTTTCACATATCGTTTCAGGGGATGATCCCAAAAATGAAATAGATCTAAATCTCAGGGGGACTATACCATAGGAAACGGTGGTGATTGACCATTAAAAACTTCTTGTGGGTCACAAAAGCTTTGGATCAAGTTGATATTTTGTTTTCCCTTCATCCAGGTTTGTATGACCTTATCAACAGGTTGGATGGCAAGTAAAAGTTATGGAAACATCAGCGTCGGCCACTAAGAAGTTTTTAATGGCAAGGCATTCAATCACCACTTTTCCTATTGTATGGTCCACTTGAGATTTGGATATACTTCGGTTTTGGGCTTGTAACCTAAGATGATATGGAAAAATGGATGGATGGAGTGGATATAGAATACATGCATCAAGGTGAGCCCCACGGTAAGGGCCGCACCTAATCCGCTTCCGTTCATCCTCTCTTTTAACGTACGGAAAAGCAATGGGTGATCTCTAAGCAGGGATTTTCGATCAAAATAGCACTGACATTTTTTTAAACGAACATAATTAGCCCCTTCCCTTAATCTCAATAATTATAGTCCCCTCACACCTTTTAAGATTTTCTTAGAATCATTTTGCCCCTAAACATATAGGGTTAATGAGTTTCTGAAGAATAAAGTGTCATCTTGACTCGTCTATGAGACACATGGCTCACCAATGGCCTCTACAGCTCGTTGATGAGACACATAAATTCCAACAAAACACATGGCTCACTGAAGATACATTGTTCTAATTTAGAACTGAAGGTTCCACCTAGGAGTCATGCCTGCCGATGAGACACATGGCTTGCTGATGAGACATAAATTCCAACCAAACACATGGCTCGCAAAAGAAATACATGGCTCATCGATGACCTATGTGGCTCATTGATGAGACACATTGTTCCATCTTAGAACACAAGGTTTCCACTTGGAAGTCATGGCTCGTCAATGAGACACATGGCTTGCTGACTTAGAAGTCATGGCTCACCAATGAGACACATGGCCCTTTGTTAGTCTTGCCCTGTCTCATGGGCCGTACGACTGGATGGTCGTGCTTGTGGGGCCCCTGCCCCTTCTTGTATATTGTATTTTATTCCATTTCTGCCCCTAGACCCATGTTGGGTCTTTCTCTTATGTGAAAGGGCATTCTTGTAATTGTCCCTTAGGTTGTATTTATGCTCTCTCTCCCTTGTTTGGGGAAGGTAGATTGCTGCTCAATAGATTGCTGCTCAACAGACTATCATGGTATCAGAGCAAGGTTCCAGCCATTAGAAGCAGCTCCGTCCGTCCGTCAGCAAGCTCTGTCCGTCCGTCAGCAAGCTCTGTTTGCCCAGTAGCTCCTCTGCTCCAGCAGCTCCTCCGTCAGCTCCTCAGCAAGCTCAGTCCGACCACGTGCAAGCTCCGTCCGACCACATAGCTCCGTCTGACCACGTGCAAGCTCCGTCCGACCACATGCAAGCTCCGTCCGACCACATAGCTCCATCAGATCTGTCTCTCGTGCTTGATTTGCAGCTCTGTCAACTGCAGCTTTGTTCCCCTAATCTGTCCAAAGCCTCTCCGTTTCATTCGAAGACCCGTCAGGCAACCGAAGATCCCTTGGCCAGCACATATTCAAGGAGGCTCCCTTCATTCTCTTATCTCTACTCTTTTTTTATTGCTATGGACAAAGAAAACTATCGGGTTGATGCCCCTCGATGTAGTTTTGATGGCACCAACTATAGGTTATGGTCCATCCATTTTCAAAACTTTCTTAAAGGTAGGGGGTTGTGGGGCCTGGTTGACGGCACTTTTCCAACCCCTCCGTCTACTGATTTAAACAAACTCGCTGATTGGGAGATGAAGAATGGGCGCATCATTACTTGGATCCTCAACTCCGTTGATAAGACGATCGCTGTTGGCCTGATCCCACACCGTACAGCCAAAGCGATGTGGGATCACCTCAACGTGGTTTATAAACAGAACAACGAAGCCCGTCTCTATCGTTTGGAGCAAGATCTAGCCCATATTACTCAAGGTGACAGGACCTTTCAAGAATTTTATTCAGCGATGGTGGCCATTTGGACGGAAATGGCGATGATGGATCCTGAGTTTCCCACTGATTTTCAGATATTTCACGATATGAGGGATCGCACGCGGGTTCGCCAATTCCTTATGAAGTTGCGACCGGAGTATAAGCATTGTCGAGCTGCTCTTCTCAATCGCAATCCTCTTCCTTCTCTGAATGTTACTCTCAATGACCTATTGGCTGAAGAGCAGAGGTTAAAGGTTCTTTCTACCTCACCTCAATATTCTTCTTCCTCTGATATGGTACTAGCGGCTTCCGCTTCATCCAATCGTCGTGGCTCGAACAGTGTGACGTGCCATGGCTGTAACAAATTAGGCCATGTCATCTCTCAATGCCGAGAGTTTTGTACTTATTGTCGACGAACTAGACATGGCCTTATCAATTGTCGGACGAAGGCTTATGCTTCCCCCCTGGGACGTGGTCGTGGTGGCCGTGACCGTGACCGTGGTCGTGGCCGAGGTCGGGCATTTACAACCACTTCTACTTCTTCGATTACAGAGCCTATCGCGAGTGACAATGCCAGCTCCTCCTCCTCACCTTTGACTCCCGAGATGATTCAGCAGATCGTGCAAGCCCTTTCCGCTGCAGGTCTGTCAGGTAACCCACATCTGCTTCCATGGTTCTTTGATTCTGGTGCTTCAAATCACATGACTAGTGATACCTCCCATCTTTGTGATCTCCGGCCATACAATGGTACTCAGGTTATCTCTACTGCTGATGGGTCTCGATTACCCATCCGGTCTGTTGGTTCATTGACTTTCTCTCCTTCTTCCCACAGGAAGCTTGTTCTTCATGATGTTTTTTATGTTCCTCAACTTTCCTCTAATTTGATCTCCGTGGGTCAACTTACGGCCGACAATTGTTTAGTCATGTTTCTTCCTGATTGTTGCTTTGTGCAGGATCTGGCGACGAGAAAAGTGGTTGGGAAGGGTAGGAGGAGTGGACGTCTATTCATGCTGGAGTTTGATCAATCTGTGACACCAGCCAACTGTTTTTTTGCACCGTCTAATACTGAGATTTTGTTAGCCAACCGGAAGTGGAGACTATGGCACTGTCGTCTTGGTCATCCACATTCTGACCGGTTGCTTCATTTATTTTCTTCAGGGATGTTGGATAAACTGAATATTAATAAATCTATTTTGGATCTCTCTTGTCATTCCTATTGCTTATTAAAAAGTAAATGTGCTCCGTTTTTATTAAGCGTATCCCGCTCTTCTTCTATGTTTGAGCTTGTTCATACTGATGTCTGGGGACCTTGACCTATTTTATCCATGTCAGGTTTACGTTATTATGTTATTTTCATTTATGATTTTACTAGCTACACATGGATCTACTTTATGCACTCCAAAGCACATGTCTTTGCCATCTTTCAACAGTTTGTTTCTATGGTTGACACTCAATTTGGAATGAAAATCAGGACTCTCCGCTCTGACTCAGGGGGCGAGTATGTCTCTCTGGCCTTCCGTACTTACCTTCAGAATAATGGGATTATCCATCAAACTACCTGTCCTGATACTCCCCAACAGAACGGAGTTGCTGAACGAAAAAATCGTCACATTGTTGAGACTGCAAATACCTTGATGACTGACACGGATGTCCCGCATTCTTTTTGGGCCGAAGCTATGTTACATTCTGTCTACTTGATCAACCGCATGCCTACGAAGCTTCATGAGAATACTTCTCCCTACTTTGTTCTCTGCGGTTCCCATCCTGATTATTCCACATTTCGTGTTTTCGGTTGTGTGTGTTATATCCATCTTGCTGCATGTGCACGTCACAAACTTTCACCGAAGTCCATTCGATGTATGTACTTGGGGTTTGGGGAAACCCAAAAAGGATTTCGGTGCTATGATCCAGTTTCCCGTCGCATTCGAGTGTCTCGTCATGTTATCTTCTTGGAACATATTCCGTTTCACGCCTCTTCGACTGTTTCCACGCCTCCACCTTCATCTCTTGGCTTGACTTCTTTTCCTGACATTCCTTCTGCATCTCCTGTGTCCTCTCATCCCTTGCAGGTCTACTCTCGGCAATCAAGACAACCTCCTCCTCCAGCCACTCCCACTACTTCCCCTACTGCCGATCTAGATCCTCCTCCTTTGGCCACTCCCACTGCATCCTCTACTGCTGATACTTCTTTGGTACGTCGTTCTAGCCACCCTCATAGGGCTCCTGATCGGTTGATTTATTATGCCTGCAATGTCTTCTACCTTGGATTCTGTTTCTATTCCCACCACTTACTCTCAAGCTGCATCTCGGAGTTGTTAGAGGGAAGCTATGGCAGAGGAACTTCGCGCTTTGGCTGACAATCATACTTGGGAGCTTGTTCCACGCCCCGCTAGGAACCCTATTATTGGTAGCAAGTGAGTGTACTCTGTAAAGTTAAAATCCGATGGCTCCTTGGACCGTTACAAAGCGAGGCTAGTTGCCCAAGGATATAAACAAGAGTATGGAATTGATTATGACGAAACTTTTGCTCCTGTGGCGAAGATGAAGACAGTTCGCACCCTTCTCGCAGTCGCCTCCTCTCGTGCTTGGCCCATCTCGCAAATGGATGTGAAGAATGCCTTTCTTCATGGCGATCTTCTCGAGACAGTTTACATGCAATTGCCTCCAGGTTCGGATACGACTACTGGTGATATGGTTTGGCGACTGAAGAAGGCTTTGTATGGTCTCAAGCAGGCGCCTCGTGCCTGGTTCCAGCGCTTTCGTGATGTCGTTGTTGGTGCTGGATTCTCTCAGAGTGGACATGATCCTTCCTTATTTACTCGTACTACCACCTGTGGCATTGTCATTGTTCTAGTATATGTGGATGATCTCTTACTGACTGGCAGTGATCCCTCGACCATTAAAGCGTTACAGCAAGTCCTACAATCCTCCTTTCGGATGAAGGATTTGGGCCCTCTTACCTACTTCCTAGGCCTTAAAGTCTCACGATCTGACCGTGGGCTCCTTGTTGGACAGCGTAAGTATACTAAGGACCTCATTGCCTTGGCTCAATTGACAGATCAGAAAGTTGTTCAGACTCCCATGGAGCTGAATGTTCAGTATGGCCGCAATGATGGTGACTTACTCGGGGAACCTACTCTTTACCGTCGCTTGGTAGGAGGTTTGGTATATTTGACGATAACTCGTCCTGACATTACCTATGCTGTCCAAGTCGTCAGTCAGTTCGTTTCGACTCCTCGAACCCTCCATCTGACCGTTATCCTTCGAATTATCAGGTACTTGCGTGGCACAATGGATAGGTCTATGTTCTTTTCTTCCAGCTCCCCTTTAGATCTTCAAGCTTATTCTGATGCTAATTGGGCTGGCTGTGCGGTCTCTCGCCGTTCCACTACCGGTTATTGCGTCTTTCTTGGCTCCTCCCTTATTTCTTGGAAGTGCAAAAAGCAAGCTACAGTTTCAAAATCTAGCACTGAGGCTGAATATCGCGCGATGTCCGCTGCCTGTAGTGAGATTGTGTGGCTTCATGGGCTTCTCGATGATCTTGATCTTCCCCCTCAGTCACCAACTCTTCTCCATGTGGATAACCTGAGTGCAGTCCAGATTGCTTCCAACCCTGTCTTCCATGAGAGGACGAAACAAATAGAGGTTGATTGTCACTTCATTCGCGAGAAATATCAGTCTGGTCTCATTTCTCTTCCCCATGTGGCGTCCCAAGATCAGATAGCTGACATGCTCACTAAGACGTTACCTTCTGCTCGTCATTCCTTCCTTGTTAGCAAACTACTACTTGTGGACGACCCGCATCAGTTTGAGGGG
Organism: Liriodendron chinense; assembly: GCA_003013855.2. Taxonomy (NCBI): domain Eukaryota; kingdom Viridiplantae; phylum Streptophyta; class Magnoliopsida; order Magnoliales; family Magnoliaceae; genus Liriodendron; species Liriodendron chinense. Next base: position 4,087,799 of record PVNU02003892.1, on the reverse strand, counting down.
GGTTGTTAGTCTTGCCCTGTCTCATGGGCCGTACGACTGGATGGTCGTGCTTGTGGGGCCCCTGCCACTTCTTGTATATTGTATTTTATTCCATTTCTGCCCCTAGACCCATGTTGGGTCTTTCTCTTATGTGAAAGGGCATTCTTGTAATTGTCCCTTAGGTTGTATTTATGCTCTCTCTCCCTTGTTTGGGGAAGGTAGATTGCTGCTCAACAGACTATCACCCTTTACATTTCAAGAAACTCGGTGGTGTGCACTGTTAGAGGCAAAATGGTATGAAGAAAATACAAGGCTTTTTTGTCAAAATAGCATCAATCTTTTGTGAAATGACGAAAATAGCTCCTGCCCTCAATCTCAGTAATTATAACCCCCATACCTTTTTAGATTTTCTTCATACCATTTTATCCCTAACCATGTATACCAACGAGTTTCTCAAATTTTAAAGGAACATGTATCTTACGAACGAGTGATAACTCTCAAGGTGACGAGTCATGTGTGTCATCGGCGAGCCATGACTTCTAGGTAGGACCATGTGTTCCAAGTTGGAACAATGTATCTCCTCAGTGATCCTTGTGTTTCTTCGGTGAGTCATGTGTCTCACAGTGAGTCATTACTTACAGGTGGGACTTTGCTTTCCAGGTTGGAACAATGTGTCTCATTGTCGAGTCATGTGTTTCGTTGGAATTTTATGTATCTTATCAGAGAACCATGACTTTCGGGTGGTAACCTTGTATTCTAGGTTGAAATAATGTGTCTACAACGAGCCATGTGCCTTATTGGCGAGCCAAGTAGGCCCTTTATTTTTCAGAAACTCAATAGCCCTATATGGTTAAGGGTAAAATGAGTAGAAGAAAATATAAAAAGGTGTCAGTGATATTTTGATTGAAGACCCTGATGCAGTACAGTGCGCTCAGTGAGTGCGCAAGAATGAAGTTTACTGCGACGCATATGGACGTATTACTGCTTTTATGCAGGACTGTAGTTACTGGATCTGAGGTCGGATTCCAACCTCTTTGTACGATAGGACTCACCGTATATCAGGTATGCCCCCAAATGCACTCGGATTGGAATATTTCAACCGTTCGATCAGTTAACTTTTATCTTCTAATACGGACCACCTCCTTTAATCATTATTCTGTCAGCCGTTGATGCCATCTTGATTTTTTTTTTTTAATTATTTTTGCAATCCACGTGAGGCCCAATACATAGATGGTTTGGATCATTGCAAATGACCCAGATCCAAGATACAGTCCCAACGTAAACAATAGCAATTCGTGCTGAGATGTACCGTAGCAAACATCAAAATTACAGAACTGATCGCCTACATTTGATTGCCACAACTTGTGGCACCGTAACGCAAACTGCGTGGAACATCAGTGTCCTTGAAACGGTAGGCCCAGTCACAAAGATCGCCTAGCACAAAAATCAGGACAGTCCGCTCATCCGGTGGGCCAAATCGTTAAAATAAATGGACAGCCGACTATCTTATTCAACATTCATCAAACTACATTACAACGTCAGATTAATATCCACCAATACGGATGGCTATTATCCGCCCATCACAGCATTTTGTGGGGTATCCACTATCCACAACATCCTGTCTGTGATTTGCATGCATGTGTGCCAAATGTGTGGTGGCTAAGTAGACACTGTTTTGAAAATGGTACGCGGATTGGGTATTGCACCCGCCTGTCCGGAACTCGGAACAGGCTGGGCTCTGAGGGCCCACCGTGATGTATGGCATAATCCACACTGTCCATCCAATTTTTCATATTATTTTAGGGTGTAAACCCAAAAATGAGGCAGAAAAAATGCTTTAGCGGACCACACCACAGGCAACAGTAGTGATAGTGACTATCACCGTTGAAACCTACCTAGGGCCCACTGTGATGTTTATTTGCATCCAACCTATTCATAAGGTCACATAGACCTGGATGAAGGCAAGGCACAAATATTGATCTAAGGTGGGCCCCACATGATGAATGGTGGATGTGAGGGACCAAACAAACTCAAGGGATAATTAATCATGTTGTTGGAAATCAAGCATAATTTTTCACCTTTTTATTGATAAGTTGGATGCTTACCAAACGTTCTTCAATGGAGTTGTTTGATTTTTCATTTCTCATGTGAATGTAACGTAAATGCATAATAATTATTTCTCAGGTGTTTACTACCCCCTTTCCCAATGTATGGTTTGAATTCCTTACTTTTATATAGCTAAATGGAGGAGAATAGTGAAATATAAGTGGGGCCCACTGTGACATATGTGGCTTATCCACACCAATCATCTGTTTTGCCAAATGAACATAGGACATGGACTAAAAAATGAGTTAAATCTAATGCTTTGGTGGACCACACCTAAGGAAAAAGGAAATCCAACACTTATCGTTAAAAACTTCTTCCTGCCACTGTTTCTTATGGAGTGGGCCACTTGAATGCTAGATCTACCTCATGTTTTGGCTCATGTCTCAAAATATTCAATTAAAACTAATGGACGGAGCGGATGTATTATATATTTCACGGTGGGGCCCATAATTTTAAACTACTTCTCTTGGACCAATTTTCTAGGTAGGAATTTCACCCAATTTCTAATTGGGTAAGGAAGTAATAATGAGTTATTTTCATAATATTTTCATTTTCAGAAAATCAAACAAGTGTGCATGAGTAGCTTATACAAAGTAAGTTACAATCCAAATGCCTCCTAGGTACCTTGTGATCCAAACACCTCCCTAACTAAATTGGGCCTAACCTTTGAAATGGCCTCAAGAGTCAGACCGAGTATTTCGCCCATTTATTAGCCGGACCAAGTGGACCACACCACATGAATGAAGTAGTGGGGATTGAATTCTTACCATTAAAAACTTCCCAAGCCCACCGTAATGCTCACATGCCATCCAACCTACTCATAAGGTAGCATAGACGTGTTTGGAGGGGGAAACATAAATATCAGCTAGATTCAAAACTTCTGTGCCCATAGGAAGTTTTCAACCGTAAGCTTGCAATCCCCACTACTTCCGGTAGTGTTGTCCACGTGAGCTTTCAATCTCATGCCCAAATGGATGGACGGTGTGGATAAAACATATACATCACAGTGGGTCCCACATAGCCCTAACAGGGCCGTTGATCTCTAGCTAGATCCGGGTGCGGTAGTAACCAACGGGTACGGATTTCCTGCGAAAGCCTTGCGCAAGAAGTTCCTGCACTGGGAATTAAGGTGGGGCCCACAGTGATTTTTTTTAATTTTATGAATCCACCCCGTTCATCTGTTTTGGGAGCTCATTTTATTAAATGAAAACAAAAATGAACCGGATCCAAGACTCAAGTGCGCCTCATTAAAGGAAAAGGTGGGTAGGTAAATTACTACCGTTGAAACCTCCCTGGGTCCCCAGTGATGTTTACATGACATCCATACCGTTCATAACGTCACTACTACTGGGATGAACTGGAAACACAAATATTATCCTGATTCGAAACTCCTGTTGCTCCATAAATATTTCAACTGTGAGTGTTTAATCCTCACGTTTTCGGCCCACTTGAGTCATGGATCCGGTTCATTTTTATTCTCATGTCCTTAAAATGAGCTCCCAAAACGGATGGACGGGGTGGATTCATAAAAAAACATCACCTTGGGCCCCACCTTGGTTCCCAGCACAGGAACTTCCTGCGCAAGGCTTTCGCAGTAAATCCGCGCCCGTGGCCAACTAAAGCGGATCTCCTGCTGTGCTGGAATCTAGGTGGGGTCTACAGTGATTTTTTTTATAAATCCACCCCATCCATTCGTTTTGGGAGCTCATTTTAGGACATGAAACCAAAAATGAGCTGGATCCGATAGTCAAGTAGGCCTCACTGAAGAAAAAGGTTCGTAGGGAAATTACTACCGTTGAAGCCTCCCTGGGTCCATAGTGATGTTTATACGACATCCATACCGTTCATAACGTCACTACTACTGTGATGAACTGGAAACACAGATATTATCTCATATCCTAAAATGATCTCCCAATACGGATGGACGGGGTGGATTTATCAAAAAAGCATCAGCCCCACCTTGGTTCCCAGGCTTTCGCAGGAAATCCGCGTCCGTAACCAACCCGCACCCGGATGCAAGCATGCAGCAGAGCATTTCTAAGAAGAAAGATGAGCTTTTTACTTACCACAAAACTACTTCCTTTCCCAGTTCCTTTGAGAGAGAGGGAGAGAGAGAGAGAGAGAGATTTTGTTGTTTAGCCAAAAAGCAATGAGATAGAGAAGGAGAGAGAGGGAGAGATGTGAAGAAGCGGTGAGAAGAAGAGGTATAAATAAGAAAAAGAAGCTGGTACGGAGCTATGAGGCCAAAGCGGATTAGCTGGTGCACCGCACACCAGCCAGCTCGCTGGTGTATTGATGTCACCAATGTGGGCACCACCATGAGGTTCGTGGTATATCCAAACCGTCCTTCCATTTGGCAACATCGTTATAAAGTTTAATCCAAAAATAAGACAGATACAATGATGAAGTGGACCACACTGCAGAATGCAGTGGGAGATTGCACGTCTACCATTGAAACCTTCTTAGTGGTCATAGAAGTTTTGGATCAATCTGATTTTTTTTTTACCCTTCATCCAGGTCCTTGCTACGTTATGAACAGTTTTGATGGAAAATAAATATCATGGTAAGCCCTAGGAATGTTTTAACGGTGAAAATCATTGTCCCGACCTCCTTTTGTGGTGTGGTCCATTTGAGATTTGGATATATCTCAGTTTTTTTTTTCCGGCCCTAAAATGATCTGATAAACTGGATGGACGGTGTAGATATGTTAAATATATTATAATGGGTCCACATAATCTTAATTTTCTTTGAACTGTTGGTAGAATCATATAACTCAAGGACTGACACAGTTGTCTGCAGTCAACACATATTCACACCAACAAATTAGCTGGTGGAGGGTGCACCAGCCAATCCGCTTCCGACTGAGGCTAGCCTGCTAGTACGTTTATCACTGCTTTTGTTGCTTAACCATGAAGCAATGAGTGAGAGAGCTCTTTTGCACGTATGAAACGACGAGGACAATGCAAAGGAAATGATGTGATAGGGTCTTCCCTACCATCATATGATGGGGCAGAGCATGGGCGTTGCAGAGAAAACAGTGGATCGGGACCGCCCACTTAATAGGCACTTCCTTGGATGGTTCCTAGCGTCTCCTGTTAACTATTTTTCATTCTACCGTCCATTTATAGGTCACCAATCCTACGTTTAGGATCATCTATTTCTTGTGAATTTTTAAAATCAGTCCATCAGGGTGGAAATCCACTGTTTATACGTTCGAGATGCACTTCACAACCTGCCACGTGTAAGGCAGAAATGGAATAGGCGACTCTTTTTCTGAGTAGACGTGAAGTTGATTGGGTGTTGTAAAGGGTATGGAAAAAGAACGAGCGCTTCTCTTTTCGATTGATTCCCTTTTCGATTGTAAATTCCGCACAAGAATCTCCCGCCTTCGCTTCCAAGTTTCCAATCAAACTTCAGGGAGCCATGACGATCCCAGCACTCGACCGTTCACACGTGTCAACTTGTATGATGTTCGAGAGATCCAAGCTGTTCATCAGACGTTCCACACGCTATCAGAAGTCTTTTTCTCAAGAAATAGGCCTATCTTATTATCAAATGTTGCAAGCTTGCCCAAGAGAAATAAACGGTTGAAAACGGGCAAAACCAGGCTTCTTCAACTCTTAGGTGGGCCACCCGGTAAAACTATATTAAAACTTCTCAATTCACATGAGATGGCCCACCGGTGTTTTTAAATAGAGCCAGTGACATATGGCCACCTATGTTTTGAGCCATATTTTGAAGGGCGTGGGTTGGGTTCTACCCCACCGGGACCTTGCTGGCTAGAGACAGACGGTCCTGTCTGTCAATAGGGCTCTGTGGGGCCCACCGTTTTGTATTTGTTTTATCCACGCCATCCATCCATTTTGAAAGATTATCTTAGGGCATTAACGGTAGAAGGAGGAAGATCAAAGGCTCAAGTGGACCACATCACAAGAAGGAGTGAGGATTGAACTCCTACCGGTGAAAACTGCCTAGGGCCATAGTGTCACAGAGACCTATAAGAAGGGAAAACAAAATTATTAGCTTGATTCAAAACTTCCGTGGGCTCCAAGAAATTTTAAAGGTATGATTTCAATCCCCACCGCTTCATATAGTGTGGTCCACTTGAGCCTTCAATCTTCCTCATTTCTGGGCTCATGCTATGAAATGATATGTCAAAATAGATGGACGGCATGGATAAAACATATACATCACAGTGGCCCCTAAGAATCCCTCACAGGACTGTCGGTCCCTAATTATCACACCCGTAAAATAAAGTTGTCTACACTCTCGCATACTTACACTCTCGCATGTGTGCACCTGCACACATGCAGTTGCGCTATTTCTAGAGAGAAACGTGCGGTTCCTAAAAGGGAGAAGGGTTGTGTTTTATTTTCCAAAGAGGGAGGGGGGTTTGGCGGTGAAAGTCAAGCACGTGTGTGCATAAGGGGACAGGAGGGTGGTAGGTTAATGGGGTTTTCTTATTTAAAAGGAGGGGGTGTGAGGGTGAGAGAGGTGTGTGAGCGAAGAGTGATGAGTGAGAGAGAGAGAGAGAGAGAGAGAGAGAGAAAAGAAAAGTTATTTTAAAGTGAGTTTCTCTCATAAGATTTTTTAAAATTTTATTTTATTTATTTATTCTATTAAATTGCATTATCTTAAATCTTTTTTTCTTTTTTTTTTACATGAAAGTATGGATCAAGTGATTGGATTATAAGGTTTATTATAGAAAAAAATGGAATTTCAACTTAATCAATTTTCTACAATTCCAAGGGTGTTACTGCATAATTTTGTAAAATTATAGCACATCTGTGTAGTTTAATTCCAGCATTAATTTATTCAAGGGGTTTTTTATTTATAAATTCCTAGAAATTCCAGGAGTTTTCTATCGGGATTCTACATTATAGGGCTTTTCTACAAAGTTTTTTTTACATTTTCAGCATTGTATTGTAAATTTAAAAAATTCTAGAGTTTTAGATGTTATTTTTAAAATTTTCAGATTTGATACATCACATTGTATATTTACCATCTAAGTGGAACTTTGATCATATGGAGATCATTTATGATGATTAGAAAGTTTCAAACTTAGTTTTGACGATTTATGTACATCATATATATTATTGATTTGATCGAAAAGAATAATTATGGGATATTTTAAAAATATTTGCTTCATGTATTATCGGAATCATGAATCATTGGAATTGTGTTTGGAACATTGGAAAATAGGTGAGGCGATTAAGTCCCTTCGGTTAAAAATCCCTAAGGTATAAATGGGTGAGGTGATCAAGCCCCTTAGGTTGAAAGTCCCATAAGCCCAAGTGGTAACATTTAGAACATCTACTGCAAATCTAGATGGGTGAGTATATTCAAATTGCAAAAGACTACCGCGAGGTCAGGTAGGGGTAATAGTACTCTGACTAGCTAATATACAAGTAGATCCCTACTGTGAGGCCAGGTAGGTGAGCATGTTAGAATTGCAAAAGACCATTGCAAGGCCATGAATTGTATTTAGCGAAAGTATTGGTCAATTGGTGTACACTAACCTGGTGTTCAAAAGGTTGAACTGTATTGATTATTGTAGATTATTGCATATCCTACTTTCATTCATAGTTAATTCCATACACATTAGCTTCAATATGTTGTTTATTTGATTTTTACCTTTTCAAGTTTTCATGAGGATTTATCTTACTTAGAATAAATACGTTTTATCCAAATTAGTTATGTTTATTTTTCAAAATTTGTGTTGAGATTTACTTACTAGGCTCGCAACTTACCCTTTAAGGATTTTAAATTTTAGGTTCAAGATCGCATTAAAGTACATAAGAGGAGATTTTCAATTAAAAAAAAATACTTATTTACTTTTATTTCCTGTTTAGAAAGAGTTTTCTTGAAATTATTGTAATAGAGATGGATAAAGTAGCAAGTTGATGGTGATCTAAATTTGGATATTTATTTATATTTAAATTACAATTTAATTGAGTGTGAATTCTTTATTCTTGTCTTAATTAAAGTTATGTGGATTAGTTCAATGAGTTTATTTATTTCATTTGATGATCCATATGTGATACAGTAGATATTGTGTAATGTATGTGTGGGATTTTGGAATGTAAAACGTAGTATTATTAAGTCAGGCCTCAGGATGTAGGAACGGTTGAGTATTCTTGAGAGTTGAATTTTGAGGTGTGACATATCCAAACATAGACACTCTTGGTCAAATTACTTGTTGACCAAGCTATTAGCATTGTAATTTGTAATCATTGCACTTTTGCAATTTATTACAGTGCAATACATTTATCCAAACATGCTCTAAATGATCTCTCTATACATCTGGGGAGGGATTTTTGGCAAGGCCCATCATGATGTGTACGTGAAATCCAATCCAACCATTAGATGCATAATTCTAGTTAAGGCCCAAATCCAATAAATCAAGCTGACTAATGATTCAAGTGGACCACACTAATGAAAATAATTGGGACAGAGACTTGCACCCTTCATTTTTATAGGACCCACGTGATGATTATATGAAATTCACTCCAACCATTAGATGGCACACCAAAATTTAGGCTCGATACCTATAAATTAGGCCCATCCATGATTCAGGTGAGCCATGTATCAAGGGAAACAATTTAGAGGGCAATTGTCACCATGTACAGTGTTTCCAATGATGTTGCCCACCTTAATTGTAGATGGTTGTGATTTTTGGGCCCTTAGCCTAACATGAGATGACACACCTAGTCGTTAGATGTGTCACTTCATGTTATGTTAAGGGCCCAAAATTTGACTCCCGATTTACGAGACATAATTCTTGTTTAAACAAACACTTGGAAATATTGATAATGACAACTCATTTACTTTGCATTTAATAGGAAATTGGAAAACCAAACAAGCCTTAATAATCAATAGACATGAAAACAAATTAGTTGAGATTTAGTGCCATCACACTTTAGGGGAAATTTTCTTGCACATGTTCTCCAGTTACCCTTTAGTGGCTTGTTTGGTGGTAACAAAAGTTTCATTATCTCTCTCTATATATGAGAATCGTCGCAGTTTTGTCTCTCATTTCGTTATTTTGGACTATTCTCAGGCAGTATTTATGCACATTGAAAACTTGCCACATGTGGCCTACATGTGATGTTTGAAAATGTATGGAAGTACTACGTGAAAAGCCTAAATTCGACGGTTTGGGACCATCACATCCTTATAAATTCAACGGTTTGTCCAGTCGGAAAAAAAGTAATATTGATCGCCGAAAATGAAATTCGACAGTCCCCAACGGTTGGCCAATATACGACGCTCCCAGACAGTCAAACATGTTTTGACGATCCATACTTGTCAAATGGTGTAGGGAATCGACGGTCCATACCTGTCGAGTTTAGTGTTAGGTTTAGGATTTAGGTTTAGGTTAAGGATTAGTTTTAGGATTTAGAGTTCGGGTTTTAGGATTTAGTGTTAGGTTTAAGGTTAGGGTTTTAGGGGTTTAGGTTTAGGGTTTAGTGTAGACCATACGTAGATGTGCTCAAGCTTAAAAATAAACCTAAAAGCATGACCTGTCATAGATGATTCCAGTCCTTCAGGTGGACCCATCAGTGGATGTGCTTAAGCCTAAAAATAGGCTAGCCCCATTGATCATGTAAACCATAAATGCATGTACATCCAATGAGGACTACATATCATGTTCAAGTAGGCCGCACAGCGGCACAATAGAAAACGATGAGGATTGAATGTCCACCATTGAAATATTGGTGGGGCCAAAGGAATTTTGGATAAAGCTAATATTTTTGTATTTTTTGTTCATCTCAGTAGGAATGAACTTACGAATGATATGAATGGCTTATGAGCATTGAGGAATGGCATGAATCTACATCACATACATCAAGGTGGGGCCCACTGGATGAATGGATGGATGGTGTGGATGTACAACACATATATCACAATGGGCCCCACTAGAACAATAGATGGATGGCACGCATGGATCTAAAACACGTACATCAAGGTGGGCCCCACTAGAAAATAGATGTAGGGTGTGGATCTACATCACATACATCAAGGTGGGGCCCACTGGATGAATGGATGGATGGTGTGGATGTACAACACATACATCACTATGGGCCCCACTGGAATAATAGATGGATGGCACACGTGGATCTAAAACATGTACATCATGGTGGGCCCCATTGGAAAACAGATGTAGGGTGTGGATCTACATCACATACATCAAGGTGGGGCCCACTAAATGAATGGATGGATGGCGTGGATGTAAAAAACATATAGAGAGAGAGAGAGAGTAGAGAGAGAGAGCTGAGAGGGGCAAAGAGAGCCAAGAGAGGGAAATAGAGAGAGAGAGAGAGGCAAAGAGAGAGAGAGAGAGAGAGAGAGAGAGAGAGAGGTATACTTGCTGCAGTGGCGAGAGAGAGAGGCAAGATTCTGCTACTTAGAGAGAGTGAGAAGAGTGAGAAGGTATAGAGTAGAGGGAGAGAGGGAGAGAGAGAGAGAGAGAGAGAGAGAGAGAGAGAGAGAGACTGGCAGGAGAGGGGCTACACGCCGTATCAGCAAGAGAGAGAGAGAGAGAGAGAGAGAGAGAGAGAGGAATTGGGGATTTTAATCGCTAGGGATTAATTAAAATCCGACGATCCTTAACAATTGAAACGTAGAGACCCTGAAGTCAAGTGTTAAGGACCGTCGAATTTTGAGGTGATGAATTCGACTTCTAAGTATAGTCGATTTTTTTTCAAAATTTGATTGTTCAGGACAGTCGAATTTTTTGGTGCTAAATTCAACTCTTCTAGATGCTTGAATTTTTTCTGGCGGTAAATATGACTGTTCTGGACAGTCGAATTTATTCAACTGTTGTGGACCGTGGAATTTCGTAGTCGATTTTACTGCTTTTTCACGTAGTGAGGAAGCTTGAATATGTACAATTACACATTTAACATTTCACACATGTGAAGCATTTGACAGGATATGGTGGCATAAATAGGGCAAGGATCACTTTACAACTTGGCAGATGTTGCAAACACAACATTTGAGATGCACAAAAGGCATTACATACTTGCAGCCCTTAAAAATGGACAATAGCACATATGACACATGTACAATGTGGTCTCTAGTTCTTTTAGGAACAAGAAAAGCCCTATAAAAGTCAAAATCTTTCTGACATTTTTTCCTTGTTTTTATTGGATTATTTGCATCATAGTAATAGATAAACCATTGAAAATATACCTGCTTTTACTAACTGGAAAAGGATTGAACTTTTGTGTAATACCACATTCTCAGCTTAGAGATTGAAGGTGATTTCTATGAAACAATTAAATCATTATGATGCAGGGAAGGGCATGTGAAGGTGAGAGATAATGAGAAAGATCACCGTCTTTCTCAAAGTAGTAAAACCTTGAAACCACAAGAAATATTAAGAGAAAAATCAAATCTTTTTATTAAATAATTGTAATGTGTATGATCAATTACACCATTAATAAATAATAATAATAAACCCTAATTCGAAATTATCCAAAATAGCAAAATTCTAACCATAATAGAGGTTACCCAAAATAGTATTGTATATCTAAAGCCTAATTTGCCAAAAATAGAAAGTTTAAATAACCTTTACTGGAGGAGTCCTAGCATATTACAAGTAATTTTTAAAAATGATAGAAATCTAAAACTTTAAAAATAAGAAAATACGACAAAAATCAAAATTACTAAAAATAGTAATTTTTCCCTAAAATTCTGTTTTTAAATTGAAGAGTGTGTTTTCTTGCAAAACAGACGGACGTGACCCACATTGTGAGTCGGTTGACCCTGAATGGCCCATTATCGTAAAGATTGATAGGTCATATGTCCTGTAATGATACCCTGATCAAAAGTTATGGTCGTTTTACAGTTCACACTTCAAACAATAATTTCTCCCTATCCGAGATGACTTTCTTTGAACTGGAAGCTTCTGGGGCCCAATTATGTGATGCACTATGTAGGACTGAGCCTGGATCTAATGGATTACTTCCACTTTTGTTTGGCCTTCTTTTGGTCCAATCATGCTAGGAATGTATATGTGCCACGTCTACATCAGTCCCCTCCACTTAGAAAAAACACATCATCGATTTATTCAAATCTCCTTTCATATTACTCGTACTAGTCCGACACATTGAAAGTCTGTGAGATCTCCATACCCTTGGGAAGATCAACAATATAGGCATTATTATTGATTGTTTTTAGGATCGAAACGTGATCGTTCTTCTTATTCATCAACTTATTATACATTCCGATCGAAAATCTCTCCTTACTCAGGTGAACTACTTTGTTATCACCCACTTCAAACAACTTCTGGTACCGATGTTTAGCAGCCTCTTCCTTGTACTTGACATTAGACTCTTGTAACTTCTTTTAGACATTGACATGCACTATCATGATTTGGTTGGCCATATTTTCTATAGCAACACTCATACTTGATAACTTAGGCATATGGATCAGGTCAAGTTGATTATGCATGTTGTTGAAGACAAACCCACCTGAGCAAGAGAAATATCCCGCCGCACCGCCCCAAACGCCACCGTTGTTAAAGGATAATCCCTTTGAGCATCGTCTATAAGATTGTTGCTCGAACCTTGGTTAGATGTCATTGAACTGAAGAAAAGCCTCGCTTTTATACCAACTGATGTAGGAAATGACGTGAAAATTAGGTGAGAGATAATGAGAAAGATCACTGTCTTTCTCAAAGTAGTAAAACCTTAAATCCATAAGATAGTTCTTGAATCCACAAGCAATAATAAGAGAAAAGTCGAATATTTTTATTAAATAATTATAATGTGTATGATTGATTACACCATTAATAAATAAATAAAATAAAATTCTAATTGAAAATTACCCAAAATAGCAAACTTCTAACCCTAATAGATGTTACCCAAAATAATAAAAATCATCTAAAACTTAATTTTTCAAAAATAGAAAGTTCAGATAAACTTTATTTGAGGAGTCCTAGCATGATTATAAGTAATTTCTAAAAAGGATGAAAGTCTAAAACTCAAAAAATAAGAAAATACAAAAAAAATCGAAATTACTAAAAATAATAATTTTTTTCCTAAAATCTCATTTTTGAATTGAAAACATATGTTTTCTTATAAAATGGACAAACACAACCCATGATGTGGGTCAATTGACCCTAGATGGCCCGTTACAGTAAAGATTGATAGGTCATGAGCCCCATAACTATACTCGGATCAAAAGTTATGATCAATGGTTCACACTTCAAATGACAACTTATCCATATCTGGAATGAATTTTCTTCGAACTAGATGCTTCTGGGGCCAATTACGTTATGCCTTATGTAGGACTGAGCCCGAATCCGACGGATTACTTCTGCTTCCATTTGGCCTTCTTTTGGTTCAACCATGCTGGGAATGCATCAGTGACACATCCTATATTATGTTACCACATCAATTGCATTGCCATGAAAGATTCAACCGATCCTTGAAAGCTACCTCTTGCTTATGAACCTTAAGAATGGGCGGCAAAACATGTATTCATGGAAGCTAGTGTAGCAACAAATATTTTAACCGAGTCTACTTCTCATCCCAAAGTGACTCTTTTGCATGTAACCCCTCCATTCCTGATATGACTCTAATGTCTTCTTCCTGAGACTGAACGGACAAATCTAATACAACGTATGCCAGGAATTACATAAATACTTGGAACTACCAGAATGCCACTGATAATGAAATGAACGCCTCCACCGACACAATGTATGTGACTTTAAAAGATACATAAATTACACACTCAAAGTTGCATGCTAGCTCCTATCAAGCCATGTGAACCGCCTATTTTTCATATATATGATGGTTTTCATATATAGGGAGCACCTAAAAGTCAAGTGTGCAGGCCCATAAACCTAGCAAGTGGCCATACCACATCAGACAACTATTTAATCAAAAGATCATACGGTTGTGGTTTACATAAGGATCATTTATCCCAAAACCCATCTAGGTTTCAAAGGTACTATATTCTTCTCAGGAAGTTCAGCTAAGTCTGAAGCTTTTAGGTGTGGAATGTTAATTTAACAAGAGGGGTTGTCAGATCTAAAAATAGGAGGGCCATCTTTCTATCATTGCTTGAAAATTCAAATGTTGACCTAGAGCTTCAACTAACTCAATCATTGTTTTAAGACTCGGACGCTTGGATTAACTCAAACATTCCTGAGTCGAGTTGTCCCGGATGGGTCACAGATAGAGCTGTACACGAACCGAGCTAGCTCGAAAAGCTCGCTCAGCTCGGCTCGAAAAAGCTCGGTTCGGCTCGGCTCGTAGGGTTGAACAAGCCAAGCTGAGCTTATTTTATGGGCTCGTTAAAAATTCAAACCAAGCTCGAGCCCAGCCTGAGCTCGATTCGGCTCGGCTCGTGTACATGCTTGGTATTTAAAATATATTATATATTATATATTAATATTATTATATAATATATAAAAAAAAGTTTAAAATAAAAAACAAAACCCTAAAAGTCGCCCTCACCTGCAGTTGCCTGACCGTCGTCCGGTCTCCACAAGGACCACGGCCTTCTGATCTCTCACACCTCTTCTCTCTCTCTCTCTCTCTCTCTTCACTCGTCGCCCAGCCATTCCAGCAGTCCCCAACCTTGTCCGACAACCAACCTCCTTCCAGTTGATGACCGCCCCTATCTGACCGCCCCAACCTCGAAAGCCCAAGCTCGATTTGACTCAATGCCCAAACTCGATGGTGACTCGAAAGCTTGGCTTGAATTTAGGCTCAAAAGCTTGAAGCTCGAATAGGCTCGAATAGGCTCGAATTCGGCTTGAAAGCTCGACCTAACCAAGCCAAGCTTGCCAGTTGGGCTCGGGGACCAAGCCGAGCCAAGCCCGAGCCCAGGTCTCCCGCTAACTAAACCAAGCCGAACTATCCAAAGCTCGGTTCTGCTCGGCTCGTGTACACCTCCAGTCACAGATAGAACCCATGGTTCGGAATTCCGTAATCTAAACCATTATTTTATTTATTCACATCAGCGAAGTCTTAAAACCATGACACAATATGTCAAAGAATTAGGTCACAAGGAAAAGGATGGTAACTAAGGCAAATATGTCACTCTATTATAAGTATAAAAATAAATAAACTAAATATAAGGATGACTTGTACTTTTTATTTATTTATTTATTTTGTTGTTGTTTGTTGTTGTTATCAAATCTTTAGGTAGTTTCCAATGCTGGTTACTATATTTTTTGGTTAAATTTTATTTAATATGGTAAAACTAAAATACTAAACTTCTAATTTGTCCACTTCTCTACCTCTACAAGCATGACCGGGTTATCCTAATAAACCAGTGGGTTAGTTCACTGAAATCTAACATCATTTGGCTATTGATTGGGAGATCACTTGATCTAATTGCATCAGATCTAGCGACTAAAGTGATGCCACCTGGCAGTGAAATCCTAACTAGAGACAAATGGAAGATCTCTTCGGCTTCCCTAACAGCCAAATGTGATGAAAATCCGAAAAGTCATGAATAGCTCAAAAAGGTTAAGTTCAATTGGCTACATCCATGACACAAGTGTGGTGTATCTCGATCATGTGGCAGAGTCAACTGGCCACCATAGTTGCCTCATGAAAAAAATGGGTGTTGTGATCGTTTGGGTATTGATCGAAAAACAATCACAGCAAGTGATGGATTCAGCCGATGCACTATAGCATTATGCAAAAGTCCTAACGGCCGAAACCTCTTAAGGAGAAGAGTTACAACAACGCCTAATTGGCTAAGTTTCACGGCGCTCTACACACAGTTTGTGTGAAAAAAGGGATAACAATCACTAACATAACAGGTTGTGTCGAGAAATGAGTTCTTGACCATATAACAATGTTACTTAGGGCTGAAAGTCTGTCAGGTTGGGTCGAGTTGTTGCTCAACCCTAGCCCAACCCAAGGTTCCTATACCTAAACCCTAACCCAACCCAACCCATCCTCGGGTTGGGAATTCTCAACCCAAGTGGGCTCGGTCAAGTTGATACATGCTAATATTCTGGTTATTATATTAGTCTATTATGTTTCAATACACGTCTTATTTTTTATACCTATGGCTTTATTAATTATGTACGTAGTTATTTATTGTAAAGAACTTCACTTTTTCTAAACAAATAAGCTAAAATATAGGATAACTACTCCTTCAATACTCAAGCATAATTAAAGCATATTTGTTAGGGAACAGTAGAACAATGTACATCTAGGGGTTTGCTAACGCCTCCAACACGGGCTCCGCATGTGATACTCTAGGCTTAGATAACACTGGATGTCCATAATACCGAATTTGCAAACCTCGGGACTTGAACATCAGATGCCCTGCTCTGATACCATGTTACTGACCGGTTATGCTAAAAGCTCGAGCTATTAGGGAACAGTAGAACAATGTATATCAGGGGGTTTGCCAATGCCTCCAACAAACAGAAGCAAGATGTGCATGCAACTAATGGCCAGCTCACAACAAATAACCAACAAATGTGACGTTGCTTGATAAGCCACAACTGACTTCAAGCTCAGATGGTTATTTCCACATCAGCAGACATGAAGAGTGGATACGAAGATCTCTCTCCAGCTACTGCCTCAAAACTCTGTAAATGAGAGAAAAATCGAAGAACTCTGGGCCCTCGCTAACCCAACACAAATCAAATCTATATTGCAACACTGCCTATCTTATCTTCTCCTAATTTATCCTAGACTAGGAGTAGTGTAATCCACTGATTGGGCAGGCCCCACTTGTACAACGAAGATAGATCATTGGAAATGCTGAGTTAACTGAGGTCATGAAGTCCACCTGATGTGTTAATCAGCCAGACTTTCGGATGGGATCATCTACACGGTGGGGTTCACTTGCTGCACGGATAGATACGTCTGTGGAGAGGTGTGCATGGGCTTAGCAGAACTCTTCTATAATGCCTTGGTTACGGTTTTTCTTAGGCATGGAGTGATGGGCTCTACAAGCACGTCATCAGAAGGCCGATCTTCCACATGCAAGATGAAGACTCCATATCAACGGCATTCCTCTATTCTCCTCCGTCCATGGTAGCCCAAAGCTCCTCTTCAACCAGCTGTAGCAACAAGTCCATTTCACTCAGCCAACAAGTCATAGTAGCCATATGCCGAACACTTCTCTACCAGTTTTTAATTCTACATTTCAAAAGGAGCTTCCCACTAATTAAATACATGATAAAAAGATAGGGACCATGACTGCTTTTGTTGATTTTCTGCTGGGTCATATCTATAACACAAATGCATCCACCTTTCGTGCTGTTGTGATATTTAAAACACAATGACAACAAAAACATCATACTCAATTGGTTGCACAGTAGACTAGTGCTGGGTTGTATGCATAAACAGAATGACAGACCTCAAGATTCAAATCCCAGTAGAAAAATCATTACAATTGCAGGTTCAATGGTGATGGTTGTATAACTTAAATTTGTGAGTGTTTTACGATGTGGAATTCGCTCTTTCCTCTATTTTTCCTGTTTGTGATGAATGTTTGAGCATTCAGTAAAAGGATGGTTGCAACAAGGGATATAAAAGAACATGTAGAAGGTGCACATAGGGAAAGGAATGTGTATGGAAATGAAATGATGTCCATGACATACAAACAAAGGCATGAACATGACTGATACCTAACAAAGCTATTGGCAGAAGGGATTGGGTTTCCACCTGAATTCTCAAATGAGACCATTTCATGTTAGGCCTGTTTGCATCTCATTCACAAATCGGGGCAGCTACAAAGTAATGCATCTACAAATTATTCGAGGTACTTGAATAAAACCCATCCTTATAATGACCTATTTACATAATTTCGATCTATAATCCCACCTTTTACCAGTTCAGATACAATAAGAGTTTGGTTAGTATAGACAGGATCAAACTTTCATTCTGTTTTAAGCGTGTAGCAGCTGACAGGGAGCACAGCCTGCAACCTTCCATGTAAAGCTGCATCTTCCAACCCCTGAGATTTTCACATAGTAACTGAGTCGATAGGTAGTGAAAGCCTCACTAAAGATCTCTCCTCTGTTCCTCGTGCTCTCTTCGAACTCCACAGCTCCATATAATATCTGAAATTTCACCAGTGATCACATGACATGTCAGCAAATTTACCGATAGGGAACATCCCCACTTTCGTTTGCGATCATCACCCACAATTTGGTTACCAAATATGCCCTTCTCGTTTCTAAAATAATGAAGGCAAAAATATAAATGATAATAGAATTTGAAATTGCACAAAAAGAAAAAAAAAAAAAAAAAAAGGTGTGAGACATTAGCTTTCCCTTTAATAACATAAAAAAGAAGGGCATTAGGACGACAATAAAATCACTGCTAAAATACAGATTTCCATGCAATACCTGCTTATAAAGATTTCCACGCAATACCTGATAATAGAAAATGACACCCAAAAAATAAAAAAAAAAAAACACAGGTGTGAGACATTAGCTTACCCTTT
The DNA here is from genome assembly GCA_003013855.2 of Liriodendron chinense. Classification (NCBI taxonomy): domain Eukaryota; kingdom Viridiplantae; phylum Streptophyta; class Magnoliopsida; order Magnoliales; family Magnoliaceae; genus Liriodendron; species Liriodendron chinense. The sequence continues at coordinate 4,069,274 of PVNU02003892.1, read as the reverse complement.
AACAACATTAAAAAAAGGCATTAGGACAACAATACAACCACTTCTAAAATATAGATTTCCATGCAATACCTGCTTATATTTCTGTTTTCGTCTGCTGCAGTGTTCTTGGATTCACTATCCATAGACATGGGACGGGCCATCTTGGTTTGGTACTGACTGTAATGTTCCTTCCATTGCATCAAGCAAGAATGGGAAATTTCTCCACTGAAGCAAGGGAGTTCTCATACTTCTACATGCCATAAAAAGCATACACAACATGATGAAAATGCAGTTGAATTAGTATAAAATATGGTTTGCTGTCTTGATTTGAATGAATCCTCACCTTCTGATGGCTGATGTTCTTCTATAAATGAATCCACCTTATCATAAATCATTCCCAAGATGGAATTTGAATGGTAGGAATTAGTCCTTTTCATGTAATGTGGGAACTTTTCAGCCTTCAATTCCTCGGGAACTTCTACCTGTTTCAGAATAGAGGTAGGAAAGGTACATAAGGAACAAGAAGTCCCCTAGAATAGATTGATTGGACAAATCCGAGGCAAGAACATGAAAAAAAAGTAATCATGATTTCAAAACTTAAATCCATAGAAATGGTATTGAGGATTTGTCACTGTTTATTACAATCCAAAGAGTGAAAATAGTGATTTTGTTGAAGTAATCATGCTTTCTCTTCCAAGAGAAATCTTCCCAAGTGGTGGTAGAGACGATTCCTTGTGGTTTATTGCAATCCAACAGTGGAAAGCAGTGATTTTGTGAGGGAAAAAATGTAATCATGATTTCCAAACCTCAATCAATGCAGTGAGCATTTCACTGTTTTTGGCAATGCAAATAATGGAAAACATTGATTTTATGCAAAACAAATTCCTTTCACATTGATTACTTTTATCCAAACACAAAGAGCTAAATGCTATGAAGTAAAATTATTTGACAAAGTGTTTTCTGACTGGCAGGAGAGTATGGTGGTTAACAAATGATGAATGGGTTGGATCTTCCAATCAGTCTAGGGATTAAACTTCACAGAAAAAAAATCTATGGTTATACGTGTCACCAACCCCAATTAGTTGGGATAAGGATTAGATGATGACGACGACAATGATGATCTATGGCTAGATGTCCACTTCTATTATTCTCTTGTTTCCCAGCAGCACAGTCAGCACCAAGTCTGAATCATCCAATGTTTGAATGTGGCTAAAAGACCAGGGCAGTCCATTCATGAGGTGGTCGACATGTGTACATTGTGTAGACATCTATCCCTATTTAATCATCTGATATTTCCGTACATGTGCACCTCACCGAAAACTGGACTAATCTGACTTTCAGGCCACAACAAACACATGATGGGGCCCATCTATGTTTTTGAATATTTTAACTACCAAAGGGTTGTGTTAGTATGTCATGGATATGGGTTTATATATCCCAAATAAATGACCACATCATGAATATGGGTTTGTATCTCCAAAATAAACCTAGAAACTCAGCATCTATTTATTCAACTAACCTTCAATCCAGTTTTCGAAGCATCTACCGCATCATAATATATATTCATAAGCTTAATCATCTTTTCTTGCAAGCAAGCCTTTTCCTGAGCACACTCATCTCCTAACGTCAACAGTCCATCCATAAAAGACAGCCAGCTATCTGCTGCTGTGGCCATAGTGTAACTGGAAGAAACAAAAAATTTCAATTATCGGCATCAAATATCCATAGCCCACTGCAAAAGTGAAACGATCATCAAAGAAACTTCATATCACTGTCTAATATTGTACTTCATAATCATGGAGAATTATTTGCAGATTTTATGTAAGTGCAACAGCCGTGGTAAGGTAAAGCACCATTGTAATGATCACAGATTGCATGTAATAGTTACATGTAGGTGGGGGTTGACTTGACCAACTACAACATGTGTGGTAAGGTAAAGCACCATTGTAATGATTACAGATTGCATGTAATAGTTACATGTAGGTGGGGGTTGACTTGACCAACTGCAACATGTGTCTGGATTTGTGTATAAGTTTCATGAAATACTAATGAATTGACTTATCTCATTTTGGATATCAGCCGTAAACAGTGATAAATCCATCATGCCGCTTTCGGCACTCCTCTAGCATATACATGCTCATTCTTCTAACAAACGCGGATTACCTGGGTCCTCGGCCACAGGAAGTTTAAAATTAGGCTGATATTTATGAGGCTAGTGTCTCCCATTGTTATGGACATTATGAATGGTTTGGATTGCGTATAAGCATCATGTTGGGGTCCTTGAAGTTTTCAATAGTTGACATTCCTGTTGGAGTAGCCTTCAAACTGTGCACGGTTTGGGTGCTCAGACCGGTCGGGCCACCGGTCTGACGGTTTGGCCTAGATGCACAGCAAGGCCGCTGGACAGATTCCATGTGCCCTAGACCGGTCAGGTGACCGGTCTGCAGGGGGCTCCTACCGGTCGGTGGTGTGGCCGGACACGATGAATCTGGAAGTTTCCTATTGCAAGTCGGTCTCTTGCACGGTTTTGTGCAAGAGGTTTCTAATTTCGGTTTTATGCCTATTTAAGGGGTGTAATGCAGGATTAGGAGTTTTGCCATTCGGGCCATGTTTCCTAGATGGAGATTGAGAGGGTTCTAGGGTACGAGAAAGAGCTTGGGGAAAGCTTGAGATTCTCTGGGATGAAAAAAAGGACTGTGCTTGTCCGTTTCATATGAGAATAAGCTTTGGGTAGCTCGGGGATTTCTCTTGTGGGCGTTTTGTTTCTTCATTTTCTGTAAACTTCTGTTAATCATAGTGGATCACTTTGTACCGTGGTTTTTTACCCGTTGAGGGGTTTTTCCACGTAAAATCAGATTGTCTCTTGTGGTTGAATGCTTGTGTGGTGTGATTGCATTGTGTTTCTCGTTGGATCTCATATTACGCTGCGTGTCCGCTACCAGTTTTCCCAACAAGTGGTATCAGAGCTAAAGTTGGGGTGAAGTAGAATTCAGATCTGAGATGAGAAGATGGGATCAAGTATGAGATTCGTCGTGGAGAAGGATTCCGTGAAAAAAAATATAGAAAGCGATTAGCATCTATTAAAGAAGTAGAGTGGAAGAAGGTGGATCGGTACACCAATATCTCAATCAGGTTCATCAACTGCGATCGAGTTTAATCGGGAGCACGTTTCACGGTAGAGTTGCAAGATCGGCAACGAGATCCACGGTTGCTCGTATGTGGCAAGTGCCCAAGGGCCACATGAGAAGAACGATAAAGGTGCGTGAAGGTGCAAAGATGAAGTCGATGAGGCACGAGAAGCGGTGGAGCTATGATGAAGATGAGATGGCGAAGTGAGGATGGTTTGATTTGACGTTTGAAGCCTCAGTGGAGATTGTTGGAGTAGCCTTCAAGTTCTGCACGGTTTGTGTGCTCAGACCGGTCAAGCGACCGGTCTGACGGTTTGGCCCAGATGCACAGCGACGCCGCTGGACAAATTCCATGTGCCCTAGACCGGTCGGGTGACCGGTCTGCAGGGGGCTCCAACCGGTCGGATGACCAGTCGGTGGTGTGGCTGGACACGACGAATCTGGAAGTTTCCTATTGCAAGTCGGTCTCTTGTGCGGTTTTATGCTAGAAGTTTCTAATTTCGGTTTTATGCCAGAGGTTTCTAATTTCGGTTTTATGCTTATTTAAGGGGTGTAATGCGGAATTAGGAGTTTTGCCATTGGGTCCATGTTTCCTAGATGAAGATTGAGAAGGTTCTAGGGTAAGAGAAAGAGCTTGGGGAAAGCTTGAGATTCTCTGGGATGAAGAAAAGGATTGTGCTTGTCCGTTTCATGTGAGAATAAGCTTTGGGTAGCTCGGGGATTTCTCTTGTCGGCGTTTTGTTTTTCATTCTTTGTAAACTTTTGTTAATCATAGTGGATCGCTTTGTGCCGTGGATATTTATCCGTTGAGGGGTTTTTCCACATAAAATTGGATTGTCTCTTGTGGTTGAATGCTTGTGTGGTGTGATTGCATTGTGTTTCTCGTTGGATCTCGTATTACTCTGCATGTTTGGCTTCCGCTTCCGCTGCCGGTTTTCCCAACAATTCCAACTCCAACTATTTGATGTCGTATGGCCCACATGCGTTTTATATCTGCATAGTGCTTAGAGTCCTGTCCTATTGGGAGGTTGATAAAGTAATGGATGGAGTGGATTTCTCACGGGCTTGAAGGCGTACACCACATAAATTCCAGTGAACATGTGTATATCAAATCTTCTAGGTCGCAGGAGTACAGGAGACGCCAAGAAGCCATTTGCAAACTGGACGAAGATAATGTGTTTCCCTCCTTGGGAAGTGTTGATCTTCAGAGCTCATTATATCTTGTAAAAGTCAGGATTTCAGAGGATCTTTCCCTCCCAAATCCAAACTCGTGGTGTACACCATCATTATGTTGCCACCGGTAATTTGCAGGACATTGATTGAAACAAACACGGCCTAAGTGGAATTGCAGCGAGATACTACAACATAGAGCTTTTTTTTTTTTTTTTTTGTATTATTTAGAAAGATATATAAACCAACAAAGCTTGATAACTGACAAAATCCTTGCAATAGCATATTACATGGTTGATTTTTAGCATAATTTGATGTAGTGGGTTTAGGGTTTAGAAATCTGTAAGATGTATTGAAACTTTTGTCCGAATATGCATAGCTAGGAAAAAGATATACAGATCAGTCTGTAGACTACATAATTTGGAAACCACATCTAGTGAAGTATTCCTAACAATGGTGGAACAGGATTCATGTAGCTGACCCCAATTAGTTGGGATATGGCCTAGATGATGATTATAAGGTGCTAAAATGTAATTTTTCTAATTCTTTTCTACAATGTCAAATCTGCAGCATCATCCAATGCAGCAATACCTTCCACAATGCTGAGGGGTGGAGTAGAACCTTTCACTTCTGTTATTGAGAGAATTTCACATGTTTATTGAGGAAGCAAATGTTTGGCCAATGAATTCACAAAAGTATAGGGTTAAATGTTCTCTGAGATGATGCTGCATTAGACACTCGTCCCAAGCTTGTCTTAAGAGAGATGTCACTTAATAGTGTTTATCACCGAAAAAGCAAGGCAATTCAAGAAGGGGGAAAAAAAAAAAAGAAAGAAGGAAAAGAAAGAAAGAAAGAAAGAAAAAGAACCTGCATAGACAATTAATAACTTCTTGAATTGCATGGTAAGTTGGTAATAGCATTTACCTCGGCTCAAACCTATTCACCAAGAACTGTTGAAAAAGCTCATGTTCCAATTCCTCAGCAGAAAATTCTGAAGGCTTGCGCTGCTGCACTTTTCCCTTGGAAAAAACCGGTTCCCATGGCTTGCTTGCTTTGAAATAATCCAACAGCTAAAGCAGCAGTAGTATATGATCAATATCAAATTAAAGCTAAATCATGTGATATTTCTAAAAAAAGCTAGAAACTACGGTGTAAAGAATTCTTCAGTACCTTAAAAACATGGTTGATAAAAACTTATTGTGTCTCTATGTTACCCGAGATCTTGCCTTAATTCTTAAATTTCATATAATGAGATTTGCATATAATTTATCGAAAATCCTTTTAAAGAAATGTTGCCTACGTAATATACTTGAAAAAAGAATAATTGATGCATTTTTAACCTAGACATACGAGGAAACTTAATTTACTAGTATAGTGAGAAACTCATGTACTTGTTAATGAAATAACATACTCAAATTGATGTGAAAAAAGTCAAGTGCCAGAAGCAATTATATTGTGAAAGACGTGCACTAAAATATGTTTCTTAATAAACTAATAGGGAACGATTGCCAACCTGTGGATTTCTTGACACCCAGTACTTGTCCCCATCAAAATCACTGTTTGCCATCTCATCTGCCAATGATCGTGGCCCTTTGGTAGGAAAGAAAATAACATATTTAGCATTGCCAACAAAATTCTCCAAATCTGGGATGTAAGTTGCAGTAACGACATGGATATCTCCGAAGTGTAGTCCAGGAGGCTTGTATACCAATATATTTCCCGAGATTTGCCCATTGTCTCTGTATATTAGTAAGAAATAAAAGCATGGCATTGTTAACTAGGTAACAAATATAAACATCTCCCATTAGTCTAAAAACATCACATGAGTCACATAAAGCGAGAGTAATATAAAAAAATTCCATACAGAAAAATGCAAACTTCGTTAGCATTTAGCGTTCCAGTCGGATCAGCAGTTCCCATCAAGTAGTAGCAGTCACTAGCGTAAAGCCTTCCTTGCTTGAGACTTGTCAATTCTTCTGTCATTAGCACAAACAATTGACCTATCAAATACGGTTCATCAAGAGGAATTCCATGTTGAATCATTCTCAATGCAAGAAAATGAACCATGTCTCCATGATTCAATGTGGCCGCAATTGTAAGCACAATTGTAAGCACAAGTAATTGGTGGAATTTATTAGAGTGTCAAAATGTTTAATAAATGAAAATTTTATAGGTTATTCAGTGATGACAAGAGGATGACAAGATGTTGAAACAATATCGAAAAACTACATCCAATTTCTATATAAACTTTAATAAGCTCTAAAATTTTAAGAAATCTATGGTGGTTGAAATTTGTGGCAGTTGCATGTGCATTTAAACTCACTTTCAACAACACATCTAACAAGTCTAAGTAGAAAATATACCTCTCAATGCGACACGCTTATTGGAGAGAACTTTTGGAGCATCATTCAAGGCATTCCTCAGAAGATCCATAAAGTATTCGTTTGGGACACCTCCATAGTTGAGTAGTGAAATTAAAGTCTTCCTCAGGTATGTTTTCCTTGGTTGGTTGCTGGGATGGGAACACAAGTAGTATGATCAAATCTTCACATCGCATTTGTAGATAACAAAGAACCTTGAGGTACATGTACTAAAAGTACATTGCATCAGCCACAATTAAACATAAGGTCTAGCTACATGGCTGGTTGCTTTTTACAATCTTAGATAATGCATGATCTACATTATGTAATAAGTAGCCATGGCAAACCATCATCCCCTTATTCAAAACCCATCACCTTCAACTACTTTGACAAATGCAAGAAAAAAAGAACTCCCAAAGCTTATCCGAGGCAATGAATGTTGGAGGCGTCAACAAACCCCCTGATATACATTGTTCTACCATTCCCTAACAGCTCGAGATTTTAGCACAACCGGTTAGTGATATGGTATCAGAGCAAGACATCCGGTGTTCAAGTCCCGGGGTTTGCAAAATTCGGTGTTATAGGGCATTCGGTATTGTATCAGCCCAGAGTATCACGTACAGGGCCAGTATACCGCCCCCATGTGAGGGGAGGTGTTGGAGGCGTCAGCAAACCCCCTGATATACATTGTTCTACCATTCCCTAACATCTCAAGCTTTTATATTGTAACATAATGAAACATTGAAGCACAAAGCTATGTGCCTTCTGCATTATAGGTCTTGGTAAAACATTACAAAAGTTCATCAGACTCAAGACCCAAGATGCCTCAATAAGATGATGCTTGATATAATACCAATGAAGCTCATCAATTGGTTTTTGGAACCCATGTTAGAAGCCAAAGGTAGCAAAAAAGATACTGAGACAGGGTAAGATAACAAGTCGTGAGAAATGTCAACCAAATATCAATAGGATTAATAATTCCAATATTTTCAAGTAAAAACCTAATTCGCAGAAGCACAATGCACATACAAGCAGTGCCGCATGGAAGACAGGAAGGAGGACATGCATGCCTTCCGATTTGACAATTCATAAGGTCAAGGATGCACAATTTCCATCAACTAACATATTTGATCATTTATAGATTCAATATAAAAAGAAAAATCATTCTGATCCAAAAACAAAAATATGTATCCTTGTAACCCTGATGCTCGAAACCAAGCCTTGAAGCACCTCAAGCCACTGTCTACAAACAAGGAGATAAAAAAGGAAGAAGAAGAAAAAACAAAGTTCTTCAAGTCATTTCTAACGCATACTCGGCAAGAGGTTTGTATTATTGAAAGAAGGGCCCGGTATCTGCAAAGAACTGGGACCACAACCCATTACAGAGGTACGGAAGTATCTAATTCCCCATGATCAAGGATAGAACTATATATGGGTATTAAAAATAAGGAGTAAGTAAAATCCCAGTTTAACCATAGCATACCAGGAATCCATTTAAAGTATTAATTGATTTCAACATGCAATAAGCTTAATGATTAAAAATGAATAATCATATGACCCAGAAACCTAATGCAATAAGAAATCTAAGTAGAGAAGAAGTTCCCTAGGTAATGGAGTAAAACAACGTTAAATCAACCCTACTAACATCCAATACACTCAGCGGGCAAAAGAAAAATTATGAATATGACAGAGAGATATAAATAAAATCAAAACCAACATAGCAAATGAGAATGTCAAAACAAAATCACTCAATCTAATGGTATTCTGCTGGGCCATTAGTAATTCACATCCAACAAATCAAATCAAAAGGTCAAAATAAAATCAATCACTGGTCCCAATTCATCATCCAAGCATACCCTGTTGAGACAATCTCCAGAGAGTTGACAGATTGGACATTTGAAAGCTTTGGATCTGTCTCTACTTTTATCATTGAAGGTCGTATCTGAATAGTGTTCGGAGGAAGCTGCAAATATTGACAGTGGGCAAAATTGCTAAGAGGATGTACTCATGCAAAGCAAAGGCAATAACCAAGCATAACTGGAGAAATAATTTAGCAGAAAAGAAAACATGTCGCCTGAAAATCTTTACTCTAACAGACATCCACTTGGGGATATAAAAGCATGTATTAGAATGCAAATAATAATAAACAAATGTGTAATTAATAACGAAAAAGAAGTATTTACAGCCACTTCATCCAAGGTTCAAATCATTACAATTATTTACAACCACCATAATGTGTTCTCTTTAAACTTAGAAGGAAAAACAAGAGAAAAGGCAAAATTTTGAAGAAAAAAAAAACAAAAAACAAAAATTAACAAACTCTTGAAAAGAAGCCGGTTGCACACTTGGTTATATTTCAAGTATGGATAGAGCTATGGGACTAAACAAAAGCACTCAAAATGGAAATGACCAAGCCTCAGATTCATGTAGATTATGACCGACTTATGGAAGGGTTGTATGGTTGTAATGGGATTAAGGGCTATTTTATTGATCATTAATGTTTTATTGGATAGATGGTTAGAATTACATTAGGCTTTCTTTTGCTTCCGAAAAAGTATATATACATGTGAATGACTCCTTTTTAGTATAGTCAAAACGAAATTTTGAAGCTTTTATGCACATCCAAGGAGATTCTCCTACTTTAGGTAGCAATTCCTCAATACTTATGTATTTGATGCCATGTTCAGTACTCATCCAAAGATATTCTCATGCATTAGGGAGCAATTCCTTAGTAGGGAGAAATTGTCGTTTGAAGTGTGAACTATAAATCGGCCATAACTTTTGATCTGAGTATCGTCACAGAATGCACAACCTAACAATCTTTACTGTAACGGGGCATCTAGGGTTAACCAACCCACGAGTTGGGTTGTGCCTGTCCGTCTCACAAGAAAACACACGCTTCCAATTCAAAATTGAAACTTCAAAAAAAAAAATTAGTATTTTTAGTAATTTCGATATGTCATATTTTCTTATTTTTAGAATTTAAGATTTCCATCTTCTTTTAAATTGATTGTAATCATGTCGGGAATCCTTCGGTAAAGTTAATTTAAGACTTTCTATTTTTTGAATTTATTATTTCTAGTAAGTTCTATTTTAGTTGAATTAGGACTTCAAATTAAGGTTAGAATTTTGCTATTTTTGGTAATTATAAATTTTTATTTATTTTTCCTTTATGTGTAATTGAAAAAAATACACTTTAGATATTTTACAATAAAAAATTTTGAGTTTTATCTTTTCTTTTCTTTTGGATCAAGAAACTACTCCATGGATTTAAGTTTTTTATCACTTTAAGAAGACTACTCTTCCTCTTCACTTTTTCACGTGGCAAGTAGGAAACAGTGAGGAGAGAAATGCCTATCATTGAAACCTAGCTACCAAGGTTCCAACATATTGTTTATATGCCATCCAAACCGGTCATATGGTCATTCCCACTTAGATGAGCTGAAAACACAAATATTGTACTTCATCAAAAACTTCTGTTGGGCCACGACAGCTCCGCAAATGTTTCCACCGTGGGGGTTCAATATAAATTGTTTATTGCCATGTGGCCCACTTGAGTTTTGGATTTGCCTGATTTTGTCCCAACCCCTAAAATAACCTGGCTAAAATGGTGGACAGGGTAACTTTCTCAAAAAAATAAAAATAAATAAATAATAATAATACGGTGAGCCCTGTGTTTGAATGTTTTAAATGGTGGTAGTTCAATCTTGATTTTTTTCCTGCCATGTGGCCCACTCGAGTTTTGGATTTGCCTCATTTTTGGGCCCACCCCCTAACATGAGCCGGTAAAACTGATGGATGCGGTGGACTTCTCATGTTAGGGGGTGGGCCATTAACTAAAATGCCCCGTGACTGTTTCCATGGTGCACGTTTAATACTCATTGTTTCCTGTCATGTGGCCCACTTGAGTTTTCTATGCGCATCATTTTTGGGCCCACCCCCTAGAATAATCTCCCTAAAATGGTGGTGTGGTGGATTTCTCAAAAACATTATGGTGGGCCTCACGTCTTTTTCAATCGGTGGGGTTCAATACACCTGTTTTCGTGGAGAGAGAGAGAGAGGTTGTTTCGTACCCACTGTTTCCTCCCTAGTGGCTTGAGTTTTGCATCTGCCTCATTTTTGGGCCCCCTCCTAAAATCGTCTTGCATGGGTGGATTCCTAAAAAACCCGGTGGGCTGTGTTTCAATGATGGGTGTTCAATACTAATAGTTTCCTGCCATGTAGCCTAACTAACTTTTGGATCTGTCTAATTTTTCAGTCCACCTAACATGATCCGGCTAAAATGGTGGACGGGGTAGATTTCTCAAAAAATCACAGTGGGCCCCAACTGCTTGAATGGTGATCATTCAATCTCCACCGTTTCCTATCATGCGGCCCACTTGAGTTTTGAATCTGCCTCATTTTTGGGCCCACCCCTAACATGAGCTGAAAAAACAAATCAACGGTGTATATTTCTCAAAAAATCATGGTGGGCCCATGACTCTTTCAATACCCACTGTTTCCTGCTGTGTAGCCCACTTGTGTTTTGGATCTACCTCATGGGCCCATGCACAAATGATCTTGTTAAAACGGTGGATGGGGTGGATTTCTCAAACGCATCTCACGATGGGCCCACAACTTCTTCAATGGTGGGGCTCAAAAATGGTTAGCTGCCAACATTCATTACAGAGAAGCGCAGAAGTTATACGTAGGTGTGGTTCAAGCCATCCACGAAATGGCCTACTAGATTGACGGTGTTGATTGACACCTCTTCTAGTCAAATGTACTGGGGAGAGATGGCATTTCCATATTCCGTTCTCCCGGATCTACCATATAGTGATTATGATTTATGTGCAGACTCGCGGACATGGACGGTGTCCTCGGGTTTTCAATTTGTACAAGTGCAGCACATGGTTCAGTTATCCAGACCGTTATTAAAGTGGTCCATGGTCCAGCTGTACTACCGTAGAGCTTTGCACATGTTTTTAGTTGAATATGGACCTGTTAATTACTATTCTTTTCTCAACCATCTACGGTAGGCAAGTTTATCAAAGGGTTTCGATGGTCCCATGAAGTAAGTTTTGTTGCATGGCCCATCCCCAGTGGGGTCCATAATATGGACTGTCCATTTCTAAAATGGGCATCTCCTGTACGAACTAAGGACCCCGGGCATGACCATCTTTGTAGCAAATAACGGCTATTTCCGATCTATTAGTTAAAATCAATGTAAGCGGTTACATGCCCGTACATGGGATAGGTGGGCGGTTTTTTGGAAATAATTTTAAATAGACTTTTTTCAATCCAAAGACCGAAAAGGGAGGTGGCAATATGGGAAAAAAAAAAAAAAAATCCCAAAATGATGATATGTGTACCTTTTTATTGACAAGCAAGGTACCCTTCACAGCACAACCATTGTAGAACAACCTGAACTGGATGAGTAAAGGCTAGAAGATAGCAAAACAAAAAGAAAGGTTCAGTCAGGAACAATTAATCATGAAGAGGATTTGAACTAGCATTAAAAAAAATAATAATAATAAATAAATAATAAAAAAATAAAAAGCACATAGACATAAGGTGCATGCCAGATTCCCAGTGACAGATTTGTGTAGTGTTGATGTTGAAGATTTCTACGCAACTTCAGACTGATCCAACTAAAATAAGTTTAAGAAAAAAAAAAAAAAAAAAAAAAAAAAAAAAACAAACAAACAAACAAACAAACAAAAGATGGAGAAACATAAAGATAATAAAAATGATATCAATACATGCTCTAGTAATGGCTAATGAGGAATTATGAGATCATCAGCCCAAGTAGAAGGACAGTATACTCGGGTCTTCACATGAGGCCCATGATTCAGTGATTCAAACCATTGGCCTGCTAGCCTACCTTGTATGGATCACTCCCAAAAATCTTTTTTTATTTTTATTTTTATTTTTATTTTTATTTTTAATTTTTTTATTTATTTCAGGTTAAGGTGAACAGCACACCGCCGACATTATTGAATTGTATCCAGGGAAGAGAAGGCAATATTTTGCTCCAAATCAATGCATGTTAGCCAGGTTATCAGCCACCTTGTTACATTCTCTGTAGAGATTTAGACGGCACCCTAATTCACCTGATAGAACCTTCAATCCACCAATACCACACATGACAAGGAGGGAAATAATTTAATAAACATACATTAGCCACCACTTTTGAATCGCTTTGCAAAACTAGAACATTTGAATTGAGGGACTTAACAGAACCGATGACCTTCAAATAGAAAAGCTTTGATTTCCACCTAAATATTTGTTCAAAGTCCATAGAAGTGGACAAAGGCAAATATGAATTCACCCTAGCTATTTCTAATAACACCTCGACACCCACCATTACCCAGATAACCATGAGAAGCTCCATCCACATTTAATAATAGAATCGCAGGCTTAGGACCTAATCACTTGGTTAGGACAATTTTTTTCCCCTCAACTGGCTTGATGGAATGACGATACTGAAGTATCAGCTAGTTACGAAAATTGCAATCCTCAAATCCCAATTCCTATTAATATCATGGAGCCAGAACAACACATTATTAATAATTGCAGCCAAAATTTGGATCTTATTCTCATATTTGAGATGATTTCATTCTTTCTATATTTCCCAAGCAATCAACAATGGTAAAATGTCTATTATCCAACATTGGCACACATGTCCAAGTTACACAAAGCACATATACTTAATGTAGTCCAGATTCAGCAACAGGCCAACAAAGGTGGCCTTCTGAAACCATCTTTAATGATGGCCAACAGGGGGTCAATTCTGGTCTATGGAATGTTGAGGAACTAAAGTTGCTCAAAAAAGTGGCTTGCCCCAAAGATAATCAACACAGAGGCCAAACCTCAAAGGAGAAATTTTGGGACTATCATGCCAACCTAGGAGACATTTGTATGTTCCTCAACGTGACACTCCAAGACACAAAGTATGGACAAAATGTTGGGGTGATTCCATAAAAATGTGCCTCATGTCAGACACTTCAAGAAAATCTAATTGGATTTGGTTAAGCAAGTGGAAAGAGGGAAAAAGAAAAAAAAATAAAAAAGAGTGCCTCATGATAACTTGTGCAAATGTCACACAATAAAATAATCTCCTTTACGTACCTTCCTCGGACATTTCACAGCCAAGTCTTCAGATATAAAACCAGTTCCATCCGTATGTATGGAAGGTCCACCATCTTCCTTGTAAACAGCCTTACCTTCCTCATCCTTCAAAGTATAATGGATTATTTTGTCGTTCATGGGGTAGATTGGTAATACAAACTTTTAACGAAGGAGAGAGTACAATATTAATAACCAAAAAAATAACAGCAGAGAAAAGGTGAATGTTTGTACCAAGCAAGGTATGTCATCAATACGTTCAATATGCACAGACCCAAAATCGATTTCGAGCTTAGTAGTGTTGGACAAAATCAGATTAAACCTGCATTCCAACTTCACATGATGTTCTCAAACAACAAAAAAGTATATACATTACTTCCAAATGAGGGATAAAGATTATGGTTTACCAACCTTGCCATATATTTAACCATGCTAGGAACTGTATGTACATGCATAAACAAACACCGTGCTTCATGAATCGATTTACCAAACAAAATGTTAGGCCTTTTCTCATCCAAAGTAGCATCGGACTCTGTGCAAACAAAATAACACTTCACAAATGAAGAAGTTGAACTTTTCGTCTTCTCCGCCTTGCCTCCATCTTTGAAAACTGATCCATAAAGGTAATGCGTAAGTGCAGCACGTTTGCATTCTTAAGAGTGAAAAATAACACACTATGCAGGAATTCAACAGAGTTGAAGAATCTCGAATCACTGAAAATATATCCCAACAGCATTTGTAGATGTCTTGTAACGTAAATTCATTAGTTAATAAATTCTCAGTGTGGAATCACCAAAGTTTTCATGGTGTCAAAGCCAACCCATAGAATGGCCCACTAAACTGAGGGTGTATTGGAATTGGGCACTCATTCTCAGATGAAGCAAGATAAGTGATCCTTGCTTTTTAAGCCCAACAGGAATCCCATCAACATATGATAAGAGTTGCTCATTTTACAAATTCCCATTGAACAGTGATTGATTCCACAGAAGGAAATTAGTATCATGGGAGATCCACTGTACTTCATTAGTTGGCTTATAGAAAAAAAGTCTGCCCCCTTCGTGCTTCTTCCCCATATTACACGAAACTTGTCATATCCTTGGGTTAATATTAGGAGAAGGATATCTGATTGCATTGCGAAGCATATTACAAGGTGGATAAATTAAAACTTCTTACAGAAATTTTAACTCTTTTGGGATTTTTTTGCCCAAGTAATTAACTCAGTCTCTATTGATTTTCTGATTTTACAATCATCATCATCATCTCCCAGCTATTAAGGGCTGGCAACTACAATAATACTTATCTTTTAGGAAAAAGAAACATAGCAATTGAGAGTAAGAATTAATATCAAATCATAGAACCTAATAATAACTCGTAGTAGCATTGTTGTTCAAAAACCTTAAATCAAAGCTTGGAAATTGGAATGTGTTTAGTTGTCTCCCAATGCAAGAAAACAAAAGGGAACAAAGTAAGTGCAATCAACCTAATTTTTCATGTGTTTTCAGTAACAAAGATCAATGAGAATAGAGAATAAAACATGAATTAAATGTTCAAGTAATACCACAAAACAAGAGAACAGAACAATGTGACTTACCAAAAAAATGATAACGGCGCAAACCCACAAGAATACCTTCTTTTGCAACACGGTGATACAAAGCATTACGATCATTGAGACTAGGAGTGGGTCTGCTTTCATCCAAATCCTCGAACCTGACATTTAGGACGTTGTCATCTCCCAACATCCTTTGTAGGTAAGTTCTTGTACTTTGAAGATATGGGCCCTGAAAAGTTTAATGGGCATGTTATTTAATGTGACAAAAACATTACATAAGTGGGACTATGGTTGGTTGGTTACACCCACACCTTTGGGACAGTGGTAGACTGAGTGAAGATAACCTCGTTTCAACACAGAGGTCCTGATATCAAATCCTAACGTGGGGGTGGCTAACATTGAAGTGTGACTAACAGTGTGGGTGTGTGTACTATCCCCCCCCCCCCCCCCCCCCCCCCCCAACCCAGTTTTCCTTTCTTTCTTTCTTTTTTCAGCAATAATATATAATATTACATGAATACAGATACACTGATGAGAAAAAATCCAATGAATTTGGTATTTCCTTCTAACTGTAATTATGTAAGAATCAACTTGATACACAAAGAACTTTCTAACTGTCATGATTTGTATGCTTAGATTATAATACACTGGTCCGTCCAAAGTAGACAATGAAATCATCATGCAACCATTTTCTGCCAAGGAATTGGCAATTTGGCATGGCTTCTTACACAGGTTACAAGAATATCACTAATCTGAAAGACACTATAAGGGTTCAGTTGACTTTTGAAACCACAATGTCCCAAAGTGCCTACAATATCATAAATTCTTTGAAAAATTACCTTCAGTTACATGGAGTTTGAGTTACGAATAAATCCAACTTTGAAGAAAAGAAAATTAAATTCCTTGGTTAACATGTTTTAAAGCATGTCAAACATCTAACATTTTTCACTAACAAGATTCACTGTAAATCTCATGGATTCGATGCAAGTTAGTTGAATTTTGAGTCAAGTAACATTGTTGTTTTGGTCATTTTGAAGCTCCATTTGATAGAGTTAAATGGAAGAAAAAAAATTGATGATAAAATCCATGGACATTCCAGTGGACATTATGCACTTGTTACACAACCCCCCCCTTAGAGGAAGGGTCAAGCAAGGGGGACAACGAGTAGGAGAAATGGAAGTTTGGGCTCTAGATGGATTCGGTGTTGCTCATATTTCACAAGAGATGCTTACTTATAAATCTGATCATATTAGAGCTCGTCAGGAAGTACTTGGTACTACGATCATTGGAGGAACAATACCTAATCCTGAGGATGCTCCAGAATCTTTTCGATTGCTCGTTCAAGAACTACGATCTTTGACTTTTTGTTCCGGCTTTTAGTTCAAGCGGTAGTCCAGTCGAAAGGCAGGCCAGTGCAAGCACAGGAACTCGAGGTCAAATGGATTCTATTCCTTCTGCGAGGGGAAGTTACGAGGGAAGGTCGAAGAACAAACCTTCTCTTGTGGTTGTGTTCAGAGGGCGCTCCGGCACCATAGTCAAAACTCCTGCTTTTGGCTTTCTCTTGTGGTTGCGTAAGTCGGAACTCCAAGCAAGTCGGAAACACATTTAGCAAACAGATCAGGAAAGAGCTTTCAAACAAAGAAAGAGTACCGCACTTGCCTTTAGAGACCAACAACCTTACTGATTACATTCTTTCACTACTTTTAGCTTGGCTTGACTTGACTACCGCCCTAAGCACAAGGGATAAAAGAAAGTACTCAAGCAAGTGGCTTTAGAGAAAACCACTTCTGCTGTTCCAGGTTACAGGTACATGGAACTAGACGTCCGCTTTTAGAAAGCTTCTTATGCCGGTACAGGCTCGGTAGCTAGCCAAGTCACGTAGGCTCTAAGTAGAATATCTCCTTTGCGGTTGGAGATGGTGGAGATCAATAAGAGAATTCTGGTAGGCAGTTCCCTTCTCTCTTTGGGTTTGGTAAACTAAACTATCTCTTGTTGTTTTATCATCAAAAGATAGAGTGGAAGTGCCCGTAGTAGGCTTTAGGGATTTGGAATCAATTCCATCTGAAAAATGTAAGCACCAACGCAGCAAGCAACGGCTTTGAAGCCAACTTTAAAACAACTGAGTGTGCTAGCGCGCAACGACTTTTCAGCCATTGCACATGCATACATTTTTCGGCTGGCTTTGCAGCCTATTAGTAAAATGCGCTAGCGCACGCATACGTTTTTCAGCTTGCTTCAGCTTATTAAGTAAAAAAAAGGCCCCCTTTCTTTATTAAGAAGCCCATCAGAGTCCTTAGTGGTATATAAGGCCCTAATGAGTCCGTCAGTTTGTAGTTAAGGGGCTGAAAAGTCAGTGGTTAAATCTCCCTCTTCCATTTTTCAGCTGGGAGTGTAGTGAAGTGACCGGGCACGAAAGGAAGGGTCTGATTGTCAACTAACGGATTCCTTTGAACTAAATGTGGCAAAAGGAAGGAAAATCCATGGACTGACCCATCGTCTCCACCCCGTAGGAACTACGAGATCACCCCAAGGATGCCTTCGGCATCCAGGGGTCATAGACCGACCATAGACCCTGTTCAATAAGTGGAACGCATTAGCTGTCCGCTCTTCGGTTGGCCTGCAAGGGTTGGAGAAGGGCAATCACTCATTCTTAAAACCAGCATTCTTAAGACCAAAGAGTCGAGCGGAAAAAGGAGAAGAGCTCTCCGTTTCTGGTTCTCCTGTAGCTGGATCCTCCGGAACCACAAGAATCGAGAAGAGTTGCTCTTTGGAGAGCACAATACGATGAAAGTTGTTAGTTGTGTTCGGGGGGTTAATTATTGTCTATCGTTGGCCCGCCTCCATGGTAGACTCAGTCAGGGAGGCCCGAGAGGCGGTGATTTACCCTGTGGCGGATGTCAGCGGTTCGATTACATATTCTAACGATATACTTGTGCTTGCTTGGTTTTGTAATACAATATCTAATTAAGCATAACTTTTCCCCATTTTTCGACATCCATTTATTAGTGCTTGAACTTTGTACACAATATTTTAATATTATTAAAATAACTATGCCCTCCCATTGACCTGACAGTCTCTGAGTAGACTGATCCTGGCTGTTCATTGAGAAAGACCAGCTTTCTAGGATAGCTGAGAAGTACTTACTCTGTGGAGCTGTGTAAGCAGTAGCAACTGTTTACAACTTGTTACAGACCCCTCCTAACCGTTCTTAAGACATTATCTAGGGAGCAGTTTTCAAGGACCTTTCAGAGGACCATCAACATTTCAAAAGTCGAGAAGAAGTGAAGAAGTAAAAAAAAAAAAAAAAAGAAGTACAATTACTACTGGCAGATTAGTAGAATGGAAAGGTAATCCAAAACTCCAAACAATGAAGTTGAAACCGTATTCTTTAGAAGAACCAAAAATATTTGGCATCATCATTTGAAAGGGGCCCTCCTGCAATTAAAAACATTATCTACAAATGGTAGTTTTCAGAGACCATTGTTTGGATTATGCATCATCACCATCACAAAACTGTAAAGTAAAAAAAAGAGGGGTGGATAAAGACAGATGATTGAGTGGCAGAAAATACAGGCTACAAGCAGGAGCAAATTATTCGAACCTTGAAGGTGAACTTCCCATCGTGATCCACGTGACATTGGTACACACATGCATTTTCAGAATCCCAATCAATATTCTACATGACAAGAAAGAAGTCATTAGGTAGTCAGAGTAATTTCCAAAAGTAGCATTTCTTAGTGTAGCCAAAATTAAGAGAAATATGGTGCATTCATATACATATAACTTCTTTTAAATGCATTTGTAATTTCGTATATCAATTTTTGTAAATCCATAGTCATATATGAGTTTGTTGCCATACTATAAGCCCACCCAGTAACAATAAGCTATTTGACATCTTGGACAATGTAACATGTAAATGCACAATATTCACAATATAACTAAAACTATTACTTTGAAACATTACATAGCATTACCAAACGAGAGAGAGAGAGAGAGAGAGAGAGAGAGAGAGAGAGAGAGAGAGAGTTGACACGGACATGACATCAAAAAGACAGAGACTGAATGTCCTTTGAAAGAAGCTTGCATCTATTAATGAAAAGCAATCTCTGAAGTTATGGCCCTTGATAGAGTAGAATGGCATAACAAAATTCATGTAGCCAACCTCAATTAGTTGGGAAAAGGCTGAGATGATGATGATGAATCTTTTATTTCAGAATACCTTTCCTCTGCAATGCCCATGTTCCCACCTCAATTAGTTGGGATAAGGCTTAGATGATGATGATGATGATGTTGGGAAAACCGGCAGCGGAAGCGGAAGCCGAACGCGCAGAGTAATGTGAGATCAAACGAGAAACACAATGAAATCAATCACACACAGGCATTCACTACGAGAGACTCCGAATTTACGTGGAAAAACCCCTCAACGGGTAAAAAACCACGGCACAAAGCGATCCACTATGAATAACAGAAGATTACAGAGATGACAGCCCACAAGCAAGGAAAAACAGAGAAAACCCCAAGTTCACTATCACACACACCTCTCCCCTCTTCCTAACATGATTAGGAAACCTTAGACTCCTTAGGATTGTTGCTAAACACGTTTACAACCCACTTAAATAGGTAGAAAAACTCAAAATAGCAACCTCTTATGCAATCCCGCGTGTTGCGCAAGAAACCGCGTAGGCGCTCGACCGGTCGCCCAACGCAAAAAACAGTCCAGGAAGAAACGATCCAACGCTGCCTCACTGCCGACCAGTCGCCCGACCAGTCAGAGCCCCCTGACGACCACTCAGCAGACCGGTCGGAGGCACAACAGAAACTGCACAGCCTTCTTCGTGCATCTGGGCCGGTTGGCCAGACCGGTTGCCCGACCAGTCTGGACGCCCAAATCACGTACCGTTTGAAGGCTCCCCAACAGATGATGATGATGAATCTTTTATTTCAGACCGCCTTCCCTCTGCAAATCCACTTCCTGAGCTCTTACATTTTCAGGAAGTGGAACTTTAACAAGCTTCCAAAGAAAGTTCACTTGAACAGTGAAATGGACAGCTTAGCAATTATACAAAAGCAAAAATCATAATGTATATCCTCACAAGGTTAATAGTACTGAGACTCACTTCTCAGTCTTAATGGGATAAGACGTAGCATGTAAATGATAATGACAGTTATCAAACAAGAAGTATCACCTTTCTTCTGTCTGTTTCAGGCAAACAATTCTGGCCAACTACTTCCCAAAGTTCTGACTCAAACGTATCCATTGGCAAGTTTTTGAGGCTTTCAAGATCATCTATAGACAACACAGCTTCTAACTCCTTCCTGCATGTGTGCATGCACACACAAACAAATGGGAGAAAGGATTAAACCAATTCCCTCTATGTCTCTCCACAATATAATTCCACAAATCCAAGGAACAGGATAATGGTACAGTAACAAAACAACTTGCATTAACTCACTTCCCAATATAGCTTAATATCAAAAATGCCTTCCTGAATTCAAGTTCTCCCAATGCCTGTAGATGGGGACTCATCTGTCTCTGGGACTTTTTCAGACCCACTGGAGACAAGCTAGCTTCATCTGTATTGGGCATTTTACAACTCATTGGAGACAATATAGCTTCATCTGAATTGGAGATAGACACTAACTCAGCTTAACTTAAAAACCAAAAGATCCTTTAGAAACTCCATATCCAAACCAAACATTACTTGAAATAAATCCAAATTTTCACCTATCCAGCATAACATTTTTGAAACCTAAAATATTACAGCAAAGCATCTTTTCTTGAACTATAGAGACCTTGTAAAATATAAGGGTAAATTTTGAAGAATTCATAATGCCAAAACAGAGCCAAACCTAATGAAATAACAAGATGCGTCGACATACATAAAAAAAATTCAAATTTTCCCAAAAAAAAACCTAAACTGTCAAATGCAAAAGCTTCTCTCTTTCCCTACTCTACCTACTACTTGCCACCTGCCGGCTGCTGGTACACATGATATGTGTGAGATCCAGGACTCTTGCCAGTTGGGACCACAAACAAAAATGCCCTGGCCTGAAAATCAGATGGATTAGGCACTTCTTGTCATTCGATTTGAGCACTGAATGCAGACAATCAGCCAAATTTTTTTACCATCCATTTTCTTCCAAATCTGGTGATTAGGGTCATCAGACTGTCCAATTTTCAGGTCAGGGCATATCCATGGTGGGATACAAGGAGGAAGCCAGTAGGATTCCTCAAAACTTTCTAACCTGATCAGGGGTATTGTACCAGGAGTCCTGGCAGGCACCCATGCCGGTGTGATCAACATGTGCAAGATTTCAGCCATTCATCATGATGGCCCCACAATTGTTGTACCAGGCTAAAAAATTAAGTCATTCCCCTAGCAGGTTAGCCATACATATACAAAAGCATGGACATCTCAAAACATCACGCAAAATGTCCACACTCAACATGAGCCTGGCCCGCGAGATGAGCGGACAGTGAATGATTTTTAGGCCAGGAAGCATATGATGGAGCAGATATGATGAATGGCCCGGATGTCACGCACATGCAACATCTTTGTACCCATACCCACAAGTAGCATTCAGTCGACATGTCTCCTCTTCCAGAGTCACATTCAAGAGAATAAATAAATAACTAGAGCATAAATTATATAATGAACTTACTGTTATATTTCTGAGGTACAGAACAAGAACTCTGCAGGCCTGGAGAGCAAAAACTCTCTTTAGCAGATTCTGTCTGGAACTCCTTTTCCGCCATCTGGATGATAAACGCGGTCAGATTGTGAATCTCCGGAGAATTCAAGATCTTCTTTAGAATATCCAAAGACGGCCCTTCTCCGAGCAAATAGAGCTTTTCCAGAGCCATGGGTTCGGGCTGAGGCAGCGAGTGTTCTTGGCAGATTCTGTGCAGCAATTCCTCCACGGATGGAGGGAGAGAGGGAGCAGCCATGATCGATTTGAGATCCAGGATCGTCCCTGCAAACCTGCAAAGGGCATGGGAAGGGTTGGAGCTGGGGTTTTGAGAATTTGGAGATGAGAGCAAGGAGATTGCATTGTAAAATGAGGTTTCTTGAAAGAGTAATGGTAATTTCAAGATTTTGGAGTAAAGATTGTGAAATTCAGAGAGATAAAGAGAGAGGCGTTTTTTGAGTTCTATTAACGTTCGGGAAGTAATTCCCGCGCTCCGATTCGGTGATGGGAAGCCAACCGCTTCGGTACGGTGCGCGCTGAGTACGCAAGAATGAAGTTTGCTGCAATGCATGCAGACATATTGCTGTTTTTATGCAGCGACTGTAGTTGTTTGGATCTGAGATCGGATCGGGACCTCTTTGTATGATGGGCCTCACCGTAGATGGTGGATACCCAAAAATGAACTAAGATTGGAATAATTCAATCCTTTAATCAGTTAACTTTGTCTTTTAATATGGACCGTATCCTTTAATCATTGTTTCGTAAGCCGTTGATGCCATCTTGATTTCTTTTTATTATTATTATTATTATTATTATTATTTTGCAATCCACGTGAGGCCCAATACATGGATGGCTTGGATCATTGCAACTGACCCCAGATCCAAGACTACAGTCCCAACGTAAACAATTGAAATTCGTGCTGAGACGTACCGTAGCAAACATCAGAATGAATAGTGAACTTATCACCTACATTTGAATGGCACAATTTGTGGCACCGTACCATCTATACGGCCAAATGCCAATTGCATAGAACATCAGTGTCCTTGAAACGGTGGTCCCGCCCCAAAGATCACCAGACCCAAAAATCAAGCCAAGTCCGCTGATCCGGTGGGCCAAATCGTTAAAATAATGGAGAACCATCTTATTCAACATCCCAGCGTGAGTCATCCTGATTTACGAGAATTACGATCCTAGTCCCTAAATATTGGTTCTAACGTTTTCACGGAACTGATTTTAGACACAAATGTCACGTTGGAAATGAAGATTGTACTGAACCACAACTTATGGTACCATGTCCCTTAGGTGACCAGATTTCAAGATAAAAAACCGTAATCGGGCGATGTGGGGGACCCACCGTAATATGCATTTGGGGCCACTGTGATGGGTGGACGACATCCAATTCATCTAGTTCGTGCATGCTTTGATGGGATAAAAGTAAAAAAAAAAAATCTAAGTCTTTTTCCAACTGATTTGACTATTTTAGTAGAATTTACCCATAAAAGCTAGGAAAAATGGCATGTAAACTACTTATACTTGAAACTTATATTAAATGTAAAATGTTTACAGCTTAAACTTTACCTGGCATCCAAACGATCCCTTAAAATTTGGGCGTACATGCAAATAAGAAGAAGAAGAGTTTTTTACTAACCACAGAAGTAACTCCTTTGAGAGAGAGAGAGCTCTTGTTACTTAGCCAAGCAGCAATGAGAGAGAGATAGAGAGAGGGGTGAAGAAGTGAGGATTGAGGAGAGGTATAAATAGGAAGAAGAAGGTGGTAAACAGAGGTCGAGGTTGGGACGTATACCCCTGCTTTTGTTGCTTACCCAAGAAGCAATGAGAGAGAGAGAGAGAGAAAGGAAGGAGGGAGGAAGGGAGAGAGGGAGCTCTTTACGCATTCGAAACTACAATGGCGAAGGAAAAGGAAATGATACGATAGAAGTCTTCTCTACCCTCATGGGATGGAACAGAGCATAGGCGTGGCACGCAAGACATTGGATCGGGACCGCCTACTTAATGGGCTCTGCCTTGAATGGTTCAAGATTCGTAAACCCAGTAAATAGTACAATCCTATCATTCCACTCGAAACTCTATTGTTTACTATTTTTCATCCAACCGTCCAGTTATAGGCCGCCAAACGTAACTTTGCCACTGTTTTTGTTGCTTAGCTAAGAAGCAATGATAGAGCGAGAGAGAGAGGGAAGGAGAGAGGCAGGAAGGAGGGAAGGAGCTCCAAAAGGACGTTGGAAAAGGAAATGATACGACAGTCTTTCCGACCGTCATACGATGTAGCAGAGCATAAACGCCGCAGAGAAGACAGTGGATTGGGACCGTTCGCTTAATTTTCTTGATGGTTCATGATTCGTAGACCACTAAATGGTGGGAGCGGATTAGGTGTTACCCTTACCGTTGGGCCCACCTTGATGACGTGTTATATATCTATACCGTACATCCATTTTTCCAGGCCATTTTAAGACGTGGCCTCCAAAAATTAAGCAGATCCAAATCTAAGGTGGATCACACCACTCCATCCATCTGTTTTGCCAGCTTATTTGGAGGGAATTTTCTCAAAAATGAAACAGATATAAATTCGAGATGGACCAAACCACTAGAAACAGTGTTTATTGAATAAAACAGTGGACTCGAGGAAGTTTTTAATGGTGAGTGATCGAGTCCACCTAAAATTTTTATCTGATTCATTTTTTGAGGGCCATGCTCTAAAATAAACTGGAAAAACAAATAGGCAGCGCAGATATATAATGCATACATCGAGGTGGGTCCTATGGTCAGCTACGTCAGGTCCCACCACGTGGCTGGTTGTGTCGCAGCCAAGTCGTGCTCCACTTTTTTATCATTATTATTATTGGTTAGTGCGTACACCCCACTGTGAGTACACACACCTATTAGTCAGGGTGCAATGTTAGCCACCCCTACTTGGGAATCAGATACCAGCTCACTCTCCCACTTGAGCTATGGATCTGAGTGAAAGTCGTGCTCCACCTAAATGTCAACTGGTAACTATTTTTCAATCTTCCATCCATTATCAATCGTACAGTTTAGGATAATCAGTTTATTGTGAATTTTTTGTCCATCCAGAGTGGAAATCCACCATTTGTACGTTCCTGATCTATTTATCAGCCTGCCACGTGGAAGGCAAAAATGTAATGGGTAGCTCTTCTTCTCGGGACGCGGTTAGTGACCCCAATACCGGCTAGCTAGCTGATGTCAAAGCGTGCTGTGGGCCCAGCCATGTTGAATCTGTTTTATCCACGACGTCCATCCATTCTATCAGCTCATTATAGGGCACGATGCCAAAAATGAGGCAGATATAAATCTAAGGTGGATCACACCATAGGAAACAGTAAAGATTGAACGCTAACCATTGAAATTGAATACTTTTTGGGGCACAGAAGTTTTGGATCAAGCTGATATTTATATTTTTCCTTCATCCAGGTTTGTGTGACCTTATCAACAGATTGGGTGCTAAATAAACATTATAGTAGTCCTTAGGATTCAGTTAACATTGTTTAACTATGGTGTGGTCTACCTGAGACTTGGATCTGCATCATTCTTTGACTCGTGCCTTCAAAGGTGAGCTGAAAAAATGGATGGACAACGTGGATAAAATACATTCAATATGGTGGGGCCCACAACACCTTGACATCAGCTAGCTGGCAGTGATTAGGTCACCTACTTGTCTTATTTAGGGCCCCTTTGGATTATAAGTTACTTAAGATAAGCTACTTATTTGATAAGTAACTTATCTTGATTTCTACTTAATTACCAGATAAGCATGTTTGGCAAACAACATAGTTATCATCCAAAAAGTATAAATTAAGCATGTTTGGTTTCCAACATCGTAAGTAATCATCCACTAATGTGAGCCATCCATCACAGTGGGACCCTGCTTTGGATGTGGGCCATTTACCAATAGGGTCCAATCTTTAATGTGCACCATTCATTAGGTAGGGCACACGTTTGATGTTAGCCATCCATCATGTGTGGCCCACCATCAATGTTATTGTCTATATGTGGGGCCCATCTTCAATATCCGCTGCCCATCATGTGGTGTCCACCTTTGATGTGGCACCATCCATCAATTGGGCCTACCTCCCATGTGGGTTGTCCATCATGCAGAGCCCGCCTTAAATATAGGCCATTCTCATTAGCTCGACCTTTGATGTGGACCATCCATAATGTGTGGCCCACCTTGATGTGGATCATCCATCATGTGGAGCCCACCATTATTAATTACCCATCATGTGGAATCTACTTTTGATGTGGACTGTCCATCATGTGAGCCCCACCTTTAATGTGGAGTCATGGGCCATCCATCATGCAGGGCCTACCTTGGATGTGGGCAATTCATCATTATGACTTAACCTTTAATGCGCACCATTCCTTTTCCTCTCTTTCACCTCGCTATTTCTCTCTTTATATACATGTGAAAAAGTACCAAAAAAAAAACTAAGAGTATTAGGTGTAGAGGTGGGCACAAACCAAGCCAGCTCGAAAGCTCGGCTGGGATTGGTTCGAAAAAGCTCAGCTTGGATTGGTTCGAATGGAAGTTCAAACCAAACCAAGCCTCCGAGTCAAGCTCGTTTGAAAAAACAAACCAAATTCAAACTAGGGCAGTTCCGGCTCAGCTCAACTCGAAGCTCGATTTGATTCTACTCGGTTTGATTCGGCTCGTACATTATAAGCACACTGTTTCATGTGGTGTGATCCACTTGAGCTTTGGATATGATTCCATTTTGGGATCATGTCCTAAAATGATATGTAAAAAATATGGATAACATGGATAATACATATACATGATGACATGGATAAAACATAATACATTTACATGAATACAAACGGTTCCCTTGCACTTGTAAGATTATGCTTGTGTACTTTTGTTTGGAAAATACTCTTACATGTCTATTTTGAAGTTGCACTCTTTTGAAGGATGTTAAACATCATAGAGTATGATATGTTTGTACTTTTTTTTTTCTAAGTTTTTAAATTCTTTTCTATTTAAGACTAAGGAAAAAAATAGCCACTGTCTGTTCGAACTCAGCCCGGCTCAATTCGAAAATTTCAACCAATCCGATCCCGGCTCGAACCAAATTTTTCTGGAGCAAACCAAACTCGGGCCGCATGGGTCGGCCCGAAACCCAAACCAAACCGATCCACAAACTACGGTGGTACAAAAACAAACCAAACCAAACTAGGGCTAACTCGGCTCAGCCTGGATCGTTGCCCACCTCTAATTAGGTGTAAGCGATTATGTACTTTTAGGTTAAAAAAAAAAAAGTTTATTATTAATTATCATAAACCAAACTTACTTATTTGAAATAAGTTATTTACTTCTGTCAGTAGAAAAGTAACTTATTTGGGGCATCCAAGCATGCCCTTAAAGAGAGGATTAGGTATTACCAGGGTAACACAGGGCCCACTTTGATGATATGTTGTGTATCTACATTGTTCATCTTTTTTTTATTTTTCAGCTTATCTTAGGATGTAGTCTCAAAAATTAAGTAGTTCCAAATCAGCAACTACCATTAAAAGCCCATCAGGGCTCACTCCAAGCACATCCTTAAAGTTCATTTTCCATCCAACCTAGGGTCAAAAATATCCCAGATGAAGGAAAAATATAAATATGAGCTCATCCAAAACTTTTCTGGTCTATAAAAAACTTTAAATTGTCATTCACTATTTTTCAAGTGTTTAACGTCCACTTGAGATTTGAGCCTGGTTAATTTTTGGCACACCGACCTAAAATGATCTGAAAAACAGATGTAATGGATATAAAAAAAAAAAAAAAAAAAATCATCAAAGTGGGTCCCACACGGTAAGGGGAACACCGGCTGTAACCCGGTTGACTCCCTTTTCTTTTCAGTTGATTTCCTTTTGGATGGACGCGGGTTTCCTGTAAGAAGTTCCTGCACTGGGATACTAGGTGGGCCACAGTAATGTTTGTGAGAAATCCACCCGGTACATTCGTTTTTTAGTTCATTTTAGAGTACTTAGACCAAAGATTCAGTGGGCCATACGGGAGGAAAAATTGAGGAAAGCGTTTTCTACCATTGAAAACTTTCTGGACTCCACCTTGATGTTTATATACCATCCAAACTGTTTATAAGGTCATTCCCACTGGAATGAAGTGGAATCACAAAAAAAATTAGCCTGATACGAAACTTTTGTGACCGCATGAATGTTTCAACGGTGATCACTAAATACCCACTGTTACCTCTCGTATGGCACACTGGAGTTTTGGATCCACCTCATTATTTGTCTCGTGCCCTAAATTGAACTCAAAAAATGGATTTACGGGGTGGATTTCTCACAAACATCACGGTGGGCCCCGCCTAGCATTCCAGCACAAGGAACTTCGTGGGAAAGGCTTTTGCAGGAAACTCGCGTCCCTTTTCGATTTATCCCGCCTCCAGTTTCAGTGAAACTTCAGGGAGCCATGCATGATCCTGAACTAGAGCGTGTACACTTCTCACACTTGTCAGCTAGTATGATATTAGAGAGATCCAAGCTGCTCATCAGACGTTCCATGTTGTATCAGATGAACCTTTTCTCAAAAAATATAGGCCTAATCTTATTAATGCTGCAAATGTGGACAAAGGAAATAAACGGTTGAAAAAACTTGAAAATGGTCCACATTGGATTTGGGTGTATAGCCCCTTAGATGGTAGTATAATCCTGGATCGACGGTGGGAACTGAGAGAAGCGAGTTTATCTCGCAAAGAAATGCCAGATTGCCACGTGTGCGAGTTCTAATAGGAAAATGCTTGTGTACTTCGAAGGTGCAAAAATCCACCGGACGCGGATCAGGTGTGTTGCCAACACCACCCCAGCGGTGGTGCGTCGATGTGTTTGGGCGTTGTACGGACCAACGTGATGTATACGTTTTATATCCACGCTGTCAATCAGTTTTCTTACTTCATTTTAGGGCATCAACCCAAAAATGAAATAGATTCAAATCTCACGTGGACCACACCACAGGAAAAAGTGGTGATTGAACACCCACCATTAAAAACTTCTAGTGTCAGCAAGAGTTTTGGATCAAGCTGATATTTGTGTTTTCCCTTCATCCAAGTCTCTGTGACATTATTAACAGGTTGAATGACAAA
The DNA here is from genome assembly GCA_003013855.2 of Liriodendron chinense. Taxonomy (NCBI): domain Eukaryota; kingdom Viridiplantae; phylum Streptophyta; class Magnoliopsida; order Magnoliales; family Magnoliaceae; genus Liriodendron; species Liriodendron chinense. The sequence goes on along the minus strand of PVNU02003892.1, from coordinate 4,040,170 downwards.
TAAACATTATGGTGGGCCCTAAAAAGGTTTCATCATATTCCCCGGTGGTGTTGTACACTTGAGCTTCGAATCTGCTTCATTTTTAGGTTCATGTAGTAAAATAAGTGAAGTGAGCTGTAAAAACAGATGGACGTCGACGTAAAACACATGTATTGTGATGGGTCCCACAGCGCCAAACACATCAACACACCACTACTAGGGATGGTGTTGGGCAACACCACCTATATCTACGACCAAATCCACCCCATCCATCAGGTGTTTGCCGTTTTCCTAAGAATCAGGCTGATTCAACTCTTAGGTGGCCCACTGATAAACCTCTAAATTCACACGATATGGCCCACCAATGTTTCCAAATACTTTGGCTAGCTTTTGGATAATTCTTTCTTTATGTTGAGGCAACTCGATGAATGGATTGGATGGCGGGCCGTGTACAAAAATAATGGTGGGCATCCCATCTCAACCGTTTCCTATGATATGGCCCACCTGAGGATTGGATGATCAGATTTTTGGGTTATACAGGGAAATGAGATAGCATACGTCGTGGATCTTAGGAAAGTTCAACCCTCATGCTCGGAAAGCAAACGTAACCTACCGCGAACCTGGCACGTCGCACTCCTCGATGGCTACCGTTTGAAAAGAGAAATGTGATGTAACTGCAACTTTAATTTTCAACTTCTAGGGCTGTTTGTTTTCATTTCCCCGGTGGTAAACACATGTAAACAGGGCCACCTAACTACAAGTCTAATTTTAAACTTCTAGGGCCAATGTTAAATAAATAAATAAATAAAAATTTTATAAATAAAAAATATATAATTAATATTGAATTTATATTCCGGTACCTTTTTTAAAAAGCTAATTCTAATATTATTATTCCACTACCTTCTTTTCCTTTAGCTTTCTTAACGGCCAAGTTCAGTCCAAATGGTCAGCAGCTCGAGTGGTCCCACCATGATCATTATATAAAATCCAACTTGTTAGGTGCGTCACTAAATCTTAGGCGGCTAAAAATCAACCTCATTTGTTATTAGGTTCACCACATGATTGAAAACAATGTACAAGGCAACACGTATCCTCCAAACTATTTCTCTTAGTGTGGCCCTACTCAAATCACGAATGGGCTGAATTTTAGGACCCAATCATATATTATAGTGTGGCATCTAATGATTTAAGTGGATTTTATATAATCATCACAGTAGGCCATGTGAAAATTAAGGGCAGCCATTTCTTTCTAAACCTTAGGCCATGCAAAAACTAAAGGCGGACACCTCTTTCTAAACTGTTTTCTTTGGTGTGGCGCCTATTAGAAGAACAAGTCACCTTAACATTTTGGCCTATACCTAAAGTAAGATCACATAGAAAGTAAAGGTGGACGCTTCTTTGGTGTGGCGCCCTACTAGAAGAACAAGTCACCTTAATTTTTTGGCCTGTGCCTAAAGCAAGATTATACATCTGATGGTTGATGTGGGTTTCACATAAATATCACCTTGAGCCCCACCAGCAACTATTTCATAAGGCCCCATCTATCTGGTTTGGAGCTTCCCTAGAGATCTCCATATTGTTCATCCTATAAAAGGGACCCCGGCTGAAAGACTTTTGGTCTCTTGCATCATGCCATTTTCTTCAAAAATCAAGTGGCCTTCAATCTTGAAATTGCTAAGACAAGTGGTTAGAACAAAGGTCCCGGTCCATCCAGTGGATGGTTCCCAACTCATTAAATGCATGGGACATCCAACATGTTCAATAGATTAGACCCACTATGAGGAACATTGTGCAATAGGTCAGCCGTATCCAATAGTCAAGTGGACTGAACTTGTATTTAATTTGCTATTTATCAATGGCTATGTACTATTTTCTATTGTGTAGCTCACTTGATAAGTGGATAGGGATAATGTTTGCACCTGGTGATCATTATGGTGGGGCCAGCCTATTAGGTGGATTGGAGGTGACTAGGACTTAACCAAGTTGGAAGTTATCTACTAGGTAGACCATAAACTATAGTCCAATTCGTTGGACCTTAGACATTAAGAAAGGGCGCCCATTCTTGATTTTGATGAGGCCTACTATGACGTGCATGTATAGACACTTCACCCAAAATGAAAATAAACAACTCTTCTACATTTAGGTAGGCTTCAATAAAAACATTTCTATTGTGACTTAGGAATCATAAAAAGACTAGAGTTAAGTAGAATGCATTTTTGGCAAGTTCTAGAAATAACTAACATACCCCATATTGGTAGGTCAGATGCCTGATCAATCCGATGTTAACCATACCATCTGAACTTTTTGAAGGTTCGAAATGTGCACCATTTCAATAAAACCATCTCCGGTTGATCCAAAAGGCCTTAAAAATCCAAATGGAATGGATGAAAAAGGTCCCCCAACACAACTCAAAAATGATTAATGAATCGAATTGGTGGAATCTGTTGCGCAGCACGCCATCAACGCCGGTGAACCAGGATCCAATCTCAGGTCTCACCCACAAACAATAATCAGGAAGAAATATAATCTAAAAGCAGAATCTAAACAAACCAACAATCTATAAGACAGATTTTATGTGGAAAAACCTCAACAAGAGTAAAAAACCATGGGTGCAAACTTCCACTATAAAGAAGACAAAGTTACAAGCAATACACTTACCTTCTCTGATACTCCCATGCACAGAGATGGCCCTTTTTGCTAACCTCTTGCCTCTTTCTCACCTTGGACATATAAAAACCATAATCTCATTGCCTAATCCCGGATTACAACCCTTTTTTTATAGTAAAACCCGAAAATAGAGCACAAAATAGGAAACCCCGCACTTAACTTCACGGCCGGTCAGGCACCCAGTCAGGCTTGGTCGAGCGCCCGCCCAATGTTAAAACAGTCCAGCGAGAAACGAGAAAAAATTTCTGAATATCGGGCGCCCGGTCCACTTGACTGTCGGGCGCCTGACTAATCCCAGAACAATCCAAAGACATAGTCTCTAAAACATGAACATCGGGCGCCCGGTCCACTGACCGTCCAGACACTCGACCATACCTTGGTGTGATTGGCTCCACACTCAACAATCTCCCACTTGGAGACACATTACCACACGATCCTTCATCTTCTACATCCGAAGTGCACCTCTCCGTCTTCAAGCTTGAAGACCAATCAAAGCTGAACAGAGCTTCAGCTTCTCTTGTGTGACCGCCTTGGTCAGCATATCTGTAGGGTTCTCACTTGTATGAATCTTCTCTAGAGCAATCAATCCATCTTCCAGTAACCAACGTATGAAGTGATATCTGATGTCAATATGCTTGGTCCTTAAATGAAAAGTTGAATTCTTAGCCAAATGTATTGCACTCTAACTGTCACTGTACAACTTGCAATATACTTGCTTCTTCCCCAACTCTTCCATAAAACCTTGCATGCACACCATCTTCTTGCACGCTTCTGTGGTTGCAACATATTCTGCTTCCATTGTACTGATGGATACTATCTTTTATAATTGAGAAACTCAACTGACTGCAGCACTACCCAGAGTAAAGACATACCCTATAGTGCTCCTACTATCAATATCCCCTACCAAATCTGAGTCGACGTAACCCTGTAGCTTGATTTTCGATCCTCCATAACACAGCCCTACATCCACAGTACCTAATAGGTATCTGAAGATCCACTTCACAGCTTCCCAACGTTCTTTCCCAGGGTTGTTCATGAACCTATTAACAACTTGCACTGCTTAAGCAATATCTGGCCTCATGCTCACCATAGCATACATGAGGCTCCTTATAGCTAATGCGTATGGGACTTTAGCCATGTAGTCGCGTTCTTCCTGCCTCTTCGCACCTTGCTCCTTAGAAAGCTTGAAGTGGTTGGCTAATGGAGTGCTAACCGACATAGCACCTCCCATACTAAATCGATCAAGTACCTTGGCTATCTACTCTACCTGTGACAAAACTAGCTTCTTGTTTTTTCTGTCATGCTTTATCGTTATGCCTAGGATTTGTTTTGCAGCTCCTAAATCCTTCATGACAAATTCTCTAGACAGCTGTCTTTTGAAATCTAAGATGTCCTTCATGCTTGATCCGATCACAAGCATATCATCAACATATAGAATAAAGATGATTTACGACGTATCAAACTTCTTCAAGTAGCAACAGTGGTCTACATGACATCTCCTATATCCGTTTCCCAATATGAAACTGTAAAACTTCTTGTACCACTGCCTCGGGGCCTGCTTCAGGCCATATACACTCTTTTTCAGTTTACACACCTTGTTCTCCTTTCCTGGTGACACGTATTCTGTCGACTGATGCATTTATATCTCTTCTTCAAGGTGTCCATGAAGAAAGGTTGTCTTAACATCTAGCTGCTCTAAATGTAGATCCTTTTTACCCACTATACTCAAGACCATGCGAATCGTAGACATCTTCACCATTGGTGAAAACATTTCAGTGAAGTCGATACCTACCTTTTATTGGAAACATTTCACAACCAGTCTGGCCTTGTATCGCTTCGAACCATCGTGCTTCTCCTTCAATCTGTAAACCCACTTATTATGAAGAGCTTTCTTACCCTTAGGTAGAGTGACTAGCTCTCACGTACGATTGGACTCAAGAAAGTACATCTCATCATCTATGGCTTGCTCCCACTTAACCCGTGTATCTAACTGTAATGCTTCTTCAAAATACTCTAGTTCACCATTAGTCTGTCAGTAGTAGATAATGTAAGGAAGGTGAGTATCGGACCTTGGGTCTCCTCTCCTGAGTAGACCTCCTCACAACTGGTGTCTCCGGCTCTGCCATATCATGCTCCTATGCATGCTCGTCCTGTGGCACTGTGACACATGTGTCTAGTAACTCTTCGAACTCTATGACTTCTTTCTCACCGGCCTTGTTCTACTTTTGCTGCAAACTATATTTATGCATCACTTTTTCATTGAAGACTACATCATTGCTTTTGATGATTTTTCGGTTTTCTGTGTCCCAAAACCGGTAGCCAAAATCATTCTGCCCGTAGCCTATAAACATGCACCACCTGGACTTCGCATCCAGCTTGTTTCTATACTCTGCATCAATGTGAACATACGAAGTGCAACCAAACACTTTTAGATGTGTAAGGTTCACTTCTTTCCCAATCCACGTTTCTTCTGGTATCCCACCATCCAATGGTGTTGAATGACTTTTATTTATTAGATATACGGCAATATTCACAGCATCTGCCCAAAAAGTCTTGGGCAACCCTGCATGTAGCCTCATGCTCCTGGCGCACTCAAGGATAGTCTTGTTAATGCGCTCAGCCGCATCGTTCTGCTGCGGTGTCCCTGGAATCATTTTCTGATGTTTAATCCCATTTGCTGCACAATTCTCCTCAAACCTCTTATCACAAACTCTCCCCCATTATCCGATCTGAGACACTTTACAGTTTTACCTATCTCATTTTTTACCATAACCTTTCACTTCTTAAATACATCAAATATATCAGACTTGTGCTTTAAGAAATAAACCTACAGTTTCCTACTAGCATCATCAATGAAAGAGACAAAATAACGTGAACCATTAAGAGATGATACCAGTGCCGGTTCCCACACATCAGTATGTATAAGCTCCAATAGATGCGTCTTTGGAATGTGTCATGTCTTCTTGAAGCTTACTCTTTTCTGCTTGTCATACACGCAGTCCTCGCAGAATTTCAGATCGATAGACTTCAACCCTGGTAGCTTCCCTTTTGACAATGGCACTTTCATCCCCTTCTCACTCATATGTCCTAACCACTGATGCCATAACTGCCCATTCACTCCAGTTGATGCAACTGCGAGTGAACTGTATGATCCGGAAGTCACATATAAAGTAACTTCCTTCTTGCCTCGAGATATCACCAAGGCACCTTTTGTGACCTTTCAGGAATCACTAGTGAATGTCGTTACATATCCAGTATCGGCCAACTGCCCCGCTGAGATCAAATTCCGCCTCAAACTCGATACATGTTTGACATCCTTCAATTTTAAGACTGTTCCGTCTTTCTAACTTAAGTGAACGTCTCACATGCCAACAATACTACATGGCTCATCATCACCCAGGTAGACTCTTCCGAAGTCACCTGACACATAATCACGAAGAACTTTTTTCGATGAAGTGGCATGAAATGAAGCACCCGAGTGTATAAATCAAGACTCATTTCGCGCATCAAGAGACAAGATCAACGCCTCTATGTCACTCTCCTCAAATAGATTCATTGAATCCTTCCACCTTGAGAGCTTCCTTCTTGTTTCTTAAGCACCCTGCAATCACGCTCCATATACCCCTTCTTCCCGAAATGCCAACACCCGTCCTTGTCTTTCGGTCCCTTGGACTTATTTCTCGACTTAGAATGCCCGTGTTTATTGCCTCCTTTATTTGAAGATCTTCATATTCCTTCAATATTTAAAGCATTCCCTAAATCCCCTGAAGCTCCCGATGCCTTCCTTCTAAATTCTTCACTGAGAATTAGACCAACTACATCATCGAATTTCAACTTTATAGACCCTGAAGAATTACTCACTGTAATCACCAAACCATCGCAACTGTCTGGTAAACTGGACAAGATCAATAACGCCCTAACCTTGTCATCAAAAGTGATGTCAACGGATTTCAATTGGCTCGTGACTGTATTGAACTTGTTTAGATGTTCGGTCACGCCCCCACCATCTGACATCTTCATATTGAATAGTTATTTCATAAGATGAACCTTGTTAGATGCCAAGGGTTTCTCATACATCATAGCCAAAGATTGCATTAATTCTTTTGTGGTCTTTACTTTGGATATATTGAAAGCGACGCTCTTAGACAAAGAGAGTCAGATCATTCCTAAAGCCTTCCGATCCACTAAAGCCCATTCATCATCTGTCATCTTCTCTGGTTTATTCTCTTTTCCTTCTAGAGGAATATAGAGGTCCTTCTGATACAGATAATCCTCCATCTGCATCTTCCAGAAGGCAAAGTTTGAACCATCAAACTTCTCAATTCTAGTTTTTCATTCTTCCGTCATCGCTCCCACTTAAATTAAACCAATAGCTCTTATACTAGTTGTTGCACAGCACGCCAACAACGTCGGTGAACCGAGATCCAATCTCAGGTCTCACCCACAAATGATAAATAAGAAAAAATATAATCTAGAAGTAGAATCTAAGCAAACCAACAATCCACAAGACAGATTTTACGTGGAAAAATCCCAACAAGGGTAAAAAATCATAGGTGCAAACTTCCACTATGAAGAAGACAAAGTTACAAGCAATACACTTACCTTCTCCGATGCTCCCATGCATAAAGATGGCCCTTTTTGCTAACTTCTCGCATCTTTCTCACCTTGGACGTATAAAAACCCTGATCTCATTGCCTAATCCCATATTACAACCTTTTTTTATAGTAAAACCCAAAAAATGGAGCACAAAATAAGAAACCCCACACTTAACTTCCCGGCCTGTCGGGCGCCCGCCCAATGTTAAAACATTCCAACAAGAAACGGGAAAAAATTCCCGAATATCGGGCGGCCCGTCCACTTGACCATCGGGCGCCCGACTATTCCCAGAACAATCCAGAGACATAGTCTCTAAAACATGAATATCAGGCGCCCAGTCCACTGATCGTCCAGGCGCCCGACTATTCCCAGAACAATCCAGAGACATAGTCTCTAAAACATGAATATCAGGCGCCCAGTCCACTGATCGTCCAGGCGCCCGACCATGCCTTAGTGTGATTGGCTCCATACTCAACAGAATCGCAACTCGATAAAATTATATACCAGCTAATTGTATAGCATACTTAGAAACTTCGGCCAACCATAACCCTAATCAAATTGCATTTTCCTGATGTTGTATAGGATGCCTTGGATTCTGTCTTTAATCTATTGTAGGTGCAATTCGATCGATCGAGAAATTCATGGGTCGACCAAAGCACGTTGTGATGTTTCGGTCGATCAAGGATTGTTTCGGTTGACTGAGCGTCTCTGTTGATATTTCGGTCGATTGAAAGTACGACCAACGGTTTATGCGATTTTGCGTAGGTAGGGAGTATTTAAGTCTAATTGTGATTAGGGCTTGTTAATACAAGTATTTTCTCTCTAAAGGCAAGGGTCTTACAAGGTGAGAGGGTTCTAGACTTTTGTAAGGGCTTGGGAAGGAATTTTCTCAACGGACTAGGGTTTTTTCTAAGTGTGCATCACAAGGAGAGATCCGGGTTTCGACTGTAATTAAAGAAGGTGAGTGGTGTAATCGAAGAAGGTGAGTGATTGGAGTAGATTTCTATCGCTTTGTACCATGGTTTTTTCTGTAAGGGCTTTCCACATTAAATACTTTGTGTTTGTGTGATTGCTTTGGTCAGTTATTGTTTATTCGATTGTTCTATCTTCATTAAACGTGCTTTCGCAAAGCGTATAGATTAACGATGATATTAGATCCGAATTTCTAATACCTAGGGTTGATCTAGAGTTCTTGAGGGCTTGGAAACACCTGACCTTAAAGCATCGAAAATCTAGGAGGGTCAAGCAGAAAGGGTCCTTGGGCCAAAGCTAAATCCTATGAAGAACAAATGGAGGCTACTTTAACCGACTTCCAGATGTGGGTGTAATTGTCTGCATTTATAACTCCGCACAGTAATTATTCATATCAGATCGTAGCTCATGCTAAAAATGGACATAGAGGAAAGGGCCTTGCTAGGCCTCTTTGCAGGGGTGGGAGATCCATTACTTTTATTAGGTGGTCCCTATTATGATGATGCTTGGGCCAAAAATTTTGGCTGGTCCATCGATCAAGTGGGCTGTATGCATATGATGAGAAATGGACAGTTAACTCAAATTGATCAATTGCAACATTGAACATACACTTGTAGTCCACATGCTGAATGGATCATCCTAATTTTTGGGAGAGGGAATATTCATGGTGCGATGACTGAAAATATGCTCACATGTGTGCTGCGCTCAGTCTTCTTCTTGGTGAGAACTCCTGATTTTTCTAGAGGAAGAGATTTTATTGATTTTAGTGTTTGGGTGACAATTGGACCAAAGGAGTAATACATGTTTATGGTAGATATTGTTCGATGAATTTCAAATTACCCTGAATGAATTTCAACCACCAGGAGATCTGTTTCTGTACTGTTGCAGCAAAATGTCATTGAAGATCAACCCATTTCACCTAGAACTGATGATGTTTGAGATGGATTACATGAAATGATAAACGATCACTTTGTTGGATGAATTATTCAATTCTTAGTAGCCTCTGCGAATGCCTGAAGTACTTAATTTTTCAAAATAGGTATTATGCAATTCTTGGCCTGAACCAGCAGTACAAACCAGCATTCTGTGAGTGTGATCTGCTTGCCATCAATCCATATGTTTTTCATAGGAGTAAAAGATCAAAATACCCTCGCCTAAAGCTATTTGAGCAAAGTAGTACATAAGTGAGGGCGTTTTGGGTAATTCCCATATCATTAGTTTCTTCTTCTTCTTTCTTCTTTTGTGAAGCCTATATATAGACGTGTGAGGGTATTTTCTTGGTTGTTGAAATTAGAAATATTTTTTTCTTTGGAGAAGTTCTCGGGTGTTTGTTGGAAGAGAAATAGAGGGGTTTTACAAGTGATATCTGGTAATCAGCTAGAGGAGTCAAAGGTTCATCTCATAGCCATGAACAATCCTCTACATCAGGTTGCACTACCCATGTTTATCATTTCCCTGTCCTGGCTATTTGGATTTATTGTAAGAAGGTTCTTTAGCCAGGCTAAATTGTTGGTACAAGGCTACGATGTTGATGGCGTTAGGAATTTGTTTGTGTGCGTATGTGTGTGTGATTTTTTATTTTTTTTAAATATGCTTGTTGAGGAACACAAGTTTGATGCACATTTCTTTTTATAATTGCTGGTCATAAATTTCATGAGACATTGATATGTTTGCTCTTTCATCCTTCTCTTTCTTTTTTGATGAATATCTTTTTGTTTGTTGTTTTTGGTTTAGAATCTTCTCTGTGTCTCTTCCAGGATCAAGATAGCTATTGGAAGATGATGCAGAAATTTATAGGTTCAGATGTTACATCAATTGTGACGCTTCCGGTTCTTATATTTGAGCCCATGACAATGATTCCGAGAGTGGCGGAGGTCTGTGCTATTTGCACTTTAAACCTGATGCCTGTCAATTTTGTGCAGTGTCTTCAGCCTTGCTTATCAGATATTGAGCACTATAGATTGTATTCTCCTCATAGATACTGGAGTACTCCCAATTGTTAGACCTGGCTGATGAATGTGAGGATCCCTACATGCAGATGATCTATGCCAGTAAGTGGTCTTCTCTGCTGTGGTGCTTACGAGTTGCATGCATGTATTATCTGGTGTAATGGAATATTGGTATTAGTCTGCGGCATGTACAGTCACATGATTTTGGGTCGATGATTCAATTTTGCATTTCATTTCATGTAATTGCTGCTTAATTTTGTTATTTAATTCAGTAACAGGTTACAAGCCACCTTCGCTCATTAATTCATGAGATTTGTTTGATACATCTATCTCTCAAATTGCTTGGGCTCATCCTTGTGTGTATGTTTGAAGTCGCATTTCTTCACTCATTCATATTATGCGTTTCGCTTTTATTTCACGCAAAATAAATATTCTTTTATTCACTAGAAGTTGTCAGTTAGAACTAATTGGAATGTTGGATTCCCCTCTCACATGACACTGATTTTATGTGCAGGTTGATAACTATGTGGAAGAACACGGTGAAGTGCCATCAAAAACTGGTATTCAAAGAGATTCCAGCATGAGGTTGCCATGGAGCTGAAGTGTCAAGGGCAATGCACACGCTGCAAGAGTACACATCTTGTGGGAAATGCAAGATGAGGAGTGGTGCCAGAAACTAAAGGCTGAGTATCTCTCCAAAGACATCGAGAAGAGGCTCAAATCTTTGCGGGAGGAGAGTGGAATGCAGGGGAATTGAAGTGCACTGAATGGTAGTGCTGTGTCAAGCTCTTCAAAAAAAAAAAAAAATCTGATGCATTTCATGGCAAGATGCAGCAGGAAACTAGTTTTTGTTCAATCTGTTGTGCTTTTTTTTTTTTTTTGGCTTGGATCATGGTGATTTGTAGCAGTTGAACTCTAGAAGGTGTTAAGGGGAGGATTGGCAGATGTTGTGTTTGTTTGTTTTTTTTTTTTTGGCTTGAATCAGGGTGATTTGTAGCAGTTGAGCTCTAGAAGGTGTCAAGGGGAGGATTCACAGACGTTGTTTTTTTTTTTTTTTTTTTTTTGTTCATAGCAGTTGAACACTTTCAACAAGGTTTATAGCTGTTGAACTCTGGATGGATATTAAATCAGTGATTTTTTTTCGTATCTACTTATTGGCTTATAAGTATGTTGTTTACCAAACATGCTTGTCTGCTGATTAAGTAGAAACCAAGATAAGTTACTTACCTGATAAGTATCTTATCTTAAGTAACTTACAATCCAAACGGGCCCTTAGCTAGCCTGAAATGTAATCAATTTCCTATTTCCCACCGCGAATGCTCCTAATCCATTCCTTGATTAGGTGGCCTGCACGTGCATGAACAAATAGACATTCAGAAAAAGGAAAAAAAAAAAAAATGAAAACCAACATATATATCAAAATGTATGTGTTGCATACATGTAGACTGTAGTGGAACCCCTGTAGACATGAAATGGGCCCGAATGAGGCTGAACCACCCAACCCAAAGACCAGCCCAAAAGTCGAACAGGCCATGATGAAAGTCGAACAGAAGCCCAGCCTGCAGCCCATGGGACGAGCCAATAAATCCAAGCCCGGTCCAAGGCCAGGCCAAAGCACCATCATACAAACCTTCGGGATCGTGCACACGTGCCATGCATGCTCGTTGATTGACTCTAAGAACCAAACTATGAATGATCAAAAGGTGTTGTCGCACAATTTTGGACAATGAATTTGGACGGCTGGGATTTTCCACGTGACCTTCAATCTGCGCGTCAGACCTCCTTCTGTCCGCCGGACCTACAAGGGAAAAGAGAGAGATGGCATGGGGATGTGCCGCTGTGCTGCGGGGAACTCTCCGATGCTTAACTCAGGTCCAGGAATAAGGAAGATTAGAGTTTTAAATCTTAGATTACTCATTACCTTTAAGGTGCAGACCCAATCTATATTTATAGAGGCTTGGAGATGATTTGGAGAGACGGATCCTGCTAGGATACATCGGTAGAGTCTCATTGGAAGAAAGATTCTCTCTCACGATCGTATCGGAGAGATCTTTCTAGAGAAGGCAGTAGATCTAGGAGTATTTGAACCTTCCGTAAATATCACATACCGACTCTAGGTGGTCGGTTGATCTTATACCGAATCTGGCTGCTCTGGGGCTAAGTTGGGTGTTCAGCCTATCGTGGTTGATCCTGGGTTGTCAACCTGTTGTATGCTGATCCTAGGTGGTCAACCTGTTGTATGCTGATCCTAGGTGGTCAGCCTCAACAAGGTGCGAGCTGCAGGACGATTTGTGGACCGGGCCATGGGGAATGGCCTTCCTCGTGGTTCGTGGGCCAGGTCCGGCTCGGTCGGTATATCTCCATAACAACAGGCATGCAAACGAAGTAGGTGAGATCAAGTGCCACCACAGGGTAATCTTCTTGCACATATTCTCTAGTTTGCCTTTAATGGCTTGTTTGGTGGTAACAAAAGTTTCATTTTGCCTCTCCGTGTGGATCAACTGAACTATTTGTGCACATTGAAAACTTAGATCTGCCTAGTTTTTAGAATCATGTCCTATTATGATCTTTCAAAAGAGAGAGATGGAGTGGATTTGTCAAGGACATCTCTGTGAGGCCCACTTAGCCCCGGGTACAAGCATATCTCTGTGACTATGCCCAGGGTCAGGCAATCCGCTTCCGGTATAGATAGGGCATGGATCACTTTGTACAACTTTGGCAGAGGTAGATACTACAGCATTTGAGAGGCACAATAAGGTTGAGCATTGCTCAAGTGGGAGACTAAGTGAAGAAAACCTCGTTTCAACATTTGAGGTCTTGGCATCGAATCCCAAGGGGGATGGCTAACGTTGCCGTGTGACTAACAGTGTGGGTGGGTGTACTAAACAGTGTGGTGAGTATTAACCCCCCAAAAAAAAAAAAAAAAAAAAAAAAAAAAAAAAAAAAAAAAAACCAGCACTGCACTGCTCATTTGCTGCACTTCAAAATGGACAATGGCACTGGCAAATTGGCATACGTGGCACATGTATCATAATATGAACAAGAGAAGCCCTATGAAGGTCAACAATCTTTTGGACAATTTTTCCCTATATTATTGGCTTATTTGCATCTAAGTAATCACTAAACCCTAGCAAATGGACTTAACTTTTACCAACTAGTAGAGGATTGAACTTCTGTGAGTTTCTAGCTAGTGGCACATTCTCAGCTCTGAGATTGAAGGTGATTCCTAGCAAAAAATCAAATCATTAGGGTCCTTACTCATGCTTCATGGTTGACTCACAAGAGTTTCAACACGAGGTCATGGGTTCGAGTACCCATTGTGGTATAAAAAAGCCACTGTAGTGTCAAAAAAAAAAAAAACAAAAAAAAAAAATCATTACTGCCAAGTCTGCTGCCTATACAGAAGTAACTTTTTTGCTCGTCACCCCTCCATTCAATATAACTCTATGGCCTGTTTGGTGTATGGAATTAGGTAGTTGAAATTGCATTGTCCTGTGACAATTCCATCCAGCGTTGTTCCCAATGGGAAGATTCAGATTAATTCCAGTATTGTATCATCCAAAGCCAATGGTAGATATTGGAGGATTTCTGGCAGATTTGGAAATTCACTACATTTGTGCGTCCCAGGTTGATGCATGTGTTTTATCGATACCGTCCATCCATGTGCCCTTTAGGCGTGACATTCAAGTTGCATTTGTATAGGTGACCACCATCAATTGTGAAATGTGGCCCGTTGATTACAATTCTATAGTCCACGAATTGTAGGCTTCACTTAGGGCGTGTTTATTTTCATTTCCCTTGGGCAAATGCAGGTAGGTAGGTAATTATTACCATTTACCTTATTTGATAGGAACCAGTATTTCCTCCTAATAAAAAGGGTTTGACAAGGATCCACATACAATTGTGGGCCCCATTGTGATGTCAATGAGATATTCATGCCGTCCACCCATTTTACCGGAACATTTTAGGGCACGAGCCCAAAAATAAGGCAGATCCAAAACTCAAGCGGCCCACACCATAGGTAATCTTGGTCGTCAAAGATTTTTAATGGTAGGAGTTCAACCCACTATTCTGTGTGGCGTGGTTGACTTGAGCTTTAGATTTGCCTCAATTTTTTGCGCATGCCCTAGAATCACCTCGCATAATGGATGGACAGAATGAATAAGCCACATGTATCATAGTGAGCCCCACAAAAAATTGCATTCTCCTCGATTTCAGTGCACAAAAAGCAAATTGTCAATTGTCATTCTTGAAAAACGAGTAGGTAAATCCACTGTAATTAATCATTACCCATTTACAATGTATTTACCGGATGGAAATGAAAACAAACACGCCCTTAATACAGTGTATTTCCCAAGGAAGAATTCGATCCCCAACGTTGGATTGGATGGTGAAAAATACCATGGTATTTCTAGACATGTAATCATTGTGCAATAATGGTGTTAATTCCACCTAATGCAATTCCATACCATTTAATCCCACAATCCAAACTAGTGCCTTCTTCCTTATACTTGACTGACAACTGCTATAGCTCTACCTTAATTACCATACTCACACATTTAGGATAAGTTAATGATTCTTCACTAATCCAAACTAATACAACATATGCCAGGAATTACAGAGATACTTGGAAACTACAAGAATGCCACTGATAATGAAATCAATGCCATGGCCGATATAATGCATGAACCCTACCCTCTCTGAATCACCTGATGCATTATGCAGAGCCCCATAAATACAAGCTATTTGTAACTTTTAAAAGAGACATAAATTACACGCTTAAAGTTGCATGTTAGCTCCCATCGATTTAAGGGTACAACTCAGCAGCACGGTGCGACTCCGGAAACACGCAAGTTGGTAATGGATATCAGTACAAAAGTTGTTCCTGCTGAAATGCCTCCTTTACTGCCATCGTTTTGAGGCTTTGGTTGAAGAACCGCTCGCTTGGCTGAGAGCGCTTTTTCTCGAACCTGCAAGTTAGAAGATTGTTGATGAGGGCATCTCCTACCAATGCCTGTCTCATTAAAATTTGAGGAATGATCCAGGGCTAGTGACACCAGATTCTGCACCAAGTGAACTGTCTATTTTTTATATGATGGTTTTCATTCATGGGGAGCACCTGAAAGGATCAGGTGTGCAAGCCCATAAACCTAGCAAGTGGCCTTACCAAATCGGACAACCAATCAATCAAAAGATCAGACAGATATGGCTTACATAAGGATCACTTATCCCAAAACCCACCTAGTTTTCGAAGGCAGTATATTCTTCTCAGGAAGTTCTGCTCAGTCTGAAGCTTTTAGGTGTGGAATGAAAATTTAACAGAAGGGTCGTTAGATCTAAAAATAGGAGGGCCATGTTTCTGTCATACCTTGAAAATTCAAATGTTTTAAGACTCAGCAACTTGGACCGACTTGTTCAGTCCTTAGTTGAGTTGTTCCAGATGAGTGACAGGTAGGACCCATGGTTCGGTAATCCAGACCATCGGTTTGTTGATTCACATCGACGCGTATCAGGACCGACAAGTCCATGTCTTAAAACCATGGACGCAATATGCCAAAGAATCAGGTCATGAGGAAAAGGATGGTAATAGAGGCAACAATACCACTGTATTATAAATTTGTAATAATAATAATATTTAAAAAAAAAAAAAATAGTGACAAGGATGACTTGCATTTTTCGTTTATATATTTATTGATTGTTATTGTTGTTGTTATTGCTTATTGTTGTTGTTATCAAATCTTAAGGTAGCTTCCAATGCTGGTTGCTATATTTTTTGGCTAAATTTTATATAATATGATAAAACTAAAATAGTAATTACAAAGTAAATTTGCTCTTTCATCCTTCTGAGACACTGAAGATTGGTGCCCCTGGATTTAGAAGTGTATAGATGTTTTCTGCATGTACAAGAAACAAACTGTTGATCTCGGTAGTTGGTAGGAGACATCCCATTTCTAGAGGAGAGATCTTGGACTCGAGTCCCACTGATAAACTGGTTAGAATCTGCCTACGTAATGACCTTCATCATAACTTGTCCGAGTGATGCAGGCAATGTGTTCCATAATGGTAACGGTGGCCGTAACGGCCACCAACATTACCGTTTCGATACAGCCCTTTTTTATTTTCTGGAAAAAAACTGTTACAGGAACATTACGGCCTGTTTTTTCTGTAACGGCTGTTATGACCATTTTGACCCTATAATATGTAACGGTTATGACCGTTTCCGTTACGTATCGGCCGATACGTAACCGTTTTGGGATACCTTGGATGCAGTGTTTGACCAAAAATGGAATTAAAAAAAAAAAAAAAAAAAGAATCACTCAGGTCATCATGAATCCTTGACAATACGACATTCTAAACCCATGCTAGGGCATGAAATCATGGCCCTTGATAGAGTGGAATGACAGAATGGGGTTCCTATAGCCAACCCTAATTAGTTGGGATAAGGCTTAGATGATGATGACGACAACTCGGATCAGAAAAAAACCACAATGATTTGGCAGTCTGATGAAAAGATAACCGAATGTTACTATGGACTGCACAGGGAATATGTTGAAAATGATAAAGCAACCCCATAACGCAGTGGCCCCAGACTGTTTTATAAGCATCTATGATCTTGGTCCGCGTATCCTTGATAGTACTAGCTTAAAATTGCCAAAAAGAAAGAAATAATATGGAAGTACTTACTTGTCGAAGCCTTTGAAGAAACCTTTGGAGGTGGTTGAGTAGGCGCGGCTTGTGTCGGCTTTGGTGGGGGTCGAGGAATTCGCGATGGAAGTTTAGTCCTGCATCCAGTAGTTCTAAATTTTCATGAATCAACAAGACGGCAATTACCAAAACAGAGAGTAGCACTTGGCTTCACATCAAGAAAATGTGAAAATGAAGGCACATAGGATTGCACAAAATGAGTGAACTTGATTGCTGGAAAATGAATTGAGAATGTCCAAGAATAAGAAGGTAATTCATCTCTTCTTCTGCTTCTTCTTTTTTTTGTTTTTTTTTTTGACAGGCTAAGGCAATTCATCTTATATATCCTGATGAGCACAACCTGCCTGGTTTTTTCTTATCCTGATTGGGGCAGCACCTTGTTCACTGCTCAAATGTCCCATGGACGTGACTGCTGCACATAAAGTGTGTGTGGGGCCAGCAAACTTCTATGCACTTGTGGGGTTGGCACGCATGCTGACTGCTGCATGTAAAGGTGCATGTAGACAG
Source organism: Liriodendron chinense (assembly GCA_003013855.2). NCBI lineage: Eukaryota > Viridiplantae > Streptophyta > Magnoliopsida > Magnoliales > Magnoliaceae > Liriodendron > Liriodendron chinense. The sequence continues at coordinate 4,022,795 of PVNU02003892.1, read as the reverse complement.
AGGAGGTGGGGGGTTGGGGGGGCTAGCAAACCTTTTATTAAAGAATAGAACATACATATAATAGCATAGCAAGCAATCTAACCTAATCTATTCAGTTATTGTGATGGAATCATAGTAGCATGCTGGGAGAAGTGGAGACTGGACAACTAGGGTAGGATTCAAGGGGTACAGCAAATATAGGGTTCCCTCTGCTAAGAATCAAAATTCCCGCTTCAGTTAATTACCCAAATAAGATATCTGTGTGAGCAAATGCACCCAAAGCCTTAAGAATACGAAAGTACTCACATTTTATCCATGCTGTCTGCCGGTTTTGCAACTTCAGGGAATAGGGTGAACTCAACAACACTGCCTATTGAGCCGTCAGTTTCTGTTCCCATGGAAAGGCCACCATCTGATATGTCACTTAGCCTCTCCTCAGAATCGCCATCACCGAAGCCCAAGAGATCAACATCTTCAGAAAAATCCTGACCCGCGTTCCCTAATGCAAGCCTTGATTGGTGCAAAAATTCCTTTTGGTGCCTAAAGTCTTCTTGAGACTGCTGAGAACTAGCCTCAGACTGCTTATCACTGTACTCGGAGCAGTTGTCTAGGTCAGAGCTTGCTTTGTCTGTGGGTACTGCTGCTCTCCCACTTGACAGTTTTCGGCTTCGGTTTGAGGGCCTACCTCCCAGGGAGAGCCTACTAGGGGAGGAAGGTGCCCTCCTCAATGAGTTTGGGCCACGCTTTTCACTAATTATGTTGGGGGACTGAGTTCTATTGTCCTTGAGCAGTTGCAACCGTTCGATTTCCTCGTCTTTCTTTGCAACTGTGTCCTTAAGGGATGCCACCTGCAGGGTCAAAGGGCATTCAGAAAATAATTATCAAATGAGCTCAGTCAGAGATAAAATAATAGAGGGCAGATTGAGATGATTCAGCCATGTTAAACAAAGAATGGAGACGGCTAAAGTAAAGAGGGAATGTTGATTAGGGCTGAAGGACGCAAAGTATTTCCTGAAATCACTTGAAATCCAAAACCACCAAATTGTCTCCGTTTAAAATTCCCATAAGAATTTTTCCATACTCTGTCGATATTAAAAAAAATTATAATAGTTATCAAGAAGATGGGGTCTATTCTTCTGAGAAGCAGAATATCCAAACCATGAAGGAATGATCGGAGAAAGTACCTGTTCCATCAATTCTCTAACATCCTTGCCCTCTTTGTTGCTCCGTGCAGCACCTAGCTCAACTCCAGAAACTCTCTCAGCAAACTTCAAGGTACTTACAGTCTCAGAATATGAGTCTACATCTGGATTGAGCTGAACAAACATGAGGGTCTTTGCTTGACCACCTGCATAGTGAAATGAATATGAAAATGTTTTGGACATAGAATGGGAACAAGAACAAATGCTAACAAGATTCAAGCGAAGACTGGTTCAAGAAATCACTCCCATCAGACATGCAAATGTGGTGCACGTGGAAGATCTGGGCCATGCACGAAATGCAACCCTCCATGAACATGCCATAGCCCAAAAATCAGGCTAGTCAATTCATCAGGCAGTCACATGTGTGTTCAAGTACCTTTTCAACCATTCCTCACACACTTACAGCTGACTCGACGGATAACCCAATCAGACGTTTGGGCCAGGTCGCGTTCAGTTGGGCCCCACTTAATGAATGAGGCGATCTTGCAAACTTGTGCCACATGGATCTGTGCCGTGAATCCCCTCTTCAATTCACCACGTATAATTAAAATTCCAAAGTAAATACCTAGAGAACTCTGAAGAACTTGAGTTAGCTTGCTGTTTCTGTATGGTACATGAGGGCTCTTTTGTGCCAGAGCAAAGATGACATCTCCAAGCGCAGACAGTGATTTGTTGATATGTTGTGCTTCCCTAAGCCTGTCTCCTGTTGCTTCAGAGCGATCGACTCTTTCACTTCCAGCAAGATCTACCAAATGAAGGGAACCACGCAATGCAGCACCGGTCTCCAAGTCCACACCCCGAACATGGACTGTGAGAACACTGTCCACATAGATCTTGTAAGAAATATAACAAACAATTATCTAAGGAGATCAAATACAAAAGATAAGGGGATAAAACCTGTGGGACCGGCTGCTTCTTTCATTAAGAGCAGTGGCACCTACAGCCCTGTTCATCTGTCCAATTTGCATTAATTCCAGTACATCTACAGTTGAGTTGACAGGATGCATACTGGCATCAGGGACAGCGAGCCCATTGGGTTGAGAGGTACTCCAAATCCCAAGTGTGTGCAAGTCAAAGGGAACAAAATTGAGATGCTATGTAATAACAAATTAAAAAAACTACAATATCGCTCAAAAATTAATTAAGAAACTGGAAAGCAGAAATGGATCTGGGAAAACACATCAACAGTTCTGCGGAAAATGTAAACAGTCAGTAAAGTTAGAAATTCCTGCCACGTGAAAATTCCAAATTGTTCCCAGAAACCATAAAACACTATTCTTAAACAGAGCAAAAATCAGAAATTTTAATCGTAGGATATCTCTTTTGTGAGCCGTCACTTGTGAGTAGATCACGCACTTGTTCATTATATATTTCAACCATTTGAACTCCAACTTCATACATAAAAGTGTTTCTCCTATTCCGAGAAATGTGGAAAAGGTCATTTAGCGCTCGGTAGTTGACCCCCCAGTCATCTTTTGATGATGCATCAGGCCCACTCTGTAAAATTTTGAAACATAATCAGATGCATTGTAGAACATCACTCGAACAAGAAAGCCACTGACGCATTAGCAGCTACAGAATGTAAGCAAAAGAGTGCATACCATAGTGTATGTTTTCCCGGAACCAGTTTGACCATAGGCGAAGATACATACATTGTAGCCGTCAAGAACAGATCGTATCAATGGCTGGGTGTCTAAAAACACCTCCTCTGTCAATATTATAAAAGGATAAGCATGAGAAAAATGATAAAACTATTTCCTAGAAGCAACTTGTTAATCAAGTACCCAAAAACAGGTATTAAATATATGTCTCTGTCTGTGTACACATTTAAAATAGAAGTTCGTGTGAACTACATAAAAATAAATAATAAATAAAAACATCAGACAAGCACAATCATGCACTATAAATATGATTGAGCCTAACAAGATCAAACATCTAATATAACCTATTCAATAACATTAGTGCAAAAAAGTTGTGAAAAAACAGAAATAGCAACTACAATTTAGTATAGTATAATTGGAGCAACTATCATCAGCTTTTATGATGCAAAGTGATAATGGTTGCATGTTTTGGTTTCTCCTCCTCCTTGAGAAAATAGGCAAAACAGTCTAGGGGATGGAGAACCAGTGATAGCTTCCTCATGATGATGCTTCGGTGACAGCTTCCATATGATTCTGCTTCAATGAGAGATTCTGCATGATTATGCTTTATTTATTTAGATTCTTTCTTTGCTACTTTGCAGTTGTAATGGAGATCCCTCCATCCCTGTTAACCAACCCAAACCCACTGTGTCTTTTGTATATTTTGCCATGCTGTTCAAACTTCTATTTTCTTTCTTTCTTTTTATAACGACAACCCAGTTGTTCATACTGTCAATTCAGAAGCATAACTCAGTTGAAACAGCAGTGTGAATTGGATGGACATGCTCCCATTTCCAGGGAAACACTCACAGTTAGAATCTAGCTTCTAGAACATAAGCAAGAGTCAATCTTATTTCAACAAATTATTGAAATTTTAATGGAGGTTTGAGATATTTTTGAGAGATAAAGGTGACCATACAAGTTTGGAAAATTCCAACTGGCACTAGAATGTGTACAAAAGAAACTACATATGACTAAAACACAGTTTAGTGAATTGGTATGAAGAATCCACTGATACCAAGCTAAGAGATCAGCTGATAAGGAGCAAGAATCTTATCAAAACTTTTAAAAAATAAAGATCATAATAGCATATTGGAGTCATTGTGTCCATACTAACCAATATTATCAATACCATGCTTCTTCTTTTTCTTTTTCTTTGTTTTGAAAGGCTCAATACCAAGATATAACTTAAACGGAAAACTATGAACTAATGAAGTAGCAGCATTCAAGACATGCAAGATGATTTGATGAAGCCATTCTAGGTATTTCATTCCCAAGAATTCATTTTCTTTCATTGGATCCGGTGCACTAATGTTGGCATGATCACATCCAAGTTTTGGGATGTTTTATGCCATATTTCTCATTAAAATACAAAATAAGATGGAATTGATGAATCACTCAGAGTCACAAAAAAGGAAAACTTTTGAAGAGGCAAACCTTGAGAAGCCATTGGACCAAAGACTTTATTAAACTTAAACATCCGGTGGCCATCTTTTCCTTGCTTGGAGGGATTTGTAACAAGCAACTCTCCATTCTCGCCAATATACTCTATTGTTGTGACCTTTCCAGTTTGACCAGGAAGGAATGGCCTTATCCGACAGTACACTCTAATGTTCCCTATCCACAAAAGCCCATCCAGAAATGAGCAAAAAAGATAGGAGAGATTGGTAACCTGGCAATATAATATTATTATGCTATATTGTAGCACCTTTTAAGTCTTGAACTTCATTATACAGCCTACGATTTTCAGCTAGGACCATATGATAATTTTCAGCCGCATCTATTAGTCCTTTAAGTTTTGTCCCTGCACGAGGTAGAGGTGGCAGAAAGTAAGAAAAAAAAAAAGGTGCATATATGTGTTAATTGCATCTACCACCCCACTATGAAAATGGGGCATCCCAGAAATGAGGCAGATCCAACCATCGAGTGGGCCACACATGAATTTGAAGGTTTTGGGTGATTGTCAATTATTTTCTATGGCGCAGCTCACCTAATCATTGTATCAGCTTGATTTTTGGGCATCCCATTTTTTATGTTGGAGTAGACTTGCTGGATGGGTTGGATGCCATACATACACCACAGTGGGCCCCACACTATATAACATTTTTGTACCCAATTGCAGATATTTTGGGACAGATTCCTCTAGCACCTAATGGTACACCCACACACACCCCACAATAAAAGCTTCAAATGGTAAAAGAAGCATGTACATCTTTTCTTACCCAAGCTGTTAAATTCTTCCCGCCAGCCCTTTTGTGTACTTATAACTTCTTTCTTGATGGACTTTGAAGCCACCCTCAGTTCCTAAATGGTTTTGCAAGTTCAACTACCTTACTTTGGATATAACAACCAAAACAATTGAGAATATGGTTAGTCATGGCATACCCGCAGAGCCTTGGACTGTAAACCTATGAAATTTTGGTAAACGTGCTCTTTCTTGTTCCAATGTTGGATTTTTGATTCTGAGATGACCTGTAGTTCTTTGGCCTTATTCCTTGACTCTGTTAGAAGGTTCTCAACTTCCTTTAACCTCTCCTCCAATGCCGCTTTAGCTTCCTTAGCTTTTGTTTCAAACTGCAAGCATTGTTCTTCATATGCTTTTTTAGTTATTTCTAATTCTTCCTTCTGTGCTAAAATTACAAGATCACTGTTTTCCTTCTCCTTCATCAATCTAACAACATCTTCCTCCCCAAGTTTCTTCCTCTCTTCCATTTTGGCCTTCTCAGTCTACAATGAACCAATAACCCATAATAAAAGCTGAAAAGGATGCAATTTCAAAACAAACAAATACAAATCAAATTACATGTCAAGTAACAACATAAACCCAATATGAATTGAATTTTGGAAACATTGCCTTGTGACATTGAGTTAATGCTTAACAAACTCTTGCAAGTCAATTCATCTATGACCAATTTCTACCTATATTTTATAGTGTTCCATACTTGCAGAAAAAAGGATGCCCCATTTACTTAGTGATGCGGACATCAGTGGTGCACCCTTTAGAGTGTACCAGAGGAGGCGACGTCGTAGATCGAGTGTTGGAGCAGACGAGTTGATGTGGATGGACGCCAGGCCCATTGGGCCCATTTTCTGACGCGTTACGAGTACGCGAGATGCAGGATCGCGCAGGAGCATCATGACCGCTGGACCATGGAGCGGATTTACATTTAGGCGCTTTTCTATTTATTTCCTTGTTTCTAGGCGCTTTAGTGTCGTTATTTACTTTAGGCGTTTTTATGTTATTTCTTTGGTTTTCAGGCACTTTAGTGCACTTTTTTTTATTTTCGTAGCTTATATATACTGTGAGAACCCTATTTCGAAATTATTGAATGAATAGAAAATTCGTGAGTTTCTTCCTCTTTGTTGAGAGATTAGGGTTTCAGGATTGGCCCTCGGGTGTTGAGGATTCCACCCCGGAGTTTCTGTTTTCTCTTCTCTCTTTCTTCAAGGTGCGAGGAAAGGTAAGCTTCTTTTGATTCCTAATTCGTACTTCATGATAACACATTGTTTTTCGACATCCCTCGTCCTTTTCTGAAACCCCCCCCCCCCCCCCCCCTTTTTGGTACGATCGAAAAGAGGGATGCCTAGCCACGATAACCGGATCCAAACTTGACTGTGGACTGGTCTATGCTAGATCTGGGATATCCTCATATCCCTAGATCCTCCCTATTTTACGATTTTACATGTTTTTATGCAAAGGGGCATGATCCGGACGGACGGATTTCATCTTCGTGTTGAGATTTGTTAGTTTCCTCTGATTGAAAGTAGTTAGTTTCATAATTTTATTATTTGAATATCTTCCTACTTGATATACATGCATCTAGGGTTAGATCATCGCATGCCCCTGCATCACTTAGGCAGCCAGGGTCAACAGTCCCTAAAAGAATAACCACCAATATGGATTAACACAAAGAAGTACCAAAAGGGGAACAAGGAAAATTTGGAAAATTCAGAATATTTAACTGTTCACTGCCAATGAAACTGTCACTTTTCATAGTATAAAATTTGTCTTGAAAAAAGAACCATATTGTTCCTAAAGAGTACTAGGAAAATAGACCTAGTTAGCAAAGCATGCGTATTTCCAAAATGCCAAGAGGTAAAGGGTAGCCCCCTCTTTTGGATGCATTATATCTAGTGAGCTAATGTTATTTTAGCATGTCCATGTGTATAAGATGCCTGCTTAGACAAGATATCGGTAGTAGTGTATATTTGTGAGAAATGCATCCAAGCGAGACATGGATGGTGGAAATTACTAGATCCTTTCAATTTCTTTTGTTAAGGCTCTTTGATTCGTGGTAATACTTAGGGTATACTTAGGATATTTTTTACTCGATTCATGTTTGTGATGGTTGATTCTCATGCATGAACAGTAGATGCATGTAACCATGACGATTTCGAGTTGTAATATGTTTTTTATTTTTTTTATTTTTTGTATTTTCAGAATTTAGTGCTGAAAATGTAAATAAAAAAAAGGCCCATAATTTTATTTTATTTTTGTTCGATTCATGTTTGTGATGGTTGATTCTCATGCATAAACAGTCGATGTAACCATTATGATTTTGAGTTGTAATATGTTTTTTTTATATTTTTTTGTATTTTCATAATTTTGTTGCTGAAAATGTAAAAAATGGCCCATAAATTTATTTTTATTTTTTTTGGTTCGATTCATGTTTGTGGTGCTTAATTCTCATGCATAGACAGCAGATGAATGTAACCATGACGATTTCGAATTGTAATAAGCTTTTTTGTTTTTTGTATTTTTGAAATTTTATTGCTGAAAATGTAAAAAATGTCCCATAATTATTTTTTTTGTTCAATCCATGTTTGTGATGGTTGATTCTGATGCATAGACAGTAGAGATGCATATAACCATGACGATTTCAAGTTGTAACATGTTTTTTTTATATAATTTTCATTTTCGAAACTATTTACGTTGAAAATTAAAAAAAAATGAAAAATATATATTTTTTCTGATTTGACCTTGTAATGGATGGTTGTCATGTATATACACTAAAATGCATGTAACCATAATGTTTTTAATATTTTTTTTTTAAAGATAACGAAATTTATTAAGAAGCAAAAAAGCAAACAATAAGGAAAAAGGGAAAAGAAGGACACCAAGACAGCGACCCAACTAGACCCATAGAAAAGCCAAACTACAGTCCTTTAGGTTTTCAACAGCTACAGCCAATTCGCATACTAGCGATTTTATCCGACGAAAAACTCCCTCTACCATCTTTCTTGAGTTGTCGAAGCATCTAGCATTCCGTTCCTCCCAGATTGCCCACCAAAAGGCAAGAAGGGTCATCCTCCAAAGAGTTTTCTTGTGCTTGGGGAAGCAGACTCCATGCCAATCTTGCAAACAACAATCCACTGTCTTTGGCTTGACCAACATGTCTGGAAACGACCCAGGATTTCCAATCAAATATGATTCAAGAGGGGGCAATGCATGAAAATATGGTCCACGGACTCCCCATCTTGCATACACATGTAGCAACAATTTGGAATAATCATGGCCCTTTTCCTCAAGTTGTCAAATAGTTAGGACTCTCTTCCTGCCCACTAACCATCCAAAATTAATAATTTTCGGCGAAACGGGATAAGACCAAATGAATCTCATCGCTCCCAACTCAGCAAGAATAGGACTACCCCTCATGGAGAAACAGGATCTAACTAAAAATCTGCCCAAGCTATCCGCTTTCCAAACCCATCTATCCGGCTCACCTTCAGAAGGAACGAAGAGATGCAGTCTATTTAATAGGGCAGCATATTTATTCACTTCTTCATCTCTCAGTAGGCGCCTACACAGAGCAGCCCAAACTATACAATTACGGATGAGAGAGCAGCAACTGGCTACATGGACTGAAGGATCCACTGCCAAATTAAAAATGGAGGGAAACTCACTTTTTAGATTGAGGGAGCCCGTCCATCCATCCTCCCAAAATCTAATTTTCTCGCCATTGCCCAAAGAATACCCTATTCCTTTCAGGAAGTCTTCCCTAACCGACCACACTCCTTTCCACAAGGCTGAGGCCCTGTATAACGATGATTCTCTTGTGCCCCACTCCCCCACCAAGAGGCCGTATTTGCACTTGAGGACCTCTTTCCAAAGAGCACCATCCTCTTCTACAAACCTCCAATGCCACTTCCCAAGGAGCACCGTGTTCACTGACCTCAGATCCTTAATACCAGCACCTACATCACCATACGTCTTGCACACCTCCTCCCAGCTTAGGAGATGAAATTTCTTCTTATTCTCCACTTCGTGCCACAAGAAGTCCCGCCTGAGTTTATCCAATCTAGAAATCACCATCGCCGGGCATTTGAAAAGTGACATGAAATAGATAGGAAGATTTGATAAGGCTGCTTTAATTAGAGTGATGCGGGCACCAAGGGAAAGATATCTCGATCGCCACCTAGCAAGCATTCTTTCAACTCTCATCCTACTTTAATATTGTTTTGTATTTTTTTTTTTATCTAATATAAGATAAATAGTGATTATACGTTTATATTTTGTCACTTTGAACAGGTGTTGGAGCTTCATAAATTGTAGTGGATTTTAAACTTTCACAATTTAATACTTAGATTTCCATATATTATTCTATTTAGATTTTGGACTTCGACAATCATAACGTAAGTCATATTTTTTTTTTTTGGACTAAGCTCTTAGAGTTTTAGAGTCTTATTATATTTGGATTTTAGACTTAACTCCCATAGGTGATAACTAGTTAAGAAAATGTCTGGCCAACAAAGAAGTGAGGATATTAGACGGCAACATTGCTAGAGGGTCAAGTTGTGGGATGTACCAGAGTGTCAAAAGAGATAATGATCTTAATGCAAAGCCAGTTTGGATGAGTCGAAGGGAAAACGAGCTACTATGCAGAAGAAAAGTGATGTTCTGAAAGCAGCCCGAAAGGAGGTATTTTGTCCTAAATATATGGGCGTTCGTGATGAAAAGAACATCATTGAATCTAACGAAGCTTCATATTTGGGGGGGGGGGGGGGGGGGGGGGGGGGGTAACTATAGCTAGGAGAGAGCATGTGCCGAGCATGTGAAGAGGAAAAACATCAACGCATGTTTAGCGCAAGGGGATCTATGCATGATAGGGGGAGCAGCGTAAGTGCAGCTGGGAGTGCGACTGCAAGTGGGGGCAGGTTTGGTGGATTACGACGTATGTTTGGCAGCAGGCGAGAGACATCTTCACGTGATACTCCTGTGGATGTAGATGTAAAAGTGAATTAGCCTAAGAGACCCTCTGTTGATCCGATCCTGTTTAAGAATGAATCAACTAAACAAAAGATAAGACAAATGTGGAGTAAAACTTCCATTAAAAAGCTGAGTAGGGCAGTAATAAAGTTATTAATACATGCCAACATACCCCTAACGCGGCCAATTCTCCATATTGGCAACTAGTAATTTAATGCAGCAGTAGAATCGGGCAAAAGAATTAAAGCATCCACGACTTAAGGAGATTAAGGGGGAATGGACAGATTCAAAGTATGCGGATGTGAGAGCATACATGGCTACCTTTAAACCCATATGGTAAGCCAGAGGATGCATGATCGTATGCGATGATTGGACTAGACTAACCAGACGTAGCATGATCAACTTCATGGTGAACTGCCACTTGGAAACGGTGTTCCATAAGTCAATTGATGCATCAGATGAAATAAAAAATGCTACTTATATTTTATCCCTAATGGATAAAGTGGTGGATGAGATTGGAGAGGAGAATGTAGTGCAGATTATGACAGATAACGAAGCAACATATAAGGCTACATAACATATGTTGATGCTAAAGAGACCACATATATTTTGGTCACCATGTGTTGCCCACTATATTGATCTTGTATTGGAAGATATTGGGAAAAGAAGAGTGTTACTGATGAAGACATTAGAGCACCATTAAGAGTCATCATCACCAGTTTCCCTCTGGATAGATGACCACTACGTGGGCCCGAGTGAAGCCGAGTGGACCGTTTTGAAAACCCCACATGCATTTGCTGCATCTTCGAAGACCCTACATTAGGAAGATGCATGTGGGTTGCATTCTTGAGGAGTTTGGACCGTTGGATCGAGTGCACGCATCGATCGAACCGTTGAATCACACATATCGGGCCATTTGACCACTTTTGATCGTGGCCCGCCTCAATCATGGATACTTTAGGACCTAAGTACCTTAGTTTTTATTTGACTTTATTAGAATTTAGTTTATTTGTCAGTTTGAAGCTTTTCTGAGCTTTACTTTACGTTTTGTTCTAGTTTAAGGGTTTCTTTTAAAAAATCTTTCTTGAGAGCGTTTTTTTGTAAATGTCTGTACTTGAAACCATAAAAGAGATGAGGTGGGATGTGTGATTGTTTATAAAAATAAAATAAACAATCAGAATCTTTTCTTCTTCATGGGATTTGAAGATTCCTCCATGTGATTTAGAGTTAGGTTTGGTGTAATTCCATTCCTATTCAACGGAGGTGCGACGCTTCCATCTATCTTGCTTCTCTCTTCCTTTCTATCCAAAAAGATGTATTTTCTATTAAAAAAAAAAAAAGAAACTTACCTTTCTTCTTCCCTTCCCATCCAATTCATCTTTTTCTTCAATTTTTCATCATCCAACTTCAACTCCATCCAAACCCCATTATTTAAAAACGCAAATCATTCAATTTCCCCAAAATCTCAAACCCTAGATCCCCAAATCCTTCAATTAACCTAAAATCCCTAATTTTCTATATCCAAAACCCCAATTCCCATCTTTTAATACCTAAATCCTTTAAGTACTTTATCATCTCCCCCAATTTAGCCCCAATTTTCTATTTTTTTCAATTTCTAAAAACCTTAATTCCAAAATTCCCAATTCCCATGAACCCTAGTTTCCCAAATTTCAGATTTTCCCTTTCCTAACCCTAATTCTAGAACCTACAAGTCAGCCCCTTGAGTGTGGAATGTGACTGTGCTAAATTTGAAATTTTATCCTTCCATCGGGCCTAGTTTAATTGATTTATGTGATTTCTTAGCATGCAGGTATGTGATTTTAGGTTAAATTAGATTTTATTTCCTATTATTTACTCTTAGTTACGTGGTGGGTTAATATCTTTTTGTTAATTGAATTACTTTAAGAACTCTTTCATAATCTCCACGCTGCATGCTAGCATTAAATCATATGTCCTGCATCAGACTTTGGATGAAAAGACTAGGATAATTTTTTATAAGACGGCCATCTCAATAGAAGCAAAAGTGGAGTATTTCGTCAACATTGCTAGTTGGGCACTCTTCTTGAGTTCAGAGGTCTCTTATTTGACGATATTATGGATAAGTGGAGCATCCGGTGTGGTGCAACTTCTGCCCATTTCGCTGCTTCTAGTGTAGCATTTTTTTTTTAGAAAGGATAATAGATCATAGATCTGTTTTATTAAAAGGTTGCTTGAAAACATCAAGCAGCAAAAAATACAAGATATATTACAACCCAAAAGGGAGCAGGGCATTACATTCCAAACAAAGAAGAAACACAAAAGAAATTAACATGTTGAATCCTAGAAGCCCATTCTATTACGTCCCTCTTTGCTTTCCACACTACTACCACAAACCCTGTTTGTTGAGAAAGCATCGCCTGTTGCGTTCCCCTAAATGTGCCAAAGCACGGCAAGCATGATTAACCTCCAAGCCACTAACTTGTCCTCAGCAAGTAAAACATCATGCACATCCATAACAGTCTGACTATAGACAATGGCATCACACAGTCTACGCCAAAGGTTTGCAAAAAGGTGGCCACACACATTGCACAAAAGGGCAATGTATGAAGAGGTGATCTATCAATTCTGCATTGCCCGTACATATTAGACAAATATTGGGGAGAATCATAGGTATTTTCTGAAGATTGTCTACAGTTAAGATACGTTTCGCCGCTTCTACTGTAGATTTTTTTTTTTTTTATAGGATGACGAACTTTTATTGAAAAAAAAGGGAAAAAACAGCAAAAACACACAAGAGGGTTATTATTATTGTGGTTATTTTATCATTTGGGTTTCTTGTGGCATCCAGTAGTTCCAGTCACAAGCTGCTGGACGTTTTCCTTTTTTCCTTGCTTTTCCTTTTTCCCATATAATAAATCTTTTGTCACATTTCGAGAAGAAAAAAAAATCCAGTTGAGGTATCCTATAGCAATACTTGGGGAATTGTAGCAAACCTCCATTTTAGTAACTGTGTATAGACATAATAGCAACATGGGAAACATTTTCTACAGTATGTCCTAAAGTAGCATGTGGAATTAGCAAACCCCTTTTATTTGCACAGGCAAATATGGAACATGCGTGCAAGATCAAATCTTTCTAGCAAGTGGGCCATGCTGCTTAGATCTTCTAGCCAAAAAATCAGCCCATTACTACTCATCACAGATGAGTCACAGCGTACAAAAGCAAATGGACTGCCAGAGAAAATAAAAATAAAAAACTGTTAGTTTACTTTCTACATCATTGCCCACCCAAGGAGTGAAATGGCCTAATTTTTAAGGCAAAAAATCTTTGTTTCTAACCAGATAGAAAGATGACACAGGTCCCATATTTGCACATGTTCCTGCAGGGTTTCATAATTCCAGATGCTGTGTCGAGACATAATACAGCAAACCTCCGTTTTTAGCAACTGCATATAGATCCTACAAAATTGTAACATGGGAGCGTGGGGTATTTTCACTACGGAAAGTGTAGTTTGATCATGCAAAAGTTCAGAAAAAAAATACACGACTTAAAAAAATAATAATAAAAATAAATAAAACAGAAAAATCTTTAAAATAGTTTTCACTTTTAATAGTAGTATAACAGCTTCCATGCAAAAGAGAACCATACATCAAAACTGAAGCCAATTCAATACAAGAGATATAGCAAGCACAAGAGAAGGGAAGCAATAAGAGAAGATTGTGCTAGGCTTCCTTAAAAGAGCATGATAAACAAATTGCCTGGAAATCAAAATGTCAAAGGGGAATCTTGCCCCAGCATCTAAATGCACAACAGTGGGTTCACAGATTAGAATCAAACCTTCATCTGCTGAAGCTGGTCCATAACAATCTGTAACGAAAAAACATGAAGAGTTTCAAATAAATTGAGCAAATATTTGTAGAAAGAATTAGTTCACAAATACCAAGGAAACTGCAACCTTATCCCTTCAGGATTATAAATTACTCAACAATGCTTACCTGGGTTTCCTCACTTGTGCCAGAGGCAAGTGTTTCAAGTACTCTAATTCTTGATTGATATTTTTCTTCACGCGCTTTAATGAGATTATTTCTCTGTAGATATGCATCCATAAGGAAGTTAATAAGATGCAACAGAACATTCTGCAGTACATTGCCTTTCAAAAAAAATCTGCAGATACATTGAGTCCCATATGCAACTTACATTTCTTATATGCTCAAATTGGGTTGAAATCCGCCACTCAATCTCTTGCATGACTATTTTCAATAGGCGTGCTACACGCTGAGAGAAAAGAAGAGAGAAACGGTGAACTGTTGTCTCTCATACAGATCCAAAAGATCACTAATAGTTGCGTTATGAAAAGAAGATAGAGGATAACATTCGATCAATTTAAGAATGCTTTATTACTAAACATCCATGCATTCTCTCACTAATTTACCAGAGGTATTTCCCCATTCTTCCTTTCGATGCTTTCATCTAGAATCCCATTCACAACATTCAAAAGAGTTTGAGTTGAGGCATTCTGCATGAATGATATACTTTAAAAAAATCAGAAAAAGAAGATAGCAACATAGACACGCTTAGGCCCAACCACTATAAGTGAATTCAAGAGTTTACATCTAAACTATTCAACTTCATCATTTCTGAAATCTTATCTGCGGGAAGATCTGAATAACACCCTTGCTTCAGTTGAAAAACTTCATGGAACTTCCGCCCACCATCTTGTAACAATGGAGGTGACAAGTCTACAGCAGAAAGAAAAAAATAATAAATAAATAACTAAAGAAGAAGAAGAAGAAGAAGAAGAAGGTCAGCTACTTGAATGATAGGGAACAGCATTTTGAAATAGACCAAACAGAAATTAATGCTGCACAGCTGCAGGTGATGCTTCTACAGAAAACCCCCAAAAAAAAGGGTGAAAGCAAACTCATGGCCTGATCTTTAATCAATATGGATGATTGGATTCCCCAAGACCTTGTATGGGCTTGATTTACAAATCATGGCCTATCTTTAATCAACCAGCTTGTGGGGCCCATCTGTGACCCATCTGATGGATGGGGGCCTGGGAATTGGGATGGAACTCTATTGTTATGTATGAAGCTGCTTCATTACAACTACCAGGGAACCGCACGAAGCTCAGGTGTACCACAGATGCTGCTGTTGAAATTTTTGTGTAAGATCTAAGTTGTTCTAACATGTGGACACCACCACTTAACAGGCACTGGCGCAAAAATCAAGCAAGGCTGGACAATATGCTGGCATTGATCGCACACATGTCCGAGTTACACAAACTTGGTCCCAAATGAAAGTCTACGATTCTATTGAGTTTGCTTTCAAATGAGCCCAAAATTTTACAATTCTGATATCATTTGAGTGGGTCGTTGACAATTTATGGGAAGCACATATGATTGCAATGAGATTCAGGGATATCTTAGTCTTATTTAATATTTTGTTGAAATAAATGGTTACAGTTAGAAGTAATAGGTTGTTATGATTTATTTCCTTTTTTTTTTAAATAACACGAGAAAGTAAGGATACAGAACGAAATTCATTAAGGCAACGGATGAGAGATCCCTATACAAACGGAATATCTGTGGACATGCATACCCATTTTTCATATTTGTTGCACAAATATCGCACAAAATGCTCCCACATGCGCATATTCTCCAACAATGGGGTAATAACACATGATGGAATACAATTTTCTCATGGAACCAAGGTTTGAAATGGGTGTGTCACATAATGTATCATTCACCACCAATACTGTTTCATATCACCATATATCAGGCTGTTTCGAGCCAATACGGGGCCAATAGACCCATATTGTTCATGGATGATACCAGTGCATATCGTCTGAAACGAACTGGTTTCAGAGGATACTTTAAACCTTGCACAGAACCCCTTTTATGGAGGTTAATTAACCTGTGCCCTTACCTTGATTTCTCTAATCTCAATAAAGCTTTCCTATTTATCAAAGAAAAATAATCTGTTGAAAGATTGATAGTGATGCACCTTTTCTTTGTCCAAGTCATAATAAGAAAATGTATACTACGAATATTTTATTACCAGCAAATAACTAAACCTACAACTAGAATTTCAGGTTCTGCCTTCTTAGTTCTTACCCATAACATATCGCATACTTATAAGAGTATTTTGAAGCCATAAATTATCTTTTTTTATGCCGTCAAGGTGTCCCCACCCCATTTTTAAGGCGAGACTAGTCCCTTCGGATGCACACGATCACCCGCAAACCATGGGTAATCCCAAGGAGGGAAATCGAACTCGCATTTGTGGAGAGCACACCCACGACACAGTTTAATTTAAAGGTTGATCCATTTTCACTAAAACAAAAGAACATGACAAGTAATAAATCGATCTAGGAGCATTTGAAGACTAAAGAGGCAAAAGAGAAGGAAGAAGAGTTAAGGTGATCGATTGTGGAAGACATATTTATTGTCACTCATTTCCTCGACTACTTTTCACACGCTAAACAGCATACAAATGATGTGAAATAGGTCACGTTTGAAAGCCTATTAAGTTAGCTTTCATACAAGCCCATGATCATGCAATGATGATACAAGTGGGCATGTTATGAGTTACGAGTACCACCATCATCATAGCCTCATCCCAGCTATTTGGGTTCAGCTTTGTCTATCTTTTTTTTTTTTTTTTTAATGAACTCTTACAACTGCTTGGTGAAAGTTCAATGACTAGCCACCTGATGGTCTTGACCCCTCCACTACCCAAGCTTGGACCGGCTGGTCCAATCACAACCAAGGAAAGTTGAAAAATGCACAATCAATCAATGCAAAACTCAAATTGGAGAACATAAAGATTAAAATACAAAGTACTTTTGTAAAAGCTATATAGCGGCAACTGGATTTTGGAATACTTGTTGTTATTAGTATTTTGTCAATTGATGGCTGTGATTAGAACTAATAAATATTTGGATTCTATCAGGACCTATTTTGCTTTGGAGAAAGTAGACATACATCAAGAAAGTCTTTTGTGGTAGGAGAATGAAGAGCAAAATTCTTTTTATGCTTTTTCTTTGGAAAGTGACATTCAGTGATGTTCTTTTATACAGGACCCCAGCTCCCCTGCATAATGCATGGTCATATCTAGTTATTTAGAAAGAGACATTGTGCAAGTTCAAAACGGACACTGCAGATCATGTATGACTAGAAACATGTCTAAAAATAAGCTACTAATTATTTTATCTAGAACTGTCATTTTCTCTAGTATTTCCCATTCCATTCCAATCTATTATCTTTCTTTATGGAATTCCATTCTATTATCTTCAATTTCTTAGTTTTATACTATGACTTGAATTCAGTTTTCCGAGTAACAACCACAGTTGTACCTGAAAATGCATCATTCAAAGAAACCCGCTGGTACTTTGATTCTGGAAAAATCGCCCCCCTCTCTTCTCCTGATACTTGAGTATTCTGTGCACAGGCTGATTGATCCCCTCGGACTCCATCCATGCCCTCCAAATTTCCAACTTCAGGAAGTTTCCACCTCTTCCTCGACTGGATTCCACATTTAGCAGAACTGTTTGCATCATGAATATTATCTTCTCCGAGGTTGAAGTTCAAGAGTTTCTTGAGAGTCAAAAGGCACTCCACAACTGCTGTCATAGACCCCTGCACAATTAATCTATGTAACAGTGAGCATGAGAGAGAGAGAGAGACTGGTCAAGGTTCAAAATATCATTGAATGTATCATATTGCTGAATGAATTTACCGCGACAAGTTCCCGGCACACCATGATACCTTCCAAGATTGTGAGATTGAATCCCACTAAAATTATTTCAGGAATGTATAGGAATGTATTGATGATAAATTCTGGTGCCATGGGTTTGAATTGGAATATATCAATGACAAAAACCAATAGAAACAACACATTATGATACGGTCATTTGTATAGTACCACTGCAGAAAAATTTATGGTGGTATATCATCACAAAACTACTTCAGACATTTTGAAGTTGAACACTGGTAAAAGTTTCAATGTTTATGTGGAATAGAAGAAAATAAAATGAATAATTCACCATTCTGCACCACCATCACCATCATCATCATCGAAGCCTTATCCCAATTACTTGGGGTCGGCTCCATGAATCCTATTCCACCATTCCACTCTATCAAGGGTCATACTTTTAGTTAGAACATAGGTCATCAAGTCTTTTCTTACTACCTCCATCCATGTCCTTTTGGGCCTTCCCCTTGCCCTTTTAGAGGCTTCAACTTGTACCAACTCGCTCCTAACCGGCACAATTCTTGGCCTCCATTGCACATTACACCAAACCACCTAAGTCTACTTTTCCTCATCTCATGCTGATAGGTGTTACTCCTAAGTTCCGTCAAATGCATTCACCTCTCATTCTATCCTTCCTTGTCTTGCCACTCATCCATCTCAACATCCTCATTTCAGCTATACTCATCCTATGATCATGTTTTCCGTAACTGCCCAATGTTCTATCCGATAAAGCATGGATGGTCATATAGCTGTCACAACCAATGCATCCATATCTCTATGGATTAAACCTCTTTGTATATGAAGTTCTTTTAAGACCTGTTTGATTTACCTGTAATGTAAAGGAAATGTAAGAAAATGGGCAATGATTACAAACTACTTTACCTATGTCCTTACATCAGCTACATTTAACTGCAATGATAGCATTTTTCCAATGTTATATTATCCTTGGGAAATTTGTAATAATAGCCTTTTTACATTATTTCAATGTCAAATCATGTTCAAAATAAACTAATGTGGTTGTTTGATTGGACATTTTTATCGTAATTACATGGAAAAGAGCAATGATTACAAATTACTTGTCTCATTAAAACATCTGCATTCGACCGGCCATTTCCTTGTTTGATTTGGCTGTAGTAAAATTGTAATGATGACATAATTCCTTAAGGGTCTGTTTGGTTTTCCAATTTCCTACAAAATGCAAAGTAAATGAACCATCATTATCGTTTCCAGTTGTTTGTTTAAACAGGTATTATGGCTCGTAAATCAAATACACCAGTAAGGGAAGTAGGTAAAGTAAATGGTAATCATCACATCTTCACATTATAAAGTTAGCAGTTTTTCCAGTGTTTTTGGGTGAAACAAACAATGTAGCAAAATCATCATTCCAATCAAATCTCAAATGTAAGTGATGACACCACACAATTACAAAAGTAATCATCGCCCATTTACAGTCATTTACCATTGTAATTGAAAAACAAAACAGGCCCTTAATTTACAAGGAATTACGGCAAATCAAACAGACCCTTAATGGAAGAAAAATGTTAGGGAAAAAGGATGTATGGATACCTGCTCTAGGTCTGATGCTTCAAATCTCGGTAACCCCATTTCATCGATAGCTGAAAGAAACTTTTGGACATTCTCCAAGCGCTGCCCGGAAGAAATAAATGAACCACCTCGACTCTATCATTTAAAATAAAATTTAAAAAAAAAAAAAAAAAAAATTGTAAGTGGCAATTCATATATGCAAAAAAAAATTCCAAGCCAAAATGAGGATGACTCCATGAAGAGCAAATGCAAAGAACTCAACCTCAGGTACAGAGCCAGGGCTGAGCTGGTTCAAAATGCTACAAAAGACAGTCCCATCGATCAAGCATGCTCTTAGTTCTTCTTCTGAAGCTTCAGACGGCATTATTAAGTGAGGAAACATATGTTTCAACCACCCTAGCACATTTGCTACCCGCTTAGCTGTAGAACAAACCGACAAAATCCTAGATCAACTGTTAGCAAAAACAGAAAAAGGGAAGGATAAAGTCAAAAAAAAAAAAAAAAGCTTTCCTACCATAGTCGACCTCAAGGTCGGTGTTTTCCTCTGCACTAAAGCCATTGAATTCCCCATCTTCTTTTGTGTATTCTTCCGGCCGTGAACTCATCATGCTATCTTCAGAACGAGGCGTTCCAGTTCAGGTCTTCAATTTCAAGACCATGCAAGAGGCGGTGAAAGCCACAGGCTTCTGTCAAAGGAGATGAGTTATCTCCTCATACAAGAACAAAACCTCCGCAACCTACCACACCCAGGCATCCTTCGAGCAATGCAGCATTGTCTAGATCTTTTCAACCTGACAACTCCGTCAAAAGATCCTTCCCGCATATCGATTTTTTTTTCAACAAAAAAAAAAAAAGCTACCTTTTAAGCCATTTTCCAGATTACAACCATTTGACACGCTAGAAACATGTGACTCACGCAATTTTCTGACTCGTTGAAGAAATGTGGGGCGTGGATCTGGAAAAACCCGTAGACAATGAATTCGTGCGCAGATTAGGGCACCAGTCAGTTCAAGAAGAGGACCGGATCGAATCTTTGATTATTTGATATTCTTGAAACAGGCTGATGAAAGGAAAAGGTCAATGCGTAAAAGAGATCGTCTGCTTACCTCGATTCGGCGTGATAAGATGCGAAAATTAGACGAAAATGGAGCTGAGAAATGGAGATTCTTCTTCTCTGACTTGGATTGATTAAGAAATGCAGGAAAAACAGTTGAAAGAGATGAGAGAAAAGAGAACTTTGAGAAGAATCGAGAGAGAGAGAGAGAGAGAGAGAGAGAGAGAGAGAGAGAGAGATGCGGGAGTTTGAGCGTTGGAGCCGCGAGATTGCGATGCGGAATTTTGAGCGATTGGAGCCGCGAGATTCCGAGTTTGTGGGATTTTTTTTTTCCTTAACGTGCGCACAGGGCGCTCTTTAGAATCCGTCGAAGACCCTCCGGTGAGAGAGAGGGTTCTTCCATGGGAAGGAGGCTGAGCTTATAAATAGATTTGGATCTCCGATAGAAGTTGCGACGGACGTTTCAGAGATGTAACGCCGTCAACTTCGCAGAGACCGAATGGCTCCAAAAGGAAGCCGTTTGAGAGGGCAAAATTAAAAGCGGATCTCTGGCGTCTGCTGAAAGGAAGAACGCGTTTCGAATTTAGGTGCTCTTTTTGGGAAAAATTACGGAAATGCCACCACAGGGTTGTACTAGGAGAAAGAGAAAATCTCTGATACTCTGGCAGAGTGTGATGGATGATACGCAGGCACTTAGAACTTGAAAACCTAGCGAGCAATTTGACTAAACTAAACTGCCCAAATAAAGATTCTCAGTTTAGATGTATCTTGAACCAAAATGGGCCTTATTTTATTATCCAACTATCAAATTGGTGGACATATGTTGGACGGTTAAAAAGAAAATTATATAAAGGTCCTATTTCAGCAAACAAGTGACTACCAATCAATGGTTAGGATTGTCCAAACAGTCTGCTTTTGGGAATATAGCTTGGACACAATGGGTTCCACAATTTACCCGGTTTAATTTAAATTAATGTATGCCACGTAGGCATGTGCTAAGTGCCTGCGTATCAAGCATTTTATAACTCTCCTTTGAGGAATTGTATGATCCCCAGTCGAGGATGCGTACACATCCTCCAGCCTTCAGTTGGGATTAGAGGGCCCAGCGATCTGTTATTTGGACAGTTGATCCGATGGAAGCAAATAATGGCTAAAAATCTCGTAGATTCAAATTCTTGTGAATCCATTCTTTTTTCTTTTTTTCTCTTTAACATTGGCGGTCTCTATATTCCCTTCTTAATTGCCAAGGAAGAGGATTAGGGTCCGTTTGGCACCATGGATTTGATGGATTTGGGGGATTTGAGGGAATCTTTCATCCCCTTCCTTAAGCCTTTGGCACATAAAGTAATTGGAGGATTCAAATCCAGGGGTTTTAAATCCCTTCAGGGTTTGAAATCTAAGATAAAAGATTTGATTTATCTAAAATACTTTCAAGGATGACATGTGTAACATGCGTGCCACTAGGTTAATTGAGCACATGGTCCATTGATAATATCCCGTAATAATTAAATTATCAACTGTATAACTAAAATTACTTTAATAAGATGATTTGTGTTGTCCAAACATTGTCCATGGAAATCAATGATTAAAAGTCGTAGGTTAGTCACTTAGATGTGATCCTGTGCTTGTGGCCCATTTGAGATTTGGAATTTCATCATTTCCAGTAAAAATATATATATTTCAACAGGCTTGTTATAACAATTGTGTCAAACATTACATTAATACACTAATTAAAGATATTAAAATTGACTTGGTAATTAAACTCAAACCCCTATAAATATTATACTTTTGGATTAAAGTGGATTCCAAATCTAGAGTGCCAAACAGGGGGGGTTTAGAATTGTTAATCAGGGATGTTCGAATTCCCATTGCATATGGGGCCCATCCGATCAACGATTTAGATTTTTGAGACATGGACCAAT
This sequence comes from Liriodendron chinense, assembly GCA_003013855.2. NCBI lineage: Eukaryota > Viridiplantae > Streptophyta > Magnoliopsida > Magnoliales > Magnoliaceae > Liriodendron > Liriodendron chinense. The sequence continues at coordinate 4,000,512 of PVNU02003892.1, read as the reverse complement.
TTGGTAGTTACCCCTCCAGTACCGACGTCCCTACTGGCTCGTGCTGGAAGAACTCAGTGGGCTCACCATCGTGCATGCGTTTTATCCACCACGTCCGTCCTTTTCGGCAACTCATTGGAGAGCATGAGCCCAAAAATGAGGTGGATTCATATCTGAGGTGAACCACACCATAGGAAACATCGGTGATTGAACACCCACCATTAAAAACTTCTCGAGCCTAGAGAAGTTTTAAATCAAGCCCATATTTGTGTTTTCACTTCATCAAGGTGGGTGTGATACAAGACAGCAAATAAACAGTACAGTGAGTCCTAAGAAGTTTTTAACGGTGTCCGTTCAATCACGGCTGGTGTGGTCCACCTGAGATTTGGATCTGTCTCATTTTGGGGCTCATTCCCTAAAATGAGATGGAAAAATGGATGGACGGTGGAGATAAAACGCATCCATCATGATGGTATAGGAATTATATGATCCTCGAGTGTTTCGTGCCAGGTGTCCATCGTCTGCAACCGTCCAATTTCAATGTACCAGGACTAGCGTCTGAGATCTTCCAATCTGTGAGAATTTCATGCCAGATGTCCATCATCAGTGGGACCCGTTGGACCAATGGGCTCAATGAACTTCAGCCACCTTGTATAAATGGAAAGCTCGAGTGTACGGAGTAGCACATTCTTCGGGTCTACTCCACTTCATTTGTTTCCAATCATAAGGCATTATGCGATCCCCCAATTCTGTTCAAGGAACAGTTCGGTGGCCCATGTCGTTTGGTAGGACACGCCCCACCATGCCTGAGAGATGCCGCAACAAGAAGATCCTAAGCAATATAAATCACTGGATCATCTTTTAAATGCATGCAGACCGTTGATGTATTCTTTTCGTGACTGTTTTCTATTCTTTTCGTGACTGTTTTCGTAGGCCAATCTCTACTCATAGTGGGGCCTTCAAATCAAACGGTCCGGAAAACCATGCCTTGCCTCCTTTGCATAGCTGTGATACCGGGCAAACAGTACTCTTCAAAGGTCACTTGATATAATGATGCAACCGGCAAAGCAAGAATAGGAAGAGGACTGAGGAGTAGGCCCGAAAGAACCCAAGGCCGGACCAAGAGAAGGGTCAGGCAAGCCAGAGAAGACATCGCCAAACAACCACTACGGACCAGTCATAGTAAGTCCAGGGGCCCCTAGAACTCTCTGGACTGTTTCGAGCGCAAACCAACCGGTCAGCCTTCAACTCCGGCCAGTCGGAGCCCCTGACCGACCGGTCAGCAAGCGCACAGTTGCGCACGCGAACTTCCTAACTTTGAATTCTTTCTTTCTATTTTGGATTGATTTACTTTCCTATTGCAATTAGGACACCTAGATTGCATAGATTAGGGTTTAGTTTGCTATAAGTAGTTGTTTATTTCATTTTTGGAGTATAGACTGATTATTTTAAACTTAATTTTCAGAGTTTATCTCTTGTTACTCATAGATTCGAGTTGTTCTTCATGTATTCGAAGAGAAGGTCATGTGGATTCGAGATATCCTATCATGGATGAGATGAAGACAGGTCGAGGAGTCCCTGTAGATTTGATATTCAGATTAGTTATCCTTGTGGGAGAAGCATTGCCCGATCCCATCTGCCATCCGCCGCATCAAGTTGGTATCAGTGTAGGTTTTTCCTTGGAGAGATGGTTTCTAGTGCAAACAACGATGACAACCTCGTAGGTGGTGATTTGGGGGTTTAGCCACTGACAACGATGGAATTTCGGGAGTTTCGACAGGAACATCTGCAAGCTATGCAAGGGTTGCAAGCTTCGTTCGACTGTCTCGCCGCAACACTCGCCCCACCCCAAGCCTTACGCGAAGTTCAACCTCCTGTAGCTGTTGTACCGAACAATCATGTTACTCGGAGAGCAATTCCAGCAGCACATCACAGGGATACTCCAGATGATTTGAGCTCCAGCGACGAGGAGATCGGTAGCCTCATGAATCGACGCCCCATTTTAAGGAGATGAATGCACTAATCTCTTTGACAGAACCTATCAAGGTAATGCTAAACTCCCTAGCTTTAATGGCTTGTTATACATTGAAGAGTTCCTCGATTGGTTATCCAAAGTATAACAGTATTTTGATTACATTGAGGTACCAGAAGAGCAACAAGTGAAATTAGACGCCTATAAACTGAAATCTGGTGCATTAGCATGGTGGGAACAACTCCAAATTTCTCGTGCCCGAGTGAACAAGGCACCCATCCGATCATGGCCTTGGATGAAACGCCTTTTGCAGGCTCGATACCTCCCTAGCGACTATGAACAGATTCTATTTCAGCAATACCAGAATTGTCAGCAAGGAAGTCGGTCCGTAGCGGAATATTTGAGTGAGTTCCAACGCTTGGGAACGCGCAATTACTTGACCAAGTCTGAATCCCAACGTGTGGCACACTTTGTCGACAAATTGCGACTTCCGATCCAGGACTGGATTCAGCTAGTTCCAGTTTGGACCATGGACGAGGTCATCCAATTAGCCACAAGGGCAGAGGCACAACTTTCTAGGGCCCCATCTCAATTCCACCCTGCAACGGGTCCCGCTCATGACTCATCTCTGTCGAAGGAAAAAGAGCCATCGGAAGATTCACCTTAAACGACCGTTGTTGTTCGTGCAATGGGGAATATTACTACAAGACCCCAACATACACCCATTGCATCGGGCCCAAGTAAAATTCCAAACCCCTATGGCCAACCGAGGCCCGATCATTGCTTTAGGTGCGAGCAGCCAGGCCACTTATCGAACGCATGTCCCCAAAGGCCTACGGCTAATGTGGTGATCCCCACAGAAGATGTACAAGCTAAATTGAAAAACAATATTGAAGTTGAGCAAGAAAATGAGGGGGGGTGACGGGATCGAATGACTTGAAGGAGATCATGGATTATCTTTGGTTGTACAAGGCAATGCACCTGTGGCTGAAAATACAAGTTTATCCCTAGCGTCACAACTTTTTCTGCACAAGTTGGACCATGAATGGGAAGGTATGTGATATGATTATTGATGGGGTAGCTGTGAGAATATCATATCGAAAGTAATGGTGGATAAGTTAAAGCTCAAGACCATACTGCATCCTTCGCCCTACGACATAGGGTGGAGTAAAAAATAGAGCATTACAAAAGTTATCGGACAATGCCTTCTTTTCTTTTCAATTGGGAAGGTTTACAAGGATTACATATGTTACGATGTGGTGGATATGAATACTTCTCATATGATTCTTGGGCATCCCTGGCAATTTGATCGGAATGTCGTACATTGTGGCCCAAACAATGTCATCACCTTCAGCAAGGACGGAAGGAGAATCATCATCGCTCCATCAAACTCGTGTAAGACTCCATTAGGTGGGCCACACATGATCATCGGTTTAGATCATGACCGTTGGATTATTCAGATTGAGCGATTCAGTGGGCCCCACTATAATTGTGATCATTGCAAATAGGTTTGGGGCGGGACGCTTGAACCGTGGCCCCTATACGCGGTTATTAAGCCAGATATGGAAACCTACGGTGTGGAGACCTTAGAGGAGAGAAGTGTGATGGGTAAGCTTCTCTGGCCCTTTTTCCTATAAATATATGTTTTGGTCCCCTCACCAACACACAAGAGAAAACCCTAGTCCCCATTGAGAGTTCTCCTAAAGGTGTTAGGTGCGGAAGACCAAGAGTTCTTCTCGGCAACACGACGGAATCGGGAATGTCTTCCCAATCAGGTATGGCTTTAAGATTACAGTATGGAATCTCCATTATTCGATGCATAGACGATCCGATTATTCCGCATTAAGATTAAGTCTCACAGTTGGTATCAAAGCAACCTATGCATTAATCTTGGGGATTCCAAAGTGATAGAGCTTCCCCGTACTCGAGCTTCATCCCATCCTAGTAATCAGGATTAAGAGGGATTTCGGATGGGCGCTTAGTCTGACGCATTTAAAGTTTTGATTGGGCGTCCGATCCGCACACCGAAGGCCTGGAGATGGGAGATGCTGGTTATCATTATCTAAAAAGGGTCTTTTATTTTCCAAACCCTTGATCTGCTGGACCTGGTTGCAAGCCGTCAGATATCCTGGCAGTGAGGCCAGCTAATCGCCGATGATCCCAATCAGATTTCGGATTCGGAGGCGGCTTTATTGGTTGCTGTCACCGTCAAAACCGCCCAACTCCGATCATAGATCTGTTTTCACGCTGCCAGTAGCAATGGCCGACAGCGGCAATCATCGGATGCCATGGGTTTCGCGGGCCGCTCCTGCATCAAACCCATCTGTTGGAACCCATCGGCCATCGTTGGCCACATTCAGCCATTGTACATCCACATCGCTGGCCAACCATGGACGACCATGGAGATCGATGATTGCGGTCCATCACAAAGGGGATTGATCTCTGGCAGCGACGAAAACAGGGTGAAAACCCCGCTTCAGGCGATCCGCAATTCGTCGGCAGCCATGGCGATCCCGCAACTCTACTGTAAACCGCGCTTTGCAATCTTGATCGACCATCGCTCGCTACTGCCATCAATGGTAGTTTTCTTCCACGGCTGACGCCGAGAGCTGACAGCGAGGGCAGCGGCTGACGGCAAGGGCATCCATACAGAGACTGTCTTGCAGCAGCCGGATCTGGCAAACGGCTGCGCTGGAAGTGGCCGGCGTCCTCTCTGGCAGCGGCAAACCCCGTTTTTTCCTTTTGGCGATGGTGGCCGATGGTGCCGTAGGAGAATCCGATTCCGATAGCAGCTTTGCTTCACCATTGCTACCGGCCATCGGTCGCCGGTGGTGTAGAGGCTGGCTAGGTTTTCATCTGGTTGCTGGCGGCAGCTATTTTTTTTTTTGGGAAAGAAGATAGATGAGGCTGGATTTTGGGCGTACAGCCCTTGCGGTCTTCTTTTACGAGGATTGGGCTACGGGCTGGGCCTTGGTCCAGTCCAGTGGGCAGGCCCAATCCAATTGACAGGTCCAACGGCCTGAGCCCTGTTTTTCATATATGGGATTGTGTTTTCATGTCGAGTGGGCAGCATCCAGGCCTAGTTCAGTGGACAGGCCCGTCCAGCCCGGTCCATTTGGCCAGGCCATACAGGCCCAAATTAGACTGGCCCAATCCCAATTTTAGGTGGCCACTTTAATGTTTTAACCTTGGGCCTATATTGGATTTGGCCACATGCTGGGCCTCTATAGTTTAGGGCATGTGGTGCTATGAGTGGGCATGGACAAATATGTTTGGCTAATTTTTTTTAATATAGGCCTGCATTGGGTCTGTTTCCAGATGGATCAGGGCCTGCATTTTGGGCCTGCCTAATGGACTATTGAGCTGTCTATTAGGTCCAGCGCTCAGGGCTTGTTTCCAACAGGCTATGGGCATGATTTGTGCTCATTTGAGCAGACCCTGGACCATGCTTTAAGGCCCACTTTGGTGGTAAATTTGACAAGGCTTGTTTGTAGGCCACTTTTGGGGTTATTCTTGGCCAAACCCATGAGGCTTGCCATCTGATTAATTTTTGGGGGCCCACTTCGGGTACTTGGGCTCATTATCCAAAAAGATTATTTTTTAAACCATTAAAACTGTCTTACTTGATGGATAGGCGGCCTAGGTTCCGGGCGTGGGTCTAACACCTACTCTTTCAGTTAGGCCTGGTTATCTGGGTAATATTGAGGTAGATCCAACACTCATCATCAGTAGTGAGTTTGGGTTGCATGAAATGCATAAAGCATTAATATGCATTAAATGCAAGACATCTGGTGTGGTGGCATGGGTTTCTCCACGTGTTGCATTGAAAGATGACCTATGGTGGGCCTGTTTAATGGCCATATTAGGCCCAACCTTGGCAGATGTCGTTAGGCTCATGGGCTTGTCTATTGGATCTGTTGTTGGGTCATCTTACATGTATATATATGGGCCATGTCTTGGGCCCATTTTGAGACTTTAATTCAGAATATGGTTGAGTTTCTTTTGGGCTTGTGGATGGGGCTCCTTGAATGGCTGGAAATGGGCTGATTTTGAGGTCTGTTTTCAGTATATGTTAGGCCCGTTATTAGCCTATTCTATGCCCTTTTTCAAGGACAGTTTAGGGCCCATCGGATGCTTGTTATGAGCCCAACCCTTGGGCATATTGTCCATTCACTCTTTGGACATTGTGCGGCCCGCTTTAGTTAACTTGGGCCTGTATATTTGATCCAGCATATGGGCTCTCTTTTGAGCCTGTTTCCAACAGGTTTTGGGTCTGTTTCCAGCAGAGTTGGCATACTTTTGGGCCCATTGTTCAAGATGAAGTAAACTATTGTGTTGGTATACCTGGGCTGTCTTTTAGATTCAAATAAAACCTAATATATGTTTATGGTTGGTGGGTTTTACTTTGTGGATGGCCTAGGTAATCAAATCATCTTGGTTATAACTATTAAGTTCAAATTTGGTCTAAAATAGAGCCATTATCCTTTTTTCATGGTTAATATTCAGGGTCGACCATTAAATATAATCCAACCATCATTCAGTTAAAGTTATTTAAGCCTATGGGCGACCAACATCAGCCGTGTTTTGGGCCGAATCAGAACTTTTGCAGTATGGTCTGTTGTGGGCAAGACCATTAAGCAATCCTTGAGTCTAGGAGTGGGGATTGGAGCTTATTGTGTTAGCCACCAAAGTGACCTCAATTGGCAAAGATTTCTACTTCTAGACTTCTGTACTTGGAATTCAGTAACCCTCCATTATAGGATTGCATTCAGTTGCGTTCATACCCAGGCGGGCGATGGTCAGAACAAAGAAGTATCATCGTTTGACTAGGTGTGAGCGGGATGAAGTGATTGGTGATGGTGATATAGGTATGAGAGATTCATTTCACCCAAAGGTGATGGACGTCTTAGATTTATTTCACTAGCATAGATCAGCTTCATGTTCAGTAGAGCCTCCTGTATGTTATAATTTCGCCCAAAAGAGAAATTGTGATGATACGCTGGGTTCTTGCCAGATTTTGATGATTATGGCCCATCATCATTCTAGGTCATTTGATTGAAGGCCCAAATCAATCGAATGAATATACATGCATGATATTTGTGGTTTATGTTTATGCATTGTTATATAGGACTTGTTTATTAATGTGAGTTTTATGCTTTGAATGTCCAGCTATGACTGTTTCCAATATTCCAACACAATTCAATTCCATACCTTTGCTTACTGGGTCCAACTATTCCAAATGGAAGTCGTCCGTTGAAATAGTCCGAGGTTGCATGGACTTGGACTTGGCTTTGGAGGAAGTAGAGCCTTCTATTCCAACTGACTCTAGTACGGAATCAGCAAAGGCTTACTACAAGGCCTGGACCAAGTCAACTAAGATGTGTCTCAAGATCATAAAGAACTTGATTTCTGAGACCATGCAGGGTGTCATGCCCGACACTGAGAAAGCTAAAGATTTCCTGACTGAAATAGGAAAACGATTTCAGAAATCAGATAAAGCTGAGCTGAGTTCACTTTTACATAAATTGACTCAAGCCACCTATAACGGTCAAGAAAATATCAGGGAGTACATTGGTGGATTGTCTGATGTAGTGGCCAAAATCCGCGCATTGGACCTTAAGATTGAGGATGAACTCCTGATTTTCTTGGTTCTGAACTCCCTCCCTCCACAATTCAGTCAATTCCAAATCAGCTACAATACTCAAAAGGAAAAGTGGACATTGAACGAACTGATATCTCAGTGCGTTCAGGAGGAAGAGAGACTCAGAAGGTCGAGCAAGACACAAACTGCTCACCTAGTGACATCTGATCAAGGATGAAAAGGGAATAAGAAAAGAAAAGCACACTTCAGGAAAAAGTTATACGGGTCCTGCGGGTGGCAATCAGCCTAAGGCTGTAATGAAAACTCCATATGAATTGTGGACAGGGCGAAAGCTTAGTCTACGATATTTTCGTGTATGGGGTTGTCTTGTAGAAGCCAAACCGTATAACCCGCATGAAAGAAAACTTGACCCTAGAACTATTAGTTGCCTTTTTATTGGATACCCAGAAAGATCAAAAGGATTCAGATTTTATTGTCCATCATATTCCATGAGAGTCATTGAGACTGGGAATGCTATGTTTATTGAGAACACTGAAGATAGTGGGAGTACAAATTTAAGAGATATTGTATTTGAGGATGAGCGGATTATGATTCCCACCACAATCATTCAGAGTAGCATGGTTGTCCGTCCAGCAGTGGACCCTGAGATCCCTATGGATGACCATGTACAACCTCAAATACAACCCACTGATGAGGAAATGGAAAACCCAATTCAGAATAATGAGCCATTAAGATGATCACATAGAGAGAGAAGATCTGCAATATCAGATGATTACATCATCTATTTGCAGGAGCATGAGTTTGACATTGGGATTGAAAAGGATCCTGTATCCCTTTCACAGGTCGAACAAAGTGCGGATTCTTCTCATTGGTTCGATGCCATGAAGGATGAATTGAAATCTATAAAAGACAACAAAGTTTGGGACCTTGTTGAATTGCCTGAAGGGATTAGGCCGATTGGTTGTAAATGGTTATTTAAAACCAAACGGGACTCTAAGGGCAATATCGAAAGGTATAAAGCCAGGCTAGTTGCAAAGGGTTTCACTTAGCGTGAGGGCATTGACTTTAAGGAGACTTTCTCACCTGTATCTAAGAAAGACTCCTTTAGGATCATTATGGCTCTTGTGGCTCATATGGATTTGGAGCTACATCAAATGGACGTGAAAACTGCGTTTCTCAATGGAGATCTAATGGAGAACGTATATATGTTGCAGCCAGAAGGTTTTAAAGCCAAAGGCTCAGAACATCTAGTTTACAAACTTAAGAAGTCCATTTATGGGTTGAAACAGGCATCACGACAGTGGTACCTAAAGTTTCATGAAGTTGTTTCCTCATATGGTTTCATTGAAAACACTGAGGATGAGTGCATATATGTGAAAATCAGTGGGAGTAAGTTTATCATTTTGGTCTTGTATGTTGACGACATTTTATTAGCCAGTAGTGATATTGGATTGTTGCGTGAGACTAAGAAATTTCTATCTCAAAATTTTGATATGAAAGATCTTGGTGGTGCTTCCTTTGTCATCGGCATTCAGATTCGCCGGGACAGATCACGTGGATTACTTGGCTTGTCGCAGAGGGCCTATATTGATAGGGTTCTCGAAAGGTTTGGCATGCAAGGTTATGCTCCTGGCCAAATACCTGTTGTAAAAGGTGACAAATTTGGTCAATTTCAGTGTCCTAAGAATGACCTAGAGAAGGACAAGATGAAAGCTATTCCATATGCGTCGGCAGTAGGGAGCATCATGTATGCTCAGGTCTGTACGCGTCAAGATATTGCTTTTGTAGTTGGAATGTTGGGCAGGTACCTTAACAATCCAAGTATGAACCATTGGATAGTTAAGAAAGCATTGCGCTACCTGTAAAGGACAAAGGACTTCGCACTCACATATAGAAGGTCTGACCATTTAGAGCTGGTTAGATATACAAATGCAGATTTTGTTAGCTGCCTTCAGCGAGAGTTCCATTGCGAGCTACATTTTCATAATGAAATTATATTATGAAAAACGTGACATGATTTGGCTGCTTCATCTACGATGAAAGTGGAATATGTAGCTTCTCTTGAGCCTACGCATGAGGCGATATGGCTGCAAGTTTTATTCAGTACAGAATTGTCTAATGTCTATAGAACTCATTTGCATAAAGCAGATGATGATGGATCTACTCCTTAAAGGTCAGTTTGTCACGTAACTTTTGAGACATTTGTCTTTCATGGGATTTGGTGACCCAAAGAAATATTGGATTAGTGAGAGCTTCAGTTTGATCCGATTCAGGTATAGACATTGGAGATCTCATTTTGACGATTCTGTTATTCAGTTTATATCTTGCTTCTCCTTCAGCGTGCACATTCAGTTTTGAGCAAGCAAGACTTTGGTTTGTGTCTTGGAGACACGTTTAGTAGGACCACTTGAAGATAAACACGTATGATCACATAAGACGTGTAATCTTCATACCACACCCCATATCATTGATCCATGTCGTTAAGGCTATTGGTATCTGTGATTGTGATTCGTCACACTTCGAAAATATTAAATGTTGTGTTGACTACCACAATTCAATATCAGTGGTCTTGATGGACCGGATCTGACAAGCGTTGCTCATAATTATCCAACGGTATTGTTTTGAAATTAGTAGGGCGCCCATTAGGAACTTTTGAAACAAATGTGTTTTATGAAATTATTTTTCACAAAATAAAATAAAATGTTTTGTTTTCTTTCAGTGATCAGTGTAGCCCAAGTGGGAGAATGTAAGACTCCATTAGGTGGGCCACACATGATCATCGGTTTAGATCATGACCGTTGGATTATTCAGATTGAGCGATTCAGTGGGCCCCACTATAATTGTGATCATTGCAAATAGGTTTGGGGCGGGACGCTTGAACCATGGCCCCTATACGCGGTTATTAAGCCAGATATGGAAACCTACGGTGTGGAGACCTTAGAGGAGAGAAGTGTGATGGGTAAGCTTCTCTGGCCCTTTTTCCTATAAATATATGTCTTGGTCCCCTCACCAACACACAAGAGAAAACCCTAGTCCCCATTGAGAGTTCTCCTAAAGGTGTTAGGTGCGGAAGACCAAGAGTTCTTCTCGGCAACACGACGGAATCGGGAATGTCTTCCCAATCAGGTATGGCTTTAAGATTACAGTATGGAATCTCCATTATTCGATGCATAGACGATCCGATTATTCCGCATTAAGATTAAGTCTCACAACTCGAACGACGACCGCCAACAAATCAAGAGAAAGTGACAATCTCTTCTTGTGTTGTATAATACGGCGACGATGAGTCAAGGGAAGAGGAGAAACTCGAGGTCGAGTTTATTTCAAGGGGAGGCGACTGATGTAGCGAGGCAACCCCTCGATCGAGGCAAGGCAACAGCCAGGAAAAGGACCCAGGAGTGGGTCCGGAAGAACCCAAGACCGGACCGAGAGAAGGGTTGAGCAAGTCGGGGAAGACGTCGACGAATGACCCCTGCCAACCAGTCAGATTAAGTCCAGGGCCCCCAGAACTCTCTGGACTATTTCGAGTCTAAACCAACCGGTCGACCCTCAACTCCGGCCAGTCGGACCCCTTGACCGACTGGTCGGCAAGCACACAGTTGCACACGCGAACTTCCTTATTTTGAACTCTTTCTTTCCATTTCGGATTGATTTACTTTCCTATTACAATTAGGACACCTAGGCTGAATAGACTAGGGTTTAGTTTGCTATAAGTAGTTATTTATTTCATTTTTAGAGGATAGATTGATTATTTTAAACCTAATTTTCGAAGTTTATCTCTTGTTGTTGGTGGATTCGAAAAGAAGGTCTCATGGATTCGAGATATCCCGTCATGGATTCAACGAAGACAAGTCGAGGAATCCTTATAGATCCGAGATTCGGATTAGCTATCCTTGTGGGAGAAGCATTGTCCAATCCCATCTGCCTTCTGCCGCACCATCACCTGTTTGATATCTAGGTGCATCAATCCATAGACAGAAGCAGTGAGCTCTCTAGCTGTAAAGAAAGATACTAAACTCTCTTAGCTGTGAATTGCTGACTATTATTTTTATTTTTTTATCCTTTATGTTGAGAGTGATTGTTCATTCATAATTTAATTAGGATACATGTTTTAATTGTGTAAAATTAGAAAAGTAGCTTTTCATAAAATTTATTTCTTAAAATTGATGTTAATATAATTATGAAATAAAGAGTTATGTACTATGTTAAGGGTAAATATTGTTGGGAGAAAAGATCATTTCTTAACCACACATAAAACAATATTGAAATTAAAAGAAAACAGAAAAAAGATGTAAAGCACAATACAGAGATTTATATAGTTCCTTTTCAGGATGTTGATGGATTTACACTGATCCACTATGCTCAAAGGCACAAAAGAAAAACAAAGAAGCAACTTCCAATACAATGACATCTCTCTCTCTCTCTCTCTCTCTCTCTCTCACGACAAGCGAGGGGAATAATAATAAAAAAGTTTTACATGCAATGCAAATCTTATGTATCAAACATGCTTTCATATATTATGAAATTGAATTGAGTAAAAAAAATCTTGTGCTTAATTGGCTATTGTGTATGAGAAAGCAAGCAGCATTAGGAATGCATTTTTTAAGTAGAATTGAGAATGATCAAGCAAGAAATAACTCCTTGGTGGGGTTTTCTTAAAAAAGTGAATGATATATGTGATTAAATTGAGGAAATGAGTATCAAAATGAAAATGACACTTGAGTAACAATCATGTAAGAAGATATATGAACTGAATTTCATGCTATGAGAGTGTTAATTTAACAAAATAAGCCACTTGTGGAGGAGGCCATAGGTATGTTACTGTAAGAAGAAACTCTTTTAAAACACAGAAATTTAAGGCTCGAAGTGGTTCTAAAAAGTCAAAAATAAGTGGTGATGCTTTATTTTCAAAAGCACATGGTAAAACTTGTGGATGTGAAAGAGGTCATGGCTTGAGAATAAATTCTCAGAATTTTCACCAATGTATCAACAATTCCAAAATCATCATCAACTTCATCTACCCACCACCAACAATAATTTAGGTAGGTATAAAAGAAGTATAGGATAAAATTGAGTTAAGTATTATGATTGTGAAAAATATAAGCACTATACAAAGTGATATGGATTGGATTAAGGAAACTACACCATTGGAAGTAAAGAAACGAAGAAAATACTTAGGAGGCCCTTTGTGTAATGTAAATTTCAAAACCATGTGCAAATAAGTAGTATATAGATTCCACGTGCTCGAATCACATGACATCAAGAGAAAATCTTTTTCACTAATAAATGGCCAACATAGAGTGCATTAAGTTTTATCACTGAAAATAATACTTCCCTTAAAGTCGAAGGTAAGGGTATCACCGCCCTATAAAAATTTAAGTGAACATATAAAGTAATTTTCTAATATATTGTATGTGCTAAAGTTACAAAAGAATTTCATATTCTTGACAACTCGTAGATCAAGAGTACAAAGTTATATTTGGTAATGGAGAACGTGAAATCCCATCGAGAGATGATAGTAGAATCATTGCTCATAGAAGGAAGGTGAGTTGATTATACACTTACAATAAAATAGTCTTATAATAATTTGTAGGCACTCCACCCAAAATGAAAATAAGCTACTCATTGACTTTTGATCAAGCTTCAATAAAAATGTTTTCAAGAGAACTAAGACTCATTGAAAGACCACACGAGTTAGATAAAATGCACTTGGGACAGTCACTAAAACGACTAATGAACTAGACCAACAGATTGGGGGGTTAACCTATCTGATCTTGATCAAACTTTCTAGACCTTTCAGATGCTTGAAAATCACATCACTCCAACAAAACCAACTCTAATCAATCTTATGGGCTTTTGGAAGCCCAGTTGAATTGGTAAGAAATGGAGTAGGCCCACAACTTGTTAAAATTAAAGAATGGTCGATCGGCCAACCTATCTAAAAAGTTTAGCCGTGCATATTTCCTAGACTCCAACGGTAGGAAAACCTAAATAGACTAAGTCGACAGGATCCTCGACACCTCCTAAAGACAACTACCGGATCCAATCAACCAACGTTGAGCTTAGAAAAGAACAAATACAATCTAACATCATTGCTCTAGAAGCCTTAGAAATTCACATGACAGTTGACATATGAAAAAAATATAAAATTTGACAAGATATCCTTCAAGGACCGCCTGCCCATAGACCCTTCTTTTTTATTCTCTAACTACCAAGGGTTAACATCAGACAAAACCAAACATATAGCCTACAAAGACTGCTTGTTTATGTCTATATAAACCACACAACAACATGCCTCTAGGGGAGGACCGATGTTGGTAGAGGGGTTTATAAGGGGTCGTGGGGAGAGAAAAATGCAGCCCATAGGATTTCATGGGTTTCAAGGGGGTATAGGGTGCACATATAGTACGCGGTCGAACTTCCGACTACACCAAAATTTTATCCAACTCAAGAGACACACAACATCGAAGCTACTAAAAGACAAATAGTAGGGTTGGAACTAGGAACATCCAATCATTCCTTTTGTAGAAAAATAATGTTCACCTTTCCCTTTTCCTCCCAATATCTTAAGTCAACTTGCATCCCACTCCTCACGCTTTAAGGACATTGACAACACACACAATCTTTTATTTTCCTGCAATCGTTTTTCTCTTACCTATATTCTCCTCTTTTTTTTTTTAATTTGCCCACTTGAGGGGTTAAACCCTGCATAATAAAGCTAAATACTTCTCGCCTACCTAGAAGTTAAAATCTATGTAGTAGGACTAGATACTTTTCACCTACCCAAGGGTTAAACCCTACGCGATATGGTTAGATATTTTTTTGCCTATTGGGGCTTAAACCTTGCAGCGGTAAAGCTAGATATTTTTCCCCTTCGTGGGGGTTAAGCCCTGCACAGTAGGGTCTGATACTTTTCACTTATTGAGTTAAATCTTGTGCAGTAGGGCTAAATACTTTTCACTTACCCAATTTTTTAACCCTGCACAATAGGTTCAGATACTCTTTGCCTACCCGAGGGTTAAACCCTACACAATAAGGCATAAATGTGATATTGTTACAGTTCTACTAAAATCTCTAAAATTGATAAACTCCGTAAAATAGATACTGCACATTATGTGGGTGAAATTGGTGCTTAACCCTTTTATTTTCCGTAATCAAGGCCCTTACCCAAGATTTATAATCACAGATCAAACCGTATGAATCATTCGGGATGAGGAATCTTTTAATTCCCTGAATCAAAAGTTGTTCTACGATTTTTCACTGACTATAGATCGTTTGCTTGTTTCGATTAGTGATGACTCCAAAATATGCGCATACTCGAGCCACCCCTATGACATTACACAATTAAGAAAAAAGAAAGAGAATGTATCCAAGCCAATTCAGCCGCTGAGTGCGTCCACTCACATGGGGGCATTCACAAAATTGCTTATTCGAAATTGTTAATTTGTAGCATATGAGATAGGGTCATTGTATCCTTTACAAAATTAAAGATATGTCAAAGAGAAACTCGTCAATGGAACACCAGTTGTAAAGTATGACCGGAATTATATATGTGAGGCGTGTGAATATGTAAAGGCAATGCATCATCCTTTTACATAGTCTACTACCATAGCCCATTATCCACTCGAACTCATCCATAATGATGTTTAGGCACCAACCTAATGAAATCACATACATACTTAAGGTACCGTATATTTTCATCGATGATTCAAAATAAAGATATCATATTGAAATTTTATTTCACAATCAAAGTTAATAAAAAATTTAAATTCACAAAATTAAAGAAAAATAAGATTATAGGATCATCAAGTAATGACATGTAACAAAGATATCATATTAATGAAAGTTTTTTTTATTAAAAGACTTACATGTTAGTATGTAAAAAATATACATTATGCTCACTTGATATTGGTCATCAATTCTTACATGCCAAATACCTTCGAAACAATTATCGATGATCCTCAGTGCCAATAGGCAATGGAGTAAGAAATGGGTATATTGAAAAAGATTAACACGTGGAACCCAAAAAGCCACACAATGATGCGGTGAAGCATATCTTAAGATTTGTGAAGATAATCATTAATAAATATGTGTTTTATAAGTATAGTTTATCAATAAAGCTTGTAGGCTATTGTACATATTGAGTTGGGGACCCATTTATATGTTATTTAACATCGAGTTTCTATTTTTGTTTTAGTTTGTAAAGCGTGCCATGAAAAAGTAAAAAGCAGCCCACTAAACAATCTACTGTTACATTATCTACTATAAAGGGTTAAATATTGAATTCTAATGCTAGTTACTTGTGAAAATTTGTAGTCGACGGAATTATTAAGAGACTTTTGAGAAAAAGTTAACTATTCCCTTCTGATCATGAATAATAGCATCAGCTCAATCGCGCCAGTATTAAATCTAACTTTTCACACCCATACGAAATCATTTGTGCAATTCAATCAAACATGAGAACACACCTATTAGCAAGAGCTTGTATTCAATTAACATGTGCGATTAGGATAGTGCAGGTGTGCTAGAGTGATTGAATGTTAGTGCCTACTGCGCTGATATGTATCGATTAAGACTGAACTCGTAGGATCGATTGCCCTCTCAACCATTGAAGGTTACAATAATAAGGAGATTTTAGAAGGGTAGGGGATAGTCCTTCTGAATGGATTTTTTTTGCCTTACATTTATGACTTTTCTTTCACCAATGGTTGCAGCCTTTGTATTTCCCAATGGAACGAAGATAAATAGATTTTAAAATTAAAGGGGCTAAAATACCGATTTTTATTGATATGTATTTGATACTCAATACAATTGACAAATAAATAAAATAAAGTAGAGAACTAAATGAAAGATAAAATATTTGTGATTGCCTATGTGGACAAACAATCAAGGCAGATTAGTCAGCGGGATGTGACCAGGGTTTGATCTTACAAGTAAGGACTCGGTTGATCAAGATTAAATAACAAAAGGTCGTGGATATTTATACTACTCCTAAGCATATTGCAGCGATGACACTGGACAATGGCGATCCAAAGCTAACCAAAACCTAGTATTTGTAGTGTGGCTAGATGATAAAAGTGGAGGAACTATAAGCTAAGATAAAGTACCATTGCGCCATATGGATAGTTGTATTTGGTGTGGGCTTGGAGCTTTTCATCGCATGCTCCTTTTATAGTTTCTGGATGTGGCGAAACCCTCATCAGGTTTCCTCACTAGCCTAGGATCCTAAATGGTCATGACGTGTAATTATTCTCTGATCATCCCAACCTGGCCAAAGAGATCTTCAAAGGTTCTCAGATTTCTTGCCAATTTTGGATCAAGCTGATATTTTTGTGGTCCCTTCATCCTGGTGGGTATGCAATCACCACTATTTCTTGTGGTGTGGTCCACCTAAAATTTGGACCTGCTTCATTTTTGTAATCACGCCATAAAATGAACTGTCAAAATGAATGAATGGCGTTGATGTAAGGTAAATACATCACCGTTGGCCCCACAATCAGGGATCCACCAAAGCCGCCCCGAAACACAAAACGTCTTCTTTTCCCAATCAATGCACATACTACTCGCCTTCATGATAGGAGTAAAGCGGTAGAACGGAGAAGAAACGGAGAGAGCCGAACATCAGCCACGTGATTGGCCTCTCACACGTCTGCCCACACTCGGTATACACATGGGTGGGCCCATCGCACAAGTCCAATCACATGAGCGGTCCCACCGTATCGAAAGCTTTCATCTTCCTTACTCTCCCGACAGGAAGAATCTAATCAGTATCTAACCATACCATTAGTTTTTCATCAATAGAATTGATCGCATACAGAGGCTGCATCATAAGTTATGATACAGCTATTTTTCCCGCTAACTTCTTACACACGTAGAATACCCTATCCGTACAGAGGGTGGGTCACACCATGATGGTCAATCTGTACAAAAATGAGCTGACCTAAACAGAGAACGGGACACAACGTTAATATCAATGGACCGACGATGGTATGCCTTAGTGTATTGGTGTGGCCCACCCAATGAGTGGATCGCCTTGATTTTGATACTAGAATATTATCATCGTCTGGCCCACCTATTTTATTGATAGGATATTCCACTTATATGACACGTTGGTTGAAAAAAAAAATGCCGTGTCATGACTTACATCCGCTATGTCTGACCATTTCTCGTTTGTTCGTTGCTCCTCGACTGCCGACAAATAGGATGCATGTTTTTCCCATACAAGTGGGGCCCATGGCATAGTGACGGTTAGTCATGGATGGATCATGTCCCAAAAATCTCAAGAAGCTTAACTGTCCAATAGTAGGTGCACTTTGTCCTAATCATATATTTGCAGCCTACAGATTGAAGGACCATGATTATCGCATGTGAGAGATTTCTGTGACATGGTCCATCCGCAATCAGGCCCATCAGATAAAAGGTCTAGATCACCAAATCAAGGACACGGATTGCGTGGGGACCCTACTACCACAACCTCTGTGGTGGCAAGACTCTGTGGGCTCCACCATGATATACATGTTTTATCCGCGCTGTCCATCCATTTTGTGAACTTATTTTAGGCCATGATCCTAAAATCGAAGCGTATTCAAATCTCAAGCGGACCACATCACAGAAAACAGTGGGATAATGACATCCACCGTTGAAACCTAGGGCCCACAGTGATGTTTATTTGTGAACTAACTTGTTGATTAGGTTAGACAGACATGGATTAAGAGAAGTCACGAATATCAGCTTGATCCAAAACTACTGTCCCAATGAATTTTTCAACGGTAGACATTCAATTCCCACTGTTTCATGTAGTGCAGTGAGCTTTGCATATGCTTCGATTTTGAGCTAAGGGCCTTAAAATGAGCTGGCAAACCGGATAGACAGCGTGGATAAAGCACATACATCATGGTGGGCCCACCGGAGTCGTGCCACCACGGAGGTGGGTGGTGGTAGGGTCACCACGCAATCCGCGTCTGCAAATAAAAACCCCACCTATAATGATTCAGCCGGCGATTGAAAACGACTTCCTTTTGTGACCCACACGAGGATCCTTGCTTCTCGAGTGGTGGCATGACCGTAAATTTTGTGTAATGGAAGGGTTAAAATTGAGAGTAGAAGGGGTGGGACATAGATGCCATTTTAGAAAAGATAAAGCGGACCGTCTAGCTCCGTTTTTTCCATGGTTAGCCGGCACGCGTCAACTTGACGACGTCTTTTCTTTGGAAACCTTTTTCAATCTGTTCCCGCCTTTCAGGATGCCGCTTGCGTGGCGTGGAATCGCTCTGTTCATTGGGCCGGGTCTGGGTCGACTGTAGAGGCCCACCTTCGGGTCCCACTCCTGGGCATCAATTCAACACAATGGGCCTGGCCTGATGTACTCATGATGGCATTGAAGAGCTGCTCAAGTGTAGAAAAATGGGCCTGGACGTGGGCCCAGGTATTATCATGGGCCTGTTTCAGTGGGTCCATTTATACCGTTAATCAGGTTTGTTCGATTGATATGGGTTCATCAATGATTAGGGAGCGAATTAGCTGTTGCCATGGCAACAGCTTAGTGGGTGTTACCTTAACCGTGTGGGGCCTACCTTGATGTATTTTTTGTATATCCACACCGTCCATCTGTTTTTACATCTCATTTTAATGTGTGACCCCAAATCATAAGAAGATCCAAATCTCAGGTGGACCATACCAATGGACAAGGTGGTGAATAACCATTAAAAAAAATTTTGTGGGCCACATAAGTTTTGGATCAATCTGATGTTTCTAATTTCTCTTCATCCAGATCTTCTTGACATTATCAACAGGTTGGATTGTAAATAGACACTAAGAAAAGGCTACGATGGGCCCTTTGAAATTTTTAATGGTGAGGCACACATTCACCACTGTTTCCTGGACCGTGATCCACCTGAGACTTGGATCTCCATAAATTTTGGTGCCCCATCCTAAAATGTCCTGGAGAAACGGATGGACGGTGTGGATATACAGAAAATCATCAGAGTGCTTCCCAATGATTATAAGCTATAGCTGACGAGGCCGGTTCCTCCAAGACGTTTGTGGAATGAATTTCTTCTAGAACGGTTTTTTGGGTCCCATATATTAGGAGCCACAAATCTGACTGATCCAAATTCACGAACCATGTAAAGTCATACTTAAAACCTCTAAAATCATGTGGTGTGGCCCACCTGATTTTTGAAATGGACTGACTTTGGAAAGTATATTCATCCGTGAGGGGCACATCTTCTGAATGGACTGGATGGGATATATAAAAAAAGTAATTAAATATAATTAAAAAAAAAAACACACATTGGACCCCCACACAATTGGTAAGTTTTAATGGCCACCGTTCCCATCCTTCCTTGTGGTGTGACCCACTTGTATTTTGGATTGGCCTGTTTTCTGGATCACGGTGGCGTAACTTATGGATGGATTCGATGTCGGCCGTACATCCCGGTGGGACAAACACTAGACACAACATTGTAAAATAAGCGTATTCTTCAAACGTTCTACAGGAACCGGCCTTGGCAACTCAGAGGGGTAACCCCTCACTAAGGGCCGCACCGTCTTATGTGAGCCCGGGGCCCACCTAATCCGCTCTCAGGGGAGAAGAAAACGGCTACAGCCCTTATTGTCCTTACGTGTGGCAGACTATGCATGTGAGAACCGTCCCTTTAGGGGACCATGGATGATCCACGGTTCATAAACTTTGCAGATTAGTTTTTAGTTATCTATAACTTCTGCATGCTTTTCCTCTATGAGTGTCAGCCGTTGACCATCTTGGTATTCTGCCACATGTCAGATGGCTAGAATTAACTGATATGAGTGGTTCTTGATCATGGGCGGATTTTAATTCTGACAAGTGGGCCCAAGTTCGGTGACCTCAACTATTGATTTCTTGCCTTACCATCGATATATAGAATGTTAAAAGCAATTACTACTGGGGTTGGAGGGAAGGATGAAAGGAGTTTAAGTCCCACATTGGCTAGAGGGAACAATGAAAGGGACTTCATATACTTGGGGTCACTTGGCTACTTAGTAGGCCACTCTTTTGGGTGTGACATAACAATTATATGAAAAATATTTAATAATAATAAATAAAAAGATAGTCTTATTTCTTATTGGGATGAGGCGTGGATTCAGTTGCTCTCTAGGTATAACTTATGCTCCTTGCTTGAATTGTTCAGTGCGGTTGCATTATTCCCATGGTACAATCGCATTCTTTGCATATCTAAGGAAAGAGAAATTAAGTTTTAGAGGAGAGTAAAGAAGATGATTTTGTTACCTTTATTTGGAAAAAAAAAAGAGTCCTGGTACCACTGATTAATTAAAATCTTTAGAGAGTGAGGCCTCACCCAATAATTATAAAACCAATTAAAAATGATCAATTACCAACCAATGCATTATTCCCATGGTACAATCGCAGAGTGTATGGTTTCAATCCCAGCCATCACAGCTTCTTTGCATGTCTAAGGAAAGAGAAATTAAGTTCTAGAGGAGAGCAAAGAAGATGATTTTGTTACCCTTATTTGAAAAAAAAAAAAGTCCTGATACCACCGATTAATTAAAATCTTTAGAGAGTGAGGCCTCACCCAATAATTATAAAACCAATTAAAAATGATCAATTAAAAGATAAAATAATATTTGTGATCGTTGGTTCCTCTTGGTAGGATTGACCGGTGCAGCGGGTTTTCAGCATGTTTTCCCCAAGATACAATCATGCAGCATACGTAGGGCTGTAGTGCTGCGGGTTTTCAGCATGTTTTCCCCAAGATACAATCATGCAGCATACATAGGGCTGTAAATGGGTCAACGGACCCGATGGGATACCCAGACCCGACTCATTTGTTAAATGGTATGCGTCTATGTCTAAGAATGGACCCAGTTGCTAAACGGGTCTGGGTCTAGTTTCCTTTATATTAGGCTCGACTCGACCTGACCCGAACTCATTTAGTAAGTGGGCGGATTTGGTCTATGTTTCAAAGGACCCATCTAGGTCCAAATCGAGTTTTAAGCCTTGTAAAAATGCTTGCATACTAGATCCATACCCTTATCTATTAGACCCGACCCATTTATGAATGGGTTTGGTTGGATCTCCCTCTACTAGACTCAAACCCATTTATAAATAGGTCTAATGGGTTTATTCAGACCCGATCTAGACCTAAACCCACCCATTTAGTAAAAAAGTTTGGGTTTAAATTTGGAATAGGATTTAAGAGACAATAAGGAAGAAAATTTTTTGTTACCATTATTCATAAATAGATAGAAAGAAAGAATCCTAATATTCTTATGATTACACATAGTTGAGGTGTGCTCGTATTTGGGAGACTCATCTCCTAAGAAAGAAAACGGTCCTAGAAAGTGGAGTCAAGCCCAACATTTCAAAACCAATTTAAAAAGATTAATTAAAACCAATTTAAAAAGATTAATTAAAAATGCAATAATCTTTAGCAAAATCAAGCCTACTAAGACTCTCGTTGACTGGTTTTCTGGCCAATCCCCTCCCCCCCCCCCCCCCCCCCCCCCCCACCCATGTGCATGTACCGATTAACACTTTATACTCCTTCGCCCCAATTCTATTTTGAATCATGCTTTTGCACTAAAAGGGGAAAAAGAAGCATTTAGCTTTTGACTTTGTTATATTATTTTTTTTTTTTTATTACTCCAACACACACACTCTCTAAAAATCACCAAATCCTAGCTACCAACATTCAACATTCAGACTCTTTTCACTTAAAATGATGTCGCCGAATGGATGGACGGCATGGATATAACACATACATCATGGTGGAGTCATTGCTCCACCCGGTGTACCTGGCGTAGCTAACTCGTGGGTGTAGCTAAATTTTTCTCCGGGAGACGGATACAAAGGGACTCAATCAACGTCCCCATCAGGAAGGCATAAGTTTCTTCGTGGAGCCATCCGTTTACCATACACGTGGCAGGGTGGCTTATCATTTGGGACCGTCTATCTAATTGTATCTGCTGCTGTGGACAGGAAATTGCTCAAAATATATACAGAATGAATGTCCTTGTTATTTTGATCAATGGTTGAAAGTGAGAAGGCAACAGAAGTTGTTAACGGTCGAGATCAAAGAAGAAAAAGTGGAAGCCAGAATTGTCAGTGAAGCTAGAATTGTCAGTGAGTATGATTTTTGATACATGCACTGCCCATCCATGATAGGCCCACTAGGTGGACGATAAAATTGATCCCTTATGAGTTTAATTGATGTAGGACGGGTCGCTGACTATTTCATGGCCCAGATGGAGCAAAAGAAGACCAGACGGGGCCGAAAGTGATCCGGACCGTCAGGACCGTGAATCGGTCGTATCTCACAATCCGGAATGAGTTACGGGACGTATAATATATCAATTTGGGGGTAGCTCGAGCTACTTTAGCCAACCAACCCCACTACGCCGGGTTGCCCAACCCGGAATCGCGAGAATCGACCGTATCGACGGTCATTAGGCTAGTTTATTTTCATTTTTACTATTTATAGTAAGTTTTAATTCGATCATAACTTTGCATCGGTAGGGTTTTAGAGTTAGTGCCCAACATGAAAAGGGCTTAGAATATTTCGTAGAACAACGTGGTTGAGGCCGTTTGATAACTTTCTATTTTTGGCCGAAAACCAAGAGTTCTAGTAGGATTGAACGACTTCTATAAATAGTAAGTTTACTATTTATAGTAAGTTGCGTTTTCTAGGAGTTTTAGTTGGAGTTGGATTTTGATACTTTACCTAGGGTTTAGTTTCCTATTTATATGCATTGTAATTCCGTTTTTATTAATTCAATTATTAATAAATCAATTATTCGGAATTTATTTCCTCTTTTTATCTTTTATTTCTTCTCGTGGATTCGAGAAACTATCGGTTAGGGAGACGGTGATCGACCTACCACGTCCTCCCTGCGTCATTAATGTACCATATATATATATATAGAGGAATGATTACCTGCGCACTGGAGCGCATATAACTCTTTGCGCACCACACTGCTTGGTGTTGTGCGGAAACCTAATTCAGAATCTCTTTAGTACAAAATGTGTTAACGTCACCTAATTATATAAGCCCCATCCTGGTGTGTGTGTGTGTGTGTGTGTGTGTGTGTGTGTGTGTGTGTTATCTGCACCATCGATCCATTTTGTGAGATCATTTTAAGTCATGGCCCAAAAGTGAGGCACTTTAAGTGGACCATATCACAAAAAGCAGTGAGGGCAATGACACCTACCGTTGACACCTTTCCAAGGCCTACCATAATGTTTATTTGCCATCCATTCTGTTCATAATGTCACACAAACCTGGATGAAAGGAAATCTCAACTACAAACTTGATTCAGAACTTCTGAGTGCCCTAAGAAGCGTTCAATGATAGGCATTCAATCACCACCTCTTTATATGGTATGAGTTTGGATCTACCTCATTTTTCAGCTCATGCCCTAAAATGATCTCCTCAAATGGATGGATGGTGTGGATGTAATGCATATATTATAGTGGGTCCCACAAAACTTAGTAAGGTCAACATACCACCTACATAGATGGTGCGTGGCATACCACCCATAAGCTTCTTTGTCCTACTCGAACGGAAATTGCCTTTCAAAGCCTTTCCAAGAAAAGTCCTATGATGGAAGATGGGTGGGGCCCACTGTGATGTTTGTGAGAAATCCACCCAGTCCATCCATTTGACCAGATCATGTTAGCCATTAGACCAAAAAATGAGGCGGATCCAAAACTCAAGTAGGCCGCACAGCATGAAAAAGTGAGTAGCCGTTGAAACCTCCCTAGTGTTCATCGTGAAGTTTATATTCCATCCATACCATTCATTAAGTCATTCCTACTGGCATGAAACAACGCAAATATAATGGTGATGGCAAATAAATATAATGGTGGGCCCTAGGAAGGTTTCAACGATGGGGTCATTTTCAACATTGCTTACAGTGGTGTGGTCCACTCCAGTCTTGGATCTGCCTTCTTTTTGGGCTCGTGCACTACAATAATCTTTGAGAATAGATGAACATCTTGGATAAAATACAGATATTATGTTGGGCCCACATAATTCGGTAAAATATATTGTATTTCTGAAATACATCCGCATAACGTCATGCAGTGTGGTGCCCAAAGATTTACATGCGCTCCTGCGCAGGTGATCATTCCTCTCTCTCTCTCTCTCTCTCTCTCTCTCTATATATATATATATCTGCTCGCTGAGCAGCCCAACCAATGGGCTGATAATGGGTTGGGTTCAAGTTGGGGTCAAGCTGGACCCATTTACTAAATGGGTCAAGAATTCTGACCCAAACCGAGAGGAGACCCGTTACCTTGTTCTCGACTCAACCCACTTAAAATTCGTCGACCCAAACCTGACCCAACCCATTTTATAAGCCTGCCAAACTAGATGGACCCACTTGGCAAGACCCAGAGAAGATTAGGTGCGGCCTTTACCATGGGGCCCACCTTAATTTATCTTGTCTATATCAACACCATCCATCCATTTTGCCAAATGATTTTACGGCGTGAGATAAAAATGAAGCAGATCCCAATCTCAGGTGTACCATACCATAGGAAACAGTGGTGATTGACCATTAAAAAAAAATTTATGGGCCCCAAAACTTTTAGATCAAGCTGATATTTGTTATTTTCCCCTTAATACAGGTTGGTGTGACCTTATCAATAGGTTGGATAGCAAATAAATATTACGTAAACAATACAATAGACCCTAGGAAGTTTTTAATGGTGGGATGTTCAATCCACCTGAGATTTGGATCTGCTTTGTTTTTGGTCTTACACCTTCAAATGATCTGGCAAGGTGTGGATATAGAAAAGATAAAGAGATGTACGGAGTGGACGTTACAATCATCACAGTGGGCCCTATAGAACATACCCAAGCAGTTCAAAAACTGGGCTGAAGCCAACCCCAGGCCAAGCCTGTTGACAGTCCAACTCTTTAATATAAATCGTTGGTGGGACCACATGGGAAAAGAGATTGTGGTTGCGGGAGCAGACTACTCAGGATGAGTGAATTGCAAGGATAAAATGCCGTTGGTTAGGTGAAAGGGCTGCATCCCTCTTTCTTTTAAGATCTCCTGCATGATTAACTGCTTGACAAAAATTTCTAAAAGCTGCTTGCATTATTTGTAGCATAGAAATAGAAATTAGATTGCTTTAGCTTTGGACCAGGTAAGGTCATCTCATCTGGCTATGACAATGGATAGATAACTTATGTTATCCATTTGAGCTAGTTGGGTTGGGTTCGACCTAGGCCTGCCCATTCACTTAAATAGGCCACATTGTCTAAGCCCGAGATTGACACACTGCCCATTTAGCTTGGTCTGAACCTGACTCATAGGTCGGTTCAGGATACTGCATTGGTGACCTGGGTGAGGGACCTTAAACTTATGAAGCCCCTGGACCCCAAGATTTTTCCATTCTCAATGTTATTTATTTGGCTGACTCAGTCGAACATTGGCAACCCATTTGATGAATGCTCGGTCATGGAAATGTTGGGCCACATTGAAGGACTTCAGTGAAGATTAGGTGGACCATGGGGCTCTGTGTTCGTGGAATTAAACTTATATTTTTGGATGGGAATTAGTTAAACCTGAACAGAGCCATGCTATCTGATATGGTTCACTCAAATTGGACGCATGTGAAAGTGGTACTAGGTTGGTCTCATGCGGATCCTATCATGGATGGACCACAACCCACTAAAATGGCACAGATTGAATGATCTTGACCGTCGGATAGGAGGACCTTTTTTTAATGGATTGATCAACTACAGGCCACCGCAGGCTAACTTGTCATGCGAACTTACCCAACAAGCCGCTTGTGCAGGACACTGTACCATGCAAATTGTAAGTCCCATCATGCTACTTATGCAGGACAGTACACAATGCAAATGGTAGGTCCAATCGTGAGGATCACCTGGCAAAAAAACCAAGCTGGTGCTCTCATCAGGTGGGCCACACTAATTGGAATTGGAGTAAAAAAAGATAATCAATGGTCAATTTCAACATGTGAGCGTGGCTATTTAATCTTTGTGATGAGGCCAGCCTCGTAGATAGGCCACATAGGGTCGTATGGTTTTTTATGGTTCATCAACAGTTGGGTCCACGAAATGGGTGGTCCCAATTCATGCATTCCCCTTCCTCATTGACAGCAGGGTTTTAGTTTAAAGAGGAATTATATGGTCTTCTATGCATTTCACATCGATTTCTCAATGGAGGTCATGGTTCATTGATCCAGATCACAGATCTCTCTAGGCCACGGTGGATTGATCATCACTAAAAATCTCCGCAACAGTCAATCCTACCCTATCAATTGATGACGTGCAAATGGACAAAGTCTATGGTTGATGGTGGCTAGGACTTGTAAAAACGTGGCAACAGTTCACATTCAATGTAGACCTGCGTACTGGCCACCTGATCGGGGACTGGCTTTTGCACATGGTGACTCATACCTTCAGGATGCGGCTTTTAAGTGAATGCGGCTTTTAAGTGAATCCCAACATATAGAGCGGCTTAGTTAAATCCCAACAAAATATTCAGAGTACATGGAAATTAGTGGCTTGATATTTTTAGGCTGGGAGAATGCTTCAAGGGATACACATGCTAGTTGAGCACCTATCAATTGGCCCGGTTGGGAAACCATGGAAGTACAAAGGAGAATTGAACCAACAATCACACGGATGTGGCAAAAACCCTGGTGAGAAAAAAACCATGATAGAAAGCAAGCTTGACATAGTAGTTAAAAGGGATGATCAACCCAAAAATAAAGCTCCAAGAGAAAACCTCGAGCTCTCTCTCTCAAAAACCTAATACCCTTGTAAACAAGGTATTAAAATACCCTAGTACCGATTACACCGAGCTTAAATAGTAAAAAAAAACTAAAATTAGAAATAACTTGCATAACAGGGTAAAACATCGACCTTCACATTGACGGGTTGAAGCAAGTCGAAAACAGTTTAGAGAGAGGCCTAAAATTGGCCTGTTGAGCCTCATAATTCAGCCGGACGCTGATACCTATCGGCCTGCCGAAGTCCAATTGTTAGCCGGTTGATTATGCCCGAAATTGTTCAAAGGCCAACTGCACTTTTGATTGGCCGGTTGACATCACTAGTTTAAGTACATATTGAAGGCTCCTCCAACCGGCCCCACACACAATCTAGAAAATTTTTAATGGTGGGCGTCCAATCCTAACTATTCCCTACTCGAGTGACCCAGCTGATTCTTTTATCAACCCGCACATGATGGACAATTTGGATGTACTGTAAATAACACGATGGACAGCATACAGCATGTGTGTGTCAACTACCGTGTTCTACTACGCAGTAATATCTTTTCAGGCGTATAAAATAATTGTAACCTAAAACATAAGTTTTTACTGAAAAATAAATAAATAAATATATGAATAAAAGAGTTTACTAGTAGACATTTTACAGGAAAATTTTGCCATCCAAACACCTACCTGCAAAGCCATGTAAACCCTTTTTCCAACTAGCTTACGCAGTGCTCAGATTGTTGGGGTTAGGAGCCCCGCAGCGGAAGCAATCAAAGCAGGCGAGGAACACACCACAATGGCAATCAACAAGCAAATCATCACACACAAGAAGGCAAACCGATTTTTACGTGGAAAAACCCCTCACGGGTAAAAAACCACGGCACAAAGCGACACCAATCCACTATGAATCAGAAGTTACAAGAGATTACAGAAGAAAATCATAAATCACAGCCCACAAGAGAAATCCCAAGCCACCCGAAGCTAATTCTCACATGAGGAGGACAAACCCATCCCTTTCCCTCAACCCAGAGAACTCCAAGCTTCCTCCATAGCTCTTTCTCTCCCCTAGAACCCTCTCAATCCCTCGGCTCATTGGCGGCCCTTAGTGGCAACCCTAATCTCGGATTACATCTCCTTAAATAGGAGAAAAACCGAAATTAGAAACTCCTTGCGCAAAACCGCGCAAGAAACCAAGTCCAAGAAGGAAACTGCGTACAAGCAGTTCGCGCAGGGTCGGGCGCCCAGTCACCAGACCGTCGGGCGCCCGGCCCTCAGGCCCTAAAAACGTCGGGTTGGCAATCTAAGGTAGATACACGGCCATGATCCACCATCTTCCCTTGCAAGTGGACGGTGAAGAACAGAGCTCAATCATATTATGAAAGCGAGGGCTTCTATATTAATTATCCTTTCATTTCTTACATGAATCAGTTACACCAGAAACAGCTACTGTAGAGGTGAAAAAGAAAAAAAGCAAACAATAATAAAAGAGATATAAACAAAAAAGAAAAAGAAAACGGAAATCCGAAAAGAATCCGTGTTTGGGGGTTTGGATGTTTCAGAGGGTAGAGGAACTTTGAAATGAACGCAGCCTTCGCTTGGAGGAAGCATGGGGATCGTCTATCAAGACCTGAGGGCAGGTCAAATGGACGACTGTAGTAACGATGAGGACTACGCCCAGGCAGAATATTGCGTAGAAATGGCGGCCTAAGTTCTCCACTGATATCCCTTCCATGATGATGTGATTGCAAGGAGGGGGAAGGCTCTCAGTTATTTATATATATAAAGAGAGAGAGAGAGAGAGAGAGAGAGAGAGAGAGAGAGGGAAAATGGAAACGATGGTAGCCCCTGGATTAGTAGCCGCTGAAACGCCATTCCTGCAGCTTTTAAATGCAGAGAGAGTCGGTGTCTCTTTCTTTCTTTCTCTGTTTTTTTGTAAGTTAGTCGTGTCATCTAGTGGCCTCCTTCTAACTATTCACGTGCCAGCCTGGGTTTCAAGTCCATTTTGGATGCGGATTGCGTGCTGAGTAAACTCCGTGGGGCCCCCCGTGATGTGCGTATCTTATCCATGCCGTCCATTCGTTTTTGCTGCTTATTTTAGGGCATGATTCCAAAATTGAAGCATATACAAAGTTCATGTGGACCCCACCACAGGAAATAGTGGGAATTGAACGCCTAACTTTGGAAACTTCTTGGGGACCATAGAAGTTTTGGATCAAGCTGATGTTTGTTTGTTTGTTTTTTTTTTTTTTCCTTCATCCATGTCTGTGTGACCTTGTGAACAGGTTGGATTGATAAATAAACATCACTATGGTTCCTAGGAAGGTTTGAAAGGTGGACGTCATTATCCCTACTGTTTACTGTTTCCTGTGGTGTGGTTTAGTTGAGTTCATCAGGTGTGGCTCCCGATGTCAAGAAATCAGGACAAGAATCAACACATTCATAATTCAAGTAAGCCATACCGAAGAGAACAATGGGAAGTGAATGCCAACCACACATTTATTTGTGTGTAAGTCATAACTATAGTGTTTATATCCCATCTAGTGCATCCATCAAATGAGCCTAACCAAGATAAACAGTCACCTAGAAAATCTCTACATACAACACCAATGGCTTTGGACGATTTTGCCCTCGCAGTTAACTTTCAGAAAGTCCTCAGCCTAAAGATTTCGAAGGACAGGAGAAAATTTCAATTCAAAATTTGAAGTCCTCAACTGAGGTTTTTTTCATCCTTTCAAAAGAACCTCCAGCGCCTACACTCCCTCGATTCTCTAGCTGCTACTCTCTCCCATACCTTTTTATCTTCCTTCCTTCCCCTCGGTGCCACAGCCCTAGTCAGCCTAACCTAAAACTCATGAGGGCCATATAACGTTAATTAAGATGTTTTATGTGTGATTTATATTGTGTGCAGGAGTGCCCACCTGAGTTTTTATATGGGGCTGACATTTTATCTAGGGCTGTAAATGGTCGGAGGCGGGTTTATACAAAACCTAACTCTCCCATTTAGTAAAAGGGTATAAGTCGGGTTTGAGTCAACCCTGTTAAACCCATTTATAAGTCTGGCAAGAGGAAGATCCACCCATACCCATTTATGAATGGGTTGGTTCTAATAAGTCTAGGTCTAGATTTTGTATGCAAGCATTTTTACTAGGTTTAAAACTGGGTTTGGATGGGTCTGGGTCTAGATAGGTCCCTTGCAATATAGACCAAACTCGCTTGTTTACTAAATGGGTTCAGGTCAGGTCAAGCCTATTATAAAGGAAACCAAATCCAGACTCGTTTAGCAACTGGGTTTGTTCTTGGACTCAGGCCTATACCATTTAACAAATGGGTTGGGTCTTTGTTGGGTCTGGGTACCCCGTTGGGTCCGCTAACCTATTTACAGCCCTAATTTATCTATACGGTAAGAAGGGAAGCGGATTGGGTACCATGCAGGCACAACGTAATAAGGGCAATACCCAATCCGCATCCCATCAGAAGTCTCTCGCAATGGATGAAGTAAATGTCACACCTGCAACATCGTAGTCAACTTGGCTCACGGGTTACCACCGTAAACAAAAGCCGAGTGTTGAAACCACATAAAACACCCAAGATCTGAGAAGTCCACCCTGTTTTATATGTAAAATCAAGTCTGTCCATTAGGTGAGAACCGTTATCTGAATGCATACACAGAGGAAGCACCATAAAAAAATCATATGGCCCACGGCTGCCCAAACAATTTAAAGTTACTACGGAAGCCCAAGTACACATGGTAGGGCTCGCCAAAATTTTGTATCAGTTTTTTATTGCATCTCCTCTTCATCCAAGTAAGTTACACCTGATTAATGGTTACTATCAAAGATAAAATGGTGCCCCACACACAAACCTATTGTTCCAATCCCGCACCCATGGTTCCATGTGGTGTGGCCCATCTCAATCGTGCATCCAGCTGATTTTTGCCCTTAGGGCCTAACATCGAGTACAGAATCTCATAGTAAGCATATCCTAAAAACGTTGCTGTAGAGGATCCCTATTCCTGATCTTAAAGAAAGGGCATAGGTTAAAATGTATCGAAGAACTCTTGAATGTTGAGGCTACCATGTAGGTTTCTATATGGGCCATACCACGGTGTCTATATCCCATCTAAATCTTCACCAGATGAGTCTTTACTAGCATAAGCACAGATTTGAAAGCAAAAAAGAAAAAAACAAAAAATCAGCCTGATCCGAAGCACTGGTGGGCCACACAAAGTGTACTTGGATGTTTTAAGTGTCACATTGTTCCCATGGAGTGGCCAACTTGAGTCTTTTAGTTGGGATGATTCTTTTATATGTATATTGAACATGAGAAAGGCTCTGTTGATGGATGGAGCGGATATCACCTGTCATTAGGTGGGCCACATAAAGCTCGTGTTGTACTTGGCCGCATGTAGAACATGCATGTGAGGAAGAGAGGAAGGGTGAGAAGATAGTAGTAACAAATCTTCGAAATCCTTTGAAAAGAAAAAAGGAATAGGTAAGAGGCAGAGGGTGCAACACAAGCAATTGCGTGTGTAGTTCATCAAATGGATGAATAAATCATCCATAAGAATTAATTCATCTTCCTAATACTTATCTTTTAAAATCGAATTCTTAGTGAACTCAATTGAAGAGCAAAATCATGGGGAGATCATTGCTCAACCTGAGCAAGCTCACACGATACTCAGATTGGATTTTGTCTGCATAAGTGGGGCCTAATGGTTCACTGATCCAAACCAATGATATGATTGGATACCTACTTTTTATGCCCCAAGGGCGCTCATAAGAAAGAAAAGACCCTGCCGTACAGAAGGAAAAGATTGTGCGGAAAATTCTTTTAATGCCTTTAGATTATATTTTGATGTTTTATTTTAATTTAGCTTATTTTATTCTTTTGGTAGGGTAGGTTCTGGCCAAGCATGTCACAGTAAAGAGCTATGCCCTCCGGATTACAATTACAAACCAGGAACCGGGGTTGGTTAGTTTTAACTTCAGCATATGCATTCATGTAGTGCCGACTCCCTCCAACACTTGGACAGTCCACAGACCTATCCAGACAGCCCATGAAGTCACACCGAGATCAGCAAACCAATCCAAATGGCCAATACAATGAACGGTGAGATCATCAATATAAAATAGGTCCAATCACACCCAAGTCCATAGCTCCAGTGGCAGACTGAGTGATGATAGCCTCGTTTCAACGCTGAGGTCATCTTATCGACTGGACTCCCATAGGGGGTGGCTAACATTGTGATGTGACTAATAGGGGTGGGTGGGTATACACTAACAATGGGGTGTGTGAACTAACCCATAGAAAAAACAAAAAAGTCCAATCAATCGCCAATGAATTTGACAGGCTGAATCAGACTATGAGGCCATCCAAGTGTCCTAACAGACCCCTCCAATCCCTTTGAAAATTGTTTGACCACCAAATTCCATGCTCGTCTACTTCGTCACCACTTCCCAGAGAGCTTATCTGACCACCATCCACAACTTTCAGCGGGTTTGAGAAGCAGAGCTATTTGAAATTTCTGTGTTTGCATTTTCAGAAAGTCCATCCTGGAAATTTGAAAAAATAAAACTCAAAACCTGTCCACTGAAGTGTTGCAGGGACAACACTAAGTTTTCAATGCAAGGAAAGAGCATGGTAGCTAGAGTGCAGCAGTCTTAAATTGGCTTAACAATAGCAGAACTGGTATGTATATATCAGGCATGATCTTTTGAGTCAGTTCCCAATGGATGACAATGAATGTTCAACAAAATAATTCACCATGGAAAATTAGGCAGCATTTGGATGCAAAGTGAAATAAATGGCAAAAAATTCAGTTTAATAAAGCAATGGGGGAAAAAATCTATGGTGTCTGCTTCCTACAAAAGGGGGAAAAGTTACTCAAATCTCAATTGGGTAAGTTTCAAGTCCAACTCAAAAATAACAAGGTTGCAATTTGAAGCTCATATCAACATGCTCAAGTAAAAGAAATTGCTGTCTGGTCATTTACACTACAAGACTGACAATTGCAATTCAATTTGATAGCTAATAAAAAATCCAAATGCATCCCTATAATTTTCATAACAAGAAAAGCAAGAAACAGAGTTCATAAGAAAGGTACACACCATCCAAAATCAACTTTCTAAGAGTAGCTACTCGCTCTTCACTTCGTTCTCTTCCATTTACTTTTGAGGGGAAAAAAAAAACAGTAAGGATATTTGACTTGCAATAATCTGTCATATGATACAACTAAAAATAAAAATGTGAACCTAGTGCAAGCACTGTTTTGGGGGTAAAATCACAATAATTTCTTCTGGATAAGATCCCTACAGCTGGAGGGGAAAAAAATCCCTACAGCTGGGGAGGATAATGTCGGATTTGAAACAAAGAAAAAGGAAAGAACTATCGACCTTAAGACTATAAACGCCAAACCACTTGTTGGCCCTCTTGCACATACAAGTAGAACACAGGCAATACCCTGCGGAACAAGTGTAAACAAGGACACTCCTGTTGTAATTTTTGAAGATTCTCCCTAGTGGCATCTTCTGAAGGTAAGTGCACCCATTGAAATCAAACCTTTGCAACAGCCTTACTGCTATGTTTGACCATTTAGCAATCAAGAATAGACCAACTTGTGGCTCAATCACTCCATTTGACACAAGCACTAGTACTGTTCTGCCCTGAAATGTAGTCCCCATTTTTTAGGGCAGAGACATGAAAGACAAAGTGAAGTTTGGAATTAGGTATTAGACCTAATGAGCTATATTAACCCCAAATGGCCCAAAAAATCAAGCAGCTAACTTCAGATTGGCAGGTACAGCTAAGGATGATTGTTGATACAGTTGTAATTGATGCAACTTCGAACTTTCAAGCTTGGGCTGCAGAAAGAGTTTCCTTTTAAGCAAGCATTGAACCTGGTCCAAAGCCCTCAAATCTGGCTCAAGAGTGTCAATATAGGTAGAGCCAATACCAGGGTCATGGCCATAGCCCTCTCTTAAGCTCGAGCAAGGCTCGTTCCACTTATCCCCAATGAAACTCGTCTTTACACAGCAAGGCAGTAAGAGTTGCAAGCTTGTCCATAGATATGGACAAACTTTCTGTAACAAGTATAACTGCCGAACCTAGAAGTCCCGATAGCTCCTTGGGTGACATCGTTGTGGGTCAGTTTATCATGTTTTCTATTTTTTGGGGGTCTGCGGCTACTTCCTCCTTGGAAATAATGTGGTCTGCTTGGGTTCTCTCACAGCAACACCAGTGTCTTGTGTAAGATGTTGAAGGTGTTCCGCCTATGTGGGGTCTGTAGACCAAGATCTCATAAAAAAAAACACCCATATGAACCATTATAAATACAGCCTAAACACATTGTTCATCAAGCTTTGAAAGGTTGATGGTGTGTTGGAGAGTCCAAAAGTCATGACTAAGAGCTCATAGTGCCCGCCGTGCATTCTAAATACCATCTTTGGGATATCTGGTCCATGTACCCAAATTTGATGGCAGCTTGAACGAAGATCGAATCGAGAAAAAATAACAAGCTTCGTGTAACTCATCTAGCAGTATATCATTTCCGAGAATGGCTCGATGACAATTTTGTGATCATCTAATCGCTTTGGCAGAAACCCTTTTGGTTCCAAAACACATTAGAACTGGGTTAGTGTAGCATAAATTTCAGGAGGTTGATCTTGAATTTTGCCGGTTTCCTCAATCCACTTGGGTGGTGTGTGTGAGCATACCATGTGGGTGGCCATGAAGGAGTTTCTCTGTGCCATTTAGGCTAGCTAGCATTGCTTCAGCACAAATTTGCCCTTTCATATTGTAAGAACAATCATCCCCGGTGAAGTGAAGCCCATGGACATCGTCACAAAGTCCCACAAGATTAGTCCGAGCAGTCTCAACCATTAGATGCCAAGAACCAGAGAGCATCTCCCCTCTTTAGCAGAAGCAAATACAATTCAGCAGAGAACTTAAACCATTAGATCTGGACCACCAGCCTACACAGCACCCACTACACTCGAGTTTTCTACCATCTAATACCCCTGCCTTAAAACTTGTGCTAGACAATATCTGAAATCCCAATTTATGGGCTACATTTATTGAAGAAATTGTGGGTGTTTCCAAAATCAATCAAAATAGACTCGTTTTGCCATTGGATTTTCCCAAAGACCCTCATTGTTTGGGGGTGGCGTCATGCCCAATAATGCAGGGATCGAGATTCCGGGCCTCATCTTCGCTAACAACCTCCTCAGCTTGACTATTCAATCTGCCATCTAGCAAAAATTGTTGCTGTTATTTGCACGTGTGCCCCGGTGTAAATTTTCTTATCACAATTATAACACAGGACTTTATCTCTACTCTCCCGCATTATACCTGTATTAATCGCTTAATCATTGACATTCCGATATTAATCATTACTATCTCAATAGATAGTAGTGTGGTTTTCTTTGTTGCTTATTGGAAGTGCACTTCCCTAGTATTCTTTTTCTCACAAGCTGCTGCCGGTGGGCCTTTAATAAATTCCACCAATCTTCAAAAAAGTAAAAAAAATAAAATTAGAGGTGCTTGAGCGCCTTCATCTTTCGAAGCTTCAGTAACCTTTCATCCTGCATTCTCGCAAAGCGCACAGCGGCAGACGACAAAATTGGATGGAACATTTGGACATACATACCAATCTCATCTTTCAAATCCCGAATAAAGCACTCCACTAATGCCTTTTCCATGCAACCTTCGACCCTATTAGCAAGTCGTTCAAATTGATTTTGGTATTCACGCACCAACCCTGTCTCATGTAGCTTGGATAATGTGGAATCAAAATTTCCATATTTTTTTTCATAATCCATCGGCCCAAAACAAACACAGTTATAATGAGATTAGCTCAAATTATTTTCCGTTGCATCTTCTCATACCATTGAAATTATTGAACATAAAGCTTTAATGAGATTAGCTAAAATCATCTGCTGCTGCATCTTTTCATACTACTGAAACCATTGAATGATGCCAACAATACTTTCTGCTCTTCCGAGGTCTCTTGAAATCTGAAAATTTGTTCCGTTCAGTGGATCGACCCTATTGGATCTTCTTCTTCCTCTTCTTTTGGAGAATTGACAATTTCATTATTGAAAGAGGGAGCACAAGGCTCATATTCACGTAGATTACAAACCAGTTAAAATCGACCCACCATTTGGATCAAAATGCTTTAAGCAAGAATTCCACCCAATTGCATTAATTTTTACCCCTTATACATACATCTCCCTCTAATTCGCTTGTCTTGAAAACGCTATGTGTTCCTCTCTCCATGTGCCCCATATTGCCACAATCAACATTAGCTTCCGCTACTAGATCTCTCTCTTTTTTTCTTGGGGTGCTGCTGGACCATGCCAAAAGGAAGCCTGTGATCAAGCCTGGCATCACTCAAGGTGACCAGAAAAATGTATGGATCTTTCCCACAATTTCAAGGCGAAAGGGCAAGGGATGAATAAGTGATCTACTGTCTCAGCCACTTTCATACATAATGCACAATAATTTGGGATGATCATCGATTGTTATTTGTTAGATTCCTCGCCACCAACCATATAAATGCTGCCACTTTGGGAGGGGCACTGCAAGACCAAACGAACAATAGTCTCCCGCTCCTCTCATTCGGATTAGGCTCACCAATTGAAAAATCTCTTGATTCCTGCAGTGCCCAAACCATTGAAGTCTTTCACTCCCAGCAGCCATCTGAGACGATGAAGCCACTCTGAGATCCTCAAGAACTTCCCTGCCTCTTCATCCCATAGATTCCTACAGCATGGCGGGGTCTACATAACAGAGTCACCTCAAAAGGATTTGCATGTCTATGGTCACCTCAAAAGGATATGCATATGTCTATGGTCACTTCAAAAGTATATGCATCTGTCTATGGTCACCTCAAAAGGATATTCGTCTGTCTATGGTCATCTCCAGGTCCTCGACAACTCTAGCTATCAGCGGAAATTCCACACTGAGTGTATTCTCCCCTAACCAAATTGGATTCTTCTCCCATCTCCCTGTGTAAATCAGATGTCAGCCTTGAACTTATCCATCACCAATGAGACTGTGCATCTGTCTATGGTCACCTCAAAAAGATATTCATCTGTCTATGGTCACCTCCAGGTCCTCAACAACTCTAGTTATCAGCGGAAATTCCATACTGAGTGTAATCTCCCCTAACCAAATTGGATTCTTCTCCCTCAGATGTTGGCCTTGAACTTATCCATCACCAGTGAGACTCCCTTCCACACCCCTGACGCCCTATAGAGGGATGACCTCTTGATCCACCACCCATAATCCTAGAGACCATATTTGCTAGCTATCACTTCCTGCCACAAACAAACTTCCTTCTAAATTGCCATAGCCATCTGCTAAGAAGAGCTTCATTTATCTGACCCAATCTTCGAATTCCTTTCCTTACATGGCTTGCAAGCCTTATCCCATTTTAAAAGGTAGAATTTTTGCTTCACCGCTGCTCCTGGTCAAAGGAAATATCTTCTCAACTATTACAACCTTTCGATCACCGAGGTCGGGCACTTGAATAGAGGCATATAGTGCAAGGGCAAATTAGTCATTGCCCCCTTTATTAATGTTAGTATGCCCCCAAAGAAAAGTGTCTTCCTTTCCATGTTGACAACTTTCTCTCTATTCTTTCGGTGACCTTGTCCCATAGGTGTTTTGTCAGTTTACCCACACACAATGAAATCCTATATACATGGAGGGAGAGAGCCCGCTCCGCACCTAAAAATTCTTGCCAGATATTCTACTTCATCATTTGGTGTGTGCATGCCAAACATTTCACTTTTTGTTACATTAACCTTTAGACCTCATACCACCTTGAATCATATCACCCGCTTCCTTAGTTTATCCACCATATTAGATTCAGCCTCACAAAATAAGATAGTGCCATCTGCATGTTGAGGATAAGGATATTCATGGAACTCCAGCTCCCACTTTAAAGCCTCTAATAAACCCCACTTCTTGACCTTTGTTCAACAACTTACTCAATGCTGGCTACCACAAAGAACAAGAAGGGCCTTGTAACGCCCCGAAACCCCAAGGGTCGAGTACAAACTCGATCCCCGGTATCCCGGGAGTTACTAATGCGTATGCAATGCGTGTCATTCAAGTGTTTGGCCAATATGGCATCAAATCATAGTGATAGGTCAAGTTAGGAAATGAAATAGGGACGTACCAGCAAATAAGTAAGTTAAACAGCAATGTACGAAGGGATCCACTCAACCTGTCTGATTGGGCCTCTTCTAGCTTGCTAGCTCATGAGGGACCTGCACCAATGAAAGTGCCTGGATGGTGTTTTAGAACACCGTCCCAAAGTGGGAGTGAGTCATCAACTCAGTGGTTCCATTTCCCTAAGTTACTCAAAGCACAAATGTAATCAAACGTAGGTAATGAAACAACATACGTATACAGTAGTCATAAGCGTAGTATGTAATAAAACGAACATTCATACATAGCAGTCAAAAGCATAAACATAGAACCTTTCTAGTCACAACCGATAGTGAGTGGCACCACCACTCACCCGCACAGACTCAAGTCACCAATGAATGGGGCACCACCCCACCAGTCGCACAATCACATCTTATAATCTTAATGCATGAATGCATGAAGTGCAAATGCATGCCCGGACACCGGTTTTTAGTCACAGCCACCAGTGAGTGGCACCACCACCTCACCCGCACAGACAATGCATGCCATGCCGAACTATGTATGATTAGCCGAGTTATTAGTTATTCCGGTTTAACATCCAGCCGGTTGGCGAAACCACTGTACCATTATTCTATCACCAGGCCAAACTGAGACCATCTGGCTCCCTGCGTGGCGAATGCATCTCATCGCCAGTAACCCCTCGATCCAAGTATGGTTAGGCAGTGGCCCGTCAGCCATGCCCAAGCCAAAGCAGAAGGGTCGTCACCCAACCACTAATATAAATAATTAACTTAGAAGTGTGGGCTTGTTATTCAAATTAACAATAATGCCCGGGTTGTTCAAGCAGGGCTCTGGCACGAAACAATCGGCCGGGTATTTGACAGGGCCGCTCGAACAACCCTGTGCTCAATGGTCACTACGGGGAGGCACCACCCCAGCGTAGGCCGACAGCTCGGGCATAGGTCCCATACCACCATCCCCGGCTCATGAGACTTGGGGATCGATCGCCGTACAATTTTAAGTGGGCCCATCCAGTGGTGACAATGGTACTTAGGTTCGAATAGAAGCGATAGGTTACACACAATACGCCTAACCCGGAGTCGGGCTGACACCTTCGACTGAGACGAAGACGGGGGGGTCGGCCTTAGGCGCCCGTGGCCCGCGTGGTCCTCACACCACAGCCGATCACCCGCATTCTACCTCCGTCGACGGTTTCAGTCCCAAAGGGGCAATCGGCCTCATGCAGCCCCTCCTAATTCTCATCCATTTGCCGAGTTAGACAAATCATAGGAAAACACTTCATCACAGCAAATTGTTGTATACATCGAGCATAATTTAAAAACATGAGACATAAATATGAACGTAAAAGTGATTCTAGCATACATGATAGCCTTAAAGAGTTCTACGCAAGCAAATTTCAACGCATAGTCATCATATAGGCATGCTTCTAACATCTCAACAACAATGACAGCAAAATTAATCAAAAATTTGGACATTAACTACATTTGAAGGCATTTGGTGCTAGGCAATCCTATATTGGATCTTCTCCCCAAATTTTTGGAAAGTCCAACAGAGCATACTGCCCCTAAATCTAGCTTCCCATCTCACCAGATCTGCTAGCTGCCCACGTCTCTTGACTCCAGCGTGGATCCTAAATATTGGAGTTATCGTCATGTCCCTCGGTCATTGACGAAAGAAACTATGTGAACATATTTGGTGTTCACTATAGCAATAGATCATTGAATCTCCTTCACCACTTCCTCAATCTTTTAAGTGTTTTCTTGGACTCCCATATCATGCCATCCATCTATCATGCCATTTGGATCAACAAATAAAATGTGAAATATGTAAGGGCCTGTTTGGATTCACGGAATCCACTGTAATGAGGTGTGGTCAGCTGTAAATAAGTAATGATTACCAATACTGTGGTAATCAATACCATACCAATTCCTATCTAAGGATTTAATTTTTAGATATGCTTGTAATGTACTCCCATAAATAGACGCATGTGGATATAATACGCCTAATATGTGTTCTATGATTATATCCACACCGTCCATCCATTTTACAATGTCATTTTAGGGCATGACCCTAAATATCAGCTTCATCCAACACTTAAGTGGGCCGCAGGAGCTTTTTAATGACAGGCAATCAATCCCAACTACTTCTATAGTGTGGTCACTTTACATTTTGGATGGGGCTCATTTTTTTATTTTATTTTTCTATTTTCATAAAATGTTGTCGCAAAATGAATGGACAGTATGGATATAACACATTAATCATGGTGGGGCCCACGAAACTATGACATGTCAAGGCCCCTCCGCCTACTGTATTTGGATGAATTCCTGTGATTTGACAGCTTGGTGTATCCAATCAGTGACAAGGAGTAATAATGATTGTCACTGTAATAATGATTTTTTTACAATACATTATAGTGGATTCCGTGAATCCAAACAGGCCCAAAGGATTTATTAGATTTGTTCCACTTCAAGAGGGGTGCAAAGCACTGCTTTTGGTCAACAGATCAATATGATTTCTTTATTTATTCCCCTCTTGTAAATAGGCATACCCAATAGGGTATAAAAGAAAACATAGGATAAGACCACCATCAACACCCAACCATTCATTGACCCCCCTTGCACATGCAACTAGCTCCCACAAAATACCCTGTGGAACAACGAAAAGAAGATAATCCATAATTCATGATTGAAGTCAAAGCTCATAGAACCTAAACCCTATGCTGAAAAGCTGTTCATATATTATACAACACAAGGAGATTGTCAGCGTTTCTGAAGTTAGTGTTATCCTATGAGGGATGACCAATAAACTGTTTGTCTTCACACACGGCGCGAGCACACAAACACATCATCATCATCCTCA
Organism: Liriodendron chinense; assembly: GCA_003013855.2. NCBI lineage: Eukaryota > Viridiplantae > Streptophyta > Magnoliopsida > Magnoliales > Magnoliaceae > Liriodendron > Liriodendron chinense. The sequence goes on along the minus strand of PVNU02003892.1, from coordinate 3,959,172 downwards.
TGACAGCCTCGACCTGGCTATTTTGATGAGGGCTTTATGATCCAATTTCGCCAATAAACAAGATCCAAAACAGAATTCTCTAGGTTTCTTGACGAAAGTTTGAGACTAGCTGCCAACATGAGGGGGGCAGGGTCATTCAGGTCGGCTGAGGATCAGCCGGAGCCTGAACTATTTACTAAACAATCCCAAAATCCACGTGCCAAGTCAACCCATGACCTAAGATGAGATCATCGGGCCCAATCCGTGAGCAGATTATTGAGCCCAGGCACAAAAATGCCACCCACTTGTAAAGGGAAGCATCAGTAAGGCTCAAACCAGACACCTTTTCACATCCCTACCACTACAGCAAGCACACAACTGTTGTACAAAAATTATTTATAGAATATATGCTATTAAAGACAATTGATAATAGAATATATGGGTAGATCAGGCAAAAGTCGACCCTACCACGACCATTACTTAAATGGGCCGCCAACGCCCAACATTTACTGAACCAAACCTGACCCAAAACCCTGTAAACTCGCCCAACACCCAACTTTTAAGTACGTCTGGCTGGTTGTCATGCAAAGTGACCAACCCACTGCTGACCCTCAACATGGGAAATGATAAAATCCAACTAGTTGTTTCTCAGGTATATGATGCAACTAGTTGCTTCAGAACATGCAAGGCCAAATACAGGACATCCTAACATCTGCTCATTAATATGCATAACTGGACGGTCAAGATGAAGCAACAAAAACAAGTCCAATCATACACTTGAAATATCTATTTAATGGTTCCCGCCTTGGACTGCTTATGATTAGAAAGAAAAACTTTGGTCAAATGACGCTAACCGTCTGATCTATGACTAGTAAAGAATATGACAAAGATGGCTGACATTCAAAGGTTTGAGATCATCAGATTGAGGTAGCTCTTGCATCATCATCTCATCGCCTGCCATGATAGAAAGAACGAGTCCAGATCGATGAATGGATTGTCCCACATGCCAAAAACAATTATTGCATCATAAGCCTACGACACAATTGAACTATAAGATCATTTTCTTATCATTGTCAGGAATTCCATATGATGTTATCAAATATCAACTGATTAAAGCTTTGCTAATAACATGTTCCAATTTTTTCCATTCTCAGGTTATTGTTGTGAATTCCATCGAAGCCCATCCTCTCTAACAATAATCTACACTTAGCTTCATTCTGGTTTGCCAGAGAGCCCAATCCAAAGTAGCCCTACGACTATCTCCTCTCCTTCTGCGCCATGCCTTTTCCATCCCTCATTTCTCTCCAGCCTCTACGTTGTTCTCCATTCCAACGGGTGATCTTGTTCTTCAAGGTCCCCTTCTCTCCTCCAGTGACCCGTTGATCGTGCATCTAGGGGAGTTAGGATCTCCGCCTTAGTTACAAGGTCTTCCGGCTCTTTCTAGGGATAACTTGGAGGAAGCTATGTTGGTCACCCCTCTAAGAACAGCTTTTGCGGCTAACCCAGGGCAAGCCGATCAAGAAGGGTCTCCTTCCTCCTAGATACCGAGGGAGGTTTTGGAGAATCTTTCGTAGCTATTAGGAAGAAGAAATGGATGTTGTGGGCATGTGGGACGCCTCCTAGGTGTTGTGTTTGGAGATTCTAATGAGGACTACATTGCGTTGTTCAAATTGGTTGCGGAAAGCGGTATGAGGATTTCGGTGAGGATTTCGGTGGATGGTTTTTATGTGCCAGGGAACTCAGGGCTAGATCAAAGCAACAGGGAATTTTAAATCTGGGAGTAACTCAATTTGGGACGTTGGAAGCTATTCCGCGTGGGAATAGAAGTGGGAGAGGGGCATTGAAGGTGATCCAATGAAAGCCCTCTCTTGGGATGCCCCCTTAAAAGATCACAGGGTTGTGACGTGTGCATTTGCTCCAAGGCCAAAATTATTGTTCTTCAGGAAACTAATTTGCAATCCATTAAGAGGATTATTAATTCTCTGTGGAGAAGAAAAGATAGGGCCTAGCTTTCTCTCGATTCAATTGGCTCGGTAGGTGGCATTCTGCTCATGTGGAATTAGGGCTCTCAATGGGTCGGATCTGGATCGGATCCAGTTGGATCCGACTCCAAGTCCATATATCTGTAGATGGATTTGGATTAGATTCGGATCCAACTCGGATCCGAAAGGTGATATCTGTAGATGGATTCGGATCGGATTCGGATCCAACTCGGATCCAAAAGGTGATATCCATATCTAATCCATTTATAAATTGTTAGATCCATTTCCGATCCAAAATCCATATAACCATCGGATTCGGGTCGGATCTAGGTCCAAATCCACCCCCATTACAAATCTAAAAAAATACATAATATAATATATTTAATTTAGTAGAAAAATGATGCAAATCCCACTATTTACTGTGGTATGGTCGACCTAAGAGTGGCATGTCTCAATTTTGAGACATGGCCTAAAATAATCTATAAAGCGGATGGCCAACATGAATATAACATATACAGTAAAGTGACAATGAGTCGGATCTTAATCGGATTCGGATCGAACTTGGATATGTTTCTGTGAATCCAATTCCGCTCCATTTAAGTAATCGGACCTATTTCAAGATCCAAATCCGGTCCATTTAACTAATCGGACCTATTTTAAGATTCAAATCCGCATTATACGGATTCAGAGTGAATCGGATCTCGGATTTGACCCGCTCCATTGAGAACCCTATGTGGAATACCAATGTGAGGGATATGGTAGATAGCTAGATTGGTCTCGTCTCCACAAATGTTGTCTTTAAGGAGAAGACTACCGAATTCATATGGGCTTTTTTCAAGAATCTATGGCCCTCTAGAAGTCAGTTTCAGCCCTCTTTTTGGTTGGAACACCTCCTGTGGTTGGTTGAAGGAGACTTCAATGTTACTAGGTTCTCTTATCAGAAATCCATTGTATCTGGGATCTCCACCTCAATGAGGAGCTTCTCTAATTGGGTGGGTTTATCGATGGGGGGCATCAAGTGTACTCAATCTAATGGTAAACTACGCCTCTCATGACTTTGCAAGATAGGTTCCTTCCTTCTAACTAGCTTAACTATTTCTCTTTTGCCAGACAAAAGGGCCTCCCAAAACCAACTTCAAATCATTGTCTATATATTGCTAGAAACTAAGGAATTCAATTTGGGGGCCTAAGCCTTTCAGATTCGAGCTAGCCTGGCTCGAAGTGGAAGGGTTTCAAGATCTGATTTTGGGTTGGTGGAACTCCTTCAATCCAAAGGTCAGCCTGGGTTTAAGCTTTTCAAAAAGTTGCAAATGCTGAAATTGAAACTCAAAGCTTGGCATAAGAAGGTTTTTGGTTCTAGAGAAGCGGAAATATCCTCCTTGCTTGCTACCATCCAAGAAATTGATTTCAAAGAGGAGATAGACTCGCTCTCTAAAGAGGATCTAACCCCCCAACTCTCTGCTGACTATTGCGCGGGACTCGAAGAGATAAAATGGAGACAGAGATCCCAGGCTCTGTAGCTTAAGGAGGGGGACTATACTATGAAGTTTTTTCATAACTTTGCTAATGCTCGATCCCACATTAACTCGATAGCGTAGTTAGTTATTGATGATTAGTAGATGACGGATAAATCTCGAATATGTAACCACATTGTTGATTTCTACTCTAAGTTGTTGTCAGCAGAAAAGGTACAAAGGCCTAGCATTGACGGCCTCAATTTCTAGAGCCTCTTGGAGGAGGAAGCTAGTTAGCTCGAGAAGCCAGTCACTGAAGAAGAGTTGAAGGCAACAGTGTGGGACCTGAGGAGTGAGAAAGCGTCGGGACCTAATGGTTTTTCGATAGCGTTTTTCAAAGCTTTTTGGGAGTTACTCATCTATTCGATGTTGTCCTCGACTTCTTTGAGCGCAAAAGGTTATCCCAAGAATTTGAAAATACTTTCTTGGCATTGATCCCGAAGGTGGAAGGAACTTAACAGATCAAAGATTTTCGCCCAATTGGTTTGATAGGAAGCCCCTACAGGATCTTATCCAAAATTTTAGCCCAACGCCTGAGGCAAGTAATTTCTAAGGTTGCCTCCCCCTTCCAATTTGCATTTGTTAAAGGTAGGCAAATCCTAGATTATGTGTTGATTGCTAATGAATGCAGTGACTCATGTGGTAGGGATAGAAGGAAAGATATTCTTTGCAAGCTTGACCTGCAGAAATTCTACGACCATGTGGATTGGTCCTTCTTGGACTATATGTTCCAAAGACTGGGATTAGGTTTTAAATGGAGGAGTTGGATGAGAATGTGTATATCCTCCCCCAAATTTTCGATCCTCATTAACAGCTACCCCTTTGGTTATTTTAGATCTTCCAGAGGCATTTGGCAGGGAGGCCCTTCATCCCCTTTTCTTTTTTGTTTTGGTAACTGAAGCCCTTCGCCAAATGTTGTCCAGTGGTCAGGAAGTGGGGTTGTTCCAAGGATTCCCGATTAATAATTTTCGTTTCTGCATAAACCATCTATAGGTTGTTGATGTTACTCTGTTTTTTGTAATGCAGATGAATTGATGGTTACTTTCCTTAGCATGACAATTTGTTGGTTCCAAGTGATCTCTGGGCTAAAGGAAAACATGTCTAAATTAGAGGTCTTTGGCATCAACCTCTCCTAAGGAATGTGGTTGGTTTGCTGATAGTCTTGGATGCAAGGTAGGATCTCTTCCAACTCTCTATCTGGGTCTTCCGTTGTGTATTGGTAACCCCCCCAAGCGGTGGAACAACATCATAGAAAGGTTGGAAAGGAAGCTTCCCATTTGGATGCTTAATTCCCTGGCCCTTGGAGGGAGAATTAATCTCATTAAAGCCTCTCTGTCTAGCATGCCCATATATTATCCGTCTCTTTTCCATTGCCCCAAATCCATTATTTCAAAAATTGATGCTTTGCGTGGAAGGTTTCTGTGGCTGGGTCATGGAAGGTTTCTGTGGCTAGGTTGTAGCAAATTTTTCAAGTTCCCCCTGCTTAGGTGGAAAGAGGTTTGTACCCCGTATGCAGTTGGAGGGGCGGGTATAAAAAATCTGGAGATTATGAATAAGGCGCTCCTGGGCAAATGGCTTCGGAGATTTGGGAATGAACCGGTCAGCCTATGGAGACAAATCATCGCTGCCAAATATTGTTCTATCCCTTCGAGGTGGTGGACTAAAGATTCAGCTATCTATAGATCTTCATCTATTTGAAAATACATTTCCAGATGATCCTAGGAATTCCACCAGAATGTTAAGTTCAATCTGGGAGATGGAAATAGGATTAGATTTTGATTAGACCCCTGGTGTGATCAATCCACTCTTGATGAGGCTTTCCCCTCCCTATTCCTTTTGTGCACCAATCAGAACGTGGTGGTTAAGGACAATTTTTTTCACAATGGTGATTGGGGGGGGGATCCCCCATTTCAGAAGGAATTTGAATGATGAAAAGATCTCTGAACTCATTAGGGCTGTAAATGGGTCAGCGGACCCGATGGGGTACCCAGACCCAAGCAATTTGTTAAATGGTACAGGTCTAGGTCCAAGAACAGACCCATTTGCTAAACGGGTCTGGGTCTGGTTTCCTTTATATTAGGCCCGACCCGACCCCGAACCCATCTAGTAAGTGGGCGGGTTTGGTCTATGTTTCAAGGGACCCATCTGGCCCATACCCGTCCAGACTCGATTTTAAGCCTTATAAAAAAAATGCTTGCATACTAGATCCAGACCCAAACCCAGACCCAGACCCAGACCCATTAGACCCGACCCGTTTATAAATGGGTCTGGCTAGATCTCCCTCTACCAGACCCAGACCCATTTATAAATGGGTTGACTTGGACCCGACCCAGACCCGCCCATTTAGTAAAAGGGTCTGGGTCTAAAATTTGGACCCAGACCCATTTAGTAAATGGGCGGGTCTAGTTTTGGCTAAACCTGCCCCGAACCAGACCATTTACAGCCCTAGAACTCACAGAGTTGCTTGCTCTTTTGCAGGACTATCGTCCTGATCCGAACGTTCAGGACTCGATGATCTAGAAGTTGTCAAGTTCAGGCACTTACTCCATCAAATCCTTTTACAATCATCTTTCTTCTGCGACTGCCCTTTCCTCTTTAAATCACACCGATAAACTTTGGGCCTATGGAACTCTACCTAAAGTTGTTGCTTTTGGCTAGCTAGCTGGAAGAAATCAGATTCCGACTCTTAATAATCTTCGAAGAAGGGGTTTGGTGCTCCTGAATGCTTGCCTTTGTGCTTGAAGGATGAGGAATCTGTTGCGCACCTCCTAATCCATTGCCCCTTATCGGCGGATATTTCTGGGCTGAGAGAACAATAGGGTGTTTAGGAATCTCAGCTCTGTCTTTGTCCTTGTTTTTTACAACGTCTTGTATTTGTTTAGGGATTGGGCTCCTTGAGGAGCCGGGTGCTCTATAGTCTGTTGTAGCTTGCTTCGGCCTCTTTCTTTTCTTTCTTTTTGTTGAGTCTGTTTTTTTGTTTTGTTTAGTACTTTCTTGTCTTGTTTGTTTCCCTTTTGCAGCCTTGTTGCTTTTAATAAAATGCTTGCCTTTCAAAAAAATTCCATTCTCAAGTTACTTTCCAAGTTGTCAACTTTCTTAGAATTCTTAAAAATAGAACTTGCTATTCAGGGTCCAATTTTGTGATCCAATTCCGTTTTCAGAACATTGGTGAAAAAGAACTAATTAATTCAGCCAAGCAAATTTGAAGAACAAATGCATCAATATGTTCCAATTCGCATGATGCCTGCATCTTTTATCATCAATAGATAGCTGCATTAGTATAATACAAAATAGACAATCGAACGCCAATAATAGCCCTTTCCTGTATATTCAGAAAAGCAAACTTGAAGAAAAAAATGCATCAAATATGTTCTCATTCACATGATGCCTGCATCTTTTATCATCAATGGATATAGCTGCATTAGTATAATACGAAATGGACAATTAAACGCCAATAATAGCCCTTTCCTGTCTATCTTGCTGAAACAAATATATAAGACAACTTTGCTCCTCTCAATGGGCCTATTTTCAAGAAAAAGGAGCATTCAGTAGAGAACCATGCAAATGCATTCAGATTTCAGACAAAACACATCATGCTGCAAACAGCTAGCAGATTTCAACTAGTCAAATTTTGGCAAAGGGCAAGGACAACCAAAAATGGGAAGTGAATACCTAAAGAAAATAAGCAGATACTTGCCATTTTTCAGAAGCCACATGCTGTTGATAGCGGGGTTGTGTGACCCACAGCCTAAGACTTTGGGCCCACTTTTGCTGAACGAAATGGCATCCAAATGAAGAGACATTGGTCTTACTTGAAAGCTTGCCAAATAATCTTTCCAAGAAACCTCAGATCACTCATATCTGATACGTAAGAATGGAGATACCAAACGTGATTAGAACTGGAGTCCTGAAAGAAGAAAGAAAGAAAGAAGAAGAAAAACCCCAGAATTATCAATATTACGAACTAGAGAAGTTTAACACTTAACACAAAAAATGCATAATTTCCCCGTAATGAATTTAGGGGCATCATAAGTTTCAACACTGAGAAATAGATTGTCATAAATTTTTGACCTGCTGCTCCCAAAATTGTCACATACCAACATCTTCAGCTCCTAATATATACAATCCTTGCACAGGAACCACCAACTTTCTTGTGATCTTCTCCCAATAAGGGTGAAAAGTGAAACTGCACCTACATGTGATACACTACTAAAAGAACCAAAAATCCACTAGATCTGCATCCTCAAAAAGATATTTAAGCTGAAAATCAATCAACTTGCTTCCAGGACCGTACATAGCAGCTTCCCAAACAGAAGTTAACAAGCATATTAATGATGTAGCTGTTGCATGCTGTCATCATCACTCAGCCCTCCTTCTTCTCCCTGCAATTTAAGCTCAGCTATTAAATGGCAGATCAACAAAAGTTTATGATTGACTCCCACCAGACATCAATGTTCCTCTTTTATCTGGGCTATGGAACAACCATGGTAGAAACTAAAAAAACAATAATCCAAATGATATTATCGAAAATGAAACCACTTCGTCCTTTTCTCATATCACATCCCTTCACTAAGCCACAAGGAAACATTTGTCGCAGTCGCAGGAGGCTGGAGCGACCTCCATCCTCTATGCATCCATCATCATAAACTCACTTGGATCTTCAATACAGTATACTGAGGGTAAACGAAGTCACTTTGTTGAGTAATTCATACAGAACAATGAAATTATGGTTGTTAATTATCTGTAACTCAATGTGGTAACACATATCAGATTCAAAGCTGGTTTCTACTTGTTAATGTAAATTATGAATATCTCGCAATTCAGAATTTCAGATCCATTATGATACACTCCCAAACCTGTTCTGAAATCACAAACTATAGCAGAGACCATCAAGATGCTATCATCCTACTAAGCCTTCAAATCAACAAGGACTTCCAATGAGTGCTTGATGGAACAGAACAGAACAGAACAAAACAAAGCCAAACCTAGATTAGTACCAAATCATACAGCAATGCATTGAAGAAAGCACTTAAGCCAAGCTAACATTAACACACAGAATCCAATCAATTAATTCACAGGGCTTGTGTTGCCTACCCATTTTATTGTCCCAAGAGAAGCAAGCAAACACACCCAAATGCATGAAAATAAACATAGACAATCAGATTCAGCAAACATATGATAAAACATATAATAGTTAAACCAGATAACATTGAACTGCATAAAAATAGGAAACTTTTGCTTATATTTGTCAGACTTGCATCAGATCCCGGGGCAGATGATGAACCCCAAGAAATCTGGCACAAATCTGAAGGATATAGACAACCAGTTGTTAGAAAGGTTGGATCCAATGCTGTGTCATATTGCATGTCTATGCAAAAAACCATCGGAAACAAGGTACAGCACATGCCTTCAATCTAGTAATCATTTATTCAACACTATACAAACTTCACAATAAGTAAGGATGCTCAACATTGCTCCAGGCATTGATAGATCATTGATACTAGCGCAATAGCATCTCCACACACTCGATAGTGGCAATGCCAAGGTGTTACTAATAGGCGAGATGGGTAACAATTGAATAAAGCTTGCACATCAAAATTTCTCTAGCCCACATTCCATAACGAGCAGTTTGGCTTTGCAAAATGCGAGGTTGACCTCACGACCAAGGCAGCACGATGATAAGAACCGGCTACTATGCGAGTGAGCAAAACCTCCATCGATGTCAGCAAAACGCTCCCAAAAGAAATTGAGAGGCTTATGAAACCGTCCGGCCATAGCAAACAGATGCAATATAAAGATTTTTGGCCCATTTTTCCTGCAAACACCCAAGAAGTACTCTTAGACACCACAACAAGGTTAAGAAAACCAGTAGAGAGAGTGTAGAAAGTAAGACACAAAAAGAATTCACCTTCACATGTGTGCTTGGAAAAGCAGAAGTCCGAAGCGTCTCTTGCGTTTCATCAGCAGGCCTTCGTCTTGGTACGCTCAGAACAAAGGCAGCCTGGTCCCATGTTGCAGCAGTAGCAGTTATGCGGTAGCCGCTATCCCACCTCCGGTGAATACCTTCACTAGGGTATAGAAAATCTAGTTCAACCACCTGCAAAATGAACATGAAATATCTTCTAATATGATTCTTTCAGCATTCCACTTAATGCAGTGTGCACATAAGATTTATTTACAGAAGGCAAGTAGAAACCTGATCTGAAAATCCTGCATTACGGGACATGACAACTCCCCATCTACTTCCAGCAGTGGCCATGGAGGTGACATAAAAGCCCTCCCTCCATTTTTTGTTTATCCACTTGAATGGAAATGAATCACTAACTTTGTAGGACTGCTGAGCATATTGCGTACCTAGATTCACAAGTCCAACTGCAAGTCAAGAGAAATCCACAATTGAATGCTAATATTCAAAGTAATCACAGATTAGTGAAATTAACCTTTAGACATTACTACTAATGAACTCCCGTTGTTTGCTCCTGCTATTGCACTAATATAGTAATTTTTCTCCCACTGCTCCATTATCCATTCCTTCATACAGAACCAGAGAATAAGTCTATCTCAGAACTTGAGATAGTATGGAAAAAAAAAAAAAAAAAAAATAGAATACTTGATTTTGAAATGAATATGTTGCCACCAGCAGTACGGTACAAGCACAATATAGTGAGTTCATAAACTTTAAATGAAAGGGAATCCAAAGTACTCACTTTGTGGAGAAAATGGGGTGAGAGTTCATAAACTTGATTAGTAAAACCAGTGCCTGCATCCATTATAAGAGCCCACAAATTTGTACATGAAGCCACACTGCTGATAAATAGCCCATCAGCATTTCCTTTTTCAATGTGCTGCGCCAGCCTCCCATCTGCAACGTTATAGTGATACCTAAAACACAAAGAGGAACATGAAATTTCTTCTTAATGTGGTGATCCAGATACAATAGTATGTATCATGTGAGGCGCATACCTTTGCTTCATAGGCCGGCGGGCATTGTACACACTGATCCATTGAGTTGCAGGCATTCCCATCCTAACCTTCTTCTTTGGTTGCTCATCGTCCTCTTCCTCCATCGTCAATCGGCCTCTCTTATGACCGACCTGGTAAATAAGCTTTACAGTGTGTAATTGCAAATTAGATGAATTCTAAAATATTTGAGAAATGCTCTACCAATAACAACCTACTTCCACAAAAACAGGATTAACAATGAAGAGAAAATGGAAAATTTAAAGATACCTTCTGAGCACCATCTGTGTTAATGGGTCTGATATCTGGATTTGGTCCCACTATCCCATCAAAGAGAGAAATGTACTTTGCGTAGTTAGGTTCCTCATCGAATTTCAAGTTTACTACATATTCAACAAATTGTCTAAATGGCTGGGGGCAGAAGCAACAAAGAGTCTCTGGAGATGTAGCCATTTTCTTTTTACAGACAAGGAAACTTTTGTTTTCTCCCTATGAGCAGCAGAACAGACATGTGAGAAGACTAGACGCATGTCAGCAACATGGAACTCTAGTATAGATTTGAATGGCCCTACCTGGTATCCTTGCCAAGGCAAGCGACCACGAAGAAGAAAAATGAGGGTGTAAGCAAGAGATTCCAAATCGTCTCTTCTGCTTCCAGTTCTTCCCAGGTGGGCATGAACACTAGCATAACGCACCGTTCCCCTGCAAAATTAAAGGAGAGTGTTAATGAGATGAAGTTCACAGGCTCTGAGAGAAGAATGAATGCTGCATGAGAGCAATATAATCAACTTTCAAGCAAAGGAAACAAATCACATAGAAAACGATATTGAAAATAATTTACGAACCTAAAAACATCAGGCCGTTGGTCATACTCAACATGCTGGCCAGTTGAATTGTCTCGCCATTTAGTTGCTGATATGCAGAGAATGAAATAATGAGACATGTTGCATAACATATTGGCAAAGAGAAGTGAAACTTTCCACAATCAGAGGAATGGAGCTCACCTAGTCCAAGATCAACAAGGAAGAGCTTTTTCTCTTCGGAAGTGCCTGGGGGACCAAGCAAAAAGTTCTCTGGTTTTACATCCCCATGTACATATCTGCCACAAGTTGCCACATTTATGCAAAATTGCAATTAAGAGTTCCACTAACAACAGATATCATATCATAACATATCAGAGAACCATGAAATTCACATGGATCAATAATGCAAAAAAAAATAGAAGAAATTCGTAATGCGAAGAAATAATCCCACCCTCTAGAATGCATCTTTTCCAATATTGAGATTGCTTCAATAGCAATACAAGCAACCATTTCAATGGACATTCTGCACACAAAATACATGAACCAAGAAAAGGCATAGCAAGCAGTAAATAAGGAACAGTGTCATAGAAAACAACAATTCCAAGAACCAAATTTTAACAAATAACGTACGTGTGAGAGTTATTATTCCAAACATCCCACAAGCTCGGCCCCAACATGTCCATAACCTGTGTACAGCGGTGTGGTTTCTCATATACAGCTATCCAAAACCAAACCTTAAATTCTGCCACCAATCAAAGTTACTAAATTTACAAGGAAAAAAGAAAATTACCATGACATAATAATCCCCCTGTCGGCCTTTGAAGTGGACCCGAGGCACACCATGACTACCTCCAAGAATGCTGTGCAAATAGAAGTCTACGTAAGTGGAAAACCAATGTCCCAGATTGTTAATCAACCTCAACAGACAAATCAAGGAATATGAATTACTTCTTTAATCTTTATTTTATTTTATTTTTTGAAGGGCAGGGAATATGAATAAGACAACAACATCAAACAATAAGCCAAGAGATACGCACTTGTAGACTTGCCACTCATAAGGGGGGCCATAATTGCATCCTTTACTGCTTCTATGTTCAAATTTTAGAGCCACCTAAAAACAGAAATAATGCAGCATCCATTAAGAAGGAAATACAACTAAAACTACACTGCTGTACCAAACAATAAAACATCCAATATTTTTTCAAACCTCTATGGCACCAGGGCCAGTAGTCCTATCTATGCCACCAGGAGCAGCAGACATTCGGCGCCCCACATACACCTGTCCAAAACCACCTTTCCCAAGCTTCCTTTCAATTCTGTACATTGGCGAACCACCAACCTGGACCTGCAGCAAAGAAACCAACCAATTGAGTGGATATTCCAAAGAATAAGAGCAGATGCAACAGGAAAGTAGAGAACCACCCAAAAAGATCTCAAAGGTAGAACCGATAGCAACTTTCCTGATAAGGAGAAAATATAATAAAAAGCCAAAAGAAGCAACCATTAAGTATCAAGAAGAGAGGGTAAAAGCCACAGCCATATTTGCAAAGGGCATCTATAGTGGCAAGATGAAATGCAAAGGTCATAACTCATACGAGATTATCACAACAGAAACCAAATCTATAATATTTGGTTCACTTCAAAAAAGTCAAATCCTAGGTTTTGAGGCAACAACTAGGCTTCCAATTCATTTTAGTAAAATTGAATGCAACTAGAAAAGAGCTTAAGCTCAATCTGAAAAGTAATTCTTTAGAAGAAAAGATTAATAGAAAATGTGGTGTCCAAATGCACCAATGTCATTTCCATACCATAAATCTGATCCAGCTGTTGTTTGCAGATTTTCACAGCAGCATATGATTTTACTGGAACCATTCATTCACATTTCACTCTCTTTTCACGTTTAACATTTTGGCCAATTAGTTCTGGTAACTGATTTTACAAGGTTCTGATGATTGGAAAATAGGACTTTGCAAGGAAAGATACAAATAAAAACGTTTCCGCACTTTTTTGTTTGAGCGTCCATTATCATAGTCATAAAATTGATGGAAAAAGTTACAGCATTTCATTTCTTCAGGCTTCAAGTTTAGTCATGTAAGGCTACAATAACATAGCCATCATCATGGAATTTAACCAGCTTCACTCAACAGAGAGCTTTGCATACAATCAATATCACATTCTGGCCTAAATAAGCATGAGAAAGCACGCATTTATTGTTTTAGTAACATGAAAACCACAACAAAAATCTCAACATTATCCTGTTTCTCCCTCATAAGACCAAATTGAACATAAACCAGAGGAGTTTCATCACAAAAAGCTTGATCAGTTCCAGAAGATAAATGTGTATAAAACACCATACATGTTCTCCAACATGCACCTAAATGCCATGCATGCATCAATCCAACAGAAATCAAAAGGGGTTATGCGTAAGGAAATATCATTCCAGAATAAACATTTGTACCTTGAAAAGAAAGTCATAATAATACCCAAATGCCATTCATTTTCTCCAAGATACACCCAAATAAACAGATGTACAAAGGGATAACATCAGCATGATAAAAACACATACCTCCTGATGATGATGATGATGATGATGATGGTGGTGGTGGTGATGATAACAGCAATAACAAAAAAGGAAAACCATGTGAACAAGAACAAAAAGAAAAAAGAAAAAAGAAAGAAAAAACTAACCTTTTCAGGGAGTGGCGCAGTGCTCCCCTCGTCTTCCGCAGCCGGAACTTTCTCAGCACTCCTCGCTCCACTATCAACGTCCTCCATCTTCTTCTCACCAACGCCTTCCTTGGCCTCCCCAACCAAATCCACTCCTCCAAAATCTCCTCCGCCTTGCAAAAATCTAGCTTCCTCCTTCGCCTCAAAGGATCTCGTCGGACCACCAAAATCTCTCGCTATATTGTTATTCACATCAACTGCTGCCGCTGCCGCTGCCAGCTCCTGATCCTGCCTGTTCTTCACGCTCCGCCTGCGCCGCGTCCTCGCCGTCAATCTCTCGCCTCCGATTGGAATCGGCTGCTGCTGCTGCACACGGCCCCTGCGCACTCCGCTACGCAGTTCCCGCATCCTCCTTCATCCATCAAATCTCATGACGCAAAAAAAGAAAAAAAAAAACCTAGATTCCGACTGAAACCCAAGATTGCAGATGGCAGAGAGAAATTGGAACCAACCGAAGGGGAATTGAAGAAAGTCGATCAAATGAGAGAAAATACGCGAAAAAGAACAGATTTATTTCAATCGATTATCGCCGATAATCGAATGAGAAAGAGAGCATGATAGGAGATTAGGGTTTCATAGACAGATTTTCAGGGAGAAAAAAAAAAAAAAGGAAAAATAAAGAGAAAGCGAGGGCTTCGAGTATATGCCAGAGAAAGAGAGAGAGAGATGAGAGCAGGAAAACATAAAGGGCAGGACTATTTATCTTAGTAGGGGTATATCGGGAAAGAGGTACTCTACAATGTTCGGTCGAGTACAATGGCTTTCTTGCTTGCTTGGCCATCAACCCATAGGCCGACGCTACATTTATGCCATCTGCACCGTTCATCTGATTGACCGTATTGTGTTTGTGTGAACCAAGGAATATCCTGTTTGTTTTTGTTGGAAAGTATTAGCCACGCAATTGGTGGATTGCTGAATGTAGACTCGTGGTGAAACTCCCGTGCGCAGTCTTACTATTCCACGGTTGTGATTTGTATGATGGAGACTTGGGTGGTGTGGCCCACCCATGATAAGGCATGCCCCGGGAAAGACCCGAATATTGATGTATTGATGGATTACCCGGACGCCCTTTCGCATAACTAACTGCGACAGAAAGCTAGGTGGGACCCACCGTGATGTTTGTGAGATATGGACACCGATTTCTGCGGGAGCGGATTGCCTGTGACCCCGGGCACAGAGATATCTCTGTGCCCGTAGCTGTGTGGGGCCCATAGAGATGTCAGTGACAAATCCACTCCGTCCATCTGTTTTGTAAGACCACGTTAGGATATTAGTATAAAAATAATGAAGATCCAAAACTTATGTGGGCCATAACACACGAAAAAGTGATTATCGAACACTTAACGGTGAAAAAAGTTTTGCATCAGGCTAATATTTTTTATTACAGTTTATCTGATTGTTAATAATTCTTTGAACGGTCTGGATGGTATATAAACATCATGGTCAGCTCCAAGAAGGTTTCAATGGTGGAAATTAGTGTTCCCACTGTTTTGTTGGTGTGGCCCACCTGAGTTTTTAATTTATCTGATTTTTTCTATCCTGTCCTATTTTTGTCTTACAAAACATATGGACGGAGTGGATTTGTCACGACATCTCTATGGACTCCACGCAGCTATGGGCACAGAGATATCTCGGTGCCCCGGGTCACCGCTCCCGATTTCTGCAAAGCCTTGGGCAGAAAGTTCCTGCGCTGCGAACTTAGGTAGGGCCCACCGTTGGGTTTGTGAGAAATCCACTCTCTTCATCTGTTATGTGAGCTTATTATAGGACATGAGATCAAAATTGAGCAGGATCCAAGACTCAAGTAGGCTGAAAAGGTTAGGATTGAACTTCCACAGTTGAAATATTATTGGGGCTACATAAGTTTTGAATCAGGCTAATATTTGTGTTTCCAGTTCATCCCAATTGGAATGAAGTTATGAAATGTATAGATGGCATATAAACATTACTGTGGACCCCAAAGAGGTTTCAATTGTAGGAATTTTCCTACCCACATTTTCCTTATGACCCGATTGGCACCATGGATTTGAGGAGAAGTGGATTCCATGGTATGAATTCTCATCCATTCCAATTCTTATCAATTCCAATTCTTATCAATTCCAATTTTTCTGTTTGACAGCCAAGATTCGAAGAGAAATCAAATATGAAGGAATGGATGGTGTAAATTTTAATCATACCTTACTCCTTTTGTATTAGCCTTGATTTTTAAATTCATGCCATTCATTCATTTTTACAAATCATTTCATGCCAAGATTCAAAAAATAAAGGAAATCCATATTAAAGTGGACCATAAAACAAGAAAAAATAGAGAGTAGGACCTTTATGATACACAAAAGTTTTGGATTAAATTGAAATTTGTGTGGTCCCTTTATCCAGGTCATTGTGACCTTATCAACAAGTTGGACGGAAAATATACATCATGTTGGGTCCCATAGGTAAGGATACATTAGGGTGGGTCTCACGTTGGGAAGGATTTCTCCTTAAATCCCACATTTTTTTAAGATTGGAAAAGGGGCTAAAAGTGCCATTTTGAGTTGGATTCCTCTCAAATTCACTTCTCATCAAATCCATGGTGCCAAATAGAATAAAGCAACCAGTTTCTCCTCCTTCTCTTCAAATCCATGGTGCCAAACAGGCCATTTGTATTGCCCACATGAGTCTTAGATCCAGCTCATTATTTTATCACATCATAAAATGAGCTCAAAAAACAGATAGACGGGGTGGATTTATCACAAACATCACGTTGGGCCCCACCTGGGTTCCAGTGCAGGAACTTCCGCCAAGGGCTTTTGCAGTAAATCCGCATCCGTGAGATATGGACTCTAAGTGGACCGTAAGAGAGAAAATGGTGAGGATTGAACCTCCACCGTTGAAGCATTCGTCGGGCCACGTAGTAGGAATAACCTTAAGAGCGGTATGGACGACGTATAAACATACATTAGACCGTAGGAGGTTTCAACGGTGGTTATACCTACCTATTTTTTACTGTCGTGTGGCTCATTTGAGTTCTGGAACTACCTGATTTTTGGGCCCATAAACTAACATGATCTGAAAAAACGGATGGACGGAATGGATATCTAACAAACATCAAGGTGGGCCGCATCTTACCTTCCTTCCCGTTGCAGGAAGTTCCACCGGAAGGCTTTCAGGCAACTTACGTCCGAATTACCTTGCATTTTGCTCGGCCGAGCATCGTGTATGATCGATCCACGGGAAATCGTGGGCGGGGGAGTGTTTTTATGCTCTGGCAGCGTATAACGCATGATATTCAGGCACCCAGATTTTGTACACATGGAGTACACTCGCCTAAAATAAACCGACTAAATTATCGAACAAACCGTCATGAAGTCATAGTACAAAATAAGGATATCCTGAAGAATTGCATCCTCTGATTCCTGGACACTTGTTCGTTGAAATAGGACCATTGGATACTTTCACTTTTATCCATCCAATCGATGTCCACCAATTCGATAGTTAGATGATCAAATAATTTTAAATTTGGTTCATGATGCATCTAACTGGGACCCTTAATTTGAAACCAGACTCGCAATTTTTAAGTAATTGATGTGTGCCTGAGTATCATCTATCACATTCTGCCAGAGTATCAAAGTTTTTCTCATTGTGGAATACTGATTCAAGACGCACCACGTCCTCAAGCGCCAAGGACAAACGTAGCAAACGTGCCAATGAGGCGTGCTTTGCGGGATCGCGGACGTTCATGGGGTGGTCCCCATTTGTGCGTGGCCTTCCATAAAAATCGGCTGGCTCAATCATCAGGTGGGCAGCACGTGATTGTGGAATGTCGGCGTTCAGCTATCGCATTCTAACCGTCCGTTTCTGACTTACATTTTGGCCCACCAGATAGGTCGAATGGGCTATTTTTAAAGTTAAGGAAGACAGACAGTTCCGGATACAACATGCTCACACTGAAGTAGTGGTGCGTTTATGGTTAGCGGTTGAAGATGACGCGTCTGGAATTGGCGTTCCTAGCCCGGATATTAGGAAACGGTGCGTTACGATCCGATACGAATTCTTCTTTATGTCGTTACGGAGTGGATTCCTGTGTGGGGCAACTGGCCCACCAGGTCTACTAATATGATTGGATCCAAGAGTGACCAAAATGGACGGCAAGAATAAAAATGGTCCTCCTGTTCACTTTGGACGCCCATGGTTGGATGGCTTTGATCATCCGAACAAGGTGGTCCTATCAAGGTGACATTTTGGGGACATGCGTAGCAAATTGTGAGCCCCTTGGATCTTTGAATTCATGGGTGGAGGAGATGTTTTTAGGATGAACATTAAAAATAAGGGCAATAAGTAAGGCCAAAGCATAAAATAAAATGAGAAAATATTAAATGAAAATCTGAACATAAAATAAAAGAAAAAGAGGGTCAAATAAAAGGCTAAGAACGCCGAACCAAAATAAGAGATACAAGTGTAACAACTCGAAATTTTGGCACCCGAGTACGGAGACTCTGATCCCGAGTTCCCGAGTGTTAACTAAATAAAATGCTATTTTAGGAATGCCACACGTGGAAAATGCACCCACGTGTGTCCTCAATCAGATTTATATTCATTCCATTCACAAATAATCAGAGTAACGCATTTCAATTAGCGGATCATAAGCAAAGCGGAGGTAACTAAATCTAAAAATATAGGGCTAACACCCTAGATGAACAGTTCAATCGCAGTGTAAGCCCATATGAGAATTATACGAATCACAATATATGTAATAGGAAGGAAAAATACAACTACCAAGAGGGACGAAGCTAGAAGACTACTAAGGCACCCGTGTGCGCCACCAACTGGTCCTATTCTTGAGACATCTGCATATGTCAAATAGAAGGCGTCAAAACGCCAACATAGTGAAGAAATAACCCCAAGGTTAAACTCGGAATATTTAAATTATAAACAGGTTTATATAAGCGTATCATTCTTAAGCATGTTGTTGAATCAATCAAGTTAGGGTAATGTCCACATACAAATCATATATCATCCTAGGCTAGTTGATTAAATGCATGGATGTCATGATTCCGCACACACAATGTATGTCCCGGGCAAGCCCTGGCACGACCAACTGGTATCAGAATCCACAGTCCACCTGTCTAGCAAGTCGTAAGTCGTGACTGAGTACACAGCCCGGATGACACAGAGAAATGACATGAGGTGCTCAAGATAGCGCTGGCGCCACATCAAGCAACCAGGCTACACGAGTCCCCCTCAAATGCAATGTCATGTATGCATGATTAATTCAAGTATTTATTAGTCCAATTCATCCAGCAAATTGGTGAAGCCAGAATACCACGTCGTATCGTAAAGTCTAACCGGGACTATATGGCTCCCTGTGATGCGTAACCAATCATCACCAGAAACCCCTCGATTCAAAGTTGAGTTATCCTACCATGAAAGCCTGATTCGACCGTGACTCGTCAGCTACGACCAAATCAAAGCGGAAGGTCTCATATTCCAAATATCAAATACGATTAATTTATTCAGAGGTGCGTGCGTTTCACTCGGAATTATCCCAATGCACGCCCGGGTCGTTCGAATGGTGCACAGGCACGCAAACATCGGCCAAGATCACATTTGTCACAAGAGCCATTCGAACAACAATCGGTCACCCCTGTCAATGCTCACTGGTCACTACGGAGAGGCACCACCCCAGCGTAGGCCGACAGCTCAAACACGGTGTCCCATACCACCATGCCTGGCTCATGAGACTTGGTGGATCGAGTCACAATATGGTTTTAAGTGGACTATTCACAGTGGGAACGATGGTATTCTAGATTCCATAGGATGTGATTCAAGAATGAAATACAAAAATGATCAACTCTGAATTGGGCTTATTCGATGGACCCAAGTGGACGACGACAAACCAACAATGGCCACTATCGGTCGACCGTGTCCCGGTTGGTCGATCGAATAAGTCCCTGACTGCCAACCCACTGGCAGGCAGTATACTATATCAACGGTTTTCAGAGCTTAATCCAAAGCAACGGATACCTTATTATAATAGCAATTTAGGTTATTAAATACCTAATCATAAAAATATCTAAGCACCTGACCCGACCGACTAGCCCGACGGATCCAAAGGACCCGGATGACATAGCCCGGATGACACAAGGCGCCACATACATCCACAAGCATAGATATATTACAATATTGTAAATTTATATCATTCAGGCATTTCATCGAGGATGTTATCAATCGAACAACCATAGAGGCATTCATCGAACATGTTATGCACACATCAACAATTAACGTATAAATTCAACCAATCATTAATTAAGATTTGTCGAGAATAAGCTTGAGGGTAGATCTTCACCTTAGAATCGAAATTACTCGATTCGGATGAGGCCGGAGCGATCCAAATATGGTCCGAACGCCGAAAATTGGAGAATACCTCAATTACCTACAATGAATCGCAAATTTAGCGTTAATCAATTAAGGTTTAATCTAATTAAGTGTTTAATTAGGGTTTAGGGTTTTGGTATCTCGGATTTGGAAAAATTCCAAATTGTTTCAACGAATCGGGGCCCAAATTCGGTGCACCGTCGGAATCCCAATGGAGTCGAGCTTGGTTACGGCTTCTACAAAGCATGGGCCACACCCAGTCGATGATCGGGATCCCAAATCCCAACATGAACAAACCCTAAGTTAGGGTTTGGACAAATCCAACGAGGGTTTCTAACCCTAATGGTCCAAAGATAAAGAAAATGAAAAGAAGAGGAAAAGAAGAGGTAGATGAACACCTTACCTAGCATGAGGAAGAGAATCCAACCCAAAGCCACCGGATTTTGGCCAGAGAAACGCGAGAACGGAGGTGGAGGCCAGAGAGAGTTCGGAAATTCGAAATTTCCACGGTTGGAGGAGGATTTGAGGAAGAAAGGAGGTTTGAGAAGGAAGAAAGAGAGCTAGGAGGGCTTAGGAGCAAAGGGGAGAAGAGAGTGGAGGAAAGAAATGAGAGAGAGATGGATCGAATGGGGTTTGCAACCCCCATTTTATAACCGTCCAGCCGCGACCGGTAGGCCGGTCGCAGATCCGGTCGGCCGGATCCCACTGTCCATCCGTTTTTTCTTCCCAAAAAGGGCAGCAGCACAACCGGTCGGCCGGTTGTCTAACCGGTCGGCCGGCTACCTAACCGGTCGGCCGGTTGTCAAACCGGTCGGCCGGTCGTCCCTTGGCCATTTTCTCTGAAAATTTCAGCTTTCTTCCCTGCACAGTGAGTTCCTACACAGTCCAGGCTACTTGTCAGCCTTATTTACAAAATAACATTTAAGTAAATGTTATGTTTAATTTATGTTTCCATTTACTTTAAGTTATTTATGTAAATAAGGAAGTACCCCCCATTTGGATTCAATAAAAAATACTAGAAAATTGACATCCCAATAATAAAGATTTTGATTTTCCCCTCCAAGTATAAATCGCAACTTTTTGGCATTTCCAAAACATAGCGCCTTTTAAAAGAGAAGGTTTTTGCCAAATCTAAACCGTTTAAAAAATTTGAAATACCTCAAATAGGCTAAAACACCAAGGTCCGGTAAAATATTCATGATGGTCTCGTCGATCTACGAGTGGGTTGATAATTCAGGGTTCTTTACTTAGTCTCTATAGACAGCGACATACCCGAGTCAACCCAATTGTCGGAAAACTCTTCCGAACCATGTGATCTTCCAACTCCTAACGAATTCCATCATTTCTTTGGCAAAAACATTCATTTTAGTCCCTAATACATGTGAACACACTTGCGGGTACGCCTATAACCGACACACCGAAGGTAATGCCCAAGGACTTCCAATTTCCAAGTTAGTGAAAATCTGGGGCGTTACAACAAGGCATAAGGATTTATATGATTCGACAATATGCCTATTCTACTAGTAGCAATACAGAGCTTTTTGTTTCACTAGAAATAAGATAAACGAAAATATAAAGCTTACATCTCTCCCACTCGTATAAAGACTACACTAGTGGAGAGACACAATCTCCAAAACTTAGGGAAACAGGTTTCACCTCACGTAAGTGGCCATATATATGGGTGTACAGACATGCATGAGAGAGAGGAAGTTAGATGAAAACAGAGAAAGAAGGTAGAGACATGTTATTCTCTTATTTGAAGATTAGTTTTTCTAATAGGGCAAACAACACTACAAATAACAGTTGCCCAAACATCATTGACTTACGTTTTACCTCTTCTCTTTCTTATCATGTGCAGTAGATGAACAACCTTTCATACATTTTGAGCCTGGTTAGAGGGTTAACAATTCCTTTTATTTATAAACTTGAATTTCTCCTCCCATCATAAAAACCAAGTCTTTCTTGTTCTCTATTTTCCTATATATGTAAGCTTTATCTTAATATAAAGTTTCCTTTCTAATTAGGCTTTATTACTTAAAACTTTAAGTTTCCTAAAATCAAAAGGCTATATGGTAATATGTGCATGTGCCACCATACAAGAACATGCTAATGTCTAATCACTGGTTTCTGAACACTTATTGGTTGAAAACAAGATGATTGGATAGTTTTCATTTTTAACCATCCAATAAATGTCCACCATGTTGGGGTTAGGAGCCCCGTAGTGGAAGCAATCAAAGCAGGCGAGGAACACACAACAATGGCAATCAACAAGCAAATCATCACACACAAGAAGGTAATTCGATTTTTACGTAGAAAAACCCCTCAAAGGTAAAAAACCATGGCACAAAGCGACACCAATCCACTATGAATCAGAAGTTACAAGAGATTTCAGAAAAATACCCTGGATCACAGCCCACAAGAGAAATCCCAAGCTACCCGAAGCTAATTCTCACATAAGGAGGACACACCTGTAAGACCAGTACCCTGAATTGCCCTCCGTGCGCTAAATTTTCGGTGCCGGTACGTCCCGGATGGACCAGATTAGTGAGCCTTGATCACGACCCTATTTTAGTACCACATCGACCCAAGACCTATCCCCCGGCGACCGCGTAGGCGCTGCGATTCCAACGCCGCGTGGCACGCCCCATTACGATACCCGGTGTGAAAGTTGCAATCATTTGCGCAATCCGAGGTAGGCAACGCAACACGCTTGTGGCGTGGGCCCCACTTGCACAAATCCTAAGATAATGTTAAATCAATCAAATCAATCACAATCACCCTCACCCATTCCCCTCTCATCACCCTACTCTACACACACCATACCCACCCCCTCACTCTCTCACCTCAAAAGTCAACACTACCCATACCTCCCATACCCCCCTCCCACGCTAGCCGCCACCACGACCATCATCATCATCACCCCCATGCTCCCTCCTCTCTACCCATACAAGTGCATACGTAGGGGGAGAGGAGGGCTTCTCATTTTCCAAATTGCAAGAAGAGAGAAATGAGAGAGAAAGAGAAAGAGATTTGAGAGATTTGTGTGAGATTAGAAGAGAGAAGAGAAAGATTAGAGGGAGTTGTGTGATAAGTAGAGGATATTGAGGGTGGAGATCAAGCTTGGAGGACCCCGATCACCGTTTGATCGTCAATCCAACCGTCCAACCATCATTGTGAGTGCAAGGGGGACATAAACCCCATTTTCTTAATTTCCTTTCATTTTATTTCCTTGGGCCCACCTTGTGATGGGTAATGAGATGGATGGACTGGATCATCCATGGATGGGCCCCACCTACTTATAATAATAATAATATTAATATTAATAATATATATATATATAAAAGAAGAAGAAGAAGAAGAAGAACGTTAGACGCTGGACGTTCACAGCATCAGAGATGCTGGAACAGTCCAGCGTCACTTGGACGCCGTTAATGGGGTCCCCACTCGTGGGACCCACTTTGATGTTTGTGTTTCATCCACGCCGTCCATCTGTTTCTCCCGTCCATTTTAGGGCCAGGGCCCAAGAATGAACCAGATCTAAATTTTAAGCGGACCGCACCACATGAAACAGTGGGGGAGAATGGTGCCTACTGCTGAGCCTTCTTCGGCCCACCCTGATGTTTGTAGCCCACGTAACGTACCCAATATTGGGCTCCTTGGGTCCCCCATGAGCTGGGGAACCTGATAAACGGAGTAGATCACCCTTATGTGGGCCCCACTCGATCAAAACCTAGATAAAAAAAAAAAGGAAAAAGAAAAAAAAGAAAGGAAAGAAGAAGGAGAGGCGTCGCTGACGCTGGGAGTACCAGCGTCCATGGACGCTGGGCTCGTGATGCCCAGCTGGTGGCCCATTCGTGGGTCCCACCATGATGCGTGTGCTATATCCACACCGTACATCCATTTGGAGATATCATTTTAGGGCATGATCTCAAGAATGAGACAGTTCCACGTCTCAAGGGGGCCTCACCACAGAAAACAGTAGGGACAGTGACCCTACCGTTGAAACCTTCCTATGGCCCACCATGATGTTTATTTGAGATCCAACCTGGTCATAAGCTCACACACGTGTGCAGGAAGGGAAAACAAAAAATATCAGCTTGATCAAAAACTTCTGTGGGCCTCACCTGTTGAAAAAAAAATAATAATAAAAAAAAGAAAAGGGAGAAGGGTGCTGGCAGCAACCAGCGCCGTAAGCTGGTTAGGCTGCCCAGCGGGTGGCCCACTCGTGGGACCCACCTAGAATGTATGTGCATTATCTATTACGTCCATATGTTTTTCCAGCTCATTTTAGTGGCTGAGCCCAAAATTTAAGCATATCCAAATGACAAGTGGACCATGCCACGGGAAACAGTGGGAATAATGATCTCCACCGTTGAAACCTTCCCAGCCCTACAATGATGTTTATTTGTCATCCAACCTATTCATAAGTGGCTGAGCCCAAAATTTAAGCATATCCAAATGTCAAGTGGACCATGCCACGGAAAACAATGGAAATGATGATTTCCAACGTTGAAACCTTTCCAGGCTATACAGTGATGTTCATTTGTCATCCAACCTGTTCATAAGATCCCATAGATATGGATGGAGGGGAAAACACAAATGTCTGCTTAATTCAAAACTTCTTGGAACCCAGCTGGGTACCACGCTGCCCAGCAGGTGGCCCACCTTAGGGTTCCCAACGTGATGTATCTATTACTTCCACCATGATGTATCTGTGCTATTCATGCTGCCCATCTATCTTTCCATGCCATTTTAGAATATGGCCCCAACAATGAGGCTAATCTAGATGTTAGGTGGGCCACACCCGCAGGGAATAGTGGTCATTGATGCCCACCATTGAAAACTTCCTTGGGGCCACTTTATTGTTTATTTTTTCATCCGAATAGAGGTTGTGGGCCCATATTTGGGTTCCACCTTGATGGATGTATTGTGTACCATGCCACCCGTCTTGATCGACGCGTGGGGCCCGATTTGAATGGGCTTCACTTAGGAAATTGTGGTGATTGAATACTTACCACTGAAACTTCCTAAGACACATGATGTATATTTGCCATCCGACCAGTGGGCGGGGCCCACCATGGTCCTTCCCTTGATATATATGTTTTATCCATGCCGTACACCTATTTTGTCGGCCTACTTTGTATGTGTAGGCCCAAGTATGGGGCCAATATAGTCTCAAGTGGGCTATGCCACGAAGACTTTTACATGTCCGGGTCCTACTCTTCGTATATATATTGGGCCTTTTAAGGTCAATGTTACATGATACGTTTGGTAACATGCTAGTATGATTAGCTTGATATGTCACACTGATAACATGCTTAGTATAATGAATATCATGCTCATTCATATGCCTATACGTATTATTTGTATGCCTGTTATGGATCATGATTAACCATAGCATATGCTAGTTGGCTTGTTATACTTAGGGGACCTGTGCGAGACAGGGTCGTCCCACATGATTGCGCAGTATGCATAAGTTTGGTGTATGACTTGGATTGTGTGACTCATGCATTTTGCATTATGTATGTCACAATCGCTTTCACACCCTAGCAGCATCAGGGTGGTGGACACCATAGTCACATCGTGGTTTGCAGTAATGGACACCGAAAACTTGTTCTAGTACGTGGGTGTTATGGATGTCCTTGGGTGAAAGTTCCTAAACCCTGTGGTACCAGTAAGATGCTCCAACGTTGAGACCGAGTGGATAACATGAGCGCCCGTGTGCCAAATACCAGTAGGCCGCGTCTCCCACTGTGTCGAGGTTGGTTGGAAAGGGGTGTGACCTTATCCGCCCGGGTGCAGTGGGCTATAAGCTAGGTCGAGTCTGATCAGCTCATGGAATGGGTCCGCTATCGGTGAGCCGGGTGGGCATTGGCATACCACTGACGAGGAGGATAGTGAGGTCTTTTCTACTCGCTTGGTTATGCGCGCGAAGTGCGGCGGCCAGTATTAGAGTATACTAGACCCCGGTGATGTCCCAGATGAAAACCATTTTGATATGTGGATTAGTTGAGGATTGACGTGTTTGCATTGCATCTCTAGCATGTAACACTGAGCCACGTAGGCCCTTGCATCGCATAGCCTTGGGATGGCTGATAGCATTCATGAACTTGGTAACTTAGCCCTTTATCACTTCCGCTTACTCTGATATCTGTATACTTGTCATATGCATCACACACGCACACACGCACTTTACTGAGCTTCTTAGGAAGGTCATGCGCGTTTGTTTACGTTGTAGGTACTAGGGCACATCAGCAGCGTTGAGCGCGGTTCATGTACCTGATATTTTGGGCTTTTGCTACATCTTGTATTTCTCTTTTCAGCACTGTACTCGACAACTTATTAGTGGATATTTGATGATGTTTTGTGGTTTTGATTATGCTTATTTACAAAAAAATTTACCCTGAAAATCCTCCTGGTAGGATCTCAGGATCGGAACCTGGCATATGAGAGCTAGGAGCCGAGAATGTGGTACTACGAAGGCTGTTGGCACCAAGGTCGGCGATCAGGAATTTAGTGAGGCCGGTCCCCGAGTTTGGGGCGTGACAACACCTATCCCTTTCCCTCAACCCAGAGAATTCCAAGCTTCCTCCCTAGCTCTTTTTCTCACCTCAGAACCCTCTCAATCCCTTGGCCCATTGGCGGCAACCGTAATCTCGGATTACATCTCCTTAAATAAGAGAAAACCGGAATTAGAAACTCATTGCGCAAAACCGCGCAAGAAATCCAGACCAAAAAGGAAACTACCGACCGGTTGGACCCCCCCACCGGCCGGTCAGATGGCCCAAAAAAGGTTCCAATGATCCCGCTGTCTTGATCCAACGTGACTGACCAGCCGGCCGGCCAGTCGGTGGTTTTCATGCTTGAAGGTTTGAGGCGTCCAAGCCCAACACACCATCCCATATTGATAGTTGGCAAACAACAAAAGTGTAATCTTTAGTTTATGATACATCTAAAATGGGACTTATAATTTGGATAATTTAGCTTGAATTATTTATATCCATGCATCTTTTGCTTAGAGGTTTTTAAGTGCTGGCCTATTATTTATAGGATTCAGCTAGACTATTGAAGTTTTTCTCAAACATTAAAGGCAAGCTTGATTATTTAAAAACCTTTCTATACAACTCTTGTTCACATGCATGTAAACGTTAATTATAATATGCCTACCGGAGTTACTAATATGTGTGGAGCTTATTCACTTAAATCTTATTTAACTCTCTATGTAGGGTTTACCATGTTATATGTATGTCATCCAACCCATACAATATCAAGTGAGTCCCACCATAATGATGGTATTCCCAAAAAATTAGTCCATACAATTATTAAGTGGGCCACACCATAGAAAGCAATATACATCCACTCACAAACTTCTAAATTCACTTGGTTGTCAGTTTGTTGGTTGGATCACCCTTATTGCTAGGGTGTTCCACTCTCATGCTAGCATGACCCTTTTAGATGGGTTAGATTCCATCAACAAACAACAGTGGGCCTTGCAAGTACACTTACAAAGAGAGCTCTCTCCATTAACATTAAGTCTGGCCTGGCGAGAGATAGCCTTTTCATTTCTAAGTGAGGATGTCTGCGTTGAAGGCATAGGGAATTCTCGTGCCGCTGCTTCTCATTCGTCCACCTCATTGCCAACTACACTAGCTCACAAAACACATTGATTTTCTCTCTCCATAATGGATTGTCTACTTATACAACACAACTTTTAACGTGTGACACTCTTGGACTCCACCATAATTTATATGTTAGATCCACACCACCCATCAATTTTTCCAAATCATTCTAGAGTATGAGCTAAAAAATAGGCACATCTAAAGCTCAACCACACCACAAAAAAGTAGTGAGGATTGAATGAACTACCACTTAAACCTTCTTAGGGCCAACCATGAGGTTTATTTGCCATACAACCTGTTAATAAGGTCACATAAACCTGAAAACATAAATATCATCTTGATTAGAGCCCTCTGTGGCCCTAAGAAGCTTTCATTGGTAGGCTTCTAACTCCTACTATTTCTTGTGGTGTGGTTCATTTTAGCTTTGGATCTACTTTGTTTTTGTGCTCATATCCTTAGAACGTTCTGAAAATGGATGGATGCGGATCTAAGAAACACATCATGGTGGGGCCCATGTAAATTTCGCACATTAAAAAATTCCGTTGCTTCATGGGTGGTGTGGCACATTCCGTGGAGAGAAGAAAACTAGAAGGGTTGATAGGTGGAACTTTCGTGGGGCCCATCATGATGCATGTGTCAAATCCACACAATCCATCTATTTTTCATCTCAACTCAGGGCAAGAGGTAAAAAAAAAGAGACAGATCCAAGGCTCAAGTGGGCCACAATACAAGAAACGGTGGGAATTGGATGCCTACCATTGAAAACTTATTGGGACCACATAATGCTCTAATCAAGCTGTTTTTTGTGTTTTTTATCCAAGTCTGTGTGACCTTATGAAGAGGTTCATGGTAAATAAACCTCACAGTGTGCTTGGGAAGGTTTCAACTATAGAAGTTCAATCCCACTGCTTTATGTGGTGCGGTCCACTTGAGATTTGGATGTGCCTCATTTTGGGTTATTGCTTTAGAATGATTGGGAAAAAATGATGGACTGTGTGGATCTAACACATAAATCACGGTGGGGCTAGAGCAGCTACCCATGTTAAAAGTCGTGTAGTATGCAATCCACTTGAAAGAGAAAATTGATGTGTTTTATGAGCCGGGCCATGACACGACCAATGAGAAGCCATGGCACACAATTTCCCTGTGCCTTCAAGATGGACGATCCACACTCACTCAATTAAGTGGGCCACATCATAGAAAAGCAATCAACATCCACTCACAAACTTCCAAATTCATGTGGTGGCCAGTTTGTTAGTTGGATCACCCTTGTTTCTCACGTCCCACTCTCACACTGGCATTTTATATATATATATATATATATATATATATATATATATATATATATATATATATATATATAAACTCTCACATTTGCATAGCCATTTTTGGACGGGTTAGATTCCATCAACAAACAACAGTGGGCCCAACAAGCAGAGTTACAAAGAGAGCTGTCTTTACAAACATGCAGCAGAGTCCAGCCTGGGAAATTCAAGGACCAACCAGTGAAAAATCCAGGCACAAAGCTAATTGGTCTACATGCGTGCGGAGCTCACATGAGCACACGTGCCAATGAATCACACCTGTGATGCATGCGAGATCGGAGCTTTCCATTAGCTCACTCAGATTGTTTAGATAATCCAACCTGAAAAATAGTTTTACTCGTCAGGTGGGCCATAGTATACAGATAAATGAGCTACTAAACACAGTTTTCCTCGTGGTCCATTTGTTTTGTAAGTAGAAAACTCTGATATGCTAGTTGTATCCATATTGGCACGTGTGCTGCAAGTGGATGGGTAGGATTCTGCATGCATGTGCCTCCAACACTAAATACACCGCTCTCCGATTTAGATTCTAGGGGCCATGGTTCAGTAATCCAAACCACTGGTCTGTTGTGCTCCACCCTAGATGGACCGTGCCAGACGAAACTCACATAGATTAGAAGATTTTACCAGCCTTAATTGGCATTTTTGCTCTAGCTAGATGCTGGCCGTTGCTGTATTTCTCTTGTTAACCGTCTATTTGTAGGCCACAAATTGAAAGGTCAGGGTTTAATTAGGGGTAGCCGCACGCATGCGAACACATTTATATCTAGGAAACTAAGTACGTTTGGATAAGTATTAGTGGATATATGACAGTAAGAACACTGATTAGGTGACTTTGGTGCAGAGTTCAGAACTACTTGTCTGTGGCAATCTATTAATTTGGTGCACACGAGAATCATGGTTATTTGTATAAGTATGTTTGATTATGCCACTTGTGCAGCGGTCCAAGTTCAAGCATCATGTGTGCATATATCTTACCATTAATCTTTAAGCATTAAAAATGTGACACATGGGCTAATGCTTACGTGTCAAGTGTGCATATGAACCCATGTAAGTGCATTACCTAACTAAAATTTAATTCCTACAACATGTGCTTAGAGGTGGGCAATGATTCGGGCCGGGCCGAGTTAGCCCTAGTTTGGTTTGGCTTATTTTTGTGCCACTCTGATTTGTAGATTGGCCTGGTTTGGGTTTCAGGCCGACCCATGCAGCCCGACTTTGGTTTGCTTTAGAAAAATCTGGTTTAAGTCGGATCAGTTTGGTCGAAAATTTCAATCCGGGCTAAGCCAAGTTTAAACAGGTGAAGCTATTTTTTTTATTCATTTATTTAAATAGAAAAGAATTTAAAGTTTGAAAAAAATACAAAAATATATTACTACATGATGTTTAACATCCTCCAAAAGAGGAGTGCAACTTCAAAATAGACATGTAAGAGCCTTTTCCAAACAAAAGTACACAAGTATAATTTTATAAGTTTAAGGAAACAGCATGCATCCATGTATATGTATTATGTATTATATATTATTTATGTCATCATTAATATGTATTATCCATGCCATCCGTCCATTTTTACATATTATTTTAGGACGTGATCTTAGAATGGAATCATATCCAAAGCTCAAGTGGATCACACCACAAGAAACAATCTACAATCTACGAGCCAAATCAAATCAAACTGCGCTTCGAGTCGAACCGAGCCGATACTACCTGTAGTTTGAGATTGGTTTGCTTTTTTAAACAAGCTTGACTCCGAGGCTTGGTTTGGTTTGAACTTCGATTCAAACCAATCCAAGCCAAGCCTTTTCAAATCAATCCGAGTTGATCTTTCAAGTTGGCTTGGTTTGCGCCCACCTCTGCATGTGCTACAGTCTACTTATACCATGATCTATTGGCAAACAAGGATTGAAATAATCAGACAGCAATAATATTTTCATTACCAACTAGCCTTAACAACATGGCCATGAATTGCTGGCCTTGCCCACAATTTTGCCCAAATCCAAACAAGCACTAAAAGATAAAAGTGAGAGGAGGCTGACAATCACTATATACATATAAAAAAAAACATCTTCCTTCTATTTATCATGGCACTTTTTGGTTGGAAGTGGATTTGTAGCTTTCCCTTCATCTATGTCTGTGTGATCTTCAGGTTGGATGACAAATTAACATTACGGTAGGCCCTAGCAAGGTTTCAATGGTGGAAGTCATTATTCCCACTGTTTCCTGTGGTGTGGTCCACTTGAGCTTTGGATATGCTTCAATTTTGTAACTCATAAAATGAGGGGCGCAACTATGGGGGATCATCATATTAGAGGAGGGTGGGACCTTGACTATGGGGGCCACTGTGATGGATGTGACAACATCCACACCGTCTGTCCATATTGAAAGCTCATTATAGGGTATGATCCAAAAAATAAAGCAGATCCAAACACCCATTTTCTTGCTTCAGTTTGCTGGTTCTTTCAAGCCAATGAAGGAGGGCTATTTCTCTCTATCTCATATGGACCATAGTACAGGAAGGAAACAGTGGCAATTGACCATTAAAAACTTCAAAAACTAAGGATCAAGAAGATATTTGTATGGTCTCTTCAACCAGAATGGATGCCAAATAAACATGTCCGTGGAATCCATAAAACTTTTAATGATGGGGATTCAATCACGACTGTTCCCTATGGGATGGTCCACTTAAGATTTGGGTACAACTTCATTTTTGGGATCATGCCCTAAAATGACCTTTCAAAATGATTAGATGGTGTGGATTTAAGGCACATGCATTACTGCGAGCCCCACAGTCAGGGGTCCCACGCACCTCAGTGAATTGGAGGTCTCACCTAACCGGCTCCCTAAAATGAGCTAGAAAAATGGAAGGGCAGTGTGGATAAACCACATACATTCATGGTGGGCCTAGCAGAGTTTACTCAGTTATGATAAAAGATAACTGAGTACATGATCCGATATCTTTTTGGTCTGCCTATTGCCTGTTGGGGATGTCTTCAACCTTGACACGAGGGGTTTCAGTCATCTAAAATTATCCGTAAGAGGAGGATTAATCTCTAAACACTGCTGGATCTAAAGATCGGGGGTTGTCGATCGCCCGATAGGTTTAGCTCAGGCGCTTGAAACTCCCCAGATCCAGATGAGACTAGTTACTTTCTGGACAGATTTGGCCAGGTCCATTCGCTTGAGTTGTCGGGTCGGGCATCCGACGACTGGTGCACTGTGTAGGTCGGTTTGTGCGATTTTGCACAGTTTGTTTCTAATTCTAATTTTATGATATTTAAATGGATGTAATGCAATATTAAGGTTAATTGACAAAGGAGTCCGGAACACAATGAGTCTTAAATATGTTTAAGGGGGTTGAGAGAGTTCTAGGGTGAGAGAACAAGCTTGATTTCTCTTGTGGGGCTTAGATTTGAGTAAGTTATTCCTCCTCTTTTGTAACTTTTAATATTCATAGTGGATTCTTGACTTTGTACAATGATATTTTTATTGCAAGGGATTCTCCACGTAAATTTAAATTGTCTTCTCTTGTGTATCAATTTGCTTAGTTGCTTACCGTTGTGGTTTGCTTTTCTTTGATTTCTCACTTCGGCGGTCCCAACATTGCTTACAATTAATGTGGAGCCCAATGGATTAGCATGGACCCCAACTAGCATTAATGAAAAGCACCTGACAAGTGTGTCCGGCGTGGCCCCACATTGAAAAGTAAAACTCTCCTACAGAAAATGATGATTTTATCCTTTTTACTGTAGCCCCACACTTGACATGATTGGTGACGCTTTTTCATTAGCATTGAATAGGACAGCACGTATTAGATATCACTGGATTCATGGTTTGGATCGTCATACGTGTGCCATGTTTTCCAATGCTTTGTCATGGAATTTCCTTGCCTCCACGCATCAGATGACTTCTCATGTATCACGATAGTTAAGTCTTTCCTAACACGCCATGAAAGGGACATGATTTATTGGGCTGACGCATGGTAACTCCCATGCACATAGTTGCATTTGGAACCATGGTCATCCACATCACCTATCTGGACCATCCATCAGGTCCAAATTGCTCCCCGTAGGTTGATACTGATGATCCAAACCATCCAGTCTGTGGCATGAATTGGAGGACAAAATCATTTTCAAATGATAGGTCCAGCAACGGATGTTCAGGAGCATCCAATCACTGCCATTTTTTTTTTTCGCATTTAGCAATAAGGAGAGTGGCTGGACCTAATGGACGGCCCAGATAGGTAATGCGAATGCCAGTGACTGACCCCTCCGGCTCCTAGATCGGTTACTGGTCCGTGCCTGAAAAAGCTGTGTGGGATCCACCATGATGTATGTGTTTTATCCATGCCATCCATCCATTTTCCCAGTTCATTTTAGGCATAAGCCCAAAATAAGACAGATCCAAATCTCAGATGGACCACACCACAGGAAACAGTGGTGATTGAGCGCCCATCATTAAAAACTTATTGGGAGCCCAAAAGTTTTGAATCATGCTGATATTTGTGATTTCTCATCATGGTCAGTGTGACTTAATCAACAGGTTGGATGGAAGACAAACTTTACATTGGGCCTTAGTTTTCAACGGTAGGCAATCAATCACCAATGTTTCATGTAGTGTGGTAGCCTGAGACTTAGATCCGCCTCATTTTTTTGCATCATGAACTAAAATGAGCCGATAAAATGGATGTACGGAGTGGATAAAGCACATACATCATGGTGGGACCCATAGCACTGACTTGTACGGGAGATCTCGGTACTGGAGAGATCACTAACGAGTCCGAGTCCCATGGAAAAGAGAGCGGATTAGGTGAGATCCCGGCCTCACCCAAGAGGGTGCGGCCCTTACCGTGAGTTACTGTGGGGCCTACCTTGATGTATGTATTATCTATCCACACCGTCCATCCATTTTCCCATATCATTTTAGGGCATTATACCAAAAACAAAGCAGATCCAATCATCAGGTGGACCATAACATAAGAAACAGTGGTGATTGACCATTAATGGGCCACAAAAGTTTTCGATGAAGCTGATATTTATTTTTCTCCTTCATCCATGGTAAAGTGACCTTATCAATAGATGGGATGGAAAATAAACACTATGGAAACATGAATGTACCTCCTAAGAAGTTTTTAATGGTAGGAAGGTCAATCACCACTATTTCTTACGGTCTACCTGATAATTTTTTCAGGTTCGATTTTTTGGCATAATACCATAAGATGATGGACAACACGGATGCATAATATATACATCAAGGTGGGCACCAATGTAACCCCATGGTAAGGGCCGCACTATCTTAGGTGAGCCCTGGGTCTCAGCTAATTCGCTCTCCCTGGAAACGTCTTCAATAGATCATTAGGGCCCATTTGGTCGGCATATGGAAGGTCGTTTCAGTTTAAAATCTAGATTCCAACAGAATTCGATTTTAACTAGTGTGTTTGGTGGCAAGTTCCAGCTAAACAGGATTCCGTCTGGAAATGTAAATTGAGTGGAACTAGGATTAGTGAAAATAGTGTGGGCGACCGTTTCTGCGGAAGGGAAAAGATACGGAAGTGAGCGTCACCACCTCCATGTGTGCATTTTACATCTATGTTGTATGTGTTTTATATTTCCATGGTCCATTAATTTTGAAATCTTAATTAAGGGCATTGGACAAAAAATGAGGTAGATCTAAATCTCAAGTGGGCCACACCATAGGAAAACAGTGTTGATTGATAGTCCACCATTAAAAACTTCCTAAGGCCCACTATAATATTTATTTGCCATCCAACTTGGCCATCTATCTTGCGAGACTATAATAGGCCAGGGGTAAGGTTCTCAGCCGGATTTGAAGCTCAAGTGGGCCATGCCACAAGCAACTGTTGGAACAAAATTTAGATTGCACTGTTTTCAACCAAACAGCAAGTTACGAATGAAACCTGGGTTCCACTCTAGTTTCTGCAATTTTGAATTCTAGTAGTGGAATCTAGATTTTCCCTAGAATCTGAGTTCTGCAACTAAACAGGCCCTTAGGGCTCGTTCGATTGCAAAATTCAGGTTCTAGATAAAAACAAGATTCCACTATTAGAATCCAAAATTGCAGAAACTAGAAAGAAACCAAGTTAATATGGAACTTGCTGTTTGGTTGAAAATTGTGTAATCTAGATTGTGTTCCAACCGTTGCTTGTGGCATGGCCCACTTGGGCTTTGGATCTGCCACAGAACCTGACCCCTCGCCTATTGTAGTCCCGCAAGATAGATGGCCGGGTTGGATGGCAAATAAACACTACAAGTGGGCCCTAGTAAGTTTTTTATGGTGGATGTTCAATTAACATTGTTTTCTTATGGTGTGGTCCACTTGAGATTTATATCTGCCTTATCTTTTGTCTAATGCCCTTAATTGAGCTTTCAAAATGGATAGATCGTGTGGATATAAAACACATGTCATAGATGCACAACACATATATGGCACATATGGAGGGGGGTTACGCTGACTTCCGCCTCTTTTCCTTTCCATATAAGCGTGTAAGCAATCGTTTCCGCTAATTTCCAGCCAAATTAAGCTTCCGCGTGAAATTCTGCTTGGCTGGAAGTTGTCACCAACACATGGGTTAAAATCAACCGAAACGGGCCCTTAGTCATTACTCTATGAAATAAAGAGGAGCGGATTAGGTGTTACCCCCGAAAAACTTAGTGGGTGTTACCCTTACCATGGGGCCCACATTGATGATTTTTATTTTTATTTTTTTATTTTTATTTTTTTTTTTATATCCACGCCGTCCATCTGTTTCTCTGGGTAACAGCTAATCCGCTCACAGGTAGTGTTAAGCCAAATGCAGGGGTACTCAATAATCCTGAAACTGCTCGTAAAGAATGTAATCCTAACCGCACACCTGGTTGGACACCCCTGAGGTGGGTCACATTGCAAAAGCACTCGAGTGAGGACTAAGCACACTGATCAGATGGTCGGTATTGACGGACGCAGTTTGGCTAGCTAGTGACTTCTGTCCAGGTGGCGAGTGGTCGGTGCTATGTGGGCTCCACCATGATGTATATGTTTTATCCATGCCATCCATCCATTTTTCCATATCATTTTAGGGCTTGAGCCAAGAAATGAGGCAGTTCTAAATCTCAGGTGGATCACACCAGTAGGAAAACACTAGTGATTGAATGTCCACCATTAAAAACCTATAGGGACCACTATAACGTTTATTTAACATCCAACCTGTTGATTAGGTCATGCAGGCACGGATGAAGGGAAAAAGCAAATATCAGCTTGATCCAAAACTTCTATGCCCCAGGAAGTTTTTAATAGTGGGTGTCCAATCAACACTATTTCCTGTGATGTGATCCACCTGAGGTGTAGATCTACCCCATTTTTATCCTCATACTGCAAAATGATCTGGAAAATTGGATGGACGGTGTGGATGAAACACATTCATCATGGTGTGGCCCACAGAGCACCAACAACTAGCCACAGGCTAGTGGCAATCCGCGTTTGGTCTTGACTCACCCTTTTTGTTTTTTTGTTTTTTTCCTTCTTTATTTCTTTTCTTCCTGGACCTCAGCATCCAAAGATATCCAAAGTGGAGTTTAGTACCATACTACCAATAAAGGGGAGTTATTTGATACTCAGGCAGTGACTGATATGCAGGCGGACAAAAGTTGTGCACGTGGTGTGGTATAACTCCTATTCAGCCATTCAAATTGCCGGGCATGACTTCAAAATCAGATGGAATAAATGCAACGGTCATTTTTCTGCTGAATTCGTACTGTTAGCCATTTTTCATTACAACTCTATTTAAATGTACACAAATCATCCAGTTAACAAAATGAGGTATGAGAGAGTAAGGGCCTGTTTGGACGCACCATCATAAGGTGGGTTTGACACCAAAACATCATTTTAAGGCAAAGGGCAGTTTATTTGTGCATTTAGATGCACTTTCGCCGACTGCCGTCTCATCCTCCGCTCAAAGAAATAAGCACTAAGAAGCCCGCTAGTGGAAAATCAGACAGGTCTTCGTAGAGTTGACAAACAAAATTGTGGGAACCCCCTTTCAAGGGACTCTAGAAGACACTTATAATTAAGGGCCTGTTTGGGGGCACGGATTTGGAATACCTTAGTTGTGTTTGGTATCCTTAGGTTTAGAATTCCATGTAATCCAAAAGTAGTTATGCATAGTATATTTTAGGGGGTTTTAATTTAATTACTAAATCAACTTTGATATCCTTAGTATACTATATATATAGTATTTGACACAATGTTATAATAAGCCCTTTGAAATATATACTTTGGTCTAAAATGATGAAATTCAAGTATTAGATGGGCCAAAAGCATAGGATCACAATCGAGCAGGCTAAACAACAAATTTTAACCATTGCATGGACAATATATGGATTGCATATATTATCTTATTGAAGTAATTTTAGCGATGTAGTTGATAATCTTATTGTTTAGTGGATATCATCAGTGGGCCACGTGCCTAATATATTAGTAGCCTAGTGACACATGTTATACATGCAACTCATGAGAAGATTTTTAGATGAAATCCTAGCTTCCATCTTGAATTTCAAACCCTATCTTTGAGAGGATTTGAAATCCCAAGGTTACTTTAGGTGTCAAATAGGTAAGGGATTTGAAATCCCCTCAAATCTATGGTGTCAAACGACCCCTAAGATTTCAGTTGAGAAGGATAAAGAAAGTAAATTTATGTATGTTTGGTTGATAAAGGGGGAATGATTTTCCATTAAGGTTCCATTAATAGATGGAAACATTAATACATTAGAGGGAAAAGGATAAAGAAGGTAAATTTATCTATGTTTGGTTGATAAGAGGGAAATGATTTTACATTAAGGTTCCATTAATAGATGGAAACATTAATTCATTAGAGGGGAAAAGGATAAAGAAAGTAAATTTATCTATGTTAAGAGGGGAACTGATTTTACATTAAGGTTCCATTAATAGATGTAACCATCAATACATTAGAGGGAAAAGGATATGTACAGAGGTCCAAATGTGGGTGTCAAGGGTAGTTCCAAGACTCAACCTTGTCTAACAATCGGGTCCAAACTAGACCCAACCCGTTAGTATATACTCGGGTTCAAGTAAGATGGATTGGATCAGACGAGGATCCAAACCTGACCCATTTATCTATGATAGGGCTGGGTAGGTCTTATTTCTAATTTCCCATTATCATATAGATTTTCTTTGAGCACCCAACAACGTTATTTCACATTCTAGCAAATTGTCTCAATCACTTAGGCCCACCTCATCAGAAGTCTGCAAAGACTCAAACACTAATCATGCTCAGAGAGTAGGCGTCTACAGCCAGCTGCTACTCCATCTGGAGTGGACACGCATCAATCACTTCAATTGAAGGGATCTTAAGGGGCGGTTCCAGATCAACTTCAGGTCGGATCTACTTTAATTGGGTGGTTTGGATCTAACCAAATTAAAAGTCAGGCCAGGGCAGGTTGGGTCAACTTTGAGAGGTTCGATACTGAACCAGGACGGTATTTTGGTCGCAAAACAGACCCATCTAATTTCAAATCAAGAACCGTTCTACAATGATCCATTTGCACCACTGCTCTTTTAGGTCTTGATGGGTGGACAACTGGTATCTACAACAAATATGCTAGCCCCACAGCCCCTTCCATATGCACCGACCTAGTTTATAACCTGTGCCCTGTATCAGGTTGGACCCACTACATAGAGGGCGCGGATTTCCTGCGAAAGCCTTGTGCAAGAAGTTCCTGCTCTGGGACCAAGGTGGGCCCAAAGTGATGTCTTTTGATAAATCCACCCCGTCCATCCGTTTTGGGAGCTCATTTTAGGACATGAGAACAAAAATGAATCAGATCCAAGACTCAAGTGGGCCGAAAACGTAAGGACTGAACATCCACAGTTGAAATATTTGTGGAGCCACAGGAGTTTTGAACCAGGATAATATTTGTGTTTCCAGTTCATCCAAGTAGTAGTGACGTTATGAACGGTATGGATGTCATATAAACATCACTGTGGACCCCAGGGAGGTTTCAACGGTAGTGATTTACCTACCCACCTTTTCCTTTAGTGAGGCCCACTTGAGTCTTGGATCCGGTTCATTTTTGTTTTCAAATAAGCTCCCAAAACGGATGGACGGGGTGGATTTATCAAAAAAATCACTGTAGGCCCCACCTTGGTTCCCAGCGCATGGAACTTCCTTCCCAAGCCTTTCGCAGGAAATCCGCGCCCTGTATAGATGATCTTTTTTTCTTTTCTTTTTTTTAAATTATTATTATTATACCCACACCCGCACCCACACTCACTCACAGCACATGGGCACTCGAACCCTGGTCCCAGTGTTGAAATAGAGCCTGTCTAGTGTTTACCAGTGAGCCATGGAGCCGGACCACTCAGGCTCTTGGACCGTCCATTGTTCCAGGACGTGTGGCCTACCCAATTATTCATCCTTAGTTTTTGGCTCAATGATCAACAAGGATGGCCCACCTAATAGAAACCATGAACTCTGTAATACCATACCACATTGGTGCACGTCTATTAGCTTCCTGATGCTCTGACACTCGGGAAGATAAAAAAGGAAAAAAGAAAAAGGATCTCGGATTTTGAGGAGGATGGTTCTTGGTCCCTGATGATGAAATTTCATTCGGTGTCATCACATGGGAGGTGGTACACCTGGTGTAAGGCATTTTCCTTTTCTGCCTTTTTGGCCTTCTACTAACTTTGTTAAGGGCCAGACAGAATCCAATGCATAGAGGTTATTCCTTCCTCACTGGGCTTTGAGATTGACACCATGGACTCCCTTGGCTTTATGTTCCAAATCACTTGGATCATTGCACCAATGAGGAATTATTTTCATTCTTTTTCAAGTCGGGCCCGCTTCGGAGCACGCAAGGTCTGCACCAGTTGGAGCCCAGCACGAAATCTAACTGTTACTGTGTTGGAATTCTCTCCGGTCATCTTGGTTGGTAGGGAGATGGGGTGCATCGACTCTTGGTGTGCACTGCAAGCACAATATCTTCCTTTGTAGGTTTTATTAGGGAATTTTTTTTGAAGTATTACATATTTCATTAAAATTGTGACAATATTCATTAACTGTAACCACTTAAATCTATCAGAATGTCTATAAACAATGATTTAAAACATGGACTGAACCGGCAGTTTGGATTGGTTTGGTAGTTTGGACTGGCGGTTCATTCATTTACATTGTTGATAATTTTACAGCAAATTAGATATCGGAACACCTGCAAACAATGATTTAAAAACTGGGGTGGAATGTTTTGGACCATACAACACTATCAAAATGGGCAGGGTCACCCCATAACCTGGTACAGTATGGGTTTTAAAAAAACATTAACCAATGAAGTAGAACTCATGAACTCTACATTTGGTATTTTATGGACTAAAAGGTGAACTTGGTATCTTATTTCCTTGTTATTGGGGCTCAAATTCTCACCCATGGTAAAACAACATGTGGCGGTCCATCTATGACAATCTGGATTAATTTCAGACCCGGAAAATAATCGGAAAACGCGATTGGATGTTAGTGCAACCCTGACCCTAGGCAACCTGCGCAATCGTGACTGAAACCTACAAATGTTATTTTGGAGTGGATCTGGACATGCATATTGCTGCCAAATGATCCAGAATGCCTGAAAACTCTTAAGACCCGAATTTGAATGTCGTGCGATGCATATTTTCATATGCGCACCCCGAAGTGCGTTCTGCCCCTGTTTGGAGTTGACCGGAAAGGTCTGAAACCTATAAATGCTATTTCAGAGCTGATCTAGACATGCGTATTGCCGCCAAATGATCTAGAATGCCCAAAAACCCATGACTTCTAAGTTTGAAAGCCGGACGATGCATACTTTTACGTGCACTCTTCCAGGAGCAAAGTTCCTATACTAAAAG
Source organism: Liriodendron chinense (assembly GCA_003013855.2). Lineage (NCBI taxonomy): Eukaryota > Viridiplantae > Streptophyta > Magnoliopsida > Magnoliales > Magnoliaceae > Liriodendron > Liriodendron chinense. The sequence goes on along the minus strand of PVNU02003892.1, from coordinate 3,918,023 downwards.
CTGACCTGGAGGGTCCAAATTGGAAAGCAACTATCAAAACTTACAACATTTGATCCTCCACACCCTATCTCGTTCATTTGATAGGTCAATAAAAGCTTAAAAGTGGCTTGGTGTCAGTGACTTTGGTCTCCGAAGGGTACCTATCCTTGGAAGGATCGCCCATCGGAGCTTGAAAATCTTGAAATATTATAAGTCTGGAGGCTGCTTCTCTCTTGTAGAGTGTAGAACCCAGAAATATTCTAAGTAGTGGAAATTTTCCACTTTACAGAGGGACATGCGCCTAGCCCCAGAAACACATGCGCCCGGGGCATTTTCTCTTCGAGATCACCTAGAAAACTTCTGGAAAAATGCAAGTTTTAACACATGCGCCGGCCACATTCGCCCGAAAACTCTTCCAAAAATACATGCGCTCACCATCTTCTGTTGCTTAAACCCGGACATGATTAGCCTATTATAATAGTAGGTCGACCTGATGACCATAAGCAAGATCATCTGTAAACGTACATCAGAGCGACGTAAGAGGTAACATGCGTTGGAACCCCTCACTGGAAAGAGATTTCCTTGCCGAAATCCCTCGCTGGAGTTCGAATGCAGAGAGAGAGAGAAGCAAAACCAGAAAATGGCTAAGTAGTGGAAATTCTCTACTTTGCAGAGGGACATGCACTCACTGAATTGCAGCCTGAAAACTAGAAAAATGACTAAGTAGTGGAAATTGCTCCACTTTGCAGAGGGACATGCGCCCACTGAATTGCAACCAGAAAATCAGAAAAATGGCTAAGTAGTGGAAATTCCCCACTCTTAAAGGGACATGTGCTCATTGAATTGCATGAGAAGAAAAACTCTCTAAGTCACAAAGTGATAGCGCCCATTAGCTTGGTCCAGGCGCATGTGTTATGCCACATACGCCCGGAAGAGTGGTGCTCTCTCTCCCTTTCTTTCCTCTCCTCACATGCGCCAGGGGAAAGCAAAGGCCACATGACATGCCCACTAGTCAATGACATGCGCATGGACGTCCTCCCTGGACCCTGGATGTTCGTGGCGTGACCCGCTTTCGATGAGACCCGTCTCTCCGATGTACTATCCCTCCTGGACACACACCGATGAGTTCTATCCATCCCTCAGATCAGATTTTTCAACGGTCAACGTAAAACGCATTTAATAAATGATTTAATAAAAAATGACCAACACTTAGTCAATTTCACAACCCTGAAAACTCCTCTATAAAAGCATGAAGTGACTGATGTTCACTGGAAGTAAGTAGAATTTAACCGACACCAAGAGAGAGACTTAGTTTCTCCATGATTCGAGACAACATAATAATGCATCGCATCGACGTCAATCACTTTCCTAATCACTGGATACCCCAATTAAGTGGTAAGCAGGCCAAATACTTAGTTATTTTCAGCCCTAGGAAGTGCCTTGTTTGCTCGAAGATTGATTGACGCCAAATAGAATTAAGTGCGATCTCACTGACGCCAAGCTGGATTTAGCATTATTATAACCCTAATGAACATAATCCAGCATTGTTCAGAGATAATTATCATCGGTATTTGCCAAATATCCTAATTAAGCAATAAACAGACTCAATACTTAGTCATTTTCAGCCTTGGGAAGTGTCCTGTTGACTCGAAGATTGACTGATGCCAAGTAGAATTAAGTACAATTTCACTAACACCAAAACAAATGTAGCATCCTCATACTATAAGTGTCACCCTCCGAAAATCGGGTATCGGGCAGTCCGCGGCTCTCAACTCTTTCGAGGTGACTGTATTTCGCGAAAGTATATTTTAATGGCACAAATTTATGGCACAAACCCATAAATAGAGATTTAAGCTAAACAATGTATAATTTAGTTTGAATTCAAGTGTAAATACATACAATTATTCACATAATCAAGGAGTCCACTCAGCTAGGGCTCAATTTTATACATGTACAATGAAGAGACTAGGACTATCAACCTAGGATGTTTAATCTAAGACAGATAAAGAAGCACAAGATATAGGCAGGCCAACCGGTCCTGCATCTCATGCATAAGCAGTAGCAACACCTGCATTAAAGATAACTAGTTAGTGTTTTAAAACACCCCCTAGGTGGGAGTGAGTAATAATACTCAGTGTTACCATTCTCTAAGTTAAACATGTTATTAACACAATCAAGTACATATAATGAAGCATAACAAATGGTGAGGCTCTCACACCTACCACTCTAGCATTAGCAGATAGCATAACATCACAATCAAGTTCCTATTATAGCTGAATAATGCATGCAACCATAATATATAAATGTTATGTACCCAAAAAATAAACGGTGGAGTTACCACCCAGCAGTAGCGTTAGACCAATGCACGTGCAAATGTGATGCATGCATGATTGTGAAGTATTTATTAAATTTCGTGTTCAATCAGTAGTATTGGTAAAGCCAGAATACCTTAATTTTATCAAGAGTCTTATAAACAGGAACATGATCGACAGGAATGCGACCGAAGACTGGATAACAAGGAAAGCCTGGACACTGGATAGTGGCCTTATTGAACACTGGACAATGCCAGGTCGGGGTACCCTCTACTAAGCTGGGGCCCACCGCCAGGCCAGAGCGTCCTATGCCCGGCTCCTGGAATCCGAATTTGGGTCTGTCACCCAACATAACTAAATAATGAATCAAACGGTAAGGGTCTCGATTCCCTAGAATGTTATATGCACGGTAATGGGTACCCACCCAAGATCAATGATGGTAGGCTCGTCACCTAGCATCGATGCTCAAGACTCTTGATAAGACCATCTGGATTAATACCATTCAAAGACAGCACAAGCACAGTTACTCATATACCATGCCTGACCCATGAGCTTCAGTATGTAGGATTCAGTGCTCAAGCTATTGGAGGGCTCATCACCCACACCAGCTAAAGACAACGCAGACACAGTTACCCATATTTTATGTTTGGCTCATGAGACTTGATATGTACGATTATAAGTGACTGTACAACAATTGTAATCGTGGTATTCGAGATTCTACTAGAATGTGTATCAATAGTTAAACAAATATGATTAACCTGTGAAATTGATTAATTTAGTAGGCCGAGTGAAACATCAACCAAAATGGCTTAGCTAGGGTTGGTCGATCATATTACTTCCAAGTCGATCAAACAAGTCTGTGACGGCCAAACCCAAGTAGGTAGTCTATACATTATGATTTTCAGAGATTAATCTCAATCATGTCAATTACATAATATATTAAGCATGTTGTGAGAGGAATGAAACATCAGTAGCATTCATTTTCTCAATCAGAAATAAAACCAAACAGTTGATAGGCGATATATTTCATTTTATATATGGGCGTAAAAACAAACACTTGGCGTGCTATTGCAGGCCAACTCATCAAATTCACAACCAGGTACTAGCTTGGGAGAATGAAAATTCACTTACTCAAGTATAGGTGAACTTCTGTTCACTTAGGAGTTTCATTAAACATTTGATATGCACAACACATCAAATCCCATATTCACATCAAATCGATTCAAATGGGCAATCCACACATCGAAGTAAGCATGTAATTAATCAACACATACAGAACATCAATTATAAACATAAATCATTCGGCACCCAACTTTAAACGGAATTCAAGAAAAACTCAATTTTTACTATCTGGAACCCTCATGGGCTGATAATAGCCAACTGGAAGAATAGTCCTCACCTGTATTGGTGAATTCACACGCTAACAACGTTTAGAATGAAGATTCGAAGGAAAAAACTGAAAATCCTATATAGAGTCGAAAAGAGATGGATTGGAGCAAGAAAAAATCAATTTCAATATCAAATTCAACACTTAGGACGGTATATTACCTGTGATGGACGACCGACATAGATTGATTGTGAGCGACGGCAGCCGGTTGGAAGCTCCGAGCAAATCCCTAAGCAAAACCCTAGAAATCTCCCAAATTTCATCTTAAATAGAATTCCTAAAGGGGCTAGCTATTTATAGTTCTAGATGGCCTAAAATGAAGGTGAGTTACACTTTACATGTGCTCGGGTCATGGTTCAAGTTATGCGATTCGGGGTATGGTTTTGGACATCTGATTTAAGCGAGATGCTAAGTGCAGTAATACGATCGATTTCGCATAAATTCATGATCAATGGCTCACTAACGAATGGTTTATAGCTGTTCTAGGTTTTTAGGACACCATTTAAATGATTTAGGGAACAAGGTTCAGTGAATCATTTTACTAGGTTGTAGCGTACACTGACCAGTATCGAATTCTAATGGTAACACGAATTTATTTGGAGTTTCAGGCATTATGAATTGGATTAGGTCGTCAGTTGGGTTTGAATGGAGATTAGGTCGTCAATTAGGTCAAATCCACTCTGATACTTAAGATGATCAACGTCTGATTCGTTGATCAGGGTAGTCTAAGGTTGGTTTGCATTGGAAATTGGTTACATAGGTAAATTAATTGTGATTGCAGTAAATCATAATTCGAGGTTCGTAAATCAATAGATCGGATGTAGGATTTGACGATCAGAAAGGAATTAGTAGCTATCTATGATATCTAACAAAGAATGTACGGTTAGATTAATGTGTTCCAGTGTCTTACAAGGGTTTGATCGAATTAGAGAGTTTAAGCTAGGGTTTTCTGTACAAATTTCATATATTCTTAGTTTTAAATAAGGCGTATACACTCTCCTTTGAGAATTAAATTAGAAAAATTTCTAAAGGTGCTTGAGTATTATCACGACTCGGTGATTGAAATTTTCAGGACATTACAATAAGGCAACTAAATCAGGCACTTGTGGGATACCAACTCCACTGTTTATCAGTTATTGGCATAAACGGGCATATATCAATCTCGATACTTAGCTATTTTCAGGCCCCAAAATGTACAATCCAACCAATTGGATTTAAATCCTTGAAGAAGCATGGCTTGATACAGCCTATCTGATTTCGTATTAACAATCGGAAGGTGTGCGAAGGAAGGAATGTTTTCGAAGACGAGTCGCTAGGCTCCAAGATCAAACATATTTACTTTATATTTATTCATGCATTATACAAATCTTACTTATCCTATATCAAGGTCTGAGGCTAAACCGAATGGACTATGGTTACCACGAGAAGTCGATATCAAGGAGTTTCAACAACATTCAAAACGTCCTGCTATAGACCACTATTACAAAAGCTAGTTGATGTTCTGCCCATTCACAATGTGATCTGCTTGTTAGACTGGGTAGGTAGTTATAATGTGCCTTCTCACAGTCACTCGTCATAAAAATATGGGAAGATGGCTCTGAGTTGTGCCATCTCGAGGTCACCCATCATAAAAATACGAGGAAGAGGGGTTCGAGTCATGCTTTCTTGAAGTCACCTGTCATAAAAGTATGGGAAGAGGGCTTCGAGTCATGCCGATCAATGGTCATAGTTCGTGTATTCCAGTGGTCATCTGTCATAAAAATACGAGAAGAGGGCGCAGTGTTACACCACTCGATTAAAGAGAAAACCACTGACAGTCTTTCAATCTGGAAAACCCGAAAGAAAATGGGACACATGCATCTGGCTTGCCTAAAAAACAATGGCTCAGTCCATAACAAGGAAATAAAGAAAGGTCTCTATGACCATGAACTCAATACCATAACCTTTGGCGGGTTAGTCTTTTGCATTTTAATCAAGGGTGATCAATCATTGATGCAATAAAGAGCTCGTGACTAGTATTACAGCTTAGAATGTAAAAAATCTCAGAATCTCTGGAATAAAAGCCCTTGCGATATCTCTTCTTGTGTATACTATGTGAATGCATGTGATTGTCTATGAATGTTTCAATACTTAGAAATCCCCAAAACAAGGAAACACAAGAAAAACTGTCTTACGCATTTTTTTAGTTTTAACACTTGTGTAAACATTTCCTTATAGATTTTATTAGGGATTTTTTAAGTATTTAATTATTCCATTAAAATTGTGACAATTTTCATTGACTGCAGCCAATAAAACCTATAAGAACATCTATAAACAATGATTTAAAACTGTTGGGAATAGGGACACTGGCAGCGGAAGCGAAAGTTAAACAACACACAATAGAATATGCGATCAAACGAGAAACACAATGCAATCACACCACACAAGCATTCAACTACAAGAGACAATCCAATTTTACGTGAAAGAACCCCTCAACGAGTAAAAAACCATGGCACAAAGCGATCCACTATGATTTCAGAAGATTACAGAGATTGACAGCCCATAAGCAATGGAAAACAGAGAAAGCCCAAACTCTCTCTCTCTCTCTCTCTCTCTCTCTCAAAATACACTTGATCCCCTCTTCCTAACACACTTAGGAAACCTTGGACACCTTAGGATTACATTTAAGTCCGGATTACACTCCTTTAAATAGGCAATAACCCGAAAATAGAAACATCTTATGTATAATCGCGTAACAGCGTAAGAAAACGCAGTGTACAAGCCGATTGGTCGGAGCTAACACAAAAAACTGTCCAGAAGAAAATACACAGAATTCGCACATCCTGCCTCACCACCGACTGGTTGCTCGACCGGTCTGAGCCCCCTGCAGACCATTTGCCTGACCGTTCTAGGGTGAGTGAAAAGAGTCTAGCAGCCTCTTGTTGTGCATTGGGCCGAAGTTAGACCAGTCGCCCAACCAGTCTAAGCACCCGAAACCTGCATAATTTGAAGACTCTCCAACCAAAACATGGACTGAACCAGGCGGTTGGATTGATTGGGAATTTGGACCCGTGTTCTATTAATTTAAATTGCGATAATTTTCATTGGTTATAGCCAATTACATATGGGAACACCTATAAACAATAATTTAAAACCGGGTGGTAGGAATAGTTTGGACCATATATAAAACACTATCAAAATGGGCTCGGTCACCCCAAAGCCTGGTACAGTATGGGTTTTAAAAACATATATAGCCAATGAAGTAGAACCCACCAAAGCCACATTTGGTATTTATTTTAGGGACAAGAAGGTGAACTTCCTATCTTCTATGTTGGGTAAACATGCCTTTTTTCCCCCATTAGCTAATCACCATCAGACACATAAGAAAAAGAAACAATGCAGACAAGCATTCGACAAGAGGAAATGATTTCTTTGCACAGAGAGAACTATAACCTTCCTGTAAATGGTGGGCCCAGAAGGGCTTTGAGCCACAACATTGAGGCTTGGCAATGATGTGCGTCATCTCATGGAAAGTTAAGACTAGTTCAGCCCCATATAGACGCCTCAACTTCTCTAAAGGCGAGGTTGTCTGCTTGCTCCTATAAATTGCACAAAGCACAAAAGCTATCACGGTTGATTGGTCAGTTTGCAAGCAAGGATGCATATGATGGTGTGTTTATCTTCATACTATGTATTTTTACGTGTACGTGTTTTTTTCTTTTTACACATACATCCACACCCACTCACACCACATGGCACTCGATCCCTGGTGTCTGTGTTGAAACTCTTGTGAGTCTACCACTGAGCCACGGATGGAGACCGACGGGTGTGTATCACAATTTATCAGTCTGGCAAGAACATGGTCTCTGGAAAAATAGTGCAGGTGATGGTGCATTCTCAGGATCATGCATGCATGTATCGTGTACATGTGGATGCACATATGAATTAGAGATGAACATTTACTAAAAGCTATCATGTATGCATGGCCAGTAGCTTGGGTGGAATACACACACTGATAGAGACACATTTGGGAAAAGGTACTGTGACTCTGTGACGCCTGACTTCATAGGAAGCTTCCTATGAGGTCGAGTTCTGTGGGCCCACCGTGATGTGTGACGGACATCCATCCTACCCTTACATGGTGAGCCATAGGCCCAAAAATCAGGCCAATCCATGACTTAAATGGGCCAGGCCACAAACAACAGTTGAGAGTGGATGCCTGCCCATTGAAGCCTTCCTACTTGTATATAGGGCCTAGTGAGATGTGGTTTGGACATCCAGCTCATCCATTGTGTGTGTCCCACTTGGATGAGGGGTCACCAAAATTTTAGGCCATTTCAAAACTCAGGTACCAAGTGCTTTTAGATGTTTTAGGCATGTTTTCCAATGTTTAAGATGGTGTGGCCCACCTGAGTTCCACAAATGGCTGATTTTTGGCATATCCCTTAATCTAGATGAGATCTACTAAATGCATGGCGTGGATGTCCATCACACATCATGATGGGGCTTGTATAGGTTGACCTCATGGGCCCTCATAGTACCATTTATGCCCACTTCTCTGTGTGTGTGTACACATGCATGTATGTACAACACACACACACACACACACACACGTGTGTTTACATAGATATACGTGTGTATATACAGGTATGAACTGTTGTATTTTAAATGTTTTTAAAATAAGGTGTTTCAAATTTTTAGTTTCCCTCAATGTTTCACCTTTTGAAAAATGTTTGTTTTTAATGTTGTTCTTTAATCCCACATCACAAAGGAATTAAAAAAAAAAAAAAAAAAAAACTCAAGATTATAAGATGAGATTTTGGCATGGGGCTTGAGCCCCTTCTTAGGGGGCATGTGAATTTGGGGGGCTATGCCATCAACTTGAATCTATGCCATTGACTGCACATGCGAGCGCCTGTGTCGGGCCAGGTCTATGTCTATGTTTATGTGTGGACTGAGAGTATACACGCCTAAACGATTTTACTCCTGCAAGGGGTTGTTGTCTATGTGCGGACTTAAGAGTACACTCGCTTAAATGATTTTGCTCCGCGAGTATACTCACACCAATCATTTGATTTTTGCACGAATTTTAAACTAGAGATGTCTGTTTGGATAGTCGCTCTTGTTGGGTTCAAATCCAACGAACCTAATCCATTTGAAACGGTGCCTCAAGCACGTAATCGTACTCTATATATAGACCCACCCTCTAACCTGTTTTCATTAATTTAAAAACAAAAGTTTTTTCTCTGTGCTTCTTCAATGTCTCTCTCTTCGTGCTTCTTCAAAGTCTATCTTTGATTCTTTGTTTTGCCAACCAACTTAGTAAACGAGTCAACTTACTTCGGGTTTAAAGATTTGCACACTGATTCAAGCCTGTGTGCAACGAGTGCACCGTTGGGACCAAGCAATAATCATGGTATCCTAAAGGTCAACTGTCTAAGAAATCCTATTGCATTTGGGATGCATTCCAAGTTAGGAGATTTAGTTACTAGCTGAGTGACTCAGTTACACTTCGACTCAAAACACATAAGTCTTTCTCACTTCTTCTAACTTTATTTTAATTTTAATTTTATTTTTGTTTTCAAATTTTTATCTATTGTTTTTCAACAATTATATTAAAAATCAACACATATACGTGTGTGTGTGTGTGTGTGTGTGTGTGTGTGTGTGTGTGTGTGTGTGTGTGTGTCCATAGATATATGTGCACACATGTGGAAATGGAACCATAAGGTTGACCTTGTGGGAGCTTTTATTGTTAGTGCATGCCAAGAAGTAACTTAGGAAGGCCCGAACTTTTATGGAGATTTGATGACCAAATCCAATAATGAGATGAAAGATGGTGGAGCTATTATCACTACGAACTATTGTGTCATCAATATATGGTAGAAGAGCAATGATGCTAATAGAATCTCGTCTGTAAGAAGGGTGGAATACATATGCCTCTCTGATTGTAGAGTGGTTGAGAAGGAGTACACTCAACTGATGAACTCGGCCATTGGGCACATGTTTTTAAATCACAGAATACATGATGAGGCTACCATGGATCAATACACACACACACTTCCTCAATCCTCTGATCATTTAACTTTCTTTGTTTCGACCATGTAGGTGATTCCTCTCACGGTCCATGTTCCTACCATCGTCACACTCAACTTTATGGATGATTTGGATTAATTTATGGGTACACCTAGTGTCCACAAGGACACGTCTAGGTCCATTCAACAAACATATGGCCGGATCTGATCATTGGCATGTCTTGTATCTTACACACATGCCAACGTGTAAGCCGTAGACCACCTAACAAGTTAAAATTTTGGGCCCACAATCCAAATTGTCCAAATCATTGTACCAAACTATGGATGGCCATAAATGAAATTTGCCGTTCGAATTTCCCCTTGGGGAGCTATTTATGCGAATGACCAATGCTCTAAATTAGTGGACGGGACTTATTTGTAAGAATGGAAATCAGCCCAGGGAATTCTATATGATGCTAACGACGACCAAGCAAGGATATGTATTGTGACACTTAAGGGGTGGTTTCACCATGGACTCATAGGTATGAACGTGAGTTGGCAATGGGTCAAGTGGTACTGGCCCCACAGGGCAAGCGCCTAGGTCCCTAATCTAGGACTAAGGGCTAATCCTGGGCAGGAAATACAAGCCCAATGACTGGGCCCAAGCCAGCCAACGCAATGACTGGGCCCATGTTGTACTCGAGCATGTGTCCATCTATCTTGTGAGTCTGCTATATATGTTAATGCTCTGGCTTAAGAGTCTGGCCTGCCCACTTGAAAGGTGCAGCGATCGATTCATGATGTTTTGGTGGGGCATCTACACTATGGAAAGTGGAAACCACATGAGGATGGCTAGGATCATGCATCCGTGTAGGGACCACGGCTTTTCATTTTTCTCTTTTTCTTACTGGGCTCAATCAGGCAAGGGATGGGCTTCAACTAGCCAGATCCACTGACAACTTTAATCATAGTATGGGTTGCAATGGGCTGGGCTGAGGTAGGCCCTTGTCCAGCCCTCAAGACCTTAGCCCTGGCTTAAGCTCAGCCCAGGCCCTAATGGGCTAAAGAGGCTGGACTGAGTTAGCCTATAACTTAGCAACAATGGTTTCCACAATTTAGTCGGTTTAGATTGTGTTAATATTTGCCACATTCACCATTTCTAAGTGCCTCCATATCAAACTTCATATCCAGCCAGAGTATTAAATACCTATCCGGCCCAAAACTCTCCCCTATTGCAAGAATTTACAAGCCAAACATTGGGAATGTCTTAATTGAAGGGCAGCGCTCGCAATCTCATATAACCTAAACATCTGCTTGATAAATACAACCTTCTGTTTCCACGTTTACTGATACCATTGTAATTAAGCCCTGGCAACGGGTCGTGTTGAACCATGTTGTATTCTTGTATTCGTGTTGGGTAAAAGATGCCCTCATCCAAACTCGACCGGTTAACCAATAGGTCAAAATCTAGAAACCAAACACATTTGTTAATTTAATGGGTTACCCGCAACCCAACCCATTAAATAAATGGACCATGCTTTCGTGGGCAGAGAGATAGGAAAGGGGCTCAATTCTACAGAGATTTTGGAGCTGGGACCAGTGGGCAGAAAGATGGAGAAAACTCCTGAGTGAGAGAGAGAGAGAGAGAGAGAGAGAGAGAGAATCTTATTGGCTGTCTTAGCTTCTTAGGAATTTCTCACCACACTAAAGATAATTACCAAAACTACCCTCCCTAACTGGGTAAACGGATTTGCAGGCAAAACGCTAGCCCGACCCATTATCTTAACGGGTCTTGATGGGCCAACCCGTTAGTGACCCGACAAGATAAGGCCGGACTTGAACACTGAATTTTTCATGCGGGTTTTGTACGTGTTGGCTGGTCGTGTGGAATTTTGCCAGGCCTACTTGAAATAATTAAAGGTGGCAATGGACCCGGTAACCTGAATGAGCCTAACCCAGCTTTGGACCTACTAGCCCGTGGGCTGGCTTGGCCTTGCATGCATGAACTGTCAATTTTCGGGTTGGGCTTGGGACCAAGTCATTTTTAGCCCACGTCCCACCCCAGCTCGACCTGAGAAGACTCTGTGTTATATCCTACAACTATGCAATTTCCAATCCTTGGTTAGGCAACCTGTCTTGAATGTGGATCCTTTGTTTCATTCCCGTGAAATGTCTATTTCTTTGTACATTTGAGGCTCACTTGATAGATTAGGAACATTCAAGTGGAAAATAAGGATTTTATCAAAATTAGGGCTAGGCTAGGTTGGGTAGAGCAGGCTTGGCCCAACCAAAATTTCAGGCTTGGCCTGGTGTTTGAGGACTATGACAGGCTCAGGCCTTGGGTCTTAATTGCAGGCCAAGCAGGTATAGATCGGCCGGGAACAAGCCTGGCACATTGTCAACCGTAGGAATGATTGTACCTTTGGATCACCGAAAGTAAAAAAGAGGCTGTATCCACTATAGACCAAAGTTTCCTTCCTTGAAGCCTCTCTTAGTCTCTTCTACTTGTTCCATGAATGGTTACATCTTTAAGCGTCAAAGGCCAGGCTGGTTTGGGCCCACAAGTTGAAATTGGGCCATGCCTAATTGAAATTTCAGTTCTACTCAGCTAGGCCCAGCCCATCAACAGCCTCAATGAATTGTTCATGATGGGCCCCCAACGAGCTGGTTCCAGGTTGGTCTGGGACAGTCAGTACAGGCCCATTCACAAATTTGATTTTTCTCCTAGACGGTTCACAGCTCTACTCATATTTTATAAGTCTACCCAGATATGCAAAGATCACCGAACCGCTCGCTATCAAACTATCCAAATCTATCCAAATGTAACCATCCAAAAATTAGATTACTGAAAATGTTCACATCCATCTCAATCGACAGCAAAGTCATCATCCATTTAGTTAAATTACCTAAGGGTGGCAATGGGCTTGGCGCCCTTACCTATCCTGGACAGCTCAGCTGTGGGCAGGGCTGGGCTACAGCCAATCTCAGCATGGCCCTAACGTTACCCATTGCCATTTGTTAATTTTTTTCTATGGTTTTTTATAGTAATGATGAATACATCGACTGATAAGTGAAAGCTCTTGAAATACAATTTGAATTGTAACATTGGAACCTATCCTCCCTTTGAGCCTGTCCTTCATCCTATTTTAATGTGACATGCACTCACGCTAAGGTTGAATGTCCGGCAGGTTCAACCCGACCGACCCGACATTGGGTTGGGCTTGGGTAGGAAGTATCGAACTCGATCTCGAGCTTGTGCTATGAAAACTCTAATCCGAAGAAGTTTGGGTCGGGTTTGGGTTGAGGTCTCAGGTTGCCCGACCCAACCCGAACCCGATCTATATACAAGTTATTTATAATTTTGTTATACTTTAGTTAAGTGAACTTATAAGGTTGAAATTTGATATATTTGAATTTGAAATGTTTGAATGTTAAAAGAGTAGTTATCTTATATTTTAACTTATTTGTTTATAAAAAGTGAAGTTCTTTACAATACGTAACTACATATATAATTAATAAAACCATAGGTATAAAAATTGAACTGTGTATTGAAACATAATAAACTAACGTAATAACAAAAATATTAGTATGTATCAACCCAACTGAGCCTGCTTGGGTTGGGCTTGGGTTGAGAATTCCCAACATGAGGTTGGGTTAGGGTTGATGTATAAGAACCTTGGGTTGGGTTTGGGTTGAGCACCAACCTTAACCCGACCCGACCCAACCCAACCCAACCCAACCCAACCCAACCCAACCCGCCCGACTTTCACCCCTAACTTGCACGTAGGGCTGTCAATGGCACGGATCAAGATCCGTATCCGATCCGTATCCGATCCGATTTAATCGGATTCGGATCAATAATCGGATAATCGGGTCGGATACGGATATCCAAATATGATCCGTTTAATATTCGGGTCAGATTCGGATCAACCTTGATCCGGCCCGTTAACGATCCGACCCGATAAAAAAATAAAAAAATAAAAAAAATAAAAAAAAGTAAAATAAAATAAAAACATATGAGAATCTCTCTTTCTCTCTCTCTCTCTCTCTCTTTCTCTCTCTCCTCTCTCGGATATCTGGTCGGATATCGGGTCGGATCATAATCGGATCGGAAACGGATTTCGAAAAATTTAATCGGGTCGGGTTCGGATCATATACTTGTGATCCGAATCGGATTCGGGTCGGATATATTCTTAATCGGGTCGGATTCAGATCATCACTGATCCGGCCCGTATCCGACCTATTGACAGCCCTACTTGCACGGGCTATAATAGCAAGTTTTAAATTTTTTTTTTAGATGAGACTTGCTGTTGAAACACCTAGGCATCTTCCGGCAGGGCTAGCAGGCGAGACACTTGCTGGTCTTGGCACATGTGCCAATGCAGTTTGTTGACTGGCTCCTGGTCTTGCATCTAGTGGACCCTACCACCGATGTGCTATGTCCAAAAATCATGCTGCTTTAGTCATATGAGCACTGCACTTGTTTAAAATAATAGGCAATTAAAGAAAGCTCAACTCGTAGTACACATTTAACAGACCTGTGGCGCATCGGATGACTGGGCCGCCATCTTATTCTCGAGCAATAACACTTAACAAGTACAGCCTGTTTGATGAACGGCCAGATCTTACACTTGCATTGGTACGTGTGGAGAAAGTTCCCAGGCGAGTAGCCATGAAATTGCTCTGCCTTTATATAATAAAATTCATGTTGTCTCTATGTGGACAACAAATAGAATCTCCCTAAACATGCTCTCAGAAAAAAGAAAAGGCAAGATCTTGTATTCTTCGGATCTTTTAAACTATTGAGTTTTGGTTACAGAACTGAGTACCTACAGCTCACAGCGTCTGGTACCGTACCTTCTTTTAATTTAGGGAATTATAACCATAAAAAATGGTAGGCCCCCACAGAGAAGATCACCTGACAGAAAAATCAGGCCGGTCTGCCAATCAGGTAGGCCATACCATTGGAACAATGACAACCGATGGTTTGACTCAGCATACAGATGTCACCCACTTAGTGAATGGATCAGCATAGCATAATTTTAGAAGGCGGTGATTTTCATGGTTGGTCTATAGTTTTTATGGTAAATTTTCTAAACCAGTGTGGTGAAGATTGTACAGTACCACACATTGTGGCACCGTTGCCTGTTTGTGATTGGTTGATGATGGGGAGTTATTTGATACTCTGGCTGCATATGAGGCTAGATATGCAGGCATTTAAAAATGAACTCATGTCATGTAGTAACTCAAATTAAATAGACTACATTTTTTTTTAATGAAATAGGGCTACTGGATATTTTTCATGTTTCACTTTCCAATAAATGCCGAAATGGATAATTTTTGGTTCATAATGCATTTAGACTGGTACTTCTAATTAAGATGGTTTAGTTCGAATTACTTGTATGTCGTCCATCACACTCTGCAGGAAGCCGTTTCTGTTGTGTATTGATGTCACCAAGTTTTGTCGGCCCCAACATGATGTAGGTGTTATATCCACACCGTAAATCCATTTTGCTAGATTATTTTAGGGCATGATAAAAAAAAAGGCAGATCCAAACCTCAAGTAGAGCACACCACAGAAAGCGGAGACAATGATGCCCATGGTTCAAACCGTCCTAGGGCCCACCATGATGTCTATTTGCCATTCAACCTGTTCACAAGGCCACAAAGACCTGAATGAAGGAAAAAACAAATATCAGCTTGATCGAAAACTTCTGCGGGCCCGTGAAGTTTTCAAGGGTAGGCGTTCAATCTCCACTGCCTTTTGTTGTGTGGTCCAATTGATCTTTGGATCTGCCTCATTTTTTAGATCATGCCCTAAAATCATCTCTAAAAAATGGATAGACGGTGTGGATATAATAAATACATCATGGTGGGGTCAACAGAACCTGGTGATGTCAACACACCAGGTGGGCACACCACGCAATCTGCTTCCTCCTTGGCAAGGTACGTATCAAATTACTTCTCTTGATGATGGACGTTTTTTTTTTTTTTCAAAAATTTTGAATTTCTTTTGGTAGATAGCAACCTGCCGCTATAGGCTGCAATCAACATCCTAGGCCCTGCTGGGTAGCCACTTGAAAATGAGTTCATTTCATTTTTGTTAATTGTAACCATGTTCTAAAGGTTATATAAATTGTTTGGGAGGGGTATAATATTTATATCCAATAATTTGTATAATCTTTAATATATAGTTAATATCAATTAAAAATGTGGTAAGTTATTTTTAAGTGGCTACCAAACATGCCTTAATGCTTTCGTTGGGTCGTTTTATTTTTTAAGGTTAGCATGGACAACCTTCAAAGTTTTCAACATGAATCCTGGCAGGGAGCATGACGTTGGGTCGTTTCATTTAATCAACCAGTTATTTTTTTATTTGTTCGACTTCAACTATTATAAACTTCTTGGGGTGCACATTGGGTCGTTTCATTTAATCAACCAGTTATTTTTTTATTTGTTCGACTTCAACTATTATAAACTTCTTGGGGTGCACATTGGATTATGCTGTTATTTTTATTTTCCGGTTGTCACAGTGGACTTACCATGCTTAGTGTTATGGATAAAACCAGAGCTAACCTCAGGTCATAGGAAAAGCCTACAAGGCCCATAGGCCCAAGCCTAGGTCCTCTGGGTCAACCACTGTAGTTGACCACATGACGGGCAAGAAGTAAGAAGAGAGCTGAGGACCAGATTCGATATGACGACAGATCGGTTCTTATGACGATCATTTTGGATATATCAAAGACATGCTTAACCCAAGTTATCTATTGACATAGCCGACGAGATTGGAGCTTGGCCTCGGTTGTAACCAACATCGGACTGACCTGAATTGCCACCGCTATAACTGTGTGCGGGAGTCCAGGGATTTGACTGGAGGAGATGAACATGTCTATAGCCGTTACTAGTGTGATCCTCGCCTTCGAGAATCACGCCGCCCAACGGGTCTCATGCCCATGTTCGTGGCCATGATGGTGGCCCACGATCCCTCTCCAATGGCTACAAATAGAGGCATGTGCTCTTATACCACGGTACACAACAGTAATCCTCAAAAGCCGTCACTTGTCTCTTACCATCAGACCCATCTGACTTAGGCATCGGATGACTAACAGCGGGTCCCTCGGCCACCTTCTTAGCCTTTCTTGTGTTGTGCAGGATCTATCTTTCAGATCTAACCGGCTCACCAGCAAGAAATTAGTGATAAACATTGATCCTAGGTGGTCTTTCATTCACCTCGTCTATTATATAAGTTTCAGCAACAACAATATGCTTTAAGAAAGTTTCAACAGTGGGCATTTCTATACAATGGGTTTTGGAATAGTTGCATTCTTTCAAAGAGCACATTAATTGCTTGTAATTAGCGGTTACAGGAATCTAATCATTTGTAACTCTCAATGTAGTTTAATGAAAAATTCTAGTGTATGTGGGACTGTGGTAAAAAATAAAAAAATTTCTTTATATGAATTAATGATTTTACAAATTTTTTTTTTTTTTTTTTTTTATATTAAAGGCCTTGTATCTAACAGGGCCACATGATTTTTTTTTTTTTTTTTTAATTAGATCATGTCAGAGTTATATGAGTTTCTTATTGGCAATTCACGTCCCTTCAAAGAAACCAATGTGAAAGAAATGTTATTTTTATGGGTGTGACGTGTTATAAATGGAAAATACAGCTGAGTTCAATGCGTCACAAAGTTTGCTGTCCACATTTTTTTCTTTTTTTCTATTCTCATTGAGGGGACCAAACATTCCATCAAGCTCTTTGCTCTGTCGACATGGCTAGCTGAAACCATATATGTTTTTCAGAAAACATTAAATAAGCTGAAAATTACAGGCATCACCCGGCAAGAGCAAGACCTATGATTAGTGATGCTCTTGAATCTTTTTAAATTATTTGGACTCAATCGGTTATCTCATGAAATAATATACAGGTAAAAGAGACTGTTTCACGGGAACATGAACTTGGGAATTTACATATGAGATGCATTCCAGCACCTAATTCCTGCCAATTACTTTTCAAGTGGGCAGAAAATGTTTGCTGCGATTTCCACTCATCATTTATGTATGGTTGGGATGGTTGGGATGGTTGGTGCAGCTCCAGAGGCGGCACACATGGTAACTAGTAAATTAAATTTTAAAATCAAAGACAGTGACAGCAGTTGAGAGGAGGCTTTGAAGACAAAAGACATGGCTCAATACATATAGTGTTGGTGCCCAAAAATACGGATAAATCTCACCCACAATCTTCTAATTCACCAATTAAAATCGTGTATTTGAAGGTGTTTACAGATGTCTAATAACATGTTTGGTTTCATCTTGTTAAGGTCTTGGACTATTTTTGTGTACTACTCAAGGATTCTTTAGCCAGTATAGATTTTGGGCAGTTGGGAATTTAAATTTAGAAATTTCTAATTTGAATTATGTTAGGAACCTCCAAATTCTGAAATTCAAATCCAACTTGAATTGAAAATCTTCTAACAGCCTCTTTTGAAATGCAAGAGAAGATAAAGGTGCAAAGTCTTGAATTTTCCATCTTCATATGTTATAAATATTCTTTCTTTAAGTATTTTTTCAGTCAAAATCCAAGCTGTTAAAAATAGTATATGAGTTTTTTAAGATTGAAAATTCAAGCTGTCCAAACACAATTAAAAGAATGAAAAATTCAAGCTTGAGAATTCAGGACCTAGATTATAACTTCAGACTCCAAAATCCCTGCTACCAAACTGGCCCTTGGGTGTATGGCTGACATGTATCAATCATGGATGATACAGTACCCATAACCATTGGTTGACAGACAAGAGCTCTAAGAAATGCGGTGGATTCAACACACGTCCTGCCTCAAATTGTGCCACTTGGCACAACGCCCAAGGCCACAAAAAAGGCCCCCCCACATGTTGTCATGCACATGATGCGATAAAATGTTATTTAAAGCATGGGTTGCATACATGAAATCTTAGCATTTCATTAGAAACCATGACCATATCATATGATCTTTGATAGAGAAGATGGAGTATAACATGGTTCTAGGATATTCAAGAGGGGCCCACCTAGTGTCCGTAGCAAAATATCAGAAGGAAGAGTCTTTAGCCTTGTGAATCTTCTCTTTCATAAGAGATAAGCATAAATCAACAAACACACAGACATAAATATTATTGTAGAGGAGTGTGTATGCTCGATGGATTACCCTTTCTTTAGTGCATGAGAGTGACCTTTCAATAATTCAGGACTACCGCCACCATCCTTCCACCCACTCTTTAAGAGGGTCCTTTTCTTCCCTACCTTTTTTGATGGGCCCATGCCCAGATTATTGTTTTGGTCCAAAACCAACTGATTACTATGGTACCGTGGTATACACGGCCCAATGTCCTGCACAACATATGTGGGTTTGTTGATTTTGACAAGTGGGGCCCATGCTTTGGTATTTGTTGTGCCCAACCATGTAGGACCATGCCCTAAAAACTCCTTGATGGGGTAACTGTAACCTATTGATGTACGGCGTACGTACAGATAGCTAAGAAGATAAGTACAACTATTTTTCATGTTCAGCTGACAAAGGTCCAGAGATTGGTGGCTAGGATCTTTAAGTTTGGAAGGTTTTTGGTGTGTGGTCCATCTACTGCAGGAATGGATTACCATGAATTAGCCCCACTTGTCAGAATTGAAAACCTGCATATCACGTGGCCTTATAATTCACACTGATAATATAAATCCACTCCACATGAATCAGCGCTAATGTCCAACTACAAGTTATTATTGTTTCATGGGTGTGCTCCGATGGTATCGCTACTACTGTAATCTATGGTAGTACTGAGTAGAATTAGGGCCTGTCGATGTATTTGCAATATCTGACCCGTCCATCTGATGCATCATGTCATGTTACCTTGTGGTCCAAAAATCAGCCCAAAATGAAATTCAATTGGACTGCAAATTAAGAGGAGACAAGTTGAGAGGGGATGCTCACCCTTGATTTGCATGGGCCCCATCGTATTGTGTACCATCCATACCATTCATCTGCCATGAATGAAGGGTCTGGACAAAAATCATGATGTTCTGCGGCTTGCGTGGACCCTGGTAAGAATCAAGGGTGTGTATCCCCTCGCACCTTCTTCCCCGAGCTATGGCCTACTAGAGTTTTGGATTGATCTGATTTTTAGGACCTGAGGTAACCTGAGAATATTGTATATATGGGTTGGATGTGATACATGCACCATGTGGGCCTCACACCTCTTGTTTTTTATGATACATGCACGTGTCCATGGGTAGCTTAAATTGATACATTTATACGTAGAAAATTTGGAAATACTTTCTTATTTGACTGGTTTGAACTCATCGCTAATCGATCTGCAGGCCGACCAATTTCAGTTCGAGTCCATAGCTTGTTTTCTAAGTCGCCCAATGCATAATTCGGATTTGCCTAATTCGAAGACAGGCTCTCGTTAGAGGTTTTGTATGACAGAAATTGGTGCAATTTGATATTTTTGTGTTTAATTTCTGACATTTCTGTCACCTACCTTAATCTCCAACCCAAATCATTTGTACATTCAAAATTCTTGTGCATGAATTTGCAGAATGGTTAAAGTTAAGAAGACCTGCAGATGCATGTTCATTGATGTGGACGTACATTAATGTATGTATGTGCGCGTGGTGTGCAGTGCACATAGCATGCTCATGTTTGCCATGTTTTAGCTTGCAGGACTTATCCATACATGTAAATCTTTCTTTGGCCTAGGCCCTTTTACTCTCCCTGACTCGATCTAAATGGATTTATCTCAGGTCCTGATGAAATCTGATGGGGCTGAGTCAACTCAATTTAGTCCGGTACCATCGAGTCAAGTCTGGTCCCACTTGATTGAGTCAAGTCAACTTGAGCGAGTTGATCTGAGTCACCTCTGGTCCCACTTGATTGAGTCAAGTCAACTCAAGCGAGTCTGAGTCAAGTCTGGTACCACTTGATTGAGTCAAGTCAACTTGAGCGAGTCCGGTTGCTGTTTTTTTTTGTTGGGCCACGGCGATAAATAGACATTGGCTCCATTTGCTAAGAAATAGTTCAAAACTCATTTCTTAACAAATGAGTTTTGCTGATACAACAATTTAAGCTCCAAAGTCACAATTCAAAATCTTCTCTTGTAGCATTTTAAAGATAATTTGGAAACAACTTTTAGGTATCATCCAAACACCCATGCTTAACTTTTTTTCCTCAAATTATTTGGTGAACTGATTCTCCACCCTAGAAAACGGCTGTGCAACCAATTCTGTTGGCTCACCCCCTCTATTAAATACTAAAAATCCTTTAGAATAGTCCATTCTGACAGACTAATTGGGCAGTTGGACTTTCCCGATAGACCCGAATTCTTTATATGGTCTATACATGATAGAGTCCACCAAATGAATGGTCCTGATATGCGGAAGCGCATGTATACGATGAGGCCTGTCAAGGGATGCAATAAAGGAAAATTTTCAGTTTCTTCTCTTTTACGTGCAAATTTTCAGTTTCTTCTGGTACCCTAACTTGTATATTATGATCATTTTTTACTATATATGATCAAGAATTTTGAAGTGGCAAAAAATAAAAATAAAAAACCAAACCAAACCCTACTATCATGATTTACGAATTGGTTTTGGAGTATAAAATAGTTCACCATCAATGTGGGATTTGTTAGAGTATGGATACATAAGTGCAGCTAGCTGCATATACTATAGATAGTTTTATGTATATTTGTTATGATCTCTTACATCTTTTATATATTAATGTCATTCTCAATTCTCAATGAGATAAAAAATAATAGAGTTTCATAGTGCTATTTCTCGTGGTTGAATCGTAACAAACTTACATAATCCATTTCTATGGCTATTCTATAATATATGCAACCATACACGTCTAGCATGATCTATTTTGGGACGGTATAGGAAAATACTACCATATTGTTCATGGACGATGCCAGTCAAGTGTCGGTTTTGGAACGACACATACATGTTTTGGACCATGCTTAGATAATTTGAAGTGAAGCAGCATGACAAGCTTAAAAAGGGGAATGATCACACATGAGTTTGGAAGTATGGTAATTACGGTATGTTTGAGCTGTCTGGGCCCACTATGAAGTGTGAGTGAACATACAACTCATCGACATCCATTACATGTGCCTCCATGTTAGCTTTAGATCCCACCAAGGGCAGAGCCAAGCATGAACTTTTTATTTTTTTTTCAACTGTAGGAATTAAATCCCCACTGTTTCACAAGGTGTGGTCCACTAGAGCTTTGGATTTGCATGAGTTTTGGGTCTATGCCCTAAAATGAGCTGGAAAAATGGATGGATGGCATGGATGAAACAATTGGGATTTCCTTACTTTTTAATTTGTTTATCGTAAAATAAAGAGGATTATTCATTTTTTGGATGATAATTTTGTTAATAGCATTAAAGAGCAAAGAGCCCCAAAATCACAAAAGGAATTTCCTAACTTCTCAATTTGCTGCAAGCATAGCAACGACAGTAACGCCTCCTATTCTCATTTTCTATTCCCTTAAATGTCTTCCTAAAGGCTCATACAACCATCAATCGTGCAACCTACCCTTTGGTGGGGCCCATCCATGGTTGCTCCCACAATCCAGTGATCTAGATTATTATTATGTTGGGTGCAACCATTGATACTCTGTTCCCCCAAAATTAAATATATAAGGGATTTCTTTATTTTTCAATTTGCTACCTGCAAGCATAGCAACCTTTGATCGTTGCTTCATGCTTGCACCTCACCCCCAAAAGAAAATCCTGGATCTGTGACGCAGGGAGGACGTGGTAGGTCGACCACCGTCTCTCTAACTAGATAGTCATTGTTTACACGAGAATAAATAAAAGGATAAAAAGAGAAAATTAATTCCGAATAATTGTTTTTGATAGATTGAATGAATAAAAAAAAAATTACCTTACTTTAAATAATAAATTAAACCTTAAATTCGTACTTAACACTAATTTGCGAAGGAAGAAAAGAATTCTAATATTATTAGAAAAGAAACAGAAAAATCTGCGCAAACTATATAATGCCTGTCGGGCATCGTCTTCCTTCCGCTAATACAAACAATCCACATATTTGATTGCCACAAAACTTTGTAGTTTTACTGACATCATCGTACTCTTCCAGATGGTCGGCTTAAATTCTTCATATCAGTTGTAGTGGGCCACTTAGATCATCTCCAGTTTTAGTAGGCGAAATTCGAAACTTTCTGGATAGTTTGTATCATTTTGGACGTCACGATCAATCCGAGTTGTGAAACTTGTTGGGTTTTCTCGGCATCGAGTAGCTCTACAAAATGCAGGATCATTATAAATAATCAAGTTAGGCCCCACGAGTTGGGCCAAAATCTAAAAACGGGAATAACAATTTCCTGTTTTGGTTAAAACTCTAAAATAAAATCTTCCTTAGTTTCCTCTTTTTTTTTTTTTTACTGTCCATCTCCCACAAGAAGGTACGTGATGCACACCCTCGATCATGGAGTTCTTCCCCTACATCATTAAAACAATTTGGATCCCACAATCAAGTGGGCCACACCAAAGGGATCCATGTCGACCTTCAAAGACACCCACAATAGAATCACCTATTGGGATGTGTGATCCACTATTTTCTATTAGGTTGTGCACCACAGAAATGAAAGGATGAACCAAAACTCATATCAGATGGGCGAAGACAAGTGAATATATAGGTTTTAGGCACGATTTGTACATTGCTCCCTATGGTACGTCCTACCTAAGTTACAGATCAGAATTATCATTGATGTATGATGGAGGTGAGGAGATGCACCAAATGCACACTTTGCATACTACATACACATCATAGCTGTGCCCCCACACAGCACGAATCGTACGGTGATTATGATATGTTTGGACGGATTCTCAGCTAGAAAACTACTTACAACCATTCCCCCCCCCCCCCCCCCTGTATGCATTGCAACGCCCCAAATTAATTGACTAACACAAGCCTTCTTTATTATTTAGGTGTCTACCAAACAGGGCCTTAGTTATTATTTATATATACTTAGCATATCTAATGATGATTACACAAAATTAAGAAACTTAAGCTCGGTTAGTTCCTATCATGTGCAAGTGGTCCATGACTCAAAGTCTTTCAGCAATAAATGCGGCAAAAAAAGAAAAAATAAATAAAAATAGAAGTTTCACATGTTGACACGTGGCTACATACGTGAGGCTTGCTTTATCACGAGGGAAGACTAAAATACAACATGTGGCCCACAACACGTTTTTCTCTCCCTTTCCGCAAGTGGTAATCTCTTTACTGACTTCTGTGTCTTTCTTTTTTATGTTTTTTTATTTCTTCCTTTCCTTTTCATCCGTTTCCCGTGATTATTAAAACCACTTTATCTGAGCCGTCCATTTAATTTGCATCATGTGGTTCACTTGAGGCGTTAAATGATGGAATAGACCTGATGGAATTATCTACTGATCATGCACGCATGTGCGTTACGTATGCATGGAAGAGTGGAACTCAGACAGTAAATCTCCTCGTAGTGAAGGGTAATGTGTTTGGATACAAGGAATTCAAGGCTTGGATATAAAAATTATAATAATCAAGCAATATGGGCGTTTAGGGTTGTTTGTTTGGTAAGTAATGGTAAATATTGGATAACGATTACTTACTATGATAAATTCATGCAAGCCATTCTTACATTATTGACAACTTCACTAAAATCAAAGAGGAGAACATTGAGATTTGTAAAATCTTTGAGGCCTACTCATCCGTGTTATCAGCCCGTTTTAGGCATGAGCCCAAAAATGAGGCAAATCCAAAGCACGTGGACCACACCAGAAACATTTATTGTTGAAAACTTCTTTGAAGCTACGAAAGTTTGGATCAAGCTGATATTTATGTTTTTGGTTCGTTTGACCTTATGAACAGGCTGAATGATAGATACATGTCACTGTGGGCCCTGCACAAACTTATAATTTTAATGGGGCTGTCACTATGTCCTTGTTTTCTCTGTCCTTATGTCCTTGTTTTCTACTGTATGCCCTGCTTAAGCTTACAATCTGCCTCATTTTTGAACCCATGCCTTAAGATGATCAGCTGGCAAAATGGATGGACCGGTGACGTGGATCAAACACATGTTATGGTGGGACCCAAAATTTTTGTGTAGGAAATTCCTTCTAATGCAATCGCGATTCCTTGAGGTATAATTACTTCATAATTTCTATATATTACAAGTAATCATTGTATATTTTCTACCATTTAAAATAAATAGACCCTTATATCTTTATGATAGAAAGTAGGATTTCAAATTAAGGGGTTCTATTTGAATACTGGCTAAAATATTAGTTCCATTAGATAATGGTCACATTCCATTCAGCTACCTCCGTGCAAACTCAAGTCCTAAAATATTCTCTAAGAAGTGTCTTGGTTTATTTTAATCTAATGCATGTTAATGGTTTTGGTGCACACTTTCTAAACCTCTATTTTTCTGGTAGACAGGGTATCCTGTCCCCTTTAAACTACGGCATCAGATAATCCAGTAATTATGGAAAGAGGAGGGAATCAAACTCGCGTATGTGGAAAGCACGCCTTTTCTTTTTTTTTTTCAGTCATGGAATGCATCCACCCAGTTAGCTCAACACACCCACTTGGTTAGTCATACGATGCACCCACCCACAAGTGAGGTTAGTGTGTCTAGTTCAACCTGAGACCTGCTGTTAAAACGCCTAGGTGTCTTCCAATTAGGCTAGCAGGCGAGACACACCTATGACACAGGCCGTTTGCCCAAACCCCAAAGAATGTTGGCAGCATACAGAATCAAATTAACGGCCCAAATCTCTCACAGGCAAATGGACGTGCCATAAACTAAGAGTGTAGCTGAGACGCTGTAGGATCCAACCTCAGATTTTCAAAGAAATTTTTATCCTACTGTATATGGCGCGACTTGCCAGGAAACTGGTGTTCCAAGAGTCCTGTAACCCTAATTAAGCTATGTGGGCCCACCCTAATATCTATATTGTATCCACTCCGTCCATCCATATTGCTCCAGACCATGTAAGAACGTGATCTGAAAGTAGGCAGATTCAAAACTAAAGTTGGCAACACCACTAGAAATAGTGCAGATTGTACACTTACCATTAAAACCTTAACGGAACGCACAAAAGTTTTGAATCACGCTGATAATGGAAAGAGCGAATTACGTGAGACCCCGGCCTCACACAAGACGTGCGGCCCTTACGGTAGGGATAGTATGGGGCCCACCTTGATGTATATATTATGTATCCACACCGTCTGCCGGTTTTTCCATATCAGTTTAGGGCATTATTCCAAAAATGAAGTAGTTCCAGTTACCATGTGGACCATACCATAAGAAATAATGGTGATTGACGGTCCTACCATCAAAAACTTCTTAATTAATGTTCCCATAATATTTATTTACCATCCAATCTATTGATAAGGTCACATGAGCCTGGATGAAGGGGAAGAAGAATATCAGCTTAATCCAAAACTTATGTGTCCAAAACTCATATGGTACGGTCTACTTGATAATTGGATCTGCTTTTTTTATTTGGATAATGTCATAAAATAATATGAAAAAACAGATGAATGGCATGGATGCATAATACATACATCAAGGTGGGCCCCACAGTAAGAGCCGCACCGTCTTGTGTGAGCCGGAGTATCACCTAATCCCCACTCGATATTTATTTGTTTTTCTACTTCTTTTGTCTTTTTCCCTTTCATCCATGTTGGAATCACCTTATAAATGGGTTCGTTGGCCTGTAAACATCACCGTGGGCACTAGGAAGGTTTCAACTGTGGAGGTTTCCGTCTCTACTGTTACTTGTGTGGCGTGGTACACTTGGGAGTCTTGCATCTTCCTCATGTTTGGCATCATGTCCTAAAAAGAGCTGGAGAAACATATGAACGGAGTGGATATAATCTAGACATTATGATGGGACCCACAGATCTTACGGTTACGGGCAGGTCATGTCCAACCGTGAGGTGAACTTTTTTTTTTTTTTTTTGTCAGTTGTCCAAGTCGACGGCCGTACGTCAAAAGAAGAAAGAAAAATGTAAAACCCCAGCACTTTTTGAGGGCGCGGATTGGCTAGTAACCCCAACACCAGCCTCGGGCTGGGTGTCAAAGATGTGTGGGCCCTACCATGATGTATATGTTTTATCCACGCTGTCCATCTATTTTTACACCTCATTTTAGGGCATGGTCCCAAAAATGAGGCAGATCCAAATCTCAGGTGAAACACACCACAAGAAACAGTGGGAATTAAATTCTTACCGTTGAAAACTTCTTGGAGGCCACAGAAGTTTTGGATCAAGCTGATATGTGTGTTTTCACTTCATCCAGGTCTGTGTGACCTTATCAACAGGTTGGATGGCAAATAAACATCACGGTGGGCCCTGGAAAGTTTTTAACAGTGAACGTTCAATCAACATTGTTTTCCTGTGGTGTGGTCGACCTGAGATTTGGATCTCCCTCGTTTTTGGGGCCATGCCCTAAACTGAGGTGGAAAAATGGATGAACAGAGTGGATAAAACACAAACATCATGGTGGGGCCCACACAGCTTTGAAACCAGCCCCGGGGCTGGTGTTGGGGTCACTAGCCAATCCACGTCCCTTTTTGAGCGTTTCATGTCAGTCTCTCGTCAGCTCATATGTGTTGTAGGGCATTTACTTCCACTCATGACGCATGTACAACTGGAACCATTCATCAATTGGGCCCCATTGTTGTGGTCCACGACCTAAGAATCCGGATTGACTAGAACTGTCAACCATCTAATCAATGAATTCGGTCCATTAAGGTGGAAGAAGGAATTGTAGGATTCCTCAACAGGACAATATGTACAGTAGGCAGTGGAATTTTAGCATTTACAGAAGTAGGGCCCCCTAGACGCTGGCCTGATGCCGGCCATTGCGGTGGGCCATACTCCTAAAATCTTCCAAACTAGAAGATCCTATCCAGTAATTTTGGGCTTTTAGGTTCGTGTGGAGCCTACCATGGCGTGTCTATTCCATCCAACCCGTTCATCAGGTGAGCCTCACTAGGTCAGCTTAATCCAAAACTCGAGAGGACCATAGCCCGTGAACTTAAGGGTTCAATGCATAATTAGTCAAGCCCACCAGGGTCTTGGATCGGTCTAATTTTTTTGGAAGCACGGTGACATGAGAAGGCTCAACCAGTAGACCGAGTAGGGAAGTCAAATGCACAATATGGTGGGCCCCACAGACCTCGACGGTTGTAGTCGCTACTTACAATGGGTAACCTCCCAGTCCTCAACGTGGGCCATTGCATATTCCTCTTCCTAATTGTATGCCCCAAATTGAAAGGTTAAGATTACTCCGTTGTAACTAGGGACAATTCATAGCCTGGCCCAACAGATATTCAATGCCTGAATCCTCGAAAAAAAAAGTATTAAAATTTAAAAATCATTAATTAGAAAATTAAGAAAATTGATGAAAAAACTAATAGTTTATAGATCTTTGAAGTTGGGAGATTAGTAGCCATAGGGTCCAAAAAATTAAGTAGATCCCAATCTCAGGTGGACCATAACACAGTAAACAATGGTGATTGAGTGGCTCAACATTAAAAATTCCAAAGTGCCCATAGTAAGGTTTTCATAATATTTATTTGTCATCCAACTTATTGATAACGTCAACAAGATCTGGATGAAAGGAAAATACAAATATCAGCTTGATTCAAAAGTTTTTAACGATCATTCATCACTGTTTTTAGTGGTATGGTTCACCTGAGATTTAGATCTTCTTAATATTTGAAATCGCGTCCTAAAATGATATAGGAAAACATATAAACGGCATGGATATACAACCCAATTAGGGTAACACTCACTAAGTTGTTACCCTAGTAACAACTAATTCACTCTACCTTTGGACATACTTTCACCATGGGACAATTTCACCCATATATGCAATTAATTTTTTAGAACTAGTGGGCAATTAATTTTTTAGAACTAGTGGGCATTAAATATTTAAAGGAAGTAGAAAGGCATTTGAATTAAAGGTAAGGGTTTCCAAGTACTTTGGTAACCCGGAGGGCACGACAAACTGGCAACATACAGCTAAGATTTCCTTCATAAAAAGTCTTTCTCCATGTAAGTAGGTAGGCTGCAACCTACAATTAGCCGCCACAGGTGTATGGCCATCGCCTTCACCCTCACCTTCTCAAAGTGTCGCATGCACCTTTTTCTCTCTTGATTTTTCCCTCAAGATCTGTGATCTCTCAATGTCCCATCTTTCCTGCATTTCATCTCCGTAAGGTGGCTCACTAGGACCGTGCTATGGTTTACTTAAGCCCAACTATAAAGCAAAACCTAAGCTCGAGCCTGGTCCAATCTCATGATTGGCCAAACAAACAAGCTAGTTTTGCCTGCTAGCCCAGTTGGAAGACGCCTAGGAGTTTCAACGGCAGGTCTTAGGTTTGAGTGCTAATGAGACACATTAACCCCACTGGTGGGTGGGTGCCTCATGCGACTAACCAAGTGGGTGAGTTGTGCAACTAACGGGGTGGGTGGGTTGCATGACTAACAAAAAAAACAGAAACCTAGCCTGTCCCAAGATGATTATGGTCGGCTGTTGCTGTTATAGTTTTAAATGGATTCTAACACTCTCTCACACACCGGCACATGCATGATGCAAAGTTTTGTGTAGAGACTGTATGCTTCAAGTTGTGCGTGATTGGCTTCTATGAATTAGTTTTGCTATTGTCAGGAGTCTTGATGTCGCGGGAGATACGTTATTTGATGCCTAGTAAGCAAGGTATCCCAAAACAGTTACGTATCAGCTGATACATAACAGGAATGGTCATGACCATTACATATTACGGGGTTAAAACGGCCGTAACGGCTGTTATAGAAAAAACTGGCCGTAGCGGCCCGTATCGGCCCGTAATGATCCTATAATAGATTTTTTTAAAAAATAAAAAAGGCCCGTATCGGCCGATACTAGGTCCGTAACGGCCGTTACGGCCCGTATCGTAACGGTAATGATGGTGGCCGTTACGGCCACCGTTACCATTATGGGACACCTTGCTAGTAAGAGATGGACATATGGGTTTTTTCATTTTATTTAGGAATCTTTATTACCGTGCATTGTAAGGATATGACGAGGTGTACAACTTGGGTGAGCTGGGTCGGGTTGATGGTCAACCAGAGCCCAACGTAACCTCAAGAAGACCCAGCCTGTACCTCGATCCTAACCGGCCTATCTGAACCAAACCCAAAGTGCTCCATACTCAACCCAACCCAAGCCAAATACATATGATTATTTCCAACCCGATGTAACTGAACCAGGAATTGCTCAACCTTAACTCACCTGAACTCAAATTGGATTGGCGTTTTCCAACCCAATCCCGACCCAAGGACCTTGACAACCAGATCTGAACTCGGATTGGGTCAGTGGGATTCTGGTCAATCAGAACCCTGAGCCCAAGCTGCATCCCTACATATAATACTTATTGGTTAAAACAAAAAAGGCTAATCTGTTACCTAATTTCATGCTCTGAGAAATATTGAACGTGAGCTATTCCCTCTTCCGTTCGGCTTGGATTATGTGGTTAATTTGGAGTAATTTAGCGGGCTCACATGTTTCGCTATTTGGCAGACAAATGCCCCCAAAAATCACGCTGCTCATTTACCTTTCTATAAGATCTGGACCATTCATCAGTTAACCCAATCTGCTACCTAAAAATCAAGCCTGCACAGATTTCAATTAGGCTGCTACATAAGGTACAAATATAAGAACTATGCATATGTGATATGTTATGAAAATGCTTTTAGAACAAAAAAAAAAAAAAAAAAACCTACATGAATTTTAGGAAAAAAAAAGCGACCTTGTATCAGTCTATTTCGGCCTATACAACTGTACTGTCCCAGCACATATCAAGCCATACATACCAGTTTCAGACAATGCTTTAAATTAATCCGAACCATGGCTGAAAAATGACACATGTAAAAGAAGGCCAATGTTGGGAAATTAGGATCTCTTGAACCATGCAAATTCATTCGTAGGGGGCCACGAAGAGCCGGCTGGCTAAACCTGGTGGACAGTTCAGATCGATGATGGGAAAAGCCACGTATTTAAAATCACGCTTGCATTAAAACACTAAAAAAAAAAAAAAAGCCTTCAAAATCTCAAAAATTTGCAAAAAATACAAATCCTCAAGATTCAAAACACACCATTACTAACCCACAAATATTAACAACTACACTCACCCGCCCACCGCCCAACCCCTAAATTTCAACACCGACGGCAACATTTCCCATTATTTCTCTCCACCCACGCTGACACATCGGCCGGAATCTGACACCACCCGCCGGAATCTCACCCCTCAGCCGGCCATCATCATCTCCTGGTACCTCGCTTCTATGGCCGCCATTCGCTTCTGCAGCGTTAGCTGTTCGTAGAACCTCCTTATGAACTCCTCCGCCTCCCTGTCCACGTGGCTGTCCTCGTCAGTACCGTCCTTTATCGGGAAAGGCGAGTCCGTTATCCTCAGTTGCCGCACCGGAGCGCCCTTCCCGAAACCCGGCACGGGCGACACGGCCTCCGATATATCGGAGCTCAGCGTCTCCAGAGTCTTCTGGAAAGCCGACCCGGTCGCCACGTCAACGCCGTCGTAACGGCGGTTATGGGAGGAGTAGTGGTGGTTTTTGCGCTTGCTGACGTGGAAGGGGAAGGATGGGTAGGCGGGGCTGTTGCTGCAGCTGAATTCATACTCCCGCGGAGCGAAGGACACGTGTCCGTCGTTGGAGTTGCAGATGAAGGCAGGGTGGTGGTGAAACATGAGGTTGTCGATCGCCTTCTTGCTTGCGATCTTGCCACGTTTCATCATCAGGTGAAGATCCACCATCAATTTACGCTTCGAGATTCCCTTGCGGAGCATATAGTACACGATCCGTACAATGTTCCAGAGCCTCTTCGCCAACACGGGAGGGTTCGCTTCCATGTTGCTTCTTTCAAATCTAGAGAGGGGGTTTTGTGTATTTTTTCTGCTTCTCCGAGGGGTTTTTTGGATTTTTTTCTTTTTTTCTTTTTTTCTGAGGAGAGAGAGAGAGAGAGAGAGAGAGAGAGAGGAAGCAATCCTGGTTTTGCTGGGTTGAGGCCTGAAACTGATGGAGGGGAAGGAGTGAAGTATTTATAGGGAAGGTTTGAGAGAGGACGCCAGAAAAAAATTATTGATTTAAATTTTGGAGGAAAAAAAAAGATCGGTGGTGTGGAATTTTGTCTTCTTTTGTTTTTGTTTTATTTTTGAAATTACTAAAAAGTCCTTGTGTCTGATGAGATTTGAAAAGAAGACGGATTGGATTGAGTGATTAGAGATATTTAACTTAAGCACGTTGAAATGTCTAAAGTGGCCCCGTGATCTTGGAATGATTGCATGCGATGTGCATGGATTGACTCGTTCGGCCTGCATAGTTAAAAGACTCGACTCGGTATTAACTCGATGTCGGAACTCACCCAATTCAAGGCTGAATCCATGTGAATTGGGGTGAGTCAGTGGTGTCGAACCAGATCGGGTGATTTTGAATTACAGTCGACCCATATGAGTCAGCATCAGACTCGTCCGAGTCTTAAAACGAGTATGTGGGTTAAAGTACCATACGTGCATTTTCACCATTTCTTGAGGAGAAAGACTTTGAAACTCAGCCAGAGTCTGCTTGGTGATAGACGGGCAGTTGAAAATTAATAAGAAATTGCATACGTGGCATGTAAATCACACTACACTGTCTAAGTTATGGTTCCTGATTTGGATGTATCATGAATAAAAAATTACACCTTATTACCTGAATATTAGATTGGTGGACTTTTTGGACCCTTCAAAACAAAAACATCTTATCATCATACTTTCACGAGAAGTGTCTGCAGTTCAGGGGTTACGATTGTTTTAAAAAATATCCAATTTTGGGACTGTGACCAAGCAACAGTGATTTTAACAATGTAGACAGTTAATTAGCATTAATGCATGGCAGGTGTATGGTTTTTGAGTGCTTGTGTATATAAAGCTGTCTGACTATTATCTAATCCCATTTATGAAAGAAATGCCGGTGTGACTGGTTCAAGGAGTTTTTTTTTTTTTTTTACACGCACCGTCACACCCACACTCCACAATTGACAATTCAAACCCATGACCCCAGTGTTAAAACTGATTAAGTCTACCACTGAGCCATGAGTAAGGACTTGAACTCATGACCTAGGGCAAGGAAAATCATCTTGTTTACCTCTCAACCATGAGTTAGAACTGATATGATGTGCATAATAGGGCTTTCAACGTGTGGCAGGCATGTACAATGATATATAGACTGGTGGTTATCATTTTTTAAACCGTCCTTTTTGGTACACATGTATATGGTCCACCTGATGAGTGAACCAACCTGGTATTGTGACAGGGCAAGCGTGGTGTGTCAATCTGGAATATGAAAATGAAGAACACATCTATTGAGTGATCCTAACTGTTCAGTTCGAAGTCATCTAATGGACCACTAAAGAGATGGTAAGAGGTCAAATTCAAAAGCCAACGTCAGATGGTGAAGTTTTGGCCGGTCGATTTTCAGAACAGGCTCCATGCATGATATGTTTAACTACAAATAGCAAGCTTGAGAAAGACTACACACAGCGGGTGACCCAACAAGTAGACAGTTGCGTCTTTGTGTTCTTCTTTCCATGCCTACGTGTTTATGTCCTTTGTAATGGCATGTTTTGGGGGTCGGTGGAAGTTACTGGAAGGAGAAGAACTACTCTGACAGGGATGGAATGGTTGATACGCAGGCACTTACGAATTGTACACAAGCCATGCATGTGACTCAGAGTACTATCAGATATTGAACTTTTAATTGCATTGATTTGATTATCTTAACATGCCGATTAGTGGATATTTTCGTTGGGCTTGGACGCCTCAAATCTTCTTGCATGAAGACCATCGACTGGCCGACCTGGCCGGTCGGTCATGTTGGAGATGAAAACAGCAGGTTGCTGGAGCCTTTTTGGGCCATCTGACTGGTCGGCCGACCGACTGGTGGGAGGGTCCGACCGGTCGGCCGACCGGTCGGGCAGTTTCCTTTTTGGACTTGGTTTCTTGCGCGGTTTTGCTCAAGGAATTTCTAATTCCGGTTTTCTCCTATTTAAGGAGATGTAATCCGAAATTAGGGTTGCCGCCAATGGGCCAAGGGATTGAGAGGGTTCTAGGGTGAGAGAAAGAGCTAGGGAGGAAGCTTGGAGTTCTCTGGGTTGAGGGAAATGGCTGTGTTTGTTCTTCTCATGTGAGAATTAGCTTCGGGTAGCCTGAGATTTCTCTTGTGGGCTGTGATCCATGGTTTTCTTCTATAATCTCTTCTAACTTCTGATTCATAGTGGATTGGTGTCGCTTTGTGCCGTGGTTTTTTACCCTTGAGGGGTTTTTCTACGTAAAAATCGGATTGCCTTCTTGTGTGTGATGATTTGCTTGTTGATTGCCATTGTGGTATGTTCCTCGCCTGCTTTGATTGCTTCCGCTACGGGGCTCCTAACCCCAACAAGTGGTATCAGAGATAAAAGTTGGGAAGGAGGCAGAGAGAATCTGAGGCGAGACATCAATGGCGTCTTCTGGCATGAGATTCGTTGTGGAGAATGATTTCGTGAAAGAAAAACATGGAAAGCGATCGGTATCTATGAAGGAAGTAGAGTTGAAGAAGGTGGATCGGTACGCCAATATCTCAATCAAGTTTATTGACTGCGATCGGGTTTGATCGGGAGCACTATTCATGGTGGAGCTACGAGATTGGCAGCGGGATCCACGATTGCTCGTGTGTAGCATGCGCAAGGGTCCATATGAGCGAGCGGGTGATGAAGGTGCAAGTTTGAAGTCGATGAGGCATGAGAAGTGGTGGAGCTATGATGACGACGAAGTAGAGATGAAGATGGTGCGTGGCGAGGTGTTGCATGAAGATTTGAGTCATGGTGGAGTTTGTTGGGCTTGGACGCCTCAAACCTTCTTGCATGAAGACTACCGACCGACCGGTCGGTCACGTTGGAGATGAAGACAGTAGGTTGCTGGAGCCTTTTTGGGCCATCCGACCGGTCGGCCGACCGGCTAGTGGGAGGGTCCAACCAGTCGGCCGACCGGTCGGGCAGTTTCCTTTTTGGACTTGGTTTCTTGCGCGGTTTTGCGCAAGGAGTTTCTAATTCTGATTTTCTCCTATTTAAGGAGATGTAATCCTAGATTAGGGTTGTCGCCAATGGGCCAAGGGATTAAGAGGGTTCTAGGGTGAGAGAAAGAGGTAGGAAGGAAGGTTGGAGTTCTCTAGGTTGAGGGAAAGGGCTGTGTTTGTCCTTCTCATGTGAGAATTAGCTTCGGGTAGCTTGGGATTTCTCTTGTGGGCTGTGATCCATGGTTTTCTTCTGTAATCTCTTGTAACTTCTGATTCATAGTGGATTGGTGTCGCTTTGTGCTGTGGTTTTTTTACCCTTGAGGGGTTTTTCCACGTAAAAATTGGATTGCCTTCTTGTGTGTAATGATTTGCTTGTTGATTGGCATTGTGGTATGTTCCTCGCCTGCTTTGATTGCTTCTGCTGCGGGGCTCCTAACCCCAGCAATTTTGTGGATGATCAAAATGAAAAATATCCAAGTTCTAATATAACATAACAAATAGGTGTCTATAAATCAGATGCTGGTTTTCTTTAATCAATCTTATTTTAGGGTAACCCCACTGGTGGGCGGGTGCATCGTGTGACTAACCATGTGGGTGCGTTGCCCAGCTAACATGGTGGGGGGACTCGCAGTGTCACGTTGGGTGGAGGATCAAACCCAGTCAAACCCAACTTCAGGAGGAGTTTGCCAGAAGGACTGACCCAACGCAACATATTGAATACTCTTGAATACTCAATCCTAATGCAATTAAGGTTAAGTGGGGTTAAGTCAAGTTGGGTCAGATTAACATATATGCAACTGGTTAACTAACACAAAATTAAGCAAGTAATCATTAGCTTAATTTTCTTAACGTGGTCCACATAGTATAGTCCATATGTAACATGGACAGTTATTGAGCATTGTGGGCCCCATGTCATTTTGGATTGTGACGTAGAGAAAAGCATGAAAAAGTAAAGAGGAAGATCATAATCTTCCTCAAGTTATTAAAACCTTAAATCTATAAGGTAGTTTCTTGAATCTTTGAGGAGAAAGTTTAAAAATCTAAATGTTTTATTAAATAATGTCTAATAATGTATCAACTCTCAATTATACTGCTAATAAAAAAAGTCTTAATTTATAATTGTAAAAAATAGTAAAATTTTAATCCTAATAGAAGTTTTAATTCAAACTATAACAGAACTTACTTGAAATTGTAAGTTTTTTTAAAATATAAAGTCTTACATTAACCATATTGGAGCAAATAATGTCTAATGTGTATCAACTCTCAATTATACTACTAATAAAAAAAAGTCTTAATTCATAATTGTAAAAAATAGTAAAATTTTAACCCTAATAAAAGTTTTAATTCAACTATTACAGAACTTACTTGAAATTGTAAGTTTTTTCTAAAAGTATAAAGTCTTACATTAACCATATTGGAGCATTCTTGGCATTGATTACAATCAATTTTTAAAATTGACAGAAATTTAGAACTAAAAAAAAAAAAATGACAAAAATCAAAATTATTAAAATAGTAATATTTTTTAAAATTCCGTTTTCGTTTGTCTCGTAATGATATCCGGATCAAAAGTTATGGCTAATTTATGATTCTCACTTTAAATGACAATTTCTCTCTATTTATAATGAATTTCTTCGAATGCATGCTTGGGCCTAATTCCATCATGCCTTACATAGGACTGGACTAAATTCAACAGATTACTTTTACTTCTGCTTGGTGTTTTTTTGGTCCAGCCATACTAGGAATGTATTTGTCCTTACATCCTACATCAAATTGTAAGCTCTACTTTACATGCACTAACAGCATAAATTACATATAGCTAGCATGGAGTCTACATGGATGGTTTCAATCGTTAACCTTATTTTCTGTCTATGCATGCATGATTTTAGTCATATATATGTACTGCATATTAGGTCAGGCTTACCTTGGGTTGGGTTAACCCAAGTGCTATACATCTCTGGTCAAGTATAGAATTTTCAGCTTGACCCACTCTAACAAAACCGGACTCACCCAAAAGTTGGTAAGTTGCACCCTTAATCTAAGGTTGGTTCACAAATTTCCATGGTCCAATTTTTGTGGATGTATGTGATCAAATCTATGATTTTTATTATTTCAATTTATTTCCAGACAATTAACTTACTCTTATAATCAGAGTGCTTCCGCTGTTGGTTTAGCTTGGTGCACCACAGGGTTTCGAAGAAGAAGGGACCACAGATCATCATCTCTGATGAGTTTTCTGGCGTGGCCCATCCAAGTTGTAATCCAAGATTCAACCCAATGAGCATGTGAAGTGCATCAATGGGACAGTGATATTTTATACGCTGAGAGGTGCTAGTTTGGCATACCTCAGAAAGTGGATGAAACCGTGCAACTACCACCCAAAATAGCATCCCGTCAGAAGGAGATGTTCATGTTTAATCTCTTTTACTTTCTGCTAATGTGTCCCTTAGGTGGAATATCGGATCACTGTGGAGAAGGTGGGCCATGCCATGGGAGATCAACAGGAGTGAGAATTGGAATCAGTTGCACTCACTAGATGGCCACATATCGTGCATTGAGTCAGATCCGGCCGCTCATTGATCTTCACGGTGGAGCCCACCTGATGAATGGACCATTGTACTTTTTTACTTCAGGTAATTGTTATGATGTGGCTGATCATTTTCATGGATTGGATGCTACACATATATAAAAGACATTGGCAAGAAAGAAAGTGTTGTTACGAATTTGTACCTGAGCATCACTACATGCAAAAAGTCCATGGCCAATAGGCTAATTCCAGTGGAACCGGATTCCTAGAGGCCCTGACGATGAGGGCTCCCATTGGTCTAGCCCATGTGTCACTGAACGCAGGACGGATTTCCTCCGAAAGGTCCTGCGTTCCTGCAATGGGAAGCTAGCAGGGCCTACCCGGGTGTCTGTGAGAAATCCACTTAATTCATATGTTTTTCTAAATTATGTTAGGATATGGGACAAAAAATGAGACAGATGCATGCGTAACTCAAGCATTGAACATCCACCGTTGAAACATTCACAGGGCCACAACAATTTTGGATTAGGCTAATGTTTTTGTACTTTCAGCTCGTCCAAGGATGAATGACCTTATGAGCAGTATAAATTAAATTGCATATAAGCATCATGGTGCTTCCGAGGAGGTTTCAGTGGTAGGCATTTCCCTACCCACTACTTCTTATGATGGAGTCCACTTTAGTTTTGAATGTCTCATTTTTTGTCCCATGTTTCTAATTGATCAGGCAAATGTATGGATTGGATCAATTTCTCACGAGCATCACGGTGTGATATAGAGCGGGTTGCTACTGCATTTATGATGAAGATTAATAGAGAAAGCCTGATCGAAGGTGGAAACGATCCAAACTGTCAAAACCTTAAATTGATTGTATCTTGCAAACATGATGGGTTTTTCGATATATAATATATGATTTTGGGTAGGAGAATCTACTTAAGCCAACCAACCCTACTATATCAAGTTGCCCATGCTAGATTTGCGAGATTCCATCTAATTGACGGTCAAAAGTCCCATTTATTTTCATTTTTAGTATAAATAGTAAGTTTTAATTCGAATATAACTTTTAATCATTTGAGTTATACAAGTTGTGCCCAACATGAAAATGGTTTAGAAAAGTTAGGAGAATAATGTGGTCGGGCTAGATTGAACACTTATTATTATTGGCAAAAAACAACGTAAGAATAGAGGTGGTTTATAAATATTATGTTTATTATTTATAGTAAGTCACGTTTTTAGGGTATTTGAGTTCTTTGTTTAAATAGTTGTAATTTCATTTTTTTTTTTATCATTAATCAACTTATTTTGAATTTATTAGAAATTATTTCTATTTTTATTCCTCGTGGATTCGAAGAAGTCTGATTGAGGCGTCCTGGAAGCCTTGTGGATTAAGGGCACGTTTGATAATAACTGAGAAATAAAATGAAATGAATCTAAATAAATAATAATTACTTACCTTCCTATTTCCTTAGAAACGCATGTTGTCTCAAAAAGTGTTACATTGGGTAGCATGCTATGTACCAAAATTTTGTAAGCCCACCATGATGTATGTGTTATATCCACACCATCCATTCATTTTTCCAAATCATTTTAGGGCATGAGCAAAAAAATGAGTTAGATTCAAAGCTCAAGTGGCCCACAACAAGAATAATTACGTCTACCATTGAACCTATTGTTATCTATAGTGTGGTCCACTTGATCTTTGGATTTGTCTCATTTTTGAACTCATATCCTAAAATGATTTGAAAGGATGAATGAGCAATGTGGATATAACACATACATCATGGTGAGGCCCATAGAATTTAGCATTGAAAAGAGGTTGAAATTTGCATCATTTTTTAGGTGAAATTTCATTTCTCTATCAAACAGGTGTAAAAATCATTACTATACTTTTACTTTGATCATTTCATTTCATTTCATTTACCTCCAATCAAACAGGCCCTAAACGCCAAATTGTACACTTACTATTTTTTGCCAAAAATCACGAAGTTTAGTAGGAATAAAGGTAGTCTATAAATAATAAGTTTATTATTTATAATAAGTCACGATTTTAGGGTGTTTGAGTTCCTTATTTAAATAGTTGTAATTAAAATTTTCTTTTATCATTAATCAATTTATTTTGAATTTATTAGAAATTATTCGTATTTTTATTTCTTGGAGGAAGTCAAGTTGAGGTGTCTTGAAAGCCTTATGAATTAAATGTAATTATTCGGTGAAAAAGACAGTAATAAAACTCATCACGTCTGTCCATGTGTCAAGGTGGCCCCACCTTGCTTTCCTTTGTAAGAACTTCCTTCGAATCCTGTTCTCATCTAGTTCCAGCAACGGGCTTGCTGGGTGCGGCTTCGCTACATCCCCATATCCCTTACTGTGCAGTCCATTGTGTGATGTGTGTGTATCACATCCACTGCCGTCTATTCATTTTGAAAACTCATTTTAGAGCATGATTCAAAGAATGAAGTAGATCAAAATTTTCGGTGGACTATAATATAGTAAACAATGGTACCTAACCATTAAAAGCTTCTCGTGGGTCACAAAAGTTTTGGGTCAAGATGATATTTGTTTGGTATCTTCATCGAGATCTTTGTTCCCTTTTCAACAGGTTGGAAGGAAAATAAACATTCCAGTAGCCCCATGAAGTTTTTAATGGTGTGGATTCAATCACTACTATTTCATGTGGTATGGCCCACATAAGATTTGGATCTGCTTCATTTTTGGAATAATGTCCTAAAATGGGCTTTCAAAATGCATGGACTGTGTGGATGTAACGAACAAACATCACAGTGGCCCCACAGCTGGGGATCCACCCAAACCGTGCCCTGACTTGCTTAGCCGAGCTGGCAGATAAATATCTTGGAATGACAAGCATGGAGCCCCCTGCTAGGGCTGTTCAAAAAACTGACTAAACCGATAAAATCGACCTGAACCGATCAATTTCGGTAGGTTTTCCAATCTATTTTAGGTCGGGTCAGTTTTTTAATATAAAAAACCAAGAGTGTCGGTTCGGTTGTCGGTTTGTAAAAATTATAAACCGTTTTCAACCGAACCGAACGATATGTGTGTATGTGTGTATGTGTGTGTGTGTGTGTGTGTGTGTGTGTGTGTGTGTGTGTGTGTGACAAGTTGAGGTTGACCCCACTCAATATTTACATGAAATCCACTCTAACCAGTAAGGGTGCCACCCCAAGTTAGGCCCAAGACTGAAATATCATCTTTATCTGTAATTCAAGTGGGCCACACCAAGAAAAAGAGTTTGGAGGGTAATGTGGCATGTACACTATTTTCAATTGTGTGGTCCGCCTATATTAAGAATGACGTTGGTTTTTCATAATTAGGCCTAAAATTGGGTTAGTCATTTGCTAGTTGGAGTGGATTTTTAAAATGCATGATAGTGGGGCCTGTTTAAACTACATTACCAATTACCTCATGTCAAGTAAAAGAATTTTACGTAGACACCGACTCTGCAGCACAGTGAGGGTGCGAATTAGGGTAACAGTTCAGTGGGCGTTATCCTAACTGTGTAGACCCACCTTGATGTATGTTTTGTATATCCATTCCATTCATCTGTTTTCATCTATCATTTTAGGACATGATTCCAAACCTCGAGAAGATCCAAATCTCAAGTAAACAATACCATTGGAAACAATAATAAATAACTATTAGAAGCATTTTATAGGCCACAAAAGTTTTAGATTGAGGCCCAAATTGATAAAACTGACAAAACCGAACCGACCTAAATTTATCCGGTTCGGTTCAGTTGGTGATGATTCATCGGTTCGGTTCGGTTGTTAAATATTCAAAACCTACTAAGTCAGTTCGGATGGATATTTTACATCAAAACCGAATTGATGGAACCGTGCACAGCCGTACTCCCTGAAAATCAAAGTTCCTTACCGACTCAATGCTGTTACGGTGCGCATCGTCTGCCTGAGGCATTGCATGATACAGTTGACTTCCTTCTTGGTAGAGCAAATGTTTGAGTGATCCAGACAACTGGTTGGCTAACAACCATGGATGGATCAGGCCACGAACTTCTCAAAATCCTGACCACCAATCTTGGACCTTTCCTCTTAGTTGAATCTGTATCATTGCTGTGTTTCTGTTATTAATCATCTATTTAGGGAGCATCATTCTATCAGTGAGAGTTACTGTGGTATACTCCGTCCACCGCAATGCTCAGAAGATCAATCGTTTGAATTAATTGAAACCGTCGGCCCCACTTCTAGATCTTAAAACTGAAGTATATAGTACGCACATCAATCGGTTTTTTTTTTTTTTTCTATACAGGCGCTTAACTTAAGCCGTAAAAGGGTTAAGGTGGAAGCGGATTGGCTGGTGTACCCTGCACAGGTGTGGGTACGTGGCAAGCGCAGATGAGCATATTAGTCACGAGCACCGCCAATGTACGAAGGGTCTAAAAAGATTAATATTTTGTGGACCTCACAATGATGTATTTATATATCCACACCCTTCATCCATTTGACGAGATCATTTTAGGGCATGATATCCAAAATGAGTCATATCCAAAGTTCAAGTGGACCACACAACAAAAGGCAGTGGAGACAATAATTTGCACCATTAAAACATCTCTAGGGGCCACCATGATGTTTATTTGTCATCCAAACTGTTCAAAGGTCACAAGGGCCTGGATGAAGGGTAGAAACAAATATCAGATTGATACAAAACTTCGGTAACCCCTAATAAGGTTTCAATGTTAGATGTCACTTTCCACTACTTTTTGTAACGTGGTCCACTTGAACCTGAGATCCATCTCATTTTTTGTATGAGCATTAGAAGTATCATGCAAAATGAACAGACAGTTTTGATATAACACATACTTCTTGGTGGGGCTCACAGAAGTTGCTTACGTCAATACACCAACCAAGTTCGTCGTCTGTGGACATTTTGGTGATTTTATCCCGACAATTTGCACGGTAAGACGGGCGTCAGCAATCTTGACTATGCTGGCAGGAATGAATCACAATACCTACTCTGACACGTGGAAAAGACATTTTGAAGGTGGGACATCTCCGTGCTCGTTATCAGCCGCATATATTGGGGCCATATCCAGCCGGCAACCATGCGCTTGTTTTTTTATGGATCGTCCTGTTATTTTGAGACCAAAAAAACTTACTCTGACAAAAGGTTACGGATGATGAGCAGGCGCATAGAGATTGTGGCATGAAATTAATTTAAATTTAACGATCCACATGAGCTAAAAATTAGATATATGATAATCTTTCTGCCATATTCGGAAACTGGGCCATAGGAAGTTTTTAATGACTTTAATCACTGTGCTTCATAGGAGATTTTGATCTACCTCATTTTTTTTATCATGCACTAAAATGAGGTGGCAAAATGGATGGTCAGAGCCAGATAAAACACATACATCATAATGGGCCCATAGAGCACCGACCAATATCTACTGGAGAGGAACTCCATTTCACGATTCTGTACCTAAATTTCACGCATGCCAACTTGGCACGTGAACGGTGGATTCGTCAATCGTAAAAATCAGACTGGCCCATTCATCAGGTACGGCCGTCGGTGATGTGATGAATGTTGAATTTAGGCGTTGATTTTCATTTTCCCAGCCGTCCATCCTTTGGACTTGTGTGGCTGTCCTTATATATGGACAAGCTGGATTTCTGTGCTAAGGACAATTTACTGTGGGGACCGTCATACCGTTGCTTTTGTTGCGCTGGAAAATGACCGTTTGGACTTACGAATTACAGTTCCGATGCACCTATTTCATATGAGTGATTCGCGTGGCTCCTTCATCGAGACCGTTGATCTTATAGGGTGACCCAAAACTCTACAGGAGCGGAAGATCCGGAAGATCCTAGCCAACAATATTTTGTTCTTGGATCGTTAATCTGTATTTCTCATAACTGTCTATTTGAAGGACACTTATCAAAAGGTTAGGAAACTGTAGTATGGTAGATATTCAATTTATTCCCCATATACACTAGGTCTCAAGAGATCAACGGTCTGGATCACATGAACTTCGAGGTGAGTAAATGCACACGTACCTAGTAATCCATACCGTTGGTATGTGCTCCCCTCCATGGCTGAGAAATTCCCCAGAAATCCTCTCAGTCAAATAGTCCTAGCCATTCCATATGCCCTGCGGATAGAAAATTGAGAAGAAAATACAACCGTCTGCATTTTATAGAAAAGCAAGCCGTGTTGCACCAGCACGAAGTTCCAACATGGAGGATATATCAACCATAGTCCATCCATATTGAGGCTCATGGGATCAACGGTCTAGATCACCAAGATG
Organism: Liriodendron chinense; assembly: GCA_003013855.2. Lineage (NCBI taxonomy): Eukaryota > Viridiplantae > Streptophyta > Magnoliopsida > Magnoliales > Magnoliaceae > Liriodendron > Liriodendron chinense. The sequence goes on along the minus strand of PVNU02003892.1, from coordinate 3,874,420 downwards.
TGGGCCTACTTCCCTTTGTTTTGGGGTTTATTGCCTGGTGCCCAAATCATCATAGATAAATCCCTAGTGACTTGAAGTGGCAGAATTTGATTGTGCCACATGTTGCTCTCAGAGATGGAGATGCAAGTTAGGTGAGGAGGAGTAACAACTCAGTGGGTGAGGCCTGTTATGGCCCACTGCGATGTATTTGTTGTATATCCACAGTCCATCTATTTTGTCTCATTTTAGGGCAGTCCAAAAAATGAGATAGATCCAAATATCAAATCTCAGGTGTGCCACATGGTAAAGCTTGAGTTCCACCATTAAAAAGCTTTTCGGGGGCCACAAAAATTTTGGATCAAGCTTTCCTTCATCTGAGTCTGCAAAACTTTATCAATAGGTTAGATGGTAAATAAACATTACGTTGGGCCCTAAGGAAGTTTTTAACAGTGGATGCTCAATTACCATTTTTTCTTATCATGTTGTCCACCTAGGATCTAGATCTTGCTCATTTTTGGGACCCCTTTAAATGAGCTAGCAAAATGGATGGACTATGTGGATATAAAACACATACATTAAGGTGAGCCTCACAATTAGGGCCTTGCCAACTAATTGCTATTACCTTGCCTGTGGCGATTTGTACTAAACCAAACAACTTTCAAACCTGATTTGCATGGGCCCATTGTTTATAGCAACATACGCCTCAATTAAATCCCACCACATCAGGTCATCGGGGACATCTTCGATAACTCCATTACGTACCAGGCAATCCACATCCACAAATCAAAGACTTTAGTGGGGCGGTAGCAAGAAAAGGGTGAGGACGGATCTACCACCATTGAAACTACTCTGTACCCTTCTCTCTTTGCATGCATCACCTACCAACATGTAGCCTGCATATTTTCCTCCTCTCCCTCTTTTCTTTCGGAGCGGATTAGGTACTACCCGAGCGTGTCCTGAGCTCAAGATAGGCTAGTAAGTGGCTTATGGGCATGGGGGAGAGGAGGCGTGACATGACTGTGTTAGGCTTACTGACATGGCAGGTCAGCTCTGACAACGTGACCTGCACCAATACAAATGTGACACGTATCTGCCACGTTGGGCCTGACAGGCTCGGGTAGTACCTAATCCGCTCCCCTTTTCCTCACCCATTCTCTCTCTCTTGGTGCGCATTACCCATGCCATGTACTTTAGTTGACGCCTACAAGAAAAAGAGGGTAAAATAATTAGCCTTTTTCTTTGTATTAAAGATTTTTCTATTTTTATGATATTATTTAAAGCTAAGAAAAGCAAACATTAGTTTGTATCCTTTTGGCATATCCTTAATTATTTATATAAACAGGACTTGCACGGGTATACTTTTTTTAAAGTTAAGCTCTTCTTTGTCCAAAGTCTGTACAAACCCTAGTGTCCAAACGCCATCCTTGAACCAACATCGTACACAGCACACATAGGCAAGATTTGGACTCTTCATCAAGTCCTGGAATGATCAAATGATCCTGACCGTTCAAATGGTGGTCTAAGAAAGACTGTAAAAAGAAAGTGTTCATATTCAGTGTGTAAAAATCCCTTCAGATCCAACGGTTTGGCTTTGAGCTATTAATGTTACACACTCGGTCCTTTTTAATTCACATGACATTCTGTAGCGGTGATTCTTTGATTTGGTTGAATAAGCATAGGAATTCACTTTCGCACCGATGGACGGTGGGAGATTGTCAATTAATCAATGACATGTGCAAGGACAGTAGCTTGTGAGGTCGACAGTAGCCTGCTCACACGTGAGAATTTCCTTATGCGAAGAAAAGGTTTAGGGGTCATTTGGCACAATGGATTTGGAGGGATTTCAAATCCCCTGTTAGTTTGGCATCATAAAGTAAATGGGGATTTCAAATCCCTTCCTAAAGAGGGTTTGAAATCCATAGTGGAAGCCAGGATTTCATCTAAACTTCTTCCATAAGTTGCATGTGTAACATGTGTGTCATTAGGTTATTAATTTATTAGGCACGTGGCCCGCTAATAATATCCAAAATAATTAAATTATCAGCTGCATCACTAAAATTACTTCAATATGATGATTTGCGCCATCCAAACATTGTCTAAGTAAATCAATGGTTAAAAATCATTAGTTAGTCACTGCTTGTGGCTCATCTGAGACTTCAAATTTTATCATTTTCAGTCAAGGTATATATTTCAAGGGGCTTATTATAATCAATGTCAAACATTACATGTGTATACTAATTAGAGATATTAAACTTAATTTAGTAATTAAATTCAAACCCCTATAAATATACAATGCATAACTGCTTTTGGAGTATAGGGAATTTTGAATCTAGGTAGCCAAATACAACCACATGATTCCAAATTTAGAGTATTTCAAATCTAGAAGATTTCTAATGTATTTCAAATCCACAATACCAAACGAGTCAATTGCAACATGGCAATTATCCTTAACTTCCCTCTAATTTGAATTATTTCAGTTATCTTCCCCTTCCCTACAGCGGTCAGAGGAATTTATACCGAATGACCAAAATACAATCAAATGAGTTTGTTTTGTGGGTCACACCGCCGAAAACAATGGACAACCAACAAAAGAAAAGGGTTACTAGCAATTATCCCAACAAAAAAAAAAAAAAAACTAACAAACACCTTCCCAGGTGAAATTTTAATTGACGTTGGTATCTTGAGGTCGGATGCAATTGCACGGTCTGCATGTGTTTCTCGGATCGAGAACAATTTTCCTTCATCACTGTTTAAATGGTGGCGACTTGTCTACTCCACATATGGAATTCATCTAGGCAATCCAGATCCTCCATGTTGTGGGACTCATATCCACTAGGACGAGCACAAATCCAAAAGCCACAATGAATTAATGATCTCTAAGATCTAACCATTGAATGAGAATACTGTCATTTTATTTTGAACCGTCCAATTGCTAGCCGGGGTTGGATGGTTAAGGTCAATTTCTCAGTACAGTATTTAGGACTGATGATTTGATTGGTCTGCATTGACTTACACGCATGGCATTTATGGTAGATGATTCACCACTCTTTAGAAAGAATGGGGAAAAATCACGGCAAAGCAATTCACATGGGATTAGCCACGGCTCGCGCTCGCTTTCACAAGGGAGGTTCTGGTGTAGTGCTGGTTGCCTTTTCAATGTTCTGAGGTTTGAGTGGGCCGTTTTCCATTCGGCTTGTAGAAGCATGTTGCCACAGTCCTGGCAAAACTCCAATGATAGTTTACAGCCAAATTTTAAATGGTGGTGACTCCTCTATAGTGCAAGTAGCATACAGGCCATTGAAACTGCAGGGTGCATTCGTGACAGACCACAGATGGAAAATCACACCAATTGAAGTATCCTACAAATGAATTGGTGGCTACCTAACTAATACAATTAGAACGAAGTGTCGGTGGTTCAAAATTCAATGGGAAGAATTGGATGGTTAAGATCGTCCAATCAGTGTTAATTTTAGAAGAAGCTACACATACTACGAACTGCAAAAAATGGATGGACTGAATTGACTTGAATGAATGCCACGTGTACTGAGAATGAGTCACCACCATTTTAAAAGGTCGTGAATTATTACCGGAGCCCTGTCTAACATGACAAATAGAGATTAGGGGAGTAAGCTGATACTCTGGCTGCGCATGACTCTTGATACACGGCCACTTAGAAATGGTACCTGCAGAAAATATTAACTCAAATTAAATAGACTAGATTGTGGAGCCCACACTAGGTAAGCCACATTCTAAAAATCAGATTGGTTAAACAATGTAAACCTCTGATTCCCGGTCACCTGATATCTAAATTAAGACCAGTGGATATTGTTCATTTTCAACCGTTCACTAAATGTCCAGAAATCTAACAGTTAGATAACCAAATAACATTAATTTTTAGTTCATGATGCATCTAAAATAGTAACATAATTTAGAAGGTTTAAATCGAACTGCTGTTATTCCACATATTCAATTTCTGAATAATTTCTAACCGCATGCATATCATTCTTCACACGCTGTCAGAGTACCAAAGTACTTGCGTATAGTTTATAAGTTTATGGCAGCACACTCCAAAAAGCTATAGATGCTGTCCAATGATGACAAATAAAGCAGCTATCCACCAAAAGAGGGGAAAAAAAGAATATAAAAGAATGAGGGATTAAAAATTAAAAAACAATCTCTCTTTTGACAAATTCAACAAAAGCACTATCTCTGATGCATTATTAAAACAAAATGAGATTAGCACAATAGCCCAAAATGATGTGTTGCTGTTGTGGGTCCCATCATGTTGGGAATTTTTTTTTTTTTGTTGTTGTTGTTTTTAATCCCAAATTCAAAGATTTTTCAACCCAAACACTGTCTAATCGAACCGTAATTTAAGAACTTGGAAAAACTCAATCAATCAATCAGGTATCACAGTACGGGAGCCGCTTTGGTGGATACCACGATACACCGACGTGGGTGGATCCCTGGCCGTGGGGCCCACCTTGATGTATGTCCCTTACATCCACGCTGTTCATCCGTTTTGACAACTCATTTTAAGGGTAGATCCAATTCTCAGGTGGAGCACACCACATGGAACAGTGGTGATCGATCATTAAAAACTTATAATGAGCTGCAAAAGTTTGGATCAAGTTGATATTTGTGTGGTACTTCCATCGAGATCTTTGACACCTAATCAACAGTAAACATTCCGGTTGCCCCCCAGAAAGTTTTTAATAGTGGGTATTCAATCACCACTGTTTCGCGTGGTGTGGTCCACCTAAGATCTGGAGCTGCTTCATTTTTGGGATCTTGCCTTAAACTGAGCTGTGAAAGAGGATGGACGGTGTGGATATAAGTCAAATACATTACAGTGGGCCCCACAGTCAGTGATCCACTGAAGCGGCGCCCATAGGAAAAGCTAAATTTGAACCATGACTCGGTCAAAGCTCAAAAAAATTCCTGACTCGATTCAACAAAACTCAGAAGAAACATTTGACTGAAAAAACCTGACAAAACTCTGACTCAGCTCGACCGGGTTCTACGATATTTGTATATTATTGGAAATCAACGTCCCCATCTGGTGAGTGACAGGAACATGTCTACCGTGCACAAAGTTCATTGGCCTACAGTTGGATTATCCAAGCCATTGATTTGATGTTACTCAATCGTGGATGGACCATGGCCCCAATTTCAAATTGATAGGTCTGGTCTATTTTTTCTTAACCATGTATTTATCTGACCACAATCAAGACGCTTGGAATTGTCTGATTTATGAGATTCTTTGGGCATGTGTGGTAGATGAACGATGGGAGCCATAAGCTCGAGTACTCAGCTTGGGTACTGCCCAGCCCCTTCCTAGCTAGGGACAGGACAGGACAGGACAGGGGCTTTGAGGGGCCACCATGATGTATGGGTTTTATCCACACTGTCCCTGCATTTTGCCATATCACTTTTTTTTTAATTAACCATATCATTTTAGGATATAAGCAACAAAATGAGGTAGTTTCAAGGCTCAAGTGGATCTGCCCCATTTTTGGACTTGTACCCTAAAATAATATGACAAAATGGATGGATTGTGTGGACAAAAACCATACATCATGGTGGCCCTCAGAGCCCTGTCCGTTCCTAGCTAGGGACCATGGCCATGGCCCAATGGATATAAACTCCATGCACGATCTTAGTCACTAATAGGTGACTTGATGCTATATTATTATATTTCCAAGGGTTAGACTTCCATACAAGTTTGCTCCATTTTTTTTTTTCTTCCAATGGTGGTTATTCTTCAATGGTACACATGACAGATTTTCCAAATTTGTGAACTGTGGATGGAACATAATGGAGAAGTTGCACTTAGAAGACAATATTAACCTCTGATTTCCCTTTGAAACTGGACCACTTATCACTTATAGCTATCCGTTAGTAACCATCAATTGGATGACTAGGATTGCTTGATCAATGTGATTTTAGAGATAAGCTCCATCCACAATAGGACCCATAGTTTAGATTGTTTAGATAGTTGCATATCAATAATGCCACATCTGAAGAAGATGAGCCACCACCATTTTCAAAATGTTGCTACTCTAATACAGGACTATGAGTTAATTGACTCAACACATGACTCTACAGACCTTTGACCTTTAACTCAGTTGAATTCTCAAACTTTCTAAATTAAGAGAGTATTATCAAAAGCCATAGATTTGGATTGTCTAGATTGAAGGGTGGCAATGGGCTCGTCCAAGACAATATTGGTTGGGAATTGGAGTGTAATATAGGCCAATGGGTTGGGCTTAGACCAATCTTCGAAGTATTAGCATTGTTACAAGTTTTGCGCCCTAGAGATGATAATAAATAAATAAATAAATAAAAAAAAACTATATCAATATTGCTCATAATATCACCGATAATTGAAAATGCGGAGAAATATTGGAGAAACATAGGAAAATAGTGGAAAATTTTAGGAAATATTGAAATACATATATTTGCAAATTTAAAAATAAACAATTACAAAAAGGATGTATACATAATTAGTTTTCATTTAAAGGGGACTTAGAAACATGTGTTGTTGTAAGAAACCAGTCCAACCATCTCATCAATCCCCTCTATTTATCTAACCATCTTATATTCCATCCAAACATTCATCAGTAATTTAAAATATCGACAACACGATATTTCACTAAGAAATTGTGGACAACTGAAAAGGAGATAAAAGAATGTAGTCTTGATATGGTCCATGTTATGTTAGTGGTAATATGGTCAACAATTTGATCACCACATACATCTATAAACCTATAAAAAAAATTGAAACAATTTTTTTTAGATTTTTGCAATATCAATACATTGGAGATTATTGAAATATCATCAATACAAGTGACACCTGGAATTTATATGGCTGAAAGTATTGACAATAATTAATACCTTAGCAATACAAGCGACGCCCTTTTATTTTTTTTTTTATTTTTTTTTTATTTTTTATGGGTTAGTTCACACACCCCATTGTTAGTACACCCACCTACCCTTGTTAGTCACATCACAATGTTAGCCACCCCCACTATGGGAATCGATACCATGACCTCAATGTTGAAACGAGCGACACCTAAAATTTACACAGTCAAAAATATTTGTGATATGAACTTAGCGACATGTGGCCGATGCTAGAATTTTTTTATATTATTGTTATTGCTGATCTGAAGATAGAGATAATATTGAAAATATTTTGATAATATCGAGGATGGTTCGAACAATGGCCTGGACCTATTTTGAGGGCAGGTTTATAAATAGTTGTGTCCACGCCTAGCTTTGGGATAATTATCAATTAAAGTCCGGTCGGAGCCTGAAAGCAGCTTACTTATGCCTTAATAGAAGATTCTAAAAGAGAAAAGCCTTGACACTCTGGCAGGGTGGGATGGATATGATGCGCAGGCACTTTAGATATTTCTTAGAAATTGCCCGCATAGAAGACAAATAATTCAAATTAATGTCCAAATTATGGATATCAGGACAGATGCATCATGAATAAAAAATCACACTACAATGGGACCCGTGAACATTTATAGGGCATTTGAGGTTGAAAAAAAATAAAATCTGATGGTTGCATTTCAACAAATAAGTCAACAAATCAGAGGTCAGGATTGCTCAATCAATCTGATTCTGGGATCATGACATATCAACTGTGGGCAGCAGAAATTTAGTGGCTTCAATTTGAGTTAATGTATGCCACGTGCAGAATGTCTGAGTGCATGTGTATCAAGCATCATACTCTGCCAGAGTATCAATTAATTCCCTGTTACTAAATGAGCCAGGCCTAGGCCCGCAGCCCAACCGAACCGTTGCGATCATAGATTGCCAAGGAAGGAAAGAGACATTTAGAAGGCAAAAAAGCAAGAGTGACAAGCACAAGATAGGAAAGGTGCCCTGTAGGATGGGAGCATGCAGGAACAAGTATTGAATGACAATGAAAACGGTGTAAATGAAAAACGCGTCTGTGAGCTATGCAAGGAGTCCCTTCACTTTCAGCCCAACTTCATTCCTGCTCTTTTCTACGAAACTGAGTGGGTCACACTACTTTGATAGTTTACCAACACCGATTCATCCACCATATGCATGTGACACATGTACGGCAATCTGAACTGTCCAAATTCCTGTTGCCTCTGCAGATGGATCATGGCCTGAAAATATCAATGATCGGATGGTCATTATAATCTGATTTCTCCTCTTGAATTTGGACTGCTGACCATTTCTGTAAGTGTTATTTCAAAGTGGGCACTGGGATGTGGAAAGTCTGGATGAAAAGCATGTGTATGCCATGTGTACGTGGATGAGGAGCTACCATTTTCTTACAATGGTGGTGAACTACTAGACTAGTCAGATCACAAACTGAATCATTATTATTAGGGCTGCAACTGGACTGATTCAACCCAAGTTCCGGTTGGGTTGGGTTTAGGTGGGTTAAAAAGCGCCAATCCAATTTAATTTTAGGTTGGGCAAATTCGGAGTGCGTTGAGAACATTCACAAGTAAGTAGATTGGGTCGGGTCAAGTCAGGTCAGGTTGGGTTGGGATTGAAAAATGGCAACTTAATTGGGAATAATTGCATATATTTGGGTTGAGTTAGGACTTAGGTTTAGGTTGAGTTGAGCACCTAAAGTTGGAACTCAGCTCAAGTTGCATCTTTATTATTTGTTATGGAAAAACACTTGCACATAATTAATATAAAATAAATCAAACTAAAATAAATAAATAAATAAAATAAAAGGTCAAAAATCTAAGCTAAAAACGAAAAATAAGATACAAATAGATTTATGTGATTCGACCTACGTTAACAATACAAATTTTTTTTCTTTATTAAAATGAGAGAAACAAAAAATAAAAGACTTACCGCTCTCACACCCTTCTTATATATGGAAAACTCCAACCAAGGGAAATATAAGGGGAATATACCTTAAATGAAAATGAATGAAATAACCCTTTCAACTTGTGTTCCTACTTATATAAGCTACCAGAGAAACCACAAATCCTTTTATTAAGACTTACCTCTCACTCACTCTTTTAGTATAAAAAAAACTTCTACTACAAGCAAATTCCCCATATGAAGATGAATGAAATGATTCTCTGCTTGTGTTACTCTTTATATAAGCCAAGAGAAAAAGCACAAATTCAATGCCAATGAGAAAACAAGGATTCAACCTACATATAGGCATATTTATGTACGTACTTGGGAGAGGGGAAAGCCGTCCCTCATTAGGAGACGTAAACTGATGTAACATTATTTGTAGATTAGACAACTTCATTACTGGTGGTCCTTGAGGTCTCTAGCCAATAGTTTGAAAACACGGGCACCTAACCTGACTCGTTGTGGAGTTGAGTCGACTGAGCCCAGTTTTCAGTCCTCTTGAGTTGTGGGTCCCTTAGGGCTAGGTGGGGCATTGGGCCAAGCAGCAACGCCCAGCCCTGTGAGGCCCACACTCTAACGTGGCCCAAGGGCTAGGCCTGGCTTGGGTGTTTGGACTGCAAATGGTCTGAGCCAATGGTGAATGATCCAGCACAGTGCATTGTCCTGGTAAAACCATCGAGTAGGCAACCATTTTACAAAAACAAGTGGATGTTTAAAGACGCTTAGACTCAAGGTCCCATTCGAACAACGTCAACTGTTTATACTGTGGGACTCGTTGTGATTGAAAACACTAAAAAGAAAACAACAACAACAACAATAATAATAATTAAGACCATTTAAAACCTTTGATCAGGGCTTAGTGGACGTTGGCTGGGCTAAGGTCAAAACCGGCCTATTGACAGCCCTACCTAGGACTGAGTTCATGTGGCACCCTGACTTCTATGGCTAGAAACTTCAACAAAGAGAATTGTCAAATGGACGCCTAACCAGCTCATTTATTGAGGAGAGATTTTAGGGCTGGCAGCAGTCCGGTCTTGGCCATGTAGGGTCAATTGAGCACAACCTGTTATAAAATGGACCTAAAACTGAGGTCCGAGCCCATCTGTTTAACCATCAAACCTTTGATTTAGGCCCAAGCCTGCCCATTATCATCATAAATGAGCTTATTTTTTCTCTCCTAATCATCCATCTTTTGTCGTACAAGTTTAAGTTTGACCCATCTAATTAGTGGACCAACATTATTTTCGGTCCATGCTCACGATGTACCCAATCTTACGAACGGCCCAGATCTCTAGAATGCGTTCTGTACACATGGATCTCTTATCCATTACATCAGGGCTTGCTCACCGAATCACGACTCTTAAGTGAAAACTGATAGGTTAGCAATTCTGGCGGCATTTTGCTGGTTCCTACAAGTTATATCTTAATTCTTAGTTGTATGCATGCAATCCAGGCCATCATCTGCCGGGCCCTGTCATGGTCGGCTTATACTCCAAAAGGCTGCACATTTTGGAAGATCTTAGCCATCAATTACAAGACTTGTGACTAGTAATGTAAAGTCATTGGGCAAAGATCCTCTAATAGCGGCTACTGTCAACTAATTAATACAGTGATTTTTTTGTTGTGGCCCATTTACGACAGGACCCAGCAAGTGAGAGATCTAGATCTTAACATGAGTGGCACGTGTACAGAGATAGAGTGCCTTGAAAGTAAGATTTAAGCGTCCGGGATCCGAAGCCCTGATCGGTTAATGGATTATTTTTATTTATTTATGACAAGTAGAGGGAAATGGAATTTATGTTTTTAATTAGCAATGGTCGCAGTTTGCCTGGTTGTTGAATGGAGCCTTCAATCTAGATAAATTAAAGGGTCATTGGTTGACTAACTATTATGGTCGGGCAATTGAAAATACTTCGAATATTGCAAATTAGTCTCTAAACAATTTTGGACTAAATTCAAATGACTAAACTTGAAGGGTCGGATGATCGACTGATATTCGAAATTATGTACAAAACTCTTTGGACTTTTTTGGCATGTTCGGATAACTGAATATTTGGTCATCGAGCGACTGAAGGGGTGGTTAGGTGGTGTCGAGCAACCAACCCATCGAACATCAATTTCCACAATTTTATGCAATTTTATATAAGTTGTTACTAATTTCAATTATGGGCTATATGAGTGGTGTAATAAAAATTAAGGTTAAGTCTAAAATGTGTTGAAGTGTTTGAGAGGGTTTTGGAGAGAGAAGAGCTAGAATTTTCTCTTAAAAACTTTGATTTGGATAAGTCCTTCTCCTGTAACTTCTATTTTTATAGCACATTGATAACTTTGTGTCATGGTTTTTCTTTGCAAAAGATTTTTCAAGCAGGTTTAGAGTGTTTTTTCTGTATTGATTTACTCGTGTGATTGTCCATGCTTTGCTTGATTCTTCTTTGTGTTTCTGCCGGTCCCAACATTGATAGGCCCATCATGAGATGATCCATGCACTAAATATGCCATATAATCCTACCCATCGATTTAAATTGGATAATTGTCCACATTTAGCAGTGCCCGCATCACACGTTTGGGATCATTTGTTGGGATATTCATGTCTCAAAATCAGACCCATCCGTTTATCAGGTGGGCCACACGTGTACAAACTACAAAACAAAGAAATGGTTCAATAAAATTGACCAAGTATGCAAATTGAATGTACGTGCGGCCCATCTGATGATGAGTCAGCCCGACTATTGAGAGAAGGCATATCCCGAGTAAGATCCTCCCAAGAGCTGCTTGATCTTGCATGCATGTTCTGATGGACTATGTTAGAGCCATCTTCCACAATAAACTAGTGGGACCCACTTCGGTTGACAAAGATACAAATGAATCCGAAGATCCTGTGGATCTAATATCTGGCCTTCAAAAAGCAACGGTGAGTGCTAAAAAATTGATAGAAGATGAGAGATGCGATTGCCTAAAGTTGTGGTTGTCGAAAAGAAGGGCCACCCATCATTGGACCCACTAAATGTGCGGTCCGGATCCACCCGCCCTGCCATTTGCATTGTCGAGGGATGATCCTACGTTGTTTCGGTATTCCTGTCTCTACCTTATCATCTTTCGGGGAGATGATAAGCTAGATCATAAAGTATAGCCATCTCTCTACAATAAATGCTCGCTGATGTGCCAATCTGGGCGGTCCATTTAGTTTGCTCTATCATGGATTGATTATATTTCAAAGGTCACCGTTATTAGACAATTCCACCCAACGGACTCCTTACAGGCAGGGGCCTTGTGGGGCCCACCATGATGTATGCGTTTTTATCCCCCATTGTCCATCCAATTTTTTTTCTAGATCGTTTGAGGGTATTGAGTCCAAAAATGAGGCCGATTCGAGGCCATGTGGACAACCACAGGGATTAAAACAAATACAAATGTCAGCATCATATTTCATAGGGCTGTTAATGGGCCAGGCCTAGGGTTGGTCTCAGCCCAGAGTTTGAACGATTTCGGTCTGACGCTTTCTGGCCGGGCTTATTCTACATTCTGATTTTTGAGGCCTAAACCCGGAGAATTGACTCCCTATTATTTCATGTGATGTGGCTCACTTGGATTTTGGATTTGCCTAATTTTCGGGCTCATGTTCTGGCGGGAGCGAAATAGGTGAGACCCGGGATCCACCCAGGTGGGTGGGACTTCCGACTGTGGGGTCCACTGTGATGTATGTGATTACATCAATGGCATGATCCAGAAAATAAGTTCCAAATCATTTTAGGGCATGATCCAGAAAATAAGTTCCAAATCCTAGATGGACCATGGTATGAGAAACAGTGGTGATTGAGTTCTATTAAAAACTTCTTGTGGTCACAAAAGCTTTGGATCAAGATGATCTTTGGGTGGTCTCTTCGTCTAGGTCGTTGTGTCCTTATCAACAGGTTGGATGGAAAATAAACATTTCAGTGGAATCCATGAAGTTTTTAATGGTGAAGATTTAATCACAACCTTTTCCTGTGGTGTGATCCACCTAAGATTTGAGTCAGCTTCATTTTTGTTATCATGCCCTAAAACGAGCTTTCAGAATGGTTGGACGGTGTGGATTTAAGGCACATACATCACTGTGAGCTTCACAGTCAGGGTCCCACCCACCTCGGTCTCACCTAATCCGCTCCCTGTCCTGGCATGAGTGGGTGAAACTGATGGACCAGGTGGATGCACATGGATATAAAGGTGGGCCACATCATCAAAATAAATAAAAGCCGTAACTTTAATGGAGGACTCCTTTTCCACAAATCAGATGTCCCACGCGTTGGCACAAAAATAAAGGGTGCGGACGGACCTAGGGAAGGAAAATGCCAAAAAATAATTTTTGTTCATGGCTACTGATCAAATGGTATATGAAAGGACTCTTAACCTACAACCCGTTGTGAGCTAACGTACAACCTAATTCACCAACATTCGTCCCCTACAGACAATAGAAATTCCTCCATACGCCCAACCATTCTTCTACCGTGTTACACGTGTAGCACATCCGATTAGCGAGGTAAAAAAAAAAAGTAAGGTTATGATAGTCATCCATCTTGAAAAATAGGCTGATCCATTCATTAGGTGAGGCCCACCTGTGCATTGGGTCAGATTGTCGTCCATCCATTAATTTTAACGGTTTGGCCTGCATGATGAGTGGACCAACCTTATTTTTGTGCCAGGTGGTCTTTCTGTGGACGTCCACCGGTTCCCATGACACGGATGTCGTAAGCAGATGACATGTTTTTAGAAAGCCTACAGACAAGGTTGGAGCGTACGTACAGCCGGTTGCAGTGCTCAATTTTTCCCTGGTCAGTGTATCACACAACTACTAGTCGTAGAGTAGAATTCATCACCTGAAAGCTAACTTACCATGCAACATGGCCTTTCCCCCACATGGAGTAAGACATTCATTTGGCCCTTTTTTAGTAGTTTCATTGGGCCCCGCAGAAATACGAGGAAGAATGAAGCAAAGTACTCACAGTTGCATAAGCAAGTTAATACAAGATTAGAGCACTCTGAAATTTACATGAAAAACTCTTGTTGGAAAAAATCTTGGTACAAAGTGATCATTGAACTAGGAAACATTATAAGAGATGCACTTACTCGAATCAAAGTTTTTAAGAGAAAACCTTAGCTTTTCTCTCTCCAAAACTCTCTCAAACCCTTAAGCACGTCTAAGACTTACCTTAATCGTGATTATACCCACATATATAGAATGAAACTAAAATTAGAAACAACTTACACAAAATCATATAAAACTATGGAAACCGGCGTTCGATTAGTCAGTCGATCAATATCGCCCGACCATCTCTCGATCACCCGACGGCCACATGTTCGATCGCACGAACATGCCAATAAACGTCTACAGAGTTTTACACATAATTCCAAATATTGTCGATTGCTCAAGCATCCAAGTTGGGTCACCCAAACCTGTCCAAAATTTTCTAGAGATTAATCTACAATATACGGGGTATTTTCAATCGCCCGACCATAGCAATCGGTCAACCAATGATCCCCTAAATTGTCTAAATTGAAGGCTGAATTCAACAATCTCCACCAAGGCTTCAATCCTGATTCCATTCTTCATTTTCTCTATCATTCATCTTTAATATGTCTCGATCATAACTTTACAATCAACTCTTCTCGTGCACACTACGTCTTCACCCTATCTTCGCAAAATGTAGAGAAGTTGCACAGAACTTGAAGTTCTCTACAAGAACCGAGAGTGGATTAGGTGAAACTCCGGCCTCACCCAAGACGGTGCGATACCGGCCGTGGAGTTACTATGGGGCCTACCTTGACGTATGTTTTGCGTATCCACTCTGTCCGCTCGATTTTACATATCATTTTAGGGCATTATCCGAAAAATGAATCAAATCCAATTATCAGGTAGACCATACCATAAGAAACAGTGGTGATTGACCGTGCTACCATTAAAAACTTCTTAGAGAGCATCTTAATGTTTCTGTAGTGTTTATTTACCATCCAATTTGTTGATAAGGTCACATAAGCCTAGATAAAGGGAAAAAAACAAATATCATCTTATTCAAAACTTTTGTGGCCCATTAATGATCAAGTAACCACTATTTATTATGGTATGGCCCACCTAATAGTTAGATATGCTTCGTTTCTTTTAGAATATCCTAAAATGATATGAAAAAAATGGATGGACGGCGTGGATATATAATACATACGTCAAGGTGGTCTCCACGATAACCCGACGGTAGGGGCCACACCATCTTGTGTGATGTCGGGGTCTCACCTAATTCACTCTCGTAGGAACTACCTTGGTAAGCATATTCGCCGGATTCATACTCATATAAATTTTTTTTAGAGTAATAGCACCTTTCTCAAGCACCTATCGGATAAAATGGTGACACACATCAATATTTTAGTACGACAAGGATAAACAAAAAATTTCCCTAAATTGAAAGCACTTTCACTGTTACAATTAACTGGCATGGCCTTCTACTAAAGCATCAATTGATTTATCATGCCCCTCAACCAAACCACTTCCTTGAATACTTTCGTCACTGCCATATAGTCAGCTTCCGTTGTGGAAAGAACCATCACAGACTAAAGCTTGGATACCCAATTGATCGCTCTACCCACTAGCACAAACAAGTAACCGGAAGTCAATCTCCTACTATCCACACTACCCACAAAATCAGAATTCACATACCCAACCAACTTGTCCCTTGATTTCTCAAATGTTGCGATGTAATCCTGCATACCTTGAATATACCAAAGTAGCCATATCATAACCTTCCAGTGTTGCTTGCCAGGGTTAGACATGTATCTGCTAACAACACCCATTGCATGTGAAATATTTATTCTCATACAAACCATAGTATACATTAAGCTGTCTACTATGCTCAAATAAGGCATATGAGACATAACTTCCCTTTCTTCTTCTATTTCAGGACACTGCTCAGAAGAAAGCTTAAAATAAGCTGCGTGAGGAACGTCGACCGGCTTTGCCTTGTCCATCCCTTCATCAATACCTTCTCAAAGTATTCATTCTTAGATAACCAGAGTCTACTCATCTTCTTGTCTCTGTGTATATTTATGATAATAACTCTCTTTGCAACCTCCAAATCCTTCATCTCAAATGTTCTTGATAGCCGAACTTTCAGTATGTCGATCACAAACATGCTATGACTAGCGATGAGCATGTCATCAACGTACAATACCAGTACAATGAACTTTTCATCACTCAGTATATATCTTGAAATAGACACAATAATCATACTCACTCCTGGTAAACTGTTGACATCATGAAGAAATCAAATTTTTTATACCATTGCCTAGGCAACCATTTCAAATCGTACATGTAATACCTCGAAAATTTAGTACACGAATAGGTACATGAGTGTTATAGTTCACACGTTAGAATTTAAATTTTAGGCCGCGTCATTCATACGCATAGACACACGTCACACTTTTATACGTATTCTGACACTTTTAAGACTTTAAAAACTTAGTGTACTTAGTTAAGTCAATAGACGGACCGTTAGAATGATCTATCATTGCCAGGTAGGAACATCTAACCGTCCACCTCAATTTTGAACAAGCCGATCATAGTAAACTAAACCCCTTGATCTCCATAGCCGCTCATACACAAATCAATTTAACATTCTGATCCGTTTATCTTGTTTATCATACATAGTTATGCTTAACCTATTGTTAAAATTGTGAAATGATAAAAGTTCACGAGTGGACAAGTCACCAAGTCTGACCATGTATGTGCCTTACCAAAAGGTTGCCCAAAAACCATGTTACGAGTATCTATTAAAGAAACAGACCGTACAATAACTCCTATTTGGGCTTGAGATCATAACCGTTTAATTAGAAAAAAAAATTAGCCTTTCATATGACCATCCATCAAAATTGTATCCGCCAAATGGGTCATCCAAATAACAAATTGAACCGATCATTTCAAAGATCATTAGATTAGTATAAAGGCTATCGGTCAAATTTTCTATTGGACGTGTACAAATGTCATTTTGGATCATGGAGTGTGATGAACCACTAAAAGAGCATCTTGGTTATCTGTAAGAGATCAAGGCTCAAAATTAACCCGTAGAAAGAACGCGAAAAATGACAGGCCTTGGTGAAGTTTCACCTAAAACTGATGGTAAACGAGATCGTTATGGACGGTTGAAGTCAAAACTAAAGAAAAGGGCAAACTTGGCATTGTCCATGTTATGGTATGTGAAAGAAACAGGGAAACGTGGATAGGCTTTCACGTTGCACTTTTTGTGAAGAATGGCCCACCTAAGACTCAGATCTGCCTCATTTTTTGTGTCACACCCTAAAACTCCGTGGCCTACCTGATGAGCGGAGTAGATTTGTCACATACATCATGGTGGGACCCATGTGCACAGCGTGCACGTCACGCATCCGGTCAACACGCGATGACCGCGTATTGAAAGAAGCGTGGCTTCTTCTTCTTCATTCGCCCGCTGTAACAGCGAACGGACGCTGTCCGTCCGCACCATCCACACCGTCCATCAAAATGGGCCCCACTAAGAAATCCAGCTCGTTCATCAGAACTGGACCCCACCCAAACCTGGTCCGTCCGATTTCTACCACCAAACGTTGATCTTGTGACCGTTCCAAACCTCTGATTGAACCAAGAAATCAAGAAGCTAGCCATCCAAACCTCCCTGCTATTCATGGAAGTCTTAGATTCTTTTCATCAGGATCAGTGGACCCCACTTTTGCCAGTGCTTGTGACACATGCTATTTAAAAAAAAACAAGAAGAAAGCGTCTTCTTCGGACACTGCCGCTAGTAACTGCGGGCAGCGTCCGTGCGACCCGACCCAATCGGCCCACACCGTTCATTACGGTGGACCCCATTGTTTGATCCAAGCCATCCGTCAGGATCCGACGCTACCTTTCTTCTGTCCATTGAAGCCGTTTGTCAAAACACTGATCCAACAACCCCCGCCGTTCCACCGTTCCAAGTCAAGCTCATCAAAGAACGCCTTGATCCGAGTCCCTGCTGTGCATGGACGCTCCAGGATTTCCTATACAAGCATCGAGTGGATCTCACCTACTTTTCCATCGGGCGTTATGCACAAGAACTGTCTAGAAACAAGAGTCTCATTTTCCAACTTGAATTGAGTCTGAATCTTCTTGCGCAATCAACCGACCGGCTTTGAGAGGTTATAAAACCCGTCCATCTGTTTCTTCCCCTCCTTAAAAAAAACACAAGAGTTAGAGAGAGAAAGAGAGAGGGTTTGGGTAAAGAGAGAGAGAGAGAGCTAGTTTTGAGAGAGAGAGAGAGCAGTAGAGAGAGAAGAGAGAAAGAGAGAAAAAAATCATGTGATCTCTCTAACCAGTGGGGGACCCACCCACCATTGTTGTTCCTATTGTTGGGAGAATTCTCCAGCAAAGAAGAAAGAAGAAGGAAGGAGAAAGAAGGAAGAAAGAAAGAAGAAAGAAGGAGAAATTTCCAACTGAGTCGACTCACCGAGCCGACTCAGACTCGGTTTGGAGCTTAGGACCTGCCATAAGTGAGTGATTCATCTCACATAACTTCCGTTGATAATTCCTCTTGTCTTCTCTCTTGTTTACGTTTCAAATCTTGATTTTCCTCTCCAAATCCATGTAGTAAGTTTTCCCATAGTTATCTTCAATTTTAGGCATGCTTTGTTATTTGTTTTAATTCCACTCCGTTGTTATGCCTAATATAGATCCTAGGTAAGGGATCCGTCTTTCTTTACCATTCCTAAAGTTCTTCTTTCAATATTTCTTTTTTTGTTGGTTTCTTTTATCAACTTTTGTTCTCGTTGCGTAAATTGAAATTTTAGAACACACTTGACTTAGGTTACGTACTTATGATGCCAACGAGGTACAACCCTAGATAGTTGTAGTATTATCAAAATTCTACGTGATATTGTTCTTAAACTTCCTACTTGACGATAACTTAGGATTTAAATAAAGGAACACTCTAATAACGATTAATCATGTACGGTGTGATTGGATTTGAATTCGATATGCATTGCATGCTTGATTAGTGCTTCCATAACTCATGACATATACATACATCTATACACTGCGATAGAACAGGAGCATGGTTGATTTGACTCCTGGCGTGCATGGTTGATTTGCCGCCTCGCTGTACCGGTTAGGTGAGCATGGTTGATTTGCGACAGGTTCCTAATGTTCAGTGGCAGCGAGTTCTGGTCGTTTCACTTATTGAGCATGGATGATTTGCTTGGTTGGATCAGTGGTAGCATGGTTGATTTGCCCACTGGCGTGCATGGTTGATTTGCCGCCTCGCTGTACCGGTTAGGTGAGCATGGTTGATTTGCGACAGGTTCCTAATGTTCAGTGGCAGCGAGTTCCTAGACGTTTATTGCTCTCACACCTATCATAACATACATGACATCATGATCATTATGTGTCATTTATAATAAATCATAAAGTGTATCAATCATAATCTCATCCTCGTATATTTCATACAATTCTATCCGTTGATGATTCACATCCTATCTCTTATTAAGTGGAATATTACCTGTGATGTAAATGACCTCACTGGGCTTTTAGCTCACCAAAATCACTACAGTTCTTGCAGGTTCACAGAAAGAAAAAGACATAAACGGAGCAGTGAGGTTCAGTTGGGTCACATATCACACGAACGTCGGATGTAATCAATTTGTTTTAGTTTTGTAAAATTCAATGTAATAAGACATTAGTGGAAGACAAACTTTATATTTGGAATTTATTTTAGTTATGCGATGTGTGGAATGGAATTTCAAGGAATCTATGCTCGAATTTTCAATTCACACCCTAGAACTCGGGCTTTGGGTTATTGTACTTGGGTTATGAATTTCATGGCAGTGACAGTACAACAACCTCCTCAATCTACAAACCTTGTTCTCTGCCCCTTGTATTTCAAAACCTTCTGGTTGCTTCATGTAAATCCGCTCTTCCAATTCCCCATGCAGGAAAGTGGTCTGCATATCCATTTGTTCCAGCTTGAGGTCGTATTGGGTAACTAGTGCTAACATGAACCTTATAGATACTTACTTCACCGCCGATACGAAGATCTCACTGAAGTTCACACCTTCTTTATAAGCATATTCATTCGCCACCAACTTTACCTTGTACCTATCATATTTCTTTGTGAAGATCCACTTGCTTCCGATAGCTTTTCAGCCCACAGGAAGCTCTACCAACTCCCACATCTTTCTTGTACAAGGAGTTCATCTCTTTATACATCATCGTCTTTCATTTTTTAACATTTACTTCATCAAGTGCCTCCTGAAAAGTAAATGGATCTCCCTCATCTAGGGGAATGCAATATTTGAGTCATTCTTGTACCTAGCTGGTAACCTACGATCCCTTTGCTGATTCCTTCTCACAGGTGACTGCTCAACCTAATTGCGTATCTCTGTTTGCATCTTAGTATCGACTTGTGTCTTATCTCTGTTTATCTGAATGTCCATCACCTCTAATTTCTCTGATTCCTTGGGTTCATCCTTGCGAAACAAGGATCCTTCATCAAACCTGACATCCTAGCTCAATGTGATAGCCTACAAAGATACACTTTCTGACCACTTTATACTTCTTCTGAAATTTTACAACCAATAGTTGTAGAAGGAAACTGATTTATTAAGTAATAAGACGTGTTAATGGCCGCAGTCTACATCTCCTTGCCCAACCCAGCATAACTGATCATGCATGATCCCTCTCCAATACAGTCACACCATTCTGCTCTGGTGTGTGACGCATTGTATTGTGCTTCACGATCCCTTCATTTATACAAACTGATTAAATTCACATGAAGTGAATTATCCACCATTATCGGTCCTCAGCAGTTTCAGCCTTCTGTCCTGATTGTTTATTCACCATCGCCTTCCAATGCTTAAAGGTTGTGAAAACATCGAATTTATTTTTCAAAAAATAAACCCACACCTTCATGGAATAGTCATCAATAAACGAAACAAACCGTGATGACCCTCCACCAAAAACTATCGACGACGACCTCCATACATCTAAATGCACATACTCTAACACACCCTTACATACATGTTTTTTTTTTATTTAAATGACAGTCTAGATTGTTTACTATACATACAATGTTCGCATATTCTAAAATAAAAACTTTTAAATGCAGGAATCAAACAATGATCAGAAGGTGCCTTCATACCCCGCTCGCTCATATGGCCCAAGCACGCATGCTGACGAGTGCCCCCTTATGAAGTGCTCCCGATAAAGTGCTCCTGATCAACTTCTAAAGTTTACCGTTCATCTGTGCTTTCATGACAATGAGTGCCCCCTTAGAAGCTGTAAGGACACGATCGAATTGAGTGAATTTACACTCTATTGCCTCCAGTGCACTAAGAGATATCAAATTCTTCTTCAATCTAGGGACATGCTTCAATCTAGGGACATG
Source organism: Liriodendron chinense (assembly GCA_003013855.2). NCBI lineage: Eukaryota > Viridiplantae > Streptophyta > Magnoliopsida > Magnoliales > Magnoliaceae > Liriodendron > Liriodendron chinense. The sequence continues at coordinate 3,853,160 of PVNU02003892.1, read as the reverse complement.
CCTCACATCTTTCAAAATATATTCAATCCCATTAAACATTCTAATACGCATCAAGCCAATACCCACAACCTTGCAGGCATACTTATCACCTAAGAATATTGAACTACCATCATACTCTTTGTATGCAGTGAATGAACTCTGGTTAGGACACATGTGATACAATGCACCTGAATCCAAGAGTACTCATCGTTCAGATGCTTGGACTTAGATACAGTCAATACTTCGCAACCATCACTCACGTCCTTTGTAGATTCTATAGTATTAGCCCCTTAGAAGATTCATCTAACTTTTCTTTCTTCGACTTGGGATTATGATAACCTCTCTTCATGTACCCTGTCTGTCTACAACTATAACACTTTAACTTTCCTTTGCCCTTACCCTTGGATTTGGATCTCGATCGCAAAGATCCTTTATCTAGATCAGAATTTCTCCCCCTTATAACCAGTGCATTTGCAGAGGAACCCACATCATTGCTCTTCTTTCTTATCGCTTTCAACTAAAGGGTTAAGATGACAATCTTAATGTTAATGGTCGTCCTACCGATGCATAAAGAGTTATTGAACGACTCATACAATGCTGGAAGAGAGTTCAACATGATGCATGCTTGATCTTTATCCTTGATCACTTCATCCATGTCTAGTAATTTATAAATATACCTGTTAAAATTGCTAATGTGGCTCTCAATATCGTCCCCCTCAATCATCTTTAGATTGAATAACTACAGCTTTAGATACAAATGATTTTTAAGAGACTTATTGGCAAGGATGTTCTCTGACTTCGCCCATATATCAACTGTTATCTTTTCTCTAATGACGTTATAGATGACTCTATCCGTTAGGCACAATTGGATCTAAATATTGGCATTTTGATCCAACTTATTCCACTCTTCTTCTTTCATAGATTCCGGCCGCTTTTCAAGGAGTGTGTCTTCCAATCCTTGTTGAACTAGAATGCCTTTCATCTTCACATTCCATAGTTCAAAGTTACTTTTTTTGAAATATTTTTCTACTGTCAAACTTCATGCTAGATACCATTGATACCTTACTTTCAGATTCTTTCTACCTCCCAACGTTTACTCTGATACCATTTATTGGGACTCGTGGAAATACATGGAGAAGAATCAAGCAAAACACTCACAATCGTACAAGTAAATCAACACAACAAAGCACTCCAAATTTACATGAAAAAAATCCTTGCGAAAAAAAAAAACCACAGTATAAAGTGATTAATGTATCACGAAACAGAGTTATAAGAGATGAACTTACTTGGGTCAAAGTTTTCAAGAGAAAACCCTAGCTTTTCTCTCTCCAAAACCCTCTCAAACCCTTAAGTATGTCTTAGACTTATCCTAATTCTGATTACACCGGCTTATATAATATAAAATCAAAATTAGAAACAACTAATGTAAAACCGTGCAAAACTGTAGAAACTGACAGTCAATCGGTTGGTCGATCAAAATCACTCAACGACCACATGTTCGGTTGGCCAAATATGCCAAAAAAATGTCTAAAGTGTTTTACATATAATTCTGAATATTTTTTGTCACTCGAGCTTCCAAGTTCGATCACCCAAATCTGTCCAAAATCATCCAGAGATCAATCTACAATATCCGAGGTATTTTCAATCGCCCGACCATAGTAGTCGGTCAACCAATGACCCCCTAAATTGTCCAGATTGAAGGCACTATTAAACAAGTTTTACATGTGATGAAGAAAAGATATAAAAAAAAATCAACTTAATACAAAAATTATGAGGGTCACTTAGGGCCCGTTTGGATACTACCAAATAAGTTACTTTTTCTACTTACAATAGTAAATAAGTAACTTAGTTTATATAAGTAAGTCTAGTTTATGACTAGTAATAGTAACTCTTTTACTTAAAAGTACATAATTGTTTCAACTAATTTTTTTAGCTCTTTAACTTTTTTGGAGAGATGAAAGGGTAGGAAAAGCTGATAAGTATGTTGTTTACCAAACATACTTATTTTCTTAATAAGTAGAAACTAAGACAAGCTACTTATGTACTTATGGCATAAGTAATTATCTCCATAAGTAACTTATCTTAAGGTGGATGCAACTAGATAAGTAACTTTTCCTGCTGATGTCATGAGTTAAGTTATTTATTTAAGAAAAGTAAGTTTGGTTAACAATTAATCATCAGTTATTTATTTGCTAAAACTTGGTTAAGTATTTCAGTGATTTATTTTTGCTTTTTCACTCTTTTTTTCCATTTGCTGAAAAGTGAAAAGCCATCATCAACAGGAGAAAAGCATGGGATCCAAATCTACTGCACATGATGATAGTTCACCGCCACTCCAACATGATGGTGACTCTTCAACAGCACACCTGTCACAATTTGACTGGGTGGGCCTTTAATCACCACTGCTCACTGCAGTGGGGTCCACTAGAGCTTGTGGACGAAGCTGATACTTGTATTTTCCCTTCATCAAGGTCTGTGTGACCCGATCAATTGGTTAGATGGCAAATAAACAATAGGGTGGGGCCAGGAAGGTTTCAATGGTAGAAATTCATTCACCACTGTTTCATGGGGGGTGGGGCCCACTTGAACTTTGAATCTGCTTCCTTTATGTGGCTGGGCCACGACAAGGGCCGAAGGCCCAAGTGACCTTACGATCAATTAGATGGCAAATAAACATCATGGTGAGCACCAAAGGAAGATTTAAAGGTGGGTGTTCCATCTACACTATTTCTTGTGGTGGATGTTTCATCAACATTGTTTCCTGGGGTGGGCCCACAGCGGTTTTGGATCAAGCTGATGGTTGTGTTGTCCCTTCTCCCAAGTTTGTGTGACCATAACAATAGGTGAGAGGGCACACCACCATCACTCAGACCTTTTGGAGTGGATGTAAAGGGGACCAAGCATACTGGAGGGATAAATACCTGTAATGTTGGTAACCAAACATACTTATCTACTTATTGGCTGATAAGTATGTTGTTTACTAAACATATTTATCTGCTTAACCAGTAGAAACCAAGATAAGTAGCTTATCTGAAGTTACTTACAATCCAAACGGACCCTTAGTGTTTTTTGAGCAGTTTTATATTGGTCCACTAGTACGGCCTATTTGAGTATTTAATCTGTTTTATATATTGCGTATACGGTGAAAGTATGGGTCTTCACCTGATGGACGGAGTGGATTTTACATGTACAACATGGTGTACCCCAAATATCGTTGGTGTTTCACGCAGGTGTTGGCGACTATTCCAGTCGGCAAGCGAATAGTTCCAACAGAGAGATAGATAGGAATTAGGAACTCCTTGCAGGGGCAAAGTAGGAACTTTGAACGTGAATTCCCACTGACATCATCTATCTGAGTTAGCAAATCACCTTTGTAATAGTAACCCGTCACCTCTCGTGAAATGATTGGTAGACCTTCGGCCAACTTCGATTGGTAGTCTGCCCCAATCCCCCCACCTTCTACATTACTTACGTCTGCGACCAGAAGCATTGCCCGGACTCTGATTCGATAGTGACCCCTCCAGTACTAACGTCGGTGCTGGAAAAGCTGTGGGTCCCTCCATGATGGATGTGTTTTATCCACGCCGTCCATCCGTTTTGCGGGCTCATTTTTGGGCATGACAGGGAAAATGAGGCAGATCCAAATCTCATATGGGCAACACCACAGGAAACAGTGGTAATTGAATGCCCACCATTAAAAACTTCCTAAGCCCAAAGTAATGTTTATTTGCAATCGAACCTGTTCGTCAGGTCACTCAGACCTGGACGGAGGGGCAACACAAATATCAGCTTGATAGAAAACTTTTGTAGCCCCATTAAGTTTTTAATGGTGGCCAATCAGTCACCTATATTTCCTGTGGTGTGGTCCAGCTGAGATTTGGATCTGCCTCATTTTTTGGGCTCATGCCCTAAGCTGAGATGAAAAAATGGATGGATGGATGGGTCGGCATGGGAGGGATCACTACCGAATCCGTCCAGCCAGGGGTGGGTCGTACTGATTGGGCGATCCAGACCATTGGATTGTTGCTCCCGTAATGAATAGACCATGCCCATGATTCCTCTTCAGTTCGTTTTGCCTCTCCATGCACATGCTGAGAGGTTGGAAGATTTGGACCGTCCATATTCTTGTTACCACCATAAATAAGCTATTGTTGAATAACCATGCTTCATTGATGATCGGAACCTTTGATTTTGTTGTCCATTGTGTTCTTGGGAGGGTGCCACTTGTCCGCGCACGTTACATCCAACCCCTTCATTACATGGGCCCATAATGATGATATAACGTCCAGAAAACACTCTACGACCATCAATCACACTTGAAAATAATATACAACGGTCCAGAACTTCCAAATTCACGGACATGATACTCGGGTCTATCTTATTTTTTTTGCTACCCGACAAGAAAGGTTGGATGTCACATGGGAGCGAATTAGGTGTGACCGAGGTAACAGCTTAGTGGGGTGTTACCCCCACCGTGGGGCCCACCTTGATGATTTTATGTTTATCCATGCTGTCCATCCGTTTCCCCATACCATTTTAGGAAGGGATACCAAAATTTATAAAGATCCAAATCTCAAGTAGACCACACCACAGGAAACAGTGGTAATTAAGTGTCTCACCATTAAAAATTCCAAGGGCCCATTGTAACGTTTTCTTAATGTTTATTTGCAATCCAACCTGTTGATAATGTCAATAAGATCTGGCTGATGGAAAATTTTAAATATTAGATTTATGCCAAACTTTTGTGGCCCACAAAAAGTTTTTAATGGTTATTCATCACTGTTTCTATTGGTATGGTCCACCTGAGATTTGAATCTTCTTATGATTTGAGATCTCATCCTAAAATTAGATGAAAAAACAGATGGACGGCGTGGATATACATAAAATATATCAAGGTAGGCCCCACACGGTTAGGGTAACACCCACTAAGCTGTTACCAGGGTAACAGCGAATTCACTCCCATCACACACACATACACCGGTGGGCCCACGTGCAAGCCTTGCACGTGGATGGGGCATACTGGAACAGGTTGTCAAAACGATGGCAGTAATGAAATTTAACCAAGAAATCATGGGCATATTGGGAATAGGGTGTCAAAGCTTACGGCAATTATGTAATTTATATAGGAAATCAGGGGCATATTGGGAACAATAATGTGAAAATAACCGCTGCATTTGGATTCGCAACCACCGACTAGAAAAGCCGTCGGTGGTTCTCTCTCAGATCTAAGCTCACCAGATCTAGTGTTCTCATAACCTCATCTCCATCCGACGCGCTGTCGCAGTTGCACTCGATCCGACGCGCTTTGCACTTCCTCTCAGATTGCAGCTCTCCGAATCTCCGAAAAAGGTAACGTACTTCTTCTTTAATTCGAATTTCCACCTTCTTTGCTGAAATCATTTCTCAAACCAGAGCATAGCTCTTAAATCTTGTGTGGAAATTGTATATCTTGATTTTAACAGTCGAGATTGATCGAATTTGATGCTTCTTCTTTCGGCCTAGAAGTAGAGTGCTGTGGTTTCTCCTAGAATCCGGATTTGATAAGATCAGAGCTGTTAGTGTGGTTTTTAATGGTGGAGAAGTTAGTAGAAGTTGTCAGATTAGAATTCCAGATAGATGCCTTTTTGTTTAGAAGATGATACTCGACACCCACCTTCGTGCTCTGACCGTCGTTTGTTTGGTGGGCCACATCAGCAATGTGCCATGCCCCAAGACAGCTCCTCCATTGGATCATCTTGGTTGTTTGGACTGTGTAAGGGTCGCTATTCAACAACAAGAAACCAGTGATTGTAGCTATAGATTATCTTGCAAGGGACTACGGGAATGATCCATCCAATCATCATGTGTCCCACTAGATGAACGGCCTGGATCACAGAAATGTGAGCTTGTCTAGCAAACGAAAGAATGCCATCGACTTTGGTCGAGCTTGGTCTGTTTCATCTGGGTTTGTATTGTGTGAACTCCATGGATCTTTGCTTAGAGCATAACTTCGAGATTGGTTGGTTGGTTTGTTGTAAAACAGTGCTCTGCTATCCTCTGTTTTGCAATTTTTGGGAGAGAGATTGATTTGGAGATTATGATTTTGAATGTAGATTTTCCTAATCTTTAGTATGATTGCAAAATTTACATCCATAAAAGCATGAAATTCTAGAGATGTTTGTTTGTTTCAGATATGTATTTATCTAGGAAAACCAATGTTTTGAGAGATTGGGAAAACCTGTGATTGATATCTCTACTCATTTGACACGGTGAGTTGAATGTCGAGTCGTTGGATCCACCAGAAAATTTGGTTTTTGTTGAAGAGGGATCATGCATTTCACAATAGAGTCAGGTTTCCAGTTTGCACTAGTGGGGCCATGCTCAAAGATCTGGAACATTAGGTTGTTGGACCTGACTGTCTATCGATCATGCCCCCAAAAATCTCCCAGATTGGAATAGTCTGGCCACCAGCATTGGGCCTTTCGGACGAGTGCAGACCAGTGGTGTATTTCTTTTCTTTACCCAGGCGGTAAAATTAGAGGTTGGGGTTATCCAACTAAGACTGACTTTGTGTGGTTGTCCATCCTCAGGACCATGTGCCCCACTTCTACAGACTGAAAACCAACATACATTGTTCAAAGCCTTATGCTGAGGATGGTGAAAATTCCACTTTGTTAAATTTTCTTAATTTGAAAAAAAAAAAATGACTTGGGTTTTGTTTTAATGTTTTATTTTTTAACTGCTGAGGTTGTGATATTGATTATATTCGCTTCAGATTTTATAATTTCAAGGGAGTTGTCGAACGGCTGTCATGTTTCACCATTCTGCGATGAGGAATCAAAGAAGCAAAGGGATCAAAGTTAAGCGTGCGTTGCAGGTAGCAGTGCTTTTGGCTGTGTGTATTTGGTTGCTTTACCAGGTCAAGAATTCATATGACAAGAAGGATTATACCGAAGCAGAGAAAAACAAGGTTAGTCAGAATTTGGGGCGTAAAGAGAAAGTGGGATTCAACAGTGGGATCGAGATGGAGAGCGACCATGGTAACTCCGAACAAGTTGAAGGAAAGGAAGGAGGAGACGAAGATGGAGAATTAGATAAGCATGGTGAAGAGAAGATGGATGAAGATTCGCAAGACAACAATACAGATCATGCAGAGGGAGAGAGTGAAAAGGGGGAAGAAGCCCAACAAGAGGAACCGCGACGAGATGAACAAGAGAATGTTAGTGATCAAATGACAGGTGGAGATGAAACGGGTTTGAAAAAGGGTAATGAAGAGGCTCTTGACAAGGGCCATGAAGATTTGCAAGGCAATGCCAAAGGGACTGAAGAGGAAGAGATTGAAAAAGAGAGACAAAATCAACAAGAGGAAACACAAAGTAATGCAGAAGAAGTCACCAATACTCAAGGTAATGATGAAGCAACAGTCTCTGAAAAGGCCGATGAAGGAGTTACCAACGAACATGAAGAGCTGAAGGCAAATGCAGCAAATCATGAAGAGGAAGAGAGTAGAAAAGAGCAAGAAACTCAACAGGAGGAGAGTCAACACAGTGAAGAAGAGAACAGAAACGACAGTAGTGAAGGAAAAGGGGGAGAGGGAGAGACAGTTTCAGACCAGGATCCCCGAGAAGAGAGTGAAAAGGAGCAAGAAACTCAACGTGAGGAAACACATGAAGCAGGTGAAAAGGAACAAGAAACTCGACATGAGGAAACGCAGACTGATGAAGAAGTCAATGCCGACGCTCAAAGTAGTGGTGGAGATGAGGCGACAGTTCTAGATAAGGGTGTTGTGGAAGAGAAGGGGGACTCTGGTAGAAGTGTTGAAGAGACTTCGCTGTTGCAAACGAATGGAATAGACAGCCAAACAGCAAATGCAATTGGGGGCTTCCCTGAAGAAGGAAATCAGTCTGCAAGTTCCCTTTTTAATGAGACTGAAAGTGGCCATCAGGAAGCAGCAAGTTCAGACCAAGAGACTCTTTCAGATTCGGATAATAACACCCAATCTGGTGAAAATGCGGTGCCAACAACTGAGGAACTTTCCAATTCATCTCCTTCCAACCAGCAAAACGAAACAGAGATGCCAAAGAGCGAAGATAATGGAGCAACTAGTTCAGATAAGGAGACTGTTTCAGATTCGGATGGCCACACTCAAGCTGGTGAAAATGCAGAACAAAGATCCGAGGAACTCTCCAATTCATCCCTGCCTCGCAGGCAAAATGATATAGAGGTGGCAGCTGAAAGGACTGGTCCTGAAGCTGAGGCTGTTAAATCTCAAGAAGGAAATAATGCTTCTGAGGCAGTAAGCACTGAAGGTATCGGGGAAACAAGTTCCGAGTCTGGTAAGGACTCGGTGTAAAGCACTAATCAGTTGGTGCTTTACACTCTAGTCCTCTCATCTCTTCTGTTTCATCATCTTCTTGTATCTCTTCATTTATAAATTTCCTTGTATCTTCTGTTTTCTCGTTGAGAATCTTGATTAGATAAAAACTTTCAAGACGTCCCTCCAAATTCAATACAGGAACACTTGTTCTTTTTTTCCTTTTTTTCTGAATCTACTCCTGTGAAGGCATGGTAGGAACCCTCTGTTTATTCTTCCTTGCATGGCTTTTTAACCCAAAAGTACTTGAATTGAAAGGAACTGGTTTCTTTAATCCAAAAGGTCTTGAATTAAGAACAGGCATTTTGTTTCAATTCAAGGGTTCAATGGACCAGGCTTCGCATCTTCTTGGCAGCGCCTGGTCCAGTCTGATGGCACATGTTGCATATCTGGGCCTAGTGCACACAGTGAACATGTGCTGGAATAAAAATATCTGCTGATTAGACATACCATGTGGACAGTAAAGAGTCAGGGTGCGTGTGTAACCATGCCCGAATTGATCCAGCCCAGGTCCTGTTGGGTTGGTTCCAACTGGGTTATGGGTTAGACAACGCAATTGAGGTCCCAGGATTGGAATCGTTTTTTTTTTTTTTTTTTGGGGTTGGTGGGGGGAAGGGGGGGGCCTTGGGAATCGATACCAAGACCTCGAGTTGAAACGAGGTTATCTTCACTCAGTCTCCCAATTGAGGTCCCAGAATTGGAATCTGTACCATCAATAAAATAACATATAAACATTTAAATCAGGTTGGGCTTTCACAGCGACATCATGCCCCTTATCGTCCCCTACCAATGCAAACATACCAAATCTGAGTTTCAATCCTTGCTTGACACTACAATCTACAACCCCGGATAAATAACAGGAAACACCCACAAAGCACAAAAGGTATATCCATTTCTCTGCATTGGTTCAATGATCTGACCTCCTAACCATGTTAAATGGACATTTTCCCACGCAATAGACGGTGCTGATAGTCCATATGCTCACCTTATTTCCCATGCCTCCAAGAGGGAAGTGGATCAGGTCCAGCCATTTATAATCAGCATAAATTACAGTAGACACTGGATGCCTTGGCAGCTGAAACGAGGGGGGCATCACACCAAAGACCTGGCAAATCAGACCATTCCCTCAAAGGGAATCTCAGATAATACTACTGCCGACGGGTGATGGTGCATTAAAACGAGAGAATGGCAGATGGCAACAACACATAGAGCTGAGCACGAATCGAGCTGGCTCGGTTAGCTCGCTCGATTCGGCTCGTTCTAGCTCGATTCGGCTCGATTCGGATGGAGGTATCGAATAGAGCCGAGCGCCTTACCCTAGCTCGTTTCAGATTTCAAGCCGCTCGGTGTGTGTGTGTGCGTGTGTGTGTATTTTTTTAAAGTAAAAACAAACCCTTACTTCCCCTTCCCCAAACATTTCTTTCGAACGAACGGGCGCCCCTTCCCTCCCCAAAACCCTAACTTCCCCACTGCCCGACTGTTTGTCCCGCTACCGCTGCCCAGCCACCCACCTGCCACCTCTCTCTCTCTCTCTCCACTCCAATCCGTTCGGCCACCCTCGCAGCCTCGCCCGCCCGCCAGCCCCAGCTCCTCTCTCTCTCTCTCTCTCTCTCTCTCTCTCTCGGACTGGCCAGACGGCCACCCTCACCCTTCCAACTCTGCCCCGACCGGTCACTGCGACAGTCCGTCAGTCCGAGCACCCTACCCAGCTCAAATTCAGCTCGAAAGGCTCGAGCTCGAACTTGGCTCGAAGCTTGGATGAGCCAGCTCGATGGCCGAGCCAAGCCAAACACGAGCAAGGCCACTCAGTGACACTAGCTCGAACATGGCTGAGCTCGGCTCAGCAATGTATCAGTTGGACCATCTATCCACACACTCTACTGATGGCAGACTTTTGAAATTCATACGGTTCACAAACCAATCCCTAGCCATCTGATTAGTGGACCTTCCAAGGTAGAAAATAAAAAAGGCTGACAGAATGCCATTAAATCTTAATTTGTAGCAAAATTGTAGGGCAATTTAAGAACAAAAGGCCTTGAATGTACGATACAACCAGACAATGCTCATACCCAAACACCATATTTATTAATTATATACTAATATAGATATAATATATATATATATATTCCAATTTAGAGCAACTTTCCATCACATCAGTATAACATCCTAACATATGAATTAATTATGCTTTTACTGCAAAACACCACCCCCAATTGGGCCCCTCTTTAGCCCAAGAGCTGATGATGAACAGTAAAATATGTATCAAATGATTTATTTACCAGCTCCGAAGCTGAAGTCTCTTTTCCATCCAGTCGATGATGTCCCCGGCAATCTCTTCACGTTCCGGCTCAAAGAGAAGGTCGTGCAAGAAGCCTTCATACAGCTTAATGTCTTTGAATTTGGAAGCAGCCACATTGTACAAGTCCTGCGAAGCTAAAGGATCGGTAACCTTGTCGGCTGTTCCATGGAGAACGAAGAATGGGACGGTGACAGATTTCATGCTCTGCATTAGGTGAGAGGAGATGCGAAGGATCTCATGGCCCGTCCGGACCCTTATGGGACCAGTGTAGACCAAGGGGTCTGAGTACTTGGCCACAAGAGCGGCCGGGTCCCTCGACACAGGGATACCCCTTTTGTTAGCACCCTTAAATTGGAGCTTGGGAACAACAAGAGAAAATATAGGAGCCACAGCCTGTAACACATGAAAAGGAGCCCATTAACATCACTTGTTAGTTCCATATCCTATCAAAATTTCATTAGGGTCTGTTTAGGGACAGTTCAGTTTTGCTCCAAAACTCCATCTGGGAAAAATGGGGCCCTACAGACGACAACCTAGCATTCACGAGTGCCCAAACCAGATGCTCGTGCTTTCTCTTCTGCAAGAAATCCCCATGTCAAGAAACTGGGACTGGAAGGGCACTCATACTAACACTGGGAATGAATCCAGATCTTGCAGATAGTTCTTACAATAATCCACTTCATCGGTTTGGACAAGAAGGTGAGGCTTTTATTATTATTCTTTCATCAACTAAATTGAATTGAAATTGAAATTTCATAGACCAATCAGCCAATTTTTATTATTAAACACTTCTTGTCACTGTCAACTTTATCCATACAGCCTACATATAAATAAAATAATGAAAGAAGAATTACCCCTACTATCGGATGTGCGGGCTTCACACGCAATGCTGGGGAAGTCAAGACAATTCCTTCAAGCATGCTCTCAATATGAGGATGTGAGGCTGCCTGTACAATCCATCCAATCAAATGAGCAAACCACGCAACAGTTAGTCCTAAACAATCAATAAAAAATGGGAAGAAAGTAGTCCTCTCAAACATCAACTATGATGCCATCTTCCATCTTCTTACCTTCAAAACCACAGCCCCGCCTGTTGAGTGACCAAAAAGGAAGCATGGAATACCAGGATTTTCCAATCTAATTTTCTCCAAAAATGTTCCCTGTGAAATAGGAATAAAGATTGGCATCATGGATTAAGCATTCAACAAACAAGAAAATTTACAGAATAGCACTGAAGGACTTACAGTGTCTGCAACAACATGATCAAGCGAAGGCACATATCCGTGCAATCCATCGCTTCCACCATGGCCTACACAGATTACAAAAGTACAAAGAAATTTTTAGTGTGCTTACAATCATTAATAAAAGCCATGATTCAATGATCTAGACCATTGATTTGTTGGGCCACAACATGGATGGACCGCGCTCAAGAATTTTCTCTATCTACAATCATATCCACCAATCTTGGGTATTTTTCAGCTGTGCGAAAGGCTGTCACATTTTTGCAATTGTTGCCACAAATTGAATGTTGGGATTTGTCCTATTGAGGAGATTTTTGGCCACAAATTGAAATTTACCTTTTCCCTTTCTGGGGGATACCTTTTCAATGAAGTAAGACATATATAGAAATACATCCTGCCTTGTATATCCTGCCTTCTCAATAGCTTTCAGAGAGAGACCCTACTACACTTTGAAAATAAGAAAGCTATTGAGAGGGTAACATCTGTGCCAAGATTATATTACACATTAATGTGTATCTGAATATTGAAAAAACTTTTGATTTCTTTGAAATTCTTTCTCATTTCGGATTTAGTAACCGTGGGCAAGCAGCTGGTACAGCAGCCACATTTTGACTATTTTAGAATAAGAGGTGAAATAACCAGTGTACCCACCAATCCAATCCATTGCATATACTCCAAAGTTGCATGAAGTTAGTTGCCTAGCAAAATGAGCATATCTTCCACTGAAAAATGGTAATCAGAGAGTAGTCAGCAAACTGTTCAGTGGAATACCTGACTCTGGTGATTAATAACCCCAACAGCCACAACCTTGAGGCCATTGATTGATAGCTTACAAACTTTTTTTTTTTTTTTTTAAAGAAGAAAAGAAAAGAAAAAAGGAATCATCTTTATAATGTATTGCGCAGAACGTTAAAAATAAAAAAGAAAAGAAAAGAAAAATCAGTGTCACCTGTGCTCATTGAGCCCGTGTATAATAATCATTATTCCCCTGGAAAAAAAAAAAAAAAAAAAAAAAGGAATGTCTTTAAGACCAAAATTTTGAACGGAAGTAAGCCAAGCATGAAAGAATGTAAACCGTACATGCAAAAGATGCATAAAAATGAAAGCCAAGCAGCTGTCTCAGACGAGTACACCTTCACCCTTCTAACCTGGGCACCATATAGTTTTAATAGGTGATGAGAGTTTAGCCAAAAAAATAATGGAAATTGATGGCTGAAGAACAACCTTTCAACTTCGAGCAATGCTCGTTAAAAAGGAAAAGGCAGATGGAACTCAATGCATTGTTAGCTCTAGCTCCTAGAATGAGCAAAAGCAGAAACACACCTGATAGACAAGAACTTTACATACATAGAAGAGAAACTGCCTGGATCCATTAGGAAGGCTATATAGATCAACCACCTAAAGCATAGTCATGGTGTACAGGTCTTACTGAAAGGAAATGCCAAAACTAAATAACCATGCCTTGATTCTAATGGGATTAAAAGGCTAAATTCTGGTGCAAAGGTCCATTTGCAGTTCCCTTTGTTAAATCAACGTCAGCATTATTTAATCGGGTGGTTGATATTAACATCGGGAGGGTGGAAGAAGCTCTCTGCTCCAATAAGAAGATCAAGACCCCTTTAATTCAAGGGTCGGCTATGTTATTAGCATCATGGGAGAGGAAAAAACTCCAATCCAAATAGAACATATCACCCCTTTCATCGCAAGGATCGACTCTGAAATTTTCTTTCTTAAGACATTACAAAAAAAAAAAAAAAAAAAACATCCAACACTGCTGTTGGGTCTCGGATCCCATTGACATCCATAGACAATGCAAGGTTCGGATGTTTGAGACGATGCCTACTTGACATGCTTGGAATCAACCTCCAATTTTAAACCAACCAACATGGATGGTGAAAAATGCCCATCCTTCCCTGAGTGCCTATGCTTTCACTTCATTTTGAGTTCTACAAACCTATTGAAGTCCATGAAATTTTGGATAATTGAATTGCAAGGAGCTTCATCAGATTTCAATTTCCAAGTGCCAGGTGGATGTTCTTTCCCCACTAGAATAATAGCTGATCCTTCCTTTCCCAATCTTTGGCACTTCTTTGAAATCTGAAACCATGACAATTAACTTTTACGACTTTCCCCGCTTAATCCCATTGAGTGGTGAAAGCCCATAATTTTCTTTTTTAAAATTTTTTCCTTCACTATACCCACATCTCTGCATATAGGAACATTGTCCACATTAGTGATCCCTTAATGGTGAAGGTCTCACCGACTTGGCTCTACACCATTTCACACGCTTTGTTTTGAAACACTATGATATGCCAAAGGGACCTAGGACCTTGCTCCAAAAATTGACAACTCCTTGGAGCTTCAGGACCTCAGACCCTATATAGTTATTTCTATGGCTTGCTGCTGAATAGGGGTTCAACTTGGGCGGATTGGGTCTGGTTGAGGGTCAACTCGAGTCCAACCAGACCTCAAGAGGACCCAACCCACAACCCAAATTCCAACGCAAGGCACCGAACACACAACCCCAATTCCGACGCAAGGCGCCTAACCCAAACCCAACCCTAAGTCCTCTATACTCAATCCAACCCGACCCAAATGTGTGCGACTATTCCCAACCCGACCTAACCCGACATGCATTTGCTCAATGCAAGTCCAACCCAGATTCAAATAGGGTTGGTATTTTTCAACCTGAACCCAAGGACCTCGACAACCTGACCAAAACTCGGTTTGGGTCAGTCAGGTCAGTTTGGTGTTTTTCAACCGAACCCAAGTTGCAGCCCTACTACTGATACCACCTCCAAGTTCAAAACCAACTTCAACCTACTCCCACTTTCAGAAGCCAACGATATAACACACAATTCAAGGTTTGCGAGTACCATCCTAGTATGACTACCACTTGGATGATGACGCTGACAACACTTATGATGATAGTGATGACGGAAACCAATCCAACCTTACCTACAAATCAGCAACCATTCTATCAAAAAAGAAGTTAAACAACAGGCAGGTCCAACCACCCACACACCCTGGCCCAAAAATCAAGTCAATCCACTCACGTTTTTTTTTTTTTTTTTGGAGTACAGAGCCCACTCCAGCTCACTATCACTCTTAGAAGCTAAGTATATAACACCTGATTCAAGGTGTCCGAAGACAAGAGTCCTTGTATGACTACTTCTTGGATGATGATGATGCTGATGTCGTTTACGGTGATGGAAAGTGGAAACCAACCCGACTTTACCTACAAAGCAGCAACCATTCTACCAAGAAAGCAACCTTAATACAGAGCAGCAATCATTCTCCCTAGAATGCAGCCTTTATACAAAGCAGCAATCATTCTACCTAGATCGCAACCTTACCTACAAAGCAGCAACCATTCTACCAAGAAAGCAACCTTCATACAAAGCAGCAATCATTCTACCTAGAACGCAACCTTACCTACAGAGCAGCAACCATTCTGCCAAGAAAGAAGTCAATACGCAGGTCCAACCATGTCCACACCCTGACCCAAAAATCAAGCCAATCCACTCGTTTCGTGGGCCAAATTGTTTAAAAAGACATGAACAGTTAATAACAATCAATTCATCATCATAGAAGACTGACCCACCAGATGATACCACCTCCAAGTTCAGAACCTACTCCAGCTTACTATACCACCTCCCACTTCTATTGCTCCAGAAGCATGTGGGCCAATTAAAAACAATTCAACATTCAGTTGATGTACAGCAGGAGTTCACCTCCCAAAATCAAAATTCAAGCATTTCTTCCACACCATCCATTTTGCAAGACTTTAACATAAAGTTCTTGTTATTACCCAATCAGGGGAATTGCGGTGTCATATGGTATCCGCGTGGATCCCACCTATCCAAAGGTCATGGTGCTCACAGGCTGCCACATTCATTTTTATTTAACCTTATTATGTATTAGAAATTTGGTTTTTTTTTTTTTTTGTAGGGATTAAAAATATAAGCAACTATTTATATAAACTATGATTTCTAATATAAAATTGATATTAACTAAAATGAGATGAACTCATTTCCAAGTGGCAACCAAACAGGCCCTATGATGATTCCTGTGTTTCTGACTTCCAATGGGTACTCCAACTACAAGACAACCACCACCAAATGCTGAGTTGTCATTGGCAGGTGCCACGTGCTTCCCCAAATGGAAGAAGACCAGAAGGCAGGGTCATCTCATCCCAACCGCTAATTTTCTAAATCAAAACCCTAATTTACCAAACACCACACAATCCATACCACAAAAAAATAAAAATAACTCGAGTGGAGAATGGATTCAAGACCTTACTTCATCTCGCCGGAGCACGGGATCCATGACCGTGAGAAAAGCGCGTTCCTCCTCGATCCAAAGAACAACGAAGTACTCCACATGCAGGGACTCCCGTCGTCCGTCTCCGGGACCATCTCCAGGCCCTCTGCCAGGGCCCGCCGCCTCGACACGTCGTCTTCCTCCGCCTTCCTGAAAACCGACCGTCGCTTCAAGGCGGTGGCTTTCGAGGGAGACTGCGCCGAATGGCGGTTCCGCGGCAAGAGGAGGAGGAACCACAGGAAGAAGGAGTGGATGAAGAGGACGATACGGCGTAGAGAACGCCGGGAAAACACGGAATGCCGTAGATCTCGGAACACAGGAATTATACGGCCGCTCGCTCCTGAGGTGAGCTCTTCAACGGGAACGGATTCCATGGCCATGGACGGAATAAGGGAAGGCGACCGAGGAAAATGAGAATAGACGGGACGAAAAAAGGCGCTTCCGCTGGAAGGCTTTTTATAGATGGTGGAGATTTAACCAGATGTGATTATCCTGGCGTTAGAAATTAACTACGGTTTAGATACAAGTCAAGGTCCATGATGGGTAAAAAGGCTCGGCTCAGCTCGGCTCGGCTTGAATAGGTTCGGGTTGACCCCAACCCGACTTATCAACTGGAGTTCGCAGCATGCATTTCGCATTATATGTTGAATCGATATCGCAAGTTCGGCTGCTCCCACCCCGACACAGGTGGGTCTTACCACTAGAAGTAGGAAGGGAAATGCCTACCATTGTAACCACTATGGGTCCATGCCATCGAAACCATTTATAAGGTAATTACCACGTTGATTAACCGAGAACACTAAAATACCAAGGTTGGTTCTTTTCAATGAAAATGTGTAATGATTACTTATCCCATAATTGCTTCGTGATATCATTTATATTTGATTGAAGTGCCATTATTTATTTTACCATATAGGGTATCAGGGTAAAAATGAGCCTATGTGGGTATGGTATTCGCACAGAAGAAAAAAATACATACAATTTTGGAGACATCATTAGTTGAAAGAGGCTTAAAATTTATGACCAATTAAAAATCGTAGAATCACTTGAGGTTCAGATAAAGTTCAAAAAAATCGTGAAATTCTCCAACATTAATTGACTCTTGTAGTTGGTTTGCAACTAAAGAATCTAAGTGAAGCTATAGGTGATGAAAAATGAATTGGTTATACACCCTATTTTACATGTATACTAACCATAAAGTAATGGTAAGAAAGTAATCATAAGAAAAAGAAAGAAAGTGAAAAGTAGAAGTAGGATCTATGAATCTGTGTGCAATGCAGATGTAAACTTATATAGATGTGAGCGAGAGAATAAGGGAAACCAATCACTCTTATTTGAAAAGAGATGACCTTCTTGCTAAGCCTCATGACCACACTTCTCACCCAGAAGACCTACCACTCTCAGTTCTCTCTCCTATACTTGCACTAGTCTCTCTTTGGCATGAGAGATATCTCTTAAACTTGTGAAATGAAAGGAGTGAGCAACATTTTTATAGGCTAGACCAATGGGAATTGGATCCCCACCAGTGATGACGTGACCAAAATTACATTTTTAATGTCCTTTGCATGATAAGCAGGGGCAGAACTAGGATTTTCTTCCAGAGGGAGTAAGGCACAAGCATGAGGCAACGGTGGGCACCATTGTCCCCACTATTTTTGTGATGGGTCCATTTGAGCTTTGAATCTACCCCCATTCTTTTTACCAAGCCATAAAATGATCTCTTTAAATGGTTGGACGGTGTGGATACAACACATACATCATGGTGGGGCCCATAGAACTTGGTGACGTGACTCACGTCACTTCTTGGCGATACGCCACTGTACCGTCAAAGGTGGATGCCAATTTCTTTAGCAGGAAGTTCCTGTTCTGGGAACTTGGGTGGGGCCCACTGATGTTTGTGAGAAATCCACCTTGTCCATCCATTTTGTGAGATCATTTTAGGACATTCCACCCAAAATGAGCCGGATCCAAGACTCAAGTGGGCCGAAAACATGAGGATTGAACTACCACAGTTTTCAATTCATCCAAGTAGGAATGACGTTATGAACGATATGGATGGCATATAACCATCACTGTTGACCCTAGGGAGGTTTCAACGGTAGGAGTTTCCCTTCCAACCTTTTTCTTTAGTGCAGCCCACTTGAGTTTGGGATCCATCTCATTTTCAATCTTATGTCTTAAAATGAGCTCAAAAAATGGATGGACAGGGTGGACTTCTCACAAATATCACAGTGAAACCCACCTAGGTTCCCAACGCACGAACTTCTTACTAGAGGAAATTCGCATCCGCCAAAGCCCTACTGACCTGAACCTAGCTTGAGACGGATGGTCTGGTCGGGGCTCTATGGGCCACGGTAATCTATACATTTTATCCAAGCCGTCCATCTGAGCCCAAAAAGGAGGCAGATCAAAAGCTCAACTGGACCACACTACATAAACCAATGGATTGAACTCTTACAATTGAAAACTCAAGGGGGGGGGGGGGGGGGGGAGCAATAAGTGGACTTTTGGTGTTGGTATGAAGCGATTCTCGCCGATACTTTTTCAAAGTATTTATGCTACCTTAGCTACCATGGGATAAACCTAACAAATTTGGATGGTGCCACATCGCCGATAGGAATCTAATTCTTACAAGTGTTGCTTGGTTCATCTGAACCATTAACTAGTTTTGGGAGGTCCAAGGGATCTCCTCCTCCGTTTATTCTATTTACATTTGCGATCCTTCTCTATACTAATTGGTGCCAATTCTGAAATTTTACTACAGTTTTCCAAAGTATTCTCTGAGATCTTGCGTAGAGTATCTACAGGCAATCTTATGATTACAAATTACCTTTACCTGTTTAATTTGTATTTGACTCTCATCTTTTGTGCGTTAATTATCTTTTGGGATTTTGATCAGAATGGCTCCATGGTATGTCCAAACGCCCCAAAATGAAAACCTTTTTAAAATATACTTTGCATGACCTTGAATACCTTTTCAAAAATTTAAAGGGATGAAACTACCTGTGTGCATGGAGCGCCATGCCAGTCAGGCAATTGAAGCGACAAGTTGGGGGGGGGGGGGGAGGGGGGGGGGGGGGAATTTCTTTGCTCAAGTTCCTGTGTTGGCAACTTAGGTGAGGTCCACCCTGATATTTGTGAGAAATCAACCCCATCCATTTGTTTTCTGAGCCTATTTTAGGACATGTGACCAAAAATTATCTAGATCTAAGACTCAAGTGGGCCATATGAGAGGAAAAATTGGAGAAATAAATGCTTATTACTGAAATTGAGGAAAAGTGGGCCCACTTGAGTCTTGGATTTGTCTCATTTTTCTTTCTCATATCCTAAAACAAGCTTGCAAAATGGATAAACGCAATGGATCTCTCACAAACATCACGGTGGGACCCACCTAGGTAGCCAGCGGGGCGCGGGTAATATGTAATCCGCTTCCATCAGTAGGAGGGAAGGGGAGCAGATTAGGTGAGACCCAGCCTCACCCAAGATGGTGTGACACTTACCAAGGAGCCCACCTTGGTGTATGTATTCTGTATCCACACCATCCATCTGTTTTTCCATATCATTTTAGGGCAATATTTCAAAAATGAATCAAATTCAATAGTCAGGTGGACCATAACATAGGCAACAATGGTTATGGAACGTCCTACCATTAAAAACTTCATAGGAGGCACCTTAATGTTTCCATAGTGTTTATTTGTCATCCAATCTATTGATAAGGTCACATAAGTCGGGATGAAGGGAAAAAATAAATCTAAGCTTGATCCAAAACTTCTGTGGCCATTAATGGTCAATCACACTATTTCCTATGGTATGGTCCACCTGATAATTGGATCTGCTTCATTTTTTGGATAATGCCTTAAAATGGTATGAAATTAGATGGATGGCATGGATATAGAATACATACATCAAGGTGGGCCCCACGGTAAGGGTCGCACAATCTTAGGTGAGGCTGGGGTTTCACCTAATCCGCTCCCCTTCCCTCTGGCATACATGATTGTCTAGGGAAAGCTTTCGTAGGAACTTTGTTAGGAACCTAAGTGGGGCCCATCGTAATGTTTGTGAGAAATCCACTTCGTTCATCCATTTTGCAAGCTCATTTAAGGACATGAGATTAAAAAATGAGACGGATTTAGGACTCGCAAAACCTGACAAACGATAATGGTGACCATTTACTGTCAACTATTTCCTTGTGGTGTGGTTCATATGATTGATAGATGTGGCTCAATATTTGGATCATGACCTGCTATGAAATTCCAACGAGATGGATAGAGTGGATTCGGCACATACCCTATGGTGAGCCCCATAGATGGTGTCTAAAGCCCCGCAACCCTTAACACATGACAACCTCGACTCTTAACATATGACAACCTCGACCCCGACAACATAGAACCTTAACATACGACAACATCAACCCTACCCCTTAACACTATAAGGACACCATCTGTGGAGCCTACCGCAAGTATGTGTTACGGGTCAGGTTGTCATGTGTTAAGGGTCGAGGTTGTCATGTGTTAAGGGTTTGTGTCATTGTTGTCATGTGTTATGGGTCCACGTAGTCATATGTTAAGGGTTGTGGGGCCCACCATGGGATGTGTCGAATCTACTTCGTACATTGGATTCAGAATTTAATTTAATGTCATGAGCCAAAAAATGAGTTACATCAAAAAATTATGTGACTCCTATGAAGTTTTCAATGGTAGGTTTTTAATCTCACTGCTTTCTATGATGTGGTCCACTTGAGCCTTTAATATACCTCATTTTTTGCTCATGCCCTAAAATGATCTTTCAGAATGGATGTACGGAGAGTGGATTAAGTGAGACCCTGCCCTCACCCAAGACGGTGCGACCCTTACCTAGGAGTTGCTGTGGGGCCCACCTTGACGTATGTTTTATGTATCTACGCTATCCATATGTTTTTCCATATCATTTTAGGGCATTATTAAAAAATGAAGCAAATCCAATTATCAGGCGGACCATACCATAAGAAACAGTGGTGATTGACTGTCCTACCATTAAAAACTTCTTAGAGCGCATCACAATGTTTCTGTAGTGTTTATTTTCCATCCAATTTGTTGATAAGGTCACATAAGCATGGATGAAGGGAATAAACAAATATCATCTTGATCCAAAACTTTTGTGGCCCCATTAATGCTCAATCACCACTGTTTATTATGGTATGGCCCCCCTAATAATTGGATATGTTTCATTTTTTATATAATGCCCTCTAATGATATGAAAAATCAGATGGACGACATGGATACATAATACATACGTCAAGGTGGGCCCTACAGTAACCCCATGGTAAGGGTCGCACCCTCTTGGGTGAGCCCGGGGTCTCATCTAATATGCTCTCAACGTGGATAATTAGTGGACAGGTCTACTGGAGTGGTACCCAAATCGTATCATGTCCCATCACATGCATGGATGCGGATTTCCAGAGAACGCCTTTGGCAGGAAGTTCCTATCGGAAGTCATGTTGGGCTCACCTGATGCTTGTGAGAAATCCACTCCGTCCATCCGTTTTGTCAGATCACACTAAGACACTAGGCATAAAATCATAATCATGCAGATTCGAAACTCAAGTGGGCCATACGATGGACAATGTGGATGTTTCCTGTCGCCCAACTGGACAAGGTGGATTTCACACAAACATCATGGTAGGCCCCAGCTAGCTTCGGGTTCAGGAACTTCCAGTCATCTGGCAGTCTTTGGGTCAGCCTGGGATTGAAAACCACCAACCCGATTTGAGAGCGGGTTAGGTTCGGGCCCAACCCGCCCTAGTTGGAGCCTAGGGAGAGGGCCAGTTTAATACGTGGCCCATGTTTTTGGATAGTTTGCTCGGTCTGTTCTGACAAGTGGGGTCCATTGGGTTCGTTATCCAGGCCATTGGTATTTTTCGTCCCACTTTGGATGGACCATGAATAAGATATTATTATGATTGGATGATATTAACATTAAACAGACCATTGGTTTGGATTATGGATCCATGCTTGTCATGTGCAAGCCAATGGTCTGGATTAGTTCTTAAGTACTCAATTTTGATGTATCTCGTATGCATGTACGGGTATGGACCATTTGTTCGTTGGATCATATTGCTAATGTACTCTCAAAATCACACCAATCAAGTAATCCCAACCGTTGAAGGACTATCCAACATTTTCAAGGAAAAGCTTTGTTTACAGCTCTTCCCAAAGGGCCACTGCAGTTTGTTCACAGAATCCAACCCATCCAGAAAAATAGTTTCCCAGAAGAAGGCCCATCTAACCATCGCGTGGACCAGCAAGTGAGTTTGGAAGTTTTTGAGTGGATGTCCATTATTTTCTATGATGTGGCCCACTGAATGATTTTATCAACCTGATTTCTTGGGCATCCCATTATTATGGCAGGACTACTTGATGCTGCAGGTTAGATGGCATACACACATAAGGTAGGACCCACACGGACAGTGGAATAACATTTACATTTTAGCCCAAAACTTCCACGTTGTTAACTAACCTTTACATGTGGACGAATAAGACTTCAAGAGAAAGCTTTTTCTATCATTTTGTGGAGCGGATGCCACTTCAAAAAGTCCAATTTGTGGTTCAAATTATTTTGAAAGGCATCTTCCCGCTGATATTATCCTTTTTTAATATGGTACATACATTGTGGGGCCCAATAGATACGGCCCAAAATTCCTACATGTGTGCAATGTTGGGAGAAAATACATGACGATTGAGGCAAATCCTCTGTTTGGTACACAGGATTAAATGGCATGGAATTTCATTAGATGGAATTAACACCATTATTCCACAATGATTGCACGTCCGGACATACCATGGTAATTTGACGTTCCATCCCAATTTTGGGATCAAATTCTTCCAATATGCTAGTCACATGTATACATATGTAACTTGAATGTCATGTGTAAAGGGTGCATACAAAAAGACAAAGTGGATAAAACACATGCATCAACATAGGGCCTACATATGTAGTGGATTTCAAAATCCAACATAAATCCTATGGTATTTGCTATTGGCACGAGATTGATCCAATCCTTCTCATAGTTTATAAATGCCAAATGAAATTTACACGGAGCCAAATACAATTCCATTCCACTTAGTACCATGCACCAATCGGGCCCAATTTCAGTGAGAAGAACCACTGCCTGGTTCCAAATCCTTACGCCATTGTTGGATGGAAATTTCCAAATATTAAATGAGGTCTCAAGTCCAACTGGTTGGACTATAAGCTGCGGTCCAACCAGCCGATTACTTCCAACCTTTCAAGGATGTACTAAAGTCAATTGGTCTAATGGGTTGGCCTCATCAAGAAGATCAACATTTGGGAAAATTAGCAATATACCCACTTATTGAGTGGACAATTCTTGTGTTTTTCTATTTATCAATGGGTGGAATTTTAATTTTTTTTTTTTGGGTGTGGTGTGGCCTACTTGATAAATAGATGTAGACACCCCCATCTAAGGCTGACAAGCTCATCAAAATCTAATTAACTCAGTCAACCTAACTAAACCCCAATCAACTCAAACATAATCAATCCAACTCAAACCTAGTCAACCTAAGCAACTTAATCAGTTTGGTAAAAAAAAAAATAGGCCCATACCCTAGGCTCATAAATACCTAGAACTGTAGAGACACCACCACCCCATGGGACCTAAGGCCAGCATGCCATCATGGGAACCTACTTGCGAAAGCAAGAAGGCTCCCATACTCTCGGTGGCACCTAGGGTGCCACCCGCCACATGACAGCTCTCCTACTTTGGTAGGAGAGGGTGTGCAGAGTGTGGGGTTTGTCTAATAACAAGCGTGTGGGAGGGGGGAAAAGACCGCGCAGTCCAGCCCTTTGGCTCAAATTATACCCTTACCTATCAATCTAACCGATGAAATTTCGTTATGCGATGATCTCAAATACATGCCCTTGCAACCTTTTTACCCCTATACTTCTAAGCAATTACCAGAAAATCGATCTCAAGGGCTATAAATAGCCATCTCCTCTTCATTTTTAAATCATCCTAGAAGCCTCCAAGCATCCAAGAGTCCTTTAAGCCTTCCATATTCCCAAGCCATCGCATTCCTCCACCAAAGAAAAGTGAGAGTAAAAGGAGAAGAGTCTAGCCCAGGTTAGCCTAGTCTAGTCTAGCTTTTAGCCACATGAGCAACCAAAACCCCATATCTAAGTAACTCAATCCAACCCTTGTGACAAAACCATCAATCCTTCCACCCTAGTTTGATCAATCTCATCTAAACTTGCATTAGCATGCACAACATCTTCTCCCTTTTTAACCTCCTACTCACATCGTGCAACAGCATCACATTGCATACATTACATGTAAGCACCCAGTCAATTCGAATGTATGCTATGTGGATTATCGAAATATCGGATCCTACCAATAAAAAACTCAAATTGACTGGTTATTCGACCGATTCGTCAAGTGCGTAAGTCAATGTATATTTATTTGACTCGGGCCATTGTTTGCCATCGGTATCATATTATAACCACATTACATACACCAAGAGTTAATCCCAATTCCTAATAATTTGTTTAGTCCTATGAATTAGAAATTGCACAGTTGTACAAGCATAGTGAGTGACTAAAACTTTCCTATCTCTGCAATTGTGGTCCCTTACCTCGAATATTTAGTTAGAGATTAAGGAGTCATCTTAGGACAGAGAACCCTTCGGATTCTCTCCTAGCCAACTAGTAGAAGTTGAGTAATTGGCTAGTGGCGACTCCAGTCAAATATCATACTCCCATGCCTCAAATAGATCTACACGCTTCTAAAAAGGCACACCTGAGCATGATCTACCTGCAATCCAGCATCCACAATAGATAAGGTTGATTTAGGCAACCCTTATGGTGGGGCCAACCTATTGGAAGGGTTGAATGTCAAATTCATTTGATAGGTTGGAAGTTATCATCTGAATGGACTAAAACTTGTGGTCCAACTAGTTGAATACAGACCTCCTCGTATTAAATAGCCTAAGTCGCTCAGCTTCATGAGTTAAACGCCAGACTTAATGCTCCTTGTTTACTGGAAGAGGTGGGTTCCTCGACTAAGATGGTGGATGAAGTTGTTCTTAGCATAATCTAATAATTAGTAGTGTAAGTAGGTTAGCTTGTTATACTATTCGTCATGCTAGCTTGATAGTATCCTAGTCGGCATGGCTTTTAATTGTTAAAATTGGGTGCCTTTAATCTATGCTGAAATTGGGTCCGTCGATAGGATTGATAGACCGCTCGATACTATCGAGAAAATCTCTGAAATCCTGATTTACTCATTGCACGATTTTTTAGTCATCTTCAATACTATCGAATGAGGCTTCGATCCTACTGACAATCATCGATGACTGTTGATCCTATCGAAGGCCCTATTGACAGAATTGCGCAATTTTGCGTAAGTGCAGGTTTTGTTTCTAATTCTATAACAATGTTATATAAATCGTGTTTATGCAGGATTATGGTTAAGGTGAGAGAGCTTAAATGTGTTCTAAGAGGGTTTTAAAGAGGAGCTAGGGTTTTCTACTCCAGGGTTCAAATCTGTAAGCTGCTTTCATCTCTTGTAACTTTATTTTTATAGTGAATTTTTGTCGCTTTGTGCCATGGTTTTTTCTTGTAAGGGTTTTTCCATGTAAATCATTGTGTTCTCTATGATTGTTTGTTTCTATATTACTTTATTTGATTCGTATCTAAAGTTCGCCCATCGTTGTGACCCATGCTTTCGTGCCCAACATTAATGACTCTGAGTTGACTTTACTCATCTAGTCTTGAGTTGAGTTGCGACTCACCCAAGCAGTGAGTGATTGTATGGGTGCAAATTAAATAGGGTGACTTATGACACTAAACAAAATCAGGCTCAATGGAGTCCCAATTGACTCGGGTAAGTTGCATCTGGGCAAGTCGCATCTCACTTAGATGATTTGACAATCCATGATAGTTTGGATTTTAATTTTGTTACAAACCCTAGTGGTTTAAGGACCTAGCTTGATGCATTTCACAGATTTTAGGGCTTATATCGATTGGTTTAGATATTGGATATCAGAGCTAAGTAAATACCTACTAAGGCTACTTAGGATAAGCTTAAGCCAGGCAAACTTAATACTTTGAATAGGCTCAGTTTTAATAGTTCAAAATTCAAGCCTTAACCTATCTCATGGTAAAGCCGAGCCTTAACCTATCTCATGCTTTCCCATTGTCAAGCCAAGTACTTAACCAACACACCAAAAGCCTGGAGCTCCACAAGTACCTAATTAATATATCCTAGGGCTAGGTAAGTACCCAACCTATTATGGGTAATTCCAAGCTGGTCCTATAGGCCATGGGGGAAGGCCCACAGGCCCTAGCAGTCCATTTATAAGTCCTCGGCCCTTTCCCCAGCCGAGCTGATGAGACACGATTCCAGTACGAGGACGATAATCAAGCCATCTATGACAGACACAGTCTACTAAAGCAGATGCTAGAGCAGGAAGCACGCGATGAGTCCGGGACATTCCCGATTAGTTTAGAACAAATAAGTTCTTGGCCTTGTCCAAGCTGGAAATTTCTTCTACCGTTGTGGAATGTAACTCTTCCTTAATTATGACTCCCTTAACATATCCTAAATGGACTCTGATGCTTAATGATCAATCGAACCTTATAAATAGGGATCCACCCTACAGAAGAAGGTGCGCAATCTCTTCCCTAGAGAATCCTATGCCCTCTTTTCCCTTTCACCACCTGACTTAGGCATCGGAGAGTCCCTAGATATATATCGGCAACTCCCTTTTGCCTACTCTTTTCACCTTGCACAGGTCTGATGACTTCAAGGGTGTCTCAAGTGTCTTCCATCCAGGGAGGACGAGAAAAGTGAAGAACTATAAGGCTAGTCTCAACTGACCTCACCAGTTGTATAGATTTGTGCGATAACACAACCAATGTGCCAAAAGTTCTATGGCTAAATGAACGTGCAAATGACCCTAATCAAGGGTAACTTGATCCCATCTTATTTAAGAATTCAGTTAAAATTTTATATCTAAATCCAACCCATTAAAAAATAACCAATCCATTTATTTAAGAGGTTTAGTTTGAGTCAAGCTTACCACTTATAATTGAGTTTCGACATAAATAATGTTCCAAACAATCTTTTTAGTGTAACTATCAATTTTCATGGTAAAGAATAAAATGCCTAATATTCCAAAACCAATGGGTAAAATTAAATGGTCAGGATAATCAAGTTATTGTAATATTTGGTGTATTCTTTATTAGCAATGGGGCCTATGATTTGCAGGGTCCATTTTTGTCATGAGTATGGACAAGTATCTGCCTTAAAAAAAAAAGTAGGTGAGCCATTACTGCAGTCTAGCTCAAAAGAAAAAAACCCTCACATGCTTAATTAGGTAACAATGGGAAACTCGGATGGTTATGGTAGTCAAATTAGTGCTGCCTTTGGTATATTTTCCACTTCCCCATGGAGCTTACAACTTTCATTGTCGTTTTTGTCATGAATCATGGAGAGGCAACCATGTTTTAGATAATGTAGGTGAACCATTATAGTCTAACTCAAAAGAAGAAAAAATCCATGTTTAATCAACTACTTTCTCTTAATTTAGGTATAGATCTTATCTATTTTATCATCGCTTAAATTGGACCATTTAAAAAGGGTTAAGGTCAGGTAGGACTGGGTTGATTTTGGGAGGGACTCAAGCCTTACCCGTTTAGTAATTATGATCGAACTTTTGTACATAGACGTGTCCCATTGGTATAAATTTTGGACAATCCCACTAATTGTAAGAATCGATCGAACCCCTAGCACCCCAAATGGCTAACACAGCGAATCGAGCTAAGCCCTTAAACTACAGGGAATTGTAACAAATTCGGAGTACTAGTTGATTTGAATTTGTATTGTCTTATTTGTTAAACATCTCTATTTCGAAACTTCTTTTAAGTGGATCTCATAATATACTCTGTTGTTTAAATAGGCATGCAGACAACTTGGCTTGAACAAGCACATTTAATTACCATTATATTTCAAAATTTAATTATTATATTTGTATTACGTAACAAAATAAAATAAGAGAGGGCAAAAAAGGATGTGAGTAGAGGTTGCAAGAAAAGGCTCGAGCCTTTGATAGAGTGGAACACAGGAACTAGTGTTATGAAGAGGCCCCCAAACCTTAGAAGATGTTTTTTTTTTTTTTTTTCCTTTGCAATGCACCCACATGGTTAGTTACACAATGTACCCACCTAGTAATGGGGTTAGTGTGTCTCCTTCGCACTCAAACTTGAGATCTGCTGTTGAAATGGCCTAGGCGTCTTATGTGCTTTCCAGCTGGGCTAGCAGGCAAGACACAACTTAGATAACGTAGATGACATATTACAGAAATAGGCTTTCTGGTTTTTTTTTTTCCTTCGCTGCTGCTGCTGCTGCTGCAGCAATTTAGTTTTACTAAAAGACATAAAAATACACTTAAAAACACATGGTCCGGCAGTTAATAAATAAACCATATTAAATAGGAAACTAATCGGTCCCAGAACCAGGACAATATCCATTCATAGAGGGGCTCCTGTGGGGCCCACCATGACGTATCTATTTATTGGCCCTGTCCATCCATTTTCTCAAATAATTTAAAGGCATGAGCCCAACGCTCAAGTGGACCACACCAGATATTACTGTTGCATTTAATGCAACCCCAACTCACTATATGGTGTGGTGAACTTGATTGTTGGATCTGTCTCATTTTTGGTATCGTAAGTTAAAATGATCTTAGAAAATAGATGAACAGCGAGGATAAACAAATACGTCATTGTGGGCCCGATACGAGCCTCTATATGGACGGATTATTGTCTTGGGTAACCACGCTCACTATTCGGTGTGGTACATTTGAGCGTTGAATCTGCCTCATAGCTTTAAGTGACATGAGTAAATGAATGGATGGCGTGGATAAATAGACAAGTTATGGCCCCTATATTATCGTACAGGCGAGGTTGGACGCAATCCACTTCCCTATCAGGCGCACCCAACTTAAAATCCTGACCCAATTATTAAATGGGCAGGTCAAGGTCATCAGCACCTCTGCCATGGGAACTGTCCGATCAATGAATGATGGCCCCACATCCAGGGCTGCTGATACACCGGGATTTTTCATGGGCGATGTCAGTACGCATCTGGCGATATGTACTGGTTCGGACGATCCTTGCCGCCCCGCAATTTACTCGCCACATGTAGGATGGGACCCAGCCGTAGGCTGCCATTGTGTATTTATTTGGTGAGCGAATTAGGTGTTACCCCATGAACAGCTTAGTGGGTGTTACCCCTGCCGTGTGGCCCACATGGATAGTATTTTATATATCCATGCTGTCCATCCATTTCTCCAGCCCGTTTTAGGATGGTTTTCAAAAATTATACAAATTCAAATCTCAATTGGACTATACCATGGGAAACAGTGCTGATTGAGTGCCACCATTAAAAATTCCAAAGAGCCCATCGTAAGATTTTGGTAATGTTTATTTTCCATCCAAGCTCTTGATAATGTCAAGAAGGTCGGTATGATGGGAAAATTTAAATATCAGCTTGATCTAAAACTTTTGTGGCCCGCAAAATGCTTTTAATGATTATTCATCACTCTTTCTATTGATATGGTCCACTTGAGATTTGGATCTTCTTATAATTTTTGATCTCATCCTAAAATTAGGCTTAACAACATGTGGACGGCATGGATATATAAAAAATACATCAAAGTAGGCCCCACACGGTAGGGGTAACACCCACTAAGGTGTTACCAGGGCAACATCTAACTCGCTTCCATTTATCTGAGATGGGAACATGCAATACTAACTATGGTGGGCCCCACCGGTAGAATTTGCTCGGCATGCAGGAAACGCATTTTGTTGTCTGAGTACGTCACATTTCCTCGGTAAAGAAAAGGTGTTTGCTACTTCCACGGGAGCCCTGCACATCCACAAGCAGGCACACGCGCCAAATCATGACACGTGTCTGGGATCCGAGCTTTCAGTCATGTTGGCTGTAGTGTTTAGATTGCCTAAGTTATAAATCAGGCCATTTCATATCTTAGGTGGGCCACAGCATACCGAAACAACTGGATCTCCGGAAAAAAAAATTTAACCGTCAGTTTGTGGGACACGTGTGGAGTAAAACCTTATGATTTTTCAGGCAAAAGATCAAACATGACTTCGATCGGATGGAAAACTCAGATCTTTCAGATGTGCTTTTCTTAGCACGTGTGGCTGCATGTGGATGAGCAGGGCTCCACGTGTGTAACTAACACACCTCAAAAGAAAAAAAAAAAAAGTACTTAATCTCGAAAGCAGAAAGGAAGCGGATTGCCAGGGATTCCCCTTCGGTTTTAAAATGGAAAATGAACTCAAGTAAGTGCCTTTTACTGTATTCAATCCCACATGTGCTGCTTATGCCACGCGCATGTGACATCTAAACGCATCATCACGAGGGACCACCGTGTAGATCGGCTGAGCAAAAATCAAGCAGGTCTCATATCAGGTGGTCAACGAAAGTGTTTTAAATGTGGACCAGTGTTTCAATGTTTCACCACCGTCGTTTTCGTTTGTAAATTTGTAGCTCAACCGATGATCAAACAACCAAATTTTGGTCCAGATAATCTACACCCTACCTGCAGCATTTGAATGGCTTGGATCTTTTACTTGTGGCATCGTGACTACACGTGTAAGAAGCTAGAACCTGAAAGTGCACTCGTGCTGGTGCACTTTCAAACCTCATAGCTCAGAAGTCAGATCAAGCGTGCTGGAGCCGAGCCGTTCACCAACTAGGTGTTTTGATATGGCGCAGTGGGGCCAAGATTCAGATGATGCTCTCTGCGCTACATGCTGCACACGATTAAAATCCGAGCCGTTCAAATAGTGAGAAACACTATAAATTGACCAGGTAATCCAAATCAGATTGATTGGCCAATCCTAACCTCTGATCTAAACAATTGATTTTTTTTGACGAATTGGGACCGTTCGCTAGTTTTTAATAAAAGTCCGTAATTTCTCTATAAAGTGTTTTTGTTCCAATCCGTAACTGGGAGTTCGTATATGACCGAGAAGCCAAGTGTGCGGTGGAAGCCTCACGACTGCGCTATGACAAAATCCCAGCAAATGGATCATCGACGGCGTTGAAAGTCGACGGACCTTCCTAGCCTCTCACCTGGACCGGAGTTGTCTACGACGCCTGTTTTATCAGGAGCCAGGCTCTTTGGAACCAACCAGCTGTACATGTAAAAGCCCACCCCAGTCTATTAGATAAGCTACTCGATCCTAGGCACTGACGCCAAAATTCATACATATCCACCACTCATGTGGGTCACACCACAGAGAACGATAGTGATCTGACGTCAACTATAATTTTGTGTGAGGACTACCATTCTATGTATCTTTCATCAAAACCGTTCATCAGATGTAACTCACAAAGATGAAGGGAATGGTGAAAAATCAGCTTCATCCAAAGCTCATGTGAGCCACAACAAGTGAGCTTAGAGGTTTTAGGCAGTAATTTAACATTGTTCCCATTATCATGGCACATTTGCGTTTTTAATTGGATGATATCTTATATGTACAATAAACGTAGATGGATGCAATGGATTTCATATACAGATAACATGGGGACTGGGGGGTTCGACTCGCTGGGTAAATCAGGTACTGTAGCTGATTCCGATTCCTCTCACTCCTCTAACGTGTCATTTTCCCTAACAAGCACGTGGCAGCTCTTTTGCGTGACGCTTGTTACATGGCTATGTGATACAAAGCTATGTGGGGCCCACCACGATGTCAGTTTGAAATCCACTCCATCCATCAAATTTTTGCAGATTATTTTAGAATGTGGACTGAAATTAAGGCAGACCCAAAACTCAATTCCGCCACAGCACATGAAACAGTGGAGATAGAAACGCAGACCACAGAAACCTTCTAGGGCCCACCGTCACTTTTATATGCAATCCAACCCATTCACAAGGTGATTGATTCCCACCACGATGTAGAGTATTGACAAGTATCACTCTATAAAAACCTTTTGGCCCAATATGATTTCATTGGTAAGCATTCAGTTCCACTCTTTCTTTTGTTGTCGTATGCTTGAGTTTTAGATCTAACTTTTCTTGGGCTCACATTCTAAAATAATCGGACGAAGCTCATGGACAGGATGGATGTCCCAGGAACATCTCGTGGGTCCCACAAGATCCGTGTTTCAGATGTTACACGCTACTGGGGCCTTCCGCAGCTCCAGCAAGAGAGATTTTCCAATACGTTTTCCGCGGATTGCGATTTGAGATGCCATATACTATTTAAGGGAGCCATGGTCCAGTGCGGATAGGTGGCACCGTATTATGGTGCACATTTACACGTGTGGAATAAGTGTACCGAATCTATAGACATATTGGACCGTTTAATTAGAGGAATCAAACATGGATTGAAATTATGTCCAATGTCAACTTGAAGAGATAATCAAATCGATTCAAGAAAGGGCATGCATCATGGACGGTCAAACCATTTTCATGATCGCCGTCCATTTTATATGCTCTTCATCTCATTGTTCCCAATTTCCTTTCTTTTTAATTTTCTAGTATTTTGTATTTCTGGTAAATTCATCCAATCTAACTGTCTTTTCTGACCACAGATGGGCCATATGGACCCCACAAAGAAGTAGTACGCAAGTATGTCAGATACAATTCGTAGTGATCGTATATTGGAGATTAAAAAAAGAATATGAGCATCTTTTCTTTCCATCTAAAACAGAAAAGAGGACGCTTGTTAGGCACGCACAAATACATGGCAGACGTGGCATATATTGACTCAGTTGAAACCAACAAAATGGGAGCGGATTAGGTGCGGCCCCGGCCTCACCCAATACAGTGCGGCCCTTACCGCGGGGCCCTACTTGATGTATTTATTCTATATCCACACCGTCCATCCTTTTTTATAGATCATTTTACAGTGTGATCCAAAAATGAAGCGTATCCAAATCTCAGGTGGACCATACTAAAGAAAACAGTTGTGATTGACCATTAAGGACTTCACGTGTGACGCAAAAGTTTTTTTTTTTTTCCTTCACACAGGTTTTTGTGACCTTATCAACAGGTTGGATGGTAAAAAAACATTTCGGAAACATTAAGATGGGCCTTAGGAAGTTTTTAATGTTGGAGCGTTCAATCACCACTGATTCCTATAGTACGGTACACCTTAGATTTGAATCAGCTACATTTTTGTGCTCATGCCAAAATTGATCTAGAAAAAAATGGATGGACAGCGGAGATATAGACTACATACATCAAGGTGGCCCCACAATAAGAGCCGCACCTAATCCGATGGTCAACAAATTTGTGAAACTGGTTCCAATCCCACAACGATATTGGTTGAACTATGAATGCTAGTTGTTGAAATAGGAATCGGATTGCGTCATGCCCTCCCCTCGATGGACTTGGTCCCGGGAAGGGTTATGTGGGTCCAACGTTATGTATGGGCTTTATCCCCACCGTCCATTCATTTTTCTGCATCATTTTAGTAATCTAACATAAAAATGAGACAAATCCAAGGTTCAAGATGACCACAAAGTGAGAATTGTACACCTTCCATTAAAAACTTCTTGCAAGCGGCCTAAGTTCCGACCAAGTTGATAGTTGTGTTTTCCCTTCATCTCCGTTTATGTGACCTTAAGAACAAGTTGGATAGCAAATAAACATCAAAGTGGGCCCTAAGAAGGTTTCAACGGAGAACCTTATTATCACTACTACTTTCAGGGTCCACTTGAGCCGTACACCTGCCTCATTTTTTTGCTCATGGAATATACAAAATATCAACCATGTGCCACACGGTAGGGGCAACACCCACTAAGCTGTTCCCCTGCTAACACCTAATTCTGCTCCCTATTTTTCTAATGCAGCCTATGAAGCGTGAACTGGTCCTAATGATGGTCTAAAGAGGTGATGTGGACACCAATCGGTCCAATGGCGACTAAGCGCGTGGAAAGCTTTCCGTGTAAGCTATAACTATATTATTTCTCTGTGGGTGCACGGAAAGAAGAGGTCTGCGCATTTTATATTAAACAAGGAAGTTTCAATGGTAAAGTAAACGTTTGTGCGCTGAAGGGACGGAAGCACCTGTCCCCTTGTATTATATTTCCATTGACCCAGCTTTGGTATTGCTCGATTAAGTACCTTGAATTTTCTCATCATAGATTTCAATTTTATTTAATTATTTTTTTTTTTTTAGTACTGATCACCCCACAACTGGTTGCATGCAGTATCACAAAATTTCAAGACAAAATGCTTTTAAAAATGGGTTGTAGTAGGACATAAGGGTGCGGCTTCCGTGGATCCCTGACTGTGGGCCCCACCTTAATGTATGTTCCTTACATCCATTCCGTCCATACGTTTGTAGGGATCATTTAAGGGTATTGTAGAAAAAATGAAGCAGATCCAAATCTAAGGTGGACCATACCACATGAAATGGTGGTGATTGAATACCCACCATTAAAAACTTCTAGGAGGCCTACTGGAATGTTTATTTGCCATCCAACCTGTTGATAGGTTCACAAAGACCTGGATGAATGGTCCACACAGATATTAGGTTTATCCTAAACGTTTGTGGCCTACAGCAGGTTTTTAATAATCAATCACCACTGTTAATTTCCTGGGGTGTGGTCAAACTGAGATTTGGATCTTCTTCGTTTTTGGAATCATACCTTAAAATGAGAGGTGGAAATGGATGAACAGTGTAGATGTATGTCACATACATTACAGTGAGCCCCACAGTCAGGGATCCACCCACCTCACTGGTCCCAGGGATTCATTGAAGCCGCGCCCAGGACGTAATCTTCCGCAACGTTTGCTGTAGGCAGCCGATGCAACACTTCAGCTTTGTTTATCCTGCCTTTTTTGTGTGTCATTGTAATGGCTTTGGTTTAGGCCCATGAGCTTGAGCTTATGTTATTGTAATGGACTTGGGCTTCGGCAGTTTTCCTTTATAAAAGAGAGAGGAGTGTGCAAGTAAATCATTATAATAAAATATTATTATTATAGATCAATAAGTAAAATTTAAATTTAAAGTATATCTATCTTAGACACAATGATAATAATTTTGAACTTTTCATCCTTGTAATTAATCTTAAAAACTTTAGTTATCAGAAAGTAAAACTATCATTAAAATGTAGGTAGTTAGTAAAGAACAATATGGATTTTGCTGCACCCCGGCCTAAAACCTACTTTCTTTAATTTCTTTTAATATGTAATCTGCACCGATCTTTAATCTTCTCTCCGTGTAGCCACAAAATATCTAACAAGGGAAATCATGCCGAAAAGGCTTTGTAGGACCCATCTTGGTGAATATGTGACATCTATTTTATACATTTAATGTGTTGGCTCATATATATTTAGCCTGAAAATTAGGTTGATGGACTCAAGTGGGCCACAGAGAAGATGGGCTCCTCTGTGTGTGTGCGCGCGCGCGCGTGCGCGCAATCACAGTTGTGTGTAGCTACAGCCTTTCCATCCACCTTCACTTGCTCCATGTATGTTGCATGTGCCTTACCCCTAATACATCTGTATGTATGTATTGGATGAGTTATTGGAAATTTTAAGTAATTTATGCATTAAAACAGCGGTTATTTCACAATAAAATCACAAAAAATTAAAGATAGTTGAGATTTCAAAAATAACATGATACTGTCATTTGGTATATGTTTCTTGAAATTGGGAGATTTCCCAATATTTGTGACATTGTGAATGAGTCTCTTTCATTAAATAGTACTACACCTTTAGGGCTTGCATATAGGCTTTGCATGGTGAGAAAACTGAAGGATGGGTCCATATCAATGATAAAACATAAAAACAAAGTGAGACTTCACCATGGTAGAATACACACCCTCGCACTAAAAAGTTGTACACATGCCATGCACATAACCTCAATCAAACCTTCGAAATAGTGTGATCTACTATAGATCAGTCATAATCCTAGAACCAAATGGGTTGGACAATGATAACTTCTGATCAACGGACATTAGTTTTGTTTGAATTTGGACACTGCCTATATTTCATTAAATTCTACATTAGATGTACACCAATGAGTCATGGGTTCAGGGTAACTTTTGGGTCATGAGCCATCTACTGGCTGTAGCGTCTTGGATGGTTTAATTCGAGTTACATACATGCCGTGCCCATGATGTCTGAGTGCATGAGTATGGAAGATCATACTCTGCCAGAGTATCAAAGTTTTCATGGCTTGATTTACTTGGTTGAATGATTTAGTTCTTTTACGTAGGTATTGACTTGGTGATCATGGATGGTTGTGGTCCCGTAGCTTTCTAACCTTGAAAATGTGGTCACATGACCATAAGTCGGAAAGATATTTGAAAATTTATATCATGCAATATGTGGATGGAATTATTGTATCGGTGGACATCCTTTTCACATGCAATGTATTCAGGTTTTGACATTTCAGTTCTAACAAATGGGACCCATGGTTCGATAATGAAGACCACTGGTTTGTTCTGTTCCAGAGTGGATAGATCATGTCCCAAAAATCTGCCTGAAACAACAAGCCTAACCGGTGGATTGATGGTTAAGAAGAGAAATACAGCACAACCCACTATCAATGGACAAAATCTGAAGAGTAGTGGCTGGGATCCCCTGGGCTGGGGAGATTTTAGGGGCATTGTCAATGCACTGTAGTGTAGGATGCAGTGGACCAGTGGTTTCGATTACCGTTACCATGGCCCACTTGTTGGGTCTGAAAACGTTTGAAAAGCTCTGGTGGAGGATTCTAAAATTCCTGGACGTGGAAATTTTTAAACACGGCAAGCAAAAAATCAAGAAGGTGACGCCTAGATAGAGACAAGAACCTCTATATCATGTCCAAGTCAGAGATGACAACATTTCTATTTGGTGAGGTGTAGATTAAATAGGGTTTGTGAAAGTAGATTCAAACGGAAATTAGATTTGAGCTGTCAAATGCTACTTTTGAAGGACGGCCTAAAGGCATGTTGTCATCATCTGAACCGCTCATGTTCTTGACTTTATGCCACTTAGGCAATTATAAGAAGCATTTGTTGGACGGATGATTGTCTATGGAGGTGAATTTTATTATGAGGTGTATGGACCGATGGTTGTGTGATGATGAATATTTAATGGGTCATATTCAAATTAAAAATTGAAAGGTCGGGTTCATCATGACGCATGATTATAAGAATACGGCAACTTCCATATGGTAGTGATGAGAACATGAACTGCTCGGATCATAGCATCCACCCCGTTAGTCATGCAATGCACCCACCATGTCGGCAGGGCAACACACCCACTTGGTTAGTCACATGATGCACCCACCCACCAGTGGGGTTAGTGCGTCTCCTTAGCACTCTATCCTGAGACCTGTTGTTGAAACGCCTAGACGTCTTCCAGCTGGGCTAGTAGGCCAGACACAAAAAACCCCCCCTATATAAGTAGCAGAATTGGCACATTTTGTACATATGTAGAATAAAGAGGTTTACAAAGAGTTGGGGAGGGGATTAGGGGTGTCAACGGGCAGGGCATGGGCTTGAGAAATTAGAATTTTCAAAAGGGACAGCCCTATGGCCTGGCCCGAAATAGTTTAAAATCAGGGCTGAGACCTGCCCTAGGCCCGGCCCATTGACACCCCTAGAGGGGCTAAGTTAGAATAGAAAAGTATATTTGCTGCAACATGTCAAATGTATTATTATAGCACTACACCAGGATTATAGCCACTGAACCAAATAGTACTTATAATGGGCCAGACCATGGATGGGGGTACCAAATCATATTGGAATATCTCGACACTTTGATAATTTAGCAATTGTCCTTTAATTATAATCGGTCTTCTTTTAACTTTTACACACACACTCGTGGGAGGA
Source organism: Liriodendron chinense (assembly GCA_003013855.2). NCBI lineage: Eukaryota > Viridiplantae > Streptophyta > Magnoliopsida > Magnoliales > Magnoliaceae > Liriodendron > Liriodendron chinense. The sequence continues at coordinate 3,815,100 of PVNU02003892.1, read as the reverse complement.
AACTATTTCCTTTCGCCATTATCCATCTTGATTTGCCTATCTCTCTCTTCTATGGCCCACTAGAGTTTTGGATCGGGTTAAAATTTGGGCGCTGGGGATTTTCGGGGTTCTACATCATGTGATGGCTCAAATTTTGAAGACACATCACATGTGATTAGTCCTCAAAAAGTTCTTACGAGTTCTCGTGAGAGATGATTTGTAGGTGAGCACCCCTTTATATATCACAAATCTGGTGGATCATGGCAAAAGGAAACAATTTCCTCTCTTGATTTGCCCCCCTCTCTCTCTCTCTCTCTCTCTCTCCCCCCTATGGCCCACCAGAGTTCTGGATCAGATTGAGAGTTCGGCCTCGGGGTATATATATAATCTCTTGCACGGCTATTTATGGTCTGTAGGTCTGGTGGTTAAGGTGGGCTCCACTGTGATGTTCATGTGGATCCCACTGTATACATAAGATGCGTTAGCCCATTATAATCAGCAATATCCTTGATTCAGGTAGGAGCATGAGTGAAAACAATGTGAGGAGGGATGCCCACCCTCCAAACTATTTCCCTTCGTTTGGCCCACCTAAATCATGAATAGGGCTGATTTTTGGGCCCTGGGCTTAAATTTTAGTGTGACATGTAATGATTGGAGTAGATTTCATATAATCATCATGGAAGGCATTGAAAAGATCCATGGTGGACATCCCTCTTACAACTATTTAATTTCGTGTGGCCCACTTGAATCACATTTCAACATAATTTTTTGGCCTTAGACATAATTTGAGATGTCTCATCTAAGGGTCCAAGTGGATTTCTCATAAACATGCCAATGTGGCATATAAAAATCAAGGGTGGGTTTCCCTCTCTGAATAGTTTCCATTCTTATGGCCCACCCGAATCACTGGAGCTAATTTTTGAAAACAATGTACAGGGCATTGCTCACCCTCTAAATTGTTTCCCTTGGTGTGGCCCACTAGAATCACATATGGGCCAAAGTTTTGGGTCACAAGCCTAACTTTTGGGGTGGCATGTAATGGTTGGAGTGGACTTCAAATAATCATGGTGCTGGGCCTTATAAAACTTAAGGGTGGACATCTCTTCCAACTGTTTCCCTTAGTGTAGTCCGTGTGAATCATTGTCCACCTTGGATTTGTTTTACCTAAGGCCTAATTTGGGATGACATGTTGATGGTCAAAGTGGATTTTATATACACGTTATAGTGGGTCCCATAAAATAAGGGTGGGCATCCCAATTTTTATTACATCGGCATATTTTTGTTTTTTTTTTCTTTTTAGAAAGAAATGCCCACCATTGATTTTTTAGGGGGCCCACCATGATGTGTATGTGAAATCCACTTTGATCAATCGACTTGCAATCCCACATTAAGCAGTAGACAAAAGAATTTAGGCTGTGATTCAGGTGTGCCACACCAAAGGAGATAGTGAGGAGCGAGACGTCCGCCCTTGATTTTTATCGGGCCCACCGTGATGATTATATGAAATCCACTCTAACGACTATATGCCACACCAAAACTTAGGCACAAGGCCCAAAACTAAGGCACATTCGTGATTCTGATGGGCCACTTCAAGGAAATAATTTGGAGGGTGAGTGTTACCTTGTATACGGTTTCCAATCGTGTGGTCCACCTGAATCACAGATGGGGCTGATTTTTGGGCCTTAGTATAACATGGGGTGACACACTTGGTGGACGAGGTCAATTTCACATAAACACCAAGGTGGGGCCCACACGACCCCACGACCCCCTTTTACTTCTGGCCCCACCTTTGTGTCTAATGTGAAATCTACCTTGTCCACCTTAGAGGTGGGTTGCACTTGTTCAATGGATTAGATGTCTTTCAAACACCAAATCAGCCACATGGCTTTGCTTATTTTTAGAAGAAAATTTATGGTAATTTCATCCCCCTTAGGAATTCAACAGAGTCAAAAGACAATGTTTGGTAATAACCGATTTTTTGTGGCATTTGACAGGTAAAGTGATATAAAATAGTTTGATTTGGTTTAAGATAGAATGTCACCCTAATTACCTAAATATGCTTTCGGTTTCTTAAGAACCCTTTGTAGATATATAGCCCACCCAAAATGAGATAAACTACTTCGTAGGATTTCAGTTGAACTTCAGAATTGACATACGATTGACTTAGAGAAGCACTGCAAAACTTGAACACGATGTACAAAGAGAATCTCCAAGAACCTCTTGAAGCCAACTAACGGTTTAGATTTGCCAAAAAGCTCTTGGTAGTGACATAGCACCACTTGGATCTGATAGGTTGATTGTAAGACCACTAAGATAGTAAAAATGCCTAAAATATGTGAGAAAGTATAAGTGGGAATTGGATTTCCATTGGTTAAGTCTATTTATCAAAGAGTGACAGCTCTTATCACCCAAAAAACCTCAAAAAATATAAAATTTGGTCATATTATCACTAGCAGGAATCTAATTTCCATCGATCTAGCCTATAAAAATGCAACTCATTTCCCTCGTTTCTCATATGTTCAAGCACACCCAAAGGATGCCCTCCACCATGATGGACAACTACCTGATTCAAGAGAGAAAATTGCCAGAAAAAAAAGAAATTCATAAAATCTATGAGTGAGGTTGGGATTGGGAATGCTCGATTATCTCTTTTGATATAAGAGTATATGGTCTTCCCTTCTACTTCTCATATCTAGTTCAAGCTTTCATTCCAATTCATATATTCTATCTTATATCTTTATTACTATTGCCTTCTTATAGCGTCTCCGCAAGTTGACCCAGTTTAGTTTTTTAGGAGCTAGCTAAATCTTCTCAAAATCTAAAAATCTTGTAAAGTAAAAACTCACACATTGTGTGGGTGGAAAAAGATACATAACACCTTCCTTTTTCATCACCACGGCCCTTACTATAAGAGTTACTTGAGTTGGAGAATTGAAGATTCTCCAATCCTTAAGCGATTCTACAGGTCTTAGGCAATAATAGATTTTAAATCTTTATTTGCTAGTAATGACTTCAAATTGTATACATTATCTTGTCTAAGTCAATACTATACGCTAGCTACATTCAACACGAGAAGAAAGCTAAGAGTTTGCAAGGCCTGCTTATAGGCAATGTGCACAATACTATATGATGTTAATGGTTTTATAAATGAATTACAAATACTTTTTTCCGCCCATAGTGATTCTCATTATATGGCATACAATATAAGTAAAACCAAGAGTTTTTGGCATACACCCGCTGCCTTTTAGGAATACCTGTAAGTAACCACCTTTAGTTTTGATATTAAATCCACTTTTTTACAACATTAGACAAATAGCCCAATTACATTGCTTAACTCAAGTTGAAAGCAGAGATGACTATTTTATCTCACTCTAATACCCTAGACCCCAAATTCATAACTTATTTGAAATAGTACACTTTTCTAAAATATTAAATTTATTAGAAATAATAAATAACATCTAAACTCACCCAAACTATTTTACATGACTCTTAAAACCTTAAAATACCCCTTAAAATAGCAAAAAATAAAACTTACTAAAAATAATAAATTTTAACTTAAACCCCAAAATTTACCCCCAAAACAACCTATTAAAAAAAAAAAAGAATATTTAGGAACCAATGGCCCTTGGTAACATTTAGAGATTGTTGATAGCTTTCCAAGGACATTATATGTGCCAAACTAACTGATTGTAAAGTTTTGGCTATTGGAAGCTATAATGCACACTAGACCGTTTCATTTTATAATAAATTACTAAATATGAAATTAGAATGTCTTGCTTGTTGGTCATAAAGCTTATTTTTAATTTTTATAAAACTAAAGTATAACCTCTAATACATAATTATGATTAACTAAAATGAGATAAACTCATTTTTAGGTGCTACCAATTACCCACCCTAATTATTTTGTTAATAATGATCTTGAGATCCTACTATCTTTAAATTACGCTCTCTTATTCTGGCATGCATGCACATCCCTGGTCGGTTGGTGGGAGCTTAGAATTTTGTGAGGTGAGAGATGGATTTTTTTTTTTTTTTTTTGGAAATTTAGGGGTGGCAATGGGCAGGATCATAGTTTCAAGACTGGGATGAGTTTACTTTGGTCTGATCTCATTCAGTTCAACACCTTAACCAGACAAGTAAGTAACCACTGACTTGACCCAATTCACCCCAACTCAGCTGAGTCCCAACTTGACTGGAGACCTGAATATAAGTTCGTCTGTGCAGGCTGAAATCAAGGGCAATTATCACTCTTCACTTTTTATTTTTATTTTAGTCATGCAACGCACCCACCTGTTAGCTGGGCAACGCACCCACTCAGTTAGTCACACCATGCACCCACCCACAGGTGGGGGTTAGTGTGTCTCCTTAGCACTCGAACCTGTGACCTGCTGTTGAAACGCGTAGGCGTATTCCAGCTTGGCTCGCAGGCGAGACACAACTGGCTTCTCTTCTTCACTTGATTGAAGGATAGGTGGCAGTCCCTAGTGAAGAACCCACCATTGAAAGAAATGGTTTTAATTTTCTCTTGCAGATGGCTTATGTCGCAGCTTTGGATCAGAAACATGTGCCCATGATGGGGATAGGTGGCAGTCCCTAGTGGGCCCCACCTGCATTACGGGTGCTCCCCTTCAAACCATGCAACACATACTCCACTTTGGACCGCACAATGTGTGCTCCCTCCCTTGGACTGCATACACGTGTTTACTTCTTGTTGGTCCACAGCTCTTCCTCTTGGACCAATGGATCAAGCATCTATACTTTATTGGGCCACAGCGTCTATAGCTCTCGAAAAGAAAGAATGTGAGAATATGAGAGGAAATAACATAGTGGGCCGTTCACTTGCATTTGACAAGAGCATGTCCTCGGCATCATCTTTGCCGTTGGATCCAGAAAGTGAATTACCTTCTCTTCTCACATGCGATTAATTTAAACAAACCACCGAATTCAGTGTTTCAACTAATAACTTGGTTGTGTAACGAAAGCTGCTTGATCTATAGTAATAATACTCAAAATATAATATAAAACATATCCTATGCTCAACAGCACACATGCAAAGATGGTCTGTTAATCTAAACCATGTTGCTCGAAAAGCGCTTGAATATTAGTGGTATCCACTATATATGGACGGGAAACCATACCAACAGAGGATCCGGATTCATACCAAAATCATGATGATTGGACAGTCCAGATCTCTGATTATAGTCTGTTGAATTTAGAACATCTTAGCCTTCCATCATATGTCCCTTGGTTGGCCACTCGAGCTGATACTAAAATTTAATTTTGGATTACTGATCCACCGTTGTGGTCCTATGACTCACCGTGTGAACGTGTCAAGAATTTTTGTGCGCTCTGCTACACCTGTTTTAAGCACTGCTTAAAACAACAAAGTTTGTGGGCCACATTCTGTATATGTAAAATCCAATCCTTCTATTGCGTTGTTTCCTTGGTGTTCGGACCTCAGGCTAAAAATCAGCTAAATCCACATGTCAGATGGACCACACCATGTGGAACAATGGGGATGAGATGCCTACCATAGGTTTGTGTGTGGGGCCATTCCATGTATCTTTCATCAAACACGTTTTTAAGGTGTAACTCAGCAGGATGAAGAGAAGATTAAAAAAATAAAAGAAAAAAGAAAAATCAGCTTGAGAAAAAACTCAGGTGGCTCCAGGTGTGAACTTATCTGTTTTGGGAGGACTTGTACATAGATCCCATTGGTGTGGCCTATATGAGCTTAAAATTGAGCTTATATTCTAAATGAATGGTACAAATAATGCTTCTCATCTGATGGACGGAGTGGATTTTAAATATACAATAATGTCGTGTTTTACCATTGGTCCATTTCATCCCACTAATGGTCCAAAAACACCCGCCTTGAGGGCCGTCACGGGCTGGGCCTGGGTTGGCTACTGTTCAACGGGCTTGATGGGCTGGGCTGGGCCTATTCTAAATTTTGATTTTGACTGACTCAAGCCTGGCCATTGACAGCCCTAACCTGCAATGGGGCGAATCCTATTCGTAACCTTTCATCTTGGGGCGTTCTAATCTTGACATCTCAACCGTCCAAAAGAGAAATAAAATAATAATACATATTCAATTTAATTAGAAATTCCACATTGGTGGATTACCGGTCCACTTACTCCAACCGTCTGTACTGAAAATCCGAGTGTGCTGGGCGAATCTTCGGTGGACCCAATTTGCAAATGAAACCCATCTCAATCCGGTAATCGGTATACAAAAAATGAACGGTTATAAATAAATGAATGAACCAGCTGTACATATTCAACGTGCACTTTTTGTTCGCCCGATTTCCGAACCTGGGTCATGGAAAATCTCTGGTGGGACACTCCCGTGAGCGTCCTGATCTCGCACACGCATTGGCACGTATGGGGAAGTAGGAAATAAGATTCCATACATTCCTCATGCGTTCAAATAGGATACGTCGGGACCTCGGTGGTTTGATCAGTAGGGCTGTAAATGGGTCAGTGGACCCGATGGGGGTACCAGACTCAACCCATTTAGACCCTACGCAAACCGGACTTGTTTTTTAAATGGTATGGGTTTGGGTCCAAGAACAGACCCAGCTGCTAAATGGGTTTGGATTTGGCTTCGTTTATATTAAGCCCGACCGACCCAGCTTGAACCCATTTAGTAAATGGACGGGTTTGGTCTATGTTGCAAGGGACCCATTTAGGCCTAACCCATCCAAACCCGATTTTAAACCTAGTAAAAATGCTTACATACCAAATTTGAACCCAGACCATTAGACCTTAGCCGTTTATAAATAGGTCTCGGTGGATCTTGTTGGAAATCCGATCAGCGGAAGTAACGAAGAAGATCAAATAATCATCACACAGTCACACAAGCAATCAACACAAATGCACATGAATTTTACGTGGAAAACCCTTGCGGGAAAAACCATAACACAAAACGACACCTCCACTATGAATCTCAGATGATTACAGAGGTAGTCTACCCAAGTAGATCCCAAAGATGAACAAGAGCTCTCAAACCTCTCTCCCCAAAACCCTAATATAGTTATTGCTTAACATCATGCCTGCCACGATTAAGAAACGTTTATTTAGAGGAAAATTCGGATTTGGAAACTTGTAGCGCGAAAACCGTGTAAAGTTTCAAATCCAGCACGACGGCCGACTAGGTCGACCAACCGGTTGCCGACCGACCAAATTGGTCTAGTGAGTTTTTCTTAAAATTTGCCCTTCAACCACATAATACGATCAGTCAGGGCAACTGATCGGAGCCTCCAGCAGACCGGTCGGCCGACCGGTCTGAGACTTCTCCAGAGACCTGTCTAACCCCCTGTGTATTTCTGTCCATTGGTCGATCAGTCGGTGGACTCTGTACTTGCACAGTGTTAAGGTCCTCCACAATAAACTCCACCAAGGCATCAAAACATCAAACCACCTTCTCTACTCTTCAAAATCAGCTCCTCATCAATCATAGTGTCGCCACTTCTCATGCATCACTGCGTCTTCGTCAACCTTCGTCAATCCTAAAGAAGTTACGCAGAACTTGAACTTCTCTGTAGGGACCTACCTTGGTCAGCATATCCACCGGATTCACGCTAGTGTGAATATTGTCCAGAGTCACATCTCCTTCCTCAAGCACCTGTCGAATAAAATGGTGACGCTCATCAATGTGTTTAGTACAATAGTGATAAACAAATTTTTAGCCAAATTGATAGCAACTAAGCTATCACAATTAACAGGCACAACTTCCTGCTGAAGCCCCAACGATTTATCATTCCTTTCAACTAAACAGCTTCCTTGAAAGCTTCTAGCACCGCTATATACTCAGCTTCAGTAGTGGAAAGAGCCACCACATACTGAAGCTTAGACATCCAACTAATCGCTCCACCTGCTAATACAAACGAGTACCGTGAAGTCAATCTCATACTATCTACACTATCTGCGTAATTAGAATCGACGTAACCAACCAACTTGTCCTTAGACTTTTCAAACATCAAGACGTAGTCCTGCGTACCCCAAATGTATCGAAGTAGCCATTTCATAGCTTCCCAATGTTGTTTGCCCGGGTTAGACATGAATCGACTAACAACACTCATAGCCTGTGAAATATCTGGTCCTGTATAGTCCATGGCATACATTAAACTACACACAACACTTGAATATGGCATATAAGACATAACATGCTTTTCTTCATCTGTTTTGTGACGATATTCAGAAGAAAGCTTGAAGTGAGCCGCGTGAGAAACGCTAACTGGTTTGGACTTGTCCATCTCGTACTTTTTCAATACATTCTCAAGGTATTTTTCCTGAGATAACTATAATCTGCTCTTCTTCCTGTCTCTATGAATATCTATGCCAAGAACCTTCTTTGCAGCCTCCAGATCTTTCATCTTGAATGTCCCTGAAAGCTAAGTCTTCAACACATTGATGTCAGACATGCTATGACTGGCAATAAGCATGTCATCGACATATAACACCAGTATGAAAAACTTCTCATCATTTAGTGTCTTGAAATAGACACAATGATCATACTCGCCCCTGAAAAAGCCCTGACTCATCATGAATGAATCAAATTTCTTGTACCATTGCTTAGCGACTGTTTGAGATTGTACAACGATCTCATTAACCTGCAAACCTTGTTCTCAGCCCCTTGCACTGTATAACCTTCTGACTGCACCATATAAATATGCTCTTCCAATTCTCCATGCAGGAAAGCAGTATTCACATCCATAAAGACCTGACTCATCATGAATGAATTAAATTTCTTGTACCATTGCTTAGGACGACTGTTTAAGATCGTACAACGATCTCATTAACCTGCAAACCTTGTTCTCGGCCCCTTGCACTGTATAACCTTCTGACTGCACCATGTAAATATGCTCTTCCAATTCTCCATGCAGGAAAGCAATCTTCACATCCATTTAGTTCCAGCTCGAGGTTGTATTGGGCAACCAGCGCCAACACGAACCTAATAGATACTTGCTTCACAACCAGCGCAAAAATCTCACTGAAGTCTATACCTTCACGTTGAGCATACCCTTTCGCTACTAACCTTGCCTTGTATCTATCCTGTTTCTTCCGAAAAATTCACTTACACCCTATCGCTTTTCGGCCCACTGAAAGCTCCACAAGCTCTCAAGTCTCATTCTTGTATAAGGAGTCCATCTGATCTTGCATTGTCGTCTTCTACTTTTCAGCATCTACATCCTGTAGAGCCTCCTCAAAGTTAGATGGATCCCCCTCATCCATAATGAGAGCGAATGCAGCGTTCGAATCATCCTTGTAACTTACCGGTGATCTGCGATCCCTGAGTTGATTTCTTCATACAAGTGGCTTGCTCCACCTGATCCTGTACCTCTGTCTGCGCCTCAGTATAGGCCTGTGTCTCATCTCTGTCATCGTGTGTATCAACAAGTTCCGATGTTTCTGGTTCCTTTGTATCATCCTTATAGAACAAAGAACCCTCATCGAACTTGACATCGACGAATCACTGGTAATTTTTCATGTAACAGGATCATATATACAATAGCCCTTCACACCATCACCATAGCCCACAAAGATCCACTTTTTGGCCCTATGATCTAGCTTATATCTCTCAACTGACGGTACATGAAGTAGTGTACAACCACTCCACACTTTCTCAGGGATTTTACATTCAATTGCCATAGAGGGTGATCGATTTATCAAGTAACAAGTCGTGTTAATGGCCTCAGTCCATAGCTCTTTGCCCAACCGAACATTACTGATCATGGATCGGGCTCTCTCCAAGAGAGTCTGATTTATCCGTTCTGCCACATCATTCTGCTCTGGTGTATAACGTAGTGTGTTGTGCCTCACGATCCCCACCTTCTTACAATACATGTTAAATTTCTTGAAAGTGAACTCACCTCCATTATCGATTCTAAAACTTTCAGTTTCTGCCCTAATTGATTCTTTACCATCGCCTTCCAATACTTAAAGGTCATTAAGATATCAGATTTATTTTTCAGAAAATAAACCCAAACCTTTTTGCTATAGTCATCGATAAACGACATAAACAACAATGACCTCCCAATAGAAATAACGGGCGATGACTCCCATACATCGAAATGGACATAATTAAGCACCCTTTTACATACATGTTTCCCCCTTTTAAATGGCAATCTAGACTTGTTTTCATATATACAATGTTCGCATATACTAAAGTCTACAGATTTAAAGGAAGGAATCAAAGATCGTTCAGAGAGGTACCTTCATGCCCCACTTGCTCATGTGGCCTAAACATGCATGCCACATACGTGCATACGTGGAATCCGCTACAACCGCTGCAACTCTACATACTGAAGTGCTCTCAATTAGCTTGTAAATATTTTCATGCCTCTGTCCCTTCATAATTACAAGGGCCCCATTTGAAACTTTGCAGAACCGATCAAAATCGGTGAACTTACACCCTAATGCTTCGAGTTCACCAAGGAAAATCAGATTCTTCCTCAACCTAGGAATGTGCCTCACTTCTATCAAGGTCCGTTCGATTCCATTGAACATTTTGATGCGCACAATACCAATTCCCATAATCTTGCAGGCGTAGTCATCGCCTAGAAATACCGAGTCTCCCTCATACTCCCTGTAGGAAGTAAATACGCTCTTATCTGGGCACATGTGATACAAAGTCCTGGAGTCCATGATCCACTCATCGCTGAGAGATTTAACCTTTGACGCTGTCAAGACCTCGCACACATTACTACTACCTTCTTCAGCCTCAGCGGTATTGGCTTCCCTAGAGAAGTCTTTTGACTTTCCCTTCTTATACTTAGGACTCTTGCAATCCTTCATGTGCCCAACTTGGCCACATCCCCAACACTTCAACTTGCCTTTGCCCTTGCCCTTTACCTCGCTCAGAATTTCTTTCATCTCATAAACAATGCATTAGAGAAAGAATTAATGTCACCGCTTTTCTGTCTCATGGCCTTCAATTGAAGGACTGAGACAACGGTCTCGACACTAATAATGTCCCTACCCATGCACAATGAGTCCCTGAGTGACTCATATGAACTAAGAAGCGAGTTCAGCAAGATTAAGGCTTAATACTTGTCCTTCATATGCTCACCAAAATTAAGCAACTTACAAATCAACTTGTTGAACGTGCTAATGTGGTCCTCCACATCTGTCCCCTCCGCCATCTTCAAAGTGAAGAGTTGCATCATAAGATACATGCGATTTTCTAGAGACTTCTTCGCATAGATGTTCTCTAGCTTGGTCCATGTCTCTACTAGCGATCTTCTCCTCCATGATATTATAGAGGACGTCATCAACAATGCATAATTGGATTGAGGCCACAACCTTCTCATCCATCTTCGTCTACTGATCATCTTTTATCTCTGTAGGTCGCTTTCCAAGGGTGTTCATGACTCCTTGTTGAGTTAGGACGGCCCTCATCTTCACCTTCCAAAACTCAAAGTTGTTTTTACCCGAGAATTTCTCAATGTTGAACTTCGTACTTTGAAGCTATGAGATCATTTTAGAAAACTCCTTCTTCAACCTTTCAATAATAGCTTTGATTCCACTTGTTGGAAATTTGGTCAGCGGAAGTAACAAAGAAGATCAAACAATCACCATACAGTCACACAAGCAACAACCCAAAAGCACACGAATTTTATGTGGAAAACCCTTGTGGGAAAAAACCACGACATAAAGCGACACTTCCACTATGAATCTCAGATGATTATAGAGCTAGTTTACCCGAATAGATCCAAAAGATGAACAAGAGCTCTTAAACCTCTCTCCCCAAAACTCTAATCTCATTTAGAGCATCTAGATATTACTTAACATCATGCCTACTATGATTAGGAAACGTTTATTTAGAAGAAAATCCGGATTTGGAAACTTGTAGTGCGAAAACCGGGCAAAGTTTCAAATCCTGCACGACGGCCGACCGGTTGGCCGACCGACTAAATTGGTCTAGTGAGTTTTGCCTTAAATCTGCCCTTCAGCCAAATAATACGACCAATCGGGCGACCGGTCGAAGCCTTCAGCAAACCATTCGACTGACCGGTCTGAGACTCTCCAAAGACTTGTCCAACCCCCTGTGAATTTCTGTCCACTGGCTGATCGGTCAGTCATCCAGTCAATGGACTCTGCATTTGCATAGCGTTGAGGCATTCACGGCAGATCTCCCCCTTACCAAACTCATATCCATTTATAAATGGGTTTGACGGTGTTCGCTCATACTCGACCCTGGCCTGCCTATTTAGCAAAAGGGTCAAGATATAAATTTTTTACCCAAGTAAATTTAGAAAATGTGCTGGTTTGGTTTTGGTTAAACTTGAACATTTACAGCCCTATTGATCAGGGTACTCTTCAGCCACCCAAACCGTCGTATTTCAATCATATTGAATCATTTCATTCCTTCAATTATTCTAAAGTTAAGCAAAGCGTCATTTTTCAACGGAAGAAAGAAATGATCAAAATGATCAAAGGGGCTTAATACCCAATCTAAGGTGAGGCCCATCTTATGGACGGTATCGATCACTGAAAGATGAATCCAAATCCCAAGGCTAAAGTCTCAACGTATAAAATAGCAATCAATCGCGACTGTACTTATAGGAAAGCTCTGATTATTGAATTTATTATCGTGATTCTCTCCATCTCTTTCTCTGGATGTGCTCGTGATCTTAATGCCCTTTTGATGGAGGGACATCAAACATGCCTCACCTTTCCTTTTTCTATCATCTATCCCTGCACATTAAGATAATGCTCGACGACAAAGATGGGCATATATGAGATGGCCAGGATTGCTAATTCCACGCGCGTTGAGAGCCGTTCATCTCCATACGTGGGCATAAGTGCAAATATGAAACACATGTCTGAGATCTGAGCATTTCATTAGGTTGGAAATAGTGCTTAGATCTTCAGGCTTGAAAAATCAGATAATTTTATTGTTCATGTAGGCCACATCGACACAATGTAAGTTGATGGTTATAAAATTCATCTGTAGACGTTGATTGGTATTGATATGCTGTGGCTAGCCTCGGGTGTGAAATGGCCTGATTTTTACCTTGGAAGATCTAAAAAGGGTTGATCACCTGATTGAAAACTCAGATTTTACATACTTGTCAGATTGTGACACGTGTTCTCGCGTATGGATTTGCATGGTCCCTCACGCGTGTGGAATTAGCAAACGCCGAGGAAATAGCAGCACGTGAACACTCCAATAGTGCTTGTGTGAACGGTAGAGGAGCAAAGCTAACTGGCTTTATGATCAATAACCATTGCTTCATGGCGGCAAGACTTCCGTGTTAGTTTTGCACCATTTAAAAAGTGGTGGCGGTTCATTTTCCTCACATGTGAGACTGATGTACGGTTGTCCAGACCATCCAAACTGTGGGCCACATTGTGGATGGAGAATATCTCCACACCTATATATCAAGCAATACCAACCATCCAATTAATCAATATCAAATGGATGGCTAAAAGTAAAATAGTAAGTGATCCAAATTTGAAGGTAAAATCAGATGGTCAATATCATCTGTCAGTGCCAAAATTTTCGGTTATGCTTAATCTGCAGTTGGGTCAGTGATTTGTAGGTTTGAAGAGTCACCACCATTATTTGAGATGAATAATTGGATCCTGTTGCAACCACTCGGTACAAGGGGGTCCCGTGATTCAGCAATCTAAGATTTTTTTATCTGATTGTTGCCATAGAGGATCAGTACTCATTAAATGGCCCATGGTTTTAGAAACAAATGGATGGTTTTGAAAAGATTGGCCAACTTTTCTTAGCCACCCATTTGGGTCATAGATTGTGGCCCACAAACTCAGTAGCCTGATTTTCAGGGGAAGGGCATCCACACAGTGGGACCCGTCTGATGGATAAAAATCTCCTGTTAGAGACAATGAAATTGTTGGACGAAAAGTTTCATACGTGCATGGCTGCATGTTGAAAAAGAAGCGCCATATAATAAAGAGAAGCTGTAATTCTAAGAAAACAGAAGTTTATTTAAGTAAAATACAAAAATCAGTAACCATTCTCAGCTTATAGTACCAAAAAAAAAAAATAATAAACTCGACTCGATGTGTAGCCGGGTGGGGTTAACTCGAAGGCTTGACTGAGTGTTTAATTTACTAAATTTAATAATTTAATAATTAAAATTTTATTATTTAACGAATTTAAAATTGTCGAAAATGGATAAAGTAACTAAAATACCTCAGCAAAACACAACTGCATCATGCATTCTTTAGATTGAAAACAAAAGTCCTACTTGTTGGGCAAGAGACTCGGCTAGAAATCTGGTTGACCAGACCCGAACGACTCATGCCAGGTAGCGTTTTTCGATGAAATCTTATCGAGTTGAGTTGACTCGGTTGAGTTTAAGTCAATCCACCGAGTTTTAGAATTATGTTCTCAACCACTTCATGAAAAATCTAGTGCATTCAAGAGCTCTCTCTGTTTCTTTCTTTCTTTCTTTCTTTCTTTCTTCTTCTTCTTCTTCTTCTTCTTTTTGAACAATTGATTGTAGGCACGAGACTTTTCAGTCCAAACACATGTCTACACATGTTTGCACAAAAGGGGTTCTAAAAAAGAGTAGAAAAAAATGCTATAAGTAAGGCTCTAAAAACCAAACTCATGTATCAGAACATCTCAAACTCATTTCCTTCCTACATCACTGCAAAGCTCTTCGAACTTCCTTGAAAAATACTTCAATTTCCTCATCTGGGTTTTCTCTTCCCAACCCCTTGAGTGCACCCAAGTGACCATTCAGCTCGATTTCCATGGCACCATCGCCACCAAATGGGAAAACGTTTCATGGCTCCTACACCAGGAACAATGCCCACAAGCCTCCCAGGCTATCCATGGAAGGCCTCCAGCGGACCATTTCCGATCTATCATTTGAGCTAAGCCGGGAGGAGATGGACTCGAAGCTCCCGGCCATCTCCGAGGTGGAGGAGGTGAGGTGCGAGTGCTGCGGCATGTGCGAGGAGTGCACGCCGGACTACATTCGGCATGTGAGAGAGGGGTACTGTGGGAAGTGGATATGTGGGCTTTGTGGGGAGGCAGTGAAGGAAGAGATAGAGAAGAAGGGAGAGGGAAAAGAAGAGGCTTTGAATGAACATATGAGGGTGTGTGTTAGGTTTAATAGGATTGCTAGGGCCTACCCAGTCCTCTACCAAGCTGAGGCCATGAGGGAGATTTTGAAGAAGAGTAGTAAGTTGGAGGGTAGAGGTGTGAGGTCCAAGTCTAATAGCCCCAGGGATAGGGGTGGGCCACAGAAGGCGGTGATCACAAGGAGCTCCAGTTGCATCTCGGCGATCACTAGGGATATGAACGGTCGGATGGCGGGGGAGATGGACGGTCGGATGGGGGCCAGCAATTGTGAGGAAGATGAAGATCTGGAACAATGAGGGAGATGAACGGTCGGATGGTGGAGGGAAATGGGACGGAGATGAACGATCAGATGGGGCTAGGAATCATGAGGGAGATGGACGGTCGGATGTTGGCGGGAATCACAAGGTAGATAACAATGGATCAATGCTTGTTTGAGTTGATGGGATATGGCATTTGGTGTTTGTGGGGTTTGGATGATGGGAATGTTTGTGTAGAGTGGGCAATGTTAACATTCTCATGACTTTGTGCATGTAACATACAGTTAAATGTACATTTATTTCTTATTGTGTTTGTGGCTCATTTTAATTACCAAAGCTATTTGATCTGATAAGGACCGTTCCTCTACCAGTCCTTGTAAAACAAGCTTATTGTACAGGCATTGCGCGTGGGCCCACCTGGTGTGTCTTTTAAGGCATCCAACCTGTCCAATCAGGATCACAGCCAGATGACCTAGAAACAAATAGTGGACAAACCATCCAAAAACTTCAAATTCATATGGTAGCCCAGTGAGAAAGGTCAGATTTTTATGATGGTGCTAGATAGGTTGAATGCATGGCACGCTCCTGTGGGC
Organism: Liriodendron chinense; assembly: GCA_003013855.2. NCBI lineage: Eukaryota > Viridiplantae > Streptophyta > Magnoliopsida > Magnoliales > Magnoliaceae > Liriodendron > Liriodendron chinense. Next base: position 3,799,199 of record PVNU02003892.1, on the reverse strand, counting down.
CCATTTGCAGTACTTGTACAATAATTTATTCTACAATGACTTGTAGAGGAACCAACTTCGTAATTTGATTACCATATTTTGCACGAGAAATATCCGGATATGAGGTTTACCAATCCAGGCAGGCGTGTGAAAGGCTAACCTATCTACAGGCCGTCCACCATGTGGGGCATGCAGTGTAGATGCACCACCCCCAAAAAAAGCTGAGCTGTCCATCCTTCAGGTGGGCTGCAGTTTATGAAACATGATACAGATGCTGAGGCAACCTGGCCAAGTTTTCTAACCCGTTCATTTGTTTCTAAGATGGTGGGCCACCTGATGAATGGATCAACCTGTTATCTAGACTGGTAGACAATTTAGAGCATGCACCTTGGCACATGTGGTGGCGTGTAAATGGGCTGCTTTTTGTACACGTCTGCTGAATTATTGATACTCTGGCAAACCACGTTGGTCTAGTAGGCCACAACGTGAACAGGTCAAAAGGAAAGATCCTGTGACTTGGACATCCTATCCGTCCATTTTCTGCAGATTTTATCCCATTAAATGCGGACAACGTCTTCTTTATGGCTCAATATTTTCTCAAGCCTTCTTTTTCAAACCACTATGCTACTGTAATTTTAGAGCTCTAGACCCTCTCCATGGTCGCCAACCTGACTCTGATCGCAAGATCAATCTGGGCCGCTTATAATGCCCTAGCCCAAAAAATAGTGGGTCACTTCTTCAATGAACCAAAACCCAAAAAACAATGTGCTAAGAGGATAACATCTGATCAAGCATGATTACACCTCATCAAAATAATCAAATAAATAAACGGCTAAGAAACTCATTGGCAAATTGAATGGTTATAAAGACCAGAATCTTGAAAATTTGATAATGGTTATTTGGTGTCAATGTATTGGGTCAGGTTGGGATCAGGGTCAGCTTGAGCCCATCCCAAACGGGCCAGAATTCTGGCTCGAATGCTGCCCGTCCCCCACAATCACTATCCTATGGCCTGACCTGACCCACTAAAAATCCACCAAGCTGAACCCGACTGACCTGACCCTTGCAATTAGATCGGGCTCAGCAAGACCATGCTCGGGATTAAAAATGGAATTTGAGGCTCAAGGTATGCCTGCTCTGTCCATTAGTGGATACGTACAAACATACATCATGTGCATCTATCTCTGTACTTGTCGTCCGTTAATTTGTTTTGGGCCAGTTCAGGTGACTCGGAACATCTGCCCCATCCCATCAATAAGCTATATGGGTGGGTCGGGTCGGGTTGGGCACAGTTCAAAATGAGCCCAACCGTTTTAAGTAAATGGTCTGCATTCTTTAACCCAAGCCCGACCCACTACCTATTCAGCTTAGCCTAAACCGGCCCAAGAGTGAGTCGGACCAGACAGCCAGCAGGCCCACCCATCCAATGACAGATAACAGTCCAACCCAAACGGGCCAGTGCATGCAAGTGGGCCATGTTCCATGAATTATCGGTAGGTCAGCCATTGATTTGTCGCTCAAAACCTATATCCATGGCCAGTTCTACGACATGAATATGTGCAGGCGGGTTGAAAAGTGAGCACTTTGGGCTGGAATAGGGCTAAGCTTCAAGATCAATGGCCCATCTTTGCTCATTTCCGCCGCCAATGATGAGATTACCCACCGGGGGCTGACAAAATCAGACCAAGTTGTTTCTTTTTCTAACTAGGGTTTTCAATGTGCTTGGCTGGCTGGCTGGCTGGGCTTTCGGGCATGGCTTTTTGGGCTGAGCTTGGACTGAAATAGTGCCCCCATAGGGTTGGGCCTAAGATCAAAGGTGCTATGCCTAAGAGCCCATCAGACCTGATCGACTTGTTTAGGGTTTCAAGAGCATCTTTGTCATGTATCATGCATGGTGGGGCACATCTAATCAACAACCCGATCTTGCACAAAAGTGGGTACCTGTGCTTGGGCTCGAGCTGCGTATAATTATACAATCAAGGCCTGGACCAGTTTCTTTGGCTCGTCACAGGTCCGGGCTAAGATCGCACCTGGGTTTTACCAGGCCCAGCTCTAACTGCCTAAGTAGCTAGTGGGCTTGAATAGGTGTTGGCCCATTGAATGGGCAGGTGAAGTGGGCTGAATATCATGGCCCATTTAAGATCTTACACAGTCAGCCTGTGGGCTTTCCAGGTAGGCGTTTTAATACCAGCCCAAATGTACAAAACCATCCAAAGGAGGGTGTTTAAGCATTCCCAAAATCATTACATTTTAAATGCGGCGTGGAGTTAGGATCTCCAATGGTTAGGCCCAGGCCAAAACTTTCAGCCTGTTTAATGACCTGGCCTGGACCATTCAGGGTTTTAAGGCCCTTGCAGATGTATATCAGGCACAAAAGTGGGCGGCTTGATTTGGGCTCTGGCCTAGGACTTAGACAGGCCTTGGCCAAGCCCGTTGACAGTCCGGGAAACATGGTTTGAGCGATCGGAAGTACTATCAAAGTCCAAACGCATCAAAATCCTCACAACGGCTTCTTGTGTGCCCACTTCTAATATCAACCACCTGAAAATGCCAATCTAGACATAGCCCTCTACACCATGCAAACGAGTGATGAGCACCCACAAAAGGTCGTAGGTTACCTTACAACACAACCCATCTCAATGTGTAGGAGATCCGAGCCGTACAAAATGTTGACCCCAACATGAAGATCACCAACCACGAAAATCAGGTTCGTCCACTCATCAGGCAGGCCATCCTCAATGAAAACATTGTGCAGTTCAAATCAGACCTACAACCATACATGGATTGTATATATGTCCTGAAAAAGTGACATAAGATGCCTTGTATGTGTAGGTAACCTACAGCCGGTTGTAGCTGGTCATCATTGCTAAGAAAGTAGGAACAGTAAGAATCTTAGCCAGTCGATGATCCTAACATAAGCACGCGGTAATAGGTCCAAATTCCAAAGATAACATGTGATTCAGACCTGTGTTTCAAAACCGGACCGGACCGGTCCAACGCCACATAAAACGGCCAGGAATGCCGTAGGCATAGTCATTTCATTTTGAGCTGGGCCTCCCGGTTGTGGGTTTCTTTCCGGCCCAAATGCCCAACCGCCTGATGCGTTTGGATTGGGAGATACCCCGGGCCAGTGAACCCACTGTTCGGGAGGCTATTTCAGCTTTGTTTTTCTAAAAGTCGGTCCATTCCACTCCTCAGATGGGCCACGGTTAAATCAAAATTTTCTAGCCGTCCGTTTGCTTTGTATGTTGTGGCTCACCTGAGGTGTAAAATAATCTATTTTCAGGTGTGGCCCATTTGATGGAAAGCTCAGATTTTTCCAATGTGGTTCCACATTGGCACAGGTGCATGCGTATTAGAAGAATCTAGGCTGCAGTCTTGGAACAGGCAAATAGGTAAAAGTTATTTGATACTCTATTATAGTATGATAGTTGATATGCAGACATTTAGAATCTGTAGAGACAACTTCCATTAATTAAAACTAAAGTGTCCAACTAGAGGGACCCACTTTAGACATTGAACATAATTCTGCTCGGACAAGTTTTATGATCCTAATCTACTGGTAATGGACCGTTGTTTGAAGGCTTCAAATACTCGACTGGTTTTTTTTTTTTTTTTTTGTTAGTTATCATTAAATTGTCACTAATCAGCTAATTGGATGAGAAAATAAGTATACTTTAGTTGGATGGTTCATTTCCAACCGTATGCCCATGCATTTTGAGCATCACATTCTGCGAGAGTATTGAAGATTTTTTCCAAGGAGCAAACACTGACCAAGAGAGATGCTAAGCTCGTCTGCATGCAGGATTAGCCGCTGTAAGGAGCAACCTCATTCACCAAGGATGCATCTAAGCCCTATGTCAAGCGGGCCCTATCATTTATAACCTATGGTCAAGAAATTTGGTCGACAGTCCTTCCAGGCGGGCTATACCATATTTGATCTAGGTTTGAAATCCATCTCTATGCTCAGCCAATTGTATTTTATTTTTTCATTTAGGGCCAATTTGTTTCGTCAATTAATGCAATAATGGAAAGGAAATATATCATTATTACAACATCAAACTAAACACGAAATCATTAGTCCATATGCATATGTATTTTGGAGATAAGTTAAGGTATTTATAATTATTACACTTTTTCATGATATTAGTATCAAAATTTTAAATCAAAATAATGATATTAGTGCATTTTGATGATGATTCGACATTAGAGTAATATAAAAATGTCATCATCATAATTTTATACTAATAAATCAGACATAAAACTTAGCTGTTAAATGCAAATGTTTGTCAAGAAACAAATAATTTTATATTTCATTTACATTATAGTTGTAATTGGTGAACCATATCATTTTATTTCACCAATTACTATGGCAATCTAGATAAAATATGTAATGGTTACAAACTATTTGTCTTTTGATATTATTCATATTTGACTGCACGTATTGTTTATTAGTGTAAACTCATAATAATGGCATTTTTACATTATCTTAACATTAGATCATCACTGAAATATGTTGATGTTATTGTTTAGATTCAAGATTTTCATAATAACATTATAAAAACAGTAATGATTACAATCTCTTTTTATTGTCTTTTAAATATACTTGCATTAGGTGGACAAATTCCTTTATATAATTTGGCGGTGGTAAAATTATAATGATTACATTTTCTTTTTATTTTAACAAGATAACTGGAAAGCAAATAGGCCCTTAATACTATCTTTTGTCCAAGCCAATCTAAGAACTTTATCTCAATTGGATAAAAGAGTCATAACCCGAATTCAAGGCAGTGTAACTATCTCTCATAAAGTGACACCACCCATAAGTTTTATTTATTTTTTCTTTTCTTTCTTCCTCTTTAAGGGCAAGTAAAGTAAGTTTTATTACCAACTAAAGGTAAAACAATCCAACAAATACAAGGAAAAGTAAAGAATAAAAGACGAGCCTGAATTTAAAGTACTACTTCTTTATCAGTTTTTAGATTTGACTAGATGGCCAATAAGGCTATGGCATTTGACAAATTAAAGCCATGCCAGACTCCTAAAGGGGCCAATGGCTTCAAGAAGGTTGTCTCAACCAATCAAGCATTTTCATGGCTTTGGAAGATTCAAAAATATCTTTAAGCTCTATAATCACCTCAAAATAACTTCCTAATTAATGTGGCCTATTTTATATCAATTAGTGTTCTAAAATTGTCAAAAGACTATTAGCTTAGAAAATTGCCAGAACCGTTTACACTGTTCATTTCTTTTGTGAATTGTGGTCAATCTGATGACCTAATTGGCCTAAATTTTAGTACTGAAATTATGGAAGAGACTTGATGGACAGGCTATGAAGTGATGCCTCTTTACCAAGGTGGCATAACTGTTGGCGTGTAGATGAGATGTCCGGTACCCTCGTGCTTGGAAAATGAAAGCTATGCTAGCTATGGTCGTTGTAGGCATGTAGCAAGCCTTAGTGATCTTCCACTCCATCCTTTTCAATGCTTGGCCATAGATAGTATGTCATCTTTCCTTTTCTTTCTTGCTTTATGAAATGGTACCATTTTTCTGGTCTAATTAGACACCTATCCAAAAACATTTTCTTTAGTTGCCACGACTCGATCCCATTTTTGTTTCATCGCTTTTCATTAAATCAAAGTAATGACCATTAGCTTAATTTTGAAAATGACGAAAACACTCATATGAAGTGATAACCATGGACAATGATCTGAACTACTGTTCAAACGTATATGGACAATGTTCCAAGATGATAATCTAGATCATTCAATACTAGGTAGTTAGTGATTTAGATTGCTCAAAAGTAGGTGGACCACTGTCTACACAGTTCAAAAGTACTTGAACAACAATTTTGACTATTTCCAAGACAGTAGACAATGACCTACACGGTTTGATGGTAAGTGAATAGTGATCACCACCCCTCCAAGATGGTGGACAAAGATCTGAATTTTATCAATATATGCAAAGATATGACTACTTCCTATGATTATTTTCATCATTTTCAAAATAAGCTAATGGTTGTGTTTTAGATTTGACCAAAAAATTGGTAAAATAAAGAGGCCCCTCAAAATTTAAAGATTTGTTTTAGTTGTCCTAATGATCTTTACTACCCACATGTGGGCAAACGTATACGTCACACAAATGGTAGCATGGCATTAGGGGGTTAAGTTCCAATATCCATCCATCAGAATGTCACCAATATATTGAAGCCCTAGTTCAAGAATAAGGCCGAACCACTTGTCATGTGGGCTACAATTTGCATAACAAATGTGTGGCTCAGAAAACTTGGTGGAAGTTTTCTAACTATGCACCTATTTCCAACAGTGAGGTCAAAGGCTGATTAGACAGAAATTTTATTTTTGGAAAATAATTTAAAAAGACAGGCCAACCTAGTGGATGGCTTAGATCCCCCACATAGATACCATGTTGGATGGACTAGATCTCACACATACATACCATGTTGGCACATGTGTGGCATGTGCATGAGCTTTGTTGCATTAGTACATACAGTTAAGCTCTTATATAATTATTAAGGGTAGAAATGAGTGGGTCGGGCCATGACCCATTATCCACTGGACGCAAAGTCTGATCCACTTAACCTACTTAAAAAATCATCAAGCCCAACCCAATTCCACCCGCCCCATTTAATTGTAATTGAGTCGGGCTCCACTGACCCCCAACCCAACCCGACATGACTCAACTCAGGTTTAAAAATTGAATACGACACTAATGGCATGCACAACAAAGCCCAGACAATGGAAATGTACAAATATTAAAAAAAAAAAAAGGATTTATCTATATTTTTCTTCTTTATTTTATTTCAGATTTTGGGTGGCTTAACCCATTGAACAGCCAATGCAGCCAAGTTGAGGTCGGGTTAGATGCAATTCAACCCAAGCCTGGCTCATTTAATTAAAAAGGTCATATTTCTAGCCCAAGTCTCACTTGCAGCCCGAACCCACCTCAAAAGTGGGTTAGGTTAGTTGACCCAAGGGCCGACCTGACCCATTGCCACCCTGGCCTAGTTAAGCATAAAAACTGGCGGCATTTCATAAAACATCCCATAAATTGATATTTATATCGTAAGATATTTTTTATTCTAACAAAACGTCACCGGTCAACCCACCTGTACCGGGTCAAACCGGACCCACTGAAACGGGAGCGAATTAGGTGTTACCCTGGGAACAGCTTAGTGGGTGTTATCCTAACCGTGTGGGCCCATATTGATATAGTTTTTACATATCAACACCGTCCATATGTTTTTCCATCTGAATTTAGAACGTGATGCCAAACTCTAAGAAGATCCAAATCTCAGATGGACCATACCACTAGAAACAGTGATGAATGACCATTAAAAGATTTTTGTGGGCCAGAAAAGTTTCGGATCAAGCTGATCTTTATATTTTCCTTTCGTCCAGATCTTCTTGACATTATCAAGTGGTTGGATTGAAAATAAACATTATAAAAACCTTAGGATCAGCTTTTTGGAATTTTTAATGGTGTGGCGCTCAGTCACCACTGTTTCCAGTGTTATGGTTCACCTGAGATTTGAATATGCATAATTTTTGGAACCCCATCCTCAAATGGGATGTAGAAACGGATGGACGGTGTGGATATACAAAATATCACCCATGTGGGCCACACGGCAGGGTTAACACCCACTAAGCTGTCCCCGTGTAACACCTAATTCGCTCCCATCATCGGGTCCACCCCTACACGGGTCTTAAATCATTAATTAAGACACGTGCGTCCCCCCCTTGCTCTAGGGTTTGAAAGCTCGAAAGCACTTCAGCCCTAGTTACATGAAAGTTGCGGCATGACAAGTGGACGAGTCAAAAGATTTTCAGCCATCGATTCGATACAATCTTTGAGATGATTCAAGGTCTAAAAATCAAGTGATCATGTAATCTTAACCGACCATCGTAGCCCGTTAGAAACAAAATTAGGTTTTAGTTCGAAGAAATTAGTTGGGTGTCCAATCAGAAAGATTCGAGATCTATGGCGTATCCAAATGGTGACTTACTTAGATCAACGGTCCCAATCATACAGCGAAATATGCCACATCTATTATGGGGACAACGACCCATGGTGGCCACCTGGATTGCCGAGTCATCATAGCATTTTCCTAAAGAAAAACATAATCTAGAAGGATGGAACAACTGGTGACCATTCATGAGAAAAAGAAAAACATTGCTACTCTGGAAAAGTATGACTATCCATACACATGCAGATACCTATTTTTAGACATATCATAGATTTACCTTGATCCGAACCGTCAAAATGGAAATTCATCATTCTTTGGCAGCAACCAACCTGACAGTCAGGATCATCTATCTAGTAGATTGTTCGAATATGTGCCGTCCAAAACGATTTGGACAGTGTGGATGGAGGTAAATAGATGACATATGTACAAAAACTTCATTGGTTGGTTCAGCTGGACCGATCAGTACTCTGATCTACGGTTCGAGCCATGTTGGTGTATCCATCGGATCCGGGATGCGTTTTCGTCATGCATACGAAGCATTACATTAGATGAAAAAGTGAATAAAAGGATGGATTAGAAAAAGCTGATCAATTATAATAATAATAATACCAACAACAATGTGTAAGGCACCAAAACCTAATTTGAAATGTCTAATGGCCTTATAAGACAAGATTGGTAGGAGTAAGTATTAATAAAGAATGTATTTTTATAAGTAAGAAAGAGAGATGATGTGGGGAGTAGGTGACAGCGAAGTTGAGGTTTTAACAAGTTTTTTGAAGTTGTCTATTGGTAAAATGCGTTAAAATAACAAATAAAAGTTATATAAAATTTTTTTTAAAACTCCCCTAGTTTCATAGTGGCTAGCTCTATTGGAAGTTGGCTTCAAATTAGTGAGCTATAAAAATAAGAAGATGCTAGTTGTGTAGAATAGTGCTTTAGGTGGTAAATGATGGAAAATGATAAAATTATGCTAATGTGATAGCTATTTATATTTGTGAGAGAGATTATCTCTTTTCCTACCTCATGTAAAAAACTCAAATTTGCATAATTGAAGAGGATCGAATCAAATAATTGAATTGAAATTATATCTAATTGAGATGCCATTGCTTATGGCGATTGCTGGAATCTTCCATACCTTACACCTCTAGAGAAGCAATAGAATGGGAGAGATAGTTTAAGGCTCAATTCTATTTAAGCAATAGAATGAGAGAAATAGAAGAGTTTAAAACCCACCAAAAGTCGTCCTCTTCAAAACCTTCATATATTTCAAGGTTTCTAAGTCCATTCAAACAATGTATATATCGCAGTCCTAGCTTACCATCCTTCACACAAATTTGAGACAGATCACAACTTTGGTGGGGCCCACCGGTGTGCCCATTCACACTATCCAACCCTTAGGTGGATTAATACCATTGATCAATTGCGCCTACCTTATAGAAACTCTTACACCTTGTTCTCAAAAAATTAGTACAATAATTTTTCAAAAAGGGCCTAATAAATGTTAATTTCCTCACAATTACGAGAGACAACTTTCATCATTTGACTGTGTAGCTCTTAGCATCTGAAAAAGAATAAAGCTTAAACAAAACAATACAATAACTGCTGGTTTTCACAATTTATATTTTTTAATTATTCCATTGGGACATTTCTTTTGGAATTTTGTTGGCCTTGGTGAATTTTGTTCTTCTTTTATATATATTATATTGCTACTATGTGTTATTATCTCTCTCTCTCTCTCTTTCTCTCTCTCTCTCTCAGTTGTACTTATGTGCAATTTTTAGGTTCAAACTACCTAGAGCATTATAAATTCTAGCCTGTGTTCATTGGTCCAATTAAAGAAGAACATATAATAAGCTAGCCACCATAAAGAGAAGATGATCCTTTGTATGCTATGTTGGTCCCATATATAACTGCATAGAAAGAATCTCACATGGATGGAAATTAGAAAGGTTTTTGATAAAGAAGGTAAACATTGTGACCCTAAACCCAAACCCTAAAATGTCATTTGACATATTAATAATAATGGGAAACTTTCTAAGGTAGATGAGTAATATAGAAGACCTTAAAAAAGGCTGATGATAATGCAGAAATGTTCAGCTATTCTTTTTCAATTGAATCCAAAAGGTAAGTTTTGGGACCGGCTTGTGTGTTAGCAACAATATCACAACTATTGGATGGATAATGAGGAATTTCTAACATCATTAAGATTCAAAATGCAGTCAGAATGGGAAGAATCATTGTCAGCCAAGGAGATCAATATGGAAATGTGAAAGAAAGATCTATTGTAATTAGAGAAAATTACAAAGAGTCTTGCGATGTTTAAATGTTTGTTGGTGAGAGACAATTTGAGAGGATTTTAAGAGTTAGGATGATAGATCTTGATTGGAAAGTTGCAGAATATTTTCCGCATTAATAACAACTAACAACAAAATGAGCAAATTAGAGATTCCACACTAGCTTCTAACTCAATAGAATGGTGATGCATGGTTGCATCATCTAGGAAAGCAGGTAAGTATCTATAGCTGCGCAACAAGAGGAAATACCAACGGATCATCCCCACCAAATCCATCAATTATGTGTTTTGATGTTTATTGAGAATTACTTATATGTGATGTGCATGTTTGGTAAACATGCATCAGAAATATATATATATATATATATTTGGAGACATGCCTTGGCATGGCGAAACGGATGGATGGAGCGGATGTTGCATCGTCACAACGGGCGGGGAACCCACAACACTATAAGCATGAGTTATAAGAAAGTTGCATCCGTCGGCTTCTCCATATAGGAGATACGCTAAGCCCACGGGCATGTGCAATACAAATCATGTACATATACCCTATATTTGACATCGTGAGAGACGTAGGTCGGACATCCAATCCATCCATTAGAAAGGCACTGCCATATTGATGCCCCAGCCCAAGAATTAGGTTGATCCACTGCTCATGTGGGCCAAAGTTTGCACAAAAAAAAATAAAAATCAAAGGCTCTAAATCACTTGGCTGAAGTTTTCTAACCCATCCACCTGTTTCCAATAGTAGGACCCACCTTCTGAGTGGACCAGATCAATTGTAAGAGAAACATTGTTGGATCAACCAAGGGATAGATTTGATCTCAGACATAGACGTACGCCATGATGACACATGTGTAGGCGTATGACTCTCCACTCATATGTAATTAATAAACTTTCGAACAAGAGAGATCTTCAATTTTATAAGTAGTGGTTTGTAGAAGCATAAATGACCGTAGGGAACAGGGACGCTCTGACCGACAAAACAAAACAAAAATTCGTATATTTAAAAAAATATTTCTCTAAAATTGATGAATTACATAGCTAAGCAAACACCCTTAAAGCTTAAAATTTTGATTTTCAGAATCAAAATTACAAAAAAGAAACTTCTTTTAGCAAAGTCAAAAACATGTCCTATGCTTTGTTTTAAGTTAATCAAAGTATCCATTGAAGCAGCCATTGTGGGTGTCACTACCATCAAAGGGAAGAGAGACGCTTTCACACATATTCTTCATTACTGATGTGATTTTTCATGATGACATTATGGGTATATGTCGAATGAGAAATTGGACCATGCGGAGCAATTGCTTCTACGATCCATGATGAAACTGAGACCACTTTTTTTTAGAGAGTTGAAAAGGAATTGTTTAATTAGGCATATGATACTTGTTTCTATGTTCAATAAGCTCAAATCATTAGAAAGTTTGCGGCAATAGTTTCACATGAAGGGAAATTATACAGTGGAGCTGGTTGAACTGTAGTAAGGTAAATCATCATTCCATATATGTTTTTGGCATCTTAAAAGTACTTATCAGCCAAATAAATAAATAAAATTTGAAAAGCGATTTTAAATGCCACTTGCAGCTTCAGCCCGCTTTGCTGTATCATTTCTCTTTCATAAAAGGTTGTTAATGTAAGATAATAGCGATGAATACATTTCAAAGTCCAAACAGCTAATATGGTATTCAAGAAAGATAATGCGTATTTGGCAAAGACATACCACGGCCCAATGAGTTGACATAATACACACACACACACACGTGCAAATATGTGTAGTTGACGACCACCACAATCTATGTTGGCACACTATCTTTCCAGCTACCCCACTTGTATGTGGAGTCAGATGATCAGTTGTCCATTGATTCCAATGATATAGCTTATTTGATGAGCGGACCGGCTTGAATTCTATTCTTAGTTATCTTCGTTGTGGGGCATGCAATTTTCATTGTATGCATGTCATATACAAGTGGCATGTTTGTGGGGACTTGCATGCACATGAGAAGATGCTCCCACACGCACTTTGATTGGCCTCCACTTCTAATTGGACCCGTACATTTTAGCACTGTAAGGTTGGCTCGCATACATTCGGGCTATATTATAATCAGCTATGCTGGAATTCTAGATATGAACCCTTTTTTTTTTTTTTTTTTTTCTATGACAATAGCTATTTATTCGATAGGGCTCCACTAGATTTTAGAAGCACAAAAAATTTCGGGCTTGAATATTTCCACACATTGGTTATATAAAGTTATACTGACTGCTCATGTTCAAAGAAAAAGAGTCAAATTATCGAAGGGTTAAAAATAATTCAATTGGGAGCTTTTATCCGTTGTCTTTCCACTACAGTAAAACTCGTATTGAATTGGATCTTTGGAAAGATGAGTATAATTCAAAGGCTAAAGTTCCACTGGTATAACACCCACACCTTTGGGACAGTGGTAGACTAAGTGAAGATAACCTCATTTCAACACCTGAGGTCCTAAGTGTGACTAACAGTGTGAGTGGGTGTACTCATAGTGGGATGTGTGTACTAACACGAAAAGGAAATTTAAAAATAAATAAATAACTCCACAGTATGAAATTGCTATACCTAATGATGTTTGAGAAAACATTAAGGGCTTGGTGGGCATTATTAGAGCATTGCTTCTGGCAACTATAAGATTGATACAAATTGCGTAGGTGAAAAAGTGCATGTTAAGTAAACATGAATGAGAAAAATATTTTCTCCCCAAAGTCATTGATGGTGAGCATTGAATCCTTACTATTTCCTATGGCAGGGGGAGTTTAAGTCTACCTCATTTTTGAATTCACACCCTACCATGAAATGGAGAAACAGATGAAAGGATGTTACATGGTCATCATAGTGGGCCACCAGTGCTGCAAGCCCGGGTTACAAAAATATCATCCATTTGGGCTACCCCAAAGATGAGATTTGCTAGGCCCACATATGTTTACAATACAACTCATGTACACATCACACATTTGCCATCATGACATGTAGGTCTAAGATCCAATCTATCCATTAAAAAGACACCACCATATTAATACCCCAATGCAAGAATTGATTGATCCATTAGTCAGGTGAGCCATGCTTTACCAAGCCATCGTATCTAACGTACTTTGACAAAGATTTCTAAACCATCAACCTATTTCCAAAGATTTCTAACCATCAACCTATTTCCAATCGTGGGGGCTCACCTTTTGAGTGGACCTGATTAATTTTAGGGAAAAACATGGTTAGACCAATGGTTGGATGGATTTAATCTTGAACATACGTGCCACTGATGTCATATGTGCACAGGTGTACAGCTCCACACACATGTACAATAAACAAACCTTCCAACAAGAGAGATCTTTGATTCTATGGGTTCTTTTGTGATGTAGAATGGGTCGTTGATTATTTCATGGCTTAGATGGACCAAAAGAAGACCGGTTGGGGTCGAAAGTGATCTGGACTGTTAGGACTATAAACCAATTATATCTGGCAATCCGAAATGAGTTTCAAGACATATAATATATGATTTTGGGTAGCTCAAGCTACTTTAGCCACCCAACCCCACTACAGTCGGGTTGCCCATGCCAGAATCGCGAGATTCGACCATATCAACAGGTTATTAGGTTAGTTTATTTTCAGTCTTACTATTTATAGTAAGTTTTAATTCGATCATAACTTTTGATCTGTAGGACTTTTAGAGTTAGTGTCCAACATGAAAGAGGCTTAAAATGTTTAGTAGAACAACATGGTTAGACCCGTTTTATAACTTTCTATTTTTTGCCGAAAACCAAGAGTTCTATTAGGATTGAGCGACTTTTATAAATAATAAGTTTATTATTTATAATAAGTTACGTTTCCTAAAAGTTTGAGTTGGACTTTGGTACTTAGGGTTTAGTTTTCTATTTATATGCATTGTAATTTCGTTTCTTTAATTTATCAAAAATAATTATTCAGAATTAATTTTCGATAAACAGTCGGTTAGGAAGGCGGTTATCGACTTACCAGGTCCTCCTGCATCATTTTGGCAAGTTTATAGAAAACAATGGAAGAATAAAGAGCTAAGTATCATAGAAAAAGTGTAAATTTAAAATTTTATTTATTTTTTACATTGATTTATTAAGTGGCTAACCGAGCAAACTCAAAATTTAAAAACTAATTTTCAGGCTCAAAATAAAAAAAAATAATAATAATAAACACTTTTTTCTAGAAAAGCCAAACATGCCGTAAGCATAGCGTACTTATCTTTTCATTTACCGCTTATGTAACTGAACAACGTGTGTGGGAAGAACACATTCTTCCCACACGTGGGGGATAGTTTCATATATTTCTGCATACATGGCTGCCTAACCTTTTAACAAAACACGTGTACACGAGGTACTCATGCATCAGAACATGAGTACTGTCTTGACTGCACTAGGGCCTGTTTGGGTGATGCTGGGCGTTGATTGGATGGGCACACCTTGGATGAGTTGATGCCTCTAATACAAGAAAACGAAAAAATATTCATTATTGTAAGGGCATAACTATCTTACGGCCCTTTACTTGGACGCGTATTTCCTACCAAATCCTTTCCGAGGAAGTTCCTGCGCAGGGATGTTAGGTGGGCCCACTGTGATGTTTCTGATAAATTTACCCCGTTCATACGTTTTGAGAGATCATTTTAGGACTTGTGGCAAAAACTGAGGCGAATCCAAGACTCAAGTGGGCTGCACCAGAGAAAATAGTGGGGATTCAGTGACCACATTTAAACATTGGTATGGCCACAAATTCTTTTTTTGTGTTTTCACTTCATCCCACTGGGAATGACAAAGGGTTTAGATGGCGTACAAACATTAAGGTGGATCCCTGGAAGGTTTTAACGGGAGGAAACTCTTTTACTCGTTTTTCCTCTCGTCCGACCCACTTGTGTTTTGGATCCACCTGATTTTTAGACTCATGTCCTAAAATGATCTGAAAAACAGACGGACGGGTGGATTTTTCATAAACATTACGGTGAGCCCTACCTAGCATCTCAGCACAGAAACTTCCTGCGAAGCCTTCCTGGAAATCCGTATCCCTTTTCCCTGAGGCTGCTGCTGTATTTGTTTTCAACCGCTTATTTATGGGCCATTACACCAAGGGAAATGGTATCCCAATCTAAGATATTTTTCAGAAAACCCCCGTCCGTTGTGAGCCCATTAGATCAACAGTGCAGATCAGCGGATCATGGTCGAAATTTGTACAAATAGGCACACCTTTACACAATTCACGTTCAAGGGGACTGGATAATTCTTCGTGGTAAAGGATCGAATAGAACTCTTCTTTTTTTTTTTTCTTTTTTTTTCTTTTTTTCAGGTTAGTTCACACACCCCTTGTTAGTACACCCACCCATCCCCTGTTAGTCACATCACCAAATTAGTTCAATACAGCTAGTAGATTTAGGACATACAGGCAATCCATCCATCAATCTGAAACGTCCAATCATTCCACCTAGTTCTTGGCAAGTGACCATGCAAGAATCACCCTAATCAGGCAATCATAATCATCTGATCAATAGGATGACAAAAAAAGGATCTGACCGTTAACATGAAACATCGATGTGTCCCACTTTGGTTTGATTATAATTCGAAAGAAATGCTTGGTTTAGATGACGTTAGACTCCCAATCTATGGCTTGCGTAACAGATGGCCAACATTCAAAAGGCTAGGATCATTCAAACGGTATGAACTTTGCATATGTCCTGCCAGTAGTTTTACATAATGTATGGTCGGTTCAGATCCATGATTTCATCATCCCAACTGTCCAAAGTAACAAGTTATATTGATCTATCCCTACAGCCTACTCCTCTTACATAACAGAAAAACAGTGATACTCTGGGGGAGTTTGATGGTTCACACGCAGGTATTAGGACATTATATACGTGGAATGCAAACTACTCAAATCAAACCGTCCAAATTGCTGGCCTTAATTTAGATGGATCATAAACCAAAGTTCCAACTAATTTGGTGTTCAATAATAGATGACGGCTAATAGAGGGTTATAGTCAACATTTTAATCAACGATCAAATATCCATTCAATCAAATATTGTAATGTTTGATGATATACCCATGGTGTATTATACAATTAAGATGGTTTAATTTGAGTTAATATATGTTACAGGTACAATTTCTGAGTGTATGACCATCAACCATCAAGTCTGCCGGAGCATCAAATAAGTTCCCCTGAGAACTGCCCCCGCCTTTCCCAACTCCAGACAGACAGTCCACAGTGATGATTGAGTTTTATCCACACCGTCAATCCATTGTTCTAAGTCATTTTAGAATATAAGTCCAAAAAGTAGATATATACAAGGCTCGGGGATTAAACAGCCACTATTGAAAATTTTATTGGGGCAATATAAGTCCTGGATCAAGCTGTTCTTTGTGTTTTCCCTTCGTATATATTTTTAAGTAAGGATTTAATATTGGACGTCATTAAGGATTAAAGCTTAGGGCCAAAAAGTTTTGGACCAAGTTGATATTTTTTGTCCTCGGTCCATCTATTTGTGACCTTATCAGCAGTTTGGATGGCAAATAAACATCGTGAAGAGCCATAGGAAATTTTTAATAGTGGATGTTCAATAATCACTCTTTCATGTTTTAGATTTGTTTTTTTTGGATCTTGCCCTATAATGAGCCAGAAAAACTAATAGACAGCAACATACAACATGTATATCAAGGTGAGCTTATTATAACGAAACACCCACAACCAAGTTGTGGTGGCGCTCCTATTATAGTTTAGCACAATATAAGGAGAGCGGATTAGGTGAGACCCCGCCCTCACCTAAGATGGTGCGGCCCTTACCATGGGATTTTTGTGGGGCCCACTTTGATGTATGTATTATGTATCTACACAATCCATCCATTTTTACCGATCATTTTAGGGCACTATCCCAATAATGAATCAGATCTAATAATTAGGTGGATCATAACTTAATGGACCACAAAAGTTTTGGATGAAGATGATATTTGTTTTTTCCCCTCATTCGGGATTATGTGACCTTATCAATGGATTGGATGGTAAATAAACACTACAGGAACATTAAGGTGCTCCCTTAGAAGTTTTCAATGATAGGACGGGTCAATCACCACTGTTTCTTATGGTATGGTCCACTTGATAATTATATCTATTTCGTTTTTGGGATAATGCCCTAAAATGATCTGTAAAATCAGTTGGACGGGGTGGATACATAATACATACATCAATGTGGGCTCCACGGGGTCTCACCTAATACGCTCTCCAATATAAGGTCGGTGAATGTATACCATCCAAATCTCTGAATCAATTAATGGTGAATCATAACCCCCGAGGAGATGACAATAACCACCTGATTTTGCCATTCAAAGGTAGGCCATTCACAATTTCAGTTTTAACCATTGATGTCATCATTAACATCATTTAAGCATCATCTCGAGTAATGGAGATCAGCTACACCAATATTGTTCCACCATCCCACTCCATCACATACCATCTTTCTTAAACCACACTCATTAAGAAATCACAACCATCCAATTGGTGGCTACAAATCTCACGGTGACAATATCTTGATCAATATGATTAGTACATATGCTCCATCGACAAGTTGCCCCACAATATGTACGGTGTGGATGGCTGACAATGAGTCCCCCATGTGAGGAGGAAATGGTGGTGGGCCAACAAAGGAATGTAGCCCGTTGTGGAGATCTAATGGCTTTTTAAAGGAGAGTGGGGCAGTGGAATAATCACAAAAGAAAATAAAATTAGCTTTGGGGTAGGAAAGAGAATGATTTATATTATATAGTGAGAGAAGAAGGAAGGGAAAAAAAAAAAAAAAGAAAAAAAAAAAGGAGAAGTGGGGGGAGAAAGAGAATAGGTAGAAAATGGGGGAATAGGGAAGGGGGGCATGCATGCTCGGTGTGACAAAGACAGCACACTGTATATTCCGTTCGAGAAAGAAGGGTGGGGAGTGGGGTCCATGCTAGGAGGGTGTGGGCGCACGAGCAGTAACGTAAAGACATGCCACTTTTCTCTTTTTTGCTTTTCTCATCTGTTGGGGGCAGTCTCTCATCTGTCCATTCCATTCCCATTCCATTCCTATTGCCGCACCCTCTCCGATCCCAGACACGCAGAGATAAATATTAAAAGCACTCTCCAAAAAAGGTACGGAGAATATTGCGTTTACATGCATGAAGCGTGCCTTTCTCTGCAGAATGCCCTCGCTTCTTTTCAAAATTTACGAAGCCGCCACTGTTAGATTCTGGCGCACGCGGATTTGGTACCACACCGCCCGTACCGAGATTGGCACAGTGATGTATGAGTTTTATCCACACCGTCCATCCATTTTTCAATATCAGTTTAGGGACAAAATCCAAAATTCAGACAGATCCACGGCTCAAGTCGACCACACCACAAGAACTAGCTGTGACAATGATACCCACCGTTGAAACCTTCCCAGGGCCCACCGTGATCGTTAATTTCCATCCAACCTATCCATAAGGTCACATAGACTTGGATGAAGGAAAAACAAAAGTATCAGCTTTATCCAAAATTTGTGTGGTCCTCAAGAAGTTTTCAATGGTAGTCATTTAATCCCCAATGTGTGGTCCAATGGAACCTTGGATCTGCCTCTTTTTTGGTCTTAGACCCTAAAACCATATGGAAAAAAATGTATGGACGGCGTGGATAAAACTCTTACATCACGATGGCCCCTCAGAACTCCAACAGGTAGTCATAGTACCCAATTCGCCTCCGATCATGTCACTCGTGGTCATGACTGGTGTGTCACCGACTCACCAGTGGAGAGATACCCAAACCATCCAAAATTGTGGGTCCCATTGTTCTAGACTGTATATTTAAAATCAAACTGATAGTGAAATCCTAGACATCCAATCATGTTCTGATGTAGGGGAAGAACCCCATGATCGAGGGCGTGGATCACGCACCTTCCTGCGGGAGATGGACAGGAAGAAAAACAAGAGAAAACTAAGGAATTTCATATTTTGGAGTTTCAACTCAAACAGGAAATTGTTATTCCCGTTTTTGAACTTCGGCCCAACTTGTGGGGTCCATATTGATCATTTATGATGATCCATTCCGTCCATTTTGTAGAGATGCTCGACGCCGAGAAAACGCAACAAGTTTCACGTCAGTCCGAGTTACGGATTGATCGTGGCGTCCAAAATAGTACGAACTGTCCAGAAAGTTCCGAATTCCGCCCACAGACTTTGAGGAGATGGTCCAGGTGGCCCAATACTACTGATATGGGGAATCTAAGCCGACCATCTTGAAGAGTACGTTGATATCAATAAAACCACAAAGTTTCGTGGTAATTAGATATGTGGATTGCTCGTATCAGCGGAAGGAAGACGGTGCTGGCGTTATACAATTGCGCAGATTTTTCTATTTCTTTTCTAATTGTATTAGGATTCTTTTTTTCCTTTGCAAGTTAGTATTAATTACGAATTTAGGATTTAATTTATTATTTAAAGCAAGTTAATTATGTTTATTTGATTATTCATTCAATTATCAATTATTCAATTATTCGGAATTTATTTCCTCTTTTTATCTTTTATTTCTTCTCGTGGATTCGAGAAACTATCGGTTAGGGAGACGGTGATCGAACTACCACGTCCACTCTGCGTCATAATGATGTAGGGGAAGAACCCCATGATCGAGGGCGTGGATCACGCACCTTCCTGCGGGAGATGGACAGGAAGAAAAACAAGAGAAAACTAAGGAATTTCATATTTTGGAGTTTCAACTCAAACAGGAAATTGTTATTCCCGTTTTTGAACTTCGGCCCAACTTGTGGGGTCCATATTGATCATTTATGATGATCCATTCCGTCCATTTTGTAGAGATGCTCGACGCCGAGAAAACGCAACAAGTTTCACGTCAGTCCGAGTTACGGATTGATCGTGGCGTCCAAAATAGTACGAACTGTCCAGAAAGTTCCGAATTCCGCCCACTGAAACTGGAGATGGTCCAGGTGGCCCAATACTACTGATATGGGGAATCTAAGCCGACCATCTTGAAGAGTACGTTGATATCAATAAAACCACAAAGTTTCGTGGTAATTAGATATGTGGATTGCTCGTATCAGCGGAAGGAAGACGGTGCTGGCGTTATACAATTGCGCAGATTTTTCTATTTCTTTTCTAATTGTATTAGGATTCTTTTTTTCCTTTGCAAGTTAGTATTAATTACGAATTTAGGATTTAATTTATTATTTAAAGCAAGTTAATTATGTTTATTTGATTATTCATTCAATTATCAATTATTCAATTATTCGGAATTTATTTCCTCTTTTTATCTTTTATTTCTTCTCGTGGATTCGAGAAACTATCGGTTAGGGAGACGGTGATCGAACTACCACGTCCACTCTGCGTCATAATGATGTAGGGGAAGAACCCCATGATCGAGGGCGTGGATCACGCACCTTCCTGCGGGAGATGGACAGGAAGAAAAACAAGAGAAAACTAAGGAATTTCATATTTTGGAGTTTCAACTCAAACAGGAAATTGTTATTCCCGTTTTTGAACTTCGGCCCAACTTGTGGGGTCCATATTGATCATTTATGATGATCCATTCCGTCCATTTTGTAGAGATGCTCGACGTCGAGAAAACGCAACAAGTTTCACGTCAGTCCGAGTTACGGATTGATCATGGCGTCCAAAATAGTACGAACTGTCCAGAAAGTTCCGAATTCCGCCCACTGAAACTGGAGATGGTCCAGGTCCGGGTTATGATGACTATACCCCTTAGATTGCCGACCATCTTGAAGAGTACGTTGATATCAATAAAACCACAAAGTTTCGTGGTAATTAGATATGTGGATTGCTCGTATCAGCGGAAGGAAGACGGTGCTGGCGTTATACAATTGCGCAGATTTTTCTATTTCTTTTCTAATTGTATTAGGATTCTTTTTTTCCTTTGCAAGTTAGTATTAATTACGAATTTAGGATTTAATTTATTATTTAAAGCAATTTAATTATGTTTATTTGATTATTTATTCAATTATCAATTATTCAATTATTCGGAATTTATTTCCTCTTTTTATCTTTTATTTCTTCTCGTGGATTCGAGAAACTATCGGTTAGGGAGACGGTGATCGAACTACCACGTCCACTCTGCGTCATGTTCTAAAACTTGGTGACTTGAGTCAAAACTAGGGCGAGTCAACTCGACTCGAGAAGATTTCAGGCGGAGTTACCAACTTTGAGCGAATACTCTTACTGAGAGTCTCTGCTAGGCATGGCTCATAGACTCTGGCGGAGAATGGTAGATGATAGGTATGCACTTAAAAATTACATGTGCGACGTAATTAGTAAGTCAAATTAATTATCCAAATTATTATTGCAGTTTGGATGTATCATGAAGCAAAATCATATTATCTGACCATTAGATTATCTACATTTATTGGACGGTTAAAAATGAAAAATATCCTGTGATCTTATGTCAAAGTGTCTAAGAAATCAGGGGTCTGCATTGCTCAAACAATCTAAATTTTGGGACCATGACTTCACAACAGCGGGGTCCACAATTTAGTCGGTTAATTTTAAGTTAATGTATGACTTATGTACAATTTCTGAGTGCTTAAATACCACATAACTCACCTTCTACTGTTATATGGTAGAGGTTTCCACCGAGTTTAAAAACTCGTAGCTCTATGCATAGGAGAGAAATATAGGGATTCTATAAGGATGACCAGTGTGTTGTTTTTATTGTACATGTGTGGCCCACCTAATGTATGGACCTATTTGATTGTTAGGCAACAGCATGATAACCCCAACTCATGAGTGGCACAAATCCCTATATGTAAACTATGCCCAGTGCAGAAGTTAACCATTGTTGTCATCATGTCACACCCTTGCCTTGGGGGGGTCCATAAGGCCATAAAAAGCACACTAGCTAGCGACGGTGGTCCATGGTTTTAGGACACGCACAGGTCCTGTGCGACCCCTCCAAGCCGCTTCAGACCAGTCAAACCCGATCTGTTTGACATGGGTCACCTGCAATTCAGTTGAGTCAGGCCCGAACTCCAGTGAGTCGTGATTGGATTTGAGACCGCGCAGGTTGATCCGAGTCCCCACGTCTTTTAATTAACCATTCTGTTACACGAAATTGGCTGATCGAGCCAGCTGATGGAAACCGTTAGATAAGTGGTCCATTTGGACATCCTAATAAAGGTTTGCAATATCTAAAAGGTAGTGTATCGTACATGAATGGATGGTATGTATGACACAAATCATCCAGAAATGCAATACAAACATCATGCGTCAAACGTCATTAGTGCAATAGGAAATGCACCAAAAGTACTGTGTATCATCGATGGTTCGACTCAAGCACAGCATAGTAGCAAAATCATAGCTGCATTGAGCATCATCCCAATACCACAAGAAAGTCACAGATATCCGGAAGCATCGAGATGCATCCTTGCTGTGGTACAATGCAGAATCCAAACCTTGATTGTAGAGGGTTGTCATGGAAGTAGATTGCTAATCTTGTGGGTTGCCATTTTGGTTGATCGATCTTTTTTGAGAACCAATTTGGTCCATTGATGATAGTCATCCAATCAATGGTCACCAAAACAAACGCTCCAAATTGAATACAACAAACTAGTCTGGACCATACACCATCTGGCGCACACCTGTGATTACCATTCTGATTAATGACCATCAAAACGCCTTTGATTTCCGATATCTCATTTTGATGAGACAGCTCTAATCATCTAACAATGCCAACTGACACGGACACTAGAGATGAAAAAAAAAAAAAAAAAAAAAAAAAACAAAAAAAACAAAAAAAAAAAAAAAAAAAAACACGAAAAGGTCCAAACTTAGGTTTGAATCGTCCATCACGTTGGCACCACCTTGATTGCCTGTACCTGGAGGCTGATTTCCTGACGAAGCCTTTAGCAGGGAGTTCCTGCTATGGGAAGCTAAGTTGGGCCCACCACGACGTTTGTGAGAAATTTAACCTGCCTATATGTTTTTTTAAGATTATTTTAGGACATCGAACTAAAAATGGGGGTAGATCCAAAATTCAAGTGGGCTGCACAACAGGAAACAGTGAAGATTCAATGTCCGGTACTGTTGAAACATTTGTATGATTACAGAAGTTTTAGATCAAACTAATATTTATTTGTTTTCAGGAATGACCTTATGAATGGTATGGATGGCATAAAAACATCACGGTGGAGCCGGAGAGGTTTCAACTGTAGGCATTTCCCTACCCACTGTTTCCTGTCGTGGGGTCAACGTGATTTTGGGATATGCCTCATTTTTTGTCCCGTGTACTACCATGATCCGGAAAAATGGATGGATGGGGTGGATTTCTCACAAACATCACAGTGGCCCCACATAGCTTCCCATCACAGGAACTTGCTGCCAATTTCGCAGGAAATCCGCCTCCCCTGTATCTCTGAAGGATGTTGTTGCCTCTGAAGAATATTTTGATCAGACAATCCTAACCATTTATACAACAAGCCGTTGAAATGGATGGTCAAGATTGATTATAACAGAAAAGGTCCATGATCAATCCTAACCGTCCATCATATGAGCACTTTCACGAACTGACACTCTCTGGAAACACTTAATCAAACCCAAAGGCCCACTGGCGCTGAGCATTTCCTTTTGAAGTCTGTGGTTGTTGACCAATTGGACAAGTAAGATCATCGGATCAGTTTCAATTTAGAACTACGCCCCTTTCACAATGTGGCCCACCAAGGGACGGTCCGGATTGGCATGTGGTAGGTTATTTCTATTTCTAAACTTTTATAAGGTGTGGTCCTCCCGAGCCCAAGAATTACTGGAGCTACAACGGTACAACCCACTCAATAAGTGCACTATTCGCATGCATGCACGCCTATTTTGGGGAGTGAATTAGATGTTACCCTGGTAACACCTTAGTGGGTGTTACCCCTACCGTGTGGGGCCCATCGTGATGTATTTTCTATATATCTATTCCGTCTATATGTTTTCTCATATCATTTTAGGACATGAGCCAAAACCTTAAGAAGATATAAATCTCAAGTGGACCATACCACTAGAAACAGTGATTAATAATCATTTAAAACGTTTTGTGGGCCACGAAAGTTTTGGATCAATCTGATATTAATATTTTCCCTTCATCAAGACCTTATTGACATTATCAATAGCTTGGATTGCAAATAAACATTACCAAAATCTTACCATGGGCTCTTTGGAATTTTTAATGGTAGGGCACTCAATCACACTGTTTCCAGTGGTATGGTCCACTTGAGATTTGGATCTGCATAATTTTTGGAAGCTTATCCTAAAATGGGCTTTATAAACGGATGGACGGAGTGGATATACAAAATACCATCCATGTGGGCCATACGGCAGGGGTAACACCCACTAAGCTGGGCCATACGGCAGGGGTAACACCTAATTCGCGCCCCCTATTTTGTACCTTTCAAATTGTGGACCCCTTTATGAAAGGAGAATATACCTAAATCACAGTAATTAGACAATCTTGCCCATTGGATTGCAAAAGCCATCTGGTCGGTTAGATTTCAACCCTACTCTCCATCCAAAGTGGGCCCACGATTTTGACCTTCCGGATCAGCTTATTTATATGCCACGTGCGAAGTGGATGAGTTTAGAACCATGGAAAGTACGGGCGCGAATTAGGTGTTACCCCGGGAACAGCTTATTGGGTGTTACCCCTAACATATGGCCTACATGTATATTATTTTGTATATCCACTCCGTCCATCAGTTTCTACAGCCCATTCTAGGATGAGGTTCCAAAAATTATATAGATAAAAATCTCAAGTGGGGCATACCACTAGAAACAGTGTGATTGAGTGCCCCACCATTAAAACTTTCAAAGAGACCATCGTAAGGTTTTGATAATGTTTATTTACAATCCAAGATCTTGATAATTTCAATAAGTCTTGATGAAGGGAAAATATAAAGATGATATTGATCCAAAACTTTTGTGGCCCACAAAACGTTTTTAATAGTTATTCATCACTCTTTCTAGTGGTATGGTCCACCTGAGATTTGGATCATTTTAGGGTTTTGGATCACATCCTAAAATGATATGAAAAATCAGATAGACGGCGTAGTTATATAAACAATACATCAATATGGGCCCCACACGGTTCGGGTAACACCCACTAAGCTGTTCCCGGGGTAACACCTAATTCGCGCCCGGGAAGTACGGCCATTCCTCTTCATCCTTGAGTACATTTATTATCTGTTCAGGTCAATACTGTAATTTTTTACAAAACGGGGGCTATTGCTGATACTCCCAGCTGAAGACTGCAAACTCAGTTCCTTCATTTTCAACCGTTGCAGGGCCTTTTGTCCCTATCAAGGGGCAGTCAAACCACATTTTGGCAAAAACCGACCAGCACAGAAGCTTTTCTGCACCTGTACCCATCTCCTTTTAACCGTTGCGGACCCTCTTCTCCGTTCAAACTTCAAAGCAAGTCAAGGGGCATTCTCGTATTTCCGCAACTTGAGGTCCATTATCTCCCACTCAACAATCACCTCTATATAAAGAGCTCCTACTCCGTCAGCTCGCCTTCACCTCTCCCTCTCCCTCTCCCTCTCACTCTCATTGAAGCTTCTCTTTCAATCCACGCTTCCGTAGATTTTTCTTTTTTTGCTTTTTAGCTGAGAAACGAAGCGATTTATTTAGGAATCCGACGTTTGACCAAAGCGGCGATGAATATTTCTCTTTAATCCTTCCTATAGAAAAAACTCGTAGAAGTAAAAACACTCCTTCCAGGTCTCAGATTCTTCTCGTTACTTGCTCCTCTTAAATCTTCGCAGAAAATCGCTTTTTCTCCCTTGAAAAGACTGGAGGATCGAGGATTTCACCGAAAACGAAGGCGACGAGCTATATTATTGTGAGAAATACAGTAAGGAGGTGATTTTCTTCCGATTCAGTATAGAAACTCCTAGAAGCTTCTATTGATTTCTTTTTTTCTGTTTCTTCTTTTCAGTTCTTAGTTTTTCAGCTAGGAAAAGCTATTTGAATCGAAAGCAAAGAGCCTTCTTCTCGATTAGATCGAACTTCTCTCTCTGAAAAGACACTTCTGTGACGAGAGATGGCGGATAAAGGAGTTCAAACATGCTTTCTGCTGGTCGTTTTCTTGTTTATACGCTTTTCTGCAGCTGAAGTCGGTGGAAGAGAAGTGGAAATCCTCCTCTCTTTCAAAGCTTCTGTGATCGATCGGCTTGGGTCTCTCTCGAGCTGGAATTCCTCCTCCGATTTCTGCAAATGGCATGGAATCTCCTGCAGCAAGGCATCTCATGTCATCGGAATCGAGCTCTCGGGAAAGAACTTGTCCGGCAGCCTGCCTCCCTCTCTTTTCCGCCTTCCCTTCATCCAAAGCATCAAGCTCCCCAACAACAATTTCTCCGGCCCGATTCGTATCCCTCGTGGCCAGATCCCCGCCCTCGAAACCATAGATCTCTCCAGCAACATTCTCTCCGGCGAGATCCCGTCTTCAATCGGATCACTGACGGAGCTGAAATCTCTCGATCTCGGCGGAAACGCCCTTAGAGGCGTGATTCCGGGATCTATCACCGATCTCAAGAAACTGCGGTTCTTGACGTTGGCCGGAAACGAGATTTCCGGCGTGATTTCGCCGGATCTAGGCCAGATGAAAAATCTGGAGTGGATATACTTAGGCTACAATAATCTTTCCGGCAGAATTCCGGCGGAGATCGGCAGTCTGTCGGCTCTCAATCACCTCGATCTGGTCTACAACAATCTCAGCGGAGAAATTCCTTCATCCCTCGGAAATCTCACCAATCTTCATTACCTCTTTCTTTATCAGAACAAGCTCTCCGGCTCGATCCCACCGTCAATCTATGGCCTGAGAAAACTAATCTCTCTCGATCTCAGCGACAACTTGTTATCTGGTGAAATTTCCGAATCGATAATTCAGCTCCGAAACCTCGAAGTCCTCCAGCTATTCTCAAACAATCTCAGCGGACCAATTCCAAGAGCTATATCTTCTCTCCCTCGCCTGCAGGTCCTCGCGCTCTGGTCGAACAGAATCTCCGGCGAGATTCCGGAGAATCTCGGCTACAAGAACAACCTCACGGTAGTTGATCTCTCAACGAACGATCTCACGGGAAAGATTCCAGCAGGTTTATGCAGTTCTGGCCGGTTGTTTAAGCTCATCCTCTTCTCAAACTCTCTCGAAGGGAGAATCTCTGAGCATTTGAGCTCTTGTAGAAGCCTGCAGCGAATTCGTCTCCAGGACAACCTCCTCTCCGGCGAATTACCAGATGAATTTACGAAACTGCCACTAGTTTACTACCTAGATGTCTCTGGAAATGATCTCTCCGGAAGGATCGACGACCGTAGATGGGAGATGAATTCTCTTCAGATGCTGAATTTAGCAAGGAACCGCTTCGTTGGGAGCTTGCCTGAATCTTTTGGAAGCAGAAAGCTCGAGACGCTCGACCTATCAGAAAACCACTTCTCTGGCCGCATCCCCTCGAGTTTCGGTGGTTTTCCGGAGCTGATGCAGCTGAAGCTAAGCAAGAACCAGCTCACCGGTGCCATCCCGGATAAAATCGCCATGTGTAAGAAGCTGGTGAGCCTCGAAGTCAGCAGAAACGAGCTCTCCGGTCAGATCCCGACCGCGCTGTCAGAAATGCCGGTTCTCGGCGAGCTCGACCTATCGGAAAACCGATTATCTGGCCAAATACCGCCGGATTTGGGGAAGGTTGAATCTCTGGTTTTGGTCAATATCTCTCACAACCACCTCCAAGGCGGTTTACCGTTAACGGGAGCGTTCCTCGCTGTTAACTCGAGCGAAGTCGCAGGGAATGACGACCTCTGCGGGGGTGGCAGCGGGAGCGGTTTGCCGTCATGCAAAACCGGGAAAAGGCCGGTTCGGTGGTTTCTCTTGTCAGCCGCGGCGGTTTCTCTGCTGCTGTTATTGGTTTTATCCGCTTTTGTCGCGTTGCGAAGACGACAGGAGCTTCAGCTGAAGAAAGTTGAGAACGAAGACGGAGTCTGGAACTTGCAGCTATTCGATAAAAGGATGTTGAATTTCATTTCCGTAGACGACGTTTTAACTGCCGTGAAAGAGGGCAACGCGATTTCTAAAGGAAGGAACGGGGTTCTGTACAAAGGCCAGTCTTCCGTGAAGGAGATCCCTTTCGCCGTTAAGGAGTTATCGGAGATTTCGTCCCGTCCGCCGAATTTTTGGACGGAAATTGCAGGGCTTGGGAATCTCCGTCATCCCAACGTTGTGAAGCTGCTGGGAATATGCAAATCGGAAAATGAAGGGTTTCTGGTGTATGAATATATCGATGGCAGGAGTTTGAGCGAGGTTTTACGCGGGGTTTTTGGGCGGGAATTAGGTTGGGAAAGTCGGTGGAAAATCGCCGTCGGGGTTGCAAAAGGCCTGAGATTCTTGCATCGTGGGAGTTTTCCGGCAGCTTTTCAGGGGATTCTGTTGCCGGAGAAAGTTATTATCGACGGAAAAGGCGAGCCTCACCTGAAGCTGATGCTGCCCGGGTTTCCCAGAACCGACTCGAAAGTGTTCGTTTCCTCCGGCTACGTTGCGCCAGGTAAATGACTCAATTACCCTTCTCAAATACTACAATATCTTTGAAGCGCTGCTGTGATCTTTTTTATTAAGACATCTTCCGAGGGCATTTCGGTAAGGGTTTATTTGATACTCTGCAAGCTCATGACACTTGATATACAGGCACTCAGAAATTGCACACGTCTTATATTAATTCAAATTAAACCGACATAACAGTGGAACGCACTGTCTCTAAGTCACAGACCCAAAATGAGAGCAGTCGAATAATCCTACACCCGATTTGTTTGTGGAAATAGGACCGTTGGATATTTTTCATTTTAACCGTCCAATAAATGTCCACCAATCCAATGGTCAGACAATCAAATATGCATTCCTAGTTTAAAGTTCTGCTCTGCATATGAAATTTGAACTTTGGATGCTCTAGTTTAAATTTTAGCTAGCGTTTCTCACCGTTCACTAAATTGTGCCATCCTCTTACACGTGGCAGCACCCACGCACATCCAGACCGTTCAGAAAGGGACGCCACAAGGAAAAGATTCAGCTGTCTAAATTTGTTTGAAACATCGGTCTTTGGGAATGTGTCTGAATGTACGTATATGATGTATGCCACGTGTACGGTGGATAAGCTCCTACTAAGTACTTTACGGAAGGCAAAAGTGCTGTTGGGATTCTAATTTCTAACTACGTGATTACGCCAGCCACAGTAAAATCGTTAAATATTTCGAAATGGCCATAATAACCTCTATCCAGTCACGCCATGGTTTTTGTTCTGAGAGGGTATTCCGGTCATTTTTCTGCATGACATAATACCATTGTGGCATGCTTAGCTTCGTTTCATCTTTCAGCTAATGTCAGAACTACCCCTACAGCTTTGTAAGATTTTCTTTGCGTGGCAGAAATCCTGGAGAGCAAGGAAGTCACGGACAAGAGCGAGATATACAGCTTCGGTGTACTCTTGATCGAACTACTCACCGGGAAATGTACGGTCGATCCTGAGCTCGGCGCTCACGTTAGCGTCGTCGAGTGGGCCCGCTACTGCTACTCGGAGTGCCATCTCGACACGTGGATTGATCAAGCGATGAAAGGAGACGGGTCAGGACACCAGAACGAGATCGTGAAGACCATGAGCCTGGCCATCCAATGCACTGCGGTGGACCCAAACGCCAGACCTTCCACGGCCGACGTCTTGAAATCCCTAGAATCCGTTGGAAGTACTGATGGCTGTTGGGTTTCAAGAATGAAATTTCCAGTACCTATTTAGCTTTCGGCTTTTTTTTTTTTTTTTTTTTTTTCCTGTTTTTACTTATCTCTTCTCTCTCCCTCTCAATGTGTTTCTATTTTGATATAATGATTTCACATGAGTGTAATCCAAGTTTTGTTTGTTATACATAGGAAGGAGTGTAAAAATGTAAATAACTAAAAATCTTATATATGAATTACAGCTTTTTCATCCTTTTTAACGTTTCCTTTATTCGTTTGTGGGAGAGTTTATATAATTTACACTCCCTTCGATTGACTCTCAAAGTATATATGCACCTAAGAATTATACACGTGGCAAATTAAACCAACTAAACAGGACCATAGTTATAAAGGAGGACTCTAACTTCCCCACGCGTGTAACACACGTGTGAAAAAGTCACATGAGAGACACTTTTTCCTACCGTTCCTTCTCATTACTCATCTATTTTCCTACTCTTTACTTCTTTCCATTACTCATTTACTTGTCTTTCTTTATCTTGCACTCTACTTTTGATTATAAACTTTTATAAAAGAACTAATTGGGCAAGAGCAATGTTGTCAAAATCATTATTGTATTGGAAATCGTAGCAGGTATTGAATCGTATCAAATTGCCAACTGTATTGTAAAGCATAAGTTTTTTAAAATTTTGAAAAAAAATACGAAAAGTATAGAAAAATCAGATTAAAAAAAAACCAGTCAATCTTCCTTTTGTCATCAATGTAGACCAAGTAATATCATGTTATGATAGTGTTAAAAGAGTCTTATACCTTTATTTTTATTTCGAGAAATTTTTCTTAAAAGGCATATAAAGGTCGTTTAATAATTTATGTTCTTTTTACCTTTTTAATATAAAATCACGGTAGAAAAACAGCCTTTAATAATGTAGACCAATGAAAAAGATATTTTGATTTCCAGACGTCACTACATAATACATATAAGTCAGCATGATCGTAATTATTCATAAAGCATTACAAGTAAGTCATACATAAATTTGGCATTTCACCAATTAAGAAGTAAGAAATCACAAAAAAGTTACATGATTCAACCTAGAAGAGAATATGTATCATTTAATCTTTTATAAAGAACAAATATAATAATTTATCTTTTCTAAATAATTTTTAAAGCCCTCACCAATTTAAAAGCATAAAACAAATGCCAAATAAAACTTAAATTAGAAGAGAACATGTATAATTTGAATTGTAAATCAAAATTTGAATCGTAAACCACAGGATTCAAGTTATAGAATCGTAGGGGCCTATGATTTATATAAAGAGGGATTCAACGTTAAGATTCGATTAAAATCATATATCGTAAATCGTATGATTTTACAACACTAAGCAAGGGGTTCATATGATTTATGTGAATACCCTTGTAAGATTGTGAACATTTAACTTTCCTACTGTTCTCTAAATTTTTTCATGGAATTAGTGCAAAATTTGATGACCACCATTAACTTCGGTGACTCCCAAAGCCCCTTTCATTAAATTAAAAAAAAAAAAAAAAAAAAAAAAAATCCTAAACCGCCTGGTATGTCAAAAACACCTCTCAATCAAAACTCCTATAAGTCTCCAAACCCTTCTCATTTGGCCACCTAATTAACTAGTAATCTAGTACTCGGATAATTAAATGTGCATAATTTTAAGTCATGATACATATAAACTAAGACCCCTGGTTTGGATAATTTAGCTTGAATTACTTATATTCCAAGCACACATTGAACTCTTAAGTTCTTTTATCTTACATTTTACTCTACCAAAGTATAAGACTTTTTATTCCGCTAATTCCATCAAAGCCAATTTTCAGCGGATCATTGCACCTGTGCTGACTTAGATCCAACTTGCGTGGCTGCTCACTGGGGCCCCATATGCTGAGCAGTACAACAATCAAAACCATCCATATTGTGAGCACCTTACTAAATTTAACATTGAAGGATGATTGTGACTAGTAGATTTAGAATGATGAAAAGAAAATATTCAATGGATTACATTAAACTCTATAAATCAATATCATCATTAAAGCGTGACTATAGGCTAATAGCTTATTTATGGTAATAATGAGATTATGGACGGTTCAAATTGTCGTATTATCACAACATGTGGGGCCCAGAGAGCGGTCACACAAGCTAGATCCTGAGCAGCGCACAAAACCAGCTCGGTTTTTACACCCCCCATATTTTAACTTCATGCACCCTTTTTGCTTTATCTTTTATTACTCGAGCACAGAACGGCAGAGGAAAGGATTCGGTGCGTACTGGCGAGTACTGGAAAAGCTCTGTGTGCCCCATCATGATGTATGTGTTTTATCCACGCTGTCCGTTCATGTTGTGAGCTGATTTTAGGGTATGAGCCCAAAATAGAGGTAGATCCAAAGTTCAAGTGGATCACACCATAGGAAGCAGTTGGGGATTGAATACCCTATTGAAACCTTCCTAAGGGCCCGCCACGATGTTTATTTTCCATTTACACAAACTTGGATGAAGGAAAAATGTAAAAATCAGCTTCATCCAAAGCTTCTGCTACCCACAAGATATTTTCAATGGTAGGCATTCAATCCCCAATGTTTCCTGTAGGTGGTCCACTTGATATTTAGATCTTTTGGAATGATGTCTGAAATGAGTTGGAAAAATGAATAGTGCGGATAAAACATATATATCATGATGGATACACAGAGCTTCAACTAGAAGGGTCACTACAGAGTCCAAGTGCAGAAAGGAGGGTATAACCAAAATCCGCTGTGTATATATTTTTTTGCAACCAACTGCTCTAATTTGAGAGCGGATTAGGTGTTACCGGCGTAACACCTGGTGGGTGTTTCCCTGACCGGCGTAACATGGGGCCAACCTCATCCTCCTGTTTTTTCAAATCATCTGAGGGCATTATCTAAAAAGAGTGAAGTAGATCCAATTACCAGGTGGACCATACCAGACGAAAGAGTGGTGATTGACCAGACCATTAATGGGCAACAAAAGTTTTGGATCAAGCTGATATTTGAATTTTGTTTTTTTTTCCTTCATTGACGATTATGTGAACTAATGGAATCATTAAATTGCTATCTAAGAAGTTTTTAATGATAGGTTGTTCAATCACCACTGTTTCCTGAAATATGGTCCACCTTATAATTGGATCTTCTTAATTGTTGGGATATGCCCTAAAATAATACGGAAAAACCAATGGACCAGATGGATACAGGATACACACATCAAGGTGGGCACCAAGGTAAAGGCTACACCGTTTTGGTTGAGGCGGGTCTCACCTAATCCACTCCCATGGTGCAGCACATTCTAGTTCGAGGAAGAAAGCTAGAAGTTTTGACATGTGGAATTTCATAGGTTTCATCATCATGACGTATGTATCATATCTACACCATCCAACCATTTTCCATGTCCTTTTAGGGAATGAGACAAAAAAAGGAGACAAATCCAAGCATTAAGTAGGCCACACTACAGATCTGTTGAAAACTTCTCGGGGCCATAATCCCAACATGGGGGGTGGCTGACATTGGAGGGTTACTAACAGTGTGGGTGTGTGTACTAAAAAAAATTAAAAAAAATCAAGCTAATACATGTTCTCTCTTTATCCAGGTTTGTGTGACTTTATGAAGAGGTTTGATAGCAAGTAAACCAAACAGTGGACCCAACGAAGGTCGTTCAATACCCACTACTTTTTGTGATGCAGTCAACTTGAGCTTTGGTAGTGCTTCATTTTTGAGCTCAAACTCTAGAATGATCTACTAAAATTTATAGACTGTGTCGACTTAGAGAAGTTTCACGTGTTAAAAGTTAGGTTGTGTAGCACCCCATCTATTAGGGGTGAGAAATTCAGCACATCTTGTTAGCTGGGGTTATCCACGATGAGAAGTGACGGCACCAAATTTTTTTGTGCATTCAACACAATAGATCCGCACATGACATGAACTAACCTTTGATATGTGATCTTTGGAGCGGACTGTGGAGTGAGGAGCTCACCTAGCTATAGGGTGGTGCTGATACTCTATGGGGCCCACCATGATGTATATATTTTATGCACGCTGTCCATGTATTTTTTCTAACTCATTTGAGGCATGATCCCAAAACTGAAGTATATCCACAGCTCAAATGGACCGCACCACATAAAATAGTAGGGATAATGACAGCTACCACTGAAATGTTTCTAGTGCCTACAATGATGTTTATTTGTCATCCAACATTTTCAAAGGTCAAACGGACCTTGATGAAAGCAAGACACAAATATCATCATGATCCAAAACCTATGTGGTCTCCACAGAGTTCTCAACGGTAGAGGATTCCCACTGTTTCATATGGTATGGTCTACTTGAGATTTGGATATGCTTCAATTCCAGGCTCAAGCCCCAAAATGAGCTGAAAAAAAAGGATGGAGGGCGTGGATTAAATAATAGTCTATCCAAAAGAGTTACAGGGCTGTCAACGGATCAGATTTGGAGCGTATCAGGGCTGATACGAATCCACCCCGATTTGTAATCCGGATGATCCGACTCCAACCCGAAATCCAACGGATCTCTAAACACTTAATCCGAAATCCAACCCGATTGAGATTTGGCTGATCCGACCCGATCCGAATACATGTGGATACCATTCAACAACTTGGATGGTAAATATTGTGGTCCACTTGAGATAATATATATATATAAGTTCGGATGAGATCTTATGTGAAGTGGATCCAAGGCAATCCGCATTTGACCCAAAAATTTAACAGATTTGATTAACAAGATCCAAATTTGACCCGTTGATCCGAATCATTGATCCAAATCCGAAAAAATCAGAGCGGATCTGGACCAATATCTGGTCCATTGACAACCCTAATCCACTCCACGCTACAGCGCGGGGAGCTCCTCACTATAGAATCTGCGTCCGTGCCCTGCGCTGCACTTACTGCTGTCAATGGGCCGGGCCTGGGGTAGGTCTTGGCCCAGGTTTTGCACTATTTCGGGCTGGGCCGTCGGGTCAGCCCTGTGTAAAATTCTGATTTTCAGGCCCGAGCCCGGCCCATTGACACCCTTAACTGCACTGTACTGCATTCACCAAATCGCTGTGTACTATGATAATGTGATAGATACACCCTTCTACAGTACAAATGTCAGGGTAGGCGTGGATCCGAACCGTCCACTTGGTGGGTACATCCTTTAATAGTATATAGGAAAAAACATCTCAGTTGTAGGATAATCCCAGCCATCGATTTCATTCACACTTCTCCTGCTAATTTCAACCATTATCTACTCTCGCGTTTTCAAATCCCTATATGCTGCCTAGAATCATCCTTATTCAATGAACTTCTAACCCTTGGCCACTAAGCAGTCGTATTCACCAGATGCACGGTCCCGATCCACCATCTACTCTGCCATGTTCACGCTTGGAGGGTGGATTCGGCTCTATAATATCACTTCCCTAGATGCTTCTGCCCCCCACAATGTGATGATATAGACCGTTCATCTGAGAGGCCACAGCCTGGACACCAAGTAGCAAAAAGACGCTGACCAGAAACAGCCTTTCCTTGCTTCTAACTCACCTTTTGTACGGATGGAACCGATCTGTGATCATGGAGACTTTAGGTTTTGTGGCCCATCTGTGGTGGGACCTAGACGATCATCATGTGATGGGCAGATGGTGCGACCAGCATGCTCAGGCTTTTCAGGTGTGAGCCTGCTTAGCATGTCTTTCTCAACAGAATCCGACAAAAGCAAATACATACACTACAAATGGCTGCATACTTTCTAACTCACTGTTATTACGTATGTATGGTAATTTTCGTAACTTTCAGCTGTGTGGCCCACCCCACCCATTAGAAGCTCATTTCTTAGACCTGGATCCCAAAATCCAGCATGATCTATAACTAAGGTGGGCCATACCATGAAGGACATTGGAGATGGGAGCACACGTACGCCCGTGTACTGTGAATGCCATATCTGAACCGATCATCAGGTGTACCCCACCAGGATAAAGGGACACAAGAAAATATAGGCCATTCCAAAACTCAGATGCGAGACTCTTAACCTCAATATATAGGTTTTATGCAAGGTATCGCACCCAAGCTTTGAATTAAGATTATTCTTTTTAAGTAGGTTAAACCTGAGAAAGATACACCAAACTCATGACTTGGATCCGACGTAAACATCACAGGTGGGGCCCACACAGTTCAAATGTACGCAATCACACCGTACATTAGGTGCATTCATTGATGCTAGGCCCTAGGCCCAAAAACCAGCTGGATCCAAAATTCAGGTGGACCACACCACAGGGAACAATCGGTGTTGTGGACATTCTGATCCGTCCAAGTGGGCTCCTTCAAGCATACTTACGTACATTCTACATTCCAATGACATGCGCTTGCGTTGATTGTACGGTTTATCAGCCCATTGACCATGTAGGCTAATTCCAGACGTCCACTAAATCCAAATGCCTAGCACGTGGCCAATGTTCCCAAGCCCAACTGTCCGACTCCTTTTTTTTACCAGGTCCCTCAGTTGCAATGTGAAAATTTACACCGAGGAAAATGAGTATCTTGCTCATGAAGTGGGCATAAATGTGTCATATAGGCTTTTCTAGGCTGTGGCAGGAGTTTTAACATTAGGTTGTAGCCTATCCTTATATATAAAAGGGTTCTTTATTGTTTAATCCTATTAATACTACAATTCTAATAAGAATTTTTTTTTTTTTTTTTTTAATTTAAAGAGGAGAAAGAGAGTGGCTAAAAGATACTTTATTCAAAAGAAAGGAATGAAGGGAGTGGATTGAGTCCTGTCCCTGCCAGGACAATAATCCGTCTATGCAGGGCCCATCGTGATGTATGGGTATTATCCATGCTGTCCACCTACTTTAACATATCATTTTAGGGTACAATCTCAAAAATGAGTTAGTTCCAAGGCTCAAGTGGACCACACAATGGGGATTAAACAACAACAGTTGAAAAAATTTTTGGGGCCACAGAAGTTTTGGATCAAGTTGATATTTGTTTTTGTCCATTTATCCAGGTCTATGTGACCTTATGAAGACGTTGGATGGCAAATAAACATCATGGTGGCCATGAGAAGGTTTCAATAGTAAGCATCATTGTCATGGTTGCTTCCTATGGTATGGTTCCCTAGAGCTTTGGATCTGCCTCACTTTTGGGCGTATACCCTCAAATGATACGAGAATACAAATGGACAACGTGGATAAAACCCATACATCATCATGGTGGGCCCTATAGAACTCCTACCCATACGGATTATGGTCATGGTTCGAGTTTAGATATGATTGTGTACTTACTAACTAGCATTTATATAGAAAAGTGTTCCTTATGTATTAATTTTAGCATCACCTCAATTTTAAAAAAATAATAATAATTAACTTTTCACTTTCCTAATTTTGACTCAACCAATATTTACTTAATAAGTAACTATTTTAATTAAATTAATACATGACAATAACTTAATAAGTAACTATTTTAATTAAATTAAGAATTGACAATAATTTTCAACAATATAAGCTCCACCCCATGTAATGTGGACAATCATAAATGAGTACCACAGGCCCACATATGAGTCACACCATTTTAAAATTAGTGTTGAACTATTGTATGTTTATAACCAATGGATTGTTCACACGGTGGCACTTATTTTGAGCCACACATACGCTTATTTTTTGAAGCGGCATACCATCTATTTTTATACATAAGTTTTAGTTACTAGATCAGTGGACTAACATTATTTTTGATCCATTGATGATGTATCCTACCTAATGAATAGCCATTATTTTCGTTGGATACTCGGATGTTTGAATCGAATGCATACCTCACAAAGGAACTTATATTCAAGATTCCCACACGCACATGCATAATTATCATACACCTAGTACGTGTGTAATTCTAATACAAACTGTCCAAATGATGGACCCCAATTTAGATGGACCAGAGCGATTAGATGATCTTAATCTCCCATTGAATTATATTTGTTTGTTAAATGTGAATGGCTGACCATCTCTCGTTAAGATCGTCCACTACATCGACATAAAATTAACAAGCAGGTAGGACTATAGTTCATGGTTTTTAGTTATGAATGTGGGCCCGATGATTTAAATGGCTTAGATGAGCTTCATCCACGCCACAAGTACAGGGGTTGTGTGGTTGCGAATGGATGGCCTGTGATTTAGAAGGTCACGGAGCTCCTTGCAATCATCTGCAATGAATGCAGCCATGTGAACTGGACTCGGATTCTGCAGTCACTCCTCCAGTACCTATGTCTCTGCTGGTCGGTGGAAAACCTCTGTGGGCCCCACCATGATTTATGTTACTTCATCCACGCTGTCCATCCATTTTTACAGATCATTTTAGGGCATGATCCAAAAAACGAAGAAAATCCAAATCTCGGCTGCACCACACCACAGGAAAAGGTGGTGATTGAACGCCCGCCGTTAAAAACTTCTCGGGATAAATAAATAAATAAAAGTTTTGGATCAAGATGATAATTGTGTTTTCCCTTCATCCAGGTTTTTATGAACCTATGAATAGGTTGGATGGTAAATAAACATCAAGGTGGGCCCTAGGAAAGTTTTAGTGGTGGGCATTAAATCACCACGGCTTCCTGTGGTGTAGTTCACATGAGATTTGGATCTGCCTCATGTTTGGGTTCATGCACTAATGTCATCTGGAAAAATAGATGGACAGAGTGGATTAAACACATACATCATGGTTGGGCCCACAGAACTTTTCCAGCACCGACGTCGGCAATGGAGGAGTCACTGCCGAAACTGAGTCCATGCGAACGGGATGTCCTGGTGATCTGGTTTTATGGTGTATTTTGGACGAAAAAATTCCAGCCCCACGTTCTCCTAGATACTCGAGACAAGTGGCTACGTGGCCCATATGTGGGACATCTGAACCATCCATAAGCTGGGGCCCACAGTTTAGACGATCTGGCAGAAAACCCGGCTAGTTAACTCATCAGGTGGGTCATGTGTTTGCACTGAATGTGGACCCTCGGTGAGTTTCCAGGTCCATAGCTCAAGTGGCAGACTGAGTGAAGATAGCCTCAGTTTCAAAACTGAGGTCATCGTATCTATTCCCATGTGGGTAGCTAACATTATGATGTGACTGACAGGGGTGGGTAGGGGGTGTACTAACAATGGGTTGTGTGAACTAACCCAAAAAGAAAAAAGAAGAAAAAAAAGTCTGTCCACTATTTTGTGCAAGGATGGCCCACCAGATGATTTGGCTGGTTGATTTACCCATGTTACCTTCGCAGTGGGCCACACCTTTCAATTATGCAGCCCTCAGGTGTCCCACACACGTGATGTGTATCCCTGCAAATATGAAATATCCCATTCAACTTTGTATATGAACTCTCACATCCACTGCTTTCATAGCTGGTAACATGTCGCTTGCGTAGACCATCACATCTGAGCCATGCAAAAGTAAGGACATACCACAAAGATCACTTGGGGCAACCCCCGGACAAATCCACTTATTAGGTGGGCCACACCAATATGTTTAGTCAGACCATCAAATCTCTATTAGATTTTGGTGCTATAGCCAGCTCATTACTAACCATCTTGGTTTCACCACCATTGAATTTCCTTACTGTGAGGCCCATCTTTTACATGGATTGGCCATTGACGCGTGAGCTCCAAAAAGTGGTAGAGAATGACCTTTTATGCTTCAATTCAAACAGAGGAATACAACTTTTTTTTTTTCTTTTTTTTTTTTTTTATGTGGTCCACCAAAATATAAAGTTCATCTACCAAAAGCCCACGCGGGCTAGAAGAGTTCACAATATAATTAGTAGAGGGTTTTCAACCCTAGAGCTTTAATCAGATCACAGGCCTGTCTAAGGCACCTAATGTGCAAGTTACCACATATATATGCTTGGCAGACAGGAAGAATATCCAAGCCATCCATCAGGTGGACCTCACCAAGTGGATCCTACTGCCCAAAGATAAAGTTGGTCCACTAAATAGATGTCTGGTGATATTAGAAATAATTTGGTCCACTTGACTAGTGGAACGGCCCCAATTTTGGTATCTGATGAATGGCTTGGATATTGCACCTATCTGCCACATTAGCATATGTGGTGGCCTGTGCATTTGTTAACTTGTACATGAACATGTGCATGGAGCTGGTGGGAATCTCTCAGCCAATCCATTAAAGCAGCAATTGGATTGGTAATTTCAGATCTCAGACAAACATATGTTTTTTTCTTTGTTGAGATTTTTTGTGAATGACACATATGACTTTTTTTCTTGTCCATGATCAGAGATTTAATGGGACGTCTTTCGTTTGGTACTAAGTCAATCTAGGAAGTCAGAATCATACCATGAGTCTAGCTAAAACCTTCAACCTGAACCAAATCGAATAATAGGTCACTTGGACCTAGTAACTATTTTTCTTCTTCTGGTTATTAAAAAGCCACTGCTTGATTCTCAACACTACCTATGTGCCTAAGGCGCCACTACCACCTATTACAATTACCTACGACCAATCATATTGTTAGTAACCTCCACTAAGATTAGTTTTTTTTTTTTTTTTTTCCATCATTCAGGGCATTATGAACAAGGAGCATCACTTTCAATGAGTACCTTTGCCCCAGATAAGACTGTTCACATGATACTGATATGTTC
The DNA here is from genome assembly GCA_003013855.2 of Liriodendron chinense. Classification (NCBI taxonomy): domain Eukaryota; kingdom Viridiplantae; phylum Streptophyta; class Magnoliopsida; order Magnoliales; family Magnoliaceae; genus Liriodendron; species Liriodendron chinense. The sequence continues at coordinate 3,758,555 of PVNU02003892.1, read as the reverse complement.
TGCGGGACCTTGAAAACTTCATACACTTAGCAGAAATCTTATTTTGTCAATCTGCTGAGTCTCAAGCCTCATCTTAAATTATACCATATGCCCTTAACATTAGAAAATATCCCACCACAGTTAGGGTAGTCATATCAACTCTCATATGACCTCCCAAGGAGTAGTTACACGACAAGGACAAGATCATGGAAGATTGTACTTTTAATATTTTGGAATGCATATCACATGAAGTGATCTTGTGTCAAACAAACAACTTTCTCTACAGCTAGGACGAGATTGCTAGTGAGAGTTTAAGCATTTGTAGAGTGGGTGGATTCCTCCTTTATTATTTAAACAGAAGCTATGAGCTGGCCATCTCCGTCTCTGATGAGGCCAGGTAACAAAAGCCGCAACCCTAATTTCAAATGCCATTGAAGAATTCACTTTACTTCATTTTAAAATGTGAGCTGCATATAGAAAGAGAGAGGTTTTCTCTTATAGGGGTTAAAAGAGAGAGAAAAATAAAGGTGTTAGCTATACACAGAAATATAGCTTTAAAAAAAGTAGAGACAGTATTAGCTTTTTATAAGTAAAATTTGAGCCATTGACAGAAAATTCCAGGTAAAATCTAAACTGTAAATTGTTAATTAGTCACATATTTCCAAATTACTAAAATATCCTTAGCATTATTTCAAATGACTACTAATGTGCCTTTTCTGATGCTCTTGTAAAATTAACTGCAGATTTAAAATCATGCCTCGGCAGTACTAGTGTTACATATAATAGAGACAGGTTTGTACATTCTGGGTTGAGCATCAACAAATGCAGCATAGAGGATGCATCAGATAGCTGGCATCAGAGCCTTTCACTTTATTGCATTGATATGAACAAAATGCACGTCGTAATGCATGTAATATACATGTGAAACAAAGAAATGTCATTGAATGCTTGACATGACATCTTTTGTACTCTCAGGTTTATGGATGCCCATAATCAATTATTCACCGGATTGTAAGGTCTAACAGCCATTTTACCCAACCAGTCCACATTCAAATCCACGTATTTTTTTTTTTAATTATTATTGAGGATAATAACCCATGCGATCTCACCCATTTTCACCCCTCTAAAACCCTAGATGATGTGATAATCCTAGGGTTGACAATTGAAGCCAAGATAATGAATTATTATCTAAAACTCATATGGCATCAAAGCCAAATCCAAACACTGATTTGCAATAATATCATAGCATGATTCAACCGTTGTGACACTCATATTATGATTTTTTTTTTTTTTTACTCAAAAATTTCTTACCGTTATAAAATAAAAGCGCCTCCCTCCTTTATTAACCTGCTGTATGACACTACTAACAATAGATTACATATCTTCTTCTTTTTTTTTTTTTGGGCAGTCCCCATATATTATAGGGCTGGACCCAGGCTTTGAAGCTGAGTAGTAAATCAGACTGGGTGGGGGCCATGGTTTTGAAAATTTTCCTATTGAGGTGGTCCATTTATGGTGTCAATTTGTGGGATTGGGCCTGAATTTAAAAGACTGACTACCAAACAAGCCAGGGCCAGGGCCAGGGCCAGACTATCAGCCCAGTTAATAGCTCTGGTTTGGGCTGACCCTGACCCAGGTTTAACACGAACCATGGTCACTCATCTTGCTTCAACAAGTGACCATTTTTATTTTTATTTTTAATTCATTAACTTAGCATGCTTATGCACTAAAATACAATTAATTTAAGAGTCAAAAGGAGGTGAATTTAGAGAAGGGTTCTTGCCAACCATGCTCAGCCACAACCTTTCTCGTGACCCACCTCTCCTTCTAAGCTTGCATGATGATGTCTACTGCCTTTCATTGATTCCTTCCTAGCAATGATGGTGGTGACTACTGACAGCAACCCTTCCCTTTTCTTTCAATTGCAAAACTCCTTCCTTTTTACATGCATAGGAAGATTCCATTGCCCGAGGAGCTTAGAGAGAGAGAGAGAGCCACTTGATTCCATGTCCAAGTAGGATATTCCATCCACATGCCTCTGGACACTGCACAGTGGCAGCATGTACTTGCCTCAATCCAAAACGTCCAAATAGTGAAGAACATCGCGGATTGGCTATAGCCAGAAAACCACACCAAACGGATAATGCTAACCGTCTGATCAGTGTCATGAAATGGACGGTCAAAAGTACAAGTGCCAATGATCTGAATTCAGAATCTTTCGGTTGATCTGGCTTAATGGGTGTGCCCCATATCCAGTTATGGCCTCGATCCTGACTATTCAGATCGATTTACAAATCCGCTGCATGCATAACGCCCGCGCGCATGAGTATGGATGGCCACAGTAGGCCAGAGTAGCCAAAATCATCACCTAAAAATGTACACTAGTTGACCTAAAAGAACCCAAAAACCAGCTCAGTTTTGCTGGCATGGGTTGATGGTGTTTTGATCTTGGAAAGCTCAAGGAGGGGTATAGAGGTTTGAATGATAGTCCTTGGAGACCATGCAAAAGGCTCCTTTCCCTTCATCTATTCAAAAAAGACCCTTTCTTTTGGGGTTTTTTGAAAGGAGAGTCTTGGGTCTGTAATAGACTGAGAAGGTTTAAAAGGTGTAGTAGATATCTTTGCAATTTCTTTTTGCTTTGTTTGTAGAGCAAATGACGAACATTCTACGTGTGTATGTTTCACTCATTTCAGACAATGGCTGATTATTGAATTCGGATATAATGCTTCTGTACACGTGCATCACCTACCCACTATACACACAATCCAAGGGTGGGGATGGGTCGGTTAAAGTACCATCCTTGTTGATTTGACTAGTTTTTTTTCTTGTCAATTTTCAAATGGTCCAGGGTATTTTCGTCTTGTAGGTGGGACCAATTCCTCTACGGTACATGAACTTCAACTGAGGGTGTACGGCAGCCCAGCTGTGTAGGGCACATCGTGTTGGTTTTGTTTTATATCCACTCCGTTCATCAGGTGTGTAGACTCATGTTCACCGTACATATGAATTATTAGACCGAGAAACTACTACAGTGGGCCACTTCATGCGGAAAAAAATGTGAAATCACACCTAAAACATCTTTAGTTAACGCTGCATGGCCCGCGTGTGTTCGGATCAGGGTTTTTTTTTTTTTTTTGGAATGTCCTTCATCCTGATGAGACGCACCTGATGAACGGATGGATGGAATTTTTACACAATGGTGGGGCCCACGTACAAACCTATGGTTGGCGTACCCTCTCCATTAGTTCCCTATCTTGTGGTCGACATGAGTTGTGGATCGATCTGATTTCTTTATTTAGGAACTAACACCCGGAGGTTCACCTGATGGATGGAGCAGATTTCACACATACGACGTCATGGGACCCACAGAGCTCGGGTGTTGTACCTGCTGTATGCAATAGGTGTTGGGGAGGATTCCATTCCAGTTCATGAAAATAGGAAACTGGAAATAATGCTGGCTACACGTGCATCGCATCTCACGCTTGTGTGGGTGCACGTGCATGTGGACGGACGAGTCAGTCGTTCTTGTGTGGACACGGACAGCCAGCACACGTACACGTATCATTCTTGTGTAGAACTGAATAGCCCAAATACATGCAAGAGCATGCACACACGTGCATGCGCGGACAGACGTACATTTGTGCAAAATGATTAGAGGCCATGAGAGGAAGAGAATAAAAATCCCAGTACACGTTCTGATATTATTAAAGCAAGATAGGATCCTTCTCCAATCAGATCATGTAAATTGGAGAGCAGGTTTTGCCTTGGGCCCACTAGATCAGGAAAAAAAAAAAAAAAAATTGAAGTGACACGTGGCAGGTTTGTAATTAATCCAGACTGCCCATCCAACCGTTCCTTAGCATGAAATGAACGTAGTTGAAAATCAAACGAAATAAACGACCCTATCCATTTCGATAGTGGCCTTCAAATGGACGACTGAGATCAAAATGGATTCGACGGGTGAATTTGATGGACAGGATGATCCTTTCAATGTGATTTCCAGCCAAGGGCCAAAAACAAGATAGTACCCACCAGATGGATGGACCGGATCAAATTTCCAACTTGCCACGTGTGCACTGAGGCCTCTGACATTCGTTTGAGTTACTCGGAAAAGATGGCTCTTGTTATAAAAGGTAGCTGTGCCTTTTTTTAACCTTTTTTTTATTATTATTTTAATGTTGGAGCCATGGTTTTAAGACTCGGCAACCCATATTGACTCGTTGAGTCCTGAGTTGAGTCAAGGGTGACTCGGCCGAGTCAGGGTGCCCAAACTATTTTCAATGCCTAATCATGGTTTTCAAACTAGTTAGACTCGCCCAAGTCCGAGTCGACTCAGAAGAGTCGCATCCACGAGTCACATGATCCATGGATCGAAGCTCTTACCTTATCCATCGTAAAGAGACCTAGCTTGCCATGGAATCACCTACTACAAGCTTGTAAATGACTTGAGCCCAAGTCCAGCACATGGGCCAAGCTAATAAGTCCAAGCCCAGTCCAAAGTCTGGTCAGGCTGACCAGACCCTACATGCATATGTGTTATGCCATTCTAATCCTTGGTTAGGCAAAAGCATGCATCTTGAACACGGACGATTACTTTCATTCCTCTAAACGTCTATTTCATTATGCATGTGTGGCCCACTTGATCAATAGATGGATTAGGAACATTCAAGTGGGAATTAGTGATTTTATCAATTTTTAGGTCAGACCTGGTAAGGCATTGGCCAAACCAATTTTTCAAGCCAAAGCTTGAGCCTGATGTAAGAGGTTCATGTGCTCAAGTTAGGCTTCTGACTTGGGCCCTATCCTAATCCGGCCCATTACCATATGGATAAAATCCCATTGGTAGCACCTTGTTTCTTCTGTTTAAGAAATTAATATGGAATTTATATTCCACTACTTACTTCATAAAGGTATTCAAACCTCTGTTAGTCAATATTATTATCATTCCACCACCGTCGTTACATTTTTTTTCAACGGTCGGTTGGATGAGAGTGCATGTAGGGGAGCACATCATGATGTTTACGTAAAATCTATCCGGATCGCCTCGCAACCCCCATTCATAATTCAGGTGGATCACATGATTGGAAATAATGTACACGATGTCAATCACCATCCAAATTGTTTCCCTTGGTATAGCCCACCTAATCACGGATTGGCCTGAATTAGTCCCCAAACCTAAATTTTTGTGTGGCAGTGAGTGGATCTTGTATAAACATCACAGTGGGACCTGTCAAAATCAAGAGCAACGTCCCATTCCATTTCCTTTTTTTTTTTTTTTCTTCCTCTCTACAGTTGGAGTCGGATGCCCTGTCTTATTTTTGGTGGGGCCCACCATGATAGTCATGTAAGATCTACTCCGGTCTTAAAACCATACAAATCCTAAGCATGGTTGAAAGAGCAATGTTTGTCCCAGTCTTATAACCATGCAACCAATGGTTCAATGAATCTCTCAAAAGCAAAAAAATGAGATGTTGACCTTGGCTTGAGGGTATAGCTAACAACATTCCCAAAGCTTTTAATTGATGGAAGAGATGACCAATCATCAATTCAGACCGTTCATTCCAATAGTACCATTAAGAGAAAGCCATAGCAAAATAATCACACCAATTAGATGATCCTCGCCCTATGGAAGTGGCCAAATTGTTTCAACAGTCTATTTTTTACAAGCCATAGATTGCATGTTTAGAATCATCAAACCAATGTGCTGCTTTGGAATTGTAAGCATACAAAGTGAGATCTATCAAATAGAGGGTTCAAGATGATGATTGAACCTATTTTGTTTCTCCAGTTCAATCTTGACCGTCCATTTTACATGCTATTGATCAGGTGCTTAGGATCATATCATTGGCATGATTTGCACCATAGGGTTGTCCATAGTTGTACGAAACAATGGATAGTCAAGATCGATGATTGGACAACTCACATGTCAATATGATAGGGCCACACCACAGACAACAGTCCAGAGTGGACAAGCACCTATTGAAACCTTCGTGATTGTTTGTAGGGCCCACTGAGATGTGATTCAGACATCCAGTCCATCCATTGTGTGTGTCTCACTTGGATGAGGGGTCACACCGAGTTTCAGCTGTATCCAAAACTCAGGTGGGCCCCAAAAAGTGCTTAGATGTTTTGGGTATGTGTTCACACGGTTTTAGACATTTGACCAACCTGAGTTCGATACTGTTGATTTTTGGGATGTCCCATAACTTGGAGAGGACCCACAAATACATAGTGTGGATGTTTAACATAGATCACAGTGGGCCCACAGAGCTCGACCTCCTAGTACAATTTCCCATATTCCCATATGTATAAAAGGCCCAACTGTGTTGTGATTCTCATATCCAATCCGATCATCAGCTTCCTGACCCCATGTTAGACCTCATACTCTTTTTTGTCCTTTCTTTTCTTTCCTTTTCTTTTCTTTTTTTTGGTTAGTACGCACATCCCACTGTTAGTACACACCCACACTCTTAGTCACACTTCAATGTTAGCCAACCCCCATGATGGGAATTGATACCAAGACCTCAGTGTTGAAACGAGGACCTAGAACCCAATAACTAAGGTAAATCTGTAATTCAAATAGGCCACACCAAGGGAAACAATTGGGAGAGAGACGCACCACTGTGATTCATTCCTCTTCCCATAAGAAAGACAATCAAAGGGTTATATCTTTTGATAGAGAAAAAGATTAGATTTTGCAACCTATCAATGCATGGTTACATAAGCCTCAAGCATTGTCATCCCTCATAAGAAAGGAGGAAAAAAATGAGAGAGAAACAGAAAGAAAAGTAGAAAGAAAGTAGAAAGAAAGAAAAAGAAACTGAAAATGACATACATTTGTAGATTAGGCATTAACATGGAGAAGTTGATTAGAGGTGAATGAATGTGTGAGGATTAAACACAATCATGAGATTCCCATTAGTAAAGAGATGCTAAAACTACATCTTTCAAGCCTATAAAACAGACCCAGCATTTGGTTGTGGGCAGATTGATGCTGTCACTAAAAATTGCTTCTTCTTCCTTCTTTTTTTTTCTTTTCTTTTTAAAAGGTTGGTCTATTAAAGCTTTTCATTCCAAATTTTCCTCCATTAGAGAATAAAGAAAGCTTTCCACATTAAGCTAAAGAGATCAGACATGACAAGGTTGCATAATTAGCTCTATAATACAAGCGGAATGAAAGTGAAACCTAATCCAAGGTTGGCCACTATCAGACTCTTTCCTGAGATGGGAGGCAAGAGAGTGGCCGGCAGGGTGTTTTTTTGCTGAATAACAAACTATGGGCCAATCTTCATAAATTCCATCTCGACGCTTGTTCTAGTTTTCTTTTATAGACTCTCAATTGCTTCTGATGGGATATATATCAGACTGACTGTGATTAATGGGTGGGACCTTGGCTTAGCAATTGCAAAATTTTAAATAGGATTTTGGTTCATATGATTGTGGCCTATGCTTCTGTGAAAACCTTAAATGTGTTGGGATTGATTGTGGGCGGACCATGCATAAAAAATCCTCAGATTTTAAGATCCTAACCACAGAATGTTTGTCCTTTGACTGGAAGAATGCAAATTGTCACGCTCAAGTTCATTTGTGAGCTTTGCTCATCACGTGGGCGTGCAGTTAAGCTCATGTACCTGCCAAACATGTGCCAGTATGGCACATAGGTGTGAGATCAGATCCATCCATCAGGCTGCTCCGACCCTCTACATGTTTCCCCAAAAATAAATTTAGTTCACCCAGCATGTGGACTGTAATATTTGAAACAGGTGGATGTGTTAGAAAGCTTTAGTTATGCTTTTCAGAGCCGTATATTTGTTTTGCAAAGTGTGGCCCATCTGACCAATGGATCAACCTAGTTCCTGAGCTAGGGCATTAAGATAGTGGCTTTTTTTAGACGGATGAATTGGAACATGTTTTTTAATAAATTTTTGGAGAATTACTAAGCTAAAAAATATAAAAACCAACCATCAAACACTCCTAACACCCGGATCCATAGCTCGAGTGTCAGACCGAGTGAAGATAGCCTTGTCTCAACATTGAGCATGGCATCGATTCCCAGAGTGGGGGTGGCTAACATTGCAGTGTGACTAACAGGGTAGGTGGGTGTGCTAACAGTGGGGTGTATACTAACCCCCCTAAATAAAACTCCTAAAACATAATTGATTATGACTCTTATCATACAATTAACTTCTAACTGCTACACCTTGATTGTTGTGGAAAAACACACACACATGATCAACACGGCCAAAGCAAAATCATGAAGGAAAAGATCCAGACAAAAAACTCAAGAACCGAAGCAAAAACAAGAGGGACAGAGGTTTATATGGCTCAATAATATACCAACATTCATGAGAAAGCAATGCCAAACTTTCTTTTTCACTAAATAAGAGAAAACAAAAATAAAAGGCGTACTTCTCTCCTGCTCTTCCACTGTATAAAAATCTCACACCTTGAAATCTCTAGAAGATGATACAATCCTCTTTGCGTATGTTCCCACTGTGTATGTGTGTGTGTAGGAGAGAAGCCAATTTCTAAAAGAAAATGCTCCTCATGCACCACCTTAATGTTCTTTCCTTTGAAAACTAATTTCTCTGATAGTACGAAAAACACTTCTAATAACAATTGCTTAAATATTATCATTTATCAGACAACGAGAAGTCTAAGAGAAGTCCTACATCACACAAAAACCTTCCTATCCGACGGGCTCTAGACGGCACATGTGCAGCATGTGGTGTGCTATTTTTGGTGAACGTGTGGAAGCAGATAGCATTCCGCCTAGTACAGTCATTGGAACTTCAGTGACGACGGTGGACCAGCTGGTTGGGCTTTCAGGTGGGGCCTATCTTGGACTTGGCTCAGGCCTCAGCAGTAGGCCCACTGATCAGGCTCAGATTATTCTTGGCCCATCCACGAATCTCTCCCGTGCTTGGATGGAATCTAGGTTTTAATGAGATTCGCAGTAATATCGAGGTCCAGTTGAAAAAGGAGCTCGAGATGGACCATAATCTATTGGGATGGCTCGCGTTACACTCAGGCCATTCTCAGCCCACTATTTCTTACGTAAGAAAAATCTGGACCGTTGAACTGCAGTCCTGACTAGCAGATCTATTGTGGAGCCCATGTGTCCCACCCGCGTATCAGGTCCCAATTCTCGGGTAGGCTGAGAAGTGGTCGTTTTCATGGACGGTTCAGATTTCAAGAGATCGATGACATGGCTAGTCGTCTCCCTTGGGTCCCGTCCTGATTTTTTCATACCCCCAATTAACCTTGGGAACGAACCTTTGACCGGTCATCACTTGCATTTACTGCGAAAAGGATGGTTGATAAGTAAAGACTCAGAAATTTTCCACATGGCATACATCAACTCAAATCCAACCATCCAAATTGCATGAACCACTGCAGATAGATCATCATCCAAAGGTCAGATCTATCCGACCATTAAATGTCATTTAATCAACCGGTTATAAATCAAAATGTGTGATTTTCAGTCCACCAGATATTTGAACGGTTTGATTTAAGTTACCAATACCCCACTTGACCAATTTCCCAGCGCCTGATTATTAAGCATTACGTGCTTCCATACTCTCATATAGCTGCAGCCAAAGTGATGATTAGATCGGCCTGATTTTCATTCCAGGTGATCTTCACGATTGGATTGGACTTTTGAACGGTTTTGATGTCTTGTATACATTACATTTGTATGTCTCTTCTATGGGAGAGATTTGCTAAGCCCACACGCGTTTGCAAGGCGAACTATCTACCAGCCACCACTCGTGCCAGCGTGGCAGACGGCCGAAACATGGAAGGCAGTGCATCAAGAGGGTTTTATAATCTAGATAACCTCGACTGAAATCAATTTGGTCCTCTCATTCGGTGGGCCACTGTTAGAAACCAAAGTCTTTCAGCCACATGTTTGTATTATAAACTATGCCCAACTGAGCAACGGACTAACCTGATTCCTGGGCCAGGATATAAAAATAGTGGGACCCTCATGATGTAATGGATCGGATCTTCCACGCTCATGAACTGCCTTGTGCACCTGTGCGGGCATAGCACTCTGGAACTGTCAACGGCTCTGATCATGATCCAAATCCAATCCGTATTCAAACCAATCTAATTAGATTTGGGCCAATAATCGGATCAGTGGGTCGGATCTGGATCAAAGATTTTGATCCGTTTAATAATCAAGTTGGATTCAGATCGAGGTCAATCCGCTCCGTTAATGATCCGACTAAACAAGGTATAAAGGAAAAAAAAAAAAAAAAACCTTAAATCCTCTCTCTCTCTCTCTCTCTCTCTCTCTCTGCATCTCTCTCTCCTTCCTTCACAGGATGGCCTGCCGGCTGCCAAAGATGGGTCTCCTTCTTTCACAAGATGGCCCGCCGGCCGCCGGAGATGGGTAGGTGCATTGCCAGCTAACAAGGGTGGGTGCGTTGCCTTCCATCTACTCTACCAGATTGAACGGCCACCACTAAAAACTTCCAATGGCCCATTGTAATGTTTATTTGCCATACAACCTATTGATAGCTAACGGAGTGGGGTGCGTTGCCTAGCTAACAGGGTGGACCCCACTACGATGTATGTATTTTTATCACGCCATCCATTCATTTTGTCAGATTGAACGGCCACCACTAAAAACGGGTCGGATCATATTCGGGTCGGGTTTGGATTTGTAGATATTTAAATGAGTCGGGTTCGGATCATATGTTTGCTGATCCGAATCGGATTCGGGTCGGATACGGATATGATATATCCTTAATCGGATCGGATTCGGATCATCACTCCGGTCTGTATCCGATCCGTTGACAGCCCTACAGTCTAGATGATTGGATGATCGGAACCGTGCATGTTCTGGATTCTATACTATACAGGCGACTGTAGGAAACTCACGCTGAACAGATGACTCCTAAAAAGAGGTATTCAATGGCCATTCCAATTGAGAAATCAACGGTCACGATCATCACGGATGCATATGATGAGTCTATGGCCTTTTTGTAACATTAGAGGTGGACAATGGAAGTTTTAAATCATCTAACCATCTCCGCATGTGAATAGGTAAACACATGCTCTGAATCGACAGAAGGCAACCTTTTTGTAACATTAGAGGTGGACAATCGAAGTTTTAAATCATCTAACCATCTGCGCATGTGAATAGGGCAACACATGCTCTGAATCGACAGAAGGCAAATCCATCACTTCTCCACAATTTTTTTTTTTTTTTCCTATTTTCTGGCCCGAAAATGCGAGCTTTTAACACCGCGTCGTTACAAGAACATCAAAGGCGGGAAGAGATTAATATCTTCTACGGTCCCTTTATATAAGTTTCGACTTCCAAACCTTTTTTCACGTGACGGCGGTCTCCCAACACACTCAACTAAAGTCACCATAACTGTCATTTTCCATGTCGGCCATGGATTTAAAATCATTTTCCACCAAACGTATCAGTCACCACCCAAATCAGATCCTATTGACCCTTTACACCCCCATATTAGGTAATTTTGAGCCAGTACAGCTATTCATGTTCACGGCGGACAATACACGCCAGGCGATATTCCAAATCCCGCCTTGTCAAGACTCTGGATCGCCATTGGGACCCAATGCTTATATGTGTTGGGGAGTCTTCAAACGATGCATGAATTGGTTACTCCGACCGGCCAGACGGCCTGACCCAGATGCAGTTTGAAAGCCCCCTCCCATGTGCAGTTTGTGCCCAGACCGGTCGATCGACCGGTCGTCAGTGAGCTCTGACCGGTCGGCTGTGAGGCAGCGTTGGCTGAAATCTCACTAGACTGATTTTTGTGAAGGCCGACCGGTCGGCCGACCGGCCAGCTGTGCGGGCAGATTTCTTACGCAGTCCGCAGTGCTGCGCAAGGTGTTTCTATTTTCGGATTTCTTCCTATTTAAGGTGTTGTAATCCGGCCTAAAGTGGTATCCTAAGGTGTCCAAGGTTTCCTATTCGTAATAGGAAGAGGGAAGAGGTGTGTGTGAGAAAAAACTTGGGAATTTCTCTGTTTTTCCTTGCTTTGTGGGCTGTCAATCTCTGTAATCTTCTGATATTCATAGTGGATCGCTTTGTGCCGTGGTTTTTTACCCGTTTTGAGGTTTTCCACGTAAAATTCGGAGTCTCTTGTGGTATGCTTGTGTGTGATTGATTGCATCTTGTTACTCGTTTGATTTCACATTGCTTCACGTGTTCGGCGTTCCGCTTCCGCTGCCGGCTTCTATCCCAACAAGTGGTATCAGAGCTAAAGTAGGGGTGAAGTAGATTCGAATCTGAGACGAGAAGATGGGATTGAGTGCAAGGTTCGATATAGAGTTCTCTAGGAAAAATAACTTTGAGCTGTGGAAGGTGAAGATTGAATCCTTCCTGATTCAGCAAGAGCTTGATGGAGCTCTTGGAAAGCGACCCTAGGCTATGAAAGACGATGAGTGGACGAGGCTCGACAAGAAGGCAAGAACTTCAATCATGTCATGAAGGAGAAGACTGTGGCTGCAACGATGGCGAAGCTAGAGAAGGTTTATGTCAAGAAATCTCTAGAGAATCGCATGTACGTGTTGATGCAGTTGTTCACATTGAGGATGGCTGAGGGAACTGAGGTGGAGGACCACCTGAGCACGTTTAATAGGCTGGTTTGCAAGTTGGTGGAGATCGATGAACCGATGAAGGATGAATATCAAGCATGCATCCTGTTGAACTCTTCCATATTCATATGAGTCATTTAGGGACTCTTCCATATTCATATGAGTCATTTAGGGACTTTGTGTGTGCAGGAAGGGAAACCATAAGCGTCGAGACCGTTATCTCAGCCCTCCAGTCGAAGGCGATGAGAAAGAAAAGCGGTAACGTGGCTTCCCGTTATTCCTCAGAGGCACTGGCTATGGTATGAAGAAGTTCTAAGCATGGAGGATATTCGAAATCGAGATCGAGATCGAGGGCCAAGGGCAAAGGTAAGTCTAAGGTGAAGTGCTGGAATTGTGGCCAGGAAGGCCACATGAAAGGGGATTGTCAGAATCCCAGGTTAAGGCAAGAGAAGTATGAAAATTCTTCTGGAGATGGAGCCAATACCGTAGAGGACGGTGGCGATTTTTGTGAAGTTCTGACTGTTTCTGGCAAGGGATCTCACGGTAGTGAGTAGATCCTTGATTCAGGGGGCTTCATGTCACGTTTGTCTTGACCGTAGTTCATTCACGGACATATAGGGAGTATGGTGGAGAATCAGTGTTTGTGGGCGATGGAGTCGCTTGTAAGGTTGTGGGCGTTGGTACTGTGCGCATCAGGATGTTCGATGGAGTCAAACGAGTCCTGAAAGATATGAAGCACGTTCCCAAAATGAAGATGAATGTAATTTCTCTTGGTGCACTCGAGGCGAAAGGGTATGTGTTTATCGGCCGCAATCATTGTTGTGAAGTAATGAAAGGGGCACTCGTGTGTATGAAAGCACGGAGGTGTGGCCATCTTTACATGTTGATCGGGAGCACAATTCAAGGTGGAGCTGCGGGAACGGCAGCAAGATCCACTGTTGCTCGTATGTGGCAAGTGCCCAAGGGCCACATGAGAAGAGTGGTAAAGGGCGTGAATTTGCAAGAATAGGGTCGATGGTGGCACGAGAAGTGGTGGAGCTATGATTGAAGATGAGATGACGTTGTAAGGATGTGTTGATTCGACGTTTAAAGCCTCAGTGGAGTTTGTTGGGGAGTCTTCAGACGATGCATGAATTGGGTACTCTGACTGACCGGACGGCCTGACCTAGATGCAGTTTGAAAGCCCCCTCCCATATGCAGTTTGTGCCCAGACCAGTCGGCCGACCGGTCGTCAGTGGGCTCCAACCGGTCGGCTGTGGGGCAGCATTGGCTGAAATCTCCCTAGACTGATTTTTGTGAAGGCCGACCAGTCGGCCGACCGGCCGGCTGTGCGCGTAGATTTCTTGCGCAGTCCGCAGTACTGCGCAAGGTTTTTCTATTTTCAGATTTCTTCCTATTTAAGGTGTTATAATTCGACCTAGAGTGGTATCCTAAGGTGTCCAAGGTTTCCTATTCGTACTAGGAAGAGAGGAGAGGTGTGTGTGAAAGAAAACTTGGAGAATTTCTCTGTTTTTCCTTGCTTTGTGGGCTGTCAATCTCTGTAATCTTCTAATATTCATAATGGATCGCTTTGTGTCGTGGTTTTTTACCCGTTTTGGAGTTTTTCCACGTAAAATTCGGAGTCTATTGTGGTATGCTTGTGTGTGATTGATTGCATCTTGTTACTCGTTTAATTTCACATTGCTTCACGTGTTCGTCGTTCCGCTGCCGGCTTCTATCCCAACAATATGGTCTGATGATCGAAGCTATCCATCTTAGAGGGGGTGCAGCAACAAACGGGTAACTCTGACCATCACTGTAATGTAGAAACATACTTCAAAGGTCAGGATCAAATTTACGTATGATTATTTCACCATAGCTCACTTATGATAACACCCAGAAGAGACATGTCCAATAATAAGATCATTTCAACATTTCAGCACCAATGGCGGCCCCCTTGGGATGACACGCAATTTTGTTTTCTTGTTTTCCAGTGAATCATACACAGGATGGCTTGTAGAAATGCCGAAAAAGACTCAATGGAACTTAGAACCCGTGGCTATCTCCACAGTGCAAAATGTCGCCTACGATACAAATAAAAACACAACCACCACAAGTCTTATTCAAGGTGGTTGGAAGGGACCCTTCCGCCGCCATTATTCAACAGACAACGACAGGACCATGCATTCATGATGTTCATTCAGGCTTACACCTATACATTGTAGGGCCCACAAATGCAGTGGACTGATTTAACACACTACCACACCTATTATAGAAGCATTAGCACAACCAATAAGGGCATCCTTTCTCGACTACAGCTATGTTATATATAGAAGAATCATGGTGTGCTTCAGTGCACCCTCTAAGAAAATGGTGATTCATTTCTCTAAAGAAGGCAAATCCAATGGTGCAATGTTGTACATGGGTCGGGTCCATACGTGTCTAGTACATGGGTGGGGTCCACAAGTCGGGCGATCAGCCTGGATTACACATTACAGGTAGTGAGGCCCAGTCCCCAATTCATGTCTCATCAGTGTCAAAACATCATATTTTCAAACGGAAGGCCCCAGGCAATCCAAAACATTGACGGTTTCTACGACCATGAATACATTAGATTATTCACAAACTACATTAATAAATGCACAGATTGTTCAGTACGTTCAGGCTTCAGTCCAGTGATCCAAAACATTGATACAACTGATTTTTGAGAGCCCATGCAGCACACATCACCTAGATTTGAACATTATAGCCATAGTATATTTGGAATGTAACTGCTGCTGAATCTTCTTTCTTAACGTATTTTTGTTGGCCACCTATTGAGAAGTCAGGGAGTTCTCCAACTAAAGGAATTTTGGTGAATGGACCACTCAGTGAGTCCATAATAACGGTTTGGATGACAAATGGGGTCCACTTGTACAAAATGAAACCAAATCGGTACCATAAAATCTCTCTGAGCAATTTTAGAGGACCCCTTTTAAGGATGTCTGGTTACACCAAATATCGGGACTCTAAACAAAAGGGATAAAATAGTGTGGTTAATGCATGATTTGCTTTTATTGGTTGTAAAATAGTGAGAGAATGACGTATAAATGTTGTCCCATGCATCCATGCACTCACAGATTTTACTTCTAATAAAATGGTAAAAGATGCGTACGAGTACTTCCTAGCAAATAAATTTCATTGAGCTAGATTCCCATGGCAAAAACTTGAAAATGGTGGCAACTCATCCTCCTCATGTGGCACTGTTGTACACGTGTCAAGACCATCCAAAATGTGGCTCCTACAGCAGATGGATCACGTATCTAGCAAATCCTAACCACCCATCCAATTAATGCCCTATCAAATGGATGGATAAAAGCAAAATAACGATTGCTCCATATTCAAAGGGAAAGATCAGCCAGTTACCGTTATCTTCTCAGTGCTGTCATTGCTGTCTAAGCATTATCCCAATTACTTAGGGCCGGCTGCATGAATCCAGCTCTCCCCTATTCCACTATAACCATACTTTCAGTTCAGCCATGGGTCATCAAGCCCTTCATTACTACCTACACCTACGTCCTTTTGGGCCTTCAACTAGTACCAACTCACTCTTTTTTGGTCACCGTTGCTCATGACTGAACCATCTAAGTCTACTTTCCCCCGTCTTATTACCTATTGGTGCTAGTCCTAAGCTACGTTAAATCCATTCATTTCTAATTCTATCCTTCTTCCACTTGCTACTCATCCATCTCAACATCCTCATTTCAGCTATACTTATTCTATGAACTTATTCTTCCTTGACTGCCTAACATTGTGCCACAAAGCATGGCTAGTCTTATAGACATCCTACAAAACATTTTCTCAATGTCCTGTTCAATTACCCAGTTCAATGTTTCATTATGCTCCATGCACAGCTGAAGGTCAGGATCATGGTATAACTATTATAACATGTGTGCAGTTGAAAAGTCAGCACCACCTTTTTAAATGTTGCAAAACTGAGATAGGAGTCTAGCCCTACTTCATATCATAGACACGAGAGATTCATACACACTCAGCAGACGAATACCAGATTCCAAAAAGAAAGCAACCTTGTATTTCAACCCAAAGAAATCCAGTGCAGGCATCAAAAGCAGATGAAGACATTTCAAGGGGTTCCCATTTTCAAAGCATAAGAGAAAGTGAAAGGTATTAGAAATTTGTTTTACTTGTCTCTGTTTCAGGGTAGGTGCGTCTCAGACAAAAGACCAGTTGACGAACATGAAAGCAATGCAGTGGGCATTGTCTTCCTCGTTCAACACCTTCCAAGCCACAGCTCTCTCATATGAGATGGGCCTTCCCATGCTTGATACACAGATTCCTCCTTGAAGACATGTAAAACCCTGCCAAGGCAAATCAAACAAAACAAAAACCAACATTAAGAGGCCTGTTGAAAATTGATTTTCAAAAACATTTCACAGGTTAGAGGATTCTGACATTGAACAGAGGAAAAAGAGAGCCCTACCAAAGGCCTACAGGACAGTAGTCTGAATCCAGACTCGTGTGAGATCTGGGCCATTCATTTGGTGATTTTCACCATGCATGTGATGTGACATGGCAGAGGGCCACACATGCATGTCAAAATTGGTGCTCTAGTGGTCACTCCTTTTTAGGCATCTGTATTTTTTTATATGTATATGGCGCACCAGATTACAGGACTACTTATTTTAGGCCAGGACATGTGATGGGTCCAAATCCCACGTGTCACCCAGAAGAGGACTCTAAAACATGCTTCCACAAGTTGCCATTGTATTTCATTGAGGTTAGCTTTGCCAGTTCAAGAACTAGGGAGCCACACAGTCCCAACATTTTGGAGAATGGGTCATAGGTCCCAACGAGAAAGCTGAACTGCTTCATCCAAAAGATACTATAATTTTTCGCTGCATATAGAGGGAGAGCAGAGCACAGAATCGTTGGGATTTCATTGGATCAGATGCCAAATGCCAACACCATTTGAAAAATGGTATTAAAAAAAAAGATCCTAACTTTCCCTCAGTGGGAAGGGGTGGGGTGTGTTTGACATTAGTGGGGGATATAAAAGTTAATAATTATCTTATTTATCATATCAGTATCTTTCCTGATTTTTATTTTTTTCACATCCTTCTTTTTCCTAATTTACAAAGGGCAGTGGAGATTGACCTGCTGCATTATCTGCGGGAACTCAGTGTAGAGAGCTTTTCGTCCATGGTCGTCAAATATCTTATCAAGAGTTATGTCTTGCAGGGCAACCAAGGTCGTTTCAAGCATGTCAAGACCCGCCTGATTTGCAAATATGAAAACGGGCAATGCCTGCATGAATTTTAAAAACAAATTAAGATTATCGAGGAGAATAAAATCAAGAGCCAGCTGGCTCCCAGCCTGGGTAAAGGAAGGCTGATGTCAGGCAGGCATCCAGTTTGCAACTTTCTCTATGCTACCATGGAGGCCAACCAACAAAGCTGGACAAGGGTACGATCAGTGTTTGACTAGCATGTAGCATTCACACCCTTCTGAATCACCCTTTTGAAGCATGAGGAGTAAGCTGCATAGTGTGTAGCTTTCTTGTGCACTGTTGCACAAATATCATGATATTTTTGCACAAATTACTGATTAATAATGAAATTTCATGACATTTGATGCAACCAAACACAGCCAAAATAATTAGAAAAATAGGGCAAAGATTAATTATAAAGATAAAAGGAAGGACAAAGAACTGATTCGAAACTATTACTTGATTATTTTACTAAAGTCAATGAAAAGATTAACTAAATTTTATTGAAAATAGACAAATGTCAAAAATCATTAAAAACACTAATTGAATTTTATATTTTATCGAAAAGTAACTTCTAGTGTAAGCTACGTAGCGTTCAGGTAGGTTGTGTAGCATGCAGCATAGGCTTATTGGCAACTTATGCTATTTTCATGAGCCACATAGCCTTAAGGCTAACCTATGCTATGTAGTAGCATAAGCTACACTCTACATACCATAAGCTTATTTAAAACAATGGGTAAGACGACATATCGAAATCAAGTACAAAGTAAATCAGGAGAATGATTGTACAGGCACAGGTATTTTCCTCATGTGGCCGCACACCATGTTTAACACAGGTAATGGAATGTCTTTTATACGAGAAATTGTATTGAAAACAGCTGTGCAAACCTTCAAAGAGCAGCACATGATTGCATCTGAGTGATGCCAAAGTTCTTTTAGAACAGATTCACTCCCTTCTCTACCAGGCTTGAGTAGTTCCACTCCCAGATGGCACCTAAGAAACAAGAATCCACATCAGCATAACCACAAGAAAAGAATTTGGGAAGCAATTATTTTGGGATAGATTTTCTCTAGCAATGTCCAATACACTTGGATTTCAGAATAGAAATCGGTGATGCATGCATGTTAGGATCAGAAAGCAACCAGGTCATCCCCACACCAATACAAGATTCCACTACACGACAACAATGAATGGCGTATGACTAAATAAATGAAGAATCATACAATCCTTGAATCAAGGAAATGCAAAATATCGTCGGTTTTCAGTCTACACAAGTGGTACATAGTTAAATGATCATGAGCATAATCTGATGGGTACCACCATGGATGGACCATGTTACAAAAAATCACTAAGTTGGGAGGATATGCAATTTGTGGCCTTCAGATGTTTTGGAAGAGGAATAACACAATGGTCCACATTCAACTGAAAAAAAAGGTCCACCCATAGGTGGCTAGGATCTTCAAATATGAGAGATTACTGGTCATTAAGTACCTAGGGTGGGCAGTTTACTGGACGATGGGACCCCCACTTGAACACTAAAAACCAATATCATCAATTCATACAAAATGTAATGTGAGACAAACACACAGACACCAATGGAATACGCATATCATCAGTTTGTACAAAATGGCCCATGGGACACAAGCATCTGCACTAACACACACAGATTGGTTACAAACTTGTAATTTCACACACTAAAAATCCTTTGCGACTACTGACCAGACTACATCCTGACCATTAAATGGATCATCATATTACAGGGGATAGACTCCCATATTAGTTTACACCATTTAAAGGATGGGGGTGACTCATCCTCTCCATATGTGGCAAACTGGTAACGATCAACAGCTATCCATAACATCCAAATTGTGTGTCTCATTGTGGATGAAGCATATATCTAAAATCACACTGATCGATCAATCCTAACCCTCCACTTAATATCTATCAAATGGATGTTCAGAAGTGAGATGGTGTGTGGTCCAATTTCCAAGTGGAAAAAATGGATGTTTAGAAGTTAAATAGTGAATGGTCCAAATTTGAAGGGGAAAATTGATGGTTAATATTATCTTCTCAGTGCAAATTTTCAGTCATGCTCCATCCACAGTTGGGTCAGCAACTTGGACTGGCTGGATTGCTGCACAATTATGCCGTGTATGTTGTAAGATTAACCACCATTTTTTTAAATGGTGGAAAAAATGGTGCAAAACTAGCATACAAATCTGCCCCTATAAATAATTGTTTAGCATTAGAGTTGTCTTAGGAGGAAGCGTCTGTATCACAAAAAAGGTGGAGCAGCCTTCAAAACCTCATCATTGTCCTCATTGGTGCGATAGCTTTAGGCCTCATTTGGCAGATGCCGAAAAATGAGTTCATTTCATTTTAGTTAATGGTGGATCTCCAAACATAACGAGTTCATCTCATTTTAATCATCAATAATTATGTATTAGAGATCACGATCTCTAAGGAATCATTGTTGTTAACTAAAATGAGATGAACTCATTTTTAAGCGTCTACCAAATAAGGCCTCAGAGTTTCAAGGTTTTTTTACTTCAAAACCAATTAATGTAAAAGATTGTGTACTTTCATATAAAGTACACGTAGCTTTATACTACAAACCTACCAGTTATAGAACTCCACAGGAGAAAAGAAAACCTCTCCCCCTACTCTAAGAGAAAAGGCAATTTGGGAACATATCAGAGTGAGTTTAGGTATGACTGGTTCTCATTAAAATACTGTATCAGCATCCAACGATACCCAATATGCTTGCGCTGATATAATATACACATGGTTTGTGCGAGTGAGCAATGTTTCAGTGACTCACACCATGGATATTTCCCAGATGTTTCAATGTCCTTTTTTCCCCCGATGGACGCGGACCATTCTGCGTTTTTCCTTCTCTAGTCTTAACCATTTATTTGCAGGCCACCAACCTAAGGGTTAGGATTTTCCCATTGACAAGACTTTAGGGACATGTTCCATCCATGGCACAGGGACCATTGGACAGGCAGTCCCATTGTTCCAGTCCCACTTGTACATACTGAAAACTCAAGAGGATACAATTCATATCTTTGGGTCAAGGATAATGGAGTTCCTTGAGTATAGAATACAGGGAAGAGGAGTTCAGACAACATACCTGTAGCTCCGACAGATCCAACGAGCAAGTGTGAGTGCTTCAGGTGTTCCCGGTGGTGGACGGAGACTGCCATGAGAGCCTGGGCGAGAGGGTGATAGTGCTAGTGCAACCCTTTGAACAGATGATATAATGCTACGAACATATTGTCGAGCCATGGCTGCCACATTTTCTTGCAGATGGCTCTCAAATGCAAATTGAAATGCTATTGTCATCACAGATCTCATGCCGCCAGAATTGCCAGAATAATCACCAGATACTCTATTTCCAGCAGGTCCAACCTCAAGAGCAGAAGCAAGATCCAGTGTGCGATTTGGACTGGAGGAATCCTGCATCATTTTCACAGCAACATGATTGAGGAAGTCTGCACTGAACAGCAGGGAAAAAAGACCGCCAGCATTTTCCTGACAAATCATTGTTACATCACAAGCTCTAGACTACTTTTTTTTTAAGGTACAAGATCAATGTGATTGAGGAACTCTGCGCGAACAAAATGGAAAAAAGACTGCCAGCATTTTCCTGACAAATCATTGTTACATCACAAGCTCTAGACTTCTTTTTTGAAGGTACAAGATCTAGACATTCACATCTATCACCAACCAAATATGCCACGATACTAGTGAATTCTAACTAAAGTATACTTACCACACCAGAGTCAAGAGGGATGATGCGGAAACCAGAAGGTAGCAGTGGCGCATCATCAGCAAAAGATGCATCTATGGGAGCAAAGACAAGTTCGGCACAGGTGCCAACAGCATTCTCATCCATCCCGCTGCACAGCTGGCAAAGGCCCAAAGCAGTAAGCACAAGGGAACTAAGCCATTTGAATGGTATAAATATTTGCAAGTTAGAACCTAACAATTACCCAATCAAAAGGGTTCAAATACAAGTATGCATTAAGCTAACTTTTACCACCATCAATAGAGACGTCTTCTATTAACAAGTAGCTGAAGAAAGTAGGTAGTCTGAAGGACCCCAGGTGTTTCAGTCACAGAAAACAAAGACTAGCTTGGGATGTCCCAATCTGAGGACATGTTTCATCCCAATGTTGTCAAAATCCTACGATTTACGATTTACGATATACAATTTTAGTCGAATCTTAAGCAAAACAATATGAATCCCAACCTTGAATCCTTTTTTATATGAATCTTACGATTCTATGATTTGAATCCTACAATTTACGATTCAAATCCTAATTTACGATTTGAATTATACTTGTTATCTTTTTTTTAAAGCTTTGCTTGGCTTTCATTTTATGTTTTTAAATTGGTGGGGGCTTTAAGAATCGTTTAGAAAAGTAAATTATTTTATTTGTTCTTTATAAGAGATTTAATGATATATATTCTCTTTAACGTTAAATCATGTAGCTTTTTTTTTGTGATTTCTTACTTCTTAACTAGTTGAAAAACGAATTAATGTAGGACTTACCTGTTATGCTTTTATGAATGATTACAATCATGCTGATTATATGTACTATGGAATGGTGTTTAGAAATCAAAATATCTTTTTTCATCAGTCTACAAAATCAAAATATCTTTTTCGAATGTGATTTTACATTCTAGAAAGGTAACACGTATGTTTTTCAAGGGAAATTTCTTGAAAACAAAAAAGAAAAGAAAAAAAGAAGACAAGAATCCTTTTAACACTATCATAACATGGTATTGTTGGGTGCATGTGGATGACAAAAGGATGATTGATGAGTTTTAATTTTTTTTCTGATTTTGTTTATATTTTTTATATTTTTTTAAGAAAATTATAAAAAATCTTACAATTTACGATACGAAACGATTCAACCCTTATTACAATTTGCAATTCGATAACGATTTTGACAACATTGGTTTTATCAAGTGTTTTCATTTATAACATTTATTCAAAAAGCCTATTTATGCTGTAAAGGGGCTCCTAATCCTAAATCTGTGAAAGGGTAAGACCTCATTTTCTAGTTATTACATAATGGTTCTTACAAATGGATTTATTATTTGGATATTCTATGTTTACAATGTTTAGTCCCGTTTTTTTTTTTTGAGTAATGCTCAACATGTTTCAGGTTTTAAAAAAGAAACCAGGTTATTCCCTTCAACTCCGCCAGAGTTTCAGACCAACTCAGATTGTGGGCGAGTTTTGAAGTATTTGAATGTGTAATAGGACATTTTGGACAGACAAAGCATCCAATTTCTAAGGTTTCCCCCCAACAAATAAATAAATGACAAAAAAAAAAAGGGTAAGGATTTATCTCGTCCAAACAGGCCTAAAAACTGCATTTAGAAGAGCATGACACAAAGCTAAGAATATTTACTTGCAGGAGAAAAATGTCTCGAGGCATTATCGGCTTCCTCCTGGCTATGCACAACATTTTCCAGCTTAATGACCTCCAGTACCTGTTTACAGCAATAACAGCAACAGGAAATATGTTTGTGTACATTAAATTGGAAGGATTTCAGTTACACATCTCATATAAAAGTGCTTAAGAATGCCAGGGGCCATAAACTAGGAATGAGCAATCGCATGGATGAGCATAACTGGAAACGAGAATAGCTTGCCTCTTCATGCTCAATCGTATGAGCCAATGGAAGGATAACCTGTCCTCCAAAGCCTCCAACTCGAGACCCGACTAAACCACAGGGGCCAGCTTTAACAGCCGCAGCGGAGTAAACATCAATGTTGTTATCAGCCCATTCTGATCGGTGCTCCCGCAAAAATCGGAGGAGCACAGCAGGGGGCACATTCTGCAAGAAAAGAACAATGCAGATGAATGTAAGAAAATAACTGCAGTCTGAACGATAGGAAATGGAAACATAACAAGAAAGGAAGAATGAATAAAACAGATAAGAGAACCATACAGAAGTTTAACACTGAACATCTTATGAAAGTGAATATATAGAAGGATTATAGAAAAATGAGTAGGTGACTAATTTAAGAGACATCAGTTGTTAAGTTCAATGCACTTATAGATAGCTTTTTAACTCTGCTCGAGCCCATAAAAGAGTATCCTGAGAAATGGAATGTATCGCATATCCTAATACATGCAGACTTTGTAAAGCCCTGCCTAATTGGGCATTTAGCAGCACCAATTAGATAAAACCTCCAATCTTTTGTAAAACACATCTTTGAACCATTACATTGTGAGAGACCTCTGAAGAAAAGGGCAGGTGTCGTCATGTAAAGAAACAGAACAGATATGTTTGGCTAAAAATGCAATAAGCAACGACTATTATCCATGAAAACAATGGAAATTGGCATGGATCAGCCACAAAAATGATCCTTCAGGCCAATCAGACATTAAATTAGGTCTGGATCAAATCAACCATCCGACTATGTTTCTGCCTGGCTAAATAACAGCAACGACAGAAAGGAAGAAAGAAAGAAAGACAATTCCATATCATGTATTGCACAACCTTCAAAACCACCTGGCATCCAGAAGAAAGAAAAGAGCAAATCATGGAAACTGAATTTCAAGCTTTCTTTGATTGAAGAAAACCTGCTTTATTTTTCAAGTTTTTTAATTATTTGATGGGTAAAAACATCACTTCAAATAATCGACCGTCTGGTTGGTTTCTGTTGATTTAAGGCAACTTTTGTCTATTAAAAAAAATTCAGAAATCAACCAGACGGTATTTGATTATACAAGACTACATCACTTCAAAGTTCAAACCATCTTTTGTACTCTCTCTACAAGACTACATCCAACAACATATGACGACTTAGGTATCATCCTAACCTGCAGAAGCATTGATGCCTTGGCGCACAGGACAGCATTACTCATGCCTGGAAATCCATTTGCGAAGCCAACATTTACACCCATCATCTTGCCAGGAGAAGAGTTCACAAGGATGGTGACATCATCCATTCCATCGGTTCCCATCATCGACCATCCCTCATCAGTGAACCCATTATGTGCTTCATTGAAGCCCCTGCAAGCTCTCACCTATCAGGCTCCAATATCAGAACATCCACAAATAAAATTCAATAAAAAATGGTCACCTGCTCAGCCTCTGGCTAAGTGCTCGCAGAGCTGCAGGTCGCCTGCCCCAGCTGGTGACAGTGGAAGGAGAAGCCTCTTGTGAGATTTGCCTAAGCTGGCGTAAAGCCTGAGCAAAACATCCATAAAACAGACGAGCAATTGGGTTATGAAACATTAATAGTCTCCAACTCTATCCTATCATTCCAATAGCCTCCTTGTGCTTGTAATAATCCTCTTCTAATGAACCTAAACGAAATAAGAATAAAAGGCCCGTGGTGAAAGGAAAATAGCAAATTTTAGGAAATGGAAGATTGGTTCTAACCGCCATTGTCATCTTCTGAGCAAGCACCGTAGATGATTCGTAGAGGGGGCGTAACACTTCAGGTACACTCCATGGCTGGTTCACAACATCAACTAAAATTCTAAGCATAGGTTGGTAGAATTTTTTCTTTCTTTTTTTGTGATAATTAATAAACATGATTCAATTAAGACACCAATACAGGTTAAATACCTCCAAATCCATATGATCAACGATGTGTATCATTGACCCGCCTCCTTCACAAGGCCTTATGAGGTACCCACTCGGCAGCATCTCTGCTCTCACAAAAGGATGCACAGGTTGCATGCTTGGACCACCCTGAGTGCTGCTAAGGGATCTCTCACAGACCTAATAAGTTCACAGTAAACATAAGACTATCAACACAAATTCATAGCAAAGCTGCATGAGTGAGAACTTTGAAAATGGATCCACATCTGTTCTCCTATAGCATGGAGACGCACAAGAAACCTACCACAAGGCTACCATCTTCCAAAACTGAAGTGTAGCGCAGCAACCAGAAGTCACGCGCTGGTGCCAATGTGGTCGGGGCATAGAGCTGCAATTCAATCACCAAAGGTTGAGACCCGCACGAATTAGATGTGTCACAAGTATTCCACTACACATGGTAAGCCCACAGAAACCACTACCTACCTGCATATAGAGCAGCTCAATGGTTCCACCATTGCTGGTGGGCAGCACGTTTATGACATCCACAGATCGGCAATCTCGAAACCATGAAGGGCGATCTTTGAGGATTTCTGCAACCTGAAATCAACTTAAAAGCCTTACATCAAGCTCAACCATTAGCATTCAGAATACAAGAAAGGAAGGAATGCACATAACTGAGAAGAACTAACCCTTGTAGGCTCCAGACCTACTAGGCCACAAGCACGTGCTGCCACTCCAGTGCAACCATGTGAAATAGCAACGATTCCAATGGAATCCGGACCAGGCTAAAGAACCCAAATTACAGAAGTATTAAGATGGCATCATTCAACGTGTCAAGAAAGGAATAACATTTTCAGTGCCTCCTTTCCTTCTTTACATTTTCAAACAGAACTAAACAGTCAACACATGGATTAACAGGTAGAGACAGAGATGGATGACCTTCATCCCAGGCATTTGGACCCACTCCACAGCAGTTCCAGTCGCCTTTGATAAAAACTCTGTTAAAGTTTCCTCCGCAATGGACAAAAGTCTACAGAAAATGCAACACAACCTCATAAGCAATTCAGCAAAACCCATGAAAGCAAGGAAAACACTGGCTATTTTGACATACCCTGCAGGACTAGCATCCCTTGGCGGATGCTGCGGCGTCAAATGGTGCTGAGTGCTCGTCACCACCGACTCGCAGCTGGTGTCAGTAGTAGCCAGCGTAGTCTGCAAGTGGAAAAACCAATATCAAAAACAACAAACCAAATAAGAAAGAGAAAATTGAACGAGTAAAAAAAAATTCCCATACATTCTGAGTCTGTTGGCGAAAATAGCCATTCTCATATACCAGCTGTGACACTTGCTTTTGCAACCGATCATTTTCCTCCATTAAAAGTTTGTTCATCGCATTCAGCTTCCTATTTACAGCCTGGAGGCGTGATGCCTCTTTCCGCTGCTTCTCTCTGCATCTGAAGAGATTCACAAGCAGAAATTTTTCAAAGTTCAAACACAAGCAGATACTTGAAACACCAGAATCTGTTGACAACATCAAGAGAAATAAAAAACAAAAGTGATCTTGTTTTTGCAATACCTTCGGTTCTGAAACCAGACTTTTATCTGCTTCGGCTCGATATTGGAGAGAATAGGGCACTCTCTGATCAGCTGTTGTCGTCGGATCGAGCTCGGTTTCGGGCATTCGTGATAGAGCCTCTCAAGGGCCTCCACCTGTTCAGGGGTATATCGGACATATTTCCCAGGGTCCATTCCCGTTTTCACTTCCTTACACGGACTTACAGCCATCATCTCTTCCCTATTGAAGAGGCTCAAATATCAGAATTAAAAAAAAAAACCACCAACTTTCACCTCTGCTCTTCAAAGATTCAAATTTTCAACTTGCAACAGCTCAAATTCGTGACTTGCCTCCATTGAAATCGATGCAAAAGCTCTTTCAGCTCAGGAAACGAAACCGCAGGCTTCAGACAAGAGGATAGAAACACGGGGACTCTCTATCAGAAATTAAAGGCAGCATTGAAGATTGCAATATTCGCTGATTTTCCTTCCAAACTCTTCAATTTTACTTCCTCTGGGGCAAAAAAAAAAAAAAAAGAGTTCCGAAATTCCAACTCCTCCTCTGCTACTCTTGAGCTGAGAAACAAAAGATGAATGAGATTTTATCGCGAAATTTGAAGATTTGAAGGTTTTTTTTTTCGTTCTTTTTTTTCTACTGGAGATGCAGGATCACAGGCCTGAAAGAGCCGAATCAGTGTCTCTTTTCCTCCTTTAACCCCAAACCAAAGCCGAAAAGCATCAACAGCTGCTATTTCCCGATCTCCGAAGCGATACAGATGGAAAAAAGAAAGCGAGAAAAGGAAAAGCAAAGGAGAGGAGGTTTTCACACCAGAGTTTTCTCGATATTTGAAGCTTCTCTGACACGAACGAACTAGACGATTCGACTCGGCGATTCTCCGATTCCTTCCAAATCTATTACCAGGACCGAAAAATGCGTTCTACACTCGCATTTCTCGATAATCCAAGCTCGAAGTCGAGATTTCGCAAGATCGACAGCTCTTTATTCGTCCCAGCCTCTTTTAATGGCAGAACATCCATCCCTACGACAGATCTTCGTCTTTTCAGGAATATTCGCGGGGATTTTTTTTCCTAGGGGTCTGGAAACGAAAACGCGATTCTCGGTAAAGGATAGAAGAGGAATCGGAATGGAAGATGCATAGAATAAGAGGAGAAAATGCTCGATTCAAGACGGGATTACGGCCATCGCCATTCTCTGGAACTTGAATCGATTATCGATCTTCTATTTGAATGGAATCGACGGAAGATATGCTTGGATTCGAGTCAAAATCTCCGCCGAACAGCCTAATTTGAGGCTAAGGCAAACCCCTTTTCTGATCTTCTGCTACTCTGCTTTTGCTGTTGCCGCTCTCGCTTTCTTTGATTTTTTTTCGCTCAGCTCACACTACTGTTTAAAAACGCGGTAAGGAAGCTTATATAGATATTTATGTTGAGACGAAAATGCCCTCTATATGGCTTGTTATTAGCGTGATTGCCCTGTGATCAGTGCATTAAAGGTCCGGAATAATGCTCTCGAGTTTGCTTGGCCTCCTTCGCGACAAAGCGTCCAGCGTGTATCGCCACCCCCTATGCCCTGGTGCTGAATGTTGGATGATCAGAACTGTCCATTGCGTATTATATGCTATATTATCCACACTAGGAAACTTATGCTGAATGGATGGTTGCAACCATCACTCTCTGTATAACATCCTATGTCTCGGCGTTCACCTCAAAAATGGAAGGCGGTGATCATTGGAGCATAAAATTGATATCCTTCATTTTTTAATCCTGGATTTCAAATCCTGTTTGGAACTTGGGATTAGGTGGTATGGATTTATATTCAGTCCAATGTAAATTCAATCCATGTGTGGAACCCTCGGGAAGACAATATTGATTAGGGTATCATCTCATCCATTTCCAGCCAGCGATAAGGCGAGATATTTGTGGAATTCAAATCCACTGATCCATGGCGCCTGTGGCACTCGAGTTGCAGATGCGTATAGGTGACCAATATTAACTGTGAAATTTGATCCATTAATTAGAATTCTAAGGTCCACCAAATATTGATTTCATTTAGTAAAATGTTTTTACAAAGAAAAAATTTGCTCCCAAACATGAGATTGGACGGTCAAAATTCCATGATATCTCCAAACGTACAATTATTGTATAATAATGGTGTTAATTTCATCTAACGCAATTTGATACCACCTACTCACACATTCTTCCAAACATGCCTTAAATTTATCTGGATTTTAAACTCTATTAGGCAATTTCTCTATTTCAAAAGCTGTGCTTAGAAGCCTAACAAGAGACTTTAAAGGCCTCTTTGGAGCGTGGATTTGGAACCCCTTAAATTTGAGAGAAAAGTTTTACTACACTTACGAGTTAGCTATGCTAGCTACATTGGGTGTAGAATGACCACACCATGATGTATGTGTTCTATCGACGTTGTTCATCCATTTGGCAAGATCATTTTAAGGCATAACACAAAAAATGAGGCAAATCCAAAGCTCAAGTGGACCCAACAAAGAAAATAGTGGGGATTGAACACCAACCATTAAAAAATTCTTAAGGGCACTTGAACTTCAGATTTACCTTATTTTTTGAATCATGCTCAAAAATGATCTCGCAAAATGAATGAACAGCTTGGATACATCACATGCATCATGGTGTGGTCATTCCTACACCTAGTGCAACTAGCATAACTAATTCATGGGTGTAGCAAATTTTTTCTCTAAATTTGAAACCCCCCAATTATGTTTGGCACCCTAGGTTTGGAATCCCCTATAGTTCGGACCAAGATCCGTATACGTCGATCATCGATTTAATCGATTCGGATCAATATCGATATCGGGTCGGATAGGATTCAAATATGATCTTATAATTCGGGTCGGATTCGGATCAACTGATCCGCCCTTAAGATCGACCGTAAAAAAATAAAGAAAAAAATAATAAACAAAATAAATAATAAAACAATGGATCTCTCTTTCTTCTTCTCTCTATATCGGCATATCGGTCGGATCAAGACGGAAACGATTTCGAAAATTATCGGTCGGGTCGATATATACTGTGATCTAATCGGATTCGGTCGGATTCGGTCGGATAATTCTTAATCGGGTCGGATGATCAATGCTCCGTGCCGTATCGACCGTGCCTGCTATAGTCAAAAGACAGGAGTAATTATTACTAATCAACTTTTATCCATAGTATAGCATGCATTTCAACACAACGTTGTAATAAGCCTATATACACTTTGGCAAAAATGATAAATTCCAGTCTCAGATGGGCGACAAGCTAACATCAGTTTGCGAATTTAACGTTGATGCATTGGACAATTTTTGAATGGCATAGATCATCATATTAAAATAATTTTAGTGATGCAGTTGATAATCTAATTATTTTGGGGTATCATCAGTGTACCATATGCCCAATAGATTAGTAACCTAATAACACACATGTTACATATTTAACTCTTAAAAGGATTTTAGATGTAATCCAAGCTTCACCTTTAATTGCAAGCCCAAGAGATTTAAAACCCCCAGTTGCTTTAGGGGGGTGTTTGGCACGTGGTATTAGAAGGGATGGGATAGCATTAGGTGGGATTAACATCATTTATTATGCAATGATTACATGTCTAGTAATACCATCCAATCCCATGTTTGGGATCAAATTCCTACTGTGGGAAAAACATAAGATTAAGCAAAATCCTGTTTGGTGGACCATGGGATTGCAATCAAAGAACTAAATTCACAACCGATGTCAGTCACTTGTACATGTATATAACCATAATGTCACATGTAAAAGGCGTCTATGGATGAATGGCATGGATAAAACACACGCATCAATGTGGGGCCCACATGTGTAGTGGATTTCAAAATCTACTTAAATCTCATAGAAACCCCACATGGGACCAAATGCAATTCCATCCCACCTAATCCCAACCCTCCCATCCTCCCCAAACGCGAGATGAAATTTACACAGAACCAAATGCAATTCCATCCTAAGTAATCTCGTTTAATATCATGCGCCAAATGCCTCCTTATGCGTTTGAAACCCCCTCAAATCCCCCAAATCCATGGTGCCAAATGAGTCCTAAGATAATGAAGGTGATGAATTAAACATTTTCTAAACATAATACAAGTATGTCATATAAAAGGCATTGCATTGAGCTCATTGTAAGACAGTCTTAATTTAGTAAGTACTTTTAAATTTTCTTTAACTTATAAAAGTGAACTTAAATTTAACTTATAAATAAAATAAATTCATGTATTTCTTTTTTAGCGTTTATCATTTTTTTTAAAGGCATGACTTGTACAATAATTGCATGCGGTTAATTTTCGTAACATTTCTTATCATTGGAGAATGTGAATTCCTTAAGAGGGGAGATTATGGCCGTCATGGTTGGAGATAACTCTAAAATCCTAGATTTTGTAGGGAGAAAAACACTTTGTAGGAAAATAAATTACTTCCAGTGATAATGGAAATATGGACATTTGAAATCATCAAGCCATCTCAATTATGTGGCAGTGAGCAGCGTCACATATTCATCCTAAGCTGCTCACATAGGCAAAAGAGACTTAATGATCCCATTGTTAAGCTAGTTTTGCTCGAGCAGCAGCGATTCAAGATCATTAGCATCCATTGCTCAAAGTGGTCCACATGGAGGAATAGTTTGGTAAGCAAAACCATGGCCAATAATCAATGGGTCACTGTGCAATGTGGGCTTTCGTCCAATAATCTTGAGAAGTATATATGACCCTGATCCAGGACTTGTATTGTCAAATATATGCCACTAATTGTTTTCCCCTTAATGTTCCACATTAGCTAGGGTGGTTAGATGATTCTATGAAAATGGCCAATAATTGAATGGTTAGGATAATCATGCATTGAATATTTTTAGAGCATTTTTGGTCCACCATGGTCCACTAGATTTAGATGACCACTCATTGGGTCCCACATGTTCAATCAAACATTACCTACTTCTTACTTGCATGTAAAAATTAAACAATTATAAACGCACTCATACCACTATTTATCATACATGACTTCCATTTAGCCACACATGGCACTAAAGGAGGAGATGATACAAAAGCATCTAGGAAACCGATCTCCTGTAAGTGGAAATACTGAAAAAGATGCCAATTTTAAAATTATCGGAAGAGGGATTATCTTAAATGCATAACTGCAAGAGCAGTGCAATACGTTTTCAACCATAAAATTTCACAAATTTTTTTTTTTTTAATCTCTAGCTCCCCAGGAAGTATTATGTGGTTGTAAATGAGAGTTTCAAGCAACCGGCTGTTCTTATGTGCAGGCTGTGTATGGCGTCTAGTTGGGAAGCTCCAGTTAGCGTTTGAAAAACAGATGTATCAAGGCACAATAATGGCTATATAAAGTGTTTGAAAATGCCAGTGGCAATTATTACTTAGTTGCTATAAATAGATCCAATTTCAGAGGCCAATTATTTTTATAGCAATGTAGATAAGAATTTCAACCAACTAAATGTCTATGGACTAGGTGTTTGCATGGTATCTAAGCCAACCGACAAGGTCACCAACTTAAATTAGGATGTCATATAAAACAATGGACAAACACCTCATATAAAACAAAAAATCATGTCAATCCAATCATCATCACCTTGTGGAAAATAATGGACAACCACCAAAAGCACATGAATAAGTTTTATACCTATAGTTCATACGAACATGAGTAAGTTTCATACAGTAGTTATAAAGAATTTAGAACATGCATGAAGCATCGGGATTATGAATTTGGAGGTAAAAGAGAGTAGATAACTTTTGGTGTCTAACAACCTTAGATTTGGCAATAAATGAAACCAAAGGTATTTCAAATACCTCACTTTAGCGTGTTTTGAAATCTTAACAAAATGTTGTGATTCAATGTAATTCAAATAAAATTGTTTAAAGGCCGAAAAGTTGCACATGTAACAAAGGTATTGTTGGGTTACTAATTCACTATACACATGACACACTAATGATACCTCAAAATTATCCAATCATCGGCTAAAATACTAAAATCACATCAATAGAATGATCTGAACCATACAAATGTTAGGCATCCAAATGGAAGGTTAGAAAACATCAATGAGTTGCTTGTTTGTAATCCTTATATTTGTGGCATACCCAAAGCTTGGAATTTCCTCATTTTAGGCTAAAATATATTTTTCAATGAGCTTGTTATAATCTATCAATCAAATCTCTCTCTCTCTCTCTCTCTCTCTCCTCACTACACACACACTCACACACACACACACACACACACACTAATTTGAGTGATGAAAACTAATTTAGTTAATTAGATCTACGTTCTATAAATATATTGAAGAATTCCAATGCATTCCAAATACAAGGTTTCAAAGATTTGAATTCTAGTGCATTTCAACCAAATAGAGTTGAGGATTTTGAACCACCTTGATTCCAATGTAAATGTAATTTAGATTCCGGTGTATTCCAAATCTAAGCTCCCAACGAGGCCAATAAAGTAAAATATCTAGTTATCATCAATTGAATCTTTTTTTATCCTAATTAGAAACAACTTGGGAGACTAGATTCACTGCCGATTGAGGGATGCCAACTATTCCACGTGTTGGATCTAAACTGCACACTACATTGTTGAATTTTGAAACTACCAACTCACGACATTTGTCCATATCCATGTGGCTATATATAAGCATCTAGGCCTTGGGTTATCTTGGACCCGGATCTTGAACTCTTTAGTCCTGCCCATCATGCGAGCCGAATTCAAAAGTGTACATTTGCCGGGCTAGACTCAACCCATTGACAACCCAACGTATCTGTAGATGGCAATGGTTGAAGAGATCTCAAATTGGTTGAGTTGATGAAAGCTACTGGAAGCTAAGGGTTTGTTAGGTCGTCGCAAATATCCCATGAATTTATAATATTTCATGTTTAATCAATCTAAAGGAAAAAATGGTTTTTGGGTGTCCTCGTAAATATTATTTGTATATATTTATAATGATATAATACTAAATGTATTAATTTTAAAATAAAATACCATTATTATTATTATATTATTATTTTTTATTTTATTCTACTCCAACTCTAAAATATAACAGGGATGCCTTTAACGGTCATAACACTGTGATGCATGAAATTGCCTGTTGTTGCGTTATTTCTTCACCCGAGCGAAAGAAGCTGACTAACCATTTTTAGTTGTTTGGGCGGGAAAGGAAAATCGCAATTACTGGAAAACCTACCTCCAGTTTTTGTACATATACAATCTGGTACGGTATCAAATGGCGTGTTGGCTGTGCTTCCGCAAGAAGCTCATGCACATTACTGTGGCGACAGTTGGTAGATCCAGACCTTGCACGCGCTGAACCCTGCCATCAATGGCTCATTTGTACGGACATATTCTTTTTTTTTTTTTTTTAAATGTCCATTTCAGAGCAATAAATAAAGACGGCGAGGATTGGTTCTAGTGCTCAACGTTTTGATATATGACCCACGGATGAACGGTTGAAAAGAAATAAAACATCAGTATTTTTATAGCACGCTCTATCCACGGTGGGAATCAAAATACCAATGGTCTGGATTACACAACCATGACCCCACATGTCATTATTCAAACTCGTATACATTGTGCGAGATGCAAGCCGCGCGGTATCCTATAATTCCTCATTCAAATACGGGCAGTTTTAGGCGTTGTGAACATAAAGCAAGGAGCGTTGGAGGAGAAGGGTACGTCGGTAATTTCAAGGATGAATGGTGGCATTTTGGTTTGGGTTGGATATTCATGCGGTGGCAAGAATCCGAAACAAAAAAGAGGAGAATGGCGTGGGGGGTTGCGTGGGTCAGAGAGGACAGAATTATGAGGGTTTTGCATGCGCCTCGATTTCTCGTTTTTAAACATCATAACCTTTCGTCACATCATCATCAATCCGGCCATCATCATCCATCAACATAAATAATTTTTGTACCATACATAGATACATACATGATTAGATGGGAATGAGCCTCGATGGCCCATGGATGTATTCGGCATGAAAAAGATAGCAACTGGAACCTTGTTTTTGGAGCTTTGCTAACCGCCGAGTACTAAGCGACACGCCCCCCCCCTACCATTGCCTGTGCGAGATATAATAGCCATTGCATCAGGTGGGCCACACATGTACGAGGAGCGATAACTCTATATAGCAAGTAGGGGATGATGATGTAGTTGTTCGATTAGGTGCGGCACCGGCCTCACCCAAGACGGTGAGGCCCTTACCGTGGGGCCCACTTTCTTTGATGTATGTATTCTATATCCACGCCGTCCATCTACTTTTCGAGATCATTTTAGGGTCTCAGCCTAAAAATAAAGCAGATCCAAATCTTAGATGGACCATGCTATAAGAAACTATGATTTTTTTTTTAACAATAAAAACCTTCCTGTGGGTCATAGAAGTTTTTTATCAATATAATATTAATATTTGTTTTTTTTCCTTCGTCCAGGATTTTTTGATCTTATTAACAGGTTGGATGGAAACTAAACATTACGAAAACACTACGGTGGGCCCTAGGAATGATTTTATGGTAGCTCGTTCAATGGCCACTGTTTACCATAGCATGATCCACCTGATATTTGGATCTAATTAACTTTTGGGCTGATGCCCTAAAATGATCTGAAAAAACGGATGGACGGTGTGGATGTAAAACATATACGTCAAGGTAGACCTCGCAGTAAAGGCCGCACCTGAACGCCGCTGGCTGCAATGAGACGCCGACTGGGTACTTCCCCTACCAGTACCTAGCTAGAGACGGATGGTCCTGTTAGGGGCTCCGTGGAGCCACTGTGATTTATAATTTTTATCCACATTGGCCATCTATTACGACAGATCATTTTATTTCCGGAGCCCAAAATGAAGGCAGAATAAAGGTTTAAGTGGGCCATACCAAATAATGATGTGAACCTGATGACGTAGCACTATTGCAGTGATGATGTCACTAAGGTCCATCGCTATTTGGTGTGGCCTACTTAAGCGTTGGATCTGCCTTGTTTTTTGGCCCATATCCTAGCATGATCTCATACAATGGATGGACGGAGTGGATAAACAGATACATCACGGTGCGCCCCTCCACAGGTCTGCTCGCAGGGCAGGACGCAATCCACGTCTCGCCCTAAAATGAGCCGTAAAAATGAATTACCAGCATGGATAAAACATATGCATCAGGTGGGCGTGCAGAGCCCTTGATCGCACTGTCCGTCTCTAGCAAGGTTACCCGATCGGCCTCCACCCTGTAATGCAAGCGACACCTAGTCGACTTTGAGGTGGCGCGATTTTACATTGTTTAGTTGTAGTCTGGCCCACCTGACTTGACCTGTGGAGAGCATGAGAAGGCACGCTGATGAGCCGAGCAGATGTCACACACAACATGATGCGCCCCTAAAAAGGTTTTAAAAAAATGTAATTATTGGGTTGGATGGAATCCTCTACAACAGTGAGTGAGTGAGACAACCGAGATTGGTGGGCCCACCATGCTGTATATATATATAAAATCCAATTAGTCTATCAATTTCTATCCTTGATTTTCGTTCACAGGTCCAAAAATCATCCAGTCCACAATTCAGATGGTACACACCATGTGGAACAATGCCAATGGGACGCCAAACATAAGTTTGCATGTGGGTCCAACATGATTTGTATCTTTCGCAGAATCTGTTAATCAAGTGTAACTTACTGAAAAAATTAAAAAAAAAAATACAAAAAAAAATCAACCTGATATGAAATTGTGGCGGGTGAAACCATGCAATTTTAAGAGAGTTTTTGGAGAATTTTTCATATTGTTTCCATTTGTGCATTTGTGTGGCTCATGTGAGTTTCTAGGCTGACTAGGAATGTACATATAATCTAAAGGCGCGTTTGGATCTTATGGTACTTAATATAAGCTACTTATTATTATTATTATTATTATTATTATTATTTTAGGTTAGTACACCCTCTCCTACTGTTAGTTACACCACATATTAGCCACCCCCACTTTGAGCCCTCACTTGGGAGTCAATACTACCACCTTAGTATTGAAATGATGTTATCTTCACTCATCCTTTCACTTGATCAGCTGTGGACTGAGGTGGAACTTATCTTGGTTTCTACTTATTAAGCTGAAGCGATTAAGTAACTTTTAAATAAAAAAAATTACTTATAATTGGTCATAAACCAAACTTATCTCAAATAAGTTATTTTTGTAAGTAGAAAAATTAGCTTATTTGGTGGTATCCAAACAGGCCCAAAATAATGGATGTTACTTTTATGGATGAAGTCTATGAAAAACAGGCTTTTTGGACGATTCAGGTCCTGCCACCTGTGTCTATCTAGATTTGTCATGGGCGTTGAAGATAGAAAATGCTACAGTAAGTATATGGTTGACACGCATGGAAAACGTTTTCAGCTATCAGGATTGGTAGCTATTGCTTGAATGGACATGGGCTAATAATAGTGATTGGACAGCCCATCCACTTACCGTGATTTCTGGCATTTAATTTAGACCTTTGCCCTACTTATTCTTTTTGCAGGCCATTGATCGGATGGTCAATAACATAAGGTCAAAACACCATCGCGCGTGCCTTTCCATTTGGACTCACGCTAGCTTGACCACGACACACAAGTATGGTATATGTGAGAGATCCAGGCCATTCATCAAGTGGGGACAGCAGCCA
The DNA here is from genome assembly GCA_003013855.2 of Liriodendron chinense. Lineage (NCBI taxonomy): Eukaryota > Viridiplantae > Streptophyta > Magnoliopsida > Magnoliales > Magnoliaceae > Liriodendron > Liriodendron chinense. The sequence continues at coordinate 3,720,942 of PVNU02003892.1, read as the reverse complement.
ACTCATCTTGCGGACAGGGCATCCACTCATTTGGAATGCCAAGCTTTTCTAACAGTTTATATAGTTGGAAAAACTATTAATCGTACACTTCTGGCCTACCTGATAAGTGGACTAACTTTTTTGAAATAGGACATACCCCATACAGAATGGCCTACAACTTTCACATGTGTGACTTTCCTTCTCCATCTTACACGTGCGAGTGGTGTTGTTGATCTCTAGTTTAGAGGTAGAGCAGCTCAATCGCATCACGGCAGATCCCTCCATTATCTTTGGGGTCAGGTTTTTCCAATTTTCCATTCACATCAAAGAGACTGTCCTATATATACTGTGGTAGAATGTGATGGTTCACATGGGTGTATTCTAAATTAAATACGTAAAATATCCATGGCTGTATACAACGGCACATGTGCAGCATAAATGCTATACGGTGATCTGATAAATTGTGTTACAGCACGGGCCGCACATGCTGCGATGGTCTGATGATTATTAGATCCATCCATGTTTCATGTCACGGATACTACCATAAATAAGCTATAATCCAATAATCATCCTTTAAAAATGATCCTTTGGCCTGGCACTAAGGATTTGGGGGATGTGAGGGTATTCTAAATCCATCATCTGTTTAGTAAAGTGGATTAAAGGGTATCCAATTCCAGAGGATTTCAAATTCTCACTTTTGTGAGTTTTGCAATCCCTATCTTTTGCTTAGATTTTCAATGCTTAGCCTTTTTTATTTTTTTTACTCATTTTTAAAGGTAAGACTATCGCATGTGTAACACGTGTGTCACTAGGCGATTAATCTTTTGAGCACATGATCCACTTAGGATATCCCAAAACAATTAGATCATCAATTGCATCACTAAAGTTATTTCAATAGAATTATATGAGAAGCCCAAACATTGTTCATGTAAATCAATGGTTAAAAATCGTTGGTTAATTACTCGATTGTAATCTTATGCTTGTGGCCTTTGAGGTTTAGAATTTCATCATTTTTTTTTCATCGTATATATTTCAATGAGCTTATTACAATCATTGTGTCAAACATTACATATATATATATATATTAATTAATATAGGGATATTAAAGTTGATTTAATAATTAAATTCAAACTCCTACATATATATCATATAATTTTAGTGCATTGCTACTTTTGTACGAACGAAGATTTTGAGTTTGGGTGCCAAACATGACCAAAGGATTCAGAACCCAAGGTATTTCAAATCCACTATATTTTTAACCTGAGTATTCCTAATCCATGGTACCAAATAAGGCCTAAAGCTTCTTTGAATATAACAAATTAAGGAAAAACAGCAAGCTCTCTCTAAATTTGACATTTTATGATAGTTTGGATTGTAAAGAAAATCATAAATTCCCTACTCTAATTATATGACTTTTAATTTAAATTAATCCTTTAAGAATGATCCTTAAAACTTATTTTGACATAATTGATTTTTATGATTGTTGGGATTATATAAACAATCATGAAATCTACACTTTAATTATTAGACTTTTTCACTAGTTATCTATCTAGATATGAGATTTTTACTTGCCAACCAACCGGTACTTTCTTAAATTCATCAAACAGTCCAAATCATGGACTCCTCCCACCAATTAGTCCATTTTCTTTAATTTTAGGAGTTGAATGGTAGCCATTTAAATTGTTTTTTTTTTTTTTTCAATGCTACACATCCAATCGTCTATGCATGATGACAGGAATCATCTATCCAAATCAAGTTTTTTTTCTAAACAGTGGCCCACATGACATAGCACCCATCAGTAAGTCTACCAATCCAATCATCAGGCCCCGCGCATCAACGGTGGAGTAAGTAGATAGACAATCCCACCTCATCCACGGCTAATGTCTCCTAAAATCAAACCTCTCAAATCAAGGACCTCTATTTTTAATTAGACATCCAATAGACTGATTAGTGGACATGGAATAGCCGTTAAAATAGAATTCCACGAACTGACATCCATTAATCAAAGACTGGAATCATTCACTCAATCTAATTTTGTATTTATTGTTTATGATCCCATGATCTGGACGGTGTATCTTGACCTTACAAGCCTGCCACGTGTACAATTCCCAAGTGCATGCATATAAATTACTATACTCCGTACATCTACTCTTATAAAATTGGTAGTGGAGAGCGTAGTGGAGGTGACCCGGACCATCCCACGACAGCGGAAAACGCGATACATGAGTCAAGCTCGCAACACAAGTCAAGCTTTGCGAGTAAAATGCCTTAGAAGAATAAAAGTTCATGCTCTCCATCACTGACACAATGACACGTGTCCCACGCATTATCCAGTGCGTGCTAGACATGAGAATGCCACGTCATGAACGGCATGTGTGGACCCCGATTTTATACTACTTCCCGTTGTGTGGCCCACCTGACTATTAGATTGGTGTGATATTTCTGATTCAAGGTATGAAAATAAAATAAAATTAGGTGAGGACCTGATTGACGGTATGGATCTTTGCACACGAAGTTCTTTGCCCCAGAGAAATGGTAGGTACACCTGTAGGTATGCCTACTAATGGTCAGGTCAGCGTTTTCATTTTTTAATATATGTGGACTAATTGGCGGTCCACAGCTTTGTTTCCAATAGGTTGAATACCTCACTAAGTGACTCAAATATATTAGAAATGGACTACTACGAAAAAGAATCCAACGACTATTATCCACCGGTAACTGAGGGGGATGATTGGTGATTTTGTGCATCATCTATGCCTACTCCTTGAATTCATTGAAATTGTGCTAGAGAAAAATAGACCATGACCTACCTTCAATGTATTTGTGTGGGCCCTTCGCCCTATTTTTTTCCAGCGTTAGAATGACCAGGAAACAAAGGTAATGACCGAAGTTTGTGATGTGAGTGGGGTGCGTGCGTGCGCGCATGTGTGTGTAATGAAACGCCTGAAGGTTGGATTTGCCTAATAATTTTGGGTTCAGATGGTAACATCAACTGTCGAGACCAGTGATTACAGTATCGTGATATTATCGATATCGGTTAATGCCGATAAATATCGGATCAGTAATAACAAAAAAAATTAACTGACTCATGTGTATCACACGATGTATCAATATCACGTGATATTTCGATAAAATATCATAATTTTTTGTACTGTGGACTCCAAATATTGTTGATACCTGAACGATATCGTCCAAGTATCGGTCAAACGCATGAGAATCCTCCATTTTATAAGAAAAAATAATTTTTTGTTCGATTTTCTTATAGTTTCTCCTCCCTAAAAAAATAAAATCGTAGGGCGTTCCGACTCTACGTAGAGGTCATAGTTTGTTGAGTCCAGTTAGTCATTTTCTAGATTTTTATTGAGTCCTCATATATATCTAGGCCAAATAGGATAGCTTGCATTGCGTTGAATTAGGATAGTCAAAACTGCATTTGGAAGATACATAGTCAGTTGCATCATCCATAGGTATATTTCTCAACTTTCTTTCTTGTTTTATTTTGCTAATAAATTGGTTGTATTTTCATTAATATCTTCTTACATTTATATATCTTATGGAATCAATTTAAACAATAGTTGCATCAGTTCAGTCAGACAACGCATAGCTTAGGATACTTTTATAAAGGAACTCTATTATATGGACTTTCATTTTTGCATATGATGATTTAAATGTGTGTATTAATGTTCATTTTAACAGTCTTTGAAGTTTCATTGAAAAATTCAATCAATTTCCCATGTTTTCCAAAAAGTGCGGTACATTTCGCGATACAACTGATATTTTTCTACTGATACCTGATATGTACCTTTACCCTAAAGGTGAGAAACATAACGTGATACCGATACCGCGAACACCAGTCGAGATTGATGGATGAATTACATGTCACACAGACAGCTGGGTGTTCTTACTACAATTATTGTAGGGATTCTGGTCACATTTGCACATGAGGCTATGAATGAGTTGGTATTATAAATGAAGCCCCTAGCTGGGTGATCCTGACCGTTGATCTGTTGGAACCGAACATGGATATGAGTTCACCAAATGATCTCTGCCAAAGTAATGATCTCTAGCTTTTGAACAGTGGCCTGAAAATAGTCGGTTAAGGAAAGTATACAGCAATGGTACTGTTACTTTCAACCGCGCTTGAATTTGCGCTAGTGGGTCCTTGGTTCGGGTGATCCAGACCGTTAGCATTATAGGTCCCCAGTAGATGGGCCATTGGCCAAAAAAAAAAAACCTCAATGAAACGATCTGACCGTTCTATTGGAATCATGATAAATAATGATAATTTTACATCTCATGATTCTCATTTAATATTTAAAAATTAATTCAAAATCTTGAATAATTTGATTCATAATAATAGAATATTGAATTCTTTATGAGTGTCTTCCTATTATTTGTTAGTACGGTTGATAAAAAGAAGGCAGTCAAGAGCATGAATAGCAACCACTGTCCACATTCAATGGATCTTGGTGGCACATCTTATACAGTGTGGCCGGTGGATCATCTACGGTCCAGAAGAAGGAAACGTGGGTCCCCTGAAGCAGTATAAAAAGTCAAGGATGCTGTTTAAATCCTCGAGTCTGGTCAAGCATCGATCACACATGGTTCTTTATTGGAAGGAAGGAGAAAGAGAGGAGAAGAACATATAGTGGGCGACTTCGGAGTCGCTTTCGGCGCATAGAGTTCCCATCATAAAGACGTCCGAGGAAATCCACCATCCCATTTGTCAACTCAACGGCTCTCGTTTCGTTACTTTATAGAAAAAAGAGAATATTTCAAGGCAACGGTTGGCATGCCATTTTTTTTCCGCAACAAGCCAATTTGTTAGGACAATCGGACCATGGGAACCGTAGGCTACTACGTTGGGTTCAGTGGACAACTTACATTCGGATCCAATATACAGTTATGGCCCACCTAACGACTGGATCAGCCTCATCTTCTAGAATGGTCATCTACCAGGATTTGTCACGGTGGGGATACTCCACGCAAGTTGGCATTTTGGCCGAAGAGATGTACTACACACGGCTGGTTATCATTTTTCTGTAAAAATAGACACGATTTTCATTTTTTTTCTTCCTCTTTGGTTATTATTATTTTTTTTTCTTTTGTTGCATACAAGTGAATTCCCTATTGTTAGGATTTATGGAGCCTGATCATCTGAGGTGTATTGTTCATCTAGCCAGCACTTTCATGAGTCAAGCTCTATGCTGAGCTCGCTAGAGTCATAGGGGGCAGCACTCCTAGTCCATAGGTCAATTTCATAATTTCACATGAAATTTTATGTAAAACTTAGTTCATTTGGATTAATATATATTATGGAGAGAGAGAGAGAGAGAGAGAGAGAGAGAGAGAGAGAATCATTGTATTAATAGCCGCTGCTTCATTCTTTAGCCTTTCAACATGGTGAAAATTTTACTTTCTTTTTATTCTAATGTTGTTGTATGTGTGGTTAAGAATGAATCTTTATCTCAACACCTCTACCATTCTGTGGAGGTATTCAATACTTTGATGGAGCATGTTTTTGTTGGCATGGCATATTGTAAGTTTTTGGTTTTTGAATTTATTAAGCAAAGTACACCCATAGAGAGATTGGACTATAGCAAATGATATCTGCAAAGTAATCTCATATCATTATAATTATAATGGAAGAAATGTAAGAAACTTAAGATGAATAAAATCATATTCGTGGGCTCAATTCTTGATTTTCAATGCATTAAGACAATTTACTTTCATTTTTTGAATATTCCTAAAAGAAAGGAGATGACAAATTATCTTAAAGATACAAAGAACTAATAATTTCAAATTTCAACATAAAAATGTGCACATCTAAGTCTAAACAAATCTTCAATTTTAACAATGATATGCCTTATAAAAATATTTTTGAAAAGATGACAGCAAGAGAGTAGATGTGAGAGCACCAGACTATAGATGGCTTGATCTTTGGACTAATGATGTCCAGGATATTATAGAGCTTGAAGGGACATGGTGTCCTTCTTGGAGAGACACTCTTGGGCAGGACATCCACATTCTTTCACTTTTTGATGGAGACAATTACTCAATAACATAAAATTGTCGCAACTCGTAACTTAGATCCTAATCATGACAACTCTCAATTAGCACTATGGTTAAAACCTTAGATGCTGGTGAGTTAAACGCCAAACTAGACCTTGGTTCACTCCCAATCACATAATGGCTCAAATGGGTTCAAACCACATGTCCTCTAGTTAAACCCTTATTCACTCTTAATTGCATAGTGGCTTAGATAGGTCCAAACTATGTGCCAAAAACATTAGGCGCATGCATGCCTTGTGGAGATTTGAATTTGTAAAAACCCTTCTTTTTAACACTTAGCTATATTATATTAGTGTACTTTCTAAAATAATAACTTTATTTTGAAATTTACATTTCTTAAAATACAACACATTCCTATATTGGTCCCAGCATCGGTGGCTTATATTTAAAATATAATATCTTTTAAATAGCTTATTTATTTTTGCAATGGTTTTTTTTTTTTTTTTCTGGGGGTGGGGGGGTCGGGGGTCGGTCATACAACCCACCCACCCAGTCAATCGCACAACACACCCACCAATCAGTCATGCAACGCACCCATTGGTGCTATCAGCAACAGGGAATTTCACCCTGATGGGTTTTGAGACTGAGAAACCTTGTTGAAACTCTACAGAGTCTACCAACGAGGCAAGGCCCTGAACCCAACTGCAATGGCCATTCAGCAATAGGTAATGCTGAAATAGTCATGAGGTCAGTTCTTATCATAGTCCTGCATAGCATCCACCTGTCTAGCAAAGTGATCCAAACTATCTAACAAGGTCATCCTATCATTAGAGTCTAATGCCCTAAATATCAGCCTAACGCACACTATGTGGGCCTCCACGTGAATTTTTAAGTTTTTAAATGGTTATCCATTTTTTAATGTGGGCCACCTAATGATGGTATGAGCCTAGTTTTTTTGCATTCCTCCCATGTGGTAGGTTTGGATCGTCTATTTTGAAGGTACAAGAAATTCTAGCGCCCGTTGCTTCTCAGTAGTCCATGTCATTTTCGATGACTCCATCTACCAAGGTACGCCCGGATTTTCTCTCCACGTACGTTGCTAACTACACAACTGTCTTTTAACGTGTGAAACTTTTTCTGACTCCCACCATGATTTCTTTGTTAAATCTATACCGTCCATCAATTTTTCCAGATCATTCTAGAGCACAATCCCAAAAAACAGAGGTACATCCAAACATCAAGTGGATGACACCACATAAGGCAGTAGGGATTGAACAAACTTCCGTTGAAACTTTACTAGGGCCAACATCGAGGCTTATTTTCCATCTGACCTGCTCATAAGATCACACATGCCTAGAGGAAGTTAAAATAAAACTATCAACTTGATAAGAGCATTACATGGCCAGCCTCAAGAAGTTTTCAATGGTAGCATCAATTCCTACTATCCTCAATGATGTGGTCCACTTTAACTTTGATTCTGCATTGTTTTTGGGTTCATAGCCTTTAATGATCTAAAAAAATGAATTGATGGTGTGAATCTAACAAATACATCATCGTGGAGCCCGTGTAAATTTCACACCTCCAGTGGTGGCTGTGTGATGCAGGGGAGACGATTAGGTGAGACCGAGCATCACCCAAGAAGGTGCAACCCTTACCGTAGGGCCCATCTTGATTTGTTTATATTCTATATTCACTCCGTCCATCCGAATTTTCAGATCATTTTAGAGCATTCTACCAAAATTTATGAATATCCAATTATCAGGTGGACCATACTCCAGGAAAAAATGGTGATTGAACACTACTATTAAAAACTTCTTAGAGATCACCTTAATGTTTCTATGGTTTTTATTTGACATCCAATCTATTGATAAGTTCACATAAGCCTGGATGAAGAGGAAAAACATATATCAGCTTGATACAAAACTTTTGTGGCCCATTATAGGTAAGTCACCACTGTTTCCTATGGCATAGGTAATGGTAAGCCTAGAGGTGGGCACAAACCAAGCCAGCTCGAAAGCTCGACTCGGATTGGTTCGAAAAAGCTCGAATTGGATTGGTTCGAATGGAAGTTCAAACCAAACCAAGCCTCCGAGTCAAGCTCGTTTGAAAAAACAAACCAAACTCAAACTAGGGTAGTTCCAGCTCGGCTCGTCTCAAAGCTCGATTTGATTCAGCTCAGTTTAATTCGGCTCTTAGATTATAAGCACGAGGTTTCCTGTGATGTGATCCACTTGGGCTTTGGATGTGATTCCATTTTGGGATCATGTCCTAAAATGATATGTAAAACATATGGATAACATGGATAATACATATACATGATGACATGGATAATACATAATACATTTACATGAACACACACTGTTTCCTTGCACTTGTAAGATTATGCTTGTGTACTTTTGTTTGGAAAATACTCTTACATGTCTTTTTTGAAGTTGCACTCTTTTGGAGGATGTTAAACATCATATGGTAAGATATGTTTGTACTTTTTTTTTTCTAACTTTTTAAATTCTTTTCTATTTAAATGAATAAGGAAAAAAAGAGCCACTGTTTGTATGAACTCGGCCCGGCCCGGTTCGAAATTTTCAACCAAGCCGATCCCGGCTCGAACCAAATTTTTCTAGAGCAAACCAAACTCGGGCCGCATGGGTCGGCCCGAAACCCAAACCAAACCGATCCACAAACTGCGGTGGTACAAAAACAAATCAAACCAAACTAGGGCTAACTCGGCTCGGCCCGGATCGTTGCCCACCTCTAGGTAAGCCACCACTGTTTCATTTTTTGGATTATTCTTTAAAATGATCCAGAAAAATGGATGGACGGGTGGATATAGTATACACATGTCAAGGTGGGCACCACTGTAAGGGCCGCACAGTCTTGGGCGAGGCCGATGTCTCACCTAATATGCTCCTGTGGTGCAGCACATTTCCGTGAGAGAAGAAAACCGAAAGTATTTGCGTGTGAAACTTCTATGGCCCCTATTATGATGTATTTATCAGATCCACACATCTAGCCATTTTTTCATACCATTTTATGGAACTAGAAAAAAATGAGGCAGAACCAAGCTCTCAACCGGGCCATATTACAGAAACAGTCTGAATTGAATGCCTACTGTTGAAAACTTCTTGGGGCCATAGGAGGCTCTGATCAAGCTTATATTTGTGTTTTCCCTTCATGAAGGTATGTGTAAGATTATTAAGAGGTTAGATAGCAAATAAACAAGGTATGTGTAAGATTATTAAGAGGTTAGATAGCAAATAAACATAACAGTAGACCCTAGGAAGGTGTCAATGGTTTCCATTCAATATTAGCTACTTTCTTTGACGTGGTTTACTTAAGCTTTGGATATGCCTTAGTTTTGGGATCATGCTCTAGAATCATCTGTAAAAATTGATGGACTAGACTTTGGTTCACTCTCAATTACACAATGGCTCAAATGGGCTCAAACCACATGTCCTCTAGTTAAACCCTTATTCACTCTTAATTGCATAGTGGCTTAGATAGGTCAAACTACGTGCCAAAAACATTAGGCGCATACATGCCTTGTGGAGATTTGAAATTGTAAAAACCCTTCTTTCTACCACTTAGCTATATCATATTGATGTACTTTCTAAAATAATAACTTTATTTTGAAATTTACATTTCTTAAAATATAACACATTCCTGTATTGGTCCCAGCATTGATGGCTTATATTTAAAAATTAATATCTTTTAAACAGCTTATCCATCTTTACAATGGCCATTCAACAATAAGTAACTGCTGAAATATTCATGAGGTTAGTTCTTATCATAGTCCTACATGGCATCCACCTATCTAGCAAAGTGATCCAAACTATCTAACAAGGTCATCCTATCATTAGAGTCTAATGCCCTAAATATCAGCCTAGCGCACACTATGTGGGCATCCACGTGAATTTGTAAGGTTTTAAATGGTTGTCCATTTTTTAATGTGGGCCACCTAATGATGGTAAGAGCCTATTTTTTGTGCATTCCTCCAACGTGGTAGGTCTCATATAATGCATTCCCATCTATCAAGATACGCGGGGTTTTTCTCTCCCCGTACATTGCTAATTACACAATCCTTGTTTTAACGTGTGAAACTTTTTCTTATTCCCACCATGATTTTTTTGTTAAATCTATACCGATTCATCAATTTTTCTAGATAATTCTGGAGCACAATCCCAAAAATGAGGTACATCCAAACATCAAGTGGATGACACCACATAAAGCAATGGGGATTGAACAAACTTCCGTAGAAACTTTACTACCGCCAACATCGGGGCTTATTTTTTCAATGATAGCATCAATTCTTACTGTCCTCAATGATGTGGTCCACTTTAACTTTGAATCTGCATTGTTTTTGGGTTCATAGCCTATAATGATCTGAAAAAATGAATTTAACAAATACATCATTGTGGAGCCCACGTAAATTTTGCACCTCTGGTGCTGGCTGTGTGATGGAGGGGAGAGGATTATGGGAGACCGGGCATCACCCAAGAAGGTGCAACCCTTACCGTAGGGCCCATCTTGATTTGTTTATTCTATATCCACTTCGTCCATCCGAATTTTCAGATCATTTTAGAGCATTCTACCAAAATTTATGAATATCCAATTATCAGGTGGACCATACTCTAGGAAAAAATGGTGATTGAACACTCTATTATTAAAACCTTCCTAGGGATCACTTTAATGTTTCTATGGTTTTTATTTGACATCCAATCTATTGATAAGTTCACATAAGCCTGGATGAAGAGGAAAAACATATATCAGCTTGATATAAAACTTTTGTGGCCCAATTATAGGTAACTCACCACTGTTTCCTATGGCATAGGTAATGGTAAGCCGCCATTGATTCATTTTTTTGGCTAATTCTTTAAAATGATCCGGAAAAATGGATGGGTGGGTGGATATAGAATACACATGTCAAGGTGGGCACCACTGTAAGGGCCGCATGGTCTTGGGTGAGGCCGAGGTCTCACCTAATATGCTCCCGTGGTGGGCCGCATGGTCTTGGGTGAGGCCGAGGTCTCACCTAATATGCTCCCGTGGTGCAGTACATTCCCATAAGAGAAGAAAACCTGAAGTATTTACATGTGAAACTTTTATGGACCCTATTATAATGTATTTATTAGATCCGCATTGTCCAGCCATTTTTCTCATAACATTTTATGGAACTAGACAAAAAAATGAGGCAGAACCAAGCTCTCAACCAGGCCATATTACAGAAACAGTCTGAATTGAATGCCTATTATTGAAAACTTCTTAGGCCATAGGAGGCTCTGATAAAGCTTATATTTGTGTTTTCCCTTTGTGAAGGTATGTCTAAGATAATTAAGAGGTTAGATAGCAAATAAACAAGGTATGTGTAAGATTATTAAGAGGTTAGATAGCAAATAAACGTAACAGTAGACCCTAGGAAGGTGTCAACGGTTTCCGTTCAATATCGGCTACTTTCTTTGACGTGGTTTACTTGAGCTTTGGATATGCCTCAGTTTTGGGATGATGCTCTAGAATCATTTGTAAAAATTGATGGACGGTGTGGATATGAAACATAAATCATTATGGGATCCAAAGAAGTTCCACACGTTAAAAGTGATGTTGTGTAGCACGCCATGTATTTGAGAGAGAGAAATCCCGCGTATCTCGTCAGTAGGGCTCGCGTATCTCGTCAGTAGGGCTCTCAATGAAGCGGGTTAGATCTGAGGTCCAATTTGCTCCGAATCTGTATAATGTGGATTTAGATCTTAAAATAGGTCTGATCAGTTAAATGGACTTTTATTGTATCTTAAAATAAGTCTGATTACTTAAATGGACCGGATTTGGATTCACAGGAACATATCCGAGTTCGATCCGAATCCAATTAAGATCCGACTCATTGTCACCTTACTATATATGTTATATCCATGCTGGCCATCCATTTTTCATATTATTTTAGGCCATGTTTCAAAATGAGACATGCCACTCTCAGGTTGACTATACCACAGTAAATAGTGGGTTTTGCATCATTTTTCTACTAAATTAAATATATTACATCATATATTTTTTTAGATTCATAATAGGGTGGATTCGGACCTAGATCCGTCCCGAATCCGATAGTTATATGAATTTTGCATCAGAAATGGATCTAACAATTTATAAATGGATCGGATTTGGATATCACCTTTTGGATCCGAACCTGTCTACATATATATATTAAGACTTGGAGCCGGATCCATCTGGATCCGATTCAGATCCGACCCATTGAAAGCCCTAATAGTCAGCCAGAGTCCTCTGGATGACATGGACCAATGAGAAGCAACGGTGCTAGAGCCTTCAGCTCAGATGATCCGCACTCAATGAGAAACTATCCAAAACCCTCTAAATTCAAACGGACCGCCACAATAATAGAAGGACCCTGCTGTTTTCGGTTTTTAACTTTCATGGGGCAACTTACTGGACAGGTTAAATGTCATACATACAACCAAATGTGGGCCCCAAGCGAATCTTACTCATACACACGCTAAGGTGGGATTCAACATTTCGTTCGCGTATGTTGAAGAAAATGTATGAAATTGTGTAATAGTCCGCCTTTGAAGGAACAATCGGAAGCGGATTGCATGGTGTGCCACCGACCTCTCCTTGTGGGTTGATGTGGCAAAGTTATGTTGGCCCCACCGTGATGTGTGTTATATCCATACAGTCCGTCCATTTTACGACCTTATTTTATGTTACGAGCCCAAAAATGAAGTAGATCCAAATCTCAAGTGGACCACACCACAAAAAGCAATGGAGATTGAATGCATATCATTGAAAACTTCTTGGGGACCATGGAAGTTTTAGATCAAGCTGATATTTGTGTTTTCTCTTCATCCAGGTTTGTGTGACCTTATGAATAGGTTAGATGAGAAAAGAAAAAATCATGGTGGTCCCTTGGGAGGTTTCAACGGTGGATTGTCCACACTTCTTTCTGTGCTGTGGTCCGCTTGAGATTTGTATCTGACTCATTTCTATGTTTATGCCCTAAAATGATCTCACAAAATGGATGAACGGTATGGATATAACACATACATGATGATGGCCCATGGAACTTTGTCACGTCAACACACCAAGGTCGGCGCGTGCAGCACATCACTCAAATCCACTTCGGAAACAAACAAACGCTACCCATGCTGGGCCCATTAGATGGATGGCCACAACTGATACCATACCTGAGCAGCCGGGCCCCATCAGATCATCTCCTTGTGGACATGGCCTGTCACATTCCACGTGGCACAAATGGGACACCAGAAAGATGATACGGTAGAGCATGAAGAACCCCAGTATGGTAGGGCCGGTGTTACGCCGGGAACCTATCATATGACTCACATGGATGATATTTTGTATATCCACGCCGTCCATACTTTTCTACAGCCTATTTTAGAATGAAGTACAAAAAATTATGCAGACTGAAATATCAAGTGGACCATACCACTAGAAAGAGTGTTATTGAGTGCTCCACCATTAAAAATTCCAAAGAGCCCATCGTAAGGTTTTGGTAAGTTTATTTTCAATCCAAGCTCTTAATAATGTCAATAAGGTCTTGATGAAGGGAAAATATAAATATAAGATTGATAAAAAAATATTTGTTGCCCACAAAAACGTTTTTAATGGTTATTCATCTCTATTTCTGGTGGTATGGTCCACTTAAGATTTGGATCTTCTTAGGGTTTTGGATCACATCCTAAAATGATATGAAAAAACAGATATAAGGCATTGATACATACAAAATACATCAAGAAGGGCCCCACACGGTTAGGGTAACACCCACTAAGCTGTTCCTAGGGTAACACCTAATTCGCGCCCGGTAGATGAAGATCCCATCTCCTCACACGACACGTAACAGGTGATGTATCAGTCAAAGTCCACCGTTTATATATTGGCATCAGCATGATGGATGGCTGACGTTTTAAAATTAATCTTCACGGCACGATCAGGATCATATCCACTGCCGATTCTACGGTTCATCCAGTGCTCGTTTGACCGTTTACTTATTTTCATACTTTACTGTCACTTTAACGGACTAAGAGATCTAAATAGATAGCGTTGTCTAGTAGGTGTATTTTTTAAATAAACCATTCGTGCTAGGCCCATGGATAGAGTTGATTTGAAAATCACCCTGCCACGTGTACATTAGAGAGTGCGCCACGGGGTTAGGTGAGTCTGGGGTAACAGCTTTGTGGGTGAGGCCCTGTCCCTGGCCCACCTTGTTAACGCGGTTCACCTATTTTGTTAGATCATTTCAAATTCGAAGTGGACCACATTACAAGAAAACAATGGTAATTAAACACCCATTATTAATAGAAAATAGCAACTTGATCGGTGAATTCAATACCGGCAGGATATGGCCCACTTGAGTTTTGGATCTGCTTCAATTTTGAGTCTATGTTGTGAAATGACAATATGGACATACAATAGAAAATACATCAAAGTGTGCCTCATGGACAGGGCATTACCCACTAAGTTTTTACCCTACTTCACCTCATTCGTGCCCTAAAAAGTAGGAACGGATTCAGTGAGGCTATAAAACACAGGTTCAGCGGGGCTATAATGTGATAAGGTTTGAGTGGTATATATCCTTTGCGTGGGGAGTATGCATTCTAGGGAACCACTTTCAAACATGATCTATGCGGCTGGGACAAGGATTAGCTGGTGACGCTACCGTCAGCCACGATGCGTTGATGCATTTGGCACTGTAGAACTCAAGTGATGCATGAGTTTTATTTATGTCAATGGCGTTTTGTCACGTTCAACCAAATTAGGCTATTCTTGTGATCAAGGGCTTATATTTAATTTTTTTTTAATGCACATGTAAGATGCATGGCATACAAGAGTATGCTCAACTCAAAGTTTGATAGATTGGAAATGGGGATCTAAGATTCAAGGTCCTTTCAACTATTAATATTTGCACTTTTGTTCAAACAATTTGTGAAAAAGTAGGAGTTATTCATTTCTAATGGATTTTTTTTTCCCCTTATGATAATAGACAAACTTAAGGACTTGTTCTTTCACTAATACTCTCAGTTAAATTTTTCTTTGAAAAAAAAGAAAAAAAAAAGAATACACATGCAATTTAAATAAGGAAAAATGTTGCCAATTCCGTTAGTATTTGAAAATAATGCTTATTACAATTGACAAGTCGTGGGACGACTAAATGAATAAACGAGAAAGGGAATGATAAATACTTGATACGTCTATCGAAATAGATGATCGATGCGGGTGGTTAGGAAAGTGTGACTAAATGGGTGTGATTAGCTAAATTGGAACTTAAATAATTATGGTTTTACAAGTTAAGGTTGCAGAAATCTACTTCTACTCCTAATGTATTGTAATGAGCCGCTCGACAATAGCGATGTAAAAATAGGCTGGGTTAGGCTTTAAGAATGATAAATTAAAAGATAATCCAAAAGGTAGATTGATGTATTTGACATATGGCATTGAACTCTTCTTTATATGTTAATTTTATAGATTATCGAGGCGGTTAAACCCTTGCTAGGGCTTCTTTATTGATCCGAAATCCTTTGTGCTCTTGCCGTAGTTCTTGATATGGGTATTTCCTCGATTGAAAGAAAGGATTTCAATTAGATATAGACTCACTGGCTTCTTGGATCTTCTTCTCATGGCCAATTCTTCATAGAGATGTTTGTGGTCCATTACATAGATTAGGCCTAAGACCACCAAACATTCTCCAATCCAGATCATCAGGTCGGTATCTAGGGACCTCAAGGGTTGATCTGAGTGTTAGATTGACCATGACCACTCTCTTGGTGGCCCAATTCTTCCACTTCGAAGTGTTGGATGGTTTAGATAAAACCTCCTCCTACATTTGGCAATCCATAAGGTGGTGATTTGGAGTGTTGGAGGGATTTGACACCCGATATAAATCTACCATCCGGCTAGATCTACTTTAGTTCCCCCATTATTTTAATTTCAAATAATGTACGGTGAGGGAGGCTTGATTAAGCTAATGTGTCTATTTCTCAGGTCTGGGTTTGTACCATGGCTAAATTTGTTTGGACATCGGTCCGATCTTTGAAATCTTCTAGAACACTATAGCATCTCCGAACGTCTTTGGGAAGATCTCCCATTTTGAAAAGACTGTGAGAGACGGCCTCATAGAGAATATCATAGCTGGATTCGTGATTAGATCTATTCTCTCAACATGTTTCTTATTAGGGTTGTTAAAAAAATCGACCAATTCGATCAAACCGACCGAACCGGTCAGTTTTTCATTTTATTTTGGGTCGGTTCAATTTTTTATATTAAAAACTGAGAATGTCAATTCAGTCATCGATTTGTGAAAATTATAAACTGTTTTCAACCGAATCGAACCGAACCAACTATATTTATATATATTTGAATTATATTTATTATGTATATGTTACCCCTACCATATGACCTACCTTGATAATATCTTATATATCTACATCGTCCATTCATTTTCTCAGCCCATTTTAAGATGTGTTCCAAAAAATTAATCAAATCCAAATCTCAAATGGACTACACCACAAAAAATAGTGTTGATTGAGCACTCATCATTAAAAATGTCCTAGGGTCCACTTGAAGAAGATCTGTAATGTGAATTTGCCATACAACCCATTGATAAGGTTAAACGAACTTGGATGAAGGAAAAAGTCAAATTTCACTCTCAACTTGATCCAAAACTTTTATAGCTTATAATTATAAAAAGTTTTAATGGTTATTCACCAGTTTTTACATTGGTGTGGTCCACCAAAGATTTGGATCTTCTTAATTTTTTGAACGTTGTCATGAAATTGACAAAATTGATAAAATCAAACCGACCAAAATTTATCCAGTTTGGTTCGGTTAGTGAGGCTTCATCGGTTTAGTTCGATTGTTAAATATTCAAAATCGACTGAATCGATTCAATTGGGTATGGCCCCTCAAAACTAAACTGACCGAACCGTGCACAACCCTATTTCTTATGGAGTTGCTGGGTACGTTGCCTCATTAATGGGTTGCCTTATTAATTGGCATGATAAACTTGGTCATGTGGTCATCAAAGAAAGAACAAATGAAGATACTCTTGGATAAGAGTAGGATTTATGATAAATTGGCCACTTGGTGCCAACACATGACGCCTTTGATTAAGTCATGTCAGGGCATTGAAAATGTATGTAAACATGGTCCATCTATTTTTTTTCAACTCATTTTAGTGCACAAACCCAAAATGAGGCAGATCCGTTAGTTCAAGTGGACCACACCACAAGAAAGAATGGAGATAATGACACCCATGCTTGAAACCTTTCTAGGGCCCACAATAATGTTCATTTGTCATCCAATTGTTGATAATGTTACTCAAGACCAAAATGAAGTTTAAACATAGATATCATCCTCTAATCCAAAACTTTTGTGGCCCTTCGTTTCTAATGGTGGACGTCAATCACCACTGTCTCCCCTGGTGTGGGGTCTTGAGATCATTTTTTAGTACATGTCCTGAAATGAGGTGCAAAGTGGGTGGACGGAGAGGATGTACAAAACAATAACCAAGTTAGTCCCTAAGGCATCCAAGACATCACGTGCACGCACCACCACTTGGTAGGGCTGTCAATGGGCCGGAATAGGGGCTTAAAAATAAAAAATTTGAATAGGCCCGGCCGGACTTACCGGCCCCAAACAGTTCAAAATGCGGGCCGAGACCTACCCAGGCCCGGCCCGTTGACAGCCCTACCGCTTGGGTGGTGTTGGCAAAACACCCGATCCCCCGGAAAGCAGATTGCGAACTGCGTAAACTCTGCGGGCCCCACAGTGATTTATGTATTTTATACTACTACGTCCGTCCATTTTACCAGATAATTTTAGGGCATGAACCTGGAAATGAAGCATATCCAAAGTTTAAGTGGACCTCACCACAGGAAACAGTATGAATTGATCATCTACTGTTGAAAAATTCCTAAGGGCAACAGAAGTTTTAGATCAAGCTGATATTTGTGTTTTCCCTTCTTTCATGTCCGTATGATCTGTTTTCTGAGGTGTGGGTCACTTGAGCCTTGGATATGCTTCAATCTTAGAGCTCAATATCTAAAATGAAATGGAAAAACGGATGGACGGCGTGGACAAACAACATGCATTCACGGTACTGAGTTACTCAATACACAATCCGATTTCCGCGGCCCCATCTCCGACGGCAGCAGTGGCCCACTTGATCCTTGATTCTGCCTCATTTTTCGGTGGTGTGGTCCACTTGATCCTTGATTCTGCCTCATTTTTCGGCTCATAGGCTAAAATAATACGGAAAAACGTATGTACGGCGTGGATAAAACCCACAAGTAAAGGTGGGCCCACGGACCCCTGCCTGGACCGAGTCCGTCGACGCAGGGGCAGGACGCAATCCACCTCCGTATATTAATATCACATGCAACATGTATGTATGTGAGAGACATGTCATGTTGCCATGAAGCATGCATGTGATATAAGTCACATACGGTCCGAGACTTGTAAAATAAGTCATGTTGTGAGCTGGCATACGATAGGAATACGGCGCTTTAAGGCACGCCGACTTTGAGATAGTGGAAATGTCAGTGCGATGTGAGAGGAGTGAACCGACAGCGAAAGACGTGGGTCCCACCGCGGCGTGAAAGCAGAGGTGTTGCTGAGCTGGATGTGTGATGTGGCTAAGTGTGATTAACAATACTAAACGCCGACTATGCTTCCGCGTATACCTCTTCCGGATATTACAGATCACACGTTCAAATATTTCATGCGCGTAAGAGATCAAACCCTTGAATTTTACATTTCTCAGTGTTGAGATTTATCTGGAAAGAAACAAGTCCGGCTTTCTTATCTTCGAGCCCACATGCATACTTTGAATATCAACCGTCGAAAATATATTTAAAGAATAGTTAGATAAAGATCTAAAATATTGAATTTATTTTTATCAAAGTAATTGGAATGATCTTCCACAGGTGATGAGATGATTTGGATCTTGCACATGCCACGTATATGAACGTGGTGAAAGTGTATATCTAGAGAAGTGCACTCGCGCGAATGTACACTAATTGCTACAGGAGATTTAAGAATTCGATGGGCGGAATATTAGGCGGCGGCACGGCTTTAACGTGCACCAAAGGAGGAGTTTTTTTAAGAGTCAGAAATGGTCCGCCGCATGCGCAACATGTGTTTTAAACATGAGGCACTAAAAGATAGTGGGCCCCACAGTTTTTATTCACTGCGATCCGGCAGTTTGTACAAGTTTGGACAGTGATCCAAAACCACTGGTGTGGTGTGATGTGATGTGATGGTCCATGCACTGAGAATCTCCTAAATTGGTAGATCATAGCCATCTGATTAATGGCCTCTTTTGTCGTATCTGGACGGTGGTTATGTTATCTTTCGAAATCATAGATATGTTGCTGCAAAATGAAGTAATAGGATTTCAAGTGTCTGGTAATTAATGGTGCGTGAGCCCATTTATCAATGTTGGAGGCGTGAGTTATTTGATACTCTGGCAGCGCATCACGCTTAATAAGTAGGGGAGCGGATTAGGTGCTCCGCCTTGCCTCATCAAACATAATGTGGCCCTGAAAACGTAGGGCCTACCTTGATGTATGTGTATAGCATATCCATGCCGTCCATTCATTTTTTCAGATGATTTTAAGGTCATGAGACAAACAATGAAGCATATTCAAATCTCAGGTGAACCAGACTACAAGAAACGGTGGTAATTGACCACTGAAAACTTCTTGGGGCCACAAGGATCAATCTGATATTTGTCTGGGCTCTAGGAATTTTTTAATGGTATGCATTCAGTCACTACTGTTTCTTATAGTGTGGTTCACATGAAATTTTTATCAGCTTAATTTCTGAGCTTGTTTAATAAAATGAGCTGGCAAAACGAATGGACAGCCAGATATACTAAGCATACATAAAGGGGGTTCTTTCCGTGAGGCCTACCTTGATGATATGTTGTATATTCATGCCGTCCATCCATTTCTCCAGCCAAATTTAAGACAATGGTCCAAAAAAAACTAAGCAGATCCAAATCTAAGGTGGACCACAGCTAGGAGACAGTTGTGATTGAGTGCCCCACCATTAAAAATTACAAAGGGTCTACTGTAAGGTTTTCGTAATGTTCATTCCCAAACCTTTTGTGGAAAAGACGAAGATCAGGTTGATCCAAACCTTTTGTGGCCCACGAAAAGTTTTTAATGGTCATTCATCAGCGTTTCTAGTGATGTGGTCTACCTGAGATTTAGATCTTCTTAAGGTTTGGGATCTCATCATAAAATAGATGTAAAAACAAATGGACGGTCTGAATATACAACAAATACATCAAGGTCCACGGTCGGGGTAACACCCAATAAGGTGTTACCGGGGTAACAGCTAATCCGCTCCCATGGATGAGGTCGAGCTCTGTGGACCCCACCGTGAATAATGTTGGACATTCACACTGTAAATTTGGTGAGTCCCCTTTTAAGTTATGGGATATCTCAAAAATCAACTGTATCCAGAAATCAAGTAGGCCATACCATCAGGAATCATGTGACATTGTGCCTAAAACATCTAAAACCAGATGGCAGGGCTCACCTGAGTTTTTTATGCTACTGAAAGTTAGTGTAACCCCTCCAGCAGGTGGAACACACGCAATGGATGGGCCGGAAGTGTGAACCACATTTCAGTGGGTTAACGAAGGTTTCAAAGGGTGAGTGTTACTCTGGAAAGTTGTTTGTGGTGTGGCCCACTTAAGTCATTGATTGGCCTGTTCTGTAAGCCAATGGTCCGCCATAAAAGGTTGCAATTCATTGATGGAGTGGATGCCCAACATAGATCAATGTAGGGCTCATAGAGCTCGACTTCATTGTACCTTTTGCCATCTGCTGAGGGCCAGTTGTTTGCTGAAATAAACTATTGTTTGCTAAAATAGACTATTGCAGACTATTGTATATTTTTCATTTTTAACCGTTCAATAAATGCCCATGATCAAATAATCTTATTTAGGGATAGTTATAGATGCCTCTCCTTTGCTGCAGATTACCCTATGTTTATTTATTTATTTAGTTATTTTTAAACTCCCACCACCTCCTTACCTCCATTCCATGATTTCATTGTTGAAACAGAGTCCATTACAACCGAGTCATGGAGCTGGACCCAAATTGCCTATGTCTATTGGGGCCATTATCTTTGAGTAATTTATTACTTCACCCTGCTCATGGGCAATTACCAGCTAATGCATGAGCCCATAATAACATGTCATCCAACCTATTCAGCATGGTTACACTATTGTCAAAATAACAACCGGCAAAGAATAGTTAAGAGTTTACCATCAGGTAGTCCTACCTCATGAATTTGGAGGTTTTTGGGTGGTTTTTCATTTATTTCCTATGATGGGTGGTCTACATGATGATTAATCTAGAATGTTTTTTGGTTGCCCATTATTTACAGTGGAGTGACCTTCTAGCTAGGTTGGATCACATTTATACAATGGTGTGCTTAGAAACAAGCAAAATGAACTCCTCAGCATATCATTGCCATTTAAGATAGATCCTAATATTGTTTTTAAATGGGAGATAGAATTGGAGATAAGAATTGAGAGTAAATGACTTAATTGTGTTTGGATGGGAGTAATAAAATGCATTTAAAATCTAAATATTTTATTTGAATGAGAGTACATGGGAAGAATTAGAATGCATTAAAAAATTTCAATATATTCAAAGTAACATAGGTGATGTCTCAAATTAGCTTTAATATGCCAATTGCAATATATATATATATATATATATATATATATATATATATATATATATATATATATATATATATAGTCATGCTCACCTGTGCACCTTCTTAGGTGAGCACCTGTGTACACCTTTGTACACGTGTCATGGGCACAAAATCCAAATGGTCCATGTGATGCGGCACCCCATGAAACCTCTATGGCCCAACTTTCAGCTTGATTGAGAACTTTGGTGGGCCATAGCAAAGAGTGAGGCAAATTAAGGGAGGAAAGTATTTCCTTCTGGCTATGGCCCACTAGATTTTTGGATCGGGTTGAAAGTTGGGCTTTGGGGGTTTCTTAAGGTGCCACATCATATGGACCGTTTGGATTTTGTGTCCATAACATGGGTGCTCAGCTAAGAAGGTCATTGGTGAGCATTTCATTGTATAATAATAATAATAATAATAATAATTTTGAGCCCCATGTGGACCACAAGCATGAAGAACACAAACAAGCAGCTTGCTAACATCTCTAACCTCTTGATTTGTTTTAAAATATTATTGGCATGCCACTTGTATTGTAGACGTGTGTAGCGACACCTTTGTTTACTCGTGCAATTTTATAAGGAAGCTCAAAAAGGCATTTCACCCTATCTACTTTTAAATCTTCTCTCATAGACAGAATTTCATTTACAAGCTCATTTATTCTTTTTTTTTTTCATGTATTTACTCTCATCCAAACATATCTCAAATGTCATTTACCTCTATTTACTCCTAATTCTCTTCATTTACCTCCACTTACTCCCATCCAAATGACCCTAATAGAAGAGATGTACTTACATGGTCCAAAACAAAAGGAAACTGCTTACAATTGTAATAAAATAGAGAGAAAGTGCTTACAATTACTTAATAGTTTTAACCTTTAGTTCATGATACATCTAAACTCAACCCGGCGATCATAACTTAGGACTATTTAATTAGAGTTACTTGTCTGCTAGCATGCAATTTCTAAATAACTTTTAAATGCATGAGCATCATATGTCACACTTTGCTAGAGATATTAAAAATTTATCTGAGAGAGATTGTTGGTAGAGAATAGGATGACTAAAAGAGTTCTTAGATCAAATACAATCCAACCATTGCATGCTAAGATTACCATGCAATATTGTTTTTGCTAATCTGTATAGCGTGTGTAGGAGATGTGAAACTTAATCTTAATGCAGAATAATCGGATCGTCTATGCATCAGTAATAGAGATTCCATGCTGTAATCATAAAGCCATACCTGATTGGGAAGACATTCCCGATGCCGTCATGTTGCCGAGAAGAACTCTTGGTCTTCCGCACCTAACACCTTTAGGAGAACCTCTTAATGGGGACTAGGATTTTCTCTTGTGTGTTGGTGAGGGGACCAAGACCTATATTTTATAGGAAAGAGGGCCAGAGAAGCTTACCCATCACACTTTTCTCCTCTAGGGTCTCCACACCGTAGGTTTCCATATCAGGCTTAATAACCGCGTATAGGGAACACGGTTCAAGCGTCCCGCCCCAAACCTATTTGTAATGATCACAACTATAGTGGGGCCCACTGAATTGCTCAATCTGAATAATCCAACGGTCATGATCTAAACTGATGATCATGTGTGGCCCACCTATGGAGTCTTACAGGAGAAAGCAAGCCATACAAAGGGAGGGAGATGTTGGGGCTGGGTCCACCAAATGAATGGCTTGTCCTTAGCTTTGTGCCCACTACAAGGGTGTAAGCAAGCAGATCCAAAGGCCATTTTTTAGGTAAAAATATATGAGTCCAAACCAATCATCCAAATTTGTAATCCAACAATCACTATGGGGACCCTTTCTCACTAAATGTGGGCCATTTTTATATTTTTCTCTTTTAATTGTTAGCTCACGAATAGAAAGTTTTCTATCAATGACAATTTTCCTCTCAACAAGACATTTTCTAGATCTTAGGGCTTATTTAAAGAGATGAATGTAACCTCTCACCTTGTCATTATATTGTTATCTATATTGAGAAGTGGATTTACAACCATGTGAACATTTGCAAGACCACAATAAATGATACAAGACTACAATCTTTAACACCCTTAACAAATAGACGGAATTTAAGAGAGATCCTATTTTATCTAATGACTATGAGAGGAGTGATAATTGCCAATCTACGCAAACGCTAATGAATTTGTTATCTGTGTGAGATCCAAGCCGTCGATTAGATGTGACCTGTACTAAAATTGGTCAGGTCATAGAAGTATTCATATAAGTTCTTCGCATGGACCATGATAATTGAAGAAATCCAAACCATACATTGAATTTCCCACAAAAACTATAGTAATGGGTTTTTTTTTTTCGGTGTAACCCAAATAGGCATTAGGTATTTTGACGCAACAATTTAATTTTTTTTTTTTTATTCTCTTAGCTTTCTACATTTGAAAATTAAAAAGAAATTACACGAGGTTGCATGTACTGGTGCAGCATGAAAATTAATCACCTACAACAGGCTGGCTACATTTTAACTTGTCATGCAGTCCTGTATGCAACAGGTAGGCCCACCTGATGAGTGGTTCAGCTTGATTCAAGATAACAGAATCTTAACAAAATCGTAACAATGGGGCCACCTTTTCTGCATGGACCAAATGTCCTACGGGTCATTAAAGTAACACGTCTCCATTTACATCTGGCAGCCCAAGAAATTAGAATTTTGAAGATGAGTCTAGTATTTTTTTTCTTCCACACTATAAGTAGGGTGCAAGTCATAAAATGAGATTTTAGATGATGTCACCAATCGTGTTATAAGAAAATCTGTCTGTTGGTGTTTTCACCAAGTACATGTCAGCACCCCATGTGTAACAGGAAGAGTAGGTAACGTAAGGTGGCCAAGTCCTCGGTGCGTTTGTGATGTAGAGCGAGTGGCAGGCCTATTCTCAGCGTAGATGTACCTAAAGAAGTATGAATAGAAGTAGATGTAGTTCGCTAGATCCGAGGCTAGTTCTAGATGAAGCATGACGTAACTGGGCCAAACATATCTGGATTGTAGAAATTCATTCTGAATTCAGAAAAATTATCATTCAAAGTGCGAATCGTAAATTGGCCATAACTTTTGATCCGGGTATTGTTATGGTATATACGACTTATGAATTTTGACTAGAACAAGCCATCCAAGGCCGACTAACCTTGTAAGTGGGACGTGTTGATCCATTTCGTGAGAAAACAACTGCTTTCTATTCAAAATTGTGGTTTTATGAAAATCTCATTATTTTTAGTAAGTTTTAAATTGAATATATCTTCTTCATCTTAGAATTTTAGTAAGTGAGGTCTTCTGAGGATTTGCTTCTTATCATGCAAGGAATCATCTGACAAAGTTAAATTAGGACATTTTATTTTTAGTAAGTTTTACTATTTTAAGTAAGTTTTGATTTAGTCAAGTTATAACTCTTAATTAGGGTCTAAGTTTTATTATTTAAAGCATTATAATTTCTAGAAATATCAATAAAATTATCTCAAAATTTTCTTTACTTCTCGTGGATTCAAGAGTCACATCTTAGGGTGTGTTTGGATTTTTGGAAATGGCCGTAAAGAATAGTAAATGCACAGCTTTTAAAGGAAGTCATTTGATTGGATACACAATATTACATTGATATTTCGTCCCTCGAGAATCACACCATATTGAAGGCCTGTTTCTGCCACCTTACGCTTGAATCTAGAGGCTATTAGGGTTCTCCTTTCAAATCCCACAGCAGAGGAGCGACGATATACAAATACGAAATCGGACCATCGACAAGTAGTGTACTTGCATTCATATCAGATTAACCGTCCGGATCATTGACTACCATTAATTTGGGAAGCTGAAATTATCTATCCAATCACCCGATTTACTGTTTCAACCAAAGTCCGCTCCAACTAAGCAACAACTGCTTAGAATGAACTATATTATGATCTTTTATAGAAATCTTGTTGAATACCCTAAAAGACATAATCATTACAGAAATACTAACTATTATGGGGGATTCCATGAATCCAAACATACCCTTATGGACTTATGGTTCATATCACGTAGAGGAGACAATTATCTTCCTCTTCACCTTCTTATGCCCTTTCCTACTGTCAGTTTGGTGCTATGTAACGGATGATAAATGAAAAATTATTTTTAGTGCAATTTCGAAATTCCTTTGTTACGCCTTTGCTATTTGAAAGGTGGGAGAATAACATGAGTATCAAAAGTGTCACTGGGCTACTAATCTTCCATAAAAGTAGAATGCCAATGATACGAAAAAAATAACCTAATTATTAGCCACATCACTAGAATCACACTAATAAAATATTAATCCACATGTCCAAACATTGGCCATCTAATGGAGGGTTAAAAAACGTTGGTGAATCCTATCATTTATGATCCTTACATTTGTGGTCTACCCGAGGTTCATAATTTCCTTATTTTTGCTAGAATATATATATTTTGATGGGCTTATTAAAATTACTCTATCAAATACCATATGTAAAATAATTTGAGGTATTAAAGCTGATTTACTCAATCAATTTTAAGTTCCATGCATATGCTCAGCATTCAGTTAAGTCATCAAATATAATTTTTGAATTCTAGTGATTCCAAGTATGGGTTACCAAACACAAATTTACATCGATTCTTAATTGTGATTTCCGTTCCAATTTATATCAAATACAAGCTACCAAATGTGCCTTTACAGCCAGCAGATTACCAGGACTGTCGATTGGTTGGGCCATATTCATGGATGATCACCATTCAAGAAAATCTGACACACATACATGAGACATTTCGATATTATGAGTTGCCAAAATAATCTAACTAATTTTAAAATGGTTAAATAATCTTCAAAGAAAAGAACCCTTCATTGCATGTCCTGCAGAGGGGCCCACTTCCTGAACCAGGCCTCTCGCTTATCCAAATTCTGTTGGAGAACTATGATTTTGTTTCAGTAGCCCTAGGGCTACCTCAATTTTACTCGAAAAGATTGTAACACAACGTTTGATAGAAAAAAAAGACACTTTCTACTTGTGGGGTATACCAATACAAGTTTGTACGTGACAGCTTTCTATCATTTTATGATAAAAATGTGGAAAGATGCTTGTATTTTTTTACACGTCGGTCCTCCAGGAACTCCTATGCAGTTTTCTCCGCACGCTACAAGTGCCAAAACGTGTGTAGTGATCGGCACTGTTCATCCGCTAGGCCACCATATGGATGGACCATAGGCTAAAACTGCAGTGATTAGACAACTCTTGACCGTTGATTTTCTGAGTTTTGCTAGTACAGTCATGTCTACCGCCTATATATTCACTTGCTGCGGCCCACCTAAACTCTGGAATGTCTTGATTTTGGTTCCCTTTAATCCTGGTGGGGTACGACTAATAACTGGATTGGATGACATATACACAACGTGGACCCCACCACAATGACGGGTTGGATGGCACCGACACAGGGTTCAACAAATAAATGGACTATGGACAAAAATCACAATGATCAGACTATCCTAATTATATGAAAAGATATCGTACAAAAATTCACTAACCGGATTTGTGTTACCTTTCACGCTGATTTCTCTATATTATACAACTTGGAAGCATGCCAAACATGTATGAGATCTAGACCACTCATTAGATGAGGACGGATGGGCCATGTTCAAGAAATCACGTCTGTCCAATGATCTCAACTGCTTACTGAAGGATTTTGTACAATGAATGCTGTCCAACTTATTTCCTCTACGGTTTCTATGAATCAGTGGCCACAATCGTCCAAGGATGTGAATTATAGGACATGGTCCACCCACGCTGGGGCATGCCAGAGCAGCTCAAATCGTGTTCATGTCTGCCACATTACCCCTCGGAAAGTTTGTATAACTTCAGTCATCATCAGGGCACTGTGGTAAAAAGCCGCCCAAGGAACCACTGAACACGATTCCCTAGGCACCGTTGATTTTGTGGGGCCCTTTGTTAGATGGGCCTATCAACATGAGTTTTGGTTATTTTATTTTATTTATATATTTTTAAAGCTAGGGAGAAGGGGAAAATCGTAGGGTCAAGGGCCATTTGATAGGTTCTATTGCACCCATTGTTTGAGTGTTGGGTCCTTATGTGGAAAGGGCTAGACCTGGCCCAATTAGTTATCAGGCTGGAAAACTCAACCCAGGCTCCTAGGTTCTACTGCACCCTATTGGATTTTTTTCACAAGATTATAGGCCTGGCCCACATTTTGGGGTCCGGTCCCACCAATTAGAGGACCACTCATATAATGGTGCATCGTATTACCAACTCTTCCAACAATCCAATCAGGTCCAGTTTTTGAGCTACGGCCCATCCATGATGGACAGCGCCCAATTACAATCAACCTTATGCATATGCCATACTGCTATATATATAGAGAAAGCATTGCAGAGAGATTGCTGTCACTAGGCCTTGGGACCACTACATCACGAACCAGCTGATCCAGTGAGTCCTGAAGTAAGCATGTTTTATAAAACACGTGGCAGACTTGAATAAAATTGGACACTTCATCCTCTAATCTCCACCGTACCGTTGATTGGACCGACCCTCAAACCGTCTTGACTAGTGGACCTTTTTCTCGTGAATGGGAGACATTGCAAATTTTTGTTTCTTACAAGTAAAACCGCTAGGATCATAGGATACTACAGGTTTTCGTTTACAGCCCCTACTTCATTGGGCCTACTGACTGTATAGTCAAGATCTAATCCATTCATGCACATGCATAGTGAACACCATGAAGGATAACAACACGTGCCTCCAGATGCACTGGTGAGCTCCCCTAGCCTCACATATGAAGATTGTATATTGTATTTACGAAGTGAAACTATTGCCAAGACCTTGGCCTCATTCATGAACTAAAATACTCTTTTCACCATGCATTGGCTACTCCGGATGGTTGTTATTGTCTCCCGCACACAGGCTAGATTGAAGCCGTCCATCAGGTAGACTTGTCCATTCATCAGGTGGGTGCATGTTGAACGTGCCTTCCAACAGATGATAAGAGAGTGGCCTTCTCTTGGGCCATGACACAGATAACAGCCCCAGTTGGTTGATGAACATGGATCTCATTATCTCATAGGTGTGTGAAGGTGTCATTCGTCTGGAGGGATACAATAGAAAATACTCCTCTTGGGTCATCATTTTCTCCTCGATGTATGTATTCTATATCCATGCCGTCCATCCATTTTGGCAGATCATTTTAGGGCATGAGTCCAAAAATTAAGCAGAATAGAATTCTCAGCGGACCATACTATAGGAAATGGTGGTGATTAACCACCATTAATGGGCCACAAAAGTTTTGGATCAAAGCTATATATATATATATATATATATATATATATATATATATATATATATATATATATATATATTTCCCTTCATCCAGGTTTATGTAACCTTATCAACAGGTTGGATGGCAAAAAAAATTACAGTGGGCCCTAAGAAGTTTTTAATGGTAGGGCGTTCAAGCACCGTTGTTTCCTACAGTATGGTCAACATGAATTTGTACCTTCTTTATTTTTTGGGCTCATGCCCTAGAATGATCTTGAAAGACAGATGCATCAAGGTGGGCCTGGCAGTAAGGTCCGCTATTCTACTCCTATGCTAAAATCATGCTTATTTGTGATTCAGGTGGGCCACACCAAGGCAAACAGATCTGAGGGTAAGTGTTGCCCTGTATGCTGTTTCCAATCGTGTGGTCTGCCTGAAGCATGGATAAGGCTGATTTGTGGGCCCTGGATGTAGCATGGGGTGACACACCTGGTGATAGGGGTGGATCTCACATAAACATCACGATGAAGCTGAACTGAGCAACCAACCCCTTGCTCGCACAGAACAAGCCCAGCTTCGCCATTTCGGGCTTGGGCTGGACTCTTTCGGCCCGTCACAGGCCTTTGCACTTAGGTTGAACAACACGGGCCAGGCTTGGGCACAGCTTGGATCGGGCCTAACCTGGCCCATTGACACCCCTACCAAGGCTGGACCATGCCCCAAAAGCTACCGAATGGGGCAATCCTAACCTTTACATTGCTGGCCTGCAAATAGACAGTCAAGACCAAAATACACCCAAAATAATGAAAACCAAAGGCAGGTGGGGGATCTTTCAATCTGGGACAGTTTTCAGGTACAGTCCATCCACATGGAGCCCACCAGATAAATGGTTCATTGACATGAAATGCTTTGGAACATCAATATTCTGTAGATAAATGGGAAAAAGAGCACATTAGTTGCAATGTATTGAAACCTTCTGTTGAAAGAAACCTCCTTCAAGTTAGGATTTTATCACCACCTTGTTGATTTGTTGACACCCCATTTTCCATTTCAGGAACTGAAATAGTATATGCTGTGTGCTATGTGAATTCCCAAAACGGAAAATGGATGCAATCAAATCAATAGGGGCAGGCACCCATATCAGTTCACTTGTAAACACTACAATCTATGGTACAGAGGCCAAACATTACTGGTCATCTTGAAGCTTACTATAGGCTTGTGCCTGTGCCTCAAGGAAAAAAAAGGAGAGGTGGGCTACATTGACCCTAACCTAGCCCAGGGTAGCCGGCTAGGTATAGGCCTACCATGAACCATCCACATGCAGCCCTTTAAGACTTTTATTTTCTCCAGAAAAAAAATTGGATCATTATTCGCATCAATTCAAGATTTAGTTCCACAATGTATATATTTTAAATAACCAATACCAAGTCTTGGCTGAGAAGTACACATACCTGCAATCATACACATGTATTTCTGAATCAGGTCTATTTTCCAGATACGTATTCAAGAAGGCGTCTGTCCAGCTCAAAATGTCGGCAAAGTAGGTTCTGTGGCACAAGCCATCCAAGAAATAGTGAAAATCTAGTGGACTGAATTCGAGTAAGGAAAATTACCAACAGAACAACACAATCTACTATCTGAGTCATTTTATTTTGAATGACTGTCAAGGACATATCTATACTATGTATTATGTGAATAGCAACGGACAATTTACCCATGCAATTAGTCTTTGGAGAGTTGTGAAGTTGTATGCACCTCTCTCATTTTAACCACATAATTAGTTTTCGGAGAGTTGTGAACTCCCTCCCTCTACTCGAACTTGCATGCATCTCTTTCATTTTACCCATGCAATTAGTCTTTAGAGAGTCATGAACCCCCTCCCTCAACTCTCTCCCTCTCTCATGTAGCCCGCATCCCCCTCTGTGTGGAACTCCATTAATGGCCAAATTTCTGTTTGACTTGGTGGAACTCAATTGTAGTTTAGTCATTTATTGCCATGCAGCCTTTCAGTTCTCCCTTTCCCTTTCAATGAATTACAGAATCTTAGAGAAAAGGGAGAATAGTAGGCCCGATGCCCGAATTACACTGCGGCAAGTTTGCTCCTAACCACAAATGGAGCATCAACACCCCTTCACCGATAAAATTGAAATTTGGTTATTTTTAATCCACAAATGGCAACTGGGAATACATATTTATTTATTATTTTCTGTTTGTAACTTTTATCAACTCTGCCTGGTAACAACGTGCCAGCGTATCCGAAACCTGAGTAAAGGAGGGGTTGATTACAGAAGGGAAGCTGGTAGCCAAATTTTGTATTGAAAGCCAGAGCCAAACCTAAATAGCTAGGACAAGGCTATGACAACAACGACAATGACAATCAACTGAGAGAACGAAGAATTATTTCTGACCAATCTATTTTCAATAAATGTTCCTGCTAAGCCATGTGAAGTTACTCACTGGTGTTGATGAAATAGTAACTGGGAAAATGAAAATTTATTATGACCATCTATAAGTCCCTTCTATGCTATGTACAGTTATTTGCAGGTAATATTTTTAATTTTCAAAAGATGATTTCACAGGTAATAGTACCTTGGTAATAGTTGGAGAAGAAGATTTTGATTCAAAATCCACCTCAGGAAAACGATCAACTTCCGCTGCATTCTCAAACAATATGTATGTTGGAAGCTGGCCCATGCTTACTACAAAGTCAAAATCAGTATGCTGATCAGAGAAAGATACCAACTCCAAACAAATGTGGATATATTTGTATTGAAAATAATTTTTACATCATATCATAATTTACATATAAGAAAGAGTACTAGAACGGAGGAGATGGGATATAGGCTCCTTGTCTCTGGCATCTCCACTACATAAGAGGAAGACATCTTACACGTTTAGAGCCATTGATCTGGAAGGCCACCATGTAGACAAACCATAGTCCAAAAATCACATTTACTTGACAAACCTAGCCACTCTATTAGTGAAACTTATGCCCATTGAATGTGGACCCACCCTCTTTATTAGCTCAACCTTTTCCTAACTGTCCATTTGCAGGCCAATAATGCAATGGGTAAGACTGATTGTCGTGATTTTGAGCCACACTCCCTTAATTTGGCGGTCCATCAGATCAATAATTCTGGTTCCAATAGAAGTGTACCATGTATGGAGGAGATACCAGGAAAGAGCAAGCCTCCAATTCCAAAGGGGCTAGTGAGCATCTCTAGCAGACCTCTGGGACCAAAAGCTATGACAATGGAGTATGATGAGGAAACCATGAGTTTACAAAGAATTTACCACCCAATGATATCCCAAACTTTTCTGCAGCATTTGGAAAGTGCCCAAGATCCACTATCCCGAAAGATATATTTTTATTCGAGTATCTGCTCACAAATTCAGTATGAAATTATGACAACATATTTATCAGAAAAAAGAAAAAGAAAAGGAATACACAAGCAAGAAGAAGGTACTAGCTCAAACAGGCGTTGAAGGATGAAAAACTACAAGTAAAAGGACAATAGCAACTGAAACATGACAAGAGAAGTAAGAATCTTGTGTTGAGCTGACATGAATATGTTGAAGGGACTTGCTATCATGCCTCACCGAAGTTCATGAATTGCCTCCTCCACTGTTCCCCATATTGTGGCAAACATGTATGATGATTGGGACCATTATCTGCTGACCACCACATGGAAAGGGCATTGGCCAAAAACGTTAGTGATTCGACAATGTGATCATCCAATCAGTGAATTTTTCCCATTGAATGTAGACAGTTGCTCAATTTTTTTTACTTAATCATACTCTTTTAGGCTATCAACTGAGTGGCTACCACAGTAAATCACCTTGCCTTCTGGGCTATGGGCCATCCACTTGGCAGCCCACCAAATCAATGGTCTGGATCACCAAACAAAAGTGCCATCACAGTAGAGGTGTTTTGGTGCATGCTTTATGGAATCCATGAAGCACATGCATCAAAATAGGGGAACATTTCTCTCTCTCTCTCCCTCTCTCTCTCTCTCTTTTTTTTTCTTGAACTTATTTGTATGAAGCAGATGCATCAGAATATGGCATTGTTTCTCATTTTAAAACTTAAGCATTGAGTGAGGTACAGGGAAAGAACCTACGTAATTGAGAGATCAGGGAAAAAGCGACTTGTCCGAATGCATGCCGATGAGCACAAAGCACGAAATTCGACCTGCCAAGCAAGCAGAGTGGGATTCTCAAGGAAGCATAGTTTGAAGACGACGTGATTACTCACATACAGTTTTGTTCTTTAAGATGGACACGATGAGATCATTCAGTCTTCAAGTTAACACCTCTAAAACTATGGGTTCAAAGATGGCGTTGGATTATCATTTAGGAGCTGACATTGGCTGGGACCATAAAGTGATCTTGTAATATAAACATAAAACCCTAATGGTGCTACTTGCATGAGTAGGTATTACAGTCCAATTTGTGGGTACACGTGCTGGCATGGCACATTGAGATCCATGTTGTTCATCGGGCAGGCCTAACTTTTTGTGCACTGACCCAAAAATTGGACTGATGGGCCACATATGTAAACCAAAAGAAAACGGGTGGTCGAAGAAGATTGATCAATGGTTTATAATCAACCTACAATGTTTCTCCTACTATCGAAGGTCATCAATGGTTCGGAAAATATGCCCAATCCAGAAAAGATCGGTTCTCCTAATTCTAAGCTTCAATCTGAGGAAACCCAAATATTTCCAAATTTGGGAAGCTAAAACAACTACCATATCATGCAAAGACCAACTTCTCCAATATCCAGATGTTATTTAAAGGTTTAACAGAGGAGTTCTCACACATGAACCCTTCACTTCCAGTCTTCCACACTATTCCCTTAAGCAATCCCCAGATTTGACGTTTCCAATCCAAAGATCTGAAATGCAGACAGAATCCAGAAACCTTGCTTACTTGTCAGTGACATAAAAACTCTAGAAATTTAGATACCCATGCACAAGCTACTTGACAATCTCATTGATTCTTGGAAACCAAGGGATCAGAATTAGAGTTTTCCTTTTGACACAAACTTCTTGAAGATGGACTCTTGGCTCTGTGATCCCGTTACATTTTTGTAACCTTTCAACCCTCTCATCCTTGGATCCTTAAATCTACCTTCCACTAACCAGTGGAGACTTGTATGTCTGTGGATAGATACAACACACCCCATTTTTGGGTATTTGACTAAACTAGCGTGTGAATCCATCAGTAGATTCTTATTCCAAACATTCATTGATCTAACACTCAGGACGTGTATTAGTAAGTGACTGAGGGCATGTGCTCTCCTATGAGGCTGCATGCCTTATGATGTATGAAACTTATTAAACATAGAAAAATCTGTGAATGAGTCTATAGAACAAACCAGCCAGAATCTTGAGGTATTTCCTTCAGTCAAGAAGGTTTCCAATTGCAATGGGGTCAATTGACTTGCATTTCCTAAAAGAATCAATTGAAATGAAATTTAGAGACTATTCTATCACATAAATCATTTTCGCAAGTCACAAAATGCACAATATATGTTCAAGCAAAAATAAAATAAAATCACAGAAACAACAAGAATCAAAGGTACTGCAAGTTATTCTAGTGATAAAGAAATACCTCAAACAACTTCACATAATTTTTTATGGTAATGGATAAATTTTAAATATTGTTGCAAATTCAAATCCCATATGAACAACCATTTGAAGAATCGTTCAAGTTCACAGCCTAGATCGTTATGCTCTCCATTCATTTGCCCATATTGGCAGTCGAGCCAACTCCATTGCTGATGAGCTGGCTAAGGTGGGGATTCTCACCTGTCTCTGTACTACGAGTTCTCTCCCTCTTTCATCATCCCTTACAAAATAAACAAAATAAATAAAAATTGCACATAGATGCACATATGAGTAATACAATACCTGCATGATAAAAAAGTTATCTCAATTTTAAGAAAAGCTCAAACTTTTCACCAGTGAGCACCAATCTGTCGATTGACCATAACTTTTCATTTTTAGGGAAAAAAAAAACTACCTAAAACATAAACAAATAAATAAATAATCTGTTAATTGGAAAACACACGTTTTCAACTGTTGATTAATGTGGAAATTTTATATATTCATGTGTTGACCAATCTCTCTATTGACGACAAATTTTCATTTTTCAAGAAAAAGTATATATTTTATTATTTTAAATTAAGAAAATGGAAGAAAATTTTGTTTATTTTGAATATATATATTTATATATATTGAAGTTGTTTCATTAATGTAACATGGATGGATGTACGTACGTGTGTATGATGCATGTATGGATGTGTGGATAAAGTATGCATGTATGGATGGATGGATGGTGTATGCATGCATGCATGAATGGATGGATGATGTATTATGCACGTATGTATCGATCGATTCATGGATGGATTGATAGATCATGTAGGTATGCATGTGTCTTTGAACATGTGTCCCATCAGTCAGCAATATTTTTCCAAGTATCAGCCATAATTTCGGCAATATTGATACATGTTTCCGGATCCCAGGTCATCAATATATTTAACAACAACGACAATCAGAACACTGTCTGGAAGAAGTACTTTTTGACTTTGAAGATCCTTTTCTTTTTTCATTCCTTACAAAACTCCCAAAAGTGCTCTCCAGAGAATTTATCCCAATCTTTGAAGGGCAACCCACAACTAGAAAAGTTGCCACCAAGAGTTTCTCAGACAACCCAGTACATGCTAAATAGCTTAACAAATGGCCCCAACTCGGACAACCCAGTCCATGCTGAATAGCTTAACAAATGGTTGAAAAGGTGTTGGGACAGCCCAACCCAACCTGATTCTTCTTCTTCTTCTTCATCCCAAGCAGCATAGAATGTCATCTGAGTCCTTACAAGGAGCTCCCATCATTTAATACACTACATTTGCATCCAAGATTGAAACTTTGAGGACTCTTAAAACATTCGATCCTCTTTACTTGTCATTGCATAGTAAGTATGAAATAAAATAAGTCAAAATTGCACTGTGGAACCAGTATCTAATTCCTTTTTTACTCGTCCATTTAATAGCCAGGTAGAGGAGGGTAGGTGTCAAGTAGGTAGCCGTTAGTTGAAATTTTTACTAGCAATCATGTTCCTATTTCAGGCTTGATGATTGGAAAACCAGGATTCATAAAGTCGGACTCCACTTAGCTAGGAGATGGCTATGATGGTAGTGGTGACGATAATGGTGGTGATTTATATTTGTGGGTATTACATGAAATAGGAAAATCTAAGACATCTTAAAATTCGAGGTCTTTCTAAATCGGTAGTTTGCATTCTGAAGCAATGAAAAAGGAAATACATTTCTAGTAATTTACACAAAAAAAGGTACTTCATAATTGGGATCTATTAACTGTCAGTTATTTTATTATTATTATTATTTTTTTTGACTCGTGTAAATTTAATCACACACCATTTTGTACCAAATTTATACAACCAGGTTCATCACATAGAACATTGTTCTAAGAGGTGTAGACATTGTTCTAACTTCTAAGAGGATCCGACACGTCTCATTTGAGGCCATAGCCCATAGGGAAGATGAAACTTGTACCCTCAGCTGTTTACAAGAGCCCGGGTTTCTCTCAGATTGGATCACAGCCATGTTTTGTGTTTGTCATATATTGCTGAATATGTTTTAAGATTTGGTACTATTCGTTAAGATTTAGAAGCATCTTTGTTAGCAGATGTAACAAATGGTCTATAAATAAGAGCTAGTAGAGGGAGAGATACGAAGAAAATATTTTCTTCTCTCTTTTCTTCCTCTCCACATCTTTCACAATGTAGTCTCTTGAGTTTAATGGTGATCATTGCAGTATTTAATGTTTTTCAAATGCATCATTAGAGAAAGGACGAAGGATTTAATTATGGGGCATACTAAGATACAAAATACATGAGTTGTAGCAATAAATCAGTATAACTTCAGTGTTGAAAGCAATTACATACTAGAGACAACAAGGGCTATTAATGTACGATAGTGACCCCGATAGACGACAGAGTACTTTGAATATTCAACCTACCCTTTTTCTAGCTCCGATTTTGTGTAACCTAAATGACTAACCGAGTACCTTCCATCTATCTTATCCAAATGAATTGCACACTGGATTTCGATGTATGCATCCCAATCCAAGGAAAGGTGTTCCATAATGGTAATGGTGGCTGTAATGGCCACCACCATTACTGTTACGATACGGGCTATAATGGTCATTACTTACGGGTCCTTTTTTCTGTAATGGCCGTTTTGGCTCAGTAATGTGTATCGCTTACCAACGCTACAGTTATGAAACGGCCATTATGTAACCATTTTGGCACACGATTCTTTAAACCCACTACAAAACACATATATAGTAGCCCAAATAGCAATATGAAATGAGAAAATTTACATCAACACCACCGGCATACACAACATAAAACTGAGCAAGCAGTATGATGGAGCATAAGGAACTGATACAAACATTATATTAATCACCAGAGAACAGTAATCATGCGATGAAACCTAAAAACTCGAACGAGAAAATGTAACCATCATGTGGTTGAAGTATTACTCCCTTGCTTCATATCAATGAGTTAGACAATTGATTCCTCAGAAAGCTTTGTACCATGGAAAAGTGGCTTCACAGCTATAGCTTATAGTTCATAAAAAATAAACTAAAGAAATGGCATCTTCAAGTAACGAATAAAATAATAAACAGACTGAAAAATGTATAACCAAAAATGCTGTGCAATACCTAGTCCATGGTAAGGTGGTTGTTGAGTTAAGATAGATATCACTGCAAGAGAAGATGGTACCAAGTAGAGGGTAAAAATCAGCAAACCTCTTAATAAATGAATGAAACAAGCGCGTAGATATATACAGTGATCAATGCACTGATGGTGTCAGGTGAAATATCGGCTGACATTATTGGTATTGCACATTGGCGATATAAAGTATTTGCAAAATTCCC
The DNA here is from genome assembly GCA_003013855.2 of Liriodendron chinense. Taxonomy (NCBI): domain Eukaryota; kingdom Viridiplantae; phylum Streptophyta; class Magnoliopsida; order Magnoliales; family Magnoliaceae; genus Liriodendron; species Liriodendron chinense. Next base: position 3,682,994 of record PVNU02003892.1, on the reverse strand, counting down.
ATGTATTAACAATATTGACAATTATATATAATGAAACATTGAGATATATCATGATTTTTACAATATTTTGGCGATACATCATCAATATTCAGGTGATATTTGTGATATTTCAACTGAAACGATTGTAAATAAGAAAAAATAAAAAAAATCAGAACAAATGTTTTTTCTTTTTTTTTTTTAAATATTTACCAAATTTTTTGGGGGGATTCTCTTCGCAGTTGAGATTTAACTCCACTTGATTTGTTTCGTGTCAAAACACAAAATTGGTAGAGGAACTGCAATCGAAGAGGGATCTGGGAGCATAGTTTTGTCTGACATCACATTTTTTTTTTTTGACATCACATTTTTGTCCCTAAACAATGGAAAGCTATTCTTCTGCCTAGCTTTTCTTTCTTTTCTTTTCATTTCTCTTTTTCCTTCTTTATTCTTTTTTTTTTTATTATTCTTCTTTTTTTTTTCTATTCTTTTTTTATTTTATTTTATTTTGGGGGGTAACGTTTTGAGTTCTAAGTGTGTAACCATGTGCCATTTAACATCGCCCTGAGTTATGTTGAAATTCCACCATTTTCCTAAAGGTTCCCTAATGTTTCCTTCAGACTATGACATGTTACATGATATATGCAATATTTCATGATGTTTCCCATGATATTTATGTACCCCAAGGGTGCAACGCATAGTGTGATACTTATACATATACCACTGGGTATAGAGGATTATCCACTCTAACACCCATTCAAGTTTATTTGTAACGATATCAATTGTAAAAGAGTGCTCAAGATCTTCCTAGCTAGTGATTCAAAAAGCAAGATGTAGAAATAAAATATATTGTACCTAAAAACCCAACCATGTAACAGAGGGTTAAGTGATAATCCAAAATCAGAGAAACAGCGATAAGGAATACCTGTAAAAAGAAACCATGTGAGAAGAAATGGATACAGAGATTTATGTTGAAAAGCAGAAAAACGATACAAATTTAAGATTGGGGCAGCACAAAGAGATTGGATATTAATGTCGAATTAACTTTAAACAATCTTCGCAGTACAGATGATGTGTAGTTCAGGTAGGAAAAGTAACAGGACCTTTGCAAAAAGCAGAGTATCAGCAATAAAGGCCTCCCAAGTTTCCTCTTTGACCAGCTGTTGAACAAGGATAAACAGCATCAACAACCAAATATGATGTTCACCAACTAACATTGTGCTCTGCCCAATGTGGTTTCTGTGAAACCACTATAATGAGAAATTTCATAAAATGTCTCAGAAGAAAGGTACTTTCAGTTTTAACATGTTTTTGCAAACATGGTATAAATGGCCCTTAACAGAGAGAATATATATTGCAAGACAGGTCAATGTACTAACTTTATTATCATTTTTCATTTGTATATTGCAAAGGTAGTTATATACATAGGCACAACTTCAGTAGATGCACTCAACACTAAGAAAGTTGTGCTTTCACATCCTCACCATGAAAAGACAGTGGAGGGAATCCAGTAAGCATTTAAAATTTGAAGCTTGCAAAAGCCTTTTAAAAAAAAAAAAGAAAAGAAAGAAAAGAAGTCTGTGAGGTGTACATGCATGCACAAAGATTCCCCCTTGTATGTTGCATACTTCATGAGAAGTCAAGAAGACATAATTGTCACTGTGAGTTTCTAAAATGGAAAACTTTGCTCATGGAACCCCAAAGGTGAGCAACCGCCATGTCCAACGACACAAGTTTGGAACTTTGATTAGTCTTGCTTATGTGCAGTGTATGTGGGATAGAAGTTACACAGTTTAAGATTCTCATAACGTATTTCCACCTTATTTATGGATCAAAAGAAAATCATCAGGGAAATAGACATGCATAATGTCATTCAAACTCTATAGAACCCTATTCTCTGAATCGAATTCATACAACTAGATACGGGAACAATAGAAAACAGTATGTAGGACAACAGGTGTCTGTTTGTAAATGCTTACGAAGGACTCACGCCCAACTAGAAGGTTTCTGCAGCTAGGTACCAGACCTCCATTCCACCAGGTAGGAATGTGTAGATTGTAGGACAGCATCCTATTCATGTTGTTCTTTCAATTGCTATGTTCACCAGCAACTAATCCACCTCATGATCCAATAAACCAATGTCTTTGACTTACATTCATACTGTGCTTTCAAATATGGCTTGAGGTAGGACCTATGTGGATATCCATAGACCTTCCGATCGCATAGGTCAGAGATCTTCTGAAACACCCTCCACTAGTGTTCATGTATCTCCTACAGCCACTCATAGTTGAAAACACAGAATCAATTCTCCAGTGTTCTGTGGATCCCCATCAAATTGACTGCTGAATTGATCTAACCAAATAACTCAACTATGGGGCACTTCATCCATGAGAAATTAAATTCTCATATAAATTAAATAATAATGATAATAGCACTTGAAATACTTTGGAAAATGCTCCACGATGTGGCGCAGCATAGACGGGGCGAGATCGATCACCGTCTCTTTCATAGGATAACTGATCCAAATCCACGGATCTATCGGGACTCCTCAACCGATCTTCCTCGAATCTACGAGGGAATATCTTGAATCCATGAGATCTTTTCTTCGAATCCATGAAGAACAACTCGAATCCACGAGCAAAACAGAGTATAAACTCAAATAATATTGTATTAATCCCAAAGATGAACTCAACAAACGATTTTAATCAAGCCTAAATAGAAATAAACTAAACCTAAAACTTTAGATTTCATAATAAAAGAATTATAAGCAAACTAGGAAAGAAATAAGGAAAATCGGAAAGAAATTTCAACAAAATCGACAATTATCACGCGGCCTGCGCGTCTGATGACCGGTCGTCAGGGGGACACAACCGGTCCTGGACAACCCAAAACTGTCCAACGAGTGGGACTGGATTCTAGCCGAAATTCAACCGGCCAGACGACCGGTCCTGGAGCATGCACGACCGATCGTCCGACTAGTCGTCAGATGATGTTTCTTTGAGTTTTCACTATTCTTCCTCCGGTCCATCTCCATCATGAAGGTCGTCAATCCTCGCCCACGATCAGGAGGTCCATTCCCTACATCATTGAAGAAAATTTGTCCTCGAGCTTTGCTTCAGGTTAGAGCCTCGAACAACATTGAACTTCAGGAGTCGAAGTCTTCTTCTCTTTCCCGGCCTCGGATCTTCCTCGTACAAGAGATATGACTCATCAAATGCATCGCTTCTCTCGAGCACATCTTCTATCATGCGATCCTGGAACATCTTCCAATCTTGTACAACAGAAATTATCCATGCATCGTCTGGGTTCACAGGATCACCTTTTGTGCACACGAACGACTCAAGATCTGTAATACTTCGACCCATTTGTAAACCTGACCAATAACTGATGACTCAATGGCGTCCAAAGCACCCTTCTTAGCATTTTCAAAAAACTTCTGAACATCTAGCATTATAACATCAACTTCAATGGTTGGCGGTTGAGAGTCTTCAAGAGCAGAATTTACAGAAACTTCGTCCGCAAAAATCAGATCAACGGCATCTTCATCAACCAGTGGCAACGTCCGCAGAAGCAATCTGAGTTATCTGCTCATTCTCCTCAACAATTTCTTCTCGAACTGGCAGAGAAGGCGTCTCAACAAAAGATGGCTCCGCATCCTCTATCGCGAAACATGTCTGTTCTTCTTGAGGCCCATCATTGGCGCCCGATACATCTTGTCCAAATATCTTGGTGAAGTCTTACACGCCTGCAGAAAACTACCCCTCCACTTTAAAAGCTTCGAGTGGGTTTTCTAATCTCGCAGGGACGATATATGCGTTGTTGACGGGGTTGGAGACTTCTGGTGTCATCGTCACAACGAGATCTTCTTCGCTGCCTAGGAAACGAGCCAACAATCATCGCTTCATCCGCTACCATAAGCAAATTGGTGGTTTTCCTTCTTGCTTTCGATGCATCTGAATGTCTTCAATCCACCAATCCCAAGTGTCCTCATCCAAGTGGAATGTCACAATTGAGACTTTTCTTTCTTCAGAAATTTGCATGTAGCCGAAGAGGTATTCGACTTCAAAAAGCAGTTTGTTGATGCGATCCTGGCTATTGAAGATGGGAAGATCTATCACCCTCCTACAAGGTCGATATCTTTGATTGAGCAGTCCAACGACCATGGGAGGCTGAATGTTACCTTGAACACATGGCGGAATCGGCACATCCGCAAATCGGCAGAGGGAAGCTTGCAACCCTTGCATAGTCTTCATCTCTCCTGGTGGAAAGCTTTCTTTCTTTCCGATAGACGAATCCTTGGATCACCGTCCACAGGATTTTGCCCTTGCCTTGCAAAGAGAAATCGGCCTAGGGTTGTTCCTCGCTCTGATACCAACTAGACGGGGTGAGATCGATCACCGTCTCTCTCGTAGGATAACTGATCCGAATCCACGAATCTATCGGGACTCTTCAACCGACTTCCTCGAATCCATGAGGGGATATCTCAAATCCACTAGACCTTTTCTTTGAATCCACAAAGAACAACTCGAATCCACGAATAAAACAAAGTATAAACTCAAATAATATTGTCTTAATCCCAAAGATGAACTCAATAAACGAGTTTAATCAAGGTTAAATAGAAATAAATTAAACTTAAAACCCTAGATTTCATAATAAAAGAATCTTAAGCAAACTAGGAAAGAAATAAGGAAAAATCGGAAAGAAAATTCAACAAAATCGGCAATTATAGCGCAGCCTGCATGTTTGACGGCCGGTCATTAGGGGGCCACGACCGGTCGTGGACGACCCCAAATTGTCCAGCGAGTGGGACTGGATTCCAGTCGAAATTCGACCGGCCACGACCGGTCCTGGAGCATGCATGACCGGTCGTCAGATGACGTTTCTTTGAGTTTTCGCTTATTCTTCCTCCGGTCCATCTCTATCATGAAGGTCGTCAATCCTCGTCCACGATCAAGAGGTCCACTCCTTACATCACGATGCCATTGACTATTAATTTTATTTGAATGCGTGTATATATCTATCAGATCAATTTACTAAATCAACTATACTTAGACAGCCTCTTAGTATTTCTCTATAGTACACCCCAGCCTTGAAATATAGAGATCTAAACTAAGTAATCTACTGTTGATCATAAGTTATCGTATTGACCTAAATTGCATTGCTATGAAATCCAAAAGGACCAAAACACATTGCAACCCAAAATGAACATTTTTATCGCTCTAAGTTATTTCATCTTTATATTACACCCAAAGTTGTAGTTGTAGTTGCAGTTGAATGTCCAGCTTGATCCTCATTCACAATGCTGGGTACATATAATGTGCATATGCCTTGGTGGATGGTCTATAGAAATAGGAAGACAAGTTTTATGTAAATCTATGCCAGTTACAGTTTCTAACATTGCGTGAATCACAAGCCATGACCCGTTCTTTCACTTATAGGCTATAGGTTCATGAACATATAAACAAAGAACTTCACTTATTTTCTTATTTATTTATTTGGAAGAGAAACCTACAACAGTATATGAACTGGTCATGTAGGCTTTTTCCTTAAATCCCATCTCCCAATGCAGCTGAGCTGGAGTTTGTGCCCAGTTAGCTACGATAGGTCTCATTGTCCCATAACCACTTACGCATAGCTCTGCTCGATAACTCAACCAAACGGGTGTCAAAATGTGAACTCATACCTTTACACGTCCAAAAGCCCGAAGATAATATCTGGACATGAAGATAAGGATTTGGGACATGCATGTAAATATGCTCATGCACATAAATTCCAACAAATTTCTAGGAAAAGGGTTACACCTTGAGACGTGTTGGCTTGGTCTAGTTTGGACTACTATCACCAAAAGAGCAAATTTTAGACTTTGAAGCAACTAGAAGTCCCTTTGCTCATTGTTGCATGCATTTGAGAATGAACGAAACCGAGGAACAAGAGCAACAACTACAGTTGGATTCCACCACCTTAGCACCATCACAAAAAGCACAAACTGCTTCGGAGTCATGGTTGAATTTGAATCATAGACTATCTCTATAAGTGCTACAAGATGAGATATTCCATGTGGACTACCGCCTAGTAATGAGAAACTCAATTGTTCTTACATCCTATATAGTTTCCAAAGTTCACCTCACATTTTCAAAGATAATTAAAAAACAAAAAAACAAAACTTGAGATCAATGTTATCGAATCGTAAATCGTTTTCTTGTCTTAATCGTATCGTATCGTAAATCGTAAGATTTTTTCAGATTTTCATAAATATATCATAAAAAGATACAAAACAATTATACATAGATAAGAAATTTTTTAAAACACATCAATCATCCATTTTCTCATGAATATGCTAAAAACACAATTTAAGTATGAGTCCATGACACTAACTGTATGTGTAAATTATAATGTATGATGTATCTATGTATGAAAAAATGATGTCACGTTAGAAAAATACAATCTAGTGATCAACTGTATGTATAAATTATAATGTATGATGTATGATGTATCTATGTATGAAAAAATGATGTCACGTCAGAAAAAATGACATTCAATTCCATTGTGAATCAAAAGATATCCTGATTCTTTATTTTGGGTTTTTGAATATCAAAATCTCCAAAAGAAAAAAATGGATATTTTTAATGGGAGAGCCTTTTTCATATGTTATGAGAAAAAGGGTACAAAGAAAAGGAAAAATTGAATAAAAAATAATAAAAATTAAAAATTTAAGTATTTTTGGACCCATTTACGTATTCAACAATTACCTTACAATTTGTACAAGACGATACGATTATCGTACAATTCTATATGATTCGTATGATAATCGTACAATTATTTAGTATTTGCAATTTGGGTGTACGATTTGATTCGATATGAATCGTACGATTCATATCGTAAATCGTACGATTTTGATAACATTGCATGTAGAAGGAAATAGATCAAATGGGGGGTGATAATTTTGATCCAGGCCTCTGTGGGTCCTATTTATAGAGAAGAAATATTTATATCCACATTGCATCAAGTCATATTTTCCGTTGAAGGTTATGGGTGTGTGTTTATGATGTCGTTATGATATATTATCAAAGGGATTAAAGCCTACTGGTAAATATTGAATGGAAGATTCCATGATCACCATTCTTTTAAGGATGTGTTTGGATCCTTTCTTTCGATCTTTCTTTCTTTTCTTTTCTTTTCTTTTACTTTTTCATTTTTCCTTTTGTGTGTGTGTGTGTGTGTGCGTGAGAGAGAGAGAGAGAGAGAGAGAGAGAGAGAGAGAACTGAAATTTTATTAGAACACCTGTCGAAAAGCAAGAAAAGAATACATTGCAACAATAAAGCTAGAAAAGAGAAGGAAGATTAGCAACCATTGCTACATTAACACAAGGAGCCCAACTCATAACATAGCCCTTAACTTTAGAAATCACCCCATCCACCGAGGACCTCTTGTTTATGAAGCACAACTCATTCCACTCCTTCCAAATAGCCAAAAATAGAGCCATGATGAAAAGCCTCCAAACAGCTTTCCTAACTTTTCCAACTCCGTCTTTGTGCCATGTTCACAGAAGAGCCTCCACTAACTCTGGCATGACCCAAACCATGTGGAACGCAGTAAGAAGGAATTCCCACACTTTTCGAACAAAAGAGCAATGGATAAATAAGTGGTCAATTGTACCCGCATTCTCCATGCACACCAAGCATATATTATGAAGGACTAGAGACCTCCTCTGAAGATTATCAATGGTAAAAAATCTCTTTCTTCCAACTAGCCACATGAAAACCGCAACACGAGGCAGGGCTCCATAGAACCAATGATGGAATGGATGAGAAAGGTCAGGATTGCGATACGAATCATTTAATAAGCTGAGGAATGAGCAGACAGAGTTTACCGGATCGATGCCCAATCCAAATCAACAAGTCCTCTTCCTAAGATGAAGGAACAACATTCTTGAGAGAGTCCATAAGGCTAACAAATTCTGAGAACTCATCATCTGCTAAATTTTTGCAGCAAGGAGAGTTCCGAACGACAGAACCGCCACATATAGAGTAGCATTAGGTAACAGAAACGAAGCGATCCAGAGCAAGAGAAGCTAATCTTGGGAATTTATCTTGAAACACCTTATCATCACACCAAACATCGACCTAAAAGCGGATATCGTTCCCAGTCCCAAGAGCAAACGCAATCCCTGTATGAACCAAATGCTCTGTTGATGCAATTGCTTTTCATATGCTAGAGGCATGATATAGAGAGGAGGTCTTCACAAACCAACCTCCCTCTTCTGTTCCATACTTGCTAACAATGATCTCCCTCCAAAGCCTACCCATTTCAATGACAAGTTTCCAATGACACTTTCCAAGGAGTGCTAACTTGATGAGACCCAAGTTTTTTTAATCCCCACTCCCCCTTCCACAATAGACTTACAAAACTCCCCCCATTTTAAGAGGTGAAACTTCTAGTCATCCTTAGCCCCTTAAAAAAGAAAAAAAGAAAAAAGAAAAAAAAATGTCTCTTCTCATCTTTTCTAACCTATACAACACCAACTGGGGACACTTGAAGAGAGACATGAAATACACGATTTGAAAAGGCCGCTTTAATGAGGGTCAACCTCCCTTGCAAAGAGAGATATTGGCACTTCCAAGTTCCAACTCACTAATTTCCTCTCAATTCTTTCGACAACCTTAATCGAGCTGAATTGCAATATTTCAGTCAAACACAAAGTAGATGATGAAAATAGACGAGGGATAACATACTTTCGATCAACTTTTAATTGCAATTCAATGAGTTTCAAGTTGGACTCAGAACAATCTGAGGTGCTATTAAGGAGCTAGTCCTTCACTGTGAATGGAGTTGGTCTAGCTCTACGTCAGCCTGTTCCATTTATTGAGCTGAATTATTGCAATTCAATTAAGCATCCAAACTCAGAAATACTGGAAATGAATTCGTGATTTCAACAAGAACCTGAATAAGTTGGAATCAGTAGTTCATATGCTCTATAAAGAATATCATTTCGAATTTGAAATTAGCTTTTTTCGAAGCATTAAAAAACAGCACAATTGCCAAAGTATTCTCAGAAACCATGATCGTATAATCGAATAGTTCAATGTAATCATTCAATGAATGGGAAAACCTGCCACTGGAAATTCAGATGACACCAGACCTTAATGACAGTCAGCACGGAGAATGCCAGAAACGCTTGAATTTCCTACACAAATAAGAATCCTAGATCAAAATCAACGCCATGAACTTGATATTAATACGGAGAGAAATTTAGAGAGAGAGAGAGAGAGAGAGAGAGAGAGAGAGTGGAGGAATGTGAATGGATTACCCAGCGGAGGAGGCGGAGGGATGAATCAGGAGAGAGGAATTCAGAAGCAGCGGTGCGAGCAACGAAGTAGGAGAAGAAGGAGAGGAAATGGAAGAGGAAGTAGGGCTCTGTGACCATGGCATTAAGCCATGGAAGCAGATGGCTCGTCTTCTGCGTCCCCGTCGACTCCATTCGATCTGATTCGATTCCTCTCTTTCTAGAGTTTCTCTGGATATCGATGCATTTCCGCCATCGTTTCAATTCTAGGGTTTCTCCGATAAAAACAGAACCAGATCCGTTGGCTTTTCTTTTTCAAACCTTCCAAAGCAGGAGGGCTTGCTTACTGGTTCGCGGGAGATGGAAAAGGGTTCTTCGCGGCTCATTTGCCCACCAGTTACGCTTTGTCCGAGATCAGGCCATTCATCAGGTAAGGACGAGTATGAACATGCCTCGACCGAGCACTTAGACAGGCCGCAGATTAGATGAGGAAAGGGTAACAACTTAGTGGGTGAGGCCCTGACCGTGGCCCACTTCAATGTGTTTTTTTTTTTTCATATCCACGACATCCATCCGTTTTTCCAGCTAATTTTAGGACATGGTTCCAAAAATGAGGCACATCCAAATCTCAGGTGAACCTCACCATATGAAAACAGTGGTGATTGAACGTTCACCATTAAAAATCCTAGGGCCCACCAATCAGAGAAGTGAAAAGTAAGATTTTCCTACTCCGTTCGAGCAGAAGATCTGGATTCGGTAAAATTCGGTTAGCAATGGGACAGGTTTTAGGTTTAGGCCCGCAAGGCGGGCCCAGACCAGCCCACACTACAAGGGCCAAGAGCTGAGCCTCCTCGGTGCAGCAGGCTGAAGCCCGTGACTAAGAAAATTGGTTGGGCCCGGCCCGAAAAGTGGTCACTTATCCATTTAGTACCACACGGTGGCTTTAAAGCCTGATGTGCGTGTCCAGGAGCACCTCGATGGACCGTCACGATCATATAAAAAAATAAACGGACGGATCTACCTATCAGATGCATCCAGCAGCTATCTGATAATTTACCTAAGGTCAGGCGGGGTGGGCTGGATCAGGCCCAGCCTGAAATGAACGGTTATAACCACGATTTAGAACCGTTGGATGCAGGACGGTTCACTCGTCCTTGCAGCCAGGTGAGCTCATCATTTTCCATCACTGATTGGATCCTTCGACGGATCAGAGTATGCCTCTTCTAGAGGGGCTCCATCCCATCAGGAAGAGGATGTTTTTGCCTTTCTAATCATGTTTGAAGACTCGTCCGAGTGGACTCAAACTCAGTCCATAATAAGGTTCGCAATGGACCAGGCCTGGCTAAGGTTGAGCCTAGCCTGACATTTTAAGGTCCAAGGTCCAAGCCTACCATGGGTCTAGCACAAAAACCCTGAGCCCAATAAAAAAAGGCCAACGCCCACCCCAACCTAGCCCAGCCCAAAAACTCTTAAAATCCATATTTCCCACTCGAATGTTCCTAATCCAACCGTTGAACAAGTGGGTCACAAATGCAGTAAGAACAAGATACCTAGAAGAACAGAATCCATGATCTGCATTCAAGATGCCTGGGTTGCCTAAGATTATTTAAGCCTAAGCCTGACCCAAAAATTGATTAAGCCATATGGTCAGGCCCCAAGCCTACCCATAAGCCAAGCTGATATGTCCAAGCCCAGTCGAAAGGTAGATTGGGCTCATCCAGCCGTGCAGGTCATGGTAGTCTGACTCAAATGAGCCGGTTGAGACTTGGCGAGGCGAGTTGTGGTTAGCCTGTTAGGAAAGAAGGGAGATTTGGCTTCACTGGGAAAAGTAACCCCGACTCATCCTCTGTCATTCATCACCCAATAAGTCAATACGAGTCTTAAAACCATGAGTCTAACCCGCATAAGATCTATGAATAATGACTGGTCTTAAGATGATCCTGACATTCTATCTTGTAGGCCCTTTCAATTGATAGACAGTCGTATGAAATCCATCCTAATTTTACTGCTGAAATGGACATCTGACTTTGTGTTTTTTACCATCTGTTGGAGTTGGTACATCAAATTAAATAAAGGGGTAGATGGTTTGAGTGGTGTACTATCCATAACATTCGTCACTGTCAGACCCAGATGGTCTGTCAATGCCACCAACCGGTCCAACCGACTGTTTTGGGAGAATGGATTTGAAATCTTAGAACTTGAAATTTTAGATTTTTGGTTCCGTTTGAAACCATCAATTTTCAAAATCTTAAATTTCAAAATTTGTTTTTAGAGCTTGGATTTTTATGTTTGAATGTTGTGAATTATTTTGTGGTATATTCACGGGATAATAAGTGTGATTAATTAAATACTCTAAAATATTTTAAACATAATATAATATAAGACAATCACTGAATTCATTGTAAGGCAACCTTAATAATGAAAAAGGCAATTCCAAGCTTTCAGTGGCTTACAGAGCAATTGTCATTTGAAATGACCATTGATACTTACAGTTGAATATGGATGATCGAAAAGGTGATTTTTCAGAGTTCATATTCAACTTCACAAATCAGAAGATGGACGGCTCCAACTATCTAACCATCTCGACAGGTGGTCCCCATTGGCAACACTTGAGCTTCCATCCAGACCCATGTGTGCGGGCCCTTTATTGCAGCAGATGGCCCATCAGCTTGATTCTCATGGCCTAAAATTTCCACAGGTTGTATATCCCTGACAACTGACCAATGGCCTTGAGTACGGATGGCTAGCAGAATTTATTGGCAATGGCTTATAAAATAGACTATTGATGGAACTGTAAAATTGTTCAATTAAGAGCCTGTTTGTTTGGACAATTATCCCAGTGATATAAAAGTGTCATCATTTGATTTTACTCTCTCTAAACAAAATATAAAAGTCAGTGGTCAGATAAAGATATTATGAAGAGGCAAGTAAAATAGTTTGTAAACATTTGATGTTTCCTTTGCATTATTATTGTAGTATTTGGTGAAACAAGCCTGCCCTCCCAATATGTTAAGATTGTAAATTATAGCAGTAATGTATTATAAAAGTGTAATAATTACAAATTGTTTTACTTGTTTCTTTAGCACATTGTATTTGAGGGACAATACCTTCCGATGGACAATACCTGTGTTTGGTTTATCATGGTAAAATGATGATGGTGATAATTTTATATTACTTCAACGTACATTTAAAGAGGGAAAAATAAAAAAAATACACAGATGCCTTTGTTTGGATGTGAAATTTCTAGAGTGAACATTATAAGTGATTACAGATTTCTTTATCTCCAATCACATTTAGGGGCTGTTTGGTTTGTTGTATATGCATGGAAATGGTTGTAAGTAATGATGACTTTGGCATTTAAGGCATTAAAGATGTTTACATGCATGGATTTTGAAAAGAGACTCACATAAATTTTGTGGGTCCCATTATTATGTATGTATTTTATTCACACCGTCCATTCATTTTGTTAGATTATCTTAGGGCATAAGCCGAAAGATGAGGAAAATTTCAGTGGTAGGCATTCAATCCACACCATTTTCTTTGGTGTGGTTCCCTTGGGCTTTGGATTTGCCTCATCTTTTGACTTAAGCCCTAAAATGACATGGAAAAAAATGAATAGCCAACATAAATATAGCACATACATCATGGTGGGGCTTACCTATTATGAGGTTGAGTTTCGCCTGATTTTTTAGGTGAAATTCCGACTTTAAACCAAACAGCAACCATTTGCCATAATTATTTATTTATCATTATTGATGTGCATTTACAACTAACTAAACATGCCTTTATATTTGATTGTCAAATTACATGTTTAAACGATCATGGTAAACTTGTAATGGTGGCTATTTTATAATACGTTACTGTTGTAATTCACAGTCTAAACAAGGTTAATTCTGTAGCTGTGATTCATCTCACACTTGGTAAGTGGATCAAACTGCCCACATCAACAGCCCAATCATTGAAGTGAAAATAAAAACAACATACAGAATTTCAATTTCTATCAGTAGGAAATGGTGCTCTACATTGCTGTATAAGTTTCTTACATGGCGTTTGGTTTGTAAGTTACTTATGTATATGTTTCTTACATGGCGTTTGGTTTGTAAGTTACTTATGTATATGTTTCTTACATGGCGTTTGGTTTGTAAGTTACTTTGGATAAGCTATTTATGTCATGAGTAGCTTATATTGGCTTCTAGTTTTTAAGCCCGGAAGTATATTTATCAATCAAAAAGTATAAAACCATGTTTGGTTTCCAACATCATAAGCAATTATCCCTCAAGTCTAGTCCCCCTTACATCCACCATCCATCATGTGGGGCCAACCTTTGATGCAGACCATTCATTGTGTGGGCCCCACCTTTGATGTGGGTCATCCATCATACAAGGCCCACCTTGGATGTGGACCATTTATCACTATGCCTCGACCTTTAACGTGCACCATTCATTATATAGGGCTCACCTTTAATGTTGGCCATCCATTAAGTAGGGCCCACCATCAATGTTGTTGTCCATCAAATGGGGTCCACCTTCAATATCCATCGCCCATCATGTGGAGCCCACCTTTGATGTGGACAATCCATCATGTAGGCCCCACCTTTGATGTGGACCATCCATCCTACAGGGCCCACCTTGGATATGGGCAACTCATAATTAGGGCCAACCTTTGATGTGGTCCGCCATCATGTGGGGGCCACCTTGATGTGGATCGTCCATCATGTGGGTCCCACCTTGATGTGGAGCATCCATCATGTGGGCCCACCATTATTATTGCCCATCATGTGGAGCCCACTTTTGCGTGGACTATCCATCATGTGGGCCCCACCTTCAATATAGGTTGCCCATCATGCAAGGCTCACCTTGGATGTGGGTTGGTGCCGACCTTTAATGTGGATTGTCCATCATGTGGGGCCACCTCAATATTGGGCCATCCATCATGTGGGGCCTAACTTCAATGTCCATTGCCCATCATGTTGAGCCCACCTTTGATGTAGACCGTCCATCATGTAAGCCCCACCTTTGAAGTGGGTTGTCCATCATACTAGCCCGCTTTGGATGTGGGCTTTTTATCATTATGAGCTGACATTTGATGTGGACCATCCATATTTGGACCCACATTAATATGGGGTCATCCATCATATGGAGCCCGCCTTTTATGTAGTGGGCCGTCCACCGTATGAGCCCCACCTTTGGTGTGGACAGTCCACCATGTGGGGCCTCCTTCGATATGGAGAGAGAAGTGTTATAAAGCTAAGGGCCCGTTTGGCACAATGGATTTGGGGGGATTTGAGGGGGTTTTAAATTTCCTTGTGCGTTTGGCACATAAAGAAAGTGGGGATTTCAAATTCCCTTGATAAGGGGGTTTGAAGTCCAAGGTAGAAGCTTGGATTACATCTAAAATCCTTCCAAGAGTCACATATGTAACATGTGTGTCACTAGGCTACTAATTTATTGGGCACACGGCCCATTGATGATATCCCAAAACATGTAGATTATCAATTGCATCACTAAAATTCCTTTAATAGGATGATCTGTGCCGTCTAAATATTGTCCATGGAAATTAATGGTTAAAATTTATAGGTTAGTTACTTGGATGTGATCCTATGCTTGTGGCCCATCCGAGACTTGGAATTTCATCATTTTCAGCTAAAGCATATATTTCAATGGGCTTATTACAACCATTGTGTCAAACATTACATATGTACACTAATTAGGAATATTAAAGTTAACTTAGTAATTAAATTCAAATCCCTGTAAATATCATACTTTTGGATTACAAGGGATTCTAAATTTAGCGTGCCAAATATAAAGGGGTTTCAAATCCTGGGGGTTCCAAATCCACGCTCCAAACAAGCCCTAAAAGAGATTATTAAGTAGCTTTTGACGCATAATTAAGTCAATGATGCTTACCAAACTAATTTAATTGAACAAGTAACTTAATTATTTAAGTTAAAAAGTAACTTATTTGGTGGTATCCAAATGGGTCTTTAATGGTCCAATATTTACTATGCTGCGTGGTAATATTTGTACAATTTCTTTTTCTGAGCAACTCACAGACCTATCTAAAACACTCAATTATGTCTCGCCTGCTACCCCAGCTGGAAGACACCTAGATGTTTCGACAGCAGGTATCAGCTTTGAGTGCTAAGGAGACAAACTAACCCCATTGGTGGGAGGATGCATTGTGTGACTAACCGTGTGCTTGCATTGCGCAGCAGCTAACAGGGTGGGTGCATTGCGTGACTAATAAAAAAAAAAATGTAAGACACTCAATTAAAAAATTTGATTTTTTTTTTCTTAGAGCATAGTGAAGATGATGGTGTTTGAATGTTTTTTTTTTTTTTCCTTTTTAATTTGCTTGAAGCATTATAAGAGATGAGGTCATTTCTTGTCTCCGATCTCACTGTACCATGCACATGGCACGTGTGTGATGATCTAAGATAGGCTTACAACTAAATAGCCACCAATAAAAAAGTATCTTGACATGACTCTCTCAGCCTGTTTAATAAATGAACTTTCTCATTGAGTGTGACTGATTGGTAATTTTTTTGTCTTCTGGTGTCCACCACCCGTGCTCCACTGATTAAAAGGCACACATCTTCCAAGGACTGCGATTTGATTCAATGGCCTATTTACCATTAGAAGCACTGATACAATACGGTGGACCAATGGCACCAAACAGTGGACCACAGGCCAGGATCTCTCAAGTGGAACAACCCTTGTCCGCAGTCTCCTGCAGATAGGGCTGTCAACGAGTCGGGTATAGTACCTGTACTCAAGCTAAGTCAGTTCTAGTTTTGCTGGGTCTGGATCCTTTTGAGTTCAAGTCTAGTTCTTAAAGACTCCAACCTGGATCCAAAGAGTTTGGGTATCCACCAGTGCCGGCCCATTTGGTCTCTTAAGTCTAGGCTTCTAGTTGGGTTTGGGTCAAATAAAAACATTCACATGATTAGCCCATTTAGATGGATAGATTAGATCTCTCACACACATGCCACTTTGAAAAATGTGTGGTATAATAGTCTTGCTCACATGCATGTACCTTAGAGAACCTCATTATGTTGCTCGAATAATTAATATACATTTAATATATAATATTACAATCAATTAATTGGATCCTTTAACCGGGTTCAACTTGATGGACTTGGTCGGAACTTAACTAGACCTAAATTTAAGGTGAGACCTCGAACTCATTAAAACCCTCGATAGGTCAAAAAAATGAAAAAATGAAAAAAAAAAAAAAAATTTGAAAGAACCCTAGACCTATTCAAATTGTTTTGGGTCCAATAGATACAAGGTATCTGCAGACTTCTGTACTCACTCACAACCTTACTTGTAAATAAATAGCTATTAAAATATAATACCAAAAAGGGTGAAAACTCAAATGGTCCTTCAGATCATCTATCTAGGTCATGAAACCATGGGCTAGGTCATGAAACCATGGGCCTCACTTGTACCAACTCAAGCCGGCAAACAAGTACCGATGTCCAACAGGGGCATAGGATCATAAAATTATCTACCCCGTGTGTGTGTGTGTGTGTGTGTGTGTGTGTGTGTATCAAAGTACATAGCAAGTTACTGTAGAATGGCATCAATGCAAATGCTAAAATCCTCCCAGCGCGGGCACACGATCATAAAATTCTCAACCGCATATCAAAATACATAGCATGTTAGAGTAGAATGGCATCAATGCAATTGCCAAAATCCTCCCAACAGATAAGGAAGAGGCCACACTTCATCACTTAAATGTCTATAGAGCAGAGCTAGCCACTAAGGAGACAAGTCTCTTGAAAGCCACCTTTTGGCACTGTTGAGATAACCTTTCTCCATCTTTCATGTCTTTTGTCATGGATTTTAATTAGGTGCGTTTGGGTGCCCATGAGATTGATATTCAGTGGAATTTTGATTCCCCTGGCTATCAACTTGAACTGTGTGATTATAAACATTTGTTAAAAAACCTCTCTACAACATCCTTGTCGGGCCTAATATGATTTGTAAATGGAATTCAACTTCACCCCACTAAGAAAGTGGGACGCCCGAAAAATAAGGTTGATCCAACCATCACATGACTACCATGTGAAGTTTTTGCGAGCATATCCATTGTTTTGATCATATGACCCACCTAATGATTGTATAAACTTTATTTTTGAGATATCCCATTGTCATAGTAGAATTCACATGATGCACAGGTTGGATGCCATAGCATATGAGTCCGGTCGAGTCAACTTAGCTTTTGGACTATGATTAAAATACATTCGGACACATTCAAGCAAACCTTTGTAGCCTTTCAAGCTGAAATCTGCTAAAATATTTCGGCAGCAGGTTCCGAACACCATATCATGGGTCTGACATCATATGTACGGAATCCTCCCATCAGCACATCATATGAAAGAACTTTCTTTACCTTGTTCATGCACCAAGGCCTTGATAATTGGTCTTCAACTAGATTCCTTTCACATAATTCTACGAGGTGTAGAAAATCCCCAAGGAAAATAGTAAAAACACAATGGTGAAACCCTTTCAATTGGTGGACAGGATCATCGATCCGACCATTTATTATTATTATTATTTTTTATATCTACTCCATGTTACAACCCGACCGAAGAAGGGTCTTGATGTTGTACGTGTGCGCTATGCTTATGGCGATAGAGTGCCCAATGATCATTTAATTACTTTTCCACTTTTCCGATATGGCTATGCTAATGCTGTCGAGTGTTGTTACTGCATTGATTGATTGATCCGGCTTTGGAAATTATACGATGATTTATGATTTTAAGCTGTGCATGCCAACGCGCTACTTTCCACACGGGCTTTCGCCTTGATTTGAGGGCTTTTTGCTCGGTGTATAGTATGGTGGTTAGATAATATGATATTTGACTCGAGTTGCCACTAGCCAATTACCTCACATCTATAGTCGGCTAGACCCTATATAAATGTTTAGGAATCAGTATCCGAAAACCTCAATCTTAAAATTGACTCCTTAATTTGCAACTAAAAATTTTGAGTAAAGAACCGCAGTTATAGAGAGGGAAGGTGTTAGGCACCTACTCTGCCCGTACAAATGTATGGTCTCTACTTCGAAGGATTATATTAATTCTTGAAGGTTGTTACTAGGTCTTGCACACTATTTAATGGAATAATACATGCGGGTAAGGTGTAATTCTAGGAAAGTGTATCTGATCAATTGAAGTTTCTAATGGGTAAAGTTCGATTAGATCAACAAGCCCAAAGTATACGCTTAAATTGACATAGTACTGAGTGTGGACAGAATAAATGTGATGCAATACTTATGACAACATATAAACTAATCGATTGAGTTTTTTATTGACAGGATTTGATTATATCGGCAGGCTATAGAGCATACGCCTAAGCTGACGATGTGATGAATGCGATACAATAAACTAAGCAGGGGGTTGAGAAGGGAATAAATGTTGCACAATGCTAATGCTAGATTGATGAAGTTGATCCAGGAATTGGACGTTGGGATGGATGGTTGTGTTGTAAGGGTTAGCTCAAGTGACTAAGGTTAAGGCTTTGAAGGGTTGGAGGTCTCAGACTCAAGCTGAACTAGGTTGGACCAGAGCTGAACTCACTCTCTCTCATCTTACTCTCCTTAGTGGAGGGATGGCTAAAGCTAAGGAGGGATGGCTAAAGCTAAGGAGGGATTTGTATGTTGTGAATGGTTGTGGGTGATGGAAATGTGAGGGGGGGGTTCAGATGAGGGACAAAGTGAACTTTTCGCAGGGGCACTCGCATGAGATGGGAAAAAGCGGAGCCTCGTATGTTTAGGAGATGCCCTGTCGAAGGACAAAGTGTGCCACATGGCAGGCTTCGGGTGACCCACCGCCCAGGCCACATGGCTCTCCCTGCTTTGGCAGAGTGCCTCCCACATACGTGTGGGAGCTTTAACTTTAGTGAGGTTCATTTGTTGTCTCCTCTACAGACCTCCAGTGGGCATATGGGTTAGGCTTTTGGACTTGATTTTGGGTAGGCTTGGTCTTTAACTTGACTAAGTGGGTTGGTTGGGTTTTGACCAGCGAGTCAACTTAATGCGACTCAATAAGCTTACTCAATGAGTTGACTCGATGAGTCAGGTTTCAAAACTCCTAGGGTTTTTGGATTATAGAATTTTAGGATTTTAGGTTATGGCTTAGGTTAGGATTTTGACTTGGTTTAAGCTAGATTAAGAATTTAATTAAGGTAGGGTTAGAGCTAGGTTTAGGGTTTAGGGTAGAATTAGGGTTAGGATTAGGATCGGGTTAGGGGTATGATCGTCCATCTAATCCATCCAATCTTGATTAACTTGTTAGCCTATGGTGGGGTGTCTACATAAGCTTAAAGTTATTTGTGGTATCGATAAGCTTGAGTTCATACCCATGATTTGGTGCTTTCGACATCATTGATCAAATGGTCCCCAGATAAAATGGATGATGCTTCTTTATTGGGAAATCCAATGTATCTAAATATTGGCCCTTATTTTTCATATGTGAATCAGTTAAATATATATTTTTTTTTCAATCGTCCATTTACAAGTCGGTCGTGGTTTTCTGATAGGGGGATGTTTGATTCATCTCCTATTTATTGTGGGATACATCAACAATTTCTAGATCACCAAACCATGGGCCATAAAGGGATGGAGGGCCCTGCATGGTTCATGGCTCATTGAGTCACTGGCACGAAGTAACTTGTTCTCCAGAGTTAGCCCATGCTTGAAACAACATTTGAGGTGCCATTGGACTCTAAGGGGGTGTTTAGATCATAAGTTACTTTATGTAAGCTACTTTTTTTAACATGGGCATTCACACCCCACATAATATTGGGTACTCGAACCCATGACCTCGTATTAGAACACTCACACTTGTGAGTCTATCACTGAGGCACGAGTAAGGACCCCTCTAAGTAAGCTACTTATGCCCCAAGTAACTTATTTTGGTTTCTACTTATTCGATAGATAATTATGTCCGGTAAACAACATACTTATCAACCAACGAATAGAAAAGTACATTTGCGATAATTATGTCCGGTAAACAACATACTTATCAACCAACGAATAGAAAAGTACATTTGATAAAAACTTGCAAGGATAAGTAACGTTTATTATTCGAGTTACTTTTACAATAGTGCTTAGGAAAACTAACTTAAAAAGGTAATTTATTAATTGAGTATAAGTTAAAAGTTACTTATTGCGTGGTATCCAAACAGGTGCCAATAAGATCATCATTTTGGATTAGATTACTTAAACAAGCTATTGCATGTGGTAGGATGCATGTGAGATACTATGCTATTGCATGCACTTTTTTTCTTTTTGGTTAGTCATGCAACGCACCCACCCTGTTAGTTGCCCAACACACCCATATAGTTAGTCACACACCATGCACCCACCCACCCATGGGGTTAGTGTGTCTCCTTAGCACTCGAACTTGAGACCTACTGTTGAAACACCTAGGCCTCTTCTAGTTGAGCTAGCAGGCGAGACATGCATGCACTAAATTAGAGACGGCCTTTCCTCATCTTTATTCTATCTTTTGATAGAGGTTTATCAATTTTGTTTTATTGATCCCTTTGAAAACATAATGTCCTTATGTTTATGTTACCATGTATAAAGAAATTAGATAAAACATAAACATCTAGTTTTACTGGAGAGCTAGTGTGAGAAATTGCTTTTATTGCATTCAAATGCTAGCCCAAGGTTTAAAATCGGCGTCCACATCATTCACCACTGCTGTATTTGTGGTTTAGCGTGCCTGTTTTGGGCTGATATAGGCTATTCAAATGCATGTTTTGGGCAATAGATACGAACCGGTTAAGGACGACACATTAAACCTTGATTCAGCCCCGAAATATGAGTCAGGTAAAAAACCCATGGTATGTGTTAGGTAAAAAAGATGAAATTGACAGTCGGGTAGCGCACTTGGAAGGCTATGTCTCGTCTTTATCAATGCACCCAATACCATTCACCGAGCCACCGGCAGTCACATCAGCTCGACGTTGCAACCAAAAGCAGCCACCTACCTTTCCAGAAGACTGCCAAAAGCCATCATTTCGCCCCTTACTTTCCGGACGTAGATTTCCTGCAAGTGCTGTAGGAGTAACGGATTGCGTCCTGCCTCGTCCTGGATGGACTTGGTGGAAGCCGATTGGCTGGTGTACCCTACATCACCAACTCGGCTGGTGTATTGACGTCAGCAAGTTCTGTGGGCTCCACCAAGAGGTATGTATTATATCCAAATCGTCTATTCATTTTGCAAGATTGTTGTAAGGATTTAGACCGAAACTGAGATCGATACAAAGCTCAAGTGGACCACATAGAAGAAAACAGTGGAGATTGAATGTCTACCATTGAAACTTTCTTGGGGGTCACAGAAGTTTTGGATCAATTTGATAACTTTTTTTACTCTTCATCCAGGTCGGTGTGATCTTATTAACAGTTTAGATGGCAAATAAACATCATAGTGGGCCTTGGGAATGTTTTAATGGTGAGAATCATTGTCCCCACTGCCTTTTCTGGTGTGGTCCATTTGAGGTTCGGATATGACTTGTTTTTTGCATAATGCCCTAAAATGATCTTGCCAAATGGATGGACGGTGTAGATATATTAAATCCATCATTATGAGACCCACGGAACCTTCATCTTCTTTGGACCGTTCGTGCAGAAGCCCGCAGTGATCGAGTACTGACGCACTCCTCTGCTAACCCACGTACCTACACCAGCAACGTGGTCCTGAGAGAGCTCTGTGGTGCCACCTTAATGTATGAGTTTTATCCACCTTACCCATCTATTTTCTCTGATTCATTTTAAGACATGAGTTCAAAAATAAAGTTAAACCAGACCACATGGTGGAGAACTGGAGATTGAATGCCCACCATTAAAAATTCCATGGGAGCATTAAAGTTTTGGTCAAGCTGATATTAGTGTTTTCTCTTCATCTAACTTATGAACCTCATGAACAGGTTGAATGGCAAATAAACATCATAGTGGACTCTAAAGGTTTTCCACAATGAGGTCATTATCACCACTGCTTCCTATGGTGTGGTCCACTTGTACCTTCAATCGGCCTTTTTTTTTTTTTTTGCTTTTTACCTCATACCGTTATACGAAATATGAAAAATGGATAGACAGCGTGGATAAAACCCATACGTTATGGTGGGCCCGGCAGAGCCCCTGCCCGGACTGAGCCCACCATGGGATCATTGTAATGTCTGTGCAACATCCACTCCGTCCATCACTATGGACTCGTGCCAGCTCATGTTACTACACGTGCACAAGCATCCAAATAAGTGACTGCACCACAGGAAACGGTAGGGATGAGAATGTTCATGACCAGACTTTCTTAGGTCCTTAAAACTCTCTTTTGGATCAGGGACCATGTTCCCGACGCAGATTGCCTGCAACCCTTGAATTCCTGCAGTCGGAAAAGTGGGACCTACAGTAATGTGTGTGAGAAATCAATCTATCCATGCGTTTTGCCAGCTCAAGCTACAACTTTAGCAAAAAAAAAAAATGAGGCAGATCCAAAACCCAATAAGCTACAGGACAACAAAAGTGGGAAGGGAAATCCAAAACTTCCGAGCGCTGATTGCATACTTGAGTATAGCGTATGCAGTAAGCTATAGTAAACTCTGTGGGCCCCACGGTCGAGAACTCACCCACTAAGTTGTTACCCCGGACTCACCTAATCCCTACTCTCAAGATATGCCTCAGATGAAGATCAACGGATAATGATAAATGGTACGTACTGTGCCATTCCATGATCATCTGGTGTGAGAACTGAAAAAATACACTCATTAGGTGGGCCATACACCTATACTCAAAGCATGCCGTAGATGAAGATCAATGAATAATTAAAAATGCAGATATATGCACTATGTTTAATAAGAGAAATGTCTGATATTTTAAATACTACATGGAACATTAACATAGACCGGCCTTCTGTTCTTTGCTAACGTGTCACTTTTGTGGAACATTCCAGCCATGAAAATTATGGGCCATACCTGAAACTCCATGGAGTAAAAATTGGAAGAAAAAAAGTCATTCATTAGGTGGGCCACACTCATCTGGTGCAGTATGAGAACACGCCTAAAACATCTAGAATGGCATGTGGCCCTAAGGTATGGCTTTAAAAATTGGTGGAAATCCTATTCAAGACACACAGAGATTGGACGAGTCAATTGATGACTTAAGTGATGGGCCCACTTAAGTGATCAATTGGCTTGACTTTTACACTCATGGCCCACCATAGGATGGCACATCAGATGGACCGGTGGATGTCCACACACATCAGGGTGGGCCCACGCTACCCCACCATTTCCAATTATGTATTTGCGATAGCGATTGTTAGTTATCAAGATTGAAGAAATCTAATGGATAACTGCAGTTAACTAAAATGAGAAGATGTCATTTTTACGCTTCTATCATAGAGGCTCAAGTGCTTTCTTACGTGGATTAGGTGAGACACGAGATCCACCGAGGTAGGTGAACCCCTGACTGTGGGGCGTACTGGGATGTATATATGTTAATACATCCACGCCGTTCAACTGCATTGAAAGCTCATTTTAAGGCATGATAAAAAAAAAAAAAAAAAAAAATTAAGCAGTTCCAAATCCTAAATGAACTATAGTACAGGAAACAATAGTAATTGACCATTTAAAACTTCTTGTAGGCCACAAAAGCTTTCGATCAAGATGATATCTGTGTGGTCTCTTCATCTAGGTGTTTGTCATCACCTTATCAACAGGTTGGATCGAAAATAAACATTCCAGTGGAATCTATAAAGTTTTTAATGGTGGGGATTCAATCACGATTGTTTCTTGTGGTGTTATCCACCTAAGATTTGAGTCAGCTTCATTTTTGGTATCATATACTAAAATAAGCTTTCAAAATGGTTGGACAGTGTGGATTTAAGGAACATACATCATTGTGAGCCCCACAGTCAGTGGTCCAGTCTCACCTAATCTGCTCCCTGCAGAGCGCTGGACATACACATGCACAGCTGCTTTTTCTAGGATTTAAGTAAGGATTTACTCATGAAATCAAAATTTACTCATGAAATCATTGCTATGGCACCTGGAGCCATGACTAACACCCAAAGATATCATTGAGGCCCGACCCCAAGATGGTTTTCCCCACCAACTGAAGGAAAGCTCAGTGCCTCTTTCTTTATTTTTCTAAGCGTCATGACAAAGAAAATTGATCACCTACAAAGGCTTGCACCACTTCTTATGATAATGAGGACTTTCAGCCGTTGGATGCATTAAGTATTCATCATGCCATTTAATGCATCCACTGGCTGAAACGTCATGTAGTGGTGCAAGTGCATGTAAGCGATCAGCTTTACATGGTGGATGCACTTATAAGTGCACCATCATATGGAGCAACTCCCAAGTGTATAGCGACCCATCGATGAAAGACATTTAATTCTATCATTCTAAAGAAAAACATTTTAAGCTTGCGCACGTGCATAGAGATTAAGGCATGAGCAATCGAAAGAAAATAATTTTCTTTTCTTTTTCTTTTGTAATAGAATAACACTTTAGGGCATCGGTGAACCAGAAGCAGACATGAATATGGCCTTAGCAGAAAATGGATTTAAAAAATTATGAATTTGTGAAAAATAGAATGGATTTCTATTGCCAAATATGCTTTTAGAAAGAAAAAAAAAATTTCTAAATCTCTAAATTTTTTATTTTAGAGTATATTTGATATTTAAATTTCTTATGAAATACAAAGTAAATGAGACATCATTAGTATTTTAAAGTATTTGTTTAGTGAGAATTATAACACGTGAGTCAAATGCTCTTGTAAAGGAAGGAGGCAAAGTAAAATGTCATATTCAATATGTTTTCATATTATAAAACTATTATTTTATTGAGTAAAACAAACAATGCAACAAAATCACCATTTCAATCAAACGTAGGTAATATGACCCCACAATTACAATAGTAATAATCATGACCCATTTACAACCACTTACCTATTGTAGTTGGAAAACCATCATGGCCCTTGAACCACTTTGCAACCAAAGGAATATCAAGGACCAACAGATTCGACACCCAGTGAAACCTTGGCCATCTACATGCTGGCAAACATTCCAATATGAAACATTGTTCAAGATTCGAGCCTTTCATCCAAGTGATTGTTTGACATTGTGAATTCAGTGAAATTTTTTAAAATTTGTAAAGTTTTAGGCATTTTAAAGCTAGAAAGGGAAGGGATTTGAATTTAAAGGCTTATTTGATTTTCCAACTACAATGAATGTTATAAATGTGTAATAAATATTTACTCTTGTAATTATGTGGTGACATTACTTATATTTTATGGTTGAAAAATGTAATGATTATAACTTTACTCATTTGTCTTATAACTTGAAAGATGTGATGTTTACAACTTACTTTACTCATTCTTTTATGGCCTATTTGGTTTTACCAAGAAATACAAAGTAAATTAGCCATAATTATTATTTTGTTTAAACAGAAAGTATGACTTGTAAATCATAGGTCAAATACAACCATAGATGAAGAATATAGTTGTATAGGAAAATATAAAAAAAAAATAAATCATAGGTCAAATACAACTAAAGAAAATTATAACCATTACATTTTCATACTTATAAAACTATTATTTTTACCATGACCTCTTATTAAAAAAAATCATCAGTAAATGATGCAACTACACAATTAGAAGAGTAAATAATTATTATCCATTTGTAATAATTTACTATCCTAATTGGAAAATCAAACAATTACAAGAGTGAATAATTATTATTCATTTATAGCCGTTTATCATCGGAGTAACTGGAAAACCAAACAGCCATAACACTAAGAAATGGGAAGGAGACTCTCACCCTAAGCTATGATTTCTGGTATCTACAGTGATTATAAGGCGTCTGGCCTGGTGAACGGTTTGGACCCCACACACATCAAGTATGGGGCCCACACGGCTCGCACCTTTGGTAACTACCATGCGTCCAACCCACGTAATCATTCCTGTAATGATCACCCTCCCTCTGTCCTCAATTGGAAAGTCAAAGCGAAAAAAGTTTGATACTCTGGCAGTGTGATCAATGATACGCGGGCACTTAGAAATTCAAATTACGTGTAACAGTTTAGATGCATGGTGAACAAAAAATTACACTTATTTGATTAACTGCCCATCAGATTGGCTGATATGTATGGAATGGTAAAAAAGAATAGTATTCAACTGTCTTATTTCAATAAATACGTATATCTGCATCAGAGATTAGGATATTTAAAACCCATTTGCTTTTTGGACTGTAACTTAGAAAAAGTAAATTACAGAATCTAGACGGTTAGATTTTAGTTCTTATATGTCAAGGATACCATATCTAAGTGACTGTGTAGGAAGTTTCATATGCTGACAGAGCATTAAGTAATTCCCTAATGTGGAAAATGTAAAGCGGAGGGAAAACAGGGAAATGATCTCATGCATTCGTACGCATGGTAATTACCATACATACGAATTGTTTTTCGACCAGATCTGAGTTACGAGTAGAATAAAACCATGGATCTGGTGGGAATCTTTATGTTCTCCTGTAAATCCCAAGAATCATCCTAATTCAAAACTTAGGCATGCCAAAACATATGAATGACAATCCTGGCCCATATATTCATGAGGTGTGGACCACCTAGCCTTTTCGATGGCATGGTTTACCTTTTGTCCATTAATTATTGTGGGGCACACCTGATGAATGGATTGGATTGAAAATAAAAATCTGGTAGATGGTACATTTTCTATGGTGGGCATCACCCTCTCTGATGTCACCGATTATTCCATTTGGTATGGTCTGCTTAAGTTCTGTCTAAGTATGAGGTGACAAATACAATGGACGGATTTGATGGTACTCAAACATCACAGTAGGCCCACACAGCTCGAATGTCCGCCTATATATCAAGGGTATGTAATCATACCAAGGGAATAGTGAAAAGTGAAAAGCACTGATACTCTGGATGAGTGAGATGGATGATACACAGACGCTTAGAAACTGATTTAAAATTCCTGTTTTGATCATTAGATCATGTCCCGCCTGCTAGCCTAGCTGGAAGAGGCTTAGGGCCTGTTTGAAATAGTGAAATTACATGAATTTTCTCTCGTATTATCAATAAAACACACCACCTAGCTGTCATTACTTGACACAGAATTCCACCATGAAATATTTGTTGTATCTATGCCATCCATTCATTAGTGGAGATCATTTTAGAGAGTGGGCCAAAAAATGAGGCATATTCATAGTTCAAGTGGACCACACTAAAAAAACTGTGGAAATTCAATACTAACCATTTAAAATGTTCTTCTTGTGATGTGGTCCAGTTGAGCTTTGGATTCATGTCTTCTTTTAAGGCATACTCTAAAATGATATGGCCAAATGAATGAACAGCATAGATAAAACATATACGTCGTGGTGGGACCCACAGAGGCCCATCTCATTTTTTATATAAAAAAGTTGTTGTTCTACTATCTTCAAATACCTTTGAAAAATAATAAACGCAGAAAAAAGTAAAATACACTACAATTATATTAAAATACATCATTTCAAACCGGCACCTAGGCGTTTCTTGTGTGACCATCTGAGGGGGTGTGTCGCATAGGTGAAGGGTGGGTGTCTTGCATTGCTAATAGAAAAAAAAAATAGAAGATCATTAGATCACTTGACTATCAGATTGGTGGATATTTACTAACTAATGTAAATTCTCGCAGTCTGTATCACCTGTTGACATCTTTCCCGTACACCTGCGATCCTACGGTAATCCTTCAGTACCCACTTTGCAATCTCTACCATGATGTGTGTTTTATCCACGCTGTCCATCCATTTTTCCATCTCATTTTAGAGCATGAGCCAAAAAAAGAGACAGATCCAGACCTCTGGTGGACCACACCATAGGAAACAGTGGTGATTATCCATTTTTCCATCTCATTTTAGAGCATGAGCCAAAAAAATGAGACAGATCCAGACCTCAGGTGGACCACACCGTAGGAAACAGTAGTGATTGAATGGCCATCATTAAAAACATGTTGAGGGCTACAAAAGTTTTGGATTAAGCTTATATTTATTTTTTCATGAACTACTGAGGCCCTATGAAGTTTTTAACGGTAGGGCGTTGCCTGTGGTGTGATGCACGTGAGATTTGGGTTTTCCTCATAATTTTGCTCATGGCCTAAAATGAGCTAAAAAAAAAAAGAAAAGAATGGAAGGCGTGGATTAAGCACATACATCACGGTCTTCGCCATGGAAACCAATATGGAGATGGGTACTGGAAGCGTCACTACCTAAAATGAATCCCTTTTTAGTGGATCTATTCTCATTTGGCAGCATTGATTTGGCCTCTGTTGCAATCTATTGGATTTTATCCGCACGGAGTGAAGTCGATTTGATGTCTTAGCTACCAGGTGTGAATTGCAAGTCTTTGGCTTTCCGCTTTTCCGTGGAATGCAAAACAAAAGGGGCCAATTAATTTTGATTTCAAGGTGTTTGTTAAAATAAAAGTTATAAAGCGCACACCAAGAGTAAAAAATTGGATGAGAGTAAATGGGGGTAAATGGGATGAAATGGAAGTAAAAGGAGGTAAATAATATTTGAGTTGTCTTTGGATGAAAGTAAATACATGCAAATAAACTAAAATAGGAGTAAATAGGTCTACAAATAATATCTTCTCTATAAGAGAGGAGATGGAAGTAAATGCGGTGAAATATCTTTTGAAGCTCCCTTTGAGAGCTAGCATGAGTAAACAAAGGCGCCGCTACACACATATTCGTCATATCAGGGGCACAATAATGATACTCAAGAACAATCCAATTATTAGGCACATCACTAAAATCACACTAATAGGATGACCTAGCTGTCCAAAAGGTTTGCTTAAAAAATGTTGGCATGTTGCTTGTTTGTGATTTTTATATTTGTAGTCCATTGAAACATAAAATTTCCACATTTTTGGCAAAACTATATATTTCACTAGGCTTATAACAATCATTCTATTAAATATCACATATATAAACCATTTTAAGATATTAAAGCTAATTTGGGATATCACATATGAACTTGTGATTATATATTGAAAAATCCAATGCATTCTAACTCCTCCCATTTACTCTCATCTAAATAAAATATTTGGATTTGGAATATATTTCATTTAATCCCATCCAAATACAACTAAGTAAGCCATTTACTCTCAATTCATTTACGTCTATTTTCATTCCCCATTTACCTCCATTTATAGGCTCCCAAACGAGCCTTGAATGCCCACAACCACAAAAAAAGGGACAGAAAACACCAAGAAACTCTTGAAAACACCAACACCCACTAGTGTTTTAGGGCATTAATGTCTCCGGTGTCTTTCATTGTGTGGTATATATTTATAGATGTTCTTTAGTGCTTCTGACTACTTCTTAGGATTTTTTATTTTCCATTATAATTGATAGTAAATAAGGCATGTTTATTTATGGGTAGTAGTCCCAATGTTGACATTGACTAAGAGCTTGTTTACAAAGCTTTAGACTCCATTAAATACATTAGTATGATTTGGGCATGTAAAAATTATGTGACTCACTGTGATGTATATATCTCATCCATGTCATTGATCCATTCGCCAGCTCAATTTAGAGATTCAGCTCAAAAGTGAGGTAGATCCAAAGCTCATGTGGATTGCATATTCCATAGGAAAAGTAGGAATTGAATGCATAATGTTGAAAACTTCTTATGAGCCACAACTTTTGAATCAAGCTAATATTTACGTGTTTCCTTCATACATGTTTATGTGACCTCATGAACAAGTTAGATAATAGATATACATCTCTGTAAGCCTTAAAAAGGATTTAATTGAATGGTGGAATTCATTATCCACTTTGTTTCTTGTGGTGTGGTCTACTTGAGCTTACAATTTGCCTCATTATTGGGCACCCTAAAACGAGATGGTAAAATGAATGGATGACATGGATCATATATATATATATATATATATATATATATATATATATATATATATATATATATATATATATATATATATATATATACATCATGGTGGGACCCGCAAATTTTACAGGTATCCAATTTCATGCATTTTAAGGTGGTTTTGGAGGTGTATTTCTCTCTCATTCAAATGTCCCTCAAAAGTTATTATTATTTATTTACCCTCATTTACACTTGTAATTGGAAAAACAAACAACCCCTTGGTTGGGGGTAAAGCGGCGCACGAGCTGGGCTTGGCCTTGCTCGAGCTTGGCTTGATCAGTAGCCCACTAAGCTTGAGCATCAAGCTCAAAACAGTTGCTTGAGCTTGGCTTGCTGGTCAAGCCAAGTCGATCAAGCTCTATCAAGCCAGGCCAATTCAAGCCAAGCTTTATCTTTTTTTACCTAACCCAACCTCAATCCGACCCAAATATTTTTTTCCAAAACTAATCTCATTTTAGGGTATTCTCTATTTTTAACAAAATATTTAAAAAATAAGAAAAAAATTCTCAACAACTTACCAGTTTGGGAAGAATGAAACCACGATCCACGAACGGGTGGGTGTGTGTGGTGTGTCATGTAGGCGAACTGAGCTTCGAGTGAGACCATGCGATGTCGGTGGCTGGGGAGAAAGCCAGAACGGAGAGAGAGAGAGAGAGAGAGAGAGAGAGGGGAGAGGGAGAGGGAGAAAGGCAGGGGTGCAGCGGGCAGGGTTAGGTGTGAAAATGAGAAATGAAATTTTAAAAGGGGAGACCGGGTAGAGTCGAATTAGGGGTTTTTTTTAAATATATATATATATATATATATATATATATATATATATATATATATATATATATATATATATATATATATATATATATATATCAAGCTCAAGCTTAAGTCAAGCCGAGCTCAAGTGACCCAAGCTTTTTTCGAGCTTTGAGCTTCGAGTCAAGCTTATATATGCTCGAGCTTGGCTTGCTTTCGAACGAGCTTTCAAAATCAATCTCGTACTTGATCGAACTGCCCTAAAAGCCAAGCTAAGCTAAGTCGAGCTTAAATGTGCCAAGCCAAGCGAGCTTTTCAAGCTAGCTCTGCTTGTGTGCAGCTCTAGTTAGGAGTGTCAATGGGTTGGGATAGCCAAAGGTTAGAGTATCAAGCCAGAGGGTTGGGCTAAGCTCGGGCTTAAATTTTTAGCCCATTTCTTATTCAAGGCGGGCTTTGACTAAGATGTCCTAAAGCCCGATAGTCAAGGATGGCCCGTTTGACTACATAAACAACATTTCAAAATATAAAACGTTTCAAATGGCGTTTGGTGGGAGGGAAAAGTTATTTTATGAAAAAAGCGGTTGTCGTGCAGGTCGGCCCCACTATAGTGTTTATGTAGAATCCACTCCGTCCAAAAAGAGTGATACGACATTTTATGCCTAAGGTCCAAAAATTAGCCTCGTCCATGTTTCAAGTGGACCACATGATTAAAATAGTGTACAAGGCAACACTCAACCTTTGAACGGTTTCCCTCCATGTGACCCACCTGAATCACAAATGGGCCTATTGTTGGGGCCCCAAATCTAAGGTTTGGTTTGGTATTTAATGGTCGAGGTAGATTTTATTAATCATCATTGTGGACCCAATAAATATTAAGTCTCTCTCCAAACTGTTTCCATTTGTGTGGCCCACCCGAATCACGATTCATCATAATTTTTTAGGCATGGATAACAATTAGGATTACAAATCTAATGGTCGGCGTGGATCTCACATACACATCATAGTGGGTTTCTTAAAAATGAAGGATGAGCCTCTTGAGGAGAACTATTTGGTACACACACATAAGTGGGCATGTGTTTGAGGAGAGTTTTTTAATTTAATTTTTGGAAAAGTGAGTAGTAGTTTGGGTAGGCTCCACCTTAAACTTAATGTGAAATCCACGTCGACTATTAGTTATGTCACGCTATGCTAGGCCCATGGCAAAAAAATCAACTTCATCCTTAATTCAAGTGGGTCACACAATTGAAAATAGTCTACAAGAAAATGCACACCCTCTAAACTTTTTCTCTTGGTGTGGCCTACATAAATCACAAATGGGTCTAATTTTTTTAGCCTTATGCCTAAAAACTAGTGTGTAGATCCAATGGTTTTAGTGGATTTTATATGATCATCATAGTGTAGTCCCATTAAGAATTAAGGATGAACTTTTCTTTTACAATTGTTTCCTTTTGTGTGGCCCACATGAATTATAGACCAGCCTTATTTTTTTCTCTCTTGGCCTAACTTGAGATCACACATCTAATTATCAGATTAGATCTCACATGCACATTATAGTTGGCCCCATAAAAAAAAATCAAGGGTGTGACTTGCTGTACAAGTTTTTCTTTGTTCAGAAATCTATGAACAGTAGGAAGATTGGATGCCAACCCTCGATTTTTTATGAGGCCCACAATAACTAAGTATGTAAAATCTACTCTGACTATTAGACGTGTAATACTATGTTATGTACTAGAAAAAAATCATGCTAACCATTGGTTTAGGTGGACCACACAAAAGTAAACAGTTGGGAGAGACGTCCAACTCTTTGATATTTACAAGACTCGCCATAATGATTATATTTATTCCACTCCAATCATTAGATACCACACTAAAACTTTTACATGGGGCCTAAACATCAGGACCATCCACTATTGAGGTGAGCCAAATGCAAGAAAATAGTTTGGAGGGTGAGCGTTACCTTGTACACTTTTTCCAATCATATGGTCCACTTAAAACATGGACGGAGGTGACTCTTGCACCTTAGGCCTAACTTTAAAGCATAGTCTGACCCTAACTTGGCCTCATTTTAGAGCATGGGATGACCTTAACTTGGCCCGTTGACAACCCAACCTTTGGTGTTTCTTAGTGTTATTTGATTTTTATAGGTGTTTTGGAATTTTTTGATATCTTTGGTGTTTTGAGGTGTTTCTTGATATTTATTATATTAAGGTGGTGAATGTTAAACACATATACATATATATGATGTATCACCTGAGGATACGCGTTCCCCCTCCCTCCCCCCTTCTCTCCGTACTTATGTACACATGTTTAAATATATAGTAAGGTGAAGCTTAGTTTTATTAGTCTTTGTCACCTGTTCTTTCTCGTGGTGTTTTATATATAAGAGAGAACTTATATAAAAAGAGAATACATTCTTTTGGGATATTCCTCGGTGAGACAGTTGTTATATAGAGGAAGAGTGTGTGTGTGTGTGTGTGTGTGTGTGTGTGTGTGTGTGTGAGAGATGAGAGAGAGAGAGAGAGAGAAGCCTTGTATTTTTTAGTTCTCTTATTTTAATAAAGAAATTATACCTATAAAGATATTTTACATAGTAGAGCGGGGACATTGATACACACACATCATGTAGTAGGGCCACTATAAACTATGCGGTACATCCAATCTATCCATCACGAGTATCCCTTAATGCTCTATTACTATTAGGCCCCGAAAGAATAAGCTTATTAATTCATCAAATAAGCCACATTACAAGGAACAATAGGGATGGAAATCACACCAATTAAAACCTTTTATATTATATAAGGGGCCACTGTGATTGGTGTAGGATGTCCTATACATCTAACATTTTTTTGTTAGTCATGCGACGCACCCACCCTATTAGCTACGCAATGCACCCACACTATTAGTCACACGATGCAACCACCAGTACAATTAGTGTGTCTCCTTAACATTCAAACCTAAGACCTGCTATTTAAATACCTAAGGTGTCTTCCAATTGATCTAGCAAGCGGACACTCCTATACTCTAACATATGTGGTCATTGATATTATTTTAAAATGTAAAAAACAAACCAAAGCCTTTATGCTGCAATTTAAAGATTTCATAAAATCTATAACTCCAAGCTATTTCTGATATGAATACTCATTTTCTACATGAGAAACACTTTACAAATTAGTCAAATATCGCAAACAACTTACTTATAAATACTTTATCATTTAAAAGCCTTTTTTTTTTTTTTTACCAACTACCACATTAATGTAAAAGAAATGTACAATGATTACAAATTACTTTCCCTCTCCTGACGATGGATTCCATTGTTAAAATTTTAGGTGGTAAAATCTTAATGATGACATGTTTACATTATTTTAATGTCAAATCGTCACTAAAATATATTGATATCACTACAATTTATATTTTGAATTTTTTCTGTAATGTTATGAAAAAGTGCAATAATCTTAAATATAATAGACAACTTATAAATATTTTATCCTTTAAAAGTATGTTTATTTTACCAATTACCACAGTAATGTAAGGGCCTATTTGTTTTAATGATTACTACATTAATGTATTGTAATGTTATGTAAATGGGTAATGATTATCACTACCATAGTAGTCCAAAATAAAAGCCATATATGATACTAATAATTCTCTCGCAACTTCAATTTTTGGATATGCATGTAAAGTTCTCACGGTGATTAAATACATATGGATATAACTTGCGTAATATGTGTTATATTAGTTCCATCCAACACTTCTTTAGGTTGCAAGAAGTTTTCAATGACAGGCATTCAATCCTGACTGCTTTCTATGATGTGATTAATTTTCACTTTAGATGTGCCTCATTTTTTTCTCTTTCTGTAAAATATTCTCGTAAGATTGATGGACGATGTGGATATAACACATACATTATGGGGCCCACAAAACTATTCCACATCAATGTACCTGCATCCATTCAAGTCGGTGGTAATTCCTATGGATTACTATAATTTGACGGGTTTATCCAATCAATGAAAATGAGTAATGATGTAAGTTTTACACCACATTACTAAGATATTTGAAGGAACCGAATAGGCCCCAAAAGAAATATACAATGATTATAAATTACTTCTCTCTTGATAACATCATCTACATTTGACTATGTATTCTTTTATTTAATTTTTTTGTGGTAAAATGTTAAGGTCCCGTGTGACACTATGGATTTGAAGGGGTTTCAAATCACCTTGTGTGTTTGACACATTAAGTAACTGGGGATTTCAAATCCAAGGTAGAAGCTTAAATTACATCTAAAATCCTTTCAAAAGTCACATATATAACGTGTGTGTCACTAGGCTACTAATCTATTGGGCACATGGCCCATTGATGATATCCCAAAACAATTAGATTATCAATTACATCATTGAAATTACTTTAATAGAATGATCTGCGCCGTCCAAACAGTTGTCCACGGAAATCAATGGTTAAAATTCATAAGTTAGTCACTTGGATGTGATCCCGTTCTTTTGGCCCATTCGAGACTTGAAATTTCATCATTTTCGGTCAAAGTATATATTTCAACGGGCTTATTACAATCATTGCGTCGATTATTACATACGTATATTAATTAGGAATTTTACAGTTGATTTAATAATTAAATTCAAACCCTTGTAAATATCATACTTTTGAATTATAGGGGATTTCAAATCTAGAGTGCCAAACACAACAGGGTGTTTTGAATCTAAGGGTTCCTAATCCACGCTCCTAACAAGCCCTAATCAAAGCGATTTTATAGTAGTTTAAGGTCAAATCACCACCAATGTATACTTAATCTTGTTGTTTGGATTTATAATTTTCACATTAATATCAAGAAAAAAATGCACTTTCCTCCATTGAATACATAAAATTTCATTATCCATTTTTGTTTTTGACTGGAAGGAGGTAAAATTGTAATGATAATAAATTTCTTTTCCTAATCAGCCAAACAAACAACCCGTTAAAGTCAAACATCATGAATACCGAGTCATTACGGTGAAATTAGGTTGACAAGAGCTTGATACAGGAAAGAGACGGGTCTTTGATGACAAGCCACCACCATGGGAGGAAAGCAAAGGGAGCGGCTTAGGTGTTATACACGAGTAATCACTTTAGTGGGTGTTACCCTTATCGTTGGGCCCACCTTAACGCTGTGTTGTACATCCACGCCGTCCATCCGTTATCCCAGTTAGGACGTGTTCCCAAAAATTATGCAGATCCAAATCTCAGGTGGACCACACCCCAGGAAACAGTGGTGATTGAACGCCCACCCTTAAAAACTTCCCAGGAACCATAGTAATGCCCACCATAATGTTTCCTTTGATCAAAACCGTTGATAAGGTCAACCAAACCTAGATGAAGGGAAAATATAAAAATCAACTTGAACCTAAACTATTATGGCCAACAAAAATATTATAATGGCCAATGACCATTGTTTACATTAGCAGTTGAGATTTGGAGCTGCTTTAGTTTTGGGATCAAATCCTAAAATGATATGGGAAAACGGATGGACGGCGTGGATATACAAAAACATTTATCAAGTGGGCCCCACACGGTAAGAATAACACCAAGTAAGGTGTTACCCGGGTAACACCTAATCCGCTCTCAGGAAAGGGTCACATCCTGACTTCCACAAACCCACGTGGCAAGTCACGCGAGAAGGCACGTGAGTCACATGCATCTGACGTCATTAGTAGCCTGTGTGCACCTACCTCGCTTGAGACGGTAAGCACGTGCGGAAGCATCAGAGAAAAAGATAAGAGGCAGCGGCCGCGTGACAAGGGGCATTGAGTCTTGACCACCGCTGGCTTGTGCTTTTGACACGAGCGGAGCACTCTCACATGGACGCTGACACAAGCTCCAGCTCTATCACGTGCTAAGCGGGCCCCACCACGAGAATAAAGAAATAAAATATCATGAAAAGATGAAATCTCTCACACCAAGCAACGACCGGGTGCCCTACCCTTTTACAGTCTTTCCTTTTAATACAAGCATATAAAGTATAAAAATAAAAATAAAAAAATCAAATAACAAAGAGGACGACTTTGATACTCTGGTAGACTGTGAGGAATGATACTCAGGCACTGAAGACTTGTACACGTGGCATAAAGTAATTCAAATTAAACCAAAAAACTTCACTTCTTTGCTGTTTAACTATTGGATTGGGGACATTTATGGGATGGTTGAAGCAGAAAATATCCAACCGTTCTATTTTGGGAGGTGTATCCATGAATCAGATGCTAGGATTCTCTCAGCCAATCTGATTTTGGGATGCTTGCTTAGATACAGTGGCTTTCACAATTTAAGCAGCTTAATTTGAATTAAGTGTGCCACGTGTACAACTGGAGTGGGCCTGCGTACCGAGCATCATCCGCTGCCAGAGTACCAAAAACTCCCCAATAACGAAACCACCTCATCCCATTCTCCAACGTCGATTCACCTCGGGATTCGAGACTCAAAACCGGGCACATCTGACGTTGTTCCGGAAATGACGACATACAATATTTGCATGGGAACTTTCCGTACTCTGCACCATGAGAATAATCAGGGACGGCCGCGGCTTCGGTGGATCCCTGGAGAAATCGGATTGCGTCATGAGTTACTCGGTACGCTCTTATCGTACCGAGTAAACTCAGTTGGGACCACTATGTAATTTATCTACACCGTCCATCCTATTTTCCATATTATTTAAGGGGTTGAAACCAAAATTGAAGCATATCTAAAACTCAGGTGGACCATACCACAAAAAACAGTGGATATAATGACTTCCACTGTTGAACATTTCCAGGGCCCTCAGTGACGTGAAACATTTCCAGGGCCCTCAGTGACGTTTATTTGTTATCCAACCTGTTCATAAGATTACACAAACATTGATGAAGGAAAAATAAAAAACAAATATCAAAAACTTCTGCCAACCCAAAGAATTTTTCAACAATATAGGTTCAATTCACATTGTTTCCTGTGGTGTGATCCACTTAAGCTTTTTATATACTTCATTTTTATTATCAAGCCATAAAATTATCTGTTAAAATGGCTGAATACATAAATCACAGTCGTCCCCGCAATGTTTACTCAGTAGCGTATTCCCGGATCCGGCCGAGGGGAAGCGGATTGCGGGGTGAGTAACTGCGTACTGAGTAAACTCTTTGGGTCCCACCGTGATTTAAGTATTTTATCCACTCCCTCTCTCTATCTTAACAAATAATTTTAGGGCTAGAGCTCAAAAATGAAGAATATTGAAATTTGAAGTGGACCACACTACTGTGAACTGAACTGAATGTTTACCGTTGAAAAATTCTTGAGGGCCACAAAAGTTTTGGATCAAGCTGATATTTTTGTTTTCCCTTCATTCATGCCTATTTGATCTTATGAACAGGTTGGAAAACAAACAAACATCATTGTTGGGTAAGGGATCAGGAAGGTTTCAACTGTAGAAATCATTATTCCTACTGTTTCATGTGGAATGGTCCTCTTGAGCTTTGGATATAATTCAATTTTAGGTTTAACCCCCTAAAATGAGCTGGAGAAGTGGATGGACGGTGTGGATAGACCATATACATTCACGGTAAGCCCAACAAAGTTTACTCAATACGATAAGAGTATACTGAGTAACTCAATACGCAATCCGATTTCCGGCTGGGTGGGTAGATCCCTGACTGTGGGGCCACCCTGATGTATTTTCACTAAATCCACTTCGTTCATCCGTTTTTACCGGTCATTTTATGGTATGATCCCAAAAATGAATTCGATTCAAATTTTAGGTGGACCACACCACAAGAAACATTGGTGATTGAATACTCACCATTAAAAACTTCTTGGGGTTTACCGGAATGTTTATTTGTCATCTTACCTGATAGCGTCACAAAGACGATGAGAGGATCATACAAATATCAGCTTGATCCACCAATGCCGTCCCCAACCGGGACATCAGCCGTCACTTTCTGGCGAACTTTCAACCGTTAACTATTTATGATTTTGACCAATCATCCATGGGATGGCTGGGATCCTGTTATTAATGTGGCTCTACATTTATGCTTCATCACAGCGTATCCCGCAGAATGGATGGCTCCTGTCAACTCTCCTAACTGCCACGGGGCTCCAAGGTGAAGGCAGCTGTAGCGTAGAACACAGCACGGCTATCAGCACACGGAAAATCTCTGTGAGGCCCACCATAATGTATGTGTCTCATCTGCACCGTCCATCATTTTAAGGCAAAAGGCTAAAATTGAGACATATCCAAATCTCAGGTGTACCACTAGGGCTCTCAATGGAGCGGGTCAGATCCGAGATCAGATTCGCTCCGAATTCATATAACTTGGATTTGGATCTTAAAATAGGTTAATCCATTTATAGATTTTCAGATTTAGAGCCGAATCCAACTGATTCCGATCTAGATCCGACTCATTGTCAGCTTACTGTATGTGTTATATCCATGCAGGCCATGAGTTTTCCAGATTATTTTAGGTCATGTCTCAAAATTGAGACATATGTCAATCTCAGGTCAACCATATGACAGTAAATAGTAGGATTTGCATCATTTTGCTATTAAATTAAATATATCATGTTATATATTTTTTAGATTTGTAATGGGGTGGATTCGCCCTAGATCCGACCTGAATCCGATGGTTATGTAGATCTTAGATCAAAAATAGATTTAGCTATTTATAAATGGATCAAATATGGATATCACCTTTTGGATCCAAGTTGGATCCGATTCCAATCTGAATTCGTCTATAGAATTTTGCACTTATAGTCGGATCTAACTGGATCCGACCTAGATCCGACCTATTAAGAGCCCTACGTACCACACTTGAGAAGTATTGATTGAATGCCTGCTAATAAAAACTTGTTGGAGGCTACAAAAGTTTTGAGTCAGCCTGAGGTGTGGCCCATCTAAGTTTGATCTACCTCATTTTTGGATCATACTGTAAATTAAGATCATAAAATGGATGAACAGCATGGATAAAACGCATACATCATAATTGAGTCGACAATTGAAACATTCCTAGGGTCCATCATGATGTTTATTTGCCATCCAAGTTGTTTATAAGATCACACACACCTAGATGAAGGGAAACAAAAAATAGTTGCTTGATCTAAAAATTTTGTGGCCTCCAAGAAGTTTTCACTGGTAAGCATCCAATCCCCACTGTTTTCTTGGTGTGGTCCATTTGAGTTTTAGATCTGCCTCAATTTTTGGCACATGCCATAAAATAATCTCACAAAATGGATGGACAGTGTGGATATTGTGCATACACCATAGTGGGACCCAAAACAATTTATGCCTAGCGTGGCACACAAAGCAACCCACTTCCGAAGGTAGGACATGGATTACGTCCTGCCCCCATTACCGTCCAAGCAGACTTGTGGAGGGGGCCACTATTGAAATAGTTTTGTTTTAAAAAACATTTGAAAAGTTAAAAAATGGTTTTGGTTTTGTCCCATATCGGATGGGAGAAAGTAGTTTTATCTCTTTATAAGTAGGGTGTTGTGCACCTTACTTATTTATAGTAGAAGAGAGGGAGTATGGTGGCTTCCTGCATGTCGGGGATGTGCTTTTGTGCCACCACTCTCCTCGGTCGATATTATCCAGGTTAATGATAGTGGTTTCTACCGTTCGTAATGTTCCATTGGGGAAGACACTTTTCGCAAACCTCTCCCCCCTCCTCTAGTCTGCATTCCTTAAGGCAAATCATATCTGGTTTTCTCTTTTTGCAAAGAGTCTAAACAGCCATTTGTTTGGGGTCGCTGTCCAGGCCCCAACCATTCCATGATAGAATTTGCATTTGGCCCCTCTTCCACTTTTTCTTTTTTCTTGTCACTACTGTGAAATCCTGTAGCGCCGGTACCTACGGACCAGAAACCTGTTCATTTTCTTCGCCAGGTGGCTATAATTCTGAATATTCTAGTATGGTTATGGGAGTCAGGGTCGTCTCCTCGGCTGCTACCTTCCCCAAGGTCGGGATTGCGTCTGTTCGGGCTTGGGCGGTTTGTCTCCTTGATTTCTATTCATTGGGCTTTCTTTCTGATTCCCACTCCTTGCTGCAAGAAAGAACCTTCCTTCGGATCTTTGGGCGGTGTTTGGACTTCGGATAGCCCCTCTCTTGCTCGCGGGGCAATAACAATAGCCGGCAGTGTCTGCTCATCTGAAGGTCCCAGCAAGCAAGCAACGGCTGAAAAGCCTATTAGTCAAACGCGCTAGCGCGCTTGAGTTTTGAAGCAAGCAAGCAACGGCTGAAAAGCCTATTAGTCAAACGCGCTAGCGCGCTCAGTAGTTTTTCAGCTGGCTTCAAAGCCGTTGCGCGCGCATACTTTTGAAGCTGAAAAACGCTTATGACTATCTATTAAAGTCAAAGGCCCCCCCTTCTTGATTATAGGGCTATGGAGTCACTTTCACTTTAGTTAGGGCTATGGAGTCAGGGGCCTGGGCCCTAAAGGGGACCTTTGAAAAGCGCAATGGCTAACTTCAAAGCCGTTGCCTGCTCGTGACAGGGACTCTATCATGATCTAACGAATCTACAACT
Source organism: Liriodendron chinense (assembly GCA_003013855.2). Lineage (NCBI taxonomy): Eukaryota > Viridiplantae > Streptophyta > Magnoliopsida > Magnoliales > Magnoliaceae > Liriodendron > Liriodendron chinense. The sequence continues at coordinate 3,641,502 of PVNU02003892.1, read as the reverse complement.
CTCTTTACTGAGCAAGACTCTATCCAAATCTAAATAATTCGCTAATGAGCCTTCTTCTATCTAGGAGAGTTAACAAGCTACCAAAAGTGAAGCTTTTGGCTCCCCCTCCCCCCCTTTGAATTTTCAATTCCTCATTTTCGTTCTACTTAGGTGGAGCAATCCGAACTCTCGACAGAATATAAAAGAGGACCACCCACGCACGCGCACGGGCACAGGCTCGGTCTCGGTCTCAATCTCGGGCACGGCCACGGGCTAGGTGTGAGGGCGTGGGCATGTGAGGCAATGTGGTTGTAGAGGCACTAGTGGCGCACTTGGCACTTCGCACGTATGCATCGTGCCGCAGATGGGTCGCGACCTCACGGACCCGGAGCGAGACTAATGCAAGTCGTGTGCGACAGAGGCTAGGTAGTAGGTCAGGTGATTGGGTTCAGAACAGAGGAGGTGTTGTGGGTGGGAGGTCTGACAAAGAAACCTCTCTGCTTTTTATAGAGAGTTGCAGGGCTAATTAGAGGGACCTGTGTAACTGCTCATGCAGTAACGGTCCAAACCATGAGTAATAGCTGCATGTGGCTAGCCCAACAGTCAGAAACAGCTAGCCATTGAGTCTAAACAACCAGCATGCAGGTGTGTAACTCCCACATGCACAACAGTAAAAAAACTACCAAAAACGGCTAGTTTCTCATAACAGCCAGAAAACGGCTAGTGCCATTATGGCTCTGGACCAAAACTGTCAGTCACCCTTACCTATATAAATCGGATAGGTCTGATTCATTCCAAAACAACAACTGCAATCAAAACTACCTCTACTGAACCAGCACTCATCTGAGTCTATTAGTCTCTCGGTTTGGTTGATATAAACCAAACCATTTAGACTGGCATAGTGGTCTACTGCTGTAAGAAGAAGACCGTCATTCCTTTTCTCTCTTTCTTTTCTTCATCTGCTAGATAGTGTTACTGAGTTCCATAGTGGTTCCTTCGTTTCTTGCTGAACGCAGAACCACATAAGGCTCATCGTATCCTGGAAGCAATCCGCCTGCAACCTATTAGCAGACTCAAAATAATTTGAGTAGGGGCGAATTATGCTTTAAGGACAGCGTGTTTTTTCACGTTCTTCAGCCTATCCTTATATCTCGGTTTTTCCAAATTAATTTATTTTCTGAGATTAAAAATTCACAACAGCCACCGTGATGCATCCGTTTATCCACTCTATTCATCCATTTTATAAGATCCATCTAGCACTGAAGTGAGTGCTGGTTGATGATGGAAATGCTCTTTAGCCCAACCATGACGTATGTGTTTTTATCCCTGTTGTCCATCTATTTTGCATCCTCATTTTAGGGCATGAGCCTAAAATGATACTGATTCAAATCTCAGGTGAACCACACCATAAGAACTTTGGTGATTGAATGCGCATCACTAAAAACTTCTTATGAGCCTGTAGACACCCCACCTTTAATGGCATGTGAACCACTTCATTGACTTTGATTTGATAAATACCGAGTGCACTGTGCAGCTAAATACACATCCCCGAGGCGGTGGACGGTTTAGATCGGCCCAGGGTCTCGACGTGTGGCTGTGGAAGCACGTGAGGTGCGCACACTTGAATATGGCTCAAACTACCAAGGAACCATAAAAAGACAAAAGAAAAAGAGAAAAAGGGGGGGGGGGGGGGGGGGGGGGGGGGGGGGGGGGTGAAAAGCCTCACCACGACCACCAGACGATCGTGGTCACCGTTTCCATGAAAACGGTCACGTGGTGGCCATTGGTGGGATTTCCACCTGTCATCGCCTCGCTTGCCCACAGCCTTGTCGACATACTCGAGTGCGTGATTTATCGACACAGCGCCTTGTGTTTGATTTGGATGGGAAAAATCGCCACGCAGCCAACTCGGGTTTGTAAGAAGCCACTGACCATCCATTCCTCGTCTTGATCCAAAGACCGCCAACGCCTCTCATCCGTTTATTTAAAGGGGGGACCTAGCAAACGAAGAGAGGAGGAGCGAACAAAGGGTGAGCAGACAGAGAGAAAATTCTCAGAGAGCGAGAGACAATGACAGAGGCTCCGACGAAGCTCTGCCGAATCCCCCGCCTCGCAGGGATCAGCGAATCCGAGGCGTCGAAGCTCTGCCCCACTATTCAATCATCCGACATGGACAGGGCAAGCCCCCTACTTCGGTAGTCGTACACCAATGACAAGCCTCTTTGCCTCTACCTCTGCCTCTTTCTCTACTAAGAAGTCAAAAGCAACATCGAGTAGGGTGGGAATCTGGGATGTCCGACCAATCTCTGTCTTTTTTTATAAAGAAGGGGTGTCTAATTTCCCTTTTTCCTTACTCACATCTCAAAGTGCTCACTCTATGTCAATCATTCCTAAAGTGAAAGTCAATGAGTAGGGTCGGAATCTGGGGCTTTCGATCATCCCTTATCTTTTCCATGAAAAAGGGTTTCTGACTCCCCTTTTTCCCTCTCACATCTTGAAATCAGACCGTATTACACTCCGCACATTCCATACACTCCATCCTTCCACACACTCACGATTTACTGTTACTTTCATTTTTACCAACCCGGGCAAAAAGATCTGCGTAGTTAGGCTTAACCCTATCATATTATGGATGTGCTATTGTTCTTTTGCCTACCCGGACCCTAAAAAGCCTATGAAGTATGGCCTAACCTTACAGGTTCAGAAGCTTTTCAGAATCCCCCTAAAATCATTTAGCCCTGCAAAGTAGAGACCATGTGTTGCACGGGCGATAAGGGGTGCCTAACACGTTCCCCATTAGTAATCGTTGCCCTTACTCAGAATCCACGGCGCAATCCAAACTTATCAAATGAGAGTCATTTTAAAGACAAGGGTATCTTCGGAATACCCTCGTCATTAAGGCAGCTTCAAGGGTTCTGGCCGACCGTAGATTCTGAGGCCTCTTTTTGGCTGGTGGCAACTCCATCAAATATACAGAGTCCAAGAACGTCATTCTGTCATCCTTGAAAAAGGCTTTGCACAACCAAAGTAAATCAAAGCCAAGTGAACCAATCATTGCAAACGTCCACCCCACTCCAAATATGGAACTAAAGAAAGAAAGCAAACCAAAAAAGAAAATAGTGGGCACACACACATGCGTGGGATGGCGTCCACCGGGCCACAAAAGTTTTAGATCAAGCTAATATTTATTTTTTTCCTGTCTCCAAAGTCCATGCAACCTAATCAACAGGGGACGTGGATTGCGTCCTACCTCGCCTGTCTCCAACTGAGAACGGGCAGGAGATTTGAGTGGCCACCATGATGTATGGGTTTTATCCACACCGTCCATCCATTTAGCCGTGACATTTTATGGAATAGGACTAAAATTTAAGTAAATCTAAGTCACCAAAGGAAGCAATGGTGATAATATTTTCACTTCTAAAACTTTCCTATGGACCACTGTGATGTTTATGTGCCATCCAACCTATTCATAAAGTTAGATAGACTAGGATGAAGGGAAAAGACAAATATCAGCTTGATCCAAAACTTCTACGGCCCCCAAGAAGTTTTCAATGGTGAGAATTTAATCCCCATTGTATGGTCCACCTTTCTCTTTGATCTGCCTCATTTTTTTGTTTTGAATCCTGAAATGATACGAAAAAATGGATGGACAGGTGTGGATAAACCCCATAAATCACAGTGGCCACTCGTAGCTCTTGCCAATTCCCAGCTTAAGACGGGTGGGGGTAGGACGCGATCCACGTTCAATTGCATGACAAATAAACATTATGGTGAGCCATATAAAAAATTTAATGGTAGCCATTAAATCACCAATCTTCCCATGGTGTGATCTCCTCATATTTGGATCTGCCTCACTTTGGACCTTATGCCCTTAAAATGAGCTCGTAAAATAGACATATGACGTGGATAAAATACATACATCATGGTGAGGCCCACATAGCTTTTCCAGCACTGATGTGATACTTGAGCCATCTCTCCTAAGTCCGTGTAAAACATCCAATCTTGGGGTCCACTATACATACAGAAGACAAGCTTGATTAAAATCTCATGCGGCCTCCCATCAATAAGAAAAATGTGTATTTGCTTACAAAACTACATTAATGAGAGTTTTGAAAGATAAACATCATACGGCGTGCAAAAAAAAAAAAAAAAAAACTATAGTTTTCTATGGTGTGCTCTACCTAAGATTTGAATCTATCTCATTTTTTGGACCGCAGTCTAAAATGATATGGCAAAGTGGATGGACTGCGTGGATAAAAACACATCCATCATGATAGACCTAGGTGTAGCCAATTTTTTTAATCTTAAGACCTAGCTTAGATGATAGAACTTTATAAATGGACTGATATATGCATATATATACAACATGTGGACCCTACAGACAAGAGCTCTTTTAGGAACTGTGTAAAACAGGTGTTATCCAAGATTTTAGTTATTGTTCGATTCCAGCTCTCAGATGCTTGCCATGTAGCTGCATAACCATAGTCCAAACGGCAGACTCGTTCACCCAGCTGACTCGGCTTCTAACCCTGTCCGACTTGGACAACCTGCAAAAGTGGCATTTCTCGCGCGGGTGAAAAGTAAAAAACAAGGCCCGGCAGAACTTCTGCAGGGAGGACACTTGTCAGGATCGAGGCCGTTGGGGCCCACCCGGTCGAGCTGTAACCGTCGTGCTTAAACGTGGGTTAGGGAATTTAGGGCAAAAAATAATAATAATAATAACGCAATTCCCGAGGAGGAAAAAAATACAAAGAGTAGAGGTATCCGGCTGGAAACTTGGACTCTAATGCAAGAGTCGCAGCGACAAAACCTGCTATAGATCGATTCTTAAGGGGTTGAATTTGAACCTTTATCTTCTCCTAACTGTAATTAATTATAACTAATCACATCCCTAATTTCTTAATTTAAATCTCATGTGCAATTACTCTTATATCCCTTTTCTCTCTTCAGCATTGATGATAAGTACGCAGAACTGATTTATATTCGGCATGCACATGCCTCAATCCAAACCGTCCAAGTCACAGGCCACATTTGTGTAGTTGTCCAATTGGTGTCATCAAATGGACGGTTAAAATCCCAAACTCAATAAAAGAATATCCTTAATTAATTAGAGGTTACTATATCTTGCAAAAGATTAATAAGTCAATAAATCACAGAGGATAGAGTCAGCCAATAAATCTGATTTGGTTCGATTCCCATCTATAGTGGGTCCCATGATTTTGACGGTTTGGATTTAGTATAAATGAGCATCGTCTCGCTGAGGTGTACGTGACATCAACTACTCAAACTGTATTTCTTCATATTTTTACTTTTCTTTCTTTAGTAAACAAATTGCTAGAATAACCTTGTACCTAACCTTACGATTCTCGTTATTAGAAAATGACAAAAATGCCATAATCCTATGATCCAAAGGTCCCCGTTTTCCTTAAAACGAAAAAGGCAATACCGTCATTTTCATTTGAAGAATGATTCTTTGTTAGTGGCCCTATTTCTCATCGGGGCACTCTGATAGTCCAATTGACCAATCTGGACCGTCCATTAGGTCCATCCTGCAGTTCATGGGATACTGTGCACACATTATGATGATAGGATGATCAGATCCATCCATAAGTTAGGCTTCTCTTTATAGCCATCCATTTCCGAAGCTATTGCCTCATAAAAATGATTCTTTATAACCACAATGAATTCGTGATGGCCCCAATAAATAGATGGTTCAAATTGTTGATAGGACGTAATTTTATAGAAATGATTTCGATTGTCCGTTATTTTACAGACTACTGATCGGACGGATAGATGTGGTCCGAAACGGTGTAGTTTTTGCATGGTAGCCCATGAAATGGGTTATAGACCTAATGCATGGTTCAGATACGTCCTATGCAATTAGGAGCACTGCAATGTACTCTCTCTCTCTTCCATATCTACCGTACACGTGGCACATAACTCTGGTGAACGTAACTTTTAATCCAGTGATTGGATGGGCCATTACCATCACAGTGATAGGATGATCTTAGCCATTGCAATTAGTATATGCAACTAGATAGATTAGATTGAACATAATGAGTAATCGTCTGATTTCCATGGAACAAAAGTGCATTAATTAGAACGCTGAGCTCATTCAATCATGAAATTTTGGACTATGGCCCACCTCTTTTCATGTGATATTAGATCAACGGTCCCGATCATCCTAGGTGTGATCCATGCGTACGGAGAAGAACGTAGAGTGGGAGGAAGCACAATTTTCTCTTGGCTCATGTTTTCTTAAGGCAATAATACCATCCATAATGCAAAAAGAACGACAAGGAATGCTATCATGACACGCACCTTACCGAGGATGCGATTTTCCTACAACAGTTGTTGTGTGAAGCCCGTGAAACAAAAAGCTCTGTGGGCCCACTGTAATGCGTGCGCGACATCACATCCGTCCATCATTTGCGACAGCTCATCTCAAGACAAAAAACCAAAAGTAATTCCCATCCAAAACTCAAGCCAGCCACACCACAGGGGAAGTGTTGGGGGCTCCTAGCCCGGGTTCACAGAAGTTATCTGTCTGATATTTGTTTACACGCTTCATCCTGGCAGGACTCACCTGATGAACGGTTCGGATGGCATATAATCATCTCGGTGGGTCCCAGAGAGTTTTCAATGGTTGGCATCCCATATACACTGTTCCCAGTGGTGTGGCCCACTTAACCATCAGTCAGCCTGATTTTTAGATTGTAGTTATAATATAATCTGGCGAAAACGATGGAGGGAGTGGATGTCACATATACATCAGGTTGGGCCCCACAGAACTTTTTGTTGAACGGGCTCTTTACAGCTGGTGTTGTAGAAAATTCACGTCGAGCCCAATGCAATATCTTTCTCCACTTCGCTAGTTAAAAATAACGGTGATCGCAACCGTTTATCCGGTGAGCAACGAAGCAGATGATTGGAAGGCGAAAATACAACAGTGTCTGGACAATCCTGACCATCCAAGCTTCTCAGGTTGCATGTGTACGTTGCTCATTTTGGCTTTCGACTTCAAGTAAGCCCAAATCGTGATTGTTAATACGGTTAACCACTGCACCAGATAAACGGCCTGGATCATCACATGCAAGTTGGGGGAGAATATATGATTATCGCGAGTATCCATCCCCCTTCCTTTTTTGGGGCGCGGCTACGGTGGATCCGGCATCCACCGAGATCGGTGGATCACTGACTATGGGGCCTACCTTAATGAATTTTGCTTGCATCCACGCTGTCCATCCGTTTTGAAAGATTATTTTAATCCATGATACCAAAACGAATGTAGATCCAAATCTTATGTGGACCACACTACAGGAAAAGGTAGTGATTGAATACCCACCATTAAAAATTTCTTGGGGGCCACCGTAATGTTTATTTTCCATCTAACCGGTTGATAAAGTCAATCACTACTTTTGTGACCCAAATAAGTTTTTATGGTCAATCACTACTGTTTCCTGTCGTGTGGTCCACCTGAGATTTCTATCTGTTTAATTTTCTGCAGCATGCTCTAAAATGATATTTCATAACTGATGGACGGCTTTGATATAATGTAAAAACACATTAATGTGGGCATCAAATTAAGGGATCCACCCACCTCGGTGATTCCGGGGACCCACCGCGCCCTTTTTTTCTCAGTCCAGAGGACATCACAGATCACAGTCATTGCGCGCAGAAGAACTACTCGAATGAAATGGAGGGCATTATCGTAGTTGTAATAGGAAATCAAGCCATTTAAAAGAAAAAAGAAAAAAAAAGAAAAAAAGAATCCGGCCCAGATAATTTAAAAAACCCAACCCCTTCTCTTTCTGCAGGCAGGTAAAGATGTTTCGTTTTTTCTATTTTTACTCCTAAAAACCCCCCTCCATTTTAGCTGTCCGCACCTCCTCTTTCAAACACAACTAAAACCCTGCTTGTTCGCTCTCCCTCTCTCTCTCTCTCTCTCTCTCTCTCTCTCTCTGAAGTGGAAAAAACCCTACCTTTGCACTAACGGACGGCAATGGAAGCACCGGAATTCTTCCATGGAGGCTTCTGTCGTGCCGGAAACCCTCAATTCGCGCCGGAGAAGCGACACGGTGACTCGAAATCTGGCGACCATTTCATTATCGATGACCTCCTTGACTTCTCGAACGAGGACGATGACGTAGCCGCGGCGGGCGGCGACGATGGAGCATTCGACACGGCTGCCGGCAACTCCACAGACTCCTCTTCCACTATCACCGTTGTCGACAGCTGCAACTCCTCGCTCTCCGGCTCCGACCCGCATTTCTCTGGCGATATCGGCTCCCGTAGCTACGCCGACGCTCATTTCTCCAGCGACCTCTGCGTCCCGGTAAATGACCGGATTGCCCTAAGTTACTCTTCTTCTACTTTGAAAATTTACAATTTAACAAAAAAAAATCATTTTACTTGAATTTTCTTTTTTAATTAAAAAGCTGCATTTTTTTTATTTAAAAGGGTTCGGTTTCTTGGCTAAATAAAATGCAATTTTTTTTTTCTTTCTTAATTTTGTAGTATGATGAATTAGTGGAGCTCGAATGGCTGTCGAATTTCGTTGAAGAATCCTTTTCCAGCGAAGATTTTCAGAAATTACAGCTAATTTCGGGCGTGAAATCCGGCAGCAATAACTCGTCAGAGACCAGAGAATTCTCAGGGAACAACGGCCGCAACATCCCAATGTTCCGGCCGGAGGTGTCAGTTCCCGGCAAGGCACGGAGCAAGCGGTCCCGTGCCGCGCCCTGCAACTGGTCTTCGCGGCTGCTCATCCTCTCGCCAACAGCATCGTCATCAGACTCCGACGCATCGTTGGATTCCGGCAAGAAATCAGGAAAATCGACATCGAAAAAGGAGGTTTCTACGGCTGCTGCCATCAATGGCGGCAACAGCGACGGACGGAAGTGCCTGCATTGCGCGACGGACAAGACGCCGCAGTGGCGGACGGGACCATTGGGACCGAAAACGCTGTGCAATGCGTGCGGGGTCCGATATAAGTCGGGGCGGCTCGTGCCGGAGTACCGGCCAGCAGCGAGCCCAACCTTCATGCTGACAAAGCATTCAAATTCTCATCGGAAAGTTCTTGAGCTGCGACGACAGAAGGAAGTGCAGCAGCAGCAACAGCAGCAGTATCTGCATCCGAATGCTGTTTTCGAAATCGTTGGCGGAGATGAGTATTTGATCCACCGCAGCGGGTCGGATTTCCGGCAGCTAATATGATTGGGGTTTGTAGTAGAAAAGGGGGAATTTTTCGGAGAAAATTCAAGCTTTAGTTGCGAATTTTAGAAAATCTGAACTTTTTTTGTGTTAGTTTTAGCTTCTAACATCTTGCTTAATTAGTTTTTTTTTTTTTTTTTGGCAAAATGCAAAAAGGAAAAAAGATTAGTAGTAGTTTGCTAATATTCTGTTTTTTTCTTCATATTTTTGCAGCTTAGAAATTGATTTTTTTTTTTTTTTTTTTTGAGTTCTTGCTTTTCTTGCAGTAGTGAATATTGGGGCTTTTTTTTTTTTTTTTTTGAAAATTTTCCATTTTGTTTGAAATTTTTAATTCCTTTCATTTGTCAGTTCGTTATTTATTTCTTGGCGGACAGTCAATTTTATTTAATAGTAGTTAGGATATTTCCCTATTATTATGACTTTCAGGCCATGTTTCATCAACAATGGGGCCCATGACTTGGATAATCGATGTGCATGTGTGCCACGTGTTCGGTGGATAATCACAGGTCTAGATTCAATGTGTCACAGGAATCATACCATGAGCTGCATGTGCCTCAATCCAGACCATCCGAATCGTGGGACCCATTTTAATTGGATATTCAAACATTCCCGGTTCCTTTCTTGTAGGTGGCTATCACACTGACAGTTAGAATGAGAAATGGTCAATGGTCCAAATTCAAGACAGAGATGCCCATTAATAGGAAGTTAGGATAGTCTAGTCGTTACGGCAATGCCCGATCTAAATTGAGTCCCACTATTTGCACGGTCTGGATTGAGGCACGTGTATCCAAGCGTGCGGTATCCTTGTGAATGCGGATTTGGAGCATCTATGGAATTTAGAAAATCAAATCAGGACCTTTCATTTTTCGATGAAAAACCCAATTGGAAATTCGAGGGTGGAGAAATAAATTAAAATGTACAAACTATCTACCTCTGGCGACTACAGATGTACATGCACCGATACCATTCAAACGATGGGCCATCTCTTAAATGCACCAAAGACGGAGATAGGAACTATGGACATAATCAGAACTGATCCGTATACTTTTAGCGACCCGTCAGTTTTCGAGATTTCAATCCCGCCTGCTACTTGGCCCAACACGTACGGTCCAGATTGACGGATACGTGCATGGTCAGAGATGTAGAGATGGTTTCTACACCCAGCTTCTGTGTATTGCCTCGTTATTTGTTTTTATTCTGAAAGGCTTGCATTCACGTCATTCCATTGGCATCGTTTTCAGCAGTACCGCCTATAACCGGAAAATTCGGACGCGGATTCCTACTGACGCTGTCAGTAGCTACTGGTACGGTTCTCTGTGAGCCCCTACCATGATGTATTTGTTATATCCATGCCGTCTGTCCATTTTTATAGATTATTTTAGGGCTTGAATCCAAAACTGACGAATATCAAAATCTCACATGGACCACAATACAGAAACAGCGGTGATTGAATGCCCACCATTAAAAACATTTTGGGGCTACAAAAGTCTTGGATGAAGCTGATATTTCTTTTTTCCCTTCATGGATGTCTGTGTGACCTAATCAACAGGTTGGATGGAAAATAAACATCACAGTGGGCCCTAGGAAGTTTTAATGATGGCCGTTCAATCACCATTGTTTTCTTATGGTGTGGTCCACTTAGAACTTAAATCTGTCTCATTTTTTTGGCTCATATCCTAAAATGATATGGAAAAATAGATGGACGGTGTGGATAAAACGCATACATCATAATCAGGCTCACATAGAACCGTTCAGTGGCCACCTCGCTACCCGCAGCGTTAGTAGGCAATCCGCCTCTAGAAAATTTACCCGTTGCACATCGTTTTCCGTTTTATCCATATGTTACAAAAGCAAGTTGGCTAGCGAGGCCTCATCTGCATCACTAAGAAATGATCCATACCGTTCATCTTGAAGATCCCATATCATATGGTTAAAATGGCAAAATTATCACCGGCGGAGTAGCATAAAAAAAATTTCTCCTTCGTTTTTAATTCTCTTCAGACGGATGTTGAGCTCTCTACTGAATGAAAGCTTTCCTATACGGGCCCATCTACTGTGTGAGCTTCTTGATGAAAGGTCCAGATCATCACATGGTGGGGCAGAAGGGGCGAGCCTCTAGGCGAGAGCCTTACTAACGAACCTCATTATAAGAGTCGATATATCTAACGGCACGGAATTTCTAGCAAGGGTGTTGGTGAAAGAGATGGCTATTGGCTAACTTACGCAGCGAGTTCCGGCAGGTCATATGGGTGAGATGATACTCATAGATATGGCTGCCCGCGCGATCCTAGACATTATCGCTAATCCAGAGGGTCCATTCCGGAATATTCCCTTTCATTTTTTTTTTTTTTTTTCTTTAAATGGAGGAGAGCAAACGTCGTGGTGGTCACATGTTCATGGAGGTACAGGCTTCTGGTGTTAGTTTTCCACCGTTTAGAAGGAGAAAAACTTTAAATGAAACCGTATAAATTTGTTATGATCCGACAAGTACTCTTGTTTGATTACCTATGGGATTGGTGAATAATTATTGGACGACTAAAAATGAAGAATGTCCAATAATCCCATTTCAACGAATAAGCGTTCAGAAATCAAAGGTTAGGATGGCTCCATGCATTTAATTTTGGGACTTGACTGGATGACCTAGAGTTCCATGGTTCCACAGACGCGGATTGGCTGCTACTCATGCATGTCCCGAGCTGGGTCTCTAATGACCCACGGTGATGTATGAGTTTATCCACATCGCCCATCCATTTTCCCATACATTTAGCCAGGCATAAGCGTAAAAGCCAGGCAAATACAAGGCTCAAGTGTACCACACAGTGGGGATTAAATGTCCACCATTAAAAACTTCTTTGGAGCGGCAGAAGTTTTGCATCCCGCTCATATTTTTTTGTTATATAACCTGATGAGCGAGTTGGATGGAAAATAAACATTACAGTGCACGTGCACTATAAGAAGGTCATTATCATGACGGGAAGAAAAATGAATGGTACAAAGTGAATAATCTCATACATTAGGGTGGCCCCTAGGAACCCCAGCTCGTGTCTGTCCAAAGTTCCTGCACTCATGAGCTAGGTGGGGCCTTGCTTTAGGTTTTACGTAATGCATGCCACGTGTATAATTTACTGTCGCTTGTGTATCAAGCATGATAGCTAGCCAGAGCATCAAATAATTTCCAACTTTAGAAAAGAGAGTGACTCATCCTCTTGGTATATGGTGCTGCCGTACAGCTGTCCCGAACTTCGAAATTTTGGGTCCATTGTGGGTGGCACGTATCTTGAAAATCATATTGATCAAGCAATCCAAACCATCCAATTAATGGGTTTCAAATGTATGGTTAAGATTAAAATAATGTGGGGTTCAAACTTAAAAATGATAACTAGATAGTTAAATTATCTTCATGGTTCAAATTTTTAGGTCACACTCCATTCACAGATGGGTCATCAAGTTGGACGATCAAAGTAATATATGAAGAGTCTCATTTTTTGAGTTGTGCAGAACTAACATAAGATGCCTGGCCCATCTTTTCATCTCCAAAGTGGCTCTTGGGACCTTTGTATTTGGAATGCATTAGAATTAAAATTATAATTACATTGGAATTCAAGTGATCTAAATTGTCTTCTATTGGGCAGCTTTAATTGGAATGCATTGGAATCCAAATCTTTTGCTTAAGAGCCCAAATATATATATATATATATATATATATATATATATATATATATATATATATATATATATATATATGCTCATACGAATTGAATTCGATTAACTAACTTTAATATTCTAAATTATTATATGTTGAGAATAGGGGTGCCGGCAGCAGAAGCGAAAGCTGAACAACACACATAGCAGAATATACGATCAAATGAGAAACACAATGCAATCACACCACACAAGTATTCAATTACAAGAGACAATCCGATTTTACGTGGAAAAACGCCTCAATGGGTAAAAAACCACGGCTCAAAGTGATCCACTATAATTAATAGAAGTTACAAGAGATAGAAGAAACAAAACCCTCGGATCACAGCCCATAAGAGAAATCCCGAGCTACCCAAAGCTTATTCTCACAAGAAACGGACAAGCAAAGTCCTTTTCTTCATCCCATAGAATCCAAAGCTTTCCCCAAGCTCTTTCTCTTACCCTAAAACCCTCTCAATCCATCTAAGAAACATAACCCCAATGGAAAAACTCTTAATCTCGCATTACACCCCTTAAATAGGCATAAAATCGAAATTAGAAATCTCTTGCGTAAAACCGTACAAGAGACCGACTTGCAATAGGAAACTTCTAGATTCATCGCGTCTAGCCATACCACTGACCGGTCACCCGACCGGTCGGAGCCCCCTGCAGACCGGGCACCCGACCGGTCTAAGACACATGGAATCTGTCCAGCGGCCTCACTGTGCATCTAGGCCAAACTGTCAGACCGGTTGCCCGACCGGTTTAAGCACCCAAACCGTGCACGGTTTGAATGCAACTCCAACAATATCCACTGAGGCTTCAAACGTCGAATCAAACTATCATCACTTCGTCATCTCATCTTCATCATAGCTCCACCACTTATCGTGCCTCATCGACTTCATCTTTGCCCCTTCACATACCTTTATCGCTCTTCTCATACGGCTCTTGGACACTTGCCACATACGAGCAACCGTAGATCTTGCTGTCGATCCCGCAGCTCCACCGTGAAACATGCTTCCGATCAAATTCGATCGTAGTCGATGAGCCTGATTGAAATATTGGCGTACTAATCCACCTTCTTCCACTCTACTTCTTTCATAGATGTTAATCGCTTTTTATGTTTTTCTTTCACGGAATCCTTCTCCACGTCGAATCTTGTACTTGATCTCATCTTCTCGTCTCAGATCCGATTTCTACTCCACCCCTAACTTTATCTCTGATACCACTTATTGAGAATAGGGACGCCGACAGCGGAAGCCGAAGCCGAACAATACACACAGCAGAATATACGATCAAACGAGAAATCAATGCAATCACACCACACAAGCATTCAACCACAAGAGACAATCCGATCTTACTTGAAAAATTCCCTCAACGGGTAAAAAATCACGGCACAAAGTGATCCATTATGATTAATAGAAGTTACAAGAGATAAAAGAAACAAAACCCTCGAATCACAGCCCACGAGAGAAATCCCGAGCTACCCAAAGCTTATTCTTACATGAAACAGACAAGCACAGCCATTTTCTTTATCCCAGAGAATCCCAAGCTTTTCCCAAGCTCTTTCTCTTACCCAAAAACCCTCTCAATCCATCTAGGAAACATGGCTTCAATAGGCAAAACTCCTAATCCCGCATTACACCCCTTAAATAGGTATAAAACCAAAATTAAAAACTTCTTGCACAAAATCGCTCAAGAAACCCACTTGTAATAGGAAACTTCTAGATTCGTCGCATCCAACCACATCACTGACCGGTCGCCCGATCAGTCGAAGCCCCCTACAGACCGATCACTCGACCGGTGTATGGCACATGGAATCTGTCAGCACCCAAACCATGCACTATTTGAAGGCTACTCCAACATTATACATATGTGATATTTGACAACATGATTGTAACAAGCCCATTGAAATATTTACCTTGTCTAAAAATGAAGAAATTTCAAATTTCAAGTGATAGACAAACACAAGGATCACAAACAAGTGACCCGCTTATGTTTTTTAATCATCCATTTAGGGCCAATGTTTGAACAGTTCATATCATTTTATTAATATAATTTTAGTGCTGTAGTTGATAATTGAATTATTATAGAATCTTATCAATGTGCATATGTGCAACGGATTAGTAGCCTAGCCGGCTTTTCTTACACCAAAAAGGCATTTCATGCCTATTAAACTTGAATCATAGAAAAATTCTAAGATTTCAAAACCCGCCAAGAGGGTACATTTCAAATAGTTACGATTCCATTTACCTCTAAATATACAATAAATGATAAATTGGGATAAAATTTATTCAAATCTCCTTAAATATTCTCAAAATTCAAGTTGCAAACGGCCTTTCAAGTGAGCCCTTACTTTGCTAGTTGGGCCATCTGTATGGGTGACCGCAGTGGTTCAAAAGGTGGAACCCACATGAACGGCTCAGATGCATTTGTACATGTCAGCACGGGAGAATGCACGAGATAAGCATGTAAGTGGCATCCACATGTCGCGCACCGCAAGTGGAAAAAAGCATGGTAACGTGAATTAATATCCGAATCGCAGAAATGCGACCGTTCATGTCTTTATCCCTGGATATATGGATTGGATGGCTGCCATTCATGTCTTCCTTGAAAACTGACTCGATGGAAAGGTGTGACTGAGGATGTTTCCTACCCCACACGCCATCCTGCACGTCTGTGGGACATCCAAACCGTGTATCAGTTAGAACCACCTTGTAAATCGTAGCCCACCCAATCTCCACTGTACACTTGTTCTCCGGAAAATGGACCCTTCTTTTTATGAGCAAACAAACAACAAAGAGACTTTCAATAGGATGGGACAACCTCACATCAGCTTGTAGCCAGACTGACAGATGGTTTGAAAAAGAAAAAAAGAGAGGAAAAAAAAAAAAACTATTTTGTGCGGACCATCCATTTACACGGTAATATCAGGGATCGATGGCGTATTTTTGCACATTGGACCATCACAGCGACGGTGGAATCATCGGGTGGATGCTTCAATGAGTTTTCTGTGAGAGTTTCAAGGCAAGGAAAAAAATGCCACTGGGGCGCGAATTAGGTGTTACCCCGGGAACAGCTTAGTGGGTGTTACCCCCTACCGTATGGCCCACATGGATGATATTTTCTATATCCATTCCGTCCATCCGTTTCTAATGCCCAATTTAGGATAACGTTCCAAAAATTATGCAGATCCAAATCTCAAGTGGAGCATACCAATAGAAACAGTAGTGATTGAGTGTCCCACCATTAAAATTTTCAAAGAGCCCATCTAAAGGTTTTATTAGTGTTTATTTTAAATCCAAGCTCTTTATAATGTAAATAAGATCTTTATTAAGGGAAAATATAAAGATCAGATTGATCCAAAACTTTTGTGGCCCACAAAACGTTTTTAATGGTTATTCATCATTGTTTCAAGTGGTATGGTCCACCTGAGATTTTTATCTTCTTAGGGTTTTGGATAACATCCTAAAATGATATGGAAAACAGATAGACTGCGTAGATGTATAAAACATATATCAAGAAGGGCCCCACACGGTTAGGGTAACACTCACTAAGCTGTTCCCAGGGTAACACCTAATTCGCGCCCCGAAAAAATGGGATCAACACCGAAGTGGGTGTTATCCTTACCGAGGGACCCACCTTGATTATGTATTGTATATCCACGCCGCCCATCTGTTTCTCCAGCTCATTTTAACATGTGGTCCCAGAAGGTAAGAAGATCTAAATCTCTGGTGGAACATACCATAGGAAACACTGCTTGAGTGCCTCACCATTAAAAATTCGAAAGGGCCCATCGTATGGTTTTATTAATGTTTATTTTCCATCCAATCTGTTGATAATGTCAATAAGACTTCTATGAAGGGAAAATACAAAGATAAGCTTGATCCAAAACTTTTGTGGCCCACAAAATATTTTTGATGGTCATTCATTACTGTTTCTAGTGGTATGGTCCACTTGAGATTTGGATCTTATTAAGGTTTGGGATTACATCCTAAAATCGGATGGAAAAACATATGGACATCTTGGATATACAAAAGATACTTCAAGGTTGGCCCACACGATTGGGGGTAACACTCAGTAAGGTGTTACTCGGGTAACAGCTAATCGGCTCCCGGCCTCGTGTATTTTCAATAGGGGTGTCGATGGGCTGGGCTAGGGCTTGAAAAATCAGAATTGAACAGGGACGGCCGAAGGCCCAGCCCAAAACAGTTCAAACATTGGGCGAGGACCTACTCAGGCCCGGCCCGTTGATAGCCTTAATTTTCAAGGAAAAACTTTTCTTCTTATTAACACCATGGGTTGCACTAGCGTCCTGTCAGGGTATTTATGGGGCCCACCGTGATATATTTGTTTTATCCAAGCTGTCTATCCATTTTGAAAGATCATTTTATGGCATGAACCCAAAAGGTAATTGAAGGTTGAAGTGGACAACACCACAGAAAGGAGTGGTGACAATAACACGACCACTGAAACCTTCCTAGGGCCCACTATAATCTTTATTTGTCATTCAACCTATTTATAAGGTCCCATAGACCTGGATGAAGGGAAAACATAAATATCAGCTTGATCCAAAACTTCTATGATCCCTAAGAGGTTTCCGATGGTAGGCATCCAATCCTCAACATTCGATCCATCTCATTTTTGGGTTCATCACCTAAAAAAAAATTTCAAAGTGGATGGAGAGCATGGATGAAACACATACATCACAGTGGCCCCACAGAGTCCCTGGTAGGACCACCTGTCTCTGGATAGGTCCTTTAGTGGGGGTAGTACCCAATCCCAGCCCATTCCCATGGGTGAGGATTGGCCTAACCTTGCCCTAGTCGGGGTAAAAAGGCCTTGGCCCTAGCTCTGTTACTAAAGAGTCTTGTAAGAAATATCATGAAATGATAGTAGGTTTTAAAATAATTAAATTTAAGATCATGTTTGGTAGATGCCTCAAAATTATTTCTACTCATTTTAGTTAATTTTAATTATTTTTATTAGACGTCTCAATCTCTAATGCATGATGTGTTTATGTTAATAGTAATTCTGCATTAAAGATAAAGATTTTTCTTTCTTTTTTTGAAGATTTTAAAAAACGAATGGCTCTAATTTATAATTACTATTAATTAAAATGAAATAAATTCAATTTTTCTGTATCTAAATAAACAAGGTCTAAGAAAAAAATTTCAGGTATTCTTCCAACGACGAGTCCATTGTATAAAGTGGGCATATCGGTTTGCTCATCATTGGCCCACCCCAGCGTGGACACCGAGACAAGATTTCAAACCTAAGCCCAACCCTTGGTGCAGCTTGGTGGGGCCTAGCCCTAGCCACCTGCGCCATTTTCACCCATAAGTCCCATGTCTGATAGGGACAACCACTTGCACGCCTTTAGACCCTGTGCGTGTAGGTTTTGAGCCCTTTTTATAGAACATGGGTGCATGTGTTATGTCAGTAGGGTGAGTTGGGTGTGTTCTCCCTCTGTTCTTTCCTTTTTCTTAGGACACCAGCAATCAGTTTTTGCACTGATTCAACAAACTGTTCACATTCAAATACCACCTTTGCATATGGTAAGGCAACAATCTTATTATATTGTGATCCTGTTGCCTAATCGACTATAAGTAGGCAAAATATTTTGAAAAATTTTCGATGTAATTTCAGAAACATCCAATCAAGTAAGAGAACTTTAGGCATCCCACATCCGTACGATCGATAGGTTGGATTATATAATCATGGGCCCCACTTGCATGGGCGGACAGATTAAGAAACTATTCACATTGTGACATGGACCATAAACTTTCTTTGTATAAGGACATTCACTTTTATAACTGTGATGTAATCAACTCCAATCTGTAAATGTTGAGACAACAAGCCTCTTGAGACTGCTACAGAAATCATTTGAAAGATAATAAGTAAAAAAATCGTATTATGTTTGTGTGGCCTTCCTTTCTTTGCCCTGCCTTTTCATTTGTGGTTTAAGTAAATAGCTTGATTTAGTAGTGTAATTAGAGTCCAGATATTCTTTGGGAGTGGACCATCTATAACATGGGATATCTGCTGGCAATCAGTTGCACCTTTGTGGAGTGGAACTTATCCTAAGGATGGTGACCTGGTCATTGGCAACTGTTGGAAAATATTTCGAAATAAAAAATTTGTACACTGAAAATAAAAATAAAATATTGATCAGAATCAAGCTAAAGCATGTATTAAATGTGCTGTCTTTAAAGTGTGATTAGCCCTGTCTCCTCTTAGATTAGAGATCACTGGTGGGTTGCTAGCGAATTGCTTCCAAGATATAACAAGCTTGTTTAGTCCTATGTGCAGCAATCATGAAGGGACCACCTTAGGGACTCAGCTAATGCAATCAGTCTCTAGCACACTTAGTAAGTAATCTGATTTAGAACTCAATAAGCTCAAGAACTCAACATGTATTGCTAACTTATTGAAATGAAAGGAAATTAAATGAACTTATGTTCTTGTAGAAGATTGATTGATTTTGCTAATAATCTGAACTTAGAGAGGTTTGGTTTATATAGATGGAGCGAATGGACCATTGCACTTGAGGCCATCAAGGATCGAAATGTTGTAAAAATGTTTTTCACCATTGGTTCATTAACCCAGACATTTCAGACCATTGGATCAATGACCTGACCTTTGGATCACTAAATGATTGTGCGCCACTAGCGCCTCTACAACCACCTAGCTTTACTGCCACGTGCGTGTGTTCGCACACTAGAACACTGCAATCCCAAGCTCTCTCTCCCCTTTTTCCAACTAAGTAAGCCATCAAAATGATCTTTTATAAACCCAGGAAATCAATCATATCTCTAAGTGATGTGGTACAAATAAAAATCCCAATTTTTCACAAATTTTCCAAATAAATTTCGAGGGAAACAAAATTATGTACTTTTTTTATTTGACCAACAAATGGAATTCTCAACAGCCATCTATGTTTATTTCAAGCTAGGAGGTCTACCTTCATCAACAAGGTGTTCTGGTTCGATCTCACGTGCCACCTTCCATTCAACATACTATTCACATTCACCTTTAGATCTAGATTGAGACAATCTTACATCTGTTTGATTGTCATTGGCCTATGAACTACTATAATAATATTTCCAGTTCATTGGTTCAATAGTGTAGTCCAAGTCATTAAATCAGTCCAACTAATTAGGACGTAAATTGTCTTTCATGAGGATTGGAGGAATCTTCTATGACCCGGTCCATTAAAATACGCTCCATGTGCACGTCAGATATGGGGCATGCAATAAAATGGGTATAATTCTTATTTCATATATAAAAAAAAATCTTCAAATGGTTTGCAGGGTTTTAGTACTGTAGTGTAGGCCCATGGGCCATCTTAGCCTAGTTTTAGGGCCCAACCCATTAGGCCATTTGGACTTTGTTATCTATAAATAAAGTATTAGAGTTAGAATCTTTAGATACATACCTCTGTTTGGTTAAAGGAAAATAACACTATATTCCTTTTATGAACAAGAATACTTCACAAAAACACACCCCACTAATTAAGGCATGATTTGTCATGGGTAGCCCCACAACATGAATAAAGCAGACACCTCTAAAGGCAGATTAAAAGGAGAACAATTTGACTACTGTTAAGAGTTGAAGACATGGGTATTTTGTACCAAGGGCATAAGTGGCATCTTTTTTTATTAAGTAGGCAATAGTGAGAATAACTTCATCATAACAGGTGGTAGACTCTCACGTAGTTTCAACACAAGGTTCGGGGTTCGTTACCCATAGGTGGTGAAATCCCACTACAGCGTGAGTGCGAGGGGGTGCGTGTGTGTGTTAAAAAAAAAAAAACCATCCTAATATATCTTGGGGATAGACATTTCAATTATTAAGGGGGATCTAGTGACCTCTAGTAGATGTTGATTCTTCCTTTTAATAGCCTTACTCTACTAGGGGGTGTACATACATGAAGTTCGAGACTGAATACCCCAGCTATGAAAAAGTTTTTTAAACTCCTAATCATGGTATTCTTTGGCATTATTTGAGTGGAATGTTTTATTTATTATAAATTATCTATGAACATATTTGATAAATGATTGCACAATGTAGGGAACTTCAAATTAACTACACATTAAGTATAAAATATTTGGATTAGCCATAGATAAAAGAAATAAAATATTTGAATCCAAAGATAAACAACTAGGGGAGGGTCCCCACCCATCTAAATAGATAATTTCAAAGAGAGCAGTTGCATGTGATCTAGTAGAAGGATTAGTTGTCCAAATATGCTCGATCAATGTATGAAGTTTCAAATTTGCTGGGAAATAAGGTATGTAATGAAGAAATTGAAATACATCTTAATTAGGAATGCCACGTATGAATATAATCCTAAGTAGTAATTGCGAATGCAGTGACACAAGAGGATAACATACGATCCACATTAAGAAGATATATAAAATCCTCTAGGTCTCACATCCACCACCAATCCCTTTCCTAAATAACATAATTACAATGAAGGAAAACAGTAAAAATACAATTAAGCTACTTTGTTAGAGTGCTAACTAAAAAAAGATTATGGCGAAGAAGAACATCCAAAGTAGACTGTAAAATGAGCTGATAGGATCCTTTTTTAGAGACATTGGAATGGAAACCATCAACAAGTTTAATACAATGAGAAAAAGCTGGAGTTTAATATAATGAGAAAAAGCTATGTAGGAAAAAACACTACCTTCTTTATTAATAATGTGATCAATAGCACTAGAGTTAATGATCCATGACCTAAACAACTGAAATGGGTTCCTTACTCATGCCTTAATTAGTGGTCGACTCACAAGAGTTTAAACACGAGGTCATGGGGGTTCGAGTACCTATTGCAGTATAAAAAAGCCACTGTAGTGTGAGTGTGTGGATGTGTGAGGGGTGTGAGTGCATGTGTAAAAAAAAACAGCTGAGATGAAGGACGAGTCACATGGTTAGCAAATATACCTAGAGGACCATCATATATACAAACTTTAGATGATGGAATTAGGGTAAATTAGGGTAGACGATGCACAAAGGTAACAATTTGGCATCAAATGTCCTCGTTTTTTTGTTTCCTCCCCCTCAATTCAACAACATTGGCATCACTCCAGTACAGAGGTCAAAAATGAGGGAACAATTGATAACAACAGTATCGAATATGTCAATCACGACCACAATGGCGGCAAAACATCTTACTACAGTTGACATCTCCTGGAGGCAAGTAGGAGTTCCGTTTTCCATAAGAGTAGGATGCTTCCCTTATCAATTTTGAGCCAATTGCAAAAGCTAAGGTAGCCAAGGGAAAAGCTACTGCAAGTCTTGATATAACACAGCGACAAGCCTCGTTCTTGTGCAATTATATAGTGTCAAGTGTAGGCAAGGACCCTTTGTTAAGAATCTACGCATACTGGGCTTATAAATCAAGTTGAAGGCCATGAAGAAATTTGAACACCAATCGATTTTCTACCAATATACGAAGCTCATCTTGAATAAAGATTCCCAATAAACAATAATCTAGTCTTCCTAGCATTGGTGAAGAGCCGCATATAATAATCCTCAACTGAATTCATCTTATTGTGTGGTCACAATCTCATGATGCAACTAAAAGATACGGGCCAAATCTTACTTTCGTAAATACTTATCTGCAATAGTATCTCTAAGTTCTTTGGCAATTTTGCTTTTAAATATCAATTAATTACTAATATGTGGTTATATAGAGTAGAAAAACCAGGTTATGATTATGTAATATTTATCGGTCAATTAGCCCTCATATGCAGGATCATTTACTTTCAAGGCTTCTTTACTACTAGTAATATATTCCAATTTCTTATGTCCTCCTAGGAACAGCTTGGTAGACTTAGTAATTAATTTCATCAAGAAGGACAGTTGTAATTACCAGATTCGCGATTGTGAATCTGAAAATCATCACTTGCCTAGCAACAATCCTTTAGAATCTCACATTTTGAAAGAAAAATCACCAATCAATAATTTGAAGAAAAAAAAATAATGAGTCACAAAGGGAGAAAGAAAATCATAAAATGACCATCAATAACAACAAAGTAAGCAATGAAGGAAGCAGACAACGTCATGCGGACAACATTGGTGGCAACGATTTATGACATAAATGCCAAGGGCAATGATGGCAAGTGTCACGCTGCAATAACCTGCAATCGCATCTTACTTGCACAAACATGTTTCATTGACCATATTAGGAGCTACGAAGGATTCCTGAAAACCCCAATTTACAGGCTAGTCATATCTATCTTGTTACATTGCGATGTTGATACTTAACAAACTATGAGTTGATGGTTCTAAAATACAAAGATATAATAGAAAATCCAAAGATATAAGAGCCCTCCTCCAAGATCCAAAAAGTAGGTCTCAAGGCATATGCAGTGCCACCGCGATACACACGCATGTGAGGTTGCTCCAATGGCATGCTCTTATTTTTTCAATACAAAGGATTAGTAAGAGATTTTAATATAAAAGCTTAGTTTTTCTAACAACTTTTAATATGAGACAAAATTAAAGACAATTAAGACAAGTTGGTTAACAAAGGCAAAAACTATTTTTTTTAGATTTTTCAAATATTTTCTTTTTTTAAACCCTCTTAAACCAACAAGAGTAGGCAAGGAAGATGAATATGGGTGAACAACGCAACAACCAAGTGACTGAATTACATATGATTAGCATTTTGAGAAAATTTTAATATAATTTCAAGAGAACCTATTTAAATTTAGGAGAATTTTCAGCATTCCTAGTCCACCGAGATTAATGGTTGGGATTACATAATCATGTCCCCACTTGCATGGTCTACCAGTTTATGAAACCATTCTCATTGTTGATACAGACCAAATACTTCTTCTGTAAGCAGACAGAAGCATACAACAAGAGATTGTGAAAGATTTTACTATATATTTCAGTGGCAAATTTTGATGCCAACGAGTCTGCTCACGTATCTCCCACCATCCATAAATCATGGGCGGTAATCTCCGCACGAATTTCAAAATTGGCTTTTGGAAGGATGGTCCCCCAACTGTCTGTAAGTGGTGGGAGATATGTGCGCACCAAATCTCTCAATCAATTTGCCATGTGCACCACTGAAGTCGTGACCTAACGCTGATCATGGAACTTTCGCACCTGGTGAGCTACTACAAGTCATGCCCGTCCATCATTTCTCACTAGATATATAGGTCCCACGTTTTTGTATGTTCATATCAGCCCATTCAGCTGATGGCACCATCCGTGGATTAGCTCAAGTCCAAGACCCATACAGCTAATAATTCCAACTATCGGATCCGTGCATTTCAAATGGACTGTTTAAGAAATAAATACAGTCAAAGGTCCACTCTCAACAGGAAACAAAAATATTCATGGCATGAGATGCCTAATCGTCGAATTCTCTGAACCTTACCCTATATGCATGTTCGTGCCAACTAGGTGGACCACCAAGATCTTCCCAACATGAATCCAAGTGGGTCCCACATTGCAACAAAAAGAGAGTCAAAAGATCGAAGGAAGAGTGGCAGTAACGTGCATCTGACCGATACAGATGTTTTTTTTATTTATGTATATTTATATACATTTGTCTGTGTATTATTATTAATTGAGAAATGCTCCAGTGCTCAGAACACTCTGTAAGTTAAAAGTACCAGTGGTTGCATTGGGGCACTAAGAGAGTTTAATCCATTGATCTAGACTGTTCATTAGGTCCAATGCACATTTAATTAGTGGGATTCCATTAAAACGTCATGCTAATCTAACAAATGTTAACCATTTAATCAATGGCCCTAAATGCTGATGGTCAGAATCATTTACCTAAGAGTAGGTCCGAGTAAGAATTTGATCCATCTAATTGCTAGGGAACATCATAAATTGCTTATAATTCTAAAGAACCCCTTTTGTAAGGCAATCGTGAC
The DNA here is from genome assembly GCA_003013855.2 of Liriodendron chinense. Taxonomy (NCBI): domain Eukaryota; kingdom Viridiplantae; phylum Streptophyta; class Magnoliopsida; order Magnoliales; family Magnoliaceae; genus Liriodendron; species Liriodendron chinense. The sequence goes on along the minus strand of PVNU02003892.1, from coordinate 3,616,726 downwards.
CATCCCATCCATGGATTGGCAAAAGGATGACCATAGAAAATAAGGCCAAATCAAGGATCGATTGGATCATCCATTCATTGTGATTTTTGTACTGTCCTACATGAAATGTGTTCCAAACTTAACGGACAGTTCAGATCGATCAATTGGACCGTTGAAGTGAGCCGATGCAACTAGGAGCACTATAACTTATACTGATGTGAGAGCACTGAAGTATTTCTCCTTAATTTTATTATTATTATTATTATTATTATTATTAGGGGAATGGAATGGGTAGGAAAGATAGGAATGAGATGTAAAGTTATTGCAAACGACATACCAAAAGCATGCAGTTAAGACAGCTGCATGTGGACTTTCACGTGCAACCAATTCTTTCACGTTAATGCATCACATTTTTAGAAAATCAGATCCACGTAAAATGTAGGAAACACCATGATGATCATCTTCTATGAAAATCAGGCTTATCCGATCACTGATCTGAAAACACTATTAAATTCATTGGACAGCAGATGGTGTATGGTCCAGTGCACTGGTGTGGTCCACCCGATACTTTGGTCGGTCTGATTTTTATTATAATTTATCAGCATGGCTTGGCTCACCTTTTGCATGGATTGGATATTCTACAAGTGTGAGAAGTTGGAAGCGTTATTTCTTATTTATCTATTTACATTTGACAGCGAAATCTCATGGACGACGGAGATGGGATGCATGACGAACCCCAACCCCCCATCACGTGCGCTTCATGTGGGCTAAAAGATCAGATGGTGTAGGTTCGCCACATGACAGCCACCCTGTATTGACTCCCACCAAATTCCCATTGCTAGTTTCACTCGCTCGATTGGAGTTTGAAATGCAATCGCGTCACACGTGGAAACGAGTCCCACGTGTGTAAGATCAGACCGACCTCTCAGATGATCCTCGGCCGGTCACCCCGGAGCGATTCTAGCCTAAGTCCAGCCACCCACTTTTGTGCAAGATCTAGACCGTTAGTTAAGTGTGCCCCATCATGCATATTTTACATATGTGACTCTAAAGAAAGCCTCAGCCCACCCAGTTATTAAATGGGCTTAAAGTTTAGGCCTGGGCCCAGTCTTCAGGCTAATATTGTAGAAAAAGCCCAGCCCAAAATGGGCAGGCCTGAAAGCCGCGGGACAATCCGGGCCATTGACAGGCCTGACCGTGTGAAGTGGCCTAAGTTTTAGGGCGGAAGATCAAAACAGTGTAGCTCATCACCTGAAGGAAAGATATGATCTTTGCGAAATTGTTCAATATTGTGGATGACAGGGTCCCACGTGTGTGGAAAGATTGTTACCCTTTGATCAGGAGACCTTCGCTTGTTGAATGTGGACCCTTGACTATTTTGTTCTATTCCATCCATCTACAGTCCATCAGTTAGTTGGTTTGCAACATTCAATCAAATGGGCCACCGGATGAACAGTGCAGATCATGTTGAGCTTGTGGGAGATCCATTCGTGCAATTTTGCACACTCCCATCTGGACGGAACGGAGATAACCAATACACACACACACACGGTACGGACTTCCGGTTACAGAGAATTCGTGTCTCAGCTGACAACCTATGCCACCTATCATCGTGCGGTTGGAACCGTTGCACGAGTAGCCTTAGCAGGGATGGTCAAGCACAAGGGACGCGGGTTGGGGGGTGGCCGAACACCAGCCAGCCAGCTAGCTGTTGTCAAAGCTATGTGGGCTCCACCATGATGTATGTGTTTTGTCTACGCTGTTCATCCATTTTTCCAACTAATTTTAAGGAATGAGATTGAGGCAGATCCAAAGCTCAAGTGGAGCACACCACTGAGAAATAGTTGAGAGAATGATGTTCACCATTGAAACCATCGTAGAACTCACAGTGATGTTTATTTATCATCTAATTTGTTCATGAGGTCACACAGATCTGGATGAAGGGAAAACACATCTATCAGCTTGCCCCCTACTGTTTCCTATGGTGTGGTCCACTTGAGCTTTGGATCTGCCTCATTTTATGGCATGAGCTAAAAAATGAGGCAGATTCATCTTTCAGGTCCCGCGACAGCATGCTCTCACCTGAACCTTCTCAGAAAATTAAGGTCGGTCGGCAGTGCAACCCACAGCGGATTCCGCCAATCACCCGCAAGCACACCCGTTGTCCTAAAATAAGCTGGAAAAATAGATGTACTACGTGGATAAAAGACATATATCATGGTCGGGCCCACAGATCTTTGATACCATCTAGCTGGCTAGTGTTCCGGTCACCAGCCAAACCGCATACCAGCACAAGTACGTTATGCACGCATTGCGTGTGCAGCTTAAAAGCTTCATGTGGAGGGTCACATGCACACTGCGTCATTGCTATCTTTTTCCCAGCTTAGGGTCAAGAGTCAAGACGATGACATTTCCAAATACTCGCATATCTTCTCTCACGTGCGGTGCATGTCCCTTCGTATGCTCTTGCATGAGAAGAATATTTCAAATTGGATGAGGACATTCTTGTCATAAAAAATGTTTTTTTTTAAGAGAACTGCTCCAGTCCTCTCCGAGCAATGTTGGACATGGACTGTTGGACATGCTTCAAATATGCCCGGCCCGGCCCCGCCCCGCCCATGTGACCATGAAAAGGAGTGAAATGGAAGTCCCATCCAGCTCATCGTGCCCACTGTAGATGCAGCATAGCCTCGAAAATTGCACTGAGAAAACGACCCCACCCCCACTGGTAGCCATCAAATGGATAGGTCACGATTAGGTATTCAGTGGGAAAAATCCAATGGCTCAGATCATCCAATCAGATTGAATTTTTTTGGGCCATGTTCAATCCCACACCCATCAGACAAATCTCCTAACCATCCGAACAGCAAAAGGAACGATGAAAACATACATAAGGCCATATTCCACGCTTTTACTGGTACATCGATCGAATCATCTGGGGGCCCATCCATGATGAGGTCCACCAGATGGGATATCCAGATCAGTTCCACAAACGACAGAAATGCCCCTTAAAATGACAAAAGTACCCTTCATGTCATCTCCATTAATTCCTGCCATATATTCAAAGTCCAGATGCATTCACGAACAGGCCCAACGAATAAACACGGGATGTCAGTGACAAAAGGGACTTGGTCTGATTTTCTACTTTCCTTTTTTTTGGTAATTAATTTGAATCCGTGAGCCCGATTTCGAACTATATAAGATCTTCGAAATCATCAATGGCTTATGTCGTCTTGGATTTCTTGCCATGGAGGACCTTCGTTGCGCCATTGACATGGAGCCTAGGACCTTGAATGAAGGAGAATTGAACCATGCCAGGGTAACATTTTTCTCTGTTTTCATCTTCTTTCTTTCCTTTCTCTGAAATTCAATGGAAGAATGCTGGTCTATTCTTCAGGTGGGCCCCGCCGTGTACACCCGGCCGCTTGAAAATTTGGACAGTGCGGTTATAAGGCACCCACACTAATATGAAGAATGTGGACCGTTTAATTAAATCCTTTTAATTGTCTATTTTCTTAGTTAGCTGATCTTTGAGCAAGATCACGTGCTTGTGGGAGACGTCCTGGATTTCCTTCCTTCTTCTCTTTGTCCATCCATCGTGGGATGGAACAGAACAATGGTCTGGATTATCGAAGTATGGTCCCCTTATTAGAATTGAAAACTAGAGTATTTGCTATTAGAGCTGCTAATCAGAGGACACAACTTGAACATCAGACCCATCTGATCATTGGCTGGGTCGCAAGTTAAATGATAAAAGGAATGGTTACAAGAAATTGATCGGCAGGTCCCAGTTCTTTGTGCATATATGGCCCACATGATGATCAGATTGGCCTGAATTTTTAACACCCACACCTGATGAGCGGCTCCAATCCCGGATGAAGTGAGTGCGCATAGCACTTGAGGTTGGGCTGGGGCCTGAGTCATCACAGCCCATCTTTACCTCTACCAATTGGTTGCTTAGGTGGGGCCCACTGGTTAATGACAGTTTCCTATCAAACATGTAACTGATTTTATTTTATTTGTTCTTTTATTCAAAAAATACAGGAAGCAGCAGTAGACATTGTTCAAAAGGAGGCAGCTGAAGCTCTGAATATTTTCACCAAGGTGACTGTTACTATCACCAGTCATTCAAATTTCATCCTAAAATTTCACTAAGGTTGTCAATGGGCCAGGCGAGGCCCGGGCCCACTCAACCCAATCAAATCAAAATTTTGAATAGGCCCAGCCCGTTGACAGCCTTACATGTGGCCATGATTGCATTTCATAAGGTACCTTATGGGTAGTAAAGGAGATGTTGATAGGATGCTCAGGTTGATGGGTTGTTGTATAGCATGCTCTGCTTGCCAACCTGTGCAATCAAGCCTATGGTTCAGTTATTCAAACCATTGATACTGATGGCCCTTCCATGGGATGGTCCATGCACTGGAAATTTCCCACATTGGAATATCCTAGTCACAGAATAACTGTTGATATATATTTTCTTCCTTGACTTGTATATTTCTAGGTTACTAGGAATGCAACAGCATCAGTCAGAACACAGTACCCAACCACATGACTTGAAAATCAAACAATCTAACCATTAGGTTAACAACAGATTACTTCCCATTCTTTCCATTTTTATGATGTTCAGATTAAGTAGATTTTCGCGCTAAATCCACCAAAGCTTGTATGACCAGTTGGACATGCGGTTGGACCCAAACACCCACGAAAATGGGTTGAGGTCCTGTCTGGGGTTGTGCAATTTTCAGATGCTGCATGCGCTTATTCGTCAATGGCAGCTGAAATTTTAGTCATATAACATATTTAATTCTATTTAATACGATGGAAATGGGATGTTAAAAACATAGGTATCTCCATCCAAGATGGGGAGTGTGAACATGTAATCAAAATTTAAAAGATGAGGGATCTTTTAGGCATTTCATGGCCTATATTACTGCACATTCATCCACCCATCACCCCACGTCTACTACCTTCCATAGCAACTGGCCAACAAAAAAAAAAAAACATCTTTTTCTTAAAATGAAATTTTTTTTTTGAGTTGGGCATAATTAAAACATGTTTTAGAAAATATCCTTTGATCAAAAGATGGCATGCCGGCATGACTTAAAACCAGACAGTTAACTGCAATGATCTTCATGTAGTAAGTCTTCAGAGCGACTACGTTGCAGACCCCCTTTGTATGCACATGGGCATACTTTTGGTAGACCCTTTACCTGTATTTGAAGCTCACCTTGGGTGAATCAAACCTACCTGGGCCATGACTGACAGATAGGGTAGAGGAACTGTATGCTCTTATACTAAGGCCTAGAGAGTATTCCTTCACTGTGAACCTTGTTCAATGTGTCATATGACCTTACTACACAGTCATGCACTTTTGTTGGGCACCTGCCAGAAATAGCCAAGATTTAACCATACTGCTTAAACAGTCATCCAAGATCATGACAACCTTCCTGACAGGTGGCCCAGCCCCTCATTGGTTATGAACCAATTTCGGACAGATGAGGAGTAGCACAACCAAATCTCGTGTCACTATCTCAGAAACGATGCACCTTCGCTAGCTACAGTGTCAGTCTGCATACCACATGGAGAAGCAAATCCATTGTACCAAAGAGAACACCATATGATGAAAAAAATCTATTAAAAAAAACTCAAAAAAGAGTAATTAACATAATACCATTAGCACCATTATACCACTAGGACAGAGTATGAAGCTTACAATTCAAATAAGTGATTGATTGGCTTTCAAGGGCATATAATCCAACACGAATCCAATTTAGTCCCGATTTTCAATAAAAATTTCATCGATTTTTTTTTAACAATAAAAACTCAAATTATTAATTTTGCAGGGTATGAAACCAGTAGTTTCAATAAAGGAGATGGAGAAGGAGGTCGAAAGGAGAAACCAACTACATAGGGTTGTTGAGATCAAGGAGAGTGCTGAATTCATCGGAAGATCATGTGATTGTCAATGCAGTTCCACCGCCTTAGAAGACTCTCCTGAAAAAATTAAGACTGAGGAACCGCTTTCTGCGCCATTTTGAGAGCATGCTTCTACATTATATTCCCGAGAGAATGAGTGAAAAATAGGATGTACACGAGAAATGAGAAAATGTCGTGTGATTTGAAATTTCCCAGTATGTTCTTCATTTTTCTCATGAACATGGAATCTGTTTGTCATAAGAAACAGCATTTCTATGGTTGGTGGCATTGGATGGATGGTTGATAAATTATCCATGATGCATGTTCATCAAGCAATTTTCTGTTGACAGATGGTTAGGATAAGGTGATCAAAGTGATTGTGGGGTATAGCCCAACCCAAATCAAGACCCACAACTTACAAGGTCTGAATTAGGTACATATATTGGAGGTTGTAGTGATGACGTGTGCATTACGGTGATCCTCTATTTTCCAAAAGAGTATACCACAAGCATTTGAATCCAATCTCAAAATCCAACCATTACCTGCAATCAAAAAATTACAAAAGAAGCTGCTTAAGAGAATTTCAACCTTAAAAAGTTCCCTCTTTTTCTTCCCCAAAATATCAAATCCCATAAAAACAAGTCTATGGAGAAAAGCCCAACAAAGAATTCTGTTGTCTCATCTAGTAATTCATTATCTATCCATCCATTTGTATGTCTATCTACCTATCTGTCTCTCCTTTGATTGTCCATTAATCAACAATTATTGAACAATCCATCAAGGTATTAGAATTCTGCGAGACGTGCACATGCATGCCCATGTAATCCAATCCAAGTTGTGCCAAACGTGGGCCAAACTCGTGGATGAAGCATAATACAGATATCACATTGGTATGATTCTGTCCAATCTGCTTGAATTTGGACCTCCTACCAACTCTCCTTCTAACCATCCATCTGATGGTCACCAATATAACAAACAGGACCGTGCGCCTCATTCTCAAAATCATCAGTAAGCACAGGCAGCATCATGAAGTGCAATGTTGGTGTCAAGATCACAACTGTATGTTTTCAAATGTACCATCAAGCTTTCAAGTGTCACAGACATCTCCTTCAGGGAGTATCTTACATCCCCCACAACAAATACATGTATCATGTTTCTAATGCTAATCCAACTGCAACCAGGATCCTTCTCAGCACCAATATCTCTCATTAAATCTCTGATTCTTCCAACTTCAGCCCATGAGCATTTTAATGCATAAATATCAGATAAAAGAACATATGTAGCTGGGTCGCGAGGGTCTAGATGCAGACACTGCTTTGCCACTCGAATCCCAATATCCATATCATTATTAACTCTGCAAGCTGAGAGAAGAGACCGCCAGATGGTAGGCTCTGATGAGAATGGGGAATTGGTGAGAAAGATTTCTGCCTCATTGAGACATCGAGCACGTCCAAGAAGGTCAACCATGCATGCGACATGTTCTAATGAGGGTGAAATCCCAAAGTCATGGATCATCATATCATAAAAATATCTCCCTTCATCCACCAAACCTGCATGACTACATGCAAGTAGGACGCCTATGAAAGTAACACATGTTGGGTTCAGACCAAAGTTCTTCATATCCCCAAACAAGCATAGAGATTTCTTACTCATCCCATTTTGAGCATACCCAATTATCATTGAATTCCAAGAGACAACGTTCTTCTCAGGCATGTTTGTGAACACTTTGAATGAATCTTCCATTATCCCACATTTCGAGTACATGTCAATCAGCGCGCTTCCTAGAAATACAGCTGATTCTAACCCCATTTTTATCGCGTAAGCATGGATGTGTTTTCCTTGCTCTAAGACAGCCCAACCTGCGAGAACCTTGACAACACTAGTGAAGGAGAATTCATCCGGGTTTCCACATGACATTTGCATTTTATGAAAATATCTCAGTGAATTCTCTCCTTCACCATTCTGCACAAAAGCAGATATAATACCAGCCCAAGATACGACGTTAGGCACTGCTACGGACTCAAAAGCCTTCAATGCACTGTTCATGTGACCACACTTGGAATAAAAGCTAACTAAAGAGTTTGCAACATAAACATTTGAGTCCAAACCGAACTTGATTGAATGGCAATGAACTTCAGTTCCTTCAGACAAAGCACCTGACACAGCACACAAGGAGAGAAGGCCCAAGAGTGTAAATTCGTCTGGTTCCATGTTTTCTCTTCGCAACTCAATGTAAGATTTCAAGGCAGCCTCATATCTCTCAATCAAACTGTAACCAGTGATAAGCGCGTTGAAGGAAACCAGATTCTTTATCTTCATCTCCTCAAAAGCTCTCTCTGCATCCTCTACATCTAAACACTTTGAATACATATCAACAAGTGCAGTGCCCACAAAAACATCTGCTAGACATCCACCCTTTACAATTTTAGCATGGAAAGATCGACCAAGAGCAATATCAGCTACCTCAGCCAGACCTTTCAATATACTTGTAAATGTGGTTTGATTAGGAAAAATACCTGCATATTGTAGCTGATAAAATAATTCGATAGCCTCTTCAGCATAAGAATTCTGAGCATACCCACTAATCATGGCATTCCAAGCTATTAGATCCCGTTTCCCCATCCTATCGAAAACCCGACGGGCCCCATCCAAACTACCACATTTTGAATACATATCAATTGCAGACCCTGCAACAAAGACATCCGAATCAAAATCCAGTTTAATTGCATAACTATGCACAGACTTGCCAATCTTAATGCATCCCCAACCAGAGCAAGCCTTGAGGACACTTGCAACTGTGAAATTATTCACCAATGATTTCCAATTGAAATCATTCGCCAGCATCAGTGAGAACAAACTAATTGCTTCTCTGCTTGATCCATTCTGACCGTAACCTGAAATCATTGAGTTCCACGAGACAAGATCTCTTTCAGGCATCTTGTCGAAAACTTGACGAGCTTCTTCGACGTGATCCCACCTTGAATACATTGTGATCAATCCGCTGGCAATGAAAATCTGACCTGAAAAGCCCTTCTTTAAGATCAGACAATGCAAGGCCCTACCGAAATCAATACTTCCTGATAGACAACTGACACCAACCACTACTGAGAAAGTCATCTCGTTGGGCTCAATGCCCACTCTCAACATCTGTAAAAAGTGCATCAGAGCCCAGACATTGCGCCCTCTCTTTGCCTGCATCGAAATCATTGAAGTCCAAGATATGACATTCCAGTCAGGCATTTGATCAGCCAATTCGCGGGCTTTATAAAGTCCGACCATGTTATCTCTTGGAGAGCTTGCATGTCGATTTGAAAGACTAAGGTAAGACCGGCAGTTGTGTCTCATTCCCCGTTTCCCAATGTATTGTAGGGTTTTCAAGGCATATTTCATGTTGTATTTTTGGCATATTGGTTAGAAATTCTAGAGAGAGATGATTTAGATCTTCGTCTATGGACCACCAGCAATGAAATTAAGCAAACCCCATTTGGGTAGTGGATGTTTCGATGGAGCGGAACAGAGCTTTTGACGGATTTTTTTAGTGAAATTGGAAGGAATTCGCAGTGCAACAGTCGAGGAAGAGGAATGAGAGAGAGAGAGAGAGAGAGAGAGAGAGAGAGGAATGTCTTCACAAATTCGGTAGAGCCGTTGGAGAGGTGATAATTTCCCGCTTCTCTGGAGAATGACAAAAACACGCCTGATTAACATGCGCGAGTCTGTATAAGTGGGATTCAAGTATGGTGATCCAGACCGTTGATCAGATGGATCACGCTGTGGATGAACATGCCTCAAGAAATGAATCTGACCAGGGTATTCTGCATAGGACCCCAAATTTGGACGGCCTGGATTGGCATACATGTATGCAGAGTGCGCAGGGGTTTGTAGCCAATGAATCGTTTATCAGTGAATGTTGTATATTCAAATACATTTTTTTGGAAGGTTAGGAAATAGGATCCTACCAAAGACGTTTGCTAGATTACAGTCAGCCTTATTGGCGAAGGATCCATTTGGACTATAACTGTCAGATCCAGGGTCATGTTTGGCAATTGTAAAAGAAATCACAACTGAAATTGTTATAATTCTGCCAAGGAAGAATGGAAATGGGCCTGGCTGCGACATAAAAGGTTAGGGTTTGAGCCACTAAACTTGGCCAGAGACTGGGCTTGGGCTTGAAATCTTGGCCCGGTGCTTAGGTTGGGCTGGGCTAATAACAAAAAGCCCAGCCGCCTCACCCATGGCCCTTGTATGTGCTATTTAGTTTCTAGGTATGTGTAACATAGACAAAAGCGTTTACAATGGTGTGTGGCATTATAGAAAACTTTTATACATAGTGATAGAGGATACAAACACTTATAAAAGTGTCCAAATTGTGAACTCCACTTTAAATGGTGAATTATACATTGATGTACTCATTTAAGTCCATATATTTAATAGATAAGTGAGTGGAGTGAACACTTTCTCATCAAATGATCTGATTTGACACAGGTTTGCCACAAACGCCTTATTACTTTGAAAAAGTATAATGGGTTATGAACACGCACTAAGTAAACATGCACCAATAATACATGTAACATGCATGAAACTTACATTTAACTTATAAGTTTGGCCCTAGCTGGGCTCTGATCCGAACTAGCCCAATCCCAACCCTAGTCCAACTAAGGGGTTGGGTCTCTTTAGCCCGCTAGGGTTGAGGTTGGGCCAAGGCCCAGGCTTAAAGCTTAAGGGCTAGGCTAGGACTAACCTCTACCAGCCCTAGCTAATCCTATTGCAACCTTTGGAGGAAACCAACATATAGATATTAAAATTGTAATGTTTATTAGTGACATTTTCATTTTTACTTTAAAGGACATGCTTCTAAATTAAGGAATCCTATTAGGATGGTAAGTGGGAATCACAACTTCAGTGTACAATGGTCTCTTTATTTCTTGCACTTAAGAAACCCCATCTATAGATAAGCATATCAATTACTTTGTGAAACCCAACCATCCAAATATCCACTATTTTCAAGGACTCTCGATAAATGAATGTGAAGGCATTTTTAACATCATAGAAAAGGATTATATAATCATTGCAAAATTGATTTCTTTTATTGTAGAATTTTGTATCTAAGGCTTGCCATTAGCTTGTTCCTTTTGAATGTGTATAGTTGTATTAACCATTGTTTTGTGGGCCATTGGAAGTTTACCTTAAGGAAGAGACAGTTATCATCTATGTCTTGTTATATCAAGACCGTAGATCCAACGACTATGGTTATGGTCATGGCAAATCTTATTACAATATGTCAGAAATTGGGATGCCACATATTCAAGCTGTAGGGTTCATATTAGAGTTTTGGTAGTGATATTGATGATCTTAACCATCAATTATGATGACCATGGATCTAAGATGGACATGTTATAATGCTATAGATAATACATAAGAGCACTTTAAATATTCATGACATGGGTTAAAGGAGAGGGAATCATCTAATTATCTTTGGAAACTTGAAAGTGGACTCAACAATTACCAACCAAAGAGAAGTTGTGGGGCATGGATTTCAGTATCCTATTGTGCCATAAACACCTAGTAGGTCATGACACAGGCTAATGGTTTTATTATTATTGCGTGGTTATCCTGTGTGAAGAAACTGATGATGAGTTGGGATGGAAAGATCCACTATGAGACATCATGATGAGTTAATTTTCTTTTATTCCACACTAGATAGGAGTGTGAGTGTGCCATTCGAATAGGCATTTGGTTTTAGATCCGTTAGCTACTTTGATTAGTGAATCGAGTTCAAGTTTTTAGATCCAAAAAGTCATCGTGCCTAAAGTATAATTAACTTAAGAATATATTTGCTTTGAGTAATATATAAACTTGAGGATAAATGAGTTCAAGGCCTTAATTTCACATGCTTTAACTCATTTTACAAAGTTATCATGTGGTCAACAAAAGTGATTATAGTTGGGGGCATCTATCAAAATATGATTGAGGCTCGCATGATCTAATTAAGGATTCACTAGTTTTTTATAAACTTATTTATGACTTAGATGCTAGGGATTAGTTATTCATTAATTTATTTTTTTCACTAGACTAAGTATTCAAAAGATTTAAAAAGGTTTTTCAAATGTTTACAACTATTAATTTTTTTGTGTTAACCATTAAAAAAGTTTTAATTCCATTCGATGATGATCCAATGGTTTAGATTTAGTATAGTAATGTATATGAAATATTGCAAGACGGTAGAGTACCATAATTAATATCTCCTTAAAATCTCAGTGCATTATATATATATATATATATAGACTTATCCGAGAGAGAGAGAGAGAGAGAGAGAGAGAGAGAGAGGAACATAGAAAAACAACTTTGCATATCTCCACTTCTAGAGGCATCCCCATGTATGGAGGGAGGAAAAGAGATAACAAGAGGAGAGAGAATCATTATCTCTTCCATGTGTGATATCCATTTGTGTGGATGGATTTACACATTTTCTTTGGCCCTACTTCAAAGGTTGATATATAACTTTAATCATCTTCTATATTTGGAATAGTTTGGGGAGAGACCTTCTAATTGAGGGGACTATATCCACAAAAATAATAAAGGTTTTTCCATATAATTGACCTCCTTTAAGGCCATCAAACTATAATTGCCTGATTTTAAAATATTTAAATTGACAAGCTTATGCTTTACAAATACGTAAAAGTAGCTGCCTCTTGGACTTTGACTGTCGCTAAGTGTCCAAAAATCATCGTTAAGGTATGAAAAATACATATTTGACCTCCCTCCCTCTAGTATTTATGCTTATACTCTATTATAAGGAGGTTGGTGAGCAAAAGTTTTGATGGGGCGCACCTTTATCTATGATCAAACCATTAATCCATTTTGCCAACTCATTTTAGGCCCTAATCTGAATCACATGTGGACCCTACCACACAAAACAGTGGTGATTGAATGCCCACGATTATAAACTTCTTGGGGGCCAGTAAAAGTTTTAGATCAAGTTGATATTTATGCTTTCCCTTCATTCAGGTTTGTGTGACCTTATAAAGAGGCTGGATGATAGATAAACATCACTGTGAGCCCTAGGAATATTTTACTAGTGCGTGTTCAATAACCACTATTTCCTCTTGTGTGGCTTACTAGAGTTTTGGATCCACCTTATTTTTTGTCGCATGTCTTAAAATGAGCTCGCAAAATGGATGGACGGGGTGGATTTTTCAAAAAAATCACTGTGGGCCACATCTAACATCTTCACAGAAAAATTGTATCCATTATTTCTCATTGGTACACGTCAACATTGCCAATAACAAGAGCTCACAAAACCTGCCCATTTTCTCTCTCCCGAATAGATTGTGTATTACACAACAAAAACTTTTACTGTGTGAAGCTTGTCTAGGCCCCACCATGATTTATATATTAGATTCAGACTATCCATCAATTTTTTTCAGATCATTCTAGAGCATGAATCCAAAAATGAGACAAATCCAAAGCTCAGTTGGACCATGCCACTAAAATTAGTGGGGATTGAACAAACTACCATTGAAACCTTCATAGGGCTAACCGCGGGGATTATTTTCCATCTAACCTATTCATAAGGTCACACGTACCTGAATTAAGGTAAAACACAAATATCAGCTTGGTTAGAGCCTTCTATAACCCCAAGAAGTTTTCAACCATAAGAGTCCAATTTATATTGTTTTTTATAGTGTGGTTCACTTAATATATGGATCTGCTTTATTTTTTAGCTCATATCCTAAAATGATTGATAAAAATAGATGGCCAGTGTAACTTAAGAACTACCTTATGGTTGAGCCATGTCAATTTCACACCTCAAGAAATTTTGTTGCTTGCTCCCGAGAGGAGAGAAGAGAGCTGAAAGTGTTGGCATGTGGAACTTTCATGAGCCCTATCATGATGTATGTCTCAGATTCACACCGTCCATCCATTTTTCCATATCATTTTAGGGTTTGGGACAAAAAATGAGGTGGATCCCAATCTCAAGTGGGCCACACTATAGGAAACAATGGGAATTGGATGTCTACTGTTGAAAACTTTTTGAGGTACAGAAGACTATGATCAAGCTGATATTTGTGTTTCCTTTCATCCTGGTTTATGTGACATTATGAAGAGGTTAGATGGCAAATAAACCTTGTGGTGGACCCTAAGAAGGTTTTAACGATAGTTGTTCAATCTCCACTGCTTTATATAGTGTGTCCATTTGATCTTTGGATGTGCCTCATTTTTTGGGCTCATCCTCTAGAGTGGTCCAAGCAAATTGATGGGCGATGTTGATCTAACATATAAAGCATGTAGGGCCAGAGAAGTTTCACATGTTAAAAATTGTGTTGTGTAATATGAAGGGTATTAAGTAGAGGAAATTGGTGCGTTTTGAGTGCTGGTGCCATTGGCAATGACATGGACCAATGAAGAGCGATGGCATTTCCATGTGCCTTCAATGGGAGTAGACTGCGACCGAGCACAATGCCCTAGGCTGTGTGGAGCCATAGAGATGTTTGTAAATCCACTGTACATCTATTTTGAAAGACCAAATAGGATAGAATTTTTAAAAAATGGGAAGATCCAAAACTCATGAGGGCCATACCACATGAAACAATGGGGATTGAATGCTTAGCCATGAGAGACGTATTATATAGTATGATATTTGTTCCTATAGTTTATCTGAGTGGTAGTAGTTCTATGAACGGTTTAGAGGGCACATAAACACCATGGCCAACTCCAAGAAGGTTTCAAGGGTGGACATTGTGGTTCTCACTGTCATGCCCCGAAATCCGGACTCAGAGTGTGCACCCTCCGGCCCAGTTTACGGGGTATAACTGGTGCACTAAGTGCATTTATAACGTTAAACAACTTTAAGAGGCATAAAATGATGAAATACTAAGTTATCATTTATTCATGAAGTATTCAACTATAAACTAAGTCCACCCATTTGGGACTTTATTAAATGTCTACTAATTATTGAAAATAATAAAATAAAAGAAACTAGTCTAAACGTCTTGATTCAGGGCCGCCACTTCTTCCTCAGTTAAATTAGGCCAGTAGTCCTGCGGTTCCTCTAGTGGTCCCATCTCATTATCAGGGGCATTCTCTGAAGGTTCAACGTCCACATCATCTGTATATTTTTAATCCACAACGTCAGCTGGAAAGCCCAGTGAGTAACCCAATACGGTTCACATGCATTTCAATTAAACAGGATAAACACATGCCATCAAATATAGGTAACATATAATTAATGCAATAATGAATGAAATGATGCATCAAGTGGGCATATATTCAGTCTTCCACTTGCTTCGATTGGATCCCATCAATCGGCTCCCCCTTCCTTGTAGGGCGGACTTCCACATATTAGTGGGCTTCCAGGATGGTCCCTGGGTAACCGGGTACTTAAGTACCTACCGGTCTTCCAGAGTCGAACTCCAGGCACAATAATTCATAATGCATGCAATAATTTACGTCCGTACATTTCATCTCTCATTTTGAGAGGCAATCTTTCATGACATTTATAAATAGAAATTATTTAAATAATATTTAAACAAGCACAAATTAATCAATATCACATATTGCATCCATCACACAACTTACTTAATTAAAATGACTAGGAAACGTGTTGGGATGTACTCACCTGTTGATAGTGGCGATTACTTTGTTAATTGTGTCACGTCCTGAGCAGAATCGGTCCTGAATCTACAATAAATGTAATTTATATTTATAAACCACCAATCTAACCTTAATATACTTATTTTCAATTTGGATTATACTTTATTGAGTTTTGGTTCCTTAATGGACGGTCCAGATTTGATTATTGTGACCCACGTTTCCAAAAGGAATGGCCCCTTTTACAATTTTCTGATGGTACGGCCCACTTGACTGGTGGGTCATCCTATACTTGGTCACAAGTTCCCCAGTGGTACACTACCAAATATGATTGATTATATTTTGCAAGGATTTTGTCGTAGGATATCCTAAAATGGTCCATTTATGATAATCCATACCGTACCTCCCCACTATTTCACTTGGCATGGCCCACCTGGAACTCTGATTGGGCTGATTTTTGGTCACAAGACTAATAATTCATTACTCCAGAGATTGGGTGGATCGGATTTTTCAAAAACTACACAGTGGGGCCCACAAGCTCCTAACCAGTGGACAGGTGTTGTCCCCACTGTTTATCTTGGTATGGCCCACTGGAATATCCTGTACGGGCCATTTTTGGTCCTTAACTAGAAAACTTATTTATTAAGATATTGGACGGATTAGATTTCTTAAAATGTCATCAAATGGGTTCCAAAAGTGGACAGCAATCCAAAATCGGACTGCCTCAACCATGTGTGTTGTTATCATTAATATTTTAAGTGGTGTGGGCCACCTGAGATTCGGATTTATCTGATTTTTGGACCCAAGCTGTAAAACATTATACTAAAACATATGGTCGGATTGGATCTACTGATTTCATCTCAGTGGGGTCCATGAGTGGACCGCTGTCCACGCCCAGAATTTCTACCTTTTTAAATTTTATTTTTATTTTATAAGTTTTCACCATTAGTTTGTTTCAGATGGTGTGGCCCATTCGGACCTCAGTTTGGGTCCAAATTCGAACCCCCATCCTAAAATGAAATAGGGAAATAAATGGGCGGAGTGGATGTACAAAATACATCAAGGTGGGTCCCATGAGTGGGGCCCCCAAGTCACCCTGTCAAAAAGTCCAACGCTGGACGTTCCACCGTCAGAGACGCTGGACGTCCAGCCACTTTTTCCTTTTTCTTTTTCCTTTTTATTATTATTATTATTATTATTATTATTATTATAACTATTAAAAAGTGTATGTGGGGTCTACGAGAGATCTGGTCCGACCATTGGGTCGGCCACCTCATTGTGGCCCAATAATGGTTTGGAATAGAATAATTTATCAGAATTAATTTACTAATTAAATAAAACAATAACAAAACAAATTTTAAAGGCTATCATTCATTCAATTGATGTGGCCCATCTGAAGGTCCATTTGATCTGAATTTTGTGGCCCATGTACATTTTGGCCATATGGTCATTATGACCCATCCAGATCGATTCCTGGCCCACCCAAATGGTCCCCATCAATCGTGATCACCTATTCAAGGGTTAAGATAAAGATAAGGTCCCTAGATCCGTACAATGAACGGACGGACGATCCGACCCGTTCATTGGCTGGATCTGGCCTACTTAAATAAAATAAAAAGAACACCTACTTGATCTAGCCGCAAGATCCCTCTATTCCTCCTTCCTTCTCTCCTTTCCTTTCCTTTCTTTTACGATGGATGAAAACCATCTCGTTCTTTCTCTTTTTAAAGAGACGTTCGTTGGAGATTTGTTGCGGATAAGATGGGTTGGTTGAGATAAGATAAGATTAATTTTGAATTTCAAAATTCGTATTTAAAGCAAAAAAAAAAAGAAAATTAAATTCTTGTTAGTGATAGGACTCGATACCTGGTCTTCCCTCTCGCTTAAGAGGGCTTTAACCAATCAGTCCATGCTTTTCTTTTCTTTATCATCTTAAATTTATTTAGCTAAACCCATTTTTGCTCCTAAAAGAAAATTTTTCCTACCGAAATTTTAGGGTCGTTACATTCTACCCCCCTAATAAAAATTTCGTCCTCGAAATTTACCTGGGTTCTTATTCGAATAGCAGAGGATATTTTTCGCGAATTTCCGACTCTTGCTCCCATGATGCTTCTTCTGTTCCATGATGGTTCCACAGCACTTTAACTAACAGCACAGTCTTGTTTCGTAGTACATGCTCCTTCCGGTCCAAGATACGAGTCGGCTTTTCTACATAAGAGACGTCTTCTTGAAGTTCCAGGTCTTGCCAATCCATAGTATGCGAAGCATCTCTTTCATACTTTCGTAGCATAGACACATGGAATACATTGTGAACACTTGCAAGTTGAGGTGGTAACGCAAGTTTGTACGCTGCAGCTCCTATTCGCTCTATAATCTGGAATGGACCGATAAAACGGGGAGCTAGTTTGCCTTTCTTTCCGAATCGTATTAATCCCTTCATTGGTGAAACTTTGAGAAAAACATGATCTCCTTCCTGAAAATGTAAGTCTCGTCTTCTGTTGTCTGCATAACTCTTTTGACGGCTTTGAGCTGCTAATAGACGCTTCCGAATGAGTTCAACCTTTACTGAAGCTTCCTGAATAATGTCGGGACCGATCAAACTCTTCTCACCCACTTCTGTCCAGCAATTAGGTGCTCGGCAAGGTCGCCCATACAATGCTTCGTACGGTGCCATACAAATACTAGCTTGATAGCTGTTGTTGTAGGCGAACTCAGCAAAATGCAGATTATCGTCCCAACTGCCTTTGAAATCGAGAGCACACGCACGTAACAAGTCTTCGAGTATCTGGTTCACCCTTTCTGTCTGCCCATTTGATTGTGGATGATAAGCTGTACTAAAGTCCAAAGTCGTACCCATGGCTTCTTGTAAACTTGTCCAGAACCGTGATGTGAATCGAGGGTCACGATCTGAGACGATGGAGCTTGGTACACCATGCAACCGCACTACTTCTTTGATGTATGGCTAAGACATCCATTGAATAATTTATTCGAATGGGAATGAAATGAGCCGATTTCGTTAATCGATCAACAATCACCCAAATCGAATCGTGCTTCTTCTGAGTCACGGGTAGCCCAACTATAAAGTCCATGGATATACAATCCCACTTCCATTCAGGTATCTTCAACGGCTGAAGAAGTCCGGACGGATTTTGATGATCAGCCTTCACCTGCTGACAGATAAAACACCGTGACACGTATTCTGCGATATCCTTCTTCAAATTTGGCCACCAATACAGCTGCTTCACGTTTTGGTACATCTTTGTACTCCCAGGGTGAATCGTGAACTTTGTTCGGTGAGCTGTCTTCAGAATTTCTTCTTTTAATTCAGGTACATTCGGTACGCATAGTCGATTACGATACCGAATACCTTTGTCTTCCCATATCTTCCATTCAGAAGCTTCTTTCCCTTGATGTTTAACTATCACCTGCTGTAACCATTCACTACTTCCTTGGGCTTCTATGATCCTGTCAGCTAAGGTTGGTCTTATCCTGAGATTTCCCAACCGAACACACTCATGATCACGGAATAATAATTCTACATCGAATTCCTTTGCATCATCAAGCATTTTCCATTCGTGAACCATGAGATTTGCCATGATTTGCTGCTTATATTGCTTCCTGCTGAGAGCGTCTGCTACTAAATTTGCCTTTCCAGGATGATATAATAATTCGAAATCGTAATCTTTCAGAAATTCCACCCACCTTCGCTGTCTCATATTTAGCTCCTTCTGAGAGAACAAATATCGTAGGCTTTTATGATCGGTGAATAAATCAAACCGCTCGCCATACAAATAATGCCTCCAAATCTTTAAGGCGAATACAATAGCGGCTAATTCCAAATCATGTGTAGGATAATTACGTTCATGATTCTTTAATTGCCTTGACGCATATGCTATCACCTTGCCTTCTTGCATTAAAACGCAACCTAGGCCTAGAATAGATGCATCGGTATAGAGTATAAACTTCGCACCCTCTTGTGGAAGGGTAAGAACAGGGGCAGTAGTTAGAAGTCTTTTCAACTCCTGAAATGCTTCTTCACAGCTTTCAGTCCATATAAAAGGTACACCCTTCCGAGTCAAGCTGGTTAACGAGCCAGAAATTTTGGAGAAGTCTTTAATGAATCTCCGGTAATATCCAGCCAGACCAAGGAAACTTCGTATTTCCGACACATTAGTGGGTTGTTCCCATTTGACTACTGCTTCAATCTTTGCCGGGTCCACTGCTACTCCTTCTCTGGAGATAACATGGCCGAGGAATTGAACTTTCTCTGCCCAGAATTCACACTTCGAAAATTTTGCATACAGTTGGTTATCCTTCAGAACTTGCAATGCTGTCCTCAAATGCGTCTCATGCTCTCTACTAGTCTTCGAGTAAATTAATATATCATCGATAAATACGATAACGAACTGATCTAGATATGGCTGGAATATTCTGTTCATCAAATCCATAAACACGGCTGGGGCATTGGTCAACCCAAAAGGCATAACCAAAAATTCATAATGCCCATATCGTGTTCGGAACGCCGTCTTGTATATATCTGCTTCCTTAATTCGTAGCTGATGATATCCCGACCTTAAATCGATTTTAGAGAAATAGCAAGCACCCTTCAACTGATCGAATAAATCGTCGATACGAGGTAATGGATATTTGTTCTTGATGGTCACCTCATTCAGCCGACGGTAGTCAATACATAATCGCATACTACCATCCTTCTTCTTTACAAAAATTACTGGCGCACCCCACGGGGATGTGCTAGGTCTTATGAAACCTTGTTTTGTTAATTCACCCAGCTGATCTTTCAACTCCTTTAATTCCATTGTCGACATTCGGTATGGCTGAATAGAGATTGGTGCAGTACCTGGTAAGAGATCGATACCGAAATCGACGTCCCGTCGAGGTGGTAATCCAGGAATGTCCTGAAAAACCTCGGGATACTCACTCGCCACCGGAATTTGATCCAAGGTCTGCTCTTGTGACTCACCTTCCTTTAGCACCATGATATGTATAAATTCTTTACCCTTCTCTATGACCTGCATTTGGAATGGTTCTTTGCCAGGAATAGAGAAAGTGACCGACTTATCATGACAATCTATTTTAGCTCGATTCGAGGTAAGCCAGTCCATACCTAGGATTACATCATACCCTGGCATGTCCATCACAATCAAATTTGCTGGCATAAGTACACCACCAATATTGAGTTGACATGCTCTACACACTTGGTTCAAGACTACTTGCCTTTCCTATAGGTGTCTCAACTGAGATTGTTTTTCTAAGGTGTTCTGGTTTAAGGCCTAAGCGTTCCACTACAACAGTTGATATGAAAGATAAGCTAGCACCGGAGTCGAAAAGAATAGTAACAGATTTATCACGAACATACGCCATACCTTCCACCACATTGTTGTCCACCTCTGGCTCAGCAGTTGGTGCAATCGCATATACTTTTCCTTGCATAGGTTGTTGTCTAAATTGTTGTCCTCCTCGATTCTGAGAAGTCGTAGGTCGAGCTGGCTGCTCGGGCCGATTTTGTTGGAACTGTTGCGGCCTGGGAGGTAACAACTTTGAAGATTGAGGATAGGAATTTGCTGACCGCGATGCCTGAGATGTCATGCCTGACTGTTGAGTTGTAGCAGGGGACTGCGCACGGGAAGGTAAGGAAGGTAGTAAACCCATGTCGCGAAATCGAGTCCGACAGTGTATTGCTTTGTGTCCATACTTATTGCAGTGAGCACAGTTTCCAGCAAAGAACTGGTCCTGATTGTTCGCCACGAAAGTTGGCACATTAACCCTTTGCCTCTTCTCTAATGATTGCTGCTGACTTGGTGCAGACCTAGACTGACTTCCAGTTATTTGAGTGCGGGATTTCTGGAACCGTTCATTATCCATTTCAGCCTTGAACGCTTTGTCCACTATCTCAGCATAGCTTTTAATAGTGTCGGTGCAGAATTTTGTTCGAATATTCTGACGAAGTCCTTCATCAAACTTAGAGATTTTATATTCTTCATCTTCCAAGATTTTCGGAACATATCTGGACAATTCTGCAAACTTAGCCTCATATTGAGCCACAGTCATTGAGCCTTGTTCTAACTTAGTGAACTCGGCCATTTTCTGATTTCTGTAGGCCCGAGGAAAATACTTCTCACGAAATTTCTTCTCAAACTCTGCCCATGTCCACTCATGATTAGCTTCCACCACCCGCTTTGCCGCACGCCACCAAACATCTGCTTCACCTTGGAGGATGAATGAGGCCAATCGAACCTTTTGATTGTCAGGGCAGTTCATTGCTTCTAATACCTTCTCTATTTGGACCAACCAATCCTCCGCTATAGTTGGATTTGTGGCGCCCTGAAACACCGGAGGCCTGAGTTTGGTGAACTTCTCCAGCAAGTCCACCTCTCGTGATTGTTCCGATCTCATTAGCATTGTCTGTCGATTTCCACGTGGTGCTTGAGTCATGTCAGCCCATTGTGCAGCAAACTGTTCCTGTTGTTGTTTCATCATTGCCGCCATTTGGTGAAGTAATCCGAATGCTGCATCCAAGGGTTAAATGTTGGGTCCCGTAGGATTCGCCTGCGTTGTCCTAGGAGACAATGGTAACCGAGTACTGGGCCCCGCTTCATTTTGATTTGCTGCCGGTAGAGGTGGTGCAAGATTCTGTTGTTCCTCAAAGTTTTCTTCTTCCTCCATATAATTTTCATCTTGTTCTCTGTTTGACGCCTCTTCTTCTACCACCACTGTAGGATTCACTACTGGTCATTGGGCCACAGTTACACTTGTTGATGGTCCTATATCACGAAGGCTTTTTGATTTCCTAGGAGCCATAATCACCTAAGAGGAATAACAAAATTTAGTGCCCATGAGCCACTAAGGGGTTTATATTTTTTTTTACAAATTTTATATTAAACTAAACTTACCCAGCTACGATCAGGCCTTTAAATCACACTGATCGGAGCTGTATATTAATAGATATAAATTTTACAAAAATCAATAATTCTGATGGACATTGCTGTCCAGCAGGATTTTTGTGTTATAAAATCATTTAAAAATACCTAATTGCTATAAAATGAACTATAATTCCATTATCAATAACAATAAGCACTTTGAGTCTATATTGGACTTCAGATGAGCAGTAAAATTTTCATTTTTTTTTTAAATAGGGATCCCTAATTTTGATTCCTAAGTTCTCTATATTTACCACGATAATTTAGGGAATGTCCTAAGTTTGGTTTCTAATTTTCAGGGGTCTACCATTTATGTATAAAAGTGGGGTCATAACCTACAGGTCAACTAGGTTTTTAAGAAAAGCCTCTCTCTGATACCATTCTGTCACGCCCCGAAATCCGGACTCAGAGTGTGCACCCTCCGGCCCAGTTTACGGGGTATAACTGGTGCACTAAGTGCATTTATAACGTTAAACAACTTTAAGAGGCATAAAATGATGAAATACTAAGTTATCATTTATTCATGAAGTATTCAACTATAAACTAAGTCCACCCATTTGGGACTTTATTAAATGTCTACTAATTATTGAAAATAATAAAATAAAAGAAACTAGTCTAAACGTCTTGATTCAGGGCCGCCACTTCTTCCTCAGTTAAATTAGGCCAGTAGTCCTGCGGTTCCTCTAGTGGTCCCATCTCATTATCAGGGGCATTCTCTGAAGGTTCAACGTCCACATCATCTGTATATTTTTAATCCACAACGTCAGCTGGAAAGCCCAGTGAGTAACCCAATACGGTTCACATGCATTTCAATTAAACAGGATAAACACATGCCATCAAATATAGGTAACATATAATTAATGCAATAATGAATGAAATGATGCATCAAGTGGGCATATATTCAGTCTTCCACTTGCTTCGATTGGATCCCATCAATCGGCTCCCCCTTCCTTGTAGGGCGGACTTCCACATATTAGTGGGCTTCCAGGATGGTCCCTGGGTAACCGGGTACTTAAGTACCTACCGGTCTTCCAGAGTCGAACTCCAGGCACAATAATTCATAATGCATGCAATAATTTACGTCCGTACATTTCATCTCTCATTTTGAGAGGCAATCTTTCATGACATTTATAAATAGAAATTATTTAAATAATATTTAAACAAGCACAAATTAATCAATATCACATATTGCATCCATCACACAACTTACTTAATTAAAATGACTAGGAAACGTGTTGGGATGTACTCACCTGTTGATAGTGGCGATTACTTTGTTAATTGTGTCACGTCCTGAGCAGAATCGGTCCTGAATCTACAATAAATGTAATTTATATTTATAAACCACCAATCTAACCTTAATATACTTATTTTCAATTTGGATTATACTTTATTGAGTTTTGGTTCCTTAATGGACGGTCCAGATTTGATTATTGTGACCCACGTTTCCAAAAGGAATGGCCCCTTTTACAATTTTCTGATGGTACGGCCCACTTGACTGGTGGGTCATCCTATACTTGGTCACAAGTTCCCCAATGGTATACTACCAAATATGATTGATTATATTTTGCAAGGATTTTGTCGTAGGATATCCTAAAATGGTCCATTTATGATAATCCATACCGTACCTCCCCACTATTTCACTTGGCATGGCCCACCTGGAACTCTGATTGGGCTGATTTTTGGTCACAAGACTAATAATTCATTACTCCAGAGATTGGGTGGATCGGATTTTTCAAAAACTACACAGTGGGGCCCACAAGCTCTTAACCAGTGGACAGGTGTTGTCCCCACTGTTTATCTTGGTATGGCCCACTGGAATATCCTGTACGGGCCATTTTTGGTCCTTAACTAGAAAACTTATTTATTAAGATATTGGACGGATTAGATTTCTTAAAATGTCATCAAATGGGTTCCAAAAGTGGACAGCAATCCAAAATCGGACTGCCTCAACCATGTGTGTTGTTATCATTAATATTTTAAGTGGTGTGGGCCACCTGAGATTCGGATTTATCTGATTTTTGGACCCAAGCTGTAAAACATTATACTAAAACATATGGTCGGCTTGGATCTACTGATTTCATCTCAGTGGGGTCCATGAGTGGACCGCTGTCCACGCCCAGAATTTCTACCTTTTTAAATTTTATTTTTATTTTATAAGTTTTCACCATTAGTTTGTTTCAGATGGTGTGGCCCATTCGGACCTCAGTTTGGGTCCAAATTCGAACCCCCATCCTAAAATGAAATAGGGAAATAAATGGGCGGAGTGGATGTACAAAATACATCAAGGTGGGTCCCATGAGTGGGGCCCCCAAGTCACCCTGTCAAAAAGTCCAACGCTGGACGTTCCAGCGTCAGAGACGCTGGACGTCCGGCCACTTTTTCATTTTTCTTTTTCCTTTTTATTATTATTATTATTATTATTATTATTATTATTATTATTATAACTATTAAAAAGTGTATGTGGGGTCTACGAGAGATCTGGTCCGACCATTGGGTCGGCCACCTCATTGTGGCCCAATAATGGTTTGGAATAGAATAATTTATCAGAATTAATTTACTAATTAAATAAAACAATAACAAAACAAATTTTAAAGGCTATCATTCATTCAATTGATGTGGCCCATCTGAAGGTCCATTTGATCTGAATTTTGTGGCCCATGTACATTTTGGCCATATGGTCATTATGACCCATCCAGATCGATTCCTGGCCCACCCAAATGGTCCCCATCAATCGTGATCACCTATTCAAGGGTTAAGATAAAGATAAGGTCCCTAGATCCGTACAATGAACGGACGGACGATCCGACCCGTTCATTGGCTGGATCTGGCCTACTTAAATAAAATAAAAAGAACACCTACTTGATCTAGCCGCAAGATCCCTCTATTCCTCCTTCCTTCTCTCATTTCCTTTCCTTTCTTTTACGATGGATGAAAACCATCTCGTTCTTTCTCTTTTTAAAGAGACGTTCGTTGGAGATTTGTTGCGGATAAGATGGGTTGGTTGAGATAAGATAAGATTAATTTTGAATTTCAAAATTCGTATTTAAAGCAAAAAAAAGAAAATTAAATTCTTGTTAGTGATAGGACTCGATACCTGGTCTTCCCTCTCGCTTAAGAGGGCTTTAACCAATCAGTCCATGCTTTTCTTTTCTTTATCATCTTAAATTTATTTAGCTAAACCCATTTTTGCTCCTAAAAGAAAATTTTTCCTACCGAAATTTTAGGGTCGTTACACTCACTGTTTTATTGGTGTGGTTCACGTGAGTTTTGTATTTGCTTGATTTTCATAATCCTATCTTATTGTGGTCTTTAAAAGCGGATGGAGAAAATGACTTTGTCACAAACATCTCTATGGCCCTCATAGAGCCACATGCAATCCACAAGCGATTCACACTCACAATAAAAACTCAAGGGTGGTTTTGTCATTTTCAAGAGTACAGATTTTAAACCGCATAAAACACTAACGTTATTAGATAGCAACGTGGGGATGACCAACCGTGCAAAACATAAGCTTGTTTATTTAAATATCTTCAAATAGGAGATTATAGGCCAATGGCCCTAAAGGCGGGCGGTCATATAGAAAAACCTCAAAATAATAGCTTTTCAGCATCATTGATAGGGTGATCCTAGTCATAAAATTTAATAACTTTTATTCTTAGAAAATGGAGAATATTGAAAGGATCCACATGGTGCAACTTTAAAATTCGATTTTTTATGACCTTTCTACTTTTGTTGCATTTGGAAAATTCCAACAGTTTATCATCCAACCCTGTAAATCCAACTTTGCTCCACTTGATAAAATACAGCATGATGTATAGTTAAGGTTGGGCCTCATCAAAGTAAACAATGGGGGAACGTACACCATAAAAACTTCCAGATGGAATGTTGGATCCACCTAGTGTTCATGTCATCCAGCCCATTCATCAGGTTTACCCCCATGAAGATGAAGGGACACACTGAAAACAAAGCCATTATAAGGCTTATGCAGGTCAATATATAAGTTTTAGAAGGGATTATACTCTGCTTCCCCCTTTTTTTGTCCCACATGAGTTCTGAATAGAGATAATTCTTAGCATGAACGGTGAACATGAGGACGCTCACCATATGAACGGTTTAGATTCTACATAAACATCACGAGTGGGCCCCACAGACGTCGAAAGTACAGGACCATACTATGTCGGTCAGCAGTGGAAGCGGATCACGAATTCACTCCAGTAGTCCTCGGTGGAACATTTCTTTCTCCGCTCGCTTTCAAATCCCAGCCGCTTCCAAAGAATAGGAATAAAAATAGCATTAGCGACTTTTGTTCGTAAAAAAAAAAAAAAAAACTCATATTTCTAACACGAATCTTCTCGAGACACCATCCTCTACATATATTCCATTTCTTCGTAGGGTTTTTTTTTTTTTGAGAATTTTCTGTCTAGGGTTTCCTTTCGTTCGTCTCCAATGGAAGAGATATCTGATCCGGATCATGGAAATCTCGAAGGAGGAGGAGAGGACGAAGGCGATCAGTCGACCTCCTCCTATCTCGATCTCACGAGCTTCCAGCTCCACGATCTCGAAGGAGTCGAGCTTCCCCTCACCTTGATCGAGTTGGATTTGACCGCGAATCGCCTCTCCACCCTCGATTCTCGGATCGGCCTCCTCTCTCAGCTTAAAAAGCTCTCACTGCGGCAGAATCTCTTTGACGATGCTGGCGTTGAGATGATTTCACTCTGGAATGTGATCTCCGGCCTCCAAGTACGGAAAATTGCAGCTTATTTTCACTTTTAAAATTCTCTGCGATGCTATGAATTTGATTGGCTGAATGCTAGCTTTTGAATGGCTTTTAATTGTCGATTGTCAATGCAATTAGGGGTCGTTTGGATAGGTGATTTACTAGTAAATGGGCATTTTTTCTGTTTGGATGCTCCCATTTGCTAGTAAATCATTTACTAGCAAAACCCCTCTCCCATTTACTAGCAAAAAGGTGAGTTCATTTACTAGTAAATGGGCAAGATGGCAACGGCTCTATTTTCAAATTTCTGCTTTAAAAGCAGATTCGCACCTGCTGTGAAATCACATCCAGTGGCTCTCTCTCCCTCTCCTTCTCTGCAATCTCCCTCTCTCCCTGCCTCCCTCTCGTGATCTTCCCAGCTTCAAACACCCTTCCGGCGGCGGCTCTCCACCTGTGTAGCTCTCCACCTGTATGGCCTTTGACAATAGCATTTGAATTCATGGGCCCACTTGTATGGCTCACATACTACTAGGTTTTTTTTAAGGATTAACTCTTAAGCTTTAGTGGCATGGGCTTGAACTAATGATCTACTTGAAAGGAAATTCCAACATGTAATTTGAATGTTATTTGCTAAATTGATTTTCAGGTGTGAATATACAATTACAGGATATAACCCATTTACAGGCTATCCAAACACTGTAAATGATTTACTAGTGAATCATTTACAACTTACATCCAAACAGAAGGTAGTAAATCATTTACTAGCACTTAAGTCATTTACTAGTAAATGATTTACAGCCTATCCAAACGACCCCTAAAGGAAAGTTTTTTTTTCTTTCTTTCTTTCTACCGGGCAATGCGGACTATTTGTGACCTTGCCCATTGAATTGGTGGTCCTTTACGGTATTTTTCATACCCGAATTTATCCCGCCAGAATGTCCTTTCCCATTCTTTCCTACTGGTGGAAATGGACAATTACAACCGATGGTCAGCATTTAACTGGGGCCTATTGTGTTGTTAGCATTGTTGCTTGTTATTTTTGCTCACATGTACCAGGCGTGCCAGAACTGACTGTATGGCTCATTTTCTTCCTCCCGGCCAACTTAAATTATAATGGCTTGTCCGTTAAGACTAATGTCCCACCAGGCGTGCCAAAAAATGTTGCTCATTATTTTCAATCGTGTGTGCTGGGCATGCCAGAACCAACTGTACAGCTTGATTCCAACCGAACAACTTTGACCTCAAATGCTAAGATAGGCAGATACGTCGCTATTGGGCATATATGACCAAAATTTATGAAGCTCGATCGCCTATTTAGCCACTCGAACAACTATTAACAGTAATCAGGCGATATTTGGAGGGTAGGGTTTTTCCTTCAATGATGGGTTATACCTTTGCCTTCCGTACGAAAGAACTTTTCAATACAAACAAAATAAGAAAATGAAACACTTACAGTCGGCCGCAAGTGATAGGCTGCAGCAGATTCATTAAGTTAAGTCCAGTGTATGAGCGTAGACTTCAAGTACAACTACAATTATCAGCTACTGGATTACCGCTATGAATTTATTATTACGGAACGTAAATTCAAAACTTACACTACGGAAGGTAAAGAGCAGAATTATGCTAAAGGAAATGAAGCTCCCAATTACATTAAGGAATATCAAGAGCAAAATGCTAAGGAGTATGATAATTCGAAAGATAAGTTTTGTTGGTTTGATTTGATTTGGTTGGTGCCAGACCCTTTACTCCGTTGCATTCTTCTGCTTTTATAGACTTCTCGCGTGACCAAAAACCATCTACATGAAGATGGTTACGGCAACTGCTTCCTACGATCAACCTTTTAGGCCATTCTCTTCTAGACAGCATACTTCTCCATACTGTCTTTTATTTTTGCCTCTGATTTGCTCTTGTGGTGCTCGGTCACGTCCATCGTGGCACACTTGAGAGCTGCCATCTGTGTTCTACACAATCAGCCACTGAACCTCCCTTGCACTTACAAACACTACATCTTCGCCCAACAGCGCCATGTGTCCCTTTCCCATTAGCCTTTCAAGGCTTGCCAAAAAAGGGTAGAACATGCATCACCCAATGGGGAGATTTTTGCAGTATCTCACATCTGTCATGGGGCCCATCTTATGAACTGTTTGGACCACCAGAGGATGCTCTCCACATGTGTTGATCGAAGCATAGCACAGTCACTGTACAGAAGTTGTTGGTTTGACAATTACAACCAATTGTCTGTATAGATATGGTGCAGATAAAAAGAACATAGACATGGGATTCCTGGATTTCCATGTACTCATGTGCATGCCATAGGTTTTGGGTTCTATCCATTGTTATTGGTAAAGCCATTGCCCCCTGCAATTTCCTACTCTCTTCTTCCCATTTTCTGCATTAATTACACGCTTCTGACTATTATTACCAACTGACGTACAAAGAAATGTTTCATGCATCCATTTCTTGCATTATTTCCCACATTCATCTTGTCACTATGATGGCCATTCTTTTACCTTTCTCAAGGAAAAAGACTTTATGCAGAAATATGACATTACCTATATTCAAGCAACCTTTCAAAATTGATTATATTACACTGCTGAATTTATTTATCCTATTTCTGGAGGTTTACCAGTTTGAGCTCTTTCTAAGGATGTTTGCCTTTGTGCCCACGTAATGCATATTATTCCCTTACAAGTACTTTGTTGGAGAAATTCAATGTAGCTATGAAATTGTGATTCTTGGACTGAAACTAAAAAGCTATTGGTAGATTGGATGCGCTATTGTAAGGAAGCTGATTTGGAGCAAAATGAAGAAGAAAATTAGAGAAATAAACGGAGGGAGAAACGAGAAGGCTGGAGATTGGGACCCACACTTTAGGAAGTTGATATTTAAAAAAAAAAAACTTTTTCACTTATGGTATCTTTTGGATAGTTATTAAAAGTGTTTTACTAAGTTATGTAGGTGGATTTTTGGAATAAACTAGTCTCTAGTTGTTTTCTGTTACAAGTATCAAGTCCTTTGCATAGGGAAACTTCGGTGTTTTGTTTAATGGTTAAGATCAGGTTAGATGAAAGTCTAGATAGGAATTTTAAATCCTAGTCGAGCTGTCTGGTAAGATCTAAGCTTGCAAATTTGCCTGTTTATTTTCTCTTTCTATGGCATTCTTGAAGGTTTGCATGTTGATATCATAGGCTGATCATGTCCTTCCAACTGTTATTGCACTGCATTGGAAGCACCACAATTTCAGGAGTCAATCTACTCCAATTTTCCCCTGTTTGTTCCATTTTTTGTGGGTTTTCTAAGCATCCCCTCTTTGAAACTTACATGCCTCATCAAAAGAATAAGGTAGTCTTCACTCTAGTAAGTCACACTTCCAAATGCAGCCTTCAGTCATGACTTAGTTGAGTTTAAGGCATTCGAGCATATTCCAATGTTTCCTAGCAAAAGCAATCAAGATAGGTATTGAGGATCTAACATGAGTTCAGCTCTCCTCTAGAGAGAACATACGAGATTTGCCTTCACACCCATCACCTCCTAATTGTCACCCATCCATTCCGAACGCACTCTCAGCTTGAAATTTTGATGTGAATCAGTTCATCTGATCAACCAATGACCAAAGGCTTCGAGGTAGCAAGCACAAGGCCAATCACCCATACTACTCCAGAAAGAAGCCAAAGAGCATGTAACAACAGCCGTCTTATCAAGTCTTCCACCATGATATTCTATTATCTTTCTATGAATAGCTAATCAGGTGCTCATGCTGCTAATTCTTTCCCTGCCACAATGTTATCTTTTCCCTCTACAATGGCAATTTTCCTTACATAAACTCAGTTAAATTATAATTTTCTGGCCATAGAACTATATCCATTTGGTCGAGAGGCCAGAATTTTGTGAAGGTTCTCTCGTGGTAGAGGATTACGATGGTTGTTTTTCTTGATGAGGAAGTTATCATCCTGCGGTGTCTGGGGAAAAAAAAACCTTCTCTTTTTTTTCCAATCAATTTCACTAGCTGGAAATTAACTTGATTGGTAAACGGTAAATTCCTTCTGGAGCCATGAAGCCTAACCCTTCTTGCCTCACTGGACAGGATTGAATTGCATAGTATCACAGATTTGTTAGAACCCAAATGACAAGATGGAGAAAATTCAGCAGGCCCTGTGCCCATATATTTTGACTGCTAAACAGAAGCCTTTTGAATCCTTCAAGGCTTCAACAAGAATACCATTTTTATGTTCAAAGTTTACTTCTTTTTGGGGTTAGATTCTGGTAATATGCTATGTACATGGTAATTGAGTTCCTTTCATTTTCAATAACTACATCTTCGTTCTAACCTGTCTGGTTCTTTTTCACAGGAGCTGATACTCAGAGATAATAAGCTTACAAAAATACCTGATGTTAGTATTTTCAAGAGTCTTCTGGTATTCGATGTATCTTTCAATGAGCTATCTTCCTTGAATGGTATATCTAAGGTCTCAAGCACACTTAAGGAACTCTACGTCTCTAAGAATGAAGTGAATAAGATGGAGGAGCTTGATCACTTGCATGAGTTGCAAATTCTTGAACTTGGTTCAAACAAACTACGGGTAAGCATTCTAACGACTGGTGTATCTGTCGAAGGAAACATTTTGGATAAGCCAATCTATGAATCTATTGTGAGAATTAGTTTTTAAAATGATCGGCCATGGTTATTGAATATAGGTGCTTTGATGCTTTCATAGATCATAAAGAGGATGTTTGGATCCTTGCATTTGTCATTGCTGGATTTGACAATCCGGGGATTTGCTCCCAATCCAATGTTTGGGACGTCCAGTTACTGTCCATTCTCAGTTGATGACTCCACCTAAGAAACCCAAAAAGTAGGGATTTTATGCTCCTTCCAAAGAGGTGTTATTGCACAAATCCAAGGATTATTCCAGTTGTTTCCCATCTCCATCCTTCCTCCTTCTTTAACCTGTTAACCTAAGAAGGAAGTTAAAAATAGATTGACTCCATTAGGATATCTAGATCTGCCAAATTTCAGGAGTAACAATCTTACAGGATTCATAATTCCCCAGAACTAACAACTCCAACCATCCAAAGGCCCTGCAATGTATATATGATATGTCAGTGCCACTTTGGTGTATGAGGGATTTTTTTTCCATCCGAGTCAATGTTGACTCGAAATTTTTATTTTGTGATTTCAGGTGATGGAGAATCTGCAAAATTTGACAAATTTACAAGAGCTGTGGCTGGGGCGTAATCGTATCCGGACCGTGAACCTCTGTGGACTCAAGTGCATCAGGAAAATAAGCTTACAGAGCAACCGTTTAACATCTATGTTGGGTTTTCAAGTATGCAGTATCTGAGTTTCAAAACACTATGATATTTTGATAAACATTCTAGTAATGTGATATTTGATATCGTTTTTTTTACAGGATTGTGTTGCTCTGGAAGAACTTTATTTGAGTCATAATGGTATTTTGAAGATGGAAGGCTTATCCACCTTAGTGAATCTCCGTGTTTTGGATGTTTCTTCAAATAAGATCATGTGTGTGAGCGATATTGAGAACCTGACGAGGTCTGCACAGAAGTTCATTTGATCATGTTAGCCTGTCTTCTGTTTTCTTTTCTCCATGTAATTGATTTATGCTATGCAGATTGGAGGACTTATGGCTTAATGATAACCAAATAGCTTCAGTGGAAGGCCTTGATTCAGCTGTTTCTGGTTCTAAGGAGAAGCTCACAACCATTTACCTGGAGCGCAACCCATGTGTATGGTTCTTTACCGAAAAATTTCTAATACTTCATGCAAAAAAAGAAAAAAAGAAAAAAGCCAAATCTATCCTAAAAAGTGAATGTATCTAAACTGCCATCAAGCAGTTTTCTGTCCACATCCAGTTTTATTTTCCTTTTAGGCCTATGTTTTCCATCCACACCCAATTATATGTTTCCTTGAGGCTTTTGATTATCTTTTCCATCCACATCCAGTATGTGAATATAATTATTTTTTTACTTTGATTCAGGGTAATGTGTGATTAAATCATCAACCACCACAAATGACTTATCTTCTATGTTCACCCTAATGGCTTATGCTTTGTCTGCCCTCATTGTGCAGGCAAATTTGCCAAATTATTGTTCTACTCTGCAGCAAATATTTCCAAATATTCAGCAGATTGATTCCAATGTGTACTCATGAGAGGCTGAAGTGAATCATTCCTTGCTGGAAAGCTGGAATATGTTATCTTCAAAGGAAACACACTTCTTCGATGTAAGTTGGTTTATTCCTTACTTGAGCCTTTGTATATTATCTCTGAAACTCTACTATGTTTTCTTTTTAAAGTACCTAACTAGTGTGCTAAAAATAAATTAGTATCTGCGTGGTTTTGCCAAATAGTGCATTTTATTCAGTTGAGAAGTGAGCATTTGTCATATACCTTTCTTAGTCATCCTAAGTTGGTATATACCTTTCTTAGTCTCCAGCTCCTCGGATGAGCTGGTAGAGACAGTGTAGTGGATGGTTGTGAAAAATTAAAGGGTCTCCTTTCCTTCTTTTAGTTCTTCTTTTTCTTTTTCTTTTTTCTGGAAGTCTCAAATGTTCTCAGTCATTTCTTGAGGATAAGGTTTTATTTTGTCACTATTAATTATTATTTCTTGATAAGAATCTGTACATTGAAATGAAAGCTAGGTCCCATAATTTGTAGACGTTAAGAATTTGGGACAAGTTTGGGTATCACCCTTCAGATCCATGTGAAAATCAAGTCTACTTGGGTCTAACCTGATTTTAATGGATTCGGGTCCCATATTGGACCCATTAAGAAATCAGGTCGGTCTAGTTAGTTTTAATGTGTGTGTGTGTGTGTGTGTGTGTAGACCCAATTTTAATGGATTCAGGTCACATATTAGGTCAGGTCTAGTTAGTTTTAATGTGTGTGTGTACGCATGTGTGCGCGTGTGCGTGTGTGATCCATCATGATTTGTTGACAGCTGTACTGAAAACACATGAATCAACACAAAAGAAAACGATGGAGGTGGGAAGAAAAAATGAGAGAGATGTAGACAATAATGGGAGATTTGCACCTGCACCATTTCTTTTATCACTAGCTCCGACTCTCTATCTGAGGGATTTTTTGTTCTCCAAAAAGATCCAAGAAATCTCATCTCAACTTGATAGGAACCTTGTTGAAATTATTGTCATCATCATTGTAGTCGCATCCCAGCTATTTTAGGTTGGCTTTAAGATCCTGTTTCACCAATCGCAAGATTTGAAACTTGAATCCCTAATTCATGATTGGAAAGAGTTTAGTGATTGGCCTGCCACCTGAATTCAACCCTCCTTTCTGGGCCTGGGACCAGTTGGCATATTGCAATCAAGCAGAGCTATTTTATTTACTTCTATGACACTCTTTATGATTGTAGTGCAGTAAATACCTCATGAAAGAAGTATTTGTTCCTGCCAACAACTCAAGTATCCGAGTTGGCTGGGGCACCAAAAAAATTAAAAATAATAGAAGAAGAAGAAGAAGCATGTTTAGCTTCTGCATGGATGATAGTCATTCATTGCCCCTTCATGCATACCTCTTGAGACATGAAACTTGATTTTTTTCTTTTTTTTCAGGTGAAGGCTGCTGCAGTTCCGGATTGCAACAATTTGGACTGTGCAACACGAACAACCAGGGTCGTTACAGCAATCAGTTTTGTTTGTTAAAAATCTACTCTCTTTAGTTCTCCATTTGCTGCAGCAGGGGCTACTTCAACATTGATTTTCTTCTTCTTCTTTCCTTGACTAGTGGTGAGAAACTTTAGCAGGGCTATGTATTTATTTTGATGCTGCATTGATAGATGTGATGCTTTTGTTGGACCCAGCAATGGTAAAGGTGGGGCCTGCTTTTCAGAAACCTTAGACATTGCTCTCATGGGCTCCTAGCCATTTTATGGAAGTGGACAACTACAACCAGTGGTTCACATTTAACAGGACCAAGTGGGAAGATTAGGATCATCTGGTGGGGAAGATCTATCCACCAGAGAATCCACACTGGAAATGATTTGGATCACCAAGTTGTAGACCCGGTATGTACCAAAGATTTGATCAAAAGCCAACCAAAAGCCCAATCGATCATTTTATACTTGTTTTCTCATTTTAGTCTTTTTCTTTTAATATCTTTTATGAATCATCCATATTGAAGGGGGGGAAATCATAGATGTATGTGAAACATTGCACATGATACCCTGACTCCTACTCATTCAGTATTTAGCAGTCATGACTCATGACAAGTCATTACATAGATAGAGTCGCAGGTGTGTATGCATATTCTGTCAGAAACATATTTGTACAACGACCAATCCAAACCAAAAAGGTGATTGAGAAATCTTGATTTCATTTCATACCGTTACAAAAAATCCCTCACCCTAGTGAAAACTTGATCCCTATATTTTGAAAGAGTCCGGATCCTTTGTTGAAAACGAGCAGAGAAATCCTGCTCGTCACGACTCTGATTGGTCCAGCTCAGCCTGACTGTGTGAGAGCTGAGCTGCTCTGACACGGTCAGGATGATCTCGACCAATCAGAGCAGCAGCAGCAGCAGAGGTTCTCTGCTCGTTTTCAACAGAGGATCTGGATTCATTTTGAAAACATTCAAAATATCATCATTCTATCTCTGTAGGAATGCGAGAAATCTGTCTCATTGAAGTAAGATTCAAGTTTTTTTTCTCATTCATTTTCTATTTTTTTCCATTATATATATATATATATATATATATATATATATATATATATATGGGCAGTACCTGTTTTGCCAGATACCAGTTTCATAGCCAGACATGTTGTAGTCTGCAGTTGCTATTTTAATCCAGAGCTGTCGCATCACACACAAGTGAAATAAGTAAAAAAAAAAAAATTATCATGGCTCAAAATGCACAAATTGGAGTTGAGAACAAGGTTTGACACATGTTCTGATACTGGTATGTATCACCCAATAGGCACCGGAAGCATCCGCTGGATCACCCAACATATTCCCTAAACGGCCTGATACAAGGGTGATACGGGATGATAGGAACCCCTTGTGCGAAAAACAATTTGCAAACCACGGTTGAGAACTTTTCCATGCGGCTGCGCGGACGTGTGAAGAATGCAGCTTACGTACAAGCTACCAGAATGATATCTATCTACCAGAATGAATGCATTAGTGTCACTCCCCACGTAGGAACTTTTACAAGAATCATAATGATCCACTGATCAGGTTGGCCACGTTTAATGGGACAAATATACAGCTGAAGAAAACTAGGCTAAAGATTTCTAAATCACCTATACATTTCAAGCATTGAGGCCCACCTGCTGATGAGTGGACCAGCCTTTTCAATGTTGGAACCGACTGGTGGATTGCTTGGATGTTGCCCCGTGATTTCAAATGTGGCATGTAGATGGTGGTCTCAGCGAACCCCTACAGGCTGACTCTAGCAGAATCTATCACATATTTCATCACTGCATTGTACGCTAAAATGTATAAAATCCATATTACACTGTCCAAGTAACTCTGCACTAAAATCTCATGAGTTGGCTGAATTTCGAGTCCGACCCACTGAGTTTTAAAACTATGATTTAAGTTGGTCGGTAGACCAGCTGTTGCAGATCATTGTGACAGATATCGCCAAGATTTGAAAACTTCACAATATTTTCTTGGGATTTTGATGAAAAAATATCATGCAACTTTTTTATTCAATTTTTAAACATTTCAGAATAATTTATAAAAAATATCGGTTAAAAATTTCAGAGTAAATTTTTTTATTTTGAGTGAGATTTTCCTGATTACATTGTGAAAAAAATATCAAAATCTCCAAATCTCACGGCTGAGAAATTGCTGGAACCAGATTTGTCTATTATGCTGTAGACGGCTATTCATGCATTGCTCTGTTTGGAGTATAATCAATCATATCAGTTGGTCTTAATCTTTGACTAGATTTGTTGGCATCTGTTTGGAGTCTAATCAATCATATCAGTGATAAAAACTAATGGTCTTAATCTTTGACTTAGCTATTTGTTGGCCTTGAAAAAGAGTAGTTTTTATCTCTTCTTTCCCTCTCTTTCGTCATACTCGGTTCTTAATTTGTATGTTAATCCTACAATTAGAGATTGTCAATCTTTAAGTCATCTCTCTTGCATTCCGGGTGATTTCAACCGCGCCAACTTTCACTTTCAAATGAGACCAATCTCCTACCTTAGGCTTAAGCACCATTTTCTTTTGAAAATATTTGATATTTTAGGCAAAAATTGTATAAAAATATTCTAAAGGTATAAAGAAATTGTCATAAAATACTTGGCGTTGTGAGTGGTCATTTCTCTTTTCAAAGAGGCTTATGTTTGAGGGAACAAGTCACTTACAACTAATTATGTGGCAAGAGCTATTGACGTAGGACAACTAACATCTTGCTTTAAAAGTTTGAATTAATAGAGCCTGGCAAATCAATTTCCTTATCTCATAGCTTAGGCAAATCAATCTCAGCCAAACCCACCTTTGTGGGGCCCACTTCACATGAGTCTCATTTCATATAAACAGCCTACCTTATGCGGGCCACCCACCTCAAATATGCCCTTGCTTCACATAGGCCACCCTTTTCAAGCCCGTGTGAAAATGCCCCTACATTGAATATTAACTTATGTCATTTAAATTTCTATGACTGTTTCTCATTTATGTTTCTAAATGCTAGAAATCATCTCATTGAGGTGAGATTCAAAGGATTTTTTTTTCTCTGATTCTTTTCAATTTTTTTTATAATTTTAAAAAATAATTTCTGATTTCACATAAACGTTCAAATTGAATGTTTGGGACGGTTTGTACCTGTTTTGCCAGATACCTGTTCTGTAGCCTGACAAGTTGTACACTGCAGTTGCTACTTTTAATACACAGCCGTAGCATGGCACGGAAGTGAAATGAGTAAATTTTTTATAGGAATTTTACAAAGAACTACTTAACTAATATGGAATTTACGTGCTGGTACCTTCTTCACAATTTTTTCTTATAAGCTACCTCATTATTCCTGTACATTTCTTTTACCGGCCAGTTGAGTGGGTGTGCAAGAAGATGGGTCAGCCGCTTGGGTGAGTTCCGCTGATGTTTATGTGAAATCCACCCTAACCATTAGGTGCTTCACCTCATATTAGACCAAGGCCCCAAAAATCACTCCAATATCTGTGACTCAGGTGGACTACGTGAAACCATCGACCTCCAAACTGTTTCCATGCGTGTGCAATGCAACTAGGGCACAAGCTACCAGTATCAGTATGGCATCTATCTACAAGACAATCGATGCATCATTGTGCCCCCCATGTAGAAATTTTCCAAGAATCAGAATGGTCCACTGATCAGGTTGGCCACAGTCATGAAACAAATATACTGTTGAAGAAAACCTGGCTGAAGATTTCTAAATCACCCACCTGTTTCAAGCATTGAGGCCCACCTGTTGATGAGTAGACCAGCCTTTTGCCCGAGAACATTTTCAAGTCTGGAACCAACTGGTGGACCGTTAGATGTTTCACCACTATGGCAAATGTGGTGTATAGATCGTATGCCTAATTTATGATCGTGGGCTTAATGAAACTCTAAACGCTGATTTTAGCAGAACCTGCCCTATATTTTATCCTTGCGTTGTATGTTAGTACGTATAAAATTTATATTACATGTTCCCAAGTGACTCTTGTCCAAAATCTCATTGAATTGACTAGGCTGTATGTTGAGTGGACCCACCGAGTTTTAGAACTATGACTATAGTCCCTGTTGACAAATATTACCAAGATTTTGAAAACTCAAAGATATTTTCTTGGAATTTTGATGAAAAAAGATTTTAGATAATATTGTAAGATTTTCTAAATCAGCTAAATTTTAACGGGGAAGTTATTTAGAAATTTAAATAATTCAGTTTATACATTTTTCTTCAATAATTTATAATAAATATTTTTAAGTATTTTATTTTCAGTGAGATTTTCCTCATTGCATCGGGAAAAAAAATGTCAAGATCACCAAATCTTCTGGCAAATAAACCTTTTTGTTGGCCACACAAGTTTTGGATATAACTGATATTTATATTTTCTCTTCCCGACCTTCTTGACATTATCAAGCAACTCGGATGGCCAGATTACAAATAAACATTACCAAAACCTCATAGTAGGCTCTTTTGAATTTCTAATGGTGGGGCACTCAATCACCACTGTTTCAAGTGGTATGGCGACTTTAGATTTGGATTTGCATAATTCTTGAAACACCATCCTAAAATGGCACGGAGAAACGTCTGAATCGGCGTGGATATACAAAATATCTTCCACGTGGGCCACATGGTAGGGGCTACACCAACTAAGTTGTTCCTAGGGTAACACCTAATTCGCTCCATTCGTGGACGTAGCATGTCTTCCGCCCTACTAAAGTTACACCACCAACTTTTGTGGGCCCCACCTTGATGTATGTGTTGTATCAACACCGTCCATCCATTTGGAGAGATCATTTTAAGGCATGTTCTAAAGAATGAGACAGATCAGATTCTCAAGTGGACCCTATCAAAGAAAACATGGGGACAATGACGTGACCGTTGAAACCTTTCTACAGCCCACCATGATGTTTATTTGAGATCTAACCTGTTCATAAGTTCACATGGATATGGAATAAAGGAAAACACAAATATCAGCTTGATCGAAAACTTCCGTGACCCCAAGAAGTTTTTAATGGTAGGACATCAATCCCACTGTTTTCTTTGGTGAGGTCCACTTGAGCTTTTGATCTGCTTTATTCTTTGTCTCATCCACTTGAGCTTTTGTAGCCCATTAATGTTTAATAATCAATGTTTCCTATGTTATGGTCCACCTGATGATTGGATCTTTTTCATTTCTAGTATAATCCTCTAAAATGATTTGAAAAAATGGATGGACGGTGTGGATACATAATACATACATCAAGGTGGGCCCCACAGTAACCCACAGTAATTGCCGCACCGTCTTGGGTGAGGCCGGGGTCTCACCTAATCCGCTCTCTTATCGGAGCAGATTGTCAGCCAAAGCCTTTCGCATGAGATGTCCGCATGCGAACTGTAGGTGGGGCCCATCAACATAGTTTGTGATAAATCTACGCCGTCCAACAAATGTTAGAGATCATTTTTTGTCACATACCATAAAATGATTGCGGAAAAATGGATGGATGGAGTGGATGAAACACATACACTATGGTTGGGCCCACAGAGAAACGACCACTATGTAAACGCCCGGCCAAACAAGCACAGGATATAATCCACCTCTGATTTGTAGTGTAGTCCGTTGACTCACCAAACAGCACAAATAGAAATCCCGGTGGATTGATCATGCATCCATTGCAATCCAAACATGCCTTGAGATGTCCATGCTTCCCATTTATCCACTCAAATCCCTCACATGTCCCAATGATGCCCATTAGGATTACAACTATCATCTAATACTGCCTAATCCCCCACACCAAACGGGCCCTAGAATGATCTCTTTAAATGGATGGACGGCGTGGATGTAACATATGTATCAGGTGGATCCCACGAGTGGACCACCCGTCCACACCCAAGAGGACTTCAGCCTCTTCACGGACGTAAGATGTGGGTATTCCCGACCAAAAGTTTCGCAACTTCTCGTGAAAAGCCTAAAAGAGATGGGCCTCATGAGAAATTGAACTTTTATTAAAAATAGCCACAACGCAGGGCCATTGCAGTAAAAATCCCGAATTGAAAGTGCGGGAAATTTTCCAAGCAGCCGAAGTTCCTTTTGCCTCCACCGCGACTTAGAATCCTTCAAGTGTCGCCGCCCATTGGATCCAATATGCGGAGATGGTCTAATGTTTTGAACGGTCCATGTTCTCTATACTAGCATAGATAGGTTATTATCACATAACCATAATTTATTCGTGATCATAACTTTTTATTTCTAGAGTTGAATGAGACCCATTAATATTTTACTTTCAATATTCTAAAATTCATCTAAAGATAGTGATTGTAAGTAACATTCATTCA
This sequence comes from Liriodendron chinense, assembly GCA_003013855.2. NCBI lineage: Eukaryota > Viridiplantae > Streptophyta > Magnoliopsida > Magnoliales > Magnoliaceae > Liriodendron > Liriodendron chinense. Next base: position 3,575,602 of record PVNU02003892.1, on the reverse strand, counting down.
TCATAATTTTCTCGTATTAGATATATTATTACATATTACACAAAATGGACGGTTCCGATCACATAAATATCTCAGAATATGGGCCCAAGTGGGCGGCACTAGTCGCGACGGAGAGCGAACTCAGGCAGCATCTTCCTACCCGTCTATTCAGTCACGGGGAAGCCCGGGCCCACAGATCCTGCCACGTGTCATCCTTAGACAGGAGTTCGACCATCGAGACGCCGATTCCCTATTTAAAACCCCGTCCTTTTCTCCGAGAGCAGAGAAAAAAAAGCTTTCAAGGTCTCTGTCAGGACTCTGCTCAGGAGAGAGAGAGAGACAGAGAGGGAGAGTATGATGAACGGTCGGAAACCCACGCCGGAAGTCGGGATTCAGATGCCGGAGGCCAAGATCGCGGCCGAATCCGCTACCATGAGCGGCCCACTCGTGCCGGTCTCCTCCGGTCCTGACCGGAAGTTTCGCCGGAAATCTGACGCCGCCTACGTCCTCCTCCGCCTCCTCTGCCTCATCTCCTCAACTGCTGCTCTCTCTTTCATGGTCAGTGCCGAGCAGTCCGCCACCATTTCCGTGTACGGATTCGAGCTTCCCATTTCTTCCAGGTGGTCGTATTCCGACTCCTTCGAGTAAGACTCTCCGCCACCTTTTCACCTTCTTTTTCCTGGCTCATATCGTATCTTTTCGGTTGATTACTCAGTTGCCCCTGTTTCTGAAGTTATTTACGGTGACTGCCATGGATCGCCATTTTAAAAGTTGTGGTGTCTCATGACCCATCGCTGCAAGCATGTCTGTCAATCCAGACCGTCCAGAAATTGGGGCCCGTTGCAGATTTGGCATAGCCTGAAATTCACTCTTACTCAAGATCTTAACCATCTGATTTCGCTTGTTGAATTCCGATCGCTGATTTTTAACTATCCGTTAGCTGGATGATCACGATCTTCCACTCGAGCTGTGCTGCATTTGGAGCGGTCTGGATCCAAATGCATGCTTGCCACGTGTGCTGTGGGCGGTACACCACAACTTGGGGAATTGTTGCCGTTTGTGTGGGGAATGAACATTCCTGGGTTGCAGCAGAGCTGGAAAACCGTCTACTGTAGGGACCTGCGACTTCCTCAGATAGTCCAAAGCGTAAAAAAAGGTTTGGTAGTCCTCGGACGATGAGTTGAAATTGTATCCGCCATCTAGGGTGGATGTTTTTAGGTTCCACTTTGAAAGATTGACTTGCACCTCAGATAGTCCAAAGCGTTAAAAAAGGTTTGGTAGTCCTCGGACAATGAGGTGAAAGCGTAGTCCGCCTTCTAGGGTGGATGTTTTTAGATTCCACTTTGAAAGATTGACTTGCAATACCCATCAAAATAATTGAGCTATAACTGTTTATCATCATATGATTTATCTTCCCATGGATCAAAAGGCTATGATCTTTTATGGAAGCTTGAACTGAGCAGATGAACTTGGTTGAACCCACCTATTGAACGGTCCAATCATCCATACCATCCTTATGGATGGATTAGCGAATTACAAAATCATTTCACTATTCGGTGGACCGCCCATGCTGTCTTAAAAACACACAATCCTTGCACATGGCATAGGCTTCCCACTGATACTTGTGGTACACCATTTAAAAACTGGTGGGGACTTTTTACCCATACACGTGGCATAGTTCATCACAATCCGGACTTCCAAATTAATGACCCGATTGTGGAGGGTGAATGGCACAAAATTGAACTGACAACACAACTGTAACTATCTTACATGGTATTGCAATATATGTATACGATATCCAACTGGGATATCAAATCAAATATGGCTACGAATTCAGATATTCTCCAAAGAAGTCGGATAGGAATTGGATAGTCAGGCAATTGATATCCAACTAATATTTAATTAATAAATTGAAAAGCAATTAAAAAACCTAATAGAATTGGAAAAAATACATAAACATAAAAATATTTTCACCTAAGATGAATACCCAATTACTGGTAAAAATTTGCAATTTCTATAACAAATTACCTATTATCAAGCTACAAATCCTATATCACTTAAATGATAACTTACTGACTATGACAAAAAATCAATCATCACAAGCAGTCAATCTATGAACCTCATCATCCATGTCAATGTCAATCCATACCATAGATAATATGTCATATGTTATTAATTGGGTAAACTACGATTTTGCCCTCGGGTAATCTGGTAAGTGGATAAGGATATAATAATTTAAGAATCTGACTCTCTTAGAAGTTGGGTAAGCCCCATATCTCTATCCAATTTCCTTGGGTCGTATATGTTGGATGATCGCGTAAATGGATTTCCATTGCTAGCCCTACTATCTGATTTTTCCTTTCGAATTTGGACCACCATCTATTTTAAGAATCCATTTGACATCCATCAGTTGGATGGTTAATAACCTGCTTGATTTGTGTGATTTTATAGATGTGACCCGCAATTTGCATGGTTTGGAGGACGACTCACCATGCTTTCCATGCTGTTATGGTAGTATTTAGTGCATGGGTGTGCTCCACCTTTTGTACAGATGACATTATTATGTATTTGAAACTTGAGCGGGAAGATAATTCTTGGATCATAACTTATGACAAAGCCACAGTATGGGATCCAATCCAAAGTATGCAAAATCGGTTATTAAATGGCCATTATGTAACAGAAATGGTCTGTTACTCCCCCATAACGGTCACCCCACAATGATCGAAAAATGACTATATTTAAAAAAAAAATGACACTGAAGTGTACTTTGTGTGCTCCACCATTTGTACAGATCTGATATTATTATGTATTTGCAACTTGAGTGGGAGGATAATTCCTGGATCATAGCTTATGACAAAGCCACAGTTTGGGATCAAAGGTATGCAAAATCGGTTACGAAATGGCCATTATGTAACAGAAACGTTCTGTTACTCCCACATAACGGTCCGAAAAACGTCTATATTTATAAATAATAATAATAATTGACACCGTGAAGTGTACTTTCCACTTTTCTTTGGTCTCTATGTGAATGATTCTAAGGTGATTTTAACTACTCTTGTGCATTCTTTGGAAATTAAAATACAATGTCAATTTGTTTTGGTTGAATCGAAGCTCTGAGGGCCATTTTGGGGGAAAATAAAAAAGTTAAAAATCTAATTTTTTCCCCGTTCTTGCTGGAATGAATTAACTTCAAGATTACAACACTGAATCAACCATATTTTGATAGAGTTGTGGTTGATTTTGTGTTGTTTGCTATGATTTTTCATTTTTCCATAATTTTGCTGTTTTTAACATAAAATTCAACAGAATTTGAATTTCTTTTCTGGTGGATGGTTGAAATACATGGAAATTCTTTGGATTTACACATGCATGCATTAGATCAGATTGTTTCTTAATACCATTTTCTATTTTTTTGCTAAAATTTTCTTATTTTGGCTATTTTTTTAAATGAATAGTGTCAGTTTTAAATTTTCAGCAAATTTGATATGTTTTTTTTTTCTTTCTCTTGAATGTGAATGGTTGGAATACATGTAGACTCTTTATATCTACATGATCATGCATTAGATCAGATTTTTTTTTTTTAATCTTATTTTTTATTTTTGGCAATTTTCTAAAATGAATAGTGTTAGTTTTAAATTTGATTTTTTTTTTTTTTTCGTGTGGATGGTTGGAATATATGTAGACTCTTACATCTACACATGCATACGTCAGATCAGATATTCTCATCTCATTTTCTATTTTCAATAATTTTTTTATTTTCGGCTATTTTCTGGAATGAATAGTATCAATTTTAAATTTTCAGCAAAATTCGATTTTTTTTTTTTCTTTTGTTTTGAGTGTGAATGGTTGGAATACATGTAAACTTATTACATCTACATGTACATGCATTTGATTTAGATTTTAAAAAAAATTGTATTTTTTAATTTTCGACTATTTTTTAGAATGAATGGTGTCAGATTCAAATTTTCAGCAAAATTCGATATATATTTTTTTCATTTTGAGTGTGGATGGTTGGAATACATGTAGACTCTTTAGATCTACACATGTGTGCATTAGATTATAATTTTTTTTCGTATCATTTTTTATTTTTTGATAATTTTTTTTTAAATTTTCGGTTGTTTTCTGGAATGAATAGTCTGTTTTCAATTTTGATTAAATATTGATTTTTTTTCCCGTTTTGAGTATGGATGGTGTAGACACCCCACCTTCGGCTACACTGTTGGTAGAGATGGCTGGATGAATGGAGGACCATACCCCCAAATCCCAAGTCCAAACTAAGCCAAACTCACCCTTGTAAGCCCCAATCTATAGCCCAACTCAAGCCTGAACCCAGTCAACCCGCCCCTAAGCATTAGCTTGAAAAACCCCCCATAAGAAAAACTAGTCAAAAAATCGTAAAAAAGTCAAACTCACTGAGTCAACCCGCTGAGTCAACTCGTGGAGTCAACCCGCCGAGTCAAAACATCGAGTCAACCTGCCGAGTCAAAACACCGAGTCGACCCGCTGAGTCAACTCACCGAGTCAACCTACTGAGTCAAAACAGCAGCCCTGAGACATGTCCGTACCACGCGCTGGAACCTGAGGAGCGTCCGTACGGGCGGCCCCCAGGGGGCTGCCCAAACCTATTTACGAGAACTGCCACTGCCCTCTGCTATAAATACTCCTCTCCTCTTCTTATTTCAACACACGACCAAGCCCAGAGAGATCCTGTCCGTCCGAGTCCTCCTCCACCTTTTTAGCCTATTTTTCCACCAAGGAGAGCCCGAGTGAGGAGAGCCTAGCCTTGGTCCAGCCTAGCCTGACCACTGGTCCAAGTCTCCCAAGCCATCCAAGTCTTGATCCAGCCACTCGAAGCCAATCCTTGTGACACCTCTGTCCATCTAGCTACTCTTTTTCCAGCATCATCTCATTCGCATCTAGCATAAGTGCAACATTTACTTTTCTTCCAACCCCCCTGCTTCATTGCAAGCACTTTGATAATTCAAATACACAGCATGCATCTCGCATAAAGCACCTGTTAGTTCGAGCGTATGCTCTGGGCTTGCCTGCTAATGGAAACCTGCCCATCAGAAATTCTTACTGTTCAGACCTGCATTCATACATTAGCCACTGTAAGCACTTTGATTATTCAAACACACAGCATGCATCTCGCATAAAGCACCTGTCAGTTCGAGCGTATGCTCTGGGCTTGCCTATTAATGGAAACCTGCCCATCAGAAACTCTTACTGTTCAGACCTGCATTCATGCATCATGTCATCTATGAGAATATACGAGGATTAAAACAGACTTTCAAGTATTAGTTCGATTCTGTGAAGTAGAGACCGTACTTCGGTACGGGCAGTGTGTGGGGTGCTTAACCTCTTCCCACCTTGTAACCGTGATCCCTTACCTCGAATCTTTGGCTGCAGATCAAAAGCAGTCATTTTAGAGGAAGGAATCTTCGGATCCCCTTCTCTAACGTTTCTACGGGGTCTAGCCAACTGTAGATTCGAAGTAACTGGCTAGTGACGACTCTGGTCTTATATAAACTCATTTAAACACATCCAGCTTAAACACGACTACCAAACAAAGCCTTCGAGAACGAGGCAAGCCAGTGGCACAAATGGCGATTCGCACTCACGCATCCTCTTCTTCTTTTCCCGAAAGGAAGAAGAGATCGTCGTGTGGGAGCGCGGAACGGCGAGGGTCTACAGAATGACGACTCCACTGGGGATAAGCTAGTCCCACTAGTCAGTGATCTAGCTTGAAAAACGGAATCCCTCCTATACTTGAAAGTCATTAGTCCTTATATAATCTCATCTGTATAGCATTCTACCCAAAACAAAAAAAATAGAAAATCCCAAAACCCAAAAAAGAGAAGAGTAGAGCATACTTCCCCACCATTACTCCTCCAAAGCAAATCACCCTGCCACATCCAATACAAAACCGACATGGCTCTCTCCTTCCCTACCCTCGAAATACCAGAGGCTTCGTCTCCACAGTTAAACCCGATAGAATCTATGCCAATTCCTGGCATCCAAGAGCTACAACAAAGCATGAAGGCGATGTAGGAAATGCTTCTCCGATTCACACAAGCCCAGGTTTCAACAGTCAACACCCAGGTTGTTTTAGCGCAACAACAACAACAGCCATCTCTTCCAACCTCTAGTTCATCCCAACCACAACCGCCAGGGGTCGCTTAGGACTTTGGATACCCTCCTAACAGGGGCCTTCAATCAGAATAACCCTCAACCTCAGGGTATTTCTTTCCAGTATCTCCTGCAAATGAGAGCCATTTTCAGTCACATCTCATAACCAGAACTCCGAGCCAATTCCAACATCCTCTCCCTAATGGGAGATCCAACCAATTTCAATATTCTCCTGTGACTGGGATTTCTTTGCAGTCTCCCTTCTCAGCTCCAGTCCAACAAAGTCCCTATAATGGGAGTAATTATCAGGCCCAACCTCCTTCAAGCAGAAATTATAGGAGCATCAATGACACCAATTATTATGAAAGGGGGCCATCTTAGTCTTGGCAAGGGGCAAGATCTCCTTCATCTGGTCCCTCCGAAATAGAGCAACTCCGAGAATAGATGCGAGAGATGAAGAGAAAGTTGCAGAAGCAGCAAGGGGTGGATCTTTCATCCACTAAGTTCAGAGATCTTTGTCCATTTCCTGATGCAATGGTACCTCAAGGCTTTCAGGTACCAAAATTTAAAAGATATGATGGGACAGGGTGTCCTATAGACCACTTGAGATCATTTTGTGGTGAGCTAGATGCTATGGCAAGCAACGACGGAGCGTTGATCCGTCTGTTTCAAAAGTCCCTGAAAGACGATGCCCTAGACTGGTACACATCATTGGACTGCCATCGCATCAGGACTTGGGAGCAGCTCTCCCAGGCTTTCGTCAACAGGTTCGCATACAATCTTAACATGGCACCCAGGAGAGCGGACCTCGCAGCTCTCAGGCAAAGAAGTGATGAAACATTGTCAGCTTACGTTGGACGGTGGCGGGCCATGGCCGCTAGAATGAAGACTCCCCTCGACGACGAGGAGCAAATCTCCATGATCGTCCACTCGGCAAATCCAAGTATCTCTGGATACCTTGTCTCACATCCATATGCGAACTTCAGCCAACTCATCTGCGCCGGGGAACAAGTCGAAGCCGGAATAAGGGCTGGAATGATCTTCCCTTGGTGGCTTCAGCAGGCCTCTCCAGTACAATCGATAGTGGAAGGTGAGCCTACCGGATATGAGAGCGATAATGGTAGTGTTCCCATCTCCCATCCAATGGAAGAGGATGATCTTGTCGCTTCTACCGAAGGTGCACTATTCCTCCCTCAGAATGGACAACTGCAGCAACAGCAATAGTCAAGATGGAACTCACAGTTCCCTAATCAAGGTTGGTAAGGGGCACCCCTAACCAGTCCAGTTTCAGAACCCCTCATCCTGCAAGGAGCATATCCAGTCGATCCAGTCTCCGCAATGCAACAGGCACCTCCTGCCTATCCAGCTTTCATCAGCCAAGAAAAGCCTCCTCTCCAGTTTATTCGTGCCATTGACTTTAGTTCAGAGTTCGAACCTCTCATCCTGCAAGGGGCACCCTCAACTATTTCAATCCCAGAGCCCATCATCATGCAAGGGGCACATTTAGTCGATTCATTATTCGCACCCATTTCTAACCATGGGCACAATCAGCCCATCTCAGTCAACCAAGGGGACAATCTCCCTAACACAGCATCAGTAAACTAGGGGTACAACCTGCCCGTCTCAGCAATAGTCAGTCAGGGGCACAGCTTGCCCACTCCAGCTTACCAGGGGCAAAGCCTGCCCGTTTCTCCAGCAAACAACCAGAGGCACAACTTGCTCACCGCACTTGTCTATTCGGCTTCTACTTCAGCCATCGTCCTCCAAGAAGAAGACCCTTCCTCGGACAGCATGCCACATACCCTAGCAGAATTGGGGCCCAGCTTCAATTATGTGGCCACTATCGAGGAGGTCGAAGGGGAGATTGATGTCCAGGTTTTGATCGATCCAAAAACATCAACCATCACTCTTCAGGTCTTGGACATCTCAGCTTCATTCCATCTCCTTTCCGATCGGACTTGGTTTCACAGAATCGGTGCCATCTCTTCAAATCTTCACCAAAGGGTCAAGCACATCTTCGAAGATAGGGCGATCACCATTATTACCGATCCCGGACAATTTCCCATGGTAGAAGCATCCAATCTCCGAGAGCCTACCATCCCAGCCATGGACGTACAACGCTCTAATGGGGAGGTCTCATACCATCACAATGCAAATTACTTCCCTCGCGCATGTCCCATCGGATCGAACTACGTCTTCCTTCCTGTCGAGCGTCAAACCTTCTACTATCAGCTCGAATATCAAGACTTGACCCGAATCATGGGAGTTCAAGAGAATGTGGATAGAGAAAGACTACGATATCGGCCTACTCGGATTAAAAAACCAAAGCACAGAAGTATCAGAAGAAGGCGAAGTCATCAAGAAGATGGCAATCTCTGCATCTGTATACCAATCCAGTTTATCAATGCAGGGATTATCTATCCTGATGATGGACTGGATTCCACCTTTGATGATCAAGCAAGCAGATCGAGTCTGATAGAGTTGCCCAAAGAAGACGCAAGCAAGGGGCAGGAATTTCCCCCGATCAACTCGACTGCCGACCTGGTCCCACCTCAGCCAGATGAACCCGAAGAGCTGCAATTCATCGGGGACGAACTAGGAGAAATCGCATCCGACACCGACTCGGAGCCCAATTCCAGATCTATCATGATGTTTGGGCGCAACGATGAGGGTTGGCCTACTGATCCCTCTGGCCTTGCCTCCTGAGGGGAAGGAGCGCAGGGTAGTAACATGTTTGTAAGTCCCCATGACGGCCAATAAAAGTCGACAGTGCTCGACTCCCCGAGCCGAATCAGGTAACACCTAGTTCACATCGCCGTCTTGCTCGGGTCCTTTACAAAAAAAAAAAAAAAACAGAAAATTCAAAAACTCAAAACACCAAATATTTCAAAAAAAAAAAAAAAAAATCAAATTTTCACAAAGTCCAAAAGTTCAAAAAATTCAAATATTCACAAAATTCCAAAAAAACCAGAAAATCTTTGAAAGCTAAAAAAAAAAAAAAAAAAAATTAGAAATCTCTTTTTCAACAAAGTGTCAAGTCTGTCTGTCAAAGCACTTGAGTATAAAATTGACTCATATGATTCCAATCTAGAGTTGGATTTCAAACTTAAGGGTTTGGACGAAGCCAAATGATGTGGAAAATGATGAGCTGACTCCCAAACTTAGAGGGTCTCCTCGAAAGTTCGAACCAAAAGCCGATGTCATCTCGAAAAATTTCAAAATTATAAACCTAGGATCTCCTGAGACCCATAAGAAAGTGTGCATTGAGAATCCTTGTCCTCGAAAAATAAGCAGAGAATGATCGAATTTTTGAAGTCATGACTTTCCAATCTTGCTTCCTATGAAGACTTATCCAGACTCGATCAAAAACTCATCAAGAAGATGCTGCCAAGACTGTGCTTGCATTCCATGCTGAAGTGTGCGACTTGACGAATGATCGAAGAAACCTCACGGCTCGATGAAGACAGATTGTTGCCAACATGTCAGAAAGCACTTCAAGTGTCAGCAACATGCACATCGGATCCATGTGTGTGCTTCGAAACTCTACAACCTGATAACGCTCCAGCTATTCCTTGTATGAGGTATCTACATCAACGGAAAGATCAACTCGGCATCATCTAACAATTGATTACTTCATAAAAAGGAAAGAGGTAACATTCTGATCTCGCGCAATAATTCTCATGAAGAATGACATCATCAATTGTTAAGGGTTCCCACATGCTATCGACATTGGCAATGGGACGTCCTTCGAAATCTAAGGATGGAGGAGTTCCTCGAGAAGCTTAAAATCAGAAGACAGACCTACGAGTTCGAGTCAAAATCATGTCACCATGAGTGCTGATGAAGAATGAAGCCGAAGAAAGAAAAGTCATATCGGGTTTACGACAAGCACTGCCGCATCTATCAGACTCAAGGGGCAAGCCCCGAGAATTAGAAAAGTTCTTCTGGGAGGCACCATTCTACTCACCAACCGAGGGGTAAGGATCTTCTAGAGCCAATCGATGCTGACAACGTGAGAATCTCTCACTGGTAAGCTAATCCAACCTTATCACAAGTTACATTAGTAGAGCTGAAGTCAAGAGGTCAAGGCTTAGACCTCTGAGAATCCCTTCCCGTCCACCAATAAGTGTTACAAATAAATGGTTCAAAAGCAAAAAAAAAAAAAGAAAAAAAAAAGAAGATAAAAAAAAAGAATAGAGCAAAAAAAAAAGGGGTTAAAAAAAGGGGGCCACACAACGCAAAAAGAAGAAGAAGAAGAAGAAGTGGGAAGCCTTCTTAGCCTCACAAAACAGGGCCCACAGGGCCAAATCAAGCAATTCAGACCACTCAAATCACAATCAGCCCCGTCAGAAGCCAAACAAAGCAAGGTAAGTATGCCCAACCCCAAAAACTTGGTCTGAAGACCCTAAACTACGTCGGGATTAAGATCCTGAGGGATTTTTAATAAAAAATGGGCATCGATCTCGACCATCAAAATCAGAATCGATGACTCGGAACATTTTTCAAAAATCATAAAAAAATATATTACCAGTCTCGCTCTTAAATTTGGTCCGAAGACCTTAAACTACGTCGGGATCAACATCCCGAGAGATTTTCAATAAAAACCGGCATCTGTCTTGATTGCTCGAGTCAAGATCCGACAACACCGGACATTTTTCAAAAAATCACAAAAATATATATATATATACATTTCCAGTACTCTCTTGTACATGTCTTGGGTCCGAAGACCTTAAACTACGTCGGGATGGACATCCCGAGAGATTTTCAATAAAAACCGGCATCGGTCTTGATTGCTCGAGTCAAGATCCGACAACACCGAACATTTTTCAAAAAAATCACAAATATATATATATATATATATATATATATATACTACTATATACTACACATACATTTTCAGCACTCTTTTGTACAGTTTTGGGTCCGAAGACCTTAAACTACGTTGGGATCAACATCCCGAGAGATTTTCAATAAAAACTGGCATCGATCTTGATTGCTCGAGTCAAGATCCGACAACACCGGACATTTTTCAAAAAATCACAAATATATATATATATATATATTCCAGGACTCTTTTGTACAGTTTTGGGTCCGAAGACCTTAAACTACGTCGGGATCGACATCCTGAGAGATTTTCAATAAAAACCGGCGTCGGTCTTGTTTGCTCACATCAAGATCAGATGGCTTCGGACATTTTCCAAAAAACAAAAAAATGTGTTTGCCCGTTTTATACAGTAGTGTGGTCCGAAGACCTTAAACTACGTCGGGATCAATATCCCGAGGGATTTTAATAAAAACCAGCATCGATCCCAGCCGTTCAGGCCAAGATCTGATGACCTGGATCATTTCGAAAAAATCACAAAAAGAATGTATTTTAGCATGTACATATTTTCGGTCCGAAGACCTTAAACTACACTGGGATTAATTTCTCGGGGGACCTTTTCCTGCTTTCAACCCAAAACCGGCATCGGCCTCAACCGCTGGGATCAAGGTTTGATAGCCCGGATCATTTCCAAAAATAACAAAAAAGATTTCAAGCTTTCCATAAAAACTAGCATCAATCCTGATTACTCGAGTTGAAGTCTGGAACTTTTTCAAAACACAAAAAATTCACCATCAATTTCACAAATTCATCCTCAGTGGTCCGAAGACCTAAAACTACACTGGGATTAACTTCTCGGGGGCTTTCCTTCCTAACCTGTTCCGGACATGGCTGACAGTTGATCGTACGGGTGTCCGGAATCTTTTAAACAGGTAAAGGCTGAGGCGGGCAGAACCCCGCAATCCTATTCGTGTTGAACGCACCGTGATAGACAACCTTGATTTGGAAGTCGCTGTTGAATCTGACGGATGTTCCCTGTTCCTAAAACTCATGAAAGGGATTAAGGATGTTGGGAGGTGGAGCACACCCTCACGGAATTGTGAGCAATGTAAGGCCCCAAACTGGATTGACTAAGGGAAATGTGAGGCTGTGGCTCATTTTGTGGCCAAAGGAGTCCGTCGGACAATACATGGTCTATGTGCATTGCACATGAGGAACAGGCAACTTTGTGGGTGTGTTGACTGAAAAACCTCAACAATCTCCTCATCCGAAGATGTAAAACTACGGCACTTAACTGTGTGAGACTCGTCTTGCTCGCTGACGTAAAATGGATCGGGTGCCTTACCAGCAGTAGAAGCTGGAAGTGGATGAAAATTCCACATCTTTCCTTGCATTTCAGAAAAATCACAAAATACCAAAACATTGCAAAATCATCTTTTCAAAAATCACAAAAATATTTCCCTTGCTTTCAAATCAAATATTTGCAAAAATCACAAAATATTTCCCTTGCTTTCAAATCAAATATTTTCAAAAATCACAAAAATAGTTCCTTTGTTTTCAATAACGATCTCTATCCTGACCACTCAGGTAAAGGTTCGGACCAAATATTTGCAAAAAATCACAAAAATTGTCACTATCCCCCAGCACTACACTTCAGGAGTCTTGAACTCCACTCTCTTCACAATTTGGAATCTTGACCAAAACTGGCGACCAAGCACCGTCGCAATCGCATTTATGCCCAGAAGAACATCTTGAAGTCGGATAATATCCTCGTACATTCTCATTAGCAAAGAAACAGCATCTTGGGACAATGGACCTGATCGATCACGGGTCGGGATCTTGACCAACCCGCTGACCAAACACCCGTATAAAAAAGGAAAATCCCCAGGGGAGCACAACCCTGCAAGCAATAAGCTCAAAGTTCTCTGCATCACCAGCAAAAGCAAAATCATCAAATGAAAAGAAAATGAGCCAAGCCATGCATCCATCATCACATACGCATCTCCATGCATCAGCACTCATCACATCAATCATCATATTTACCTACTTTCAAAATAAAAGCCGGTTAGCCAAAGACCCCACAGGCATCCCTAGTGGAGGCGCATGCAAACCAGATTTCCATTTCAAAAAGACGAAAAAAAAAATCTCTATTTGCAAATAAAAACCCCATGGAGTAGCACTCCCCAGAGTGGGTATCTTTTAAAAAAAAATCCAAAAATATTTTTCCAGTAGAGCGTTCTGCCTCCAAAACACCAGGAGATCTTCCATATCTCTGGGTAGGAGCAGACGCAAAAATCAAATAAGATCCGATGTCTTGCGGTTTCCCCGGATATCATCGGATCCAATGCACTCAAAGTACGGTCGAACTAAACTCCAGTGTTAGTGCGGTCGTACCACATGCCAAGATACAAAAAGATGAAAGCCAAAAGGCTTGGTCAAAGAAACCATTTGAACAGGTGGAAACGATGAATTGTAACCCAAGTATCAAAATCAGCAGATTGGGTGGAAAAAGACCACCCGCACATACCTAGGCGTGGATGCCTGAAGTACCTTGAGTAAGTCCAAGTCGGCGTAGTAGAATCCCGTAAGACTACATGACGCAGGGCATCTAACCACTTTGACAATCAAGCGAAACAAGTACTCCTGGAGTGATCTGGGAAAACATCAAACATCACACAATCAGTCTCAGGGTCAGCAATCTCGTAAGACTACGGATGCAGAGGCTCTGCTGTACCTTTCCGATGTTAGTACCGATCGGGAATGGAAGGGTTGCGATTGGGTACCCAGGTTGCAGCAAACTGCAGGGACAGTCGCAACGTTTTCTCCAAACTCCCGCGGTATGTGCGAGTTATCAATCTCCAAACAATCAACTTACTCAGATACAAAGGACAGATTCCAGACCACAATCGAAGAAAGAATGAATTGCAAACCAAGCATCGAAATCAGCAGATCAGGTGAAAAAGACCACCTGCACATACCTAAGCGTGGATGCCTGAAGTACCTTGACTGAGTCCAAGTCGGCGTAGTAGAATCCTGTAAGACTACATGACGCAGGGCATCTAACCACTTTGACAGTCAAGCGAAACAAGTACTCCTGGAGTGATCTGGGAAAACATTAAATATCATACAATCAGTCTCAGGGTCAGCAACCTCGTAAGACTACGGACGCAGAGGCTCTGCTGTACCTTTTCGATGTTAGTACCAATTGGGAATGGAAAGGTTGCGATTGGGTACCCAGGTTGCAGCAAACTGCAAGAACAATCGCAACGTTTTCTCCAAACTTCCACGGTATGAGCGAGTGATCGATTTCCAGGCGATCAACTGGCACAGATGCAAAGGCAAGCAAAGATTTCAGACCATGATCTATGAATGACCGGGTCAGAAGTGGGGTGTCCACTCGCTTTGGCATTCGGTTGCAAGCAACCTCTACCAAAGAGGGGCATCTGTAGACACCCCACCTTCGGCTACACTGCTGGTAGAGATGGCTGGATGAATGGAGGACCATACCCCCAAATCCCAAGTCCAAACTAAGCCAAACTCACCCTTGTAAGCCCCAATCCATAGCCCAACTCAAGCCTGAACCCAGTCAACTCGCCCCTAAGCATCAGCCTGAAAAACCCCCATAAGAAAAACCAGTCAAAAAATTCTTAAAAAGTCAAACTCACTGAGTCAACCCGCTGAGTCAACCCATTGAGTCAACCCGCTGAGTCAACCCGTCGAGTCAAAACACCGAGTCAACCCGCCGAGTCAAATCACCGAGTCGACCCGCTGAGTCAACTCACCGAGTCAACCCACTGAGACAAAACAGCAGCCCCGAGACATGTCCGTACCACGCGCTGGAACCTGAGGAGCGTCCGTACGGGCGGCCCCCTGGGGGCCGCCCAAACCTATTTACGAGAATTGCCACTGCCCTCTGCTATAAATACTCCTCTCCCCTTCTCATTTCAACACACGACCAAGCCCAGAGTGATCTTGTCCGTCCGAGTCCTCCACCTTTTTTGCCCATTTTTCCACCAAGGAGAGCCCGAGTGAGAAGAGCCTAGCCCTGGTCCAGCCTAGCCTGACCACTGGTCCAAGTCTCCCAAGCCATCCAAGTCTTGATCCAGCCACTCGAAGCCAATCCTTGCGACACCTCCGTCCATCTAGCTACTCTTTTTCCAGCATCATCTCATTCGCATCTAGCATAAGTGTAACATTTACTTTTCTTCCAACCCCCCTGCTTCACTGCAAGCACTTTGATAATTCAAATACACAGCATGCATCTCGCATAAAGCACCTGTCAGTTCGAGCGTATGCTCTGGGCTTGCCTGCTAATGGAAACCTGCCCATCAGAAACTCTTACTGTTCAGACCTGCATTCATACATTAGCCACTGTAAGCACTTTGATTATTCAAACACATAGCATGCATCTCGCATAAAGCACCTGTTAGTTCGAGCGTATGCTCTGGGCTTGCCTGTTAATGGAAACCTGCCCATCAGAAACTCTTACTGTTCATACCTGCATTCATGCATCATGTCATCTATGAGAATATACGAGGATTAAAACAGACTTTCAAGTATTAGTTCGATTCTGTGAAGTAGAGACCGTACTTCGGTACGGGCAGTGTGTGGGGTGCTTAACCTCTTCCCACCCTGTAACCGTGATCCCTACCTTGAATCTCTGGCCGCAGATCAAAAGGAGTCATTTTAGAGGAAGGAATCTTTGGATCCCCTTCTCTAACGTTTCTACGGGGTCTAGCCGACTGTAGATTCGAAGTAACTGGCTAGTGGCGACTCTGGTCTTATATAAACTCATTTAAACACATCCAGCTTAAACACGACTACCAAACAAAGCCCTCAAGAACGAGGCAAGCCAGTGGCACAAATGACGATTCGCACTCACGCATCCTCTTCTTCTTTTCCTGAAAGGAAGAGGAGATCGTCGTGTGGGAGCGCGGAACGGCGAGGGTCCACAGATGGTTGGAATACATGTCAACTTTGTAGCTTTACACATGCATGCATTAGATTATAGTTTTCATCTCATTTTCTATTTTTGATATTTTTCTTTATTTTTGGCTATTTTTCTGGAATGAATGGTGTTAGTTTAATTTTTCAGCAAAAATTGATTTTTTTCTTTTGTTTTGAGTGTCGATGGTTGGAATACATTTAGACTCTTTACATATACACTTGAATGCATTAGATCAGATTCTTTAATTTCATTTTTTTATTTTTAGCTATTTTCTTAAATGAATACGTTGGTTTTAAATCTTCAGCGAAATTTGATTTTTTTCTTAGTGCGGATGGCTGGAATACATGTACTCTTTAGATCTACACATGCATGCATTAGATCAGATTTTTTTCATCTCATTTTCTAATTTTTGATTTTTTGCTATTATTATGTAATGAAGTGTTAATTTTAAAGTTTCAGCAAAATTCAAATTTTTTTAGTATGGATGGATGGTTGGAGTACATGTAGACTCTTTTATATCTACACATGAATGCATTAGATCATTTTTTTTTTTTTTTTTTTTTTTTTTCATTTTGTATTATGTATTTGTTTTAGGCTATTTTTTGGAATGATAGTGTTAGCTTTAAATTTTTAGCAATTTTTTTTTCCCTTTTGTTTTGAGTATGTATGGTTGGAATGCATATGGACTCTTTAGATATGCATACGGATTTAGAGTTTTTACAGTCAATCTAAGCTTGTCAGGTTCATAAATCATCAGACAGGCAGAGTCAACATTCTTAGCAAAGAGTGGACTGTTATGTGAAAAAAAAAAAAAAGAGTACATATTTGGAATCCTCTAAATATTTTTAGATTTTTTTATTATATACTTTTGGGATTTTTTTCTTAAAAAAATTAATCTAACTGTTATGGGCCGCAATGGTAACGGTTTTCAGCAATGCTGTTACAGCCACCATTACTGTTACAGAATACCTTGATGGGATCACGTTCGTTGGTAATACACATTTTGTTATGCTCTGGTACACAAAAAGGTAGCAAACAGTGGGTACACATCAACGTTTGGACTGCTCATTATTTTGCTTTTAACCGTCTATTTGATAGCCATTAATTGAATGTTTAGGATCTCTTGATCAGTCTGATTTGAGGGATATGTTCCATTCACATAGGAATTTGGAACCCACAATTTGATGGTCTGGATATCTGTACAATCAGTGCCAAATATTAAGGAGGATGGGTCACTATCATACCTCATATTGTGCAAAACTAACATAGTTGTCTGTACCATCTCTCTCTTTGGTAATACATATTATGTAGATCAGTTTCCAGCTGGCTTTTCCCAACATGATTCATTTTCTTCCGACAGGTTTCTGGTCGGAATCTCAGCAGCCGTCGCTGTCCACTCGCTCATGCAGCTGGTGTTGAGCATCACAAAGCTGCTGAAGAAGATGCCAGTCATACCTTCGCGCAATCATGCCTGGATAATATTCGCTGGGGATCAGGTAAGCAAATCCTTCTATTAGCAATCTCTTCTAACCTGCACCAGATGCACTTGTAGTTATCATGCACTCAGTGCTTCTGTTGATATAATTTGGTGAAAAAAATTAAGGGAGAATTAAAACAAAACTGTTCAATAGCCGTACAGACTCTCTTAGGTGGTTGCTCTTTTGGATGTAAGCGATTAATTACTACACTTACAAGCTTGCCTGTGTTGAAGTCAGCCACATGGTTACATGTAAAACCCAGACCCTCCTCCCTCCGTATATTAATGATGCGTAGCAACTAGCAAGGTTCCTAATATCACTATGTATTATATGGTTTTGGGAATGTATCACAATAAATTCATCTGGCAATGTGGTACAAGCATTTCTTCATATTGGAAACTCATGGTATGGTAATTTACGCGACCAGTTTGCTTCATGCCACTGTGGATGGACAATGCCCCAAAAATTTCCTCAATGGGACAAACATAACATAGCAATTTGTGGTTGATAAATGAATGGTTGAGAAGAGAAACAGGGCAATGGACTGCATTCAACTGAAAAGAGTCCTAATTGGAAATTAGGATCTTCCAATTTTCACGGGGATGCTATAGAAGAGTGGTCTGGGTTATTTAAAATCTAAATTCATGCAGTGGTATGATATGTTCAAAATATATTTTTAACCTTCTTGTGTTGTTAATGAACATGCACCATCTTCTTCAATTAGCAATTGAGGTTCTTTCCCTCAATTGTGCTCCACAGTTTCTCATAATTTGGGAAATTGATCATCTTTGAAATTCTTAATTGATATTTCTCCATAAAAACCCCTCTTCTTAAAGAGGAACTACAAGTTCCTTGTGGCTTTCCACAATGCCACTGTATGCTGAGATTTTTTTCCCCAAATAATTTGGAGTCCTGGTTCAGTAATCTAGACCGTTGTCTTGTTTCATGCCACCCTGGACGGACCATGCCCTGAAGATCCCCTCAATAGGACAATCTTACGCCTCTGTCAAGTAGAGGGTAAAGAAGAGATACATCCATTGTATGCATTGTAGAATTACACTAAAAGCAACTTGAGATTGGCAACTATCATGTAGTCTGGGAGCTTTTCTGGGCCATGGTCCAAAACTCTTGTGGCCCTGAAGAAGTTTTTAATGGTGGGCATTCAATCGCCACTGTTTCCTGTGATGTGGTCCATCAGAGATTTGGATCTGCCTCATTTTTAGGCTGATGCTATAAAATGATCTGGCAAAATGGATGGTTAATGGTGGGCGTTCAATCACCACTGTTTCCTGTGATGTGGTCCATCAGAGATTTGGATCTGCCTCATTTTTGGGCTCATGCCATAAAATGATCTGGCAAAATGGATGGACCATGTGCATAAAACGCATACATCATGGTGGGGCCCACTGAGCACTGTCCAGTAGCCAATGTTAGTAGGCAATCTGTGTTGGTGAGGGCTCTATGCATAGGGCCGACCTCAATGTATGTGTTGCATATCCATGCCGTACATCTGTTTTGCCAGCTCATTTTAGGCCATGGTCCAAAAAATGAAGCAGATGCAAATCTCAGGTGGACCGCAGCACAGGAAAAAGTGGTCATTGAATGCACACCAATAAAATTCCCTAGGTCCAAGGTAATGTTTATTTGTCATCCAACCTGTAGATAAGGTTACACAGACCTGGATGAAAGGGAAAACTCAAATAACAGCTAGAGCCAAAACTTTGTGACCTCCAAAAAGTTTTTAACAGTGGAGATTCAATCCCTATGGTCCACCTGAGATTCTGGTCTGATTCATTTTAGGGCCATATGGCCCATATCCTAAAATGAGTTGGAAAAACTGATGGATGGCGTGGATATACAACACATGCATCAAGGTGGGCCCTGCAGGTGCAAGTGCACGGGGAATCATGCACCCCAAACTATTTATAACAAAACTAAATGCGGCTGTGAAACAGCCATGTTGGGGGAAGGGGTCAAGAAGACAAGAGCTGCCCACAGGCCCGCAACAGGAAGAAGAAGAAGCAGCAGCAGCAGCAGCAGCTGTTGCGACAACCGCTGCATTGGAAGAAGAAGAAGCAGCAGCAGCAGCAGCTGTTGCGACAACCGCTGCATTGGAAGAAGAAGAAGCAGCAGCTGTCACCACAACTGTTGCATCAGAAGAAGAAGAAGAAGAAGAAGAAGCAGCAGCTCTCACTGCAACCGCATCAACAGCAGAAGAAGAAGAGATGTTTTTTTTATATTCATTTGCTTCTCCATCATGGGGCCATAACAGCTGTTATAACCTGTAAGGGTTGATACAGGGGCTGTAATGGCCGTTACGGTCCTTTTTTTCTCCCCCACCCTGCTTTGGACTTGTATCACGTAACGGCTTGGCTGTTACTGGTATGAATTGGCCATTACGGCCGAAATGTAACCGTTTTTGCACACCTTGGTAGATAAGAGTAAAGATGCATCGGAAAGTCCTGGACTAGATCAATGATATTCTGTTTGTATAATAACAAATAAAAAGAAAAGCATTTTTGAATTGAAAGCTCGGCGAAACTCTCCCTAGTTGTGTTCGGTTTTGACCCCCACGGAGGCTACATGTGTTTTGACTTGGTGGGACTTCCAAAAACTGGATGGCTTGAGTGAGTCCTGAGTTGACTCGTTGAGTCTGCCAACCTTGCGTGAAACCTCATCTTTATGAGGCTCCTCGATGGCTGCAAATAATTCTAATCTGCTTTGCGGTATCTGCTGTCCACACATGGCAACATGGCATTTATGCTAGATCCAAGCCTCTCATGAGGCATGCCCCCAGTCCCACTGTAGATGTTTTGGCCTGAAAAATCAGGCCGTTGTGCTTATTTGTAGGCCACACATGTAGAGAAGAAATCGACGATGAAGGAAAATTGACCAATGTTCCACATTCAATATCCTGATATAGCCTAGAGGATGAGCATATCGGCCAGATCTATGACCTGTGCTACATAGTGGGGGCTACCTCATGAGGATCTCATGCACATGTGCTGGCCATCGAGTTGACAAGTGCAAGTAGCACTTGTTCAAGTGCACAGCCCAGTACTGTCCAAAATTACGTAAAATAAACAAACAGATGGGAGTAACCTATAATTGGTGGCCTACAAGGGACAATCTAACGCCATCCATTAGCCCCACATTGATGAGCATCAGCCTAAATTCAACTGATGGGGGTAATCTGGGGTTCTTATCCTTGCCTTGATGGTAGAATCCCAGGAGTTTCAACACAAGGTCTGGCGTTCGAGTCCCATAGGTGGTGAAATCCCACTACGGCGTGAGTACGGGGGTGGCTGTGGGGCGCGTGTGTAAAAAAAAAAAAAAACTGATTGGGGTAATGTTAATGTCAGATTTTGTAGCAGGATCCTCCGGTTGTTCACCTTCTCTCCAACAGAGACTTCCTCCGCCGGACCCGAAAGAAGACAGAAAGCAACTAAGGGTGGCTAGGTGTCCAGCCGTTGGCCCTCCGATGCTTAAGTCAGGCAAAGCAAGAAGAAGAATAACCAGGCAAAACGAGGCTAGAGATTGAATATTGTGTACCTGTATCTTAATGGAGTCTTCTCCTTATATAGATCTGAAATGATCCAATCTGTTACATACGATATCGAGATCCCGCTGATTTCGTGGGATAAGATTCTTATCTTCAGATAGAAGGGAAATCTAATCCAATGACTCGTCCAATAGTTTCGTTCCTTGATAGCGATCCTTTGATACTCGGAACCACTGAAGAAGATAAGCCCAATCTCGGCCTATACGGGCTGCTGGTACTGAGGGCTAAGAGATGTCACCACAGAAAAAGCTGTTCGCATGTTGGAAGATGCTCGCGAGTCCAAGTGCTTGCTCATTCAGATACGACACCTTTCAACGACTTGTGAGAAGGTCTGCTCGCAGGAAAAATACAACTCCTCTCGCCTTCCAATATTTGACTATCGATCACAACTTCTTGAAGCTTTGGTAATCGAGCATCAGTTTTTCCTAATATGCGAGTCGCGAACAGACGTTCTCGATAGTCGGATAAATGTGCTCGCGGGATCGGAGCATCCTCAGAATATACGAGACGCGAACAGACGTTCTCGATAGTCGGATAAATGTGCTCGCGGGATCGGAGCATCATCAGAATATACGAGACGCGAACAGACATTCTCGATAGTCGGATAGACGTGCTCGCGGGGTCGGAGCATCATCAAAATATATAATAAGAAGCCTCCGGCAGATGATCTCCGCTATTTTTGACTATAACAGGTAATCTATTAGTGGTGGCTGGCAGACGCACATCTAGAACGGCATATTTGTTCCCCTAAATGGATGGAAAAATTTAACAAATGAAGTAACCCATTAATGGATGCCTGCAAAAGGACAGAAGTAGAATCGGAAATTTAGACCATCCATCCTGCTGGCTTCCACCTTAGCATGAATGGGCCTCAGCCAAGAATTCAGATGGATGCTTAGAAGTAGAATAGGCAATGCTCTGCACCTAATGGGTGAAGAATTCAGATGGATGCTTAGAAGTAGAATAGGCAATGCTCTGCACTTAATGGGTAAAAGCCCATCGGTTGAAGATGGGTGTGATTTCCAGGCCATAGCCCATTCCCATGGACATGGTTGAATGGATAAGCTGAACCATTGAACTGGTGGCCCTAGTCCTACATTCAATGGAGATGGTAAGATTTTGTAAGTACTCTAGCTAACAGAAAATGACCTTGCCAAACAAGCCATCATTGATCATCCCTTATAAGTGCAAATCTGGATGAATATGCTGTCTTGTGTCTTTAAATTGGATGGCCCACCAAAAGATTAACCCTTGGATGATATGTTGTATTTAATAGCTAGTATTCCCATGCGAGATGGCCTACAAGTTGTCGTTCACATCAAGCAAGTGATGAGCCTATTCAACATTAAGTTGTAATCAGTTTGTTTAGAAGGCCAAGCACTAGGAGCATGGTTTTGAATATTGGTATCATTAGGGCGCATTGGCTCAGCCAAATACTGATACGATAAGGGTGTCGTGTACCATTATTGGCCCCCTATCGACTTGTATTGGGCTGTATTTGTTGAAATTTTGTTAAGCTAGAAAAAAAAATCAGAAAAAGGAAAACAAAATGATCTTCAAGAACCTGTTGTTATTATTATCATTATTTGTTTTGAACATGAATTTAATGGTATGTCGGACCATTATTTGGTTAGAGACTTAAGAGTGTTGTAAGTTGTGTCGTTGAGGTCTTTCAGTTATAAAATTTGAATGCATGTCATAAATTAATATGATATATGATTTTATGATCTATTTAACTATCGTTCGATGTTTAGGAATTATGATGTATAAAGTATAGTTGTTAAAAAAAGTATAAAGAATAGTTATAGATTACATAGGCAATTAAGAATAGATTATAGGAAAGGGTACTGTAGTAACTATGGTTCAAAATAAAGAAAGACAGTATAAATGTGCGTTCACAAAATAATTACTTAGTTAAGTTGCAAGTGTCCAAGTGCTTTTACCTTGTCAATACAAAAGGATGCTTAAGGGGGCATAATAAATACACCAAACAATAAACGCATAATCAATGGATTCAATACACACCAAGCAATAAAAAGCATAAAGTGTTAAACAATTATGACTTGTTTAACAAACCCACAAACTACATGTAAGCATAGCAAATTATACAATGAAAAACGAAAAATGAACACAAAAACACCAAAAAAGAAAATTATCATTTTTAAGATACAAAGTTAAAAAAAAACATATAATCATTTTTAATAGGAAAACAGCATTAATAAATTTATAAGAAAAAAGTTTGTGAAAATAATGGGATGATCTCATACATGAATATATGCTCAAATTACTTAACACAACTATATTCATAAAGAAATTAAAAATATTGAAAAAATATATACGAGTTACCACTAATCTTCAAGCAATATAATGAAAATGTTAAAAAAAAAAAATGGAGTTGATGATATCCGTGCTATATATATGTGTTCAACATGCTTAAAGCAATAATTCTCTAAACTAATTTAAGAAAGAAATTGAAAAAAATTGTATGAATGCTATCTAAAAAAATGGCTTGAAAATGCTCATAAATACCCAAAAAATAAAATATGCACAAAAAATTGTTTACATGCATGAATCTAAATTTCTATACCATGCACATGCTATCCATGCATCATTTTAAAAGACACTTGAAAAAACAAAAAAGAAAAAGAAAATCCCTTGAAATTAGGTAAAAATTTGGTGAAACTTGGAAATAATTGAAAAATGAAGCAAATTTGCCCACAAATCAAGCATGATTTGCTTGATTTGGTCATATTAAGTCGAAAGTACATGAAATCAACAAGGAAAAAACAAAAGATTTTTAACCCTTTTTTTTTTTTTTTGGATTTTCCCCAAAACAGGCATCTAAGCTTCGATTCGTTGAATCTATTACTCTCTCTCTCTCCTCTCTCTCTCTCTCTCTCTCGTAATTTGATATTTGAAGATGAGAAACAAGTGTAAAGAATGTCTTAGAAACCCTCCGCATCCTCCAACCACCAAAAGAATAAGAGAAAAAGAGAAATGAAAAAGAAACGAAAAATAGACTTTTATATGCATATCAACTGATACCGATACGTGATTTTTGGATCAGCACCTATATGCACCGTATCAGCCAAGATGGGCCAATGCAGACCAATATGGCCCAAAATTTTAAGATGGGGCCAATTAAGTCCGTATTATGTAGTGTATCGAGCCGATATGAATACAATATGGGTGTATCGATCAATACAGTACCAACATTGCGATCCATGCTTAGGATCTATGTAGAATGGTTGTTTACCTCTATGTTGAGAATCATTGCCAAGTCCTAATTTAATTAGGATACTTAGTTTTAAGCAAGCTTTGGTTGAGTGTAATTAGGAAAGTGGTTAGGAAATTTCCTTGTTAGAGTTGTGGTGTTAGTAATATTAGGAAATGGAGAGTCCTCTTTTATAAAAGAGGCTAGGCTGGTACGTACGCAACACATGAAAAAACTCTCATCTCTCTTTCTTCTTAAATAAAGTAGTTTTTGTCTTTTACTCTCTCTCTCTCTCTCTCTCTCTCTCTCTCTCTCTCTCTCTCTCTCTCCACACGCACACATACACTTTTCCCTTTTTCTTCCTTCTCCAAGGACGCCAAGACCCTCCTCTTTATAGCCTTTGTTTATATGATTTTCTACACAGTATCAGAGCTTTTACTAGATATAGAGCTAGATATATGACTGTCCACTCCACAATCATCTAGGTCGGTGGAAAGATCTTAATCGGTTAAATCAAAGGAAAAAAGGAGGTTATGGCATCATCAAGTAGTGATCCAGAATGAAGATATCCTATTCATGAAAGGTTTCTTGTTAAAAGACTTGCAGATTATTATGTCACAATATGTACTATCCTTACATAGTGCAGGTCATGGATTCTTATGAGCTGAATACCTTTGAATAAATGGTTGGTGATCCTTAATGGGAATATGCCATGGAGGAAGAGACGAGCACACTAAAAAATAAGGGCACCCGAGGCCTAGTTTAGCTTCCAAATGGGGAAAAAAGCTATTAATTGTAAGTGGATAAACAAAATAAAGTGAAAGGCTATCGGCAAAGTCGAGCGGAACAAGGTGCGTTTGGTGGCTAAAGGTTTCGCTCAAAATTATGGGGAAGCCTACGATGAAAATTACATATAGTCCTAGGGCTAAAATCTCAAACATGCCTGTTATTATCGCTTTGATAGTTGCAAAGAGTTTGATGCTTCAACAAATGGACATGAAGAATGCATTCTTAAATGACGATATTGATAATGAAGTATATATGAAGCAATCTGAGGGATTTAAAGATCCTAAAAAGTCGAGGCACGTGTGCAAGATTAAAAAGGCGCTCTATGGTTTAAAACAAGCACTTAGAGCTTGGTTTGCAAAGTTTGGATAATTCGTTTTTTTTTCAAGTGTTTTATTTTCTCTTCTGCTAATACATGCACTTCTGTAAAGCACTCTATAAAGGGAACGCGATTATACATGCTTTCTATGTTGATGATATGATCATAACAGGCAGTGTTTCAAAAGATGTGGAAAAGTTGAAAAATTCACTCTCTGAAAGGTTCGAGATGTAGGATTTGGGTGACTTTCAGTATATTTTTAGGTATTGAAGTTATAAGAGATAAAAGAGGAATTTTGATTCTTTAAAAGAAATTCGGGTTGGACTTGCTTGCAAAGTTTGGTTTGTTTGGGTCTAAAACCACTTGCAACACCAATTGAAGTGAATCACAAGCTGTTGAAAGATGGAGAGCTAATCACAAAGGCACATGCTTATTGAGAGATGGTTTGTAGCCTAATATGCCTAATTATTACTGGCCTCGATTTGGCGTATCAATTGGGGTTGTCAGTTAGTTTATGTAGGAGCCTAGGAAGCCATATATGGATCTGGTGAAGCAGATCTTAATATATGTAAAAGCAACCATTAAAAATGCGTGGTTTATAAGCATGGTATACTAATAAAACTTGAAAGCTATTGTGATGAGATTGGGTCGAGGACTCATCTACATGTTGTTTGACATCAGGTTTTTCTTTTAGTCATGGTTTGGGAAGTGTGTCATGGAGAAGCAAGAAGAGAATTCACTATTGCATTGTTTGCTAAAAAGGTCGAATATCGAGCATTGTTTGCTACAGAGGCCAAATATCGAGCTACGATATTGGCTACATGTGAAAGTGTGTAACTAACACAACTACGGAGAGACTTTGGAATAAAAGTCAATTGTCTTGTTCCAATCATGAACGACAGTGTTGGCTTAATCATGTTAGCGTCAAATCCGATGTTCCATGCCCATACAAAGCACGTGGAGGTCCATTACCATTTTATTTGCAAGAAGCTCATGAGCAAAGTACAATGTTGATTCGTATTTCGAGAAGTGACCAAGCAGTGGATATTTTCACCATAGCACTAAACATAGATAAGTTAGATCTCTGCAAAAGAAGTTTGGGAATGATAGATGCAAGTAGAAGTTGACAATGAAGGAGAGTGTTGAGTTGCCAAGTCATAATTTAATTGGGATGCTAAGTTGTTAAGCAAGCTTTGGTTGAGCTAAATTAGGAGAGTGGTTAGTTGAAAATTTTCCTTCCTAGAGTTCTTTTCCCCACTGTTAGTCACACAGCAATGTTAGCCACCCCCACTTTGGGAATCAATACCAAGACCTCAGTGTTGAAACGAGGTTATCTTCACTCAGTCTACCACTTGAGCAATGGATCCGGGTATTATGTTCCTAGAGTTGTGGTGTTAGTAGGATTTAGGAAATAGGGAGCCTTCTTCTATATAAAGGGTTGGGCTATTATGTACACATTATAGGAAAAACTCTCTCTCTCTCTCTCTCTCTCTCTCTTCTTTTGTCTTTTTTGCCCTTCTTCTCCATCGATATGAAGATTCTCCTCTCGAATAGCCTTGCTTGTATGATTTTCTACATTTTAGATGTTTATCTGATTCTTAGTTGCATAGAGTAATAGTCGGGGGCAATAGACCTAAGTGGGAGCACCTAGGAAGCATCGGTTGGTACAAAATAATATCACAGAATTTAAAATATGTATTTGCATTAGTTATAGAAATGTATTATGTTCAGTGAAATTTACTAATGAAATTTATTATGGTCAATGAAATTTAAATTCACTGACCATCACCGATGCATTGTTTGCTAAAGGAAAACAATCAATGGAGTGTTGATTAAGTTAAAGGCGGTCTTCCTGCACCCACTATATCATGTGTTTCGCAATTCCAATGTTTTGATGGGCACATTACTTCATTCTGTACCTTGTCTAATGTTCACCTTCTTAGTGAACCTTTAGGAGTTCGGCATGAGTGTCTTGGATGGGAGCCTCATTGTTGAATGGTTGGAAGAAGTGAACTTTACATTTGGTGGTCGCCATGGATGGGCAATAGTGCAATAAATAATTCCAACATAACATCCTAGCCACCAGGGTTTTCCGCTTGAATTTGGGATGTGCATGTA
The DNA here is from genome assembly GCA_003013855.2 of Liriodendron chinense. Lineage (NCBI taxonomy): Eukaryota > Viridiplantae > Streptophyta > Magnoliopsida > Magnoliales > Magnoliaceae > Liriodendron > Liriodendron chinense. Next base: position 3,548,247 of record PVNU02003892.1, on the reverse strand, counting down.
GTAGTTGGTTTAGGGTCAATACTGGTCGGTCCAGGTTCCGTGATGGGTTCCAAGAGGCCAGGTAAAAGAGGAAGGTTAATTTATGGTGGCCAATGGTCATAATACTTTGCCAACTTCAAATTGTTCTCAGTAGGGGTGGCAATAGGGTGACCAGATTATTAATCTGGTCAAAAAGTCAGGTTTGGTCACGACATTTTTAACACTTGGGCCTTTGGATTAAGGTTCAAGCCATTCATTAAGATTGTGGATGGGTATGCTCATTTATCAGGCTTCAAATGAGGCCCATAAATACCCACCGGCCTCTATTACAGGCCTGAGACCGACACATATCAGGCTGGGACTAGAAACCCAACAGGCGCATTGCCCCCACTAGTTTTGAGAAATTAAGATGGTGGTGATGATCATACCTCTGTTTGGATGCAACCAATTAGTGATCATACCTCTGTTTGGATGCAACCAATTAGATGGATCGATGTGAATAGTTTTGTTTTGCCTGTCCCAGCAACATTTCAGATCATCCGACTGTTCCGTCATGTGGGTCTCATCATGGCTTTATCATGGTTTGTGACTCCACACCTTAAGCTGTTCATAAATGCACCCAATACTTCTTTTTGTACCTTTTGTATTAGAATAGTAGATTTTAGTTGCTGCGAAAAATATCTGTTGTTAAACAGACCACGGCAGCAGAAATGCCGTTCTTTATATGTGGTGGTCACAACACTAATTTGCTTTTTGTATGACAGGTTTTTGCATATGTGATGATGAGTGCGGGATCAGCTTCAGCGGGAGTGACCAACCTGAATCGCACTGGGATCCGGCACTCGGCTCTGCCAGACTTCTGTAAGCCATTGAATCGCTTCTGTGACCGAGCAACAGTTTCCATATCCTTTGCTTTCTTCAGCTGCTTCTTGTTGGCTAGCTCTGCTGTTCTCGATGTGCTCTGGCTCTCCAAGTACTAAATTACATCACATGTACGTCTTCTGGCCCTCCAAGTACTAAATTACATCACATGTACGTCTTCTTATACTTGCTACGCTTTCTACATAGGAAATATGTGAATTTTGTAGGTGTGTGCTTATCCTTTGTATATGTGGGGGAAATGACCATTTTCTTCTTCACAGTTTAGAAATTGTCATGATGCCTTTTTTCTTTTCCTTTTGAAGATGGAATTCTCCATAAAAAAAAATAAAAAAAAGAAAGCTGCTGCTTCAAATGGTTTTCAAGAGTTGGGTTATGGATTTGAGAAGCTTTCGAGATCCTACGCAGTGACTGGTCTAGTTAATTGCTTGGTAGGGCTGTCAATGGGTCAGGTTTGGGTTGAGTCCTCTAGTGCCTGCGCTAGCTGGTTTATGGACTTGTTGGGCTTGGGTCCTTGATCCAGAGTCTCATTGGTGAAGACCCATATCTTGATCTAATTGGGTTCAAGAACAGCGTCGGGTACCCATCAAGTCTGTGGGGTGCAGGGTGGTCGAGCCTTTTGCTGTGCTCTCTCGAACCTCAGCTGACTCCTAAGCATAGCCAGCACCTGGGAGATCATCCTCAGGCCTGCCCCCCCAACTCAGGAGCCCACGGTGGCCCTCCTTCCTTCAAGCATACCCAACCACCGGGGCTTCTTGTTCCCTGAAGAGGGTGACCCCACCGAGCCATTAAAGGCAGCTGGGAGCCTACTTCATAAGGTCGACTACCGATTCCAAAGTACCCCCTGCACAGCCCATTCCAAAGTACCCATCAAGTCTCTGGATCTAGGTTTCAAGTAAAACAAGAGCATATACATGGTGGGTCCCACCTAATTGAGCACACATTTGCCACTTTGACAGATGGTGTGTAGACGAGCTTTCTTACATGGGAACAATCAACTTATACTTGCTATATATAGTATTAGTGTTAATACTAACTGGACCGACTTGACCCAATTTTCACTGGCCCAAGTTGATGGACCTGACCTGGTTCTGGCTAGACCCAAATTTTTAAATGGGTCCGAAAGGCTGAGATCCATTCCTGTCCTGATTTCTTAATGGGTCCAAAAAAGGTGGAACTGGACTTGGGTCCATCGGGTTCCTGGGATCCAGGCACCCATTGACAGCTCTGTTGCCAGGACACTGTTTACATGTGATTGTAGAACTAGTGAAGCTTGATCATCCATCTGCTGGCCCTTCTGTGCATATGGTACACGGTAAAAAAAAAAAAAAAAAAACACTGGTTGAATCATTGGTACAGAAGTAGTGGGCCTCATTGGAGATCGTGTGTAGGTGAAGATGAGCATTACAGAACCAATGGATTTGCAAGAGAGACTTCCACTTCAAGGTGTCAAAAATTGCCATAAACAAATAATAATAAAAATAAATAAAGGGTGTCAAAAGCTGCAAGATTGGGACGGTACGCATTATAAAACCAATATTCAGGAGCATATCTGTTAGAGCTTGTAACAGGTCACATTTCAACATTTTTTTTTTTCATGGGTTAAATTCACACACCCCATTGTTATTACACCCACCTACCCCCGTCAGTCACATAACAATGTTAGTCACCCCACTATGGGAATCGGTACCATGACCGCAGTGTTGAAACGAGGCTATCTTCACTCAGTCTGCCACTTGAGCTATGTACCTAGATGTAGGTTGCCTTTCAACCTTGGGGTCTTGGTTGAGCCCCGCATACCCATCACTCTATCAGCCAATGAAATCGGCGTACGATGGTGCCAGCTCTGGATTACGTGTGGCAGGCTGACATTTCATTCAGGATCGTTGAACAAGTTTTGATGGTCAGGATTGTCTGATAAGTGTGATATTGGAAAAAATTGGGACATCCAAGGTAGGGCCTATTGGATGGAGGTATGGCAACGAAGCAGTTGTAACTTGTATGCAACATCTAAGCCACCCATCAGGCCTTTCCTACCATGTGGATTCCCTCTGCCGTCCATCAAGTTTCGCACCCACAGCCGTGTAGATCCCCGGGCATAATGATTGGGCTAGTCTATTCATCAGGTGGGCCAGAGTGTGAGAGACAATAATGGACAGCACAATGAAGTTCATGCCACGCATGCCCATGCAATCGACGAAAGAGTCTACCATCACCCGTTATCCGAATCACCCCTGATAAAGACTTTGAAGTACCCAAAACGATAGTCCGCAGGATGACCAGCCGAGGCTTATCCTCCGGGGTTGGTACAATTTATCTGATGTGCTACATCATGGACGATCCATCGAGCCAGCTATGGCGGACGGGAAAAATTAGGTATTCGGATTCCTTGATCAGTGGTTTTTTTTTTTTTTTTTTTAACATGATGGGCCATCATGCTGGGGTCCACTATCAAGAAAGGTGATAAATTGTAAAAGCAAGTGAATTCTCATTGATTTCTTCATGAAGACGAATCAATGGATTTATAGTTAATTGCATCTCTAAACATAGAAAGCTATTAACCTAATGATAGTTGTTGCATCCTATAACACTATATTACAGAAATATTTACAGCTAATGAGAATGATTACATTATTAAAAGGTTCCAATCACAAGCTGCTCTATGAACAGCGACCATATCAATGGACTTTCTGATAGTTCAGCTGATTATTCAACGGTTCATTTTCTTTTTCGCCTTTGTACATTTCCTGGGAGCAAAGGCACCTACGTATCCTTCTATTGTATAGGTGGGTTTTGGTTTTTGATTGCCGATAGAGTAATTCAGTGGCGCCGGAATCCAAATCAGTATTCTGAGTCCCATCAGGAAGAGCTTAAGGTGGCGGTGCATGGTGGAAGAGTAGATCACCAGGTTCTTCTCAAGTATAGCCCTCGAAGTCAATAAGAGAGAGAAATCTCTAAAAATAAAGGGTAAAATTGATGTTATTAATGAAAAGTCTAAATAAAATTTATTTACGAAGCCCTAAATTTTAAATATGTAATCTTCTTAAAATAGTAAACTTTTTTTTTTTATAACTCACTCAAACTCTTTCCCATAATTAAATAAGGACTTTAAGCTATTTTAGAACTCTCCAACTTTAAAATACTACAAAATTACAAAAATATGAGTTTTGGCATCAAAAGCTATAATGCACGCTAGACCCTAGATGAACTCTCTAGCCTGATTTTCCTTGACCTTCTCCTACATTGGAACTATGCTCTAAAAATATGGACATGATGGGACAACCTTAACCTTTCCTCAGTAGCATAAAGAGAGAGTTATGGAGAGACTTACAACAACAGTTCACCAAATAAGTCCTAAGATTGCTCTTTGGCATCTTCCAATCTAGGAGATCTATAGGCAATGGTCCACTTGTCCACGACAGGCAAATCAAAACATGCACCTACAATGCAAAGAGAGATGTCACACGTATCTTATATTTCCTCTAAATTCAAGATAACAATTGATTTTTCCCGACACCTCCATCCATAGCTCAAGTGGTAGAATGAGTGAAGATAACCTTTTAAACACGACCCGGTCCGAACACCCGAGCCCGAACATAACCCACACAACCCGGCCCGAACCTGAACATAACCCAACCTGAACCCGACCGAAAGCACCCAAAGGTGGGCTACAGGTGTGTCTCGAACCTGAGACCAACTGGTTGATAAACTCAGACTCAACGAGCTAGGCTACAGGCCCTTCCACCTGAGCGAAGATAACCTCGTTTTAACACTGAAGCCTTAGTATCGATTCTCAAGTGGGAGGTGGCTAATATCGTGGTGTGACTAACAATGGGGGTGGGTGTACTAACAGTGGGGATATGTGCTAACACCACCCCCCCCCCCCCCCACAAAAAAAAAAAAAAAAACAGTGTGTATTTCTTTTCAATTATCTATAGAGAAGAAAAGTTTAGATGTGATGTTTTGTAATGATCGAGATGATAAAGTAAGTTCAGGAAATTATTTTCCCTCCATGGTTTCTTAAGAAAAGGTTGTTTTCCTTTTACTCCTAATAACAATTTGACACTTCAATCGAAATCACCAAGAATAAAACAAACAACCTTTCAAGATTTTTTTCCCCCTTTTTGGATCTGTCTTTGTAATCTATTGGCCATAGGGTGATGTAAGCAATCATGTTTTTGACCCCTTTCTTCCTGTTTTCTTTATATTAGTTGTATGCCTGTAAAATTTTAAGTTATAAACCCTTTACACCTAAAGAAAGTTTTAGGTATAAACTATTTGCATCTTGTTTTGTTTGGCTTTTAAGTGTTAATAAACAGATTATGTATGGGCTAACACATAATATGTTTACAATGCATAAAATAGGTCACACTATAGAGATTGGGACGGTAAATCCGACAAATCATATACACTAGACAGATTGGATGCCCTCCACCCATCACAATAGGTTCCTAAGGCAGTCTAAAAGTTTTTAATGGTGGATGTCCTATCCTTTCCTCTCATGTGGTCTATTTGATTATTAATCAAGTTGCTTTTTTAGGGCTATAAGAGTGTACCAAGGAAAGCATATGATGAATATATCAGATGTATGGTACATATTAAGGTGAACTCTACACATAATATGTATTAATCATTGTACGTGTTCTATTATGTATAGTTTATTTTTAGTTGTAAAGACTTTATCTAGTAATATAAAATATAGTTATTTACAGTTAAAAGCTATAATGTGTTAAGAACTTATAAAGTCTTTACAATCAAATACAGGTATCTAAACAGCCCTGACAATCTACTTGCCCATGATCCCTTATAGATTTTATTGCAAGCCACTTACCCATAATACTCTTACAACTGAAGGATTTTACCGGCATCGTAATAACCCTTAGCCTAATAAAAAATATAAGCCTTTGGTCTAGCTAACGAGTACGATGATAATGAGCTGGGATTTTTCTCGGCTTGGATCTCTTTAAGCCCGGCCCATTTTCCAGGCTTAAAATTCAGGCCCACGTCGCTCAACAGGACGACAGAGTCACAGAGGGCTTGACTTGGGTGCGGATCAGTTCTCTATAAGCCAGCCCCAGACAACTCTCTTTTATACGTTAGGCCGGAAATGCGCACATGGATACAACACGGGCCTAGAGGCCCCGTACTGCTCATGGAGGGTCTAACTAGGTATATGATGGGCTAGCCCCTCCCATTAACAACCCCTAGTTAGATTAAAATGATCGTAGCCATCCAATCAGTATCAATCAACGGATAATTGAAAGAATGACTATCGCTCCAAATTCAATATTTAAGACCAGGTGGTTAGGAATGTCTGATCAGTGCATGCTTTGGGTCGTGCCTTATCCACTACGTGGAGGTCATTTGCTATTAGTAGAGTGAGATGAATCCACAGCCATCTGATCTTTCATTGGACAGCTGCTGAATACTCATGGTAATAGACAATAACGGAGCGGATTAGGTGAGACCCTGGATCCACCGATGGTGGGTGGACCCCTGACTGTGGGGCTCACAGTGACAGTATGTATCTTAAATCCACACCGTCCAGCCATTTCGAAACCTCATTTTAGGGTATCATCCAAAAAATGAAGCTAACCCAAATCGTAGGTGGACCACACCACAGAATCATTCGTGATTGAATCTCTACCATTGAAAACTTCATGGATTCCACAGGAACGTTTATTTGCCATCCAACCTGTTGATAAGGTCACAAACACATAGATGAAGAGACCACATAATATCATCTTGATCCAAAGCTTTTGTGGCCCACATGAAGTTTTTAATGGTCAATCACCACTGTTTCCTGTACTAAATGGCCCATCTGGGATTTGGAACTGCTTCATTTTTGGATCATGCCCTTAAAATGAACTTTCAATACGGATGGACAGCGTGGATGTAGTCACATACATCACAGTGGCCCCACAGTTAGGGGTCCCACCCACCTCGGTGGATCCGGGGTCTCACCTAATCCGCTCCTGACAATAACGTGTTAGTCATCAGCATGACATGACGGCCGTCCGATCCAGATTGGACAGCCGTGTAAATCTCTCATACCTTTTTCTTCGGAGAATTAGACAAACACGGAGCTTGATTAATAAAAATTAATCATGGAAAATTTACCAATACAAAGATGATTATAGAAATCTATTGACTCTTATTCATCTGAAGGTGATTAGGTGATCATAACCGTCAAACAGGTGAACCCCACCACCAATATGAGTCCAATACGTGCCACTGATCAGAGGGTTATGATCTTCCAATTTTGGAGATTCTTTTTACTATTCTTCATTAATGATAATTATATCAACGGTTTGGATCACCTAACCATGGCCCCAGTTACAATAAACTCTACACGGGATCCCTGAATGTGGGGTTCACAGTGATGTATGTAACTTAAATCTACACCGCCCAACCATTTTTCAAACTCATTTTAGGACATGATCCAAAAAATGAAGCTGATCCAAATCTTAGGTGGACCGCACCACAGGAAGCAGTCGTGATTGAATCCCTACCATTAAAAACTTCGTGGATTCCACCGAAATGCTTATTTGCCATTCAACCTGTTGATAAGGTCACAAGGACCTAGATGAAGAGACCACACAAATATTATCTTGATCCAAAGCTTTTGTGGCCCACAAGAATTTTTTAATGGTCAATTACCACTGTTTCCTGTACTATGGTCCATCTGAGATTTGGATCTGCTTCATTTTTTGGATCATGCTCTAAAATGGGCTTCTGATACGGACGGACGGCATGGATGTAGTCACATACATCACGGTGGGGCCCACAGTCAGGGTCCGACCCACCTAGCTGCTCCCGATTGGCGGGGGCACAGGCAATTCGCGTCCCTATATTCCCCCGACTGTAGATCTTGACTATCCAATCCACGATCTCCAATGCAAGAGGATTTAAAGGGTCCTTGCTCATTTCGAATGGCTCGCGCATGTTTCAATGATCCAGACCGTGTATACAATGGGCCTCATGTTAACACGGGACACTAGAAAATCTCCTTTGAATATGGATCATCTCCTCAATAATCTTTCATGGGTCATTTTTTTTTCACACACGCACCCACCTCCCACACACACTCACTCCCTAATAAAGGTGGACACTAACCGAGTTTGATCGTTTAGATTGACCGGATTGACTCCATAGAACTATGTTCAAACATAAAGTCTTTATTTGTTCGAACGGACGAGTCTATTTGGAAAAAATTTGAGTTAGTTTCAATCATTCGACTTGACTCGAATATTAACCAACTCGACTTAACTCGTTCGTTCCACTCGATGGGTGTGTGTGTAGAGAGAGAGAGAGAGAGAGAGAGAGAGTTGAGAGTTGAATGACAAATAAACATGACTGTGGGCCCTAGCAAGGTTTCAATGGTTGACATCATTCTTCACATTGTTTCTTGTGGTGTAGACCACTTGAGCTTTGTATCTGCCTTTTTTTTTTTTTTTAATGCCTCAAAATGAGTTGTACAAGTGGATAGACGTAGTGTATAAAACAAATACATCATAGTGGGACCTATAAAGCTTTGATACCAGCTTGCTGGTTGGTGTTCATGTCACCATCTAACTCGCATTCAAAGATTAGGTATTACCAATTTACCCCCACCAGGACGTACATAGAGACGGACAGTCCTATCAATTCTTTGTGGGGCCCACGGTGATATATTTGGTTATCGAAGTCATCCGTCCATTTTTTAAAGATCATTTATGGCATTATCCAAAAAAATTAAGTGGATCGAAGGCTCGAGTGGACTACACCACAGGAAATAGTAGGGATGTTAACTTTTTATGTTATGGTTTTTTATTTAGTTAGTTAAAAACTTTAATGTAATTTGTAAATAAATCAGCATTCACTATTCAGTAGTAGAAAAAATATCTTCAAGTAAAAAAAAGTAAAATTGTTCGAACTTTTAAAAATTGTCCCAAGTTCATATGTTCAAAGATGTTCGAAAATGGCAGGGCCAAACCAAACCGAGTTTGAACGAAGATACTCTATCCAAATGTTTGTTCAAACACACCCACTCAAACAGCTGAACAATCTGATGTGGCCCATGTTCGACCCAGATAGGATTGTGTTGGGCTGGACGCCTCAACTCTTCACATATGAAGACCTCTGACCGGCCGGCCGACCAGTCGGTCACGCTGGACCCCAAAGGTAATAGGCTGCTGTGTTGATTTTTGGCCTATCCGACCGGTAGGGGTGTCCGACCAGCCGGACGACCGGTCGGCAGTCTCCTAGTGTAACGCGGTTTCTTGTGCGGTTTGCGCGCAAGAGGTTTCTAAATCCGGTTTTTCTTCCTTTTTAAGGGGGATTACGAGTTTAGATGTTACCAAGGTTGCAAAGGGGATTAAGAGAGCTTTTAGGTGAGAGAAAGAGCTTGGAGAAGAGGGTTTCTTCTTGGGTAAGCTTGGGATTTCTCTTATGGGCTTGGGTTTTTGGGTCTTAGGTTCCATCTCTTGTAACTTCTAATATTATAGTGGATTGTTAGTCGCTTTGTGCCGTGGTTTTTTACCCGTGAAGGGTTTTTCCACAGTAAAAATCTGATTGTCTATGTGTGGGTGATTGCATGTATTGTGATTGCATTGTGTGGCTTGTTTGATTGAATTTGTTGCTTGTGTTCGGCTTGGCTTCCGCTGCCGACCCTCCTATCCCAACAACTGGTATCAAAGCGATCATTGGGGTGTAGCAGAAATTCGAATCTGAGACAAGAGCATGGCCATCAGGCATGAGGTTCGACATAGAGAAGTATTCAGGGAAAAATAACTTTGAGCTTTGGAAGGTGAAGATGAAAGGCCTTCTAGTTCAACAATGATTGCAAGTTGCGCTCCTTGGAGAGCGACCAGAAGTTATGAAAGAAGAAGAGTGAAAGAAGATCGATGAAAAGGCCAATGTCTCAATCCAGTTGTGCCTGGCAGATGAGGTCCAGTATAACGTCATGAAAGAGAAAACTGCGGCTAAAACATGGGCGAAGTTGGAGAATATCTATGCGAAGAAATCTCTTGAAAATCGCATATACTTGAAGCTTCAGTTGTACAATCTGAGGATGACGGAGGGAGCCGATGTCGAGAGCCACATCAGCAATTTCAATAGGCTTATTTGCAAGTTGATGGATGTAGATGAGCCGATGAAGGACGAGGATCAAGCCTTTATCCTCTTGAATTCTCTTCCAGATTCATATGAGTCACTCAAGGACTCTTTGTGCGCAGGTAGGGAGACTATTGGCGTAGAAACTGTTATCTCAGCCCTTCAGGCAAAGGCGATGAGAAGGAAAAGCGGCGGCGTGGGTCCCTCTACTGATGAGGCACTGGTTATGATGGGGAGGAATTCTGAGCAGGGTGGAGGATCTCCTTCATTGAAATCTAAATCAAAAGGCAAGTGGAAGCACAATGTGAGATGCTGGAATTGTGGGGAAGAAGGACATGTGAAAAGGGATTGTTCGAATCCTGAGAAAAGGCAAGAGAAATCTGGAGGTTCTTCTAGGGAAGGAACCAATACCGTAAAGGATTGTGGTGACGGTTGTGATGTTTTGACTGTATCTGGCATAAAGCCTCTTGGTGGAGAGTGTCTCTTGGATTCAGGGGCATCATGTCATGTATATCCTGACCAAAGCTCATTCATGTCATACAAGAAGCATGATGGTGGATCGGTGTTTGTGGGCGATGGCTACGCTCGTAATGTGGTAGGGATTGGTTCAGTGCACATTAGGATGTTCGATGGAGTCGAACGGATCCTTGAAAGTGTAAAGCACGTCCCTGAGATGAAGAGGAACGTGATATCTCTTGGTGCACTCGAGTTGAAAGGGTGCAGGTTCATCGAATGCGATCGGTATTGTAAAGTGATGAAGGGAGCACGTGTGATGATCAAGGCATGGAGGTGCGATAATCTTTACAAAGTGATCGGGAGCACAATTCATGGTGGAGCTGCGGGATTGGCAGCGGGATCCACGGTTGTTCAAGTGTGGCAAGAGAGGGCCACATGGGAAGAGCAACTAAGCGTGTGAAGATGCAATGATGAGGTCGATGGGGCATGAGAAGCGACGAAACTATAATGATGACGAAGTAGAGGTGGAGATGGTGCGTGGCGAGGTGTTGCATGAAGAATTGAGTCGTGGTGGAGTTTGTTGGGCTGGACGCCTCAACTCTTCACGCATGAAGACCTCCGACAGGCCGGCCGGCCGGTCGGTCACGCTGGACCCCAAAGGCAGCAAGCTGTTGTGTTGATTTTTGGCCTATCTGATCAGTTGGCCGACCGGCCGGTAGGGGTGTCCGACCGGCCGGACGACCGGTCGGCAGTCTCCTACTGTAACGCAGTTTCTTGTGCGGTTTGCGCGCAAGAGGTTTCTAAATCCGGTTTTTCTTCCTTTTTAAGGGGGATTACGAGTTTAGATGTTACCAAGGTTGCAAAGGGGATTGAGGGAACTTCTAGGTGAGAGAAAGAACTTGGAAATAGGGTTTCTTCTTGGGTAAGCTTGGGATTTCTCTTGTGGGCTTGGGTTTTTGGGTCTTGGGTTCCATCTCTTGTAACTTCTAATATTATAGTGGATTGTTGTCGCTTTGTGCCGTGGTTTTTTTACCCGTGAGGGGTTTTTCCACGTAAAAATCCGATTGTCTATGTGTGGGTGATTGCATGCATTGTGATTGCATTGTGTGGCTTGTTTGATTGAATTTGTTGCTTGTGTTCGGCTTTGCTTCCGCTGTCGGCCCTCCTTTCCCAACAGATTGTTGCCCACCTCTACTCCCTAGCTCGGTATTTCACCACTTACGGCTTCCGAACCCAAGACCTCTTTGTAGAAACTCAAAAAGTCTACCAACGAGGCAAGGACTCAAATGGGTCATTGATTCCTATCGTCGGAGTCTTCCAATTCAGAAGATTTAGGAGAAGCCCCATCAGCTGCGCTATTTATCAGTGCAACCGTTTGAAACTTTGAATCACCCAAACATGGCCCAAAAGTATGTTTGCTGATAATCATGACCCTACAATTCCCAGCGACCTTTGAATCACAAGGACAGATCGGTCATTCCACTAGCACTCTAAACTCTCCAATGATCGAGTTAACGGGCGCGGTTTGGGTGGATCCCCGGGTACACTGAGGTCGGTGAATCCACAACTATGGGACCACTGTGATGTATGTACATTACATCTACACCGTCCATGCATTTTGAAAGCTCATTGTAGGGCATTATGCCAAAAAATTGAAGCAGATCCAAATCTTAGGTGGACCATACCACATGAAATAGCAGTGATTGAATCCACACCATTAAAAACTTCACGGGGGCCACTGGAATGTTTATTTTCCATCCAACCATGTTGAAAAGGTCACAAATACCTGGATGAACATGCTAAACAAATATCAGCTTGACCCAAAACTTTTGTGACCCACGAGAAGCTTTTAATGGTTGAGTACCATTGTTTACTGTATTATGGTCCACCTGAGATTTGTATCTAGTTCATTTTTTGAATCATGCTCTAAAATTAGTTTTCAAAATGAATGGACGGTGTTGATTTAATGCAAATACATCACAGAGCGGACGGCACGGTAAGGGATCCACCCACCTTGGTGGATCGGGGGATCCAGCGAAGCCGCGCCCCGAGTTAACAGAGCAGCTGGCTATAAAGCGCCGTGCGTTTCCGACCTTTATCCTTACAGTCTGCTCTTTCCCGGCGAGATGAGTGCTGGATTGATGTCAGATTCCGGTAGTTTGTCTCAGAAAATCGTCGGAATCGCCGCCGGAGAAGCCCATACTCTCGCTCTTACAGGTAAGCTACTCCTTGCACTGAAAACACACCACCTAAAAAAAAAGAGGAAAAGAAAAAAAGAAAAAGGAATTTTGGAAATATATAAATAGATAGAGGTTTTGGTGGGATATGGAATTTCAGGAGATGGGAGCGTATATTCATGGGGGAGAGGGACATTCGGGCGGCTGGGGACGGGAAAGGAATCGGACGAGCTTTTCCCAGTTCGAGTCGGGTTTGATAGTTCAAAGAAGGAGAGGGTTTCAGCTGAGGATGGCGGAAGAGAGAGCCCAAGGTTTGTAGGAGTTGCTGCTGGTGCTTACCACAGCCTCGCTTTGGAAGGTCAGTCTTTTTATTTTTTATTTTTTGTATTGATATGATTGATTTGTTCTAATTGGATTTTTTTCTTAATTTTATTTTTTTGTTCTAAGGAGATTTTATTATTATTATTATTATTATTATTATTATTATTATTATTATTATTATTATTATTATACTCTGGTTATCGTAGGATACTCAATACACAGGCACTTGGAAATTTTATACACGGCATACATTAACTCAAATTAAGTCACAGTCCCAAAGTCGGAATTGTTCAGCAATCCTAACCTCTGATTGGAGACACTTTTTTTTGTACGCCCATTGGATTTTTTAATGTTTAACCGTCCAATAAATGTTCATCAATCTGATGGTTATATAATCAAATAGGAATGAATTTTGGTTCACAATTCATCAAAATTGGACCTGTAATTTGGACAGTTCAATTTAAGTCGCTCATCTCTCGCATGTTCAATTTCTTCTTGCCTGTGTATCATTCATCACACTCTGCCAGAGCATCACATTCTTTTTCTCTTTAAGTAATGAATTTTTCATTTTCTTTGATTATAGTAATTAACGGTTTCTCTTTTGTGGAGTTATATTTTGATTCTTTGTGACAGTGTGATGGTTCACATGCATAAAGTCATATGCTTATCCCATGGGTGACCGAAAATATAGTAGAATGTTGATACTCAGGCACCGTAGGATGGATGATACACAGGCACTTGGAAATTGCATACGAGGAATACAATTACTTAAATTAAACTGTCCAAATTATAGTCCTAGTTTAGATGTATCATCAACCAAAAATTACGCCTACATGTTTATCTGACTATCAGATTGGTGGACGTTTATTGGATGGTTAAAAATGAATAATAAATAAATAAATCCAACCGTCCTATATCAACAAACAAGTGTTCAAAAATGAAAGGTTAGTATTGCTTAACCAATTGATTTTGGGACTGTGACTTAGTGATAGTGAATTCCATAATTTAGCCATTTAAAATTTGAGTAATTCATGTCAGGTGTGCAATTTTCAAGTCCCCGTGTATCAATGTTCGCATGCTGCTAAAGTATCAGATAACTCCATAGTGAAAATAAACTGTCCAAATCATGGGCCACCCTTTAGATGTGTCGTAACTAGTAATCCTAGAATTAGGTAGATTGGATAATCCTAAGTGATGATTAATGATAATTTATCTCTTAAAGTTCAGAGACTTGATTATTTACATCTTAAGGCCCAGTAGACACCCCCTAATCTACCCATTAGAATATCAGTTCAGTGGCAATCTTTAGTTGTTACCCATCTCAAGTGGGGCCACTGATTTGGATTTTCTTTTTTCTTTTTACTTAAATGCATGCCACATGTACAAGTTCTGGATACATTATGACTATTTATTTAAAAAAAAAAAATGGATTGGTACTGTATTTTCAGTGAACAAGTCCACGCCGAGTGTTTCAGACTCCTTTTGTGGCTTCTTTTTCTCACGAGTAGAATCATAGGATCCTTGAGCAGAGGGTTTCCACAGTACTCGGGTCCATAGTTCCGACAAGTGCAGCCCATGGTTTGGTAACCCAGAGTAGGTCTGTTAATTCCACCATGGATTCACACATGCCAAGATCTCCCATATTGGAAGATCCTAGCCAATATACCTGTGACATTTTTTAGTTGAAAGGGACCATACTGTAGTTATCTACTTAACAGTCTATTTGTAAGCACAGGTCAAAAGGTTAATATTGTACCATCGAGGAAGTTTTTGAGGCATGATCTCTCCACAGTTGCAAGCAACAAACCAGTGGTGAGGAATTTTTTGAGGAATGGTCTCTCCACAGTTGCAAGCAACAAACCAGTGGCCTGGATTACCAAAATGAGGGTCCCTCATGTCACAACTTAAAAGACTACTGTGGATTACCAATCAAGAGAAGACAGAGCATAATGTGTGGTTACTTCACAAAGTTTCTTTCTAAATCATACATTGTGCAAAACTTTTCTACGCCCACACAACCCTCTATACATGGCCTCACATCCCAAGGTGGTATACCTGTGGAGCATCCAAACTGTGACAGGTAGGCTCCATCATTCCATGTGGTCGGTGGGCTGTGCATGTATGTTGAATGTAGACCGTTGGGCACTTTTTTAACCCATCCATTGTTTTCATACATGTAGGCCCCTTGATGGGTTGGCTAGCCTGATCTTTGGTCCTGGTCATTTAATCAGGGGGTCGACATGTCCCACATAAATGTGACTGCATATGGAGGTGCATGTTGGTTTAGCAAAGCTCCCCATAGGTATTCCAGTGTTCTGAAACCCAAACTTCTGACCATCTCATGGCTTCAGGTCCATGTTAGCTCTGAATCAACAAATGAAATTTGACTGATTTAGGATGTGGAGTCTTGGATCAATGGATGGATTTGGTGGGTAAGTTTAGCGAATTTGCAAACTCATTCCACCAATTTGTACAAATGACAAATGCGTAAGTGTAGCGAACTGCAGATCACTCTATTTCACCAATTGGGAGCACATAGGTTACTTAAGTGAGTGATGATCTTGGGTACAACGAAACCAAATAAATTGTTATTGATTTATTAACTTGCACGGAATTAGGTATAAGTCACTAGCATACACACTATGGGTTTGCATTAATTTTCTTTTTTATCACATGGATTCCTTCATTGCTACACTTATTTTATGGTTCTTAGTTCCTTATTATTTTTGTTGGATTTTTCTTCATTTCCTTTTCTTGACATAAGGATTTCCTCGAACAACATCTTTGCGTGGATTTTTTTTTGTTCCTATCTTTTCTTAGAGAACAAATCACCTGACCATAGTTCGAAAACCATGCTTCCTAATAGGATAGTTTGTCAACCCGAGACTCAGTGGATCAACCTTCATCTTTTTTCTTAAGAACGAGGCTTTCCATGAAAGATGTACTTGTGTTAATTAAGCTGGTAGAGACAGTGTAGTGTGTGTGAGTAATCAAGGGTTCAATCCCTAGTGGTGTTACCTTTCAAAAAAAACAAAAAAAAAACATCTTCATCCTAGTTTTTTTTTCCTTTTTATTATTATTATTATTTTTTTGTTGTTGGTTGTGTTGACATATAAGGGCCTTTCTTTTGGACGCAGATTGCGTACCAAGCAACTCAATATGCTATAGCATACTGAGTAAACTCTGAGGGGCCCACCCTAATGTATATGTCCTATCCACGCCATCCATCTATCTTACCAGCTCATTTTAGGGCATGAGCCCATAATTGAAGCATATTCGAAGCTCAAGTGGACCACACCAAAGGAAACAGTGGGAATTGAATGCCTACCATTGAAAACTTTTTGGGGGCCATAGAACATAAGTTTTGGATCAAGCTGGTATTTGTGTGTTCCCTTCGTCCATGTCTATGTGACCTTGTGAATAGGTTGGATGACAAATAAACATCACTGTGGGCCCTAGGAAGGTTTCAATGGTGGACGTCATTATCCCCACTGTTTCTTGTGGTGTGGTCCACTTGAGTTTTGGATGTGCTTCAATAAGAAAACGGATGGACTGCATGGATAACACACATACAACAAGGTGGGCCCTATAAGAGTTTAATCAGTACGCTATAGCATACTAGGTTACTCAGTGCGCAATCCACGCTGCTTTCTTTTGGTGGAATTCCAAGTAAGGGCCTATCCTTTTCCTATTTCCAAATAAGGGCCTAAGCTTTGCACCATTAGTAGAAGACAACAGCCTCCATTGTTAAGTTTGTACACGAATGGGTGGTTATATTTAATTAATTTTGAAAATACCCTTATGCACATTAAATATATTTTAATATAACCTGACCACACATTAATTCCTCCAAAACCCTAACCTAACCCAACCAATGCCCCCTCTCCCTCTCGTCTCACCCCACACTAATCATCCAACATAAAACGGGTGATCCCCTCGTGAATAGTACCACATGTATAGTAGTCCTTGACCATATAGTGCCACGTGCAGTGGGCGTCGCACCGATCATCCAACACAACGTTTGACCCCTTCATTTATAGTGCCCTATGTCAGTAGGTCCTGCCTATACAGTGCCACATGTGCAGAGGGCCTGTATTGATCATCTCATGCAAACAAACTCCATGGGCCAACAATAAGCAATCATCTGTCATGTAGAGTGACCCCTTTTTGCATAGTGTTGTTGTACGGTGCCTACATATCATCCATAAGGCTCTGCCCTAAATGATTAGGGACAACCATCTTGTGGTGGGTTTAGGTGGGAAGGTGGGTCATTAGGAACTGCCAAAATGAAATTGCATTCTTTACAAGAAACTAATGGCCAAGACTATCCATTTTGGTTGGATTTTTAATGTTAATCCATCTGCACACAGAGCCCACTAAAACAAATCACGCGCCACATCTCAAGTATTAGGCAGTGAAAATGCCTATTCTTGTTCATCCATTAGCCGATTTCATGTGACAAAGGTAATGAATCACATTGCTTGACTCTTCAAGTGGGTCACACATGCATGAAAAGAGAAATGAAATGGATACCAAAACCTGGCATAACCAGCCACCATACATGCAATGCCAACATGATGGGTGGGCCAGCCTATATTTTCCTTCAAGGTGGGACACACTTGATTAGTGATCAAGATGTCACATCTATGCCTTCATATTTAAACCCCTTTACCACCACACTTTCAATTTTATTCGCTCGAGCTCGGGCACTAGACACAGCATGAAAGAATTTTACATTGTTATTGCCTTCCTTCAACCACATTGCCCACACCTGCACCACCATTAAGGCTTCTGAGTTACCCACCACGAGTCAACTACATTGGTATTTTCTTTGCCTCCACCTAGCTCAAGAAGAAAAGAGCTGGTAATAGTTGCTTCCACGTCACCTCTTTGCAAATTACCTTCTGGTGAGAGTTGCTATGTGCCACTCACACCCGACAGTGTTCCTCCAGAGCATAGCTCCCATGCTCCAAAGCCCCATTCCTAGAGATCTTTAACCCAACCTCCATCTCTCTGACTGTCGACTTCGAAGGAGCAATCGACGACTCCTTGGAGATTTGCACCGGGACCCGAAGCTCACCAACAACCACCATCACCACCTTTGGAGCCAATAACGTCTTCCTCCGGATTCTGACCTGAATCTTTTTGAGGTTTGCGGAGTACTTCGAAACAAGGTCGATTGCCACCACCTTGTCTAGGCAAGCTTCAACCTCCAAGAAGACCTCCCTTAACCAGAGCTCCAACGGCAGACCATAGAACAAAAACCATTCCTCCATCCTAAGCATCGACCATTGCTCCCATCTCCACAATCCTCTAACCAACTCATCCTTAAAGAAATTATGTAGTTGAAGAATACGATTCAATTCACCTTCTAGCTGGAGAGGGATAAGAACTTCAGCTTCACTCAGAGGCTTCAAGACTTATCCTCTGTGTTTAGGCCGCACTTTGACTGTAACCACGAACTAACTTCGTTAATGGCTTCATCGTCCCTTATCGATGCCACCAGACACCATATGAAGGATTGGCCTGCTAATGCTATTTCTATCATCTGGGGTTTAACTGACAATGTCCGTTGCCCACCATCCCAACTTCATCACACCCATTTCTCCCTAACCTCCTACCCCAAAAGATGTCTGCCTGTTTAGATTTTCCTGCACTGCCCTCCCACAAAACCCCTCCCTCGATCCCTCTCCCCTGCTCCCCTCCATGTTCCCCACCCTACCCTTCTCGCTCACCAACTTGTCCACATAGGAAACACCCCCTCCTCCCTTTTCTCTATATTGGGCCCCTTCTTCCCATTGCTTTGACCCCTTTCCTTCTGCAACCTCGACTCACCCTCTATATTTTTAATCTTAGGCACAAATCGAGCACCCCACTTGACATAACCATAACAAACATTTATGCCCCACTCGCAGTGGGGCCCAATCATAGCATAGGGCGATGCCCTTATATCTTCCCTATTAGATGATCATAGATATGAAATGAAACACATCATATCATGCAAGGAAGGGGTATGAGGAGATTTTGCACCAGCTATATTGGATTAGAAAGAGGATACCACAATACTTGACATGTGCGAGGTGGATTTAGGGTGTCCATCTTGTTATGGGTTCAGGTGGAGAGAAGGGTAAAATGGTCATGAAAAGGGTAAAATCTTCATTTCCTGCCCCTTCTTGACATTGCTTCCTCCTTTCTGTCAAATTTTCCCCAATCAATGACAAATGTGGGCTTTTCTTACCCTATGTTGAAAGGATAAGCCCCTATTTGGAATTA
Source organism: Liriodendron chinense (assembly GCA_003013855.2). NCBI lineage: Eukaryota > Viridiplantae > Streptophyta > Magnoliopsida > Magnoliales > Magnoliaceae > Liriodendron > Liriodendron chinense. The sequence continues at coordinate 3,529,069 of PVNU02003892.1, read as the reverse complement.
GGAAAGGGATAGGTCCATATTTGGAATTCCACCAAAAGATAAGCCCTCATAGGATAGGTCCATATTTGGAATTCCACCAAAAGATAAGCCCTCATAGGATAGGTCCATATTTAGAATTCCACCAAAAGATAAGCCCTCATAGGATAGGTCCATATTTGGAATTCCACCAAAAGATAAGCCCTTCTATGAGAAAAACCCTTTTCCCCCTTAATTATGCTTAGTTATGTTTTTTCTTTATAGGTAAGCTAGCGCAAATCCTAGGCCTCTATGTTGAAAAATGCTCTATGCCATTTATCTACGGGCTCAGCCAGGATGGGCATTAAACCAGTACATTTTTTGTTTAAGATTAGTCCAAGTCAGGGCCTATTTGTACAGTTTCCTCACATTATATGCCATGTTTACAAATTTAATGGTGCCTCCATACCAACCATTATACTCTGCTGGAATATCCAAGTTCTTCTCATTGCAAAGGGAAAGAAAGGGTCGGCGACTAGCCACACTCCACGCTGCTTTACCAAATTATCTAAAACCCAAGCTATTATGTAACCATATTGGCTGGCTGGCTGCATAGGCAGCCATATGCCTTTCTTTCGGGAAGGAAAAAAAAAAAAAAGCTAAAGAATTATTAGTAAAATTCTAGAAAATGTGAGGATCTCAAATACGTATTCTTTGTTTGTTTTGGACATGTATTAGATGGTGTAACAGGCCATTCTTTTGTAAGAATGTTATTAGTTGGGCAGTGTTAGCTTGAGCTTCTGAAAATCCACCAAATAGGCCCAAATCGAGCACAAATCAAGCATGATTTAGTGGATCAGTGCCCATTACATATAAATACAACAAAAAAAGGATGAAAAAAAGCGATGGTTTAACCTTTCTTCTGATATTTCAAAAATGGTCCACTACGCTTTGGTTCATCAAATCCTACTCAAATTTTTATTTCAATCCTCAAAATAAGCCTAGATTTAGTTTAAAATTCGTTTCTAAGCTTAATGTCAAAATGAATAAAGGTGTGGAAAAATGAGAGAAAATTTGAAAGTAAAAACTTTCAAAATTGGACTTTTATGGCCATATCAGCTTGTAACAGCCGTATCAGCCGTATCAGCCCCATAATGATGCTAATACAGGGTTTATTGGCCCATATTGGCCGATACAAGCTGGTACAACTCATTTTTTCCATGAAGGACCTATTCCCCCCATATTGCGTAATGGATGTGACTGTTTCCGTGACTGTTTCCTTTAAGTAAGAGCCAATACAGCTGTAACATGACCATTTTTTAATACCATGCTAAAATCCTTCTCATGTCTTCTAATACTCCAAAGTTTTAGCATTCCGAAAAGTAATTGCCGGAAAATTTTGCTCTTCAGAACTAGTGTTATATATAGTAGAGATGATCTAATGGCCATGGATGGGGCTCTTAAGCTATGCGGACAAATTTCATGATTAAGTTACACTAAAAGACTCAAAGCCTGTGATCATGCTCTTGGCACTAAATGACTAAAAGCCTGTAGTCTAAAATCACACTTATTTGATAATACCTGACCTTTTATTTAGTGGTTTACAAATAGACACATTCAATGAGAACAAGTCCATCTATTAGATGCTTCTAATAAGTCCAATCAGGGAAAATTTTGGTTACTGACCAATTGATGGTGGAGCACAAAGGATGCATGTTTCATATGATCACACACATTCCACCTGTAGGCATACGGAGAATTAGAGATATTCTTTGGTTATATTATCTGTTATAATGTAGTTTTCTGTTGTTGCCTGCCTTCAATGCACGGATCATTGATCCCCTTGCTTCTTCAATGGCAGATGATGGATCGCTTTGGTCGTGGGGTTACAATACCTGTATCCTTTGTACAATAAAATTTTCCTTTATGGTTTTATCAACACACCTAACTGTCCTTGGTAACACATAATGGTAGAACTGTGAAGTTGGATAGTTCTTCTGCTAAGCTAAGCTCGTTAGTCCTCTCAGTTTTTTTCTTTGATTGTTATACGGATGGTCAGCTTGGTCTCAACGTGGAGAATTCTTCAATTCCTTGCTTCTTAGAGCAGTTCCTTGAGTTGGGTATTCCTGGTTCATTGACCGAGGAATCGAACTCTGATGGTAAAACACCATTGAAGGTAAAGCATATAATTGTGTTGAGTTGAAAGAAACAAGTTATCATCTTCAAAGCCTTGTCCCACCCGTTTAATGTTGGCAGATACTCAAGATTGCTCAGGCCCATTTGGATGCACCCTCAAAATGGGCATTTGACACCTAAATGCCGTTTTGAGTCAAACCCCCTTTTCGTGTTGCATGCTTGGATGCACTTTCGCAAACCCCCGTTTAATCCCCACTTGTCAAAATAACAGCTAAAAAGCCCAACTCGCTGAGAACCAGTCGTATTGGTTCTCAAAAAACTCCCTGACAAAGTCAATACGCACTTGTGGGAAAATCCCTCCTGCGGAAGTTCTGTTCAAATGGGCCCGCAGCAGCCTGACAGAAATCTTACTCATTTACTCAAGCTTGTGACACAAATATCTCCGATATTTTGGAAATTCTATAACAATATGTTCCTCTTTGTTTAAACATAAGTAATAATATCAGGAAAATGTCCTGATATTTTCAAAATCTCTTTTTTAGATTTTCAAAACATCTCTAATACTCCAATAATTGGGGCACATGGTTTGGTCATCCAGGCCATTGATCTTTGGGCACCAATGTAGATGGGACATGCCTGAAAAATCTCCTGTATCAGAAGATACTAACTCTTTGATTAGTGGCATGCATGGCCACATACAAAAGGGGGGGAAAATCAACAGTCCAGAAAAAAATGGCAGAAATCAGATGCTTAAGATCCTCCAATCTTGAAGACGTTCGGGAATTCCTCATTCACATTGGGGCCCATCAAATCTACAGTCCGAATCACCAGCACTGATAATTCCTCCTGCATTATATCCTTGTGTCGTGGGGATTCAATTGATGATTTGAATTTCAATGGCAGGTCTGTTCCATAAAAGCCGGAGGAATGATGTCTCTTGCAATTGACAGTCTCGGGGCCCTCTGGATGTGGGGAAACTGCCCTCTGCAAGGTGACAGCAATGATGGAGAGTTCACTCTTATTAGCAGTTCTGCTCCAGTACCCATTTGGGATTTCCATGGTCATACTGTTGTTAAGGTAGCATGTGGAAATGAGCACATCGTGGCTCTCGTTAGTGCTGGGGAAACGTTCACAGGAGGTGACCTTGTGTGCTACTCTTGGGGCAATAACAACCATGGTCAGTTGGGCCTTGGGGACAAAGAAAGCAGAACTCGCCCTCAAGTTGTTGAGACTTTCAATGAGGCATGCCCTTGGGCAGTTTATGAAATTACATGTGGGGCGTTCCATACGGTCGCTCTTTCCAAAAGGAAGGTAGATGGGGACATGGTGGATGCATCTGGAGAGAGAGTGTGTACGTGCTGGACATTCGGTCTTGGGGATAATGGGCAGCTCGGACATGGAACCACCAACAGCACGTCCTTGCCGCAACCTGTAGATGGATTGCCACAAGATGCCATCCTAGTTTCTGTTGACTGTGGGTTATTTCATACATGTGTTGTTTCTGTGGCCGGTGATGTATGGGCGTGGGGGATGGTGAAGGGTCTCGGCCTGTGTCCAGAAGCTAGTTTTAGCGGGATTGACGCGGGGGATGCACTCTATCCTTCATTGATCCCGTGTGGCGAATTTCATGGGAGTAAGTTTGTGGACCCTGTGCAAGTCGCATGTGGGGCCGCTCATACTGTTCTTGTCGCAGATAACGGATACAAGCTTTGGGCTTGGGGTAGGGGCCGGAGCGGTGTTCTTGGAAGAGGTAACATGATGGATAGCTTCATTCCGTGCATAGCAATGTGGCCACCTCTCAACAAGGACTTTGAGGAGGAGAAAGGAATAGAACAGGTTAATGGGGAAGAAAAGCTGGAAGAAAATGAATCTGGAAGAGTGACGGACATGCAGGAGAGGTTGTCTTCAGCAATGGAGGAAATGGGGCTTCTTCAATCGAAGCTGGCTCTCATGGAACGTTATGCTGGCATACTGCATGCTTGTATATTTGGAAAACCTTTTGAGGAGCGGGATCTGCCATCATCGCTGCGGACTTGGGGCATGTTTAACGTTGAGAAGGAATGGGAGTGTGTGCTGGAGTCGGCGGACCGTGAGAAGCTGATTCGAATGGAAGCGTTTTACCGAAGTATGCTTGCAGGGGTGAAGGACAAGCTGATGAAAAGAAGAATAGAGGAGCTGATTAAGGAGTGTATGCGTTCTTGATCTGTGGGAAGCAAGGTTCTGTGGAGAATGCGTCTGCCTGATATGCATTTATACAGGTTAGTTGAATGCTTCTTCTTTGTTAGCTGTCATCACTTATCAGATACTGATGTCTTTATGTCTTACATGGTTGCCTCCTCATTTGAACAAATCATGTGTTGTCTGTTTGTATTGTCTGATATTGCAATGTACAAACTACAAAGCCAATAAATCAAAATTTGTGTCTTGCTTGTGGGAGAGTGTTTCTGTTTAATCTCTTGTTTACATGTATCAAATAAGGAGTAATAGATTTTGTTAGCTTTATTCATCGTCTGTGGAAATTAGATTTTGTTAGCTTTATTCATCGTCTTTGGAAATTCTTGAGTAGCTCTTTCGTATGGGAGAGGAAAATGGCATTGGAATCTCAGAAGAGGTGGGATCTTTCCTATCAAGTCCTTTGCAATGATTTCTGGGGATTCAAGAAGACAGATGACGGGTTTGGCAATGCATGTTACATGGCAGATGACAGCTCTAAAGTGTGTGGGTGATTTGTTGGAAGGGTTAAAATCTTGTATTCTTTGTATTTGTAACGAGGAGAAGGTGGTCCACCTTGTGCAGCATTGGAGGTTCATGGTTGAGGTTTGGGGATGGATTGAATGATGCGGGGGTGAATTCGAGATATAGTAGTTTGGCATAGTTCAGATGGGCAAAAAAGGAGTCCATGGCACCTTTCTTTGGTTTTTCATGACGATAGAACCCTTTGTAACATTCCTTAACTGCAGAGGAGGTGCTCTTTCAAAGAGCTCGGAGTAAGGCACTCTTTGCATGGATTGACAACTCAGATGAGTTTGGATGTGAGTTGTCCTGGTCGGACTTGATCCAGCTCGACACCTTGTGTCACCCCTGACTTGCGAGACAACTTGCGACTCGACTTGAAACCGGACGAGTCAAGTTTAGTCCCGAGTCATCGAGTCTTAAATCCATGGCTTATTAGGCTTTGAATCTAAATATTCACGGCTGCAACTGTGTATCTATTAACGTAAGTTGGGGCGTCTCCTACCTTGTTTTAGAAAGACAATTCCTCATCATTTAGCTCTCATTTAGGTCGGAGGTCTTTTTGTTAGGTTTTTATTTTATTTTATTTTAATAAAGTTATTGTGGCCATTTGAAATGTGAGCCTCTGATTTTTGAGGATACCATATGCTATATGGCGCCTATTTTTTATTTTTATTTTAAATAATCTTTTTTGTACACGTGTTGCCCATTTGACTATTCGATCAGCACATTCATGGGATGGTATCTCTGCCTTTTATGGGGATCATACTATGACCGGCTCTGATTACATTTTCAATGGAGTGCAAATAAGAATGATGGACCCATCACTACTGTCATCTCCAAGCGGAAAAAGAAAACCAGAAAAGAAAGGAAAAGAAAAACTGGAAAAGAGAACACTGCGGGCAGCGGATTGCGTACTGAGTAAAATCTGCAGGGTCCACTGTAATTTATGTATTTTATCCACTCCATTCATCCATTTTAACAGATAATTTTATGTCCTTAGAGACAAAAAAGAAAGCATATAAAAAGCTCTAGCGGACCACACTACAGGAAACAATGTGGTAAAATTCTTGGGGGCCATGGAAGTTTTGGATCAAGCTGATATTTGTTTTTTTCCTTCATCAATGTTTGAGTGATCTTGTGAACAGGTTGGATGACAAATAAACATCAGTGGGCCCTAGAAAGGCTTCAGGGTGGAAATCATTATACCCACTGTTTCCTGTGGAATGGTCCACCTGAGTTTTGGATATGCTTCAATTTTGGTTTCAACCACTTAAATGAGCTGGAAAAACGGATGGACGATGTAGATAAACCACATACATTTACAGCTCGGTACGGTAAGAGCATCCTGAGATTTCCTGCCGATGGAGCTTCGGTAAGCCCACAGGTACAGACCACGCAGGTAAAGGTACTTTGTGGGCCCCACCATGATGTATGTGTTTTATCCATGCCATCCATCCATCCATTTTGGATCATTAATTTAGGGCATGAGCCCAAAAATGAGGCTGATCCAAATTTGAGGTGGACCATACAGAAACAGTTGTGATTGAACACCCACCATTGGGCCTACTGAAATGTTTATTTGCCATCCAACCTGTTGATTAGGGCATTAAGGTCTGGGTGAAAGGAAAACACAGATATCATGTTGATCCAAAAGTTGCGGCCCAAGGAAGTTTTTAATGGTGGGCGTTCCATAACTTTTTCCTGTTCTTTGGTCCACCTGAAATTTGGATCAGCCATCATTTTTAGGCTCATGCCCTAAAATGTACTGGAAAAATGGATGGACAGCAAGGATAAAAACACATACACCATGGTGGGGGCCACATGCAAGGTGCCACCATTGTTCAGTGATCCTGGGTCATTCATCAAGCACTCATTATGTACAAATGGGGGCCAGGAAAGATACTCAATTACCTTCACCACTAACAAAAATACATCATGCAAGGCCACCCATCAAACCATACCCATGGACTGACAGAGGAACTCCCACCAACCAGGCGCCCAATACGCATCCTGCAAAGCCCTCCCATAAAAAACCATGCAGAGAATCCCTCAGTTTGGGTGTTTGGTTGCGCAAAATATTATGAAATTTCATGATTAATCGTTCTAATTTGGTGTAGATTTTCATGAGATTTGGTACAACAAAACACACCCTTAAATAAATAAATAAATAACCTGCGCTCCAAAAGATCTTGATATCTAGTAAGGGAAGACAAACAAAGCATGCCATCAGGAATATAAAATGCAGCAATGGCGCTGGTACAAAACTGGTGCTAACATCAACATCAGTGCAATGCCCCCTGATCATGATGTACACCACTTCAGGTCATTGCCAATAATAATCTCTCACACTGCTACGGGAAGGCTGCAACATCAGAACTTAACCAAAGTTTCAGCCTAGAAACTACAGAGTTCTCTTCCAATAGCACCTTACTCTCCCCTTTTAACTAGAGAGGGAGGGAGAGAGGTTGTAGGGCAGCAAAAATCAGCATAAGCAGCCTCTGGACAACGAACAGGTTGTGGGGCAGCAAAAATCAGCGTAAGCAGCCTCTGGTCAATGAATCAGCAGCACAAGCATCAAAACCAGATGCACACCATCACCGAAAAGATAATAAACAGAAGCATTAGCCAGGAAGAGAGGGTGGAGCATCTCTCACTTGGGTGCTTTAAATCTGTATTGCAGCATTGAAAAATATTAGAGATGGACCAGTTTTGGGTAATGGAAAAGAGCTTGAAATACCCATAACACGAAATGGACCGCATGCACAATTGGCTGCTGAAACCGAGGATGAATTAACCATTTCAATTCCTCATAATGTCTCCAACAGCAGCTAAACCTGTTGTCATGCCCTACAATTCGGATAGAGTGTGCACCCTCAAACTCGATTTACGGTGCATGACTCGTACACCGAGTATACTCAAACCAAGAAGTCATATGGTTGTTTGGCAGGCATAGTTTATATGCGCTCTAAGTTCTATCTAAAAGTCATCTATTCAACATTCACACATCCATACATAAGTAACATAACATACAAATCCAACGTTTTCATCATGTGGGAAAACTGTCCACTTGCTTGGATTGGCTATCTACCAACCCGCATCTGCACTTGGCAGGCTTTTACCATATTGGGTAGGTATAGACAAGGCTCACATCTGCCCCTTGGGCAGACTTCTACATATAGTAGGAATCTAGGGATGGTCCCCTAGGAATCAATATGAGGTGTACTATGCCAATGATGAATGCTCAATCATTGATGCATCAACATAGACAATTTTGTCACATACATCTCTTAATATTAGAGGAAATACCGATTTTATGAATTTCGCGATATAACAAATCAATACAAGCAATTCACAATGGAAGTCAAATCAACATTTTTCAATCACTAAATCAACTTAATTCAACAATAGTACATCAAACACATCAATCACATCCAATCAATTTTAATCAAAATTGAGAGGAAACATGTTAGGATCACTCACAGGTAACTCAGTGACAATGATTGCAAAATGTTATCCAATTCAATCAACTTAAAAAACCCCTAATCACATGGCATAATCAAATCATAATTCCGATTAAGTAAATTCACATAATCAGCCCACATTTGATTGATCAAGTCCCGATTTAGGGTCCACATGGAGGATTTAATTAAAGTGGTCTTATTCCATCCTTAACACAAGGTTAGTGGATCGTTATTCCTCAATGTGGGGCCCGCTTGATTAAATAAAAGTGGTCTTATTCCAGTGTCATTAGAATGATCTAGGGTTGTTTAATGCATTGTATGTCATCTTTTTAACAAATTAAAAAATATCAGATTTCATATTTAGAATCCGGTCGACGACCTGTCGATCAAATTGACTTCGATCGATGACCTATCCAACAAATTATCTGCCAAAACCATTATTTTGCTAATTGTAACTAAGTTATTAATTATTTATTTTATCAAGTTTAGCAAAAATAACAATTATTCTTAACAGTTAATTAAACATATTTATACTACTATTATGGTATTACATATTATACTTAATAATACACTTAAGACCCATATGAGTTGATAATTGGCCATTTCAAACATTGTATCATTTGATACATGGGTTCCTAACATCCCATCTACATTAAAAGCACGGTTCAATAAAATAAAATGATTGAAATATTGGCATAATGACAAGGCATCCGGCTGGTAGAACTTGACATAACAGGAGTTCAAATCCTGATTTGGACATTTCTATCCAGTGTGAGGGCCACATCCAAAAAGAAAAGAGAAAAAAAAATATCTAAATCACATATTCCTAATCGAATCCAGATCCTCTATTGGCTCCAAGCAAGAAAACCCTACTTGGAGCCTTTTCATTGGTCCATGCCATCACATAGGTCTGCAACCATGTCACATCTTCAGTGCAACCTGATCACACTGACGTCATGCAGTGTGATGCGGACCAATGTAAAGGCTCCAAGTAGGATGTTCCTGCTTGACAGCCAACAGAGGATCTGGACTCATGAAAAGAGCCTTTTCATTGGTCCACATCACACTGCATGACATCAGTGTGATCAGGTTGCACTGAGGATGTGACATGGTTGTAGACCTATGTGATGACGTGGACCAATGAAAAGGCTCCAAGCAATGCTGCCAAGCAGGAAAATCCTGCTTGGAACCTTTTCATTGGTCCACATCACACTGCATGACGTCAGTGTGATTAGGTTGCACTGAAGATGTGACAGGGTTGCAGACCTATGTGATGACGTGGACCAATGAAAAGGCTTCAAGTAGGGTTTTCCTACTTGGAGCCAACAAAGGATCTGAATTCCTTTTCATTGGTCCACATCACACTGCATGATGACAGTGTGATCAAGGTTGCACTGAAGACGTGACATGGTTGCAGACCTATGTGATGATGTGGACCAGTGAAAAGGCTCCAAGTAGGGTTTTCCTGCATAGAGCCAAAGAGGATCTGGATTCCTTCCTAATAACATCTATTGCTTCTAGAGACTGTAAAGCAGTACCAATATCCTCAAGCAAAATTTCCAATACCCTGAGGATGGCCTCGATCCAAACCATTGACATGATGATCCTAAACTTGGAATCCATGCCATATTTTCTTCTCAACTGTCCATCCACAAGCCTCCAATAGGAATGTCGAATCAGAAGGATAACCCATTACCATCAGAACAATTATTTGGATTGCTTGCCTATCCATGGCCACTCATCCAAAATCAAGGCTCAAGAACACTGCATATCCTCATTTCAAGACTCATATAATTCTCCCAAGATTTTTTTTTCCTTTTCTTTTTCTCTGAAAGGTAACGAAAAATATATAAACAAGGAGCTAAAGGGGGCGAAAACACCCCACCAAATTATGAAGTAAAGAAGGATGATTTTTCCCCACCATTACACAATCCCCATATTGAAGCAAAGACCCTAGCTCTCCCTATCACCCACACATAATTATGGGTGACATGACAAAAACATCTCCCATTTCTCTCTTCCCAAATCACCCAAAGACCCACCAGCAAGCATAACCTCCACAAAGCCTTATTCTCCTTCCCTACCTTTGCACCATGCCAAGCCATCAAGAAATTGCCCACAAAATGCATCATGACCCAAGAAATATTGAAAAGGGACAGAAGAACACACCATAGCTAGGCAACCATAGGGCAGTGAGGGAAAAGATGATTGACTCATTCAGTATTGGCACCACAAAGCAGATAAACTGAAGACCATCCCCAGTAAAAAGCTTTTCCCTACCAACGAGCCAACAAAAGGCTGTAATCTTCAGAGCGGCGCCATAGTGCCACACACGCCTAGTGTTCTTGAGCACATCATACACCTCTATCTTGTGAAGCATTGTGTAGAAAAACCTAACCGAGAAGCTCCCAGAATTCTCCTTCCGCCAAACCACTGGGGGTCCATCTCCCCGCTAGTCAGATGATACAAATGAATATGATTAAGTAGCAAAGTCAATTTCAGCCACCTCTTCATCTTACCAAAAAAGGCAACATGCAGGAGACCACACCCCACAAGAACCATACATCAAGAAACAACCCACAACAAAAATATTGCGAGGCGGAGATAGCTGAGCAATATTTGGAAACAGATTTTGCAACAACATATCCTCTACCCACACACCTTCCCAAAAATGAATCTTCTTACCATCCCCAAGGTTGAAGCAGACCGCTTCATTGAAGCTTGATTTTACAGAAAGAACCTCTTTCCAAATCACCAAAGCTCTGAGGTAGGAAGTCATCTCAGTGCACTAGTCGTAAAAGACATTTAAATGAAAGAAGCAGGGAAATGCAGGGTCCCTAAAGTAAGATGCAAACCTTGATTTACTAATAGCTTCTCAGTTTGTACATTACAAGATCAGACAATACAAACAGAACAGAACATTGATTTTTTATTTTTTTTATGAAAGAAAAGGCTAGCATTTATGATAAATGCCAGTCTGATGAGTCCAATGATAAACAAAGAAGAGACATTCACCTAACCTGAATAAAGGCACAATTTTATTGGGAGAGCAAGATACTGGATTCTGCACAGCACCTTGCTACCCACAAATAAAAAGAGCATATGCTCCTTAATCAGCTCCTCTGCTCTTCTTGTCATCAACCTGTCCTTCAGGTTGGAAAGCATGAACAATTTGAACAACTTCTATGAAAATCAACAATATAAGTTTTGCAGCTGTCACAGAATGCCCGCTCATCACCACATATTTTAAGCATTCTTTTGTGTAATGATGCTGAAAGTTAAACCTCTACCATACAAACAACTTTCCCTCTCTGGCAACTGCATGGTGGAGATCTAACTTCCAACAATACCACTGCGCAAGAGAATGCTTCAAAAATACACGTGCTGATGAGCATGCAGTGTGGCAACTGTAAAACTTTTATTTTCATAGAAGCTGTCCAAATGGTTCATATGCCCTCTCTGCCTTGTTGCCAGAGATTGGAAGGTAATGAGAAAGTGGTCCAAAGACGAAAAGCTCATTGCATCATGGCTTTCCAACTCCAAGATTATTGTACAAAAGAATACTTCAAAAATGCATGTAGCAGTCAGCACCAATGTTTTAAATATTGATGATATCAGCCGATATATCCACGATATATCTTGTCTCCCACCTGTGTGATACGAAATGCAGTAGTGTTGATATATATCCCACATGTTCCATCCAGTGAGCATTTTCAATATCTAATCCTTTTTTTTTGTTGTTGAAATCATGTTAAATCAGTATCAAACGGTTACAAATCCATTAGTTTTTCATGTTTTGCATGAAAAATCATGGAGTTGGAGCTTTGATTTGCATATCCATTGGTTCTTCATGTTCTCCATCTTTTTCTCGAAAATTTACTTCAACCAGTTGTCAATTGGGACTAATTTCGAAGTATTTAGAAGTATTTGATGAAATGATCATCACATACTATAATTTCAAATTTTGAGTATAGGTGGTCCAATTTGGGGAAAATTGGGAAAATTCAAAATTTCCCCAATTTCTCCCATATTGCTTGCAATGTTGCACTCCAAACATGAAATCAAGCATGAATTAAGGCTGCTCTACTGATTTCTTAAGTCCTTGTGAATTTACAGAAAATAAAAATCATTTTTAATTAAAAATTAATTAAAAAATTGTTAAAATATTATTATTTTTAAAATTTCCCTTGAACCGACATCAATTGAGACTAGTTTTGAAGTATTTAGGAGTGTTTAATGACATGATCACCACATACACTTTAAATGTTATGCATAGCTTAGGACCCTATACAAAGGAAACCCATTATGTGCACTACATTTTTGAGATGTGATTTAAAAGTGTGTATTAAGGTCTTTTTTAACAATCCCTAAAATTTCATTGAAAATTTCAATCACTTTCTCAATGTTTCCCCATGTTTCCCAAAAAGTGAGACAAATTACTCGATACAAATGATGGGGAAAGCGAAAGTGGCAGAAGAGGAGGAAGCGAAGTTTATTTCAACGTAAAATTCTGAGGATGAAGATAATGTTGATGCCATTGATGATGAGGATAATGATGATGGCACCACGGTTGACGAAGAATAGATTTGTTTAGACTTTTTTTTATCCGAAGAATAGCATTCTTTGGCCCACAACAGCCGGTAATGGTGGGCGTTCATTCCAACTGTTACTTGTGGTGAGGTCCACCTTTGTGGTTTTTCCTTATTCTTGCACCCATACCCTTAAATTAAAACCTGAATCAAATGGACGATGTTGTGGATTTCACACAACTCATAGTGGGCCCTATAAACACTGTTTGAATATCCTTTTAAGGGTCCAAGCCGCAAGAGAGGCCCCATTTCCAAATTTTCTAAATTTTTTTTCAGAGGGGGGACTTGACAACTGTTTGTAGCTTCCCCTATGGACCACTATAGCCATTCTTTCCGAGAGATCCTACCCGTAACATTTCTACACACATGACAAGTGCTAGCTTCACTGCATCCGTATGTCTGGCTGACCTACTAAATGATAAAAACACCTCTAGCAAATCCTTCTTCAAGATAGTTGCCTGGCACATGTAATTCTCCCTAATCCCTTTTCCTTCATTAGCCCCATCAATCTTCTACGGGATATAGGGTCCACACCTTAGGCCCATAATCAGGGTAACGTCCATCTCCGTGAAGGTAAGGATTGGAACTCCTGTGAAGTGGGCCCAATCATGCTTTCATGAGACCCACTCCACACATTTGGATAGGACCCTCTTAATTTCTCAAGCACTCAAACGTCATACAAGTGCCGTTTTCAATGCATGGGCATTTTGGTCCTGAAAAATTTTAAAAGTTGTCACGAAGCTAAAAAAAAAGTGAGGGGAAGGGAAAGGGGGGGTTAAACATGTGCTATGGCCATACATTGGGACATTTTTTTTTAAACAAGATGTTATTAAGCTACAAGAATACCTTCAGAAGCACTCAAGAGAATTTAGACACCAGTTGTGATCCAATGGAGCGGGTTGTGTTCCCTTCATAACCAGGCTCTACATCCAACTTCAGAGCATAGAAGAAAGCTCAAGGTGGAATTTGGAATTAAATCCTGGACATTTTTTAAAAAACTTGGAGATGGTCTTTATGCATGCAGGGTGTCCTCATCAAATTAAAAATCTCAAGAAAACGAAGGTGGCAATAGAGTTAATGGTGCCGAGCATTCTTGTAGCTAACAAATCCTAGTCCACCTTCCACTTTATCATCATCATCTAACACTTAACCCAACTGATTGGGTTCAGCTAAAAAATCCTATCCCACCATTCCACTTTATCAATGACCATATCCTTAATTAAACCATATGCCATGAAATCCTTTCTTACTACCTCCACCCACAACCTTTTGGGCCTTCTCCTTTTGCCCTTCAACTCTACCTTCCCTCATTTTATTACCTATCGATACTAATCCTAAGTTCCCTTGAATGCATTCATTTCTAATTCTATCCGTCCTCGTCATACCGCTCATCCGTCTCCTCATTACAATATCAACAAGAATGCTACAGTGCTTAATTAAAATTAAAACCATGCAATTGCTTCAAAAGCACAAGTTTTATATCACCATAGTAGCATAGACAGACATGATTATACTAAGTTTTCATATTATTAAAAGGCACATGTGGACCTACTAAGGGAAGCATAAAAAAGAAAACCTATAAAATATGTAGTTTTAAAACATTTCACATGAAAAAAGAAGAAGACGAAGAAGAAAAGGAGATCACTTAGATAAAAACAAAAAACAATCGACTTACGGAGTATAGAAAAGGAAATATATGGCAACATAAAAGGATCCTATGTTCCTATTTCCACACGTGGGGGTGTACACAGGTGGGTATGATTGTAGAAATGTTCCTGATTTGTAGGGTCTTTTCTATTCCTTGTTTATGTTTATGCACTTTCTTTTATAAGCAACTTGTGTGTGTTGGAATTCAACTCTAAATCATCTCTTAATGGGTTTGATGAGGGACACAAGAAGAATTCGTGCAAGTATCCACACACTTACAAAGTGAGTATATCAGCTCATGCATGCAGTAAGCAATCTCACTAATCAAGTGAGAGAGCTCTAGTGTGGAGAGAACTAGAGATGAAGTTGGAGCAAAATGATATGTAGGGGAAGTCCCCATCAAGGTACAACCCAACAATGGGCAGCCATGGTTGGTGAAGACACCAATGATCAAATTCTTCTATGTTGGAACATTATATGGAGCTTAATGTTAAGGTAGAAATTCCATAGTTCCATAGTTGTTTGCAATGTTGACAACTTCACGATTGGCAAAGCAGGGTGGAAAAGGTGTTAGAATATGATGAAACCGTAGACAATAGACAATCAGAAGGTTAAACACATAGCCATGAAGTTTTCTAGTCATGTATTAGCACGGTGAGTATATCTCTAAGCCAAATGAGTATGTCAAGCTAAGGAGAAAGTAACTTTTTGAGAAAAGATGAAGAGGAAATTATAACAGAAATTCCCACCCACAGTTTATGCCCACAGCCTTCATCTAAGATTTCACAATCTATGTCAAAAGAGTAAATGGGTGAGCAAATACATCGAGGAATTCCATACCTTGATATCATGGGCGAGGTTTCTTGAATATAAAGACCAACAAATTTTCAGATATCCTAGTAGTCTTAACTCAGACATAAAGCCCATATAAATGGGGTTAATCCAGAAAAGCATGTCACCAAGGCCCGTATCAGCACTTAGAGATTTCCCAAGAGTATCTTGGATTTAGAGGCTCTGAACCCTTTGTTTTGTGGCCCGCAAGCAAACATTAACAAAACATACAACAAAGGTCTAGAAGAGAAGGGATCAAGATTTGGTAGCAAGTATCTTTGAGTGCAGATTGTTTTTGGGCCACCCACCATCTTTAGCAGGTCCAACAAGATCAAAGGTCTGGAGTAGATTGACAAACCATGGGCCCCACTTGTAAGAAAGATGTGCATCAGTACGTAACACTATCTTGAAAACAACATATAAAGGAGTTTGATAAAAATAAAAATAAAACTTCAAGAAGCCCTCAGATCTCATAGCTTTCAATATTCATCGACGGTACATAAGTGCAACAATTTTGATTTGGATCCTTTACGCGTGTGATATGAAGAAGATGATGGTGGTGGTGGTGGTGGTGGTGGTGCTTCAAGGCTCAAGATCAAGACCGTGCAACCGCTCCAAACCATAACTTTTCCATCATAGGGCCCACTTTTGTAAGTGTTGAGTTTATTACAAAAAATAAAAGCAAAAATGAAAGATGAAATGATGCATCGCTTAGTTTATGATGGGGCCTACTTTATGATGAAATGATGAGGGGCCCCATTGATGATGAATGATGGGGGGCCTGCTTTATGATGAAATGATGGACCCACAACAACGTACGTGTTTGGTATTGACATCAGCCCTTTTTATCAAATATACATTGGTTTTAACAAGAATATCTAGAATGCCACTGCTTTTCTTCAGGAGAAAGCATAGAGAAGGGTGGAGGGGGGGTGGGTAATATCGCCATCTTTGGATATAGGAGCGAAAAGAACCTAGGGTTAGGGTTTAGGTTGCAATCTTAGCTTTCTTTATTCAAAGGGTTATTTGTAATCTGGCAGAGTATGACACTTAATATGCAGGAGCTCAGAAATGGTATATTTTCCGTTATCTCTCAAAAAAATATTGAACCAAAAAAAAAAAAAAAAAATGTAACTGACTCTTGTTAAGTAAAAACCTCAAAACCAGACTGTTTGAACAAACCTAACCCGTGACTCGTGGACACATTTGTTGAAATAAGACCATTGGATGTTTTCTTTTTCATTGTCCAATAAATGTTCAACAATCCAACGGTCAGATAATCAAATGTGTTACTTTTGGTCGTTAATATATCTAAGATGGGACCCATAATTTGGAAGTATGATTTAATTACTTAAACTATAGGTATGTAATTTTTAGGTGCCTACATATCATCCATCACTCCGTAGATATTGAATTTCTAGGTGTCTGCATATCATCCATCACACACTGCTAGAGAATAAAGGTGTTTCTCCACTTCTGTAACATTCCTTCACTTATTCTAGCATCCTTAAATGAAAAATGATGGTGACCCATCCTCCTCACATGTGGAGCTGATGTAAATGCATCCAGACTGTCCGAATTGTGGATCCCATTGTCGATGGCGCACATATCTAAAACCGAAATGATCAAGTACTCCTAATCATCCAATTAATTATTATAAAATGGTGGTCAAAAGTAAAATAGTGAGTGGGCCAAATTACAAGGGAAAATAAGATGGTTAGTATTATCTGACTCCTTAGTGAAATTTTGTGTCATGCTCCATCCACTGTTGGATCCACAATTTGGATGGTTGGGTTGTTATACAACCACACCATGTGTAAGCTTTGACGAGTCTCCACTGTTTTTTAAATGGTGCAAGGCTAATGTTGGGAGTCCAACACGTGATTATTATAGCAATCTGGGTCCCATAGAATGAATGGTTCAGATGACCAATGGCACACTGCTGTGTATGGTTTGATAGGAAAATGTTTCTGTGGAACCATCACCACTGAGCTTTGTGCAACCTATCTTCCACCTCGCAAAAGAATGGTGAATTGGGATGGTCCTTAAAAGTGGCCCACTACCCTGAACATGCTCTGGCCCAAAAATGTGAGAGAGAGGCTGGCAAAAAAATAAGAGAATAACTTCAATACTCTGGTAGAGCATGATGGTTTGGTTGATACTCAGGCACTAAGAATGTACACTGGGCATGCAAGTAACTGAAATTGAACAGTCCAAATTGTGGCCCATCCTTGGATGGATTACAAAACAAAATATCACACAAATCTTCTAATCAGAGGGGCATATTGGTGGAATCTTTAGTTGGCATGTGAATGAAAAATCACCAGTGGTCCAAATTCATCAAATAAATGTCCATTACTCGTACATTGGGATTGTTTGATCAATCTTATTTTGAGGTGTTATCCTTTCGAGAGCAGTTCCCACAATTTGTCCAGTTTAGCATTAAAGGACAGCATCTTTTATAAGCTTGAGACCACTGGATCTTTTCTAATTTCTAGAGTTATAATCTCCCAAAATGCATCAGAATGAACAGCCAAAACTAGCCAATCTGAACAGCATGTTAAGCCCAGAATGTACAGTCCAGAATGGTTCAAGGAATAAAAAAAGACCGATACAACTTGGTATTGTCCAAGTCAAATCAGTTTAAGTCTGAAACAATACGATTCACCAGACAGAAATGCTTCAAAAGAGACTACTGGTTTCTGTCCCTTGGTGACTCACACCCCAAAACTGATAATTTCAAACACAGGAGGCATGGGACTCAACGCACCAGCACATCGTTTACCAAACACTAACAAAAAATTGCCACAATCATACAGTCCCACCCATTTTCACTTAGGGGTCATTTGGAAGCCTCTAAATTGGGCTACCTGTAAATGAAATACAGGTATGTGATTTACAGGCAGTGTTTGGATGCTGGAAAATGCATGTAAATCATTTACAGCTCTTAGCTGCAAATGAAATCCCTCTGAAACACTGTGATTTCATTTACCTGAAAATCATTTACAGCCTAACAGCTATAATTTTGAACTTTAGCGGCAAACGAAATCCCTCTAAACAATTTATAGTATATCCAAACACAGACAACTACTTACATGCAAACAAATTACAGCTCAAAGCCAAACAGGACAGGCTGTAAATGACTTACACCTGCTGCAAATCATTCACCACTTCCAAAATTTGCAGGCATCCAACCGAGCCCCTAACCAGACTTAAAAGTGCAATTCAATTCAATAGCGCATCCAAACATAGCCTACGATACATTGATAGAATGCGATTAGTAAGGGAGACATGCTTTCATTTTATTTGTACTGAGAAACCAAGTTAACACAAAAGATGATTAGCTAATAAGTGTATAATAAAAGGAATTATGAAATAGCAAAGAGGAATTATAAACTCACGATGTATCAGAACACGAACAGTTTCCCGACACACCATTTTATAGGCCCAAGGTTAGCTCATCCAGACCATTTACTTATGGCCCGCACCGGCAGTTGGGGATTTGCCAACAGCATCTCAGATTTAGAGGTTCCAAACCCTTTGTTTTGAGGCCCGCAAATCGACGGTCCGAGAACAGAAAGGGGAAAGATTTGACAGCAAGGATCTTCCATTCCGGATTATTTTTGGAACATCCGACATCTTTAGCAGGTCACATAAGATCAACGGTCTGGATCGACAAAACATGAGCCCCAGTTGTAAGAAGTGAGCGCATCGGGGCTTTATAATTCCTTGATAACGACATAAACAAAGGGATTTGAACAAAAACTTCAAGAAGCCCTCAGATCTCATAGCTTTCTATATTCATCGACGGTATAAAAGCAACGGTTTTGATCCAGAGCCTTTCCACATGTGAGATGAAGATGATGGCGGTGGTGGTGTGTGGTGGTGTGTGGTGGTGCTTCAAGGCTCGAGATCAAGACCGTGCAACCGCTCCAGACCATAAGTTTTCCATCACGGGGCCCACTCCATAAACGTTGATTTTATTTTAAAAACAAAAATCAAAACAAAGCAAAATGAAGGAGGAAATGAGGGAACCGCTCAGCTGAAGGAGAGAAGCAACAGCATACGAGTGTTTGGTATTTAAAGAGGCCCTTTTTTTTTGTCAAATATACGTTGGTAAAACCAAGAATATCTGAAATGCCATTGCTTCAATTCAGGGGTAAAGATGAAATAGGGGTGGAGGCGAGGGTAAGATCGCCCACCTTTCCATTAAGGAGGCTATATGCTGCTAGGGTTAGGGTTTGGGTTGGGGTTATTTATCGGTCTGTCAATGGGCCGGGCCCGTCCCGGGCCGGGCGTAGGTCTCCGTCCGTATTGTGAAGATCGAGCCCGACCCATTGACGCCCCGACTTATTTGGGCAGTTAGTTGAGAATGAAGCTTGATACGCAGTACTGCGAAATGCTATCGTGGCATATAGTAACTCGTATTTAATCGATTAATTTGTATTACCTACTGTCTTTTAAGTAAAACCATGCTAGCCAGATTGGGTCCCGCAGTACGAACGTTTAGGGCCTGTTTGGCCCCGAGGGATTAAATGATATGGAATTGCATTAGATGGGTTTAACACCATTGTTGCACAATGATTGCATGTCTGCAAATACCAGGATGCAGGTTGTGTCCTAGCCAAGCAGACTGGATGGGCCACCGTGATGTATCTGTTCATCCACGTTGTCCATCCATTTTATAAGATCATTTTAAGGTATGACTCTAAAAAGGAGAAAGATCCAGCACTCAATCGGGCGACACCAAACAGTGAGCAGAACCTGGTGATGTCACCACTACAGATTATGTCACCAGGTCCAATCATTGTTTGGTGAGGCCCACTTAGGTGTTGGATCAGCCTCATTTTTAGGCCCATATGCTAGTATGATCTTATAAAATGGATGGACGGTGTGGATAAATGAATACATCACGATGGGCCCCTCCACATGTCTGCCCACACGATAATCCGTTCAGGCATGTGCAAGACACAATCCGCGTCCTAAATATCATGGTATTTAGACCATTTAATACTTATTGTTTGGGATCAAATTTTTCCTGGAACAAAAATACTTTATTAAGCAAAGCCTTATTTGGTAGGGGAGCAGATTAGGTACCACTCAAGCCAGTGCAGAGCTCAGGACAAGCTCGACATGGCACGTATGTGGCATGTCTTTATTGGTGGAGATCATGTTGTCAAAAGAGACCTGCCATGTTAGCAAGCTTGACACAAGCCTGTCACATCTGCTCTCTACCCATACACACATGCCACGTACTAGCATGTCCCGAGCTTGCAAAGTCTCGGGTAGTACCTAATCCACGTCCATTTGGTAGACAATGGATTTGTAATCCATTGGTTAGATTCATAACTAATGTCAGTCACTTGCACACATACAACTCAAATAAAGGATGCATATGGATGGACCGCATGGATAAAACATATGCATCTATGTGGGGCCACAAATGTAGTGAATTTCAAAATCCACCAAAAATCTTGCATGGGACCAAATGCAATTCCGTTCTACCTAACCCTACTCCTTCTCATGTCTCCAAACGTCCCATGGAATTTGCACCGAACCAAATGCAATTCCACCCCACATATTAAATGATGCACCTTTGTGTATAGTTTGATGGGGAAGTGTTTTTATCAGGGCTATCAATGGTCCAGGTTGGCCCAATAGGCTCCCATCCCTGACCACCTCGAGCTAGGCTTGGGCTGGAGTATTAGGCTTAAGCAGGTTAAACTTGACTTAATTGTCTAAAAGCAATCAACTCGTCGGGTGACTATTTCAAAATTTTCAAAATTAATTTTTTTTCCCGTACTTTTTATCCACACCCTTTTATAATTAAAAAGGAAAAAATTATGTTCTTAAAAATCAACATAAGGAAGAAAACTACATATTTCAAACTTCAAACCCAACTCCAAATGGTATAAAAGAAAGAATACTTGTGGCCAACCCAAATAAGCATCTATGGCTTCACACAAATCAAATCACACCGAGATATAAAAAACCCATATCAGAAAAGCATAAACAGATATGAGTTTTAAAAAGGATCACCTCTCTTGCCCTGTCATATCCCAAATTTGAGCTTTAATGACCTTCCCATCAACATTTCAAGTCCAAGTAGCCAACTATACCTGATTGTCGACTTCAATTCAAGACTGAACTCGATTCTAATGAACTTTGAGAGCAGATTCGACTTTCTAAGTTTGCCATCTCTCTATGAATGGTTGCTTTCAAGCTTGGTCCGGCTTGTATATGTATTCTAAGTTGGGCTCAGGCTTGACTATTTTGGCCCATCGCTCACCTAACTCGGGATTTGAGATACCTTGAAAATATATGGGCCGAGATTAAATAGAGCTTGACTCGGCCTTAGCCCAGCCTGCTGACACTCCTATTTCTATGGAACCATAGCCACTAAGGTGTGGATTGGGTACTACCCCCACCAGGACATAGCTACAGATAGACCGCCTTGGCATGGGCTCTAGGTGGGGCCCACTATGATGCATGTGTTTTATCTACTTTGTCCTTTCATTTTGGCAAATCATTTTAGGGCATGAGCCCAAAAAGGATCGAGGAGGAAGATTGAAGGCTTGAGTGGGCCACACCAATGGAAGCAATGGTGACAATGATGCCCATTGTTGAAACCTTCCCAAGGCCCACCATAGTGTTTATTTGCTGTCCAACCTGCTCATAAGGTCAATCATACCTGGGTGAAGAGAAAACATAAATATCAACTTGAGCCAAAACGTCTATGGCTCCCAAGAGGTTTTAACAGGTGTTCCATACCCATTTTTTCTTGTGGTGTGGTCCACTTGAGCCTTAGATCTACCTCCTTTCTTAGCTCATGCCCTCAAATGATCTGACAAATGGATGGACAGCATGGATTAAACACATACATCAAGGTCTGCCCAACAGAGCCCCTGCCAGGACCATTCGTCTCTAGCTAGGTCCTAGTAAGGTAATACCTAACCTGCGTCCTGACCATTGAGCTTTGTGCAATTCATCTTCCCCTCTAGATATGTCAAAGGGATGGTGAATCAAGATTGTCTGTGAAGTAACCCAAACCTTGAACATGGCCTAGCCTATGTTATAGATATGGTTATTGAAGTAAATGAATAAATTTGATACTCTACTAGTGCACAATGATTGATACTCAAGCACTAGGAGTGTATTAAAATTGAACAATTAAAAATTGTGGCCCAAACTGAAATGGATTAGAAAACAAATATTACACAAATATTTGAATATAAAGGCAGATTGCTAGAATTTTATTAGGGTTTTCTTCTAATCATGTCAGAAATCATTTAGCATCATTAAGACTTTCTATTTTTAATCAACTTTATTATTTCGGATAAATTTTAATTTAGTCAAATTAGGATCCTAATTAGGGTTTTATTTTCCATATAAGTAATATAATCTAAAGCCTGAGCATTATTATTGATTACTAAAATTTTAAATTTTCCTATTCTCTTATAGATTCAAGGTTTTGCACACTTGAGGTGGACGGTGATGTTACTCATCACACCCTTTCATGAATCAAATCCTCAAATATGTATCTAAATGGACAATCAAATTGGTCAATCTGGACTATACATTATACCCAAAATACACTTCATGGCCCCACCAGTCACAAAAGTCACAGCAATCAGATTTTTAGAGAAAGAATGAATCTTAAATCTTTAACTTCAACGATGTTGAAATCTTTGGATTCAATTATGTGAGATTTGTTGTCAAGCTTGATGAGTCTGGCCCCTTCTACTTTATAAGCAAGTCTCCCAAATCACTAATTCTTTGCCCATGAAGATTCATGTGATAACTAACTCTTTTTGTACTTTTTTTTAGACAATATTACAAAACATGTTAGTTTCTGTTGATTTGTTTAGATATGTTGTGCACATATGGGCTATTCTGATGTTATTATTTGATGATGGGTTTTTCTTATTTCATTGTATCTGCGGAGTTGTGTGTGGAGTTGTGTGATACACATCATTTCACATTATTGTGCATACATACAATGTGTATGGTCATGCAACGACATGACTACTTGTCGCATAATGCTATAAGTGTTTTTTTTTTTTAATAGTACTTTTGTTTATAAACTATAAAGAGCTATACATGTGGCTATAAGACCACCATTTTCGTTCCTGAATTTCATTGGCATTTTCTAATAATGTCTTCACGCCCTGTTCTTTAAGAGCCTTTTTTTATAAGCAGTAAGAAAAGAGAGGAAAAGAAGTACATTTGCTTTAACACTATATTTTTTATTATTTGATTTGTAAAGAAAACATTGTAATTATTATACTTTCTCAGTGATTTGTAAAGAAAACATTGTAATTATTATACTTTCTCAGTTCTACAATTTTAAAGCAAAAAATTTAATGTGACCCTGTGAGATGAATTAAAATTTTTTATTTATAAATTAAGAGTATAACTCTTTTGATAAATAGTAAGAAAAGAGAGGAAAAGAAGTATATTTGCTTTAACACTATGTTTTATACTGTTTGATTTGTAAAGAAAACATTGTAATTATTATACTTTCTTGGTTTTACAATTTTAAAGCAAAAAAATTATTGTGATCATGTGAGATGAATTTGAAATTTTTATTTACAAATTAAGAGTATAACTTAAATGAAATATCTTAAAATTCATTTCTTAATGATATATTGAAAATTTTTCATTAAATAATTATTATGAATTACTTTGTCTAGTGGCTTCCTACTTATTAAACACACCCTAAGGGGTCGCTTGGATGCCTAAAAAGTCATAAAGTGATAATCTGATTACAAGTAATCCAATTACATTGGGTGTTTGAATTGGTGTATTTGCCCATAAATAGATTATAGGCTGTAATCCAATCATGGCTTTTAACTATCGTCTGAAATATGGAAAAATGTCATGTTTCATGTTATAGGTAAATGAATTTTAGCCAAAAACTCTAATTTTTAAAAAGTTCTAATGTAAGAAGAGTTTTTTATTATCTTCCAATAGCTTCGCAAGGACCAAAATGAAAGAAGAAGAGGAAGAAATCTTCTCTTTTGGTAAGTGTTTAGATCGAAGCTCCCTCTCTCTCTCTATAGCTAGGGTTGGAAACCCCTCATATGTCGAATGGAAGAAACCCCTCAAAATGATTGTGTACAACGTTTAAGAAACCCACAAACAAGAAACATTTATTGTTTAAAAAAGAAAATTAAATGAGAGACGTCCATCACTTAAGAGTTTAATCAGATTTTTTTCCTTTTTAACATACTTTTTTATGGTCATCAATTTAAAGATTTGGATCTAATGATTATAATTGTCGATTGAATTGCCCACGGCCAATAAATAAATGAACATTGTAGATTGATATATATGTGGGCTATGTTTATCTATCATGTATGGTTTTAATAAAAAAAATTCATTTTGATCATACCTTTTTATGGCCATCAGATGAAAGATTTAGACTCAATAATTCTAACCATCAATTGGGTGGCCTATGACCAATAAATAGATAGACATTGTAGATCGATGTATATGTGGGCCATGTCTATCCAACCGGTATAGGTTTAATTAGAATTGTTTGCCTTCTTAATCATACATTTTGATGGTCATAGATTGAAAGGTTTAGATCTGATTATTCTAATTGTGGATTGAGTGGCCCATAGCTGAATAATTCATCTAGTCAATAATGTGCTCAATAGATGGGGATGGTGGGCCACACCCAATGAATATAAATCATCTCATTCACTACCGTTTCGTGGGCCATATATCTAAAATTTAAGATGTTCTAAAAGGGAATTTGAATTAGTAGGCCGACTTTCGTGGCCCACCAAATGATTGGTTTAGTGTAAGGATCAACCACTGGCTTTTATTAAGTTGGGTTTATCTCAAAGATCCATCTTAAATGAAAACTTTATATGTTATTTGATGATTTTTAAAGAATTTACCACTCTAAGTTCCACCGTGCGTGAATACTCAATTATAGGCTATAACACTAGTTATCTAACACACAAACAATGTTTACATGTAGTTAGATTACACCTTAAAGCCAAACAGGACATGTTGAATACTTTACACCTATAATTGAAGTACCACTTAATAATTTTAAAGGCAACCTCTAAGTAAAAGATAAAGATTGGTCAATTGGAGATTGCCTTCAATTTTCAAATGTGAAATGTTTAAGTAGTGTCGGGTCAATCTTTAATGCTGAAACTGAACATTAGGCCAAAACAACTAAGCATTGAATAATTTTCTTTTGAGAACTCTCCAACACATTTGCCAAGATGATTGCTTATCGTCACCCTAGCTCCTCCGTTATGACTAGCCGTTATTATTGATCCATTCAGTTTAGGTTATCTACAAAGAAGTTGGTTCCATTGAAAAATACTTTGTGCTTTTACATTCATTGAAGGCCTACTTGCTTGGGGATAGATTATAAAACTCACTAATCTTAATTAGGCGGATGAGCTGGGTAGAGATAATGCCTTCGCTTGAAATCACTTCTTGTTCAAAATAACTTGTTATTCCACTCCTTTCAAATATTTGATGTCATGTAGGAAAAGATGGGCCTCCACATCCGATATTGGTGGCTCCTATTCCAGGTTTTTAAAGATTGAATTCCAAGATGGGCGGTCAAGATTTAAAAGTAGGGGAAGTTAAGATTCAAAATATGGATGCATTAGCTTCATGTTTAGCCCTAAAGATTGTTAATGAATGTGTTCAACGAAGGATTCTAGGTAAGCACCAATTATTAGTGTAAATTTTAGCCATTGATCCATACCAAATAATCCACTAGCCACTGTTTAGCACCTTGTCCCACAGAAATAGAATGCATTTCCAAACAAACAAGGTTAGACACTTTGGAACAGTCGGTGAGTTGCAATTTCTGAGATACTCATTCTTCATCAGTTGAATCTATAAGCTTTACTCTTCTTGTTGGGTCACCTTGCACCTGAGTTTTATCATGAACCTCTTGTTTATGAGATTTAGCGGGCCTGTTTAGATGCACTCACACAAAGTGGATTTTTAGGATATTTTTTTTTTTTTAGATTAAAAGAAGGTTAAAAAGAAAGATTTGAAAAATCTAGAAAAATTAGTTTTTGACTTTGCTAACCACTTGCCTTAATGGTGCTTCAATTTTGTCTAACGTTGAAAAGTAGTTGAGAAAACTAAGCATTTATATTAAAACCCCCCACTAATCCTTTGTATTGGAAAACAAGAATATGTCATGAGAGCAATCTAGCAAGCAGGCGCGTGGGGTCCGTGGGTGAGGCACGATGTATCTTTAATAGGTACTTTTGTTTTTCTCTCCGTATGTTTTGTCCTACCCATGCACATGAAGACAGAGCCGTTTTGCACCTACCTAATAATTAATGAGCTGGCATGCACCGACATACATTTATTACGTCGTTTATATGCATCTCGAGCTCCAACGGCTACCTACTTTTCCTTTATAAAGACATCTTCTCTTCATTGTAAATCCATTTAAAAATTCTCTCCTCTTTGGTTTTCCTTTGGGCTCTTTTGCTACTTTTGTTTGGGCAAATCAGTATGAGCATTCTTGGATTTGTGTGACAGAGATTCGTGAGTGCACCTGATTAAAGTCAGTTCATCTTGAAGGAGAATTGTTATATCTTGAGGGCATACTTGCTAGGACCCAGTGCATCAATGATCATCTTCCTACATGGCAAATTTGTCTTTAAGATAGCGACTGTAACGTGCTTCAACTCTCCAAATTCTTCATTAATTATTTTTTATTTGATATTTTAGATTTTCTACCATATCTCTATATATTAGAACCAACAATTTTTACAGCCTGCTTTTTCTTCCAGTCAGCTTTTTAACATGTATTTTGCTAAGCAATGAATGAGTTTCCAAAACAGCATTCAAACACACAATTCAAACTAGAGTTTGGCTGAAAACATTGTTTAAGCATCAAATAGTTGTCAAAAGGACTCTTTTTGAATTATCAACATTTGCATTTGACTTATTTCACCAATTACTAAGGTAATATAAAGGAAATATACAATAAATACAAAATGTACCTGCCTGTTGATTCCCATATTTGGTTTAGTAGAACTAAAATTATAATGATAACATTTTTACATTAACATCAAATCATGATTTGATGTAATCGTTTGGATTCAAGATTTTTCCAATAATGTCATGAAAAAATGCAATGATCACAGATTCCTCCACACATTTCCTTAATACATATATTTACATAAAGGATGATAAATTTTCTTTTACATTATCGGGGTAAATGATGAAACAAACATGCCCTTAAAGTTCAAGCCAGCAAGGTGTACATCTAAGAAAAGATCGTCATGATGAGAGCATGTTTCACATGACTTTGTGTTGGAGTCCCTAAGAAATTGCTCTTCAGCATGTTAATTTGAGAAGTTAAAACACACATGAAATTGACTTGTGTTACTGTGCTCATCTTAGCAAGCATGAAGATGCATGGCTATGACATGCATCTGTCCATTGTTAAGAGTACTTGTACAGTAGGTGGGGCCATGATTCCTTGGTCAAAGAGGTGATATGTGGGCTCCAATGTAGATGGGCCATGAACCAAAACCCTCTAGATTGGGAGAATACTAAGGGCTCGTTTGTCATCTCTATTCTAATTTAATAAGAGCTATTTCAATAAGTCCTTTTTGTTCTAGCTATGTTAAATAAGCTCATTTGGTAAAATCTCTAAAAAAAAAAAAACTCTTATTTAAAATAAGCACGTTTGGTAAAACTTTCAAATAAGAGTTTTTTTTAAGGGTAGTTGACGTCATTTTTAAAGATTACAACTTTAATATAAGAGCAATCCAAATAGTTGTTTTGGTGGACCATCCATCATGTGGGGCCAACATCATTCCTAATTGCTCTTTATGTGGAGCCCCTCAATATCCACTACCCATCACCCATTACTTGGACTTCACATTTGACGTGTCTATAGTGTGGGCCCTACCTTTGAAGTGGATTGTCCATCATGTGGGGCCCACTTTTAATATCCACCATTCATCATGTGAGGTGCACCTTCTATTTGGATCATCCATCATACGGCCCACTTTGGATATTGGTCATCCATCACGAGAGACCTTGGATGTGGACCATCCATTAGGTGGGGCCCACTTGATGTGAATTGTCCATTATGAGGGGCCAGACTTTTATGTGGGTCATCCATTGTGTGAAGCACACTCCATCCATTATGTGGGCCCACCTGGATGTGGACCATTCATTGTGTGGGGCCCCACCTTCATTATGTGTCGTTCATCATGTGGGCCCATCTTTGATATCAACTGACCATCATGTGGGCTTACCTTCAATGATCATTGTCCATCATATGGGTCCCACCTTTGATGTGGACTGTCCATCAAATGGGACCCACTTGATGTGCATTTTCTATTATATCGGGTCACACTTTAATGCGGGCCATCTATCATGAGGGGCCCACTTTGATGTGAACCTTTCATTACGTGGGCCCATCTTGATGTGGGGCGCCACTTTAATATGAGTCATTCATCATGAGAGGCCCATCTTTGATGTCCACCATCCATTATGTGGGTCCCGCCTTTGTTGTGGACTACTATCATGTGGGGCCCACTTGATTTGGATAGTCCATCATGTGGGATCCACCTTTGATGTCCACCATGTAGGTCCCACCTTGGCTGTGGATCGTCCATCATGTGTGGCCCAACCTTTAATGTGGGTCATTCATCATGTAGGCCCACCTTTAATGCCATCCTTCCATCATGTGGTCTCACATTCAATGTCCACCATCCATCACGTGGGTCCTACCTTTGATGTAAAACATCCATCATGTGGGTCCCATATTTCTTGTGGACCATCTATCATGTGGAGCCCACTTGATGCGGATAGTCCATCATGTGGGACCCACCTTTGATGTCCACCAACCATCATGTAGATCCACCTCTGATGTCCACCATCCATCATGTAGGTCCACCTTTGCTATGGACCGCCCATCATGTGGGGTTCAACTTTCAATATGGGTCATTCATCATGTGGGCCCACCTTTAATGTAAATCTTCCATCATGTGGTCCTACATTCAATGTCTACCATCCATCGTGTGGGTCTCACCTTATATATGGACCATCATCAGGTAGGGCTTACTTGATGTGGATCGTTAATCATGCGGGGCCACACTTTGAAGCAAGCCATCCATCACGTGAAGCTCACCCTTGATGTGACCGTGCATTATGTAGGCCTACCTTTGATATGTGCCATTCATCATATGGGGCCCACCTTCACTATGGGTTGTTCATCATGTGGGCTATTCTTGAAGAAATGGTAAGGAGAAAAGAAGAGGATATGATAGGAATTACTTGAAAAGTTTAAGGGTAAACTTGTCCAAAAATTAGTCCAAAATGTCTACCCGCTTAAGCCAAATAAGCTCCATTTCAAAAAGTAACCCCTCCCCAACTTATTAAATTGAAGCTTATTTGCCACTTTCTAAAAAAATAAACACTTCATTAAACGCTTACCAAACGGTCTAAAAGCTTATTTTTTTTAGAAATAAGCCAATAAGCTCTTATTTGTAGAGATGCCATATGCCCCCTAATAAGCTAATCAACTGTCATTATAAGTAAAACAGTTACCAGAACAACATAGCAACGTCTTACATTCAATCAATTCAAAAGCCAAAGCCGCACAGCTTGGGTCTTTCAGTCTGCGGATCTTTTTGTGCATAGGTCATCTACATTGAGTCCTGTTACATCAATGGTTTGGAGCATTATTGACCGTCATGCAAGGCCGTTTGGATCGTCCAAATCATTAGCACCAGGGTGGATTGACAACGAACCAATAATCACACTGATCAATTGATCCCAACCATCCTATTGTCGGACATCAGATGAACAGTTGATAAGAAAATGTTCAGGGTGTTAGATATAATGCGCAAAATCAGAGGGTTGAAATATTCTGATTAGTGTGATCTCATGATATCCTCCAGCCATGGATGAGCCGGTGCTGCTTAATAAAGAGTGCAAAACACAGGCAAAATGATTCAGTGGACCATGCAACCTCCCAAACACTATCCAGTGGCTGGTGGGCCACAGTTCAAAAAATTGCACCAATCAGACAATCCTTGAATGCTTGGACCCATTTTCCCCACTGCATGGATGAAAAACATTCAAGTAATTTGGTTTCGAGGCCAGTGGCTCCAGGTTAACCAACAATCCACTTCTGTAAGCATTTTACCTGATTGTATGATATTTTCCACAGCAAAAGTGGAACAAATATATCCCTAAAGGCATAAAAAAATGGGTTGTAACGTGCAACCTGCTGCAGGTGATCAGCTCTCACATTAATTTTACCATAGACACTGTCAAATGGCTGGGATTCTCCATTTGGCATGGTTTTCAAACTTGGGACCGATATATGCACGGCCAGGTACGGCAGCAGGGAGGTTGCACAGAAAATGGAGACGCCTCCATATCTCAGGGCAGCCTTGGATTAAGAATTCAAATGTCTCGTGTGACCTTCCAAAAGGCACAAGCATACTCACACATGTACATCGATCAAGAAGGTGGGTCCCACAATGAATGGCCCACGGGACTGTGACATTGCACTAACCGGCTGTTCAAAACTGCTCGTTCAGTCGCATACTCACTAATAAGCTAGCAGCTCTAAAATAGATTCCTAAAACAAGTTCAAATCCAATAAACCAAGTACACAGGAGTTCATACTACCCCTCTCAAACCAATAAGAAGACCAAATAAGGACCCAAAAATGGAAATCAACCCTCCAACATAATTGATACTACCTGATGATAGGACGAAGAGAAATGATCATTTGTCCCACCAACATGTCACATGTGCAAAACACTCAAGCCATGCAGGTGGCAGGTCGCATCAGGAGAAATTCACTTGTCACAAAAAACAGCCCACCACTCATCAGGTGGTCCACGCCATTTAAATCAATGGAATGCCAACAATCCAGGTGCGGTCCACCCATGCTTCCCACATTTTTTAATATGACATGTTGGAAGGAAAAATAGGGCATCTTGACAAACTGTGTGCTGTATATGACCCACACAAGTACCTGAATACTTCAGAAGAACACAACCAAAGACAACTACTATTGAATATATATAAATAAAAAATCAAATTATTCAACAACCAATTTCCTATTACCTCTCCACCATATCACTCTCCCTATCAGCCAAACACATACCACATTAAATTAAAAAAGAAAAGAAAAATGAAAGAAAATGAAAGAAAAATGAAAGAAAAGGAAAGACAACCCCAAAATCATCAACCAGTCAAAGAATGCTTCTAAATGTGGAGTTGAAAGAGATATACCTTCAAGGAACACTCTCACCCACCTCCCGCTGATGTCAGATATCCCAGGCCCAACTGCTTCAATGCTCTCCATCACGCAACAAGGTTAGCATCGCTGTGACGCTGATCAGAACTGCAGCAATGGCGAGCCGAAATAGAGAAGGCAAAGAGGCCCCAGAACAATACATGGGTCTGGCTTCTACAGGTGCTTTACACTGGGACATGGGTTGGCGAGAACTCAAGAGAAAATTCCCTTCTCATAGCAATATATTTAGATATAGACCAAACGTGGTTCTTGCACAGATTTCTTGCAGTTTCTATGTACTATTTTGACATGTTACAGTTTCTTGGGCAAGTTGTAGGTCTTCTTAAGAAACTTGGAAGCCGCTTCGTCATTCCGATAACACAAGACTCGTAGGATTGTGTTCGGCTCATTCGGATTCCAATGGCCCGATGTAGGAGGTAAGGGAAACTTAGATTTGGCAGATGGGCCATAAGCCTCTGACATCAAGCGTCTGAACCGTTCAATTAAGCTCTCGGTATCGGCACCGAAGAGGGGAAGAACATTCCTCGCCTGCGTAGCGCCCTTGTCTACCAACTCCTCTGGCAACCCATCTCCGTTACACACGAACAGATCTTTGAGAATCGCAAAATCTTCCTCTATCATTTGAGAATCTTGGCGACTGAACGTACGGGACGGACCACCAGCAAGAAGCACCATCAAAAACCCATCGAAGGAAGCTTTCATCACGGCCGTAATCACTCGGTTACGCACCCTATCGTGCACAGTGGATGATACAAGCTCGAGATTCGCATCAAGCTCTTTCCGAAAGGGCTCGATCCTTGAAGACACTGCTTCTCCAACATACAAACCATCCCATAAAACATGGCTTAGATCGTGGAATACAACCTTGTACGCCGTTGCCTCGCAGAGCTGTTGGATCCCTTCCTGACAAGCAGGTATCGAAAGCTCAAACTTGTTTTCCACCCCATTTGCAATGTCCCCATGACCAGATTCCGTGTTCCGCAGATAAGTAACCATACGTTTCTCCAAGCCCTCCAACTCGGTCCGGACATGATGAAGTGTGTTCATGCGGACACAAAGCTGTGGTAATCCAAATGAATCGTCGCCATTCAGTGTCCCGACCTGGGATTTCCTTTTCTGAGAATTTTGTGATTTCTCTTTTTTCTTCCACACGCTTTGGAACTTTGATCCGATCGTGCATCTGGTTAATGCAGGCATGGAAGGAATGTACGTACTTCGTGTTCCTACATCAATCACAGTATAGAATTCATTAGCGACATTTTATGGTTTGAGATTATGGGTGGAATATCTTTTTGGGGTATTGCAGCATACCACAGCCAGATTTTGCCTTGGATATGTACTGTTGCATGCTTCTATCAAGTGCAGTCAACAGGTCAGGAAGCAGGGCTGCGTGCATCGGTATGGGCAGCTGAAAGAAAGCATCCAATGTTTCATCGATTATTCGAAGAACTTCAACAGCAGAGGGAGCAAAGCTCTCCTTGTTTGCCCTTGGGTTCCAAACCTGTAAAAAGAAACTCAGGAGGTTAAGGTTATGAAGGGGATAAGACCAAAAAGACCAGATAAATTATCGTCCCAATGCATCAGGTTGTGAAAAGTATCATAATGCCTCCAAGTCGGTACAAGCGAGGCCCAAGTTTAGGTGATCCAGATTGGCGACCTGATGGTCTCATGGTCCAACCATGGGTGGTGGATGCTCCTTAATTCGATTCCTGCATATATATATATATATATATATATATATATATATATATATATATATATATATATATATATATATATATATATATATATATATATATGGGAAAAGGTACTATGAGCTCGATCTCATGGGAAGTTGCCATGAGGTCGAGCTGTGTGGGGCCCACTGTGATGAGTGATGGGCATCCACACCATGCATTTGGTGGGTCCCCTATTGGTTATGGGATATCCCAAAAATCAGCTGTATCCAGAACTCAAGTGGGCCATATCAACTGAAAAGTGCAAAATCATGCCTACACCATCTAAAAGCACTTGTTGGGCCCATCTGAGTATTGGATATGGTTGAAACTTGGTGTGACCTCTTTTTTAAGTGGGACACACATGGATCGTCTAGATTTGTAATCCACATCTCGTTCGATCCTATAAACGATCCTAAAGGTTTCAATGGGTGGATATCCACTCCTAACTGTTGTCTACGGTATGGCCCCTCCAAGTCATGGATTGGTCTGATTTTTAAGACCGTGGCCCACCACGGAATGGTGCATCTGACTGATGGTGCAGATGCCCATCACACATCACAGTGGGCCCCACACAGCTCAACCTCATGAGAAATTCCCATGAGGTCGAGCACATAGTACCTTTTTCCTATATATATATATATATATATTAATTATATTAACCGTCCATTTTCTGGAGAATTACTTAATCACCCTTTGGCAAATTGGGGTTTAAGGATCAACACTGGTGGTGGGACGGTGTAGCTATGAGAGTGGTGTTGAAATGAACCTTCGCAATGTGGTTTCAACTTCCACAACCATGGTAAAAGAGGAAGGTTGATATCTGGTGGCAGCTGCTTGTAAACTTTCATCAATCAACCATTGCAGGCCAACGGCCAACCCCAAAATTTGTTAGGAGAAAGGCTAAGATGATGCTAAACCGTCAAGGGCTAGGATCTTCCCAATTAGGAGATTTTTGGGGGCATCCCCCATCCACTATGGTGCCCATCGGATCATCCATTTGGATCACCTGACCTTGGCCCCGTTTGCATGGACCAACCCATCAGGACAGTTCACGTTCTGATGCATCGTGAGATCCAGGACATTATAATGGTTTTCTCAAACAAACAAATAAAAGTTTTTTTTTTTTTTTGAAGGATACAAACAAATAAATGTATTCAATAAAAAAATTAAAGAAAGAGACTATATACATAAGCAAACAAAGAGACTATATACATATGTACAGCAAAAAGAGAATTTACACACCCTCTAAGATTATAACTTCAAGAGGATACCGATCAGAACAACACCGGATGTGTGCATGTGTAAAACCACCCTTGTTAAAAAGGGGTTAGTGCTAGCCAAGACTATAAAAAAAGTACCTTGAAGATGTTGGAAATTTACAGGCACAAGTGCTAGATGAAGGGTGTGTTAGTAAATTCATGGGGGTATTCATGTAAAAGCCATTAGGACGTATTCTTAATTGTGTGACAACATGGGTTTTTTTTTTTTTTTTGGGGGGGGGGGGGGACCTCTTCACACAGTATCCCACTTGAGCTATGGATCTGGGTGTGACAACATGGGCTATTTGTCTGTCAGAACACAATAATGAAACCACCTTGTCAGTCCCCCAAACTTGCACAAGCATACCTTCTTGTTGTGACACTCATTCCCACAACAGCAGCTATATTTGCAAAATTTTACAGGGAACATTTTCCATGTGACAGGAGTAGCATACTGAGCTGTGATTTCCGCCTGCCACACCAGCTAGGTAAAGAAAATACCTCAATTGTAATTATGCAAATACCCCATATAATTTGCACAAACACCCCTTTGATGTAATGCTTGTAGAGCTGTCAATGGACCTGGCACAAGCAAAACTAAAATTTTGAATAGGCCTGGCCCGAATAGTTCAAATTTGGGCCTACGCATAATACATATGTATGAAATGAATGTACATGCGAGGAGCGGTTCCACCACTTATCAATTTGCTATTGTTAGTATCTCACTTGTGCCAAACCTTCCATCCAAATGCTATGATTGTTGCAACATAAGACTGTGATCAACTTAAAACATTGCCAAATGGAATGATTCCAATCGAAGTGGGTGATTCAACTGAAGTGGTTGGTGTCGCAGGTCTTTCCATCTTTGGCTCTTTTTCTAATAAAATATGGTTACCTTCCGAAAAAGAAAAAAAGAAAAAAAAAGCATGATTCCAAATATGAAATTCCATTAGGAAAATGCATGAAGTTAACAAAATCATGGCAATCATCATACCTCCTGTTGCAAGTTCCGGTCAATCCATTCCTTCAGCGTGTCCACCCTTGTCTTTATCCATATTTTTGCCAGATTGGCCATTGCATATTCAGCCTCATAAGGAGGCATCTCACGAATAATCGCCTTCCCGCCATCTTCGCTGTCAACTGAATCTTCAACAGCAATCTGCACAAGATCTTTCTCCAACTTGTCTGCAGCTTTCAACACTTGTACAGCATCGGGAGTCAGCTCCGTGAGACTGGAAATGAATTGTTTAAATTCATTCCCATAGCAAGCATGAAGGGTAGCAACAGCCACGCCGGCAGCTAAAGGATGCCATCTCTTCAGTATTGGACTGAACACTTCCTTCTCTTTAGTTGCTAAATCGCCAATGTCCTTTGCAAGGATGGAAAGAACTGGGGTCGGGTTTGGCTGGTTTCTAGATGATCGCCTGCTCGAGTCTGCTTTCTCCATTCTCTGTCTTAAGAGAGAGCAAGCTGATTAATTGATTAGTAAAACTAAGAGATAGGTTGGCAATGCACACACGCTGAGAGACATGATTAGAGAAATGCAATAAGAGAATGATCTTGCATCCTACTATCTACTATCCAAACTTGTGTCAATGTAGGACATGTTTAAGATGTGGGCTATTCATTTGGTGAGCTCCAAAATGCTGTGGCCCAAAATTTGCCAGTCCAATCATCATGTGGGTCAAACATTTATATAAAAGGGGGCGTTATAAGTATTTTCTACTTCATTTTATATGAGTGACCCACATGATGGCAGGACTGGCCTGACTCACAGGTTGAGGCATATACATAGAGGGCCTACCTCATGACCAGCCCGACGAACTTGGACACACATATGGGTGGGATCCAACAAGCAGCCATAGCAGGTCTCACATTCAGATAGGGGTATTAGCCAGGTCTTAAATGGAGATGATCAAAGCAACTTGCCTGAGCAAAAGCCGTGCGGAGTGACGACCTGATGTAAGTGTCAATCCTATTGCGAGCTACATCAACTTCTTCTTTCCTCCTACGGCGATACTCATGAGAAATATCTTCTACTAGTATCTTTGCTGCCGAAACTCCCAAAGAAACAATACTCTGCATCGAATCAATATTGTCCGGATGGAATGTCTCATGGTAAGCAAGAAGCCGTTTTTCTGACCAACTCAATATTGAACTCAACGTCGAACTCAATATCTTAGCATAAACCGGATCCTTTGTAGCCTTTGCATCTTTTGCAACTTCAGCCAACTGATTATCAGCGGCAAACAGCAGATCATTTTCTACTTGGCCAGTCGCTACAAAACGATTAAATAAAAGCCATGAGAAACAAAGGTTATGAAGCATCTGATTCATGCCCAGGACTGGCCATGTCTTCTTTATTAATTCTATAACCTCATCAACCTCTTCTATAACTGATGTTTCCTCGTTAGCATCAAAACAAGCTTCTAGTAGCATCTGGTATAGTTTGATATTCAGTGGATACCCGTCTGCCCAATGACATACATCAGAAACTGACCCATCAAAGGATTTGCATGCAAGAGACATTACGGCGCTGCGCAAGGCTTGCATAGAATCAGAATTCCTTCCAGTTTCTAGAGGCTTTTCCGAAGCTCCACGTATAATCTGCCGAAGCCGTTGTGGATGAAGATCTGACTTTTCTAGTGGGAGAAGAGGATGCACAAGAAGTCCAGCCTCGATGACCTTCAAATTCCTAATTTGCCAGGCTTCATATTCCTGCTGATCAGGAAAATCAGAAGCCTTGAACTGCTGCAACAGCTCTAACGGTAATACCATTTGCTCAAACCGTCTTCCATGCTGTTACAAACGTAAAACAAGCATCCATATCAATTTCACTGAAATTTAAAACTAGAGCACAGCTACAAGGCATACAGCTACGAGGCATTACACACCGAATTTTCATGTAAACAGGAAAAATGCCCCGCTTACAGTGGGGCACACCAAGAAGGTGGTGTGGACAAATTAGCCCC
This sequence comes from Liriodendron chinense, assembly GCA_003013855.2. Classification (NCBI taxonomy): domain Eukaryota; kingdom Viridiplantae; phylum Streptophyta; class Magnoliopsida; order Magnoliales; family Magnoliaceae; genus Liriodendron; species Liriodendron chinense. The sequence goes on along the minus strand of PVNU02003892.1, from coordinate 3,491,465 downwards.
TAAATTAATTGAGCATTAAAATGAAGGAAAAAAAAAACAGCAACTTTTAACTCATCAGCAAGATGGGAATTTTACAGTTGATCTCTAAGGAATAAAACAACAGTTTTTGTAAGAAATATAAACTAAAAAAAAAAAACAGGTACACAATTACTCTTGAATATAAAATAGATATTATTACATTAATTCTATTTCAAAATAAGTCCGAAATGTAGAAAATGTTGACAGGTAAATAGAAGAACAGTAAAACTGCATACACCGCATGGTATACAGTGCCCAAAAAACAGCAAGAAGATCTAAAAAGGTTTTCTCTTTTAGAAGCAGTGTAGACATTTGTCTGACGCGCATCTAGCAGGAGATCCTTACATGGTGACCTTTCAAAAGCTGGAGTGGTCTTGTTAAATAGTCAATTACATTATCCTAACCCGAATTGAGAATAAGATGGAATGTGACCTGGCCAGAGGGCATTTTGCAGATGGAGAGCCCATTGCAAATCTTGCAAAACGTGAATAGCAGGATGCACTAAACACTCCCATCCACAAAACGGCACAAAAATATGAATGCCGTGATAACAGGTCAGACCTGTCATCATCGCATTCTCATTTGATGCAGTGGAAGCATACTCCCATCTGCATTTGGAGGACACTCCAAAAAGGACCGAGCCTATACAAGAATCATAAACCCAATTGCCAATGAATTGGAAACAGAAAGCCCAAGCCTATATAAGAATTGCAAACCCAATTGCCAATGAATTGGAAACCAGATTACGATGTGGTTCCCATGCAATTAGATCCATTTGACAGACCAAAATTCTCTGAGAAACGCCCACTAAAACAACCCCCAAGTCCAAACCACAGCTAGATCATGTACATCCATGTGCAATTTGCACACCATCATCCACACCCACACAATTCACGTATGAGATGAAAACAGATCTGATCCAAACTTATTTCATTCATGTAATACTAATAATAAAGAAAGAGAGAAAAGACCAAATTAACCAAAAATCCACAGCTGAAAGATGCGAGTTGGTAAGCAAAAACGACAAATACCAAAAAAAAAAAAAAAAAAACAAAGGCAGATCAATCCACACACAGATGACAGACCCAAAATCATTTGTAACAAAATCACCAAAAAAATAAATAAAATCAACAAATGAAAAAGAAACAATAAAAACATACCAAACAATCCAACAAAGCAAACCATGATCCAAAATTATTAGAAAAATAGTGCTAATCTGAAATTTAAATTTCTGTACATTTAAAACACAATAATAAAACCTAAAACCCAAACCTCAAATTGAGCTGACCTGTGCTGCCGAAATCCTCAGCAGAGCCCGCCGGATCCTCGAATCCATCTGCTCCGAAACCCTCATCTGAACTCTCATGAGCTCCCCGACCGTCATCGGCTTCTTTGACTTCGACGGGCTGTTCTCCTTCGCCGGACTCTTCTTAGAAGATGAAGATTTCAACCCCAGCGCCTTCTTCATCTTGCTTGCCGCGGTAGAAGTCAGGGATCTCTGCAGAGAAGGCGAGATTGAAGACGGCGACGAAATCAGCGCCTTCTCGGATCTCTCGGACTGAGGTATGAAAGTCAATGGCTTTCCACCGGAAGCCCGGCAGGATCCGACGAAGATCTCGTAGGCAGTCTCTCGAAGCTCGGCGTCGGAGAGGCTGCAGCCCAATTCCCCAAAAGGGGAGGGGAGTTCAGCGGCGGGGATTCGAGCGCTGCCGCCCATTTCTCTTTTCGAGTCTCCGAGGCCTCTGTCTCTGAAGAGAAGGGCCATTGATAGATAGATATGAGTTTCTCTATGCTTTTTGAGAGAGAGGACAGAGGAGACGAGAAAATGCAGAGAGGAGAAGGTAACAGGTCGCTAAGGTGGGGTTAGACGAGCAGTGACATGGACACTCGCGCGAGTAGCAGCGTTAATTTTTGCTATTCACACTCGCCAATATGACACGTGTGTAGGAACCTGTCTGTTCGTCACACTTGCTGGGCTCGTCCTATTGCAGGCAATAGGTGTGCTATGAATGTGTGCCGTTGATCAACTTTTTCTAGCCGTTCCCGTGTTTAGATGTATGGCCCAGATTGTTGGACAACAGGAGATAGACGGGAGTCCCACTCCTTCCGTGTCCAGGACTAGGATACCTACTACCTACTGTTTGCTGTGGTGTGGTCCACTTTAGCTGGCAAAATGCACGGCTTGCGGGGATAAAACACGTACATCATGGTTGGCCACATGGGACGCCGTTTGACTAAGCTGAGCCTCATCATGATTTATTTGTCTAATCACGACGTCGTCTATACATTTTTCAGTCATTTTAGGCGCAGAAGATCTAAATCTCAAGTCTACCACACCACAGGAAAACAACAGTGATTAAATGTTCACCATTAAATACTTCCTAAGGCCCATTGTAATGTTTACCAGACATCTAATCTGTTGATTAGGTCATAGAGACATAAATGACTAGGTAAATGTTTATATGACATCCAATCCGTTGATTAGGTCATATAGATATTGATGACTAGGTAATAGACACATGGATGACAGTAAAAAATAAATATCAGCTTGATTAAAAACTTTTGTGAGGCCAAAAAGTTTTTAATGAACTGTTTTTGTGATGATGTCCACTTGAGATATGAATCTACCTATTTTTTAACTCATATCATAAAATGATCCGGAAAAATAGATGGATGGTGTGAATGAAACTCATACATAATGGTGGAGCCCAAATAACACCGACCACTAGCCCAACCGCGTACAACCACCTAGCAGGCTGGTGCTGGTTCAGCAGCCAAACCGCGTCCTCCTCGCGTTGGGAGTAATATACGCAAGTTTGCTCCGGTACATCCGACGTATGCAAATCGTTGGTACCTTACCCTTTGAATTTCGATATCTATCCATACCGTTTATATGACAAGTCTCACTTTGTACGGTTGAAATTAAACAAATAAAGCTTTTGTTGAAAGGTAATCTGGCTCCTTTTCTTTAAAATGAACGGTCACCATAATCTTCGTATAATATGTGGGATGAAACATTCCATCTGAGTGTTCTTGTGGACATCTCCCATCCAAGGAGGGCCCTGTAAAATGAACGGTTAACATCATTTAAAAAAAAGCCCAAAATATACTTCTAGAGTCGCTACGTGTCTTATTGCAACGCGTCCGGACGCATTGTAGCGAACTGTAGGCCCGAATATATGCTTATGCGAGTAGCCATCCCACATCTTTAGAAAAAAAACAAAGAATGAAGAAAAAACAAGCAATCCATGACAGCGGCACTAAATCTAAGTCCGGGAAATTTGTGAGTCTGTAAAAGTCATTGTATTGGGGTAACATAGCCACGCACACGTGTCGCAAAATCCGGACGTTGAAAGTCCCGAGAAATTATGTGATTGGAACATCTATTCGAAACAATGTGGATGATCTTATCCGTCCAATTGTTTTTATCAAGTAGGATTTATAAGAAATTGGTTAGACTTGCGAATCCAACCACTGAAATTGGATATCGGGAGATGGATTTCGTCTTACTCCTCATCACAATGGTTCCCGATATTTGACGGTTCGGATTATCGTACATCTGCAGCCCTAGTTTGATGGATGAGTTGGCACAAGTACTGAGTTGTGGCAACCGCACATTGTAGCCTTTTAAAAACGAATGCGACTCTTCCGCCCTAAGATGTACGGCAATCCAGACCGTCTGCTGAGGCAATGGTGGATAGAGCATAAACCATAACCATCCGATTTAGTTTCCCTTCCAATTCTAACTTCTCGCTATTCTACTTGTACCATCCATTTGGTAGATATAAATTCAGTGGTTAGGATTAATCCATCGGTGTGATTTTAGAGACATTGCACATACACGCTGTGAACCACAATTTGGATGGTCAGGATAGCTTTACATCAGTGCCGCGTGCGAGGAAGAGTCAACACCATTTATAAAGTGGTGGTAAACTATCATAGGAGAAGTTCACGAGAATCCATCAGACGTGTTGCAATAATATGTAGGAATTCTAGCCGTTCGAATTGGATTCTTTTCAATCCAAACCGTTTATCTGATAAGGCTCAACTTGAAAAGGGGATGCCCGAAAGAAACTCTCAGATTGTTTAACCTAACCCTGGTATGATTCAAAGGTTGCATGACCGTCCACATTCAAAGCAAAGGAGTGAAATGACGAAAGGGTTGAAATAACCCAATTGAAGCTTTTACTTATTACCTATCCACCGTAGAAAGTGAGATTGATCATATAAACGGTTTGGATCATTGGAAGAAGACCCAACTTCAAACGCTAAGTGCCGAGTTATTTTATTACCCTAGGTTGGGATGGATTTGCATACCACTAAATAGCTGGCTTTTTCGGACTCGAATTCCGTAGTGGCCCCTCCAGTACCGGGTCTGGTCCGTACTGGTCAAAGATCTGTGGGCCCTACCATGATGCAAGTGTTCTATCCACGCCGTCCATCCATCTTTACATCTCGTTTTATATCATCATCCCAAAAAGAGATAGATCCAAAGCTCAAGTGAACCAAACCACAAGAATGGGGAATTGAATGCCTATCGTTAAGAACTTCTTGTGGGCCAAAGAAGTTTTGGATCAAGCTGATTTTTATATTTTCCATTCATCCAGTTTTATGTAACTTTATGAACAGGTTGAATGGCAAATAAAAATCTTGGTGGGCCCTAGAAAGGTTTCAACGGTGGGTGTCACTATTCCATTGCTTCTTGTGTTGTGGTCTACTTGAGACTTGGATCTGCCACATTTTTAGTATCATACCTTTAAATGATATCAAAATATGAATGGACGGCGTGGATAGAACACATACATAATAGTGGGGCCCACACAGCTTTTCCAGTACCGACCTTGGCACTTTAGGGGTTCCTACCGAATCGGAGACAGGTTTTTTCGGTCTCTCGGGGAGGTGAGATTCCGCTGAGCTTATCCTTAACCATTAGCATAATGACTAAACTATCCTTCATATGCCCGTTTCGATTCCGGTCCTGCGCAACCGGGCCCACGCAACCGTGGACCCAGGTCTAAATCCAGCCTAGTACCCAGGGAAGGAAACGGGCTACGGCTGGATGGTCCACCTCAGGCCTTTGGGTGATCGCGCCCAAGCTCAATCAGCTTAGTTATCGGGTCTGAAATTTCAAAATGGCCCTGATGAGTCGGGCTTGGGGCTTAGAGCGCATCCAGCCGGTTGGAATGGACATGTGCGAGTACCATCCGAATGCGGTTTGGCTAGTGACCCCAACACCAGCCAGGAGCCAGCTAGATGATGTCAAAGCTCTATGGGCTCCACCATGGTATATATGTTTTATCCATGTTTTCTATCCATTTTTGCCAACTTATTTTAAAGCATCAATTCAAAACTAAGGCAGATCTAAATCATAGGTGGAGCACACCAAAGGAAAATAACATTGAATAAATGTCCACCATTAAAAACCTTCGAAAGCCTACTCTAATATTTATTTGCCATCGGATTTGTTTATAATGTCACACATATTAAGATGAAGTGAAAACACAAATTTCAGTGTGATCTAAAACTTGCACTGCCCTCAAAAAGTTTTCCACAGCAAGCATTCAGTCCCCGTCATTTCTTGTGATATAGTCAATCTAAGATTTGGATCTGCCTCATGCCCTAAAATGAGTTAGAAAAATTGATGAACAGCATGGATAAAACACATAAATTGTGGTGGGCCCATAGAGCTTTAACACTAGCTAGCTCGATAGTGTTGGGTCACTAGCCAACCAGATCTGTTACTGTGGGCCCCCAGTGATATATGTGTTTCATATTCACACCATCCATCCATTTTGCAACATTTTTTTTACACACATCCACACCCTCACACACCCACTCTAGAACTCAATACCTGAAAACTCCCAGGAGTCTACTATTGAGTCATGAATGGAGACACTTGCACCTTATCCTTAAAATATGAGCCCAAAAATGAAGCAAATCCAAATCTTTGATGGACTACACCTCTGTTAAACAGTGGTGAAAACTTATCTTAAGGTATGAGGCCAGAATGAAGCAAATCCAAATCTTGGATGGACCACACCTCTATGAAACAGTGGTGATTGGATGCCCACCATTAAAAACTTATTGGGAATTTATAAGTTAGAGGGCAAATAAGCATTACAATGGGCCTTAGGAAGTTTCTAATGGTGGGCATTTTATCACCATTGTTTCCTAGTGTGGTCCACCTAAGATTTGGATATCTATCTCATTTTTGGACTCATGCCCTAAATTGAGTTGGAAAAATAGATGGACAGAGTGGATAAGTATGATATATCATGGTGTGGCCTACTGTTCTTTTATAACATTGACCACTGTCAAGCCAGGTACTGGAGGATCACGATGAAAGCCAAGTCTATTTCCAACCGTTCACTACTAAACACAGTCCGATTCAGATTACTTGCAAAACATCAGGTGCTTCACTATGGACAACAAAGGATAATTAAAAACAAAATGGGCACTCACCCACCATAGACCAAAATAATGAAGCTCAAACATGAAAAAAAAAAAAAAAAAGTAAAAAGAAATCCAACGGCTGAATTCAAAATATATTATACATGTATGGCTTACTTGATGCTTTAATTTTGATAAATGACATGTTTATGGTGCGTACTACCTTATGAATAGCTCATGCCATGCTTATATTACCCTACTTGAAGAAATGGCTCAAATTATCTCACATATATGCTCAGGACCCATCCATCATAAATCTCTGAACCCATAGATTTTTCAAGCCGAAATGAATTAGCTATTGTCAGACCAAATCAACGGAAAGCGAAGATCATATATAAATCTTGAATGCAAACATTACGCGTGAAAAATTAGTCATATGTGAAAGATAATACAATTGGAGGAAGGTTTATGTTGAAAAAAAGACCGAGTCGTATGGAGATTTCTTGTGTCAGGAATGCTGTAGTTCTTGACTGGGAACGATCCCGTACACACCCATGCCAAAGGTCCCTACTCCAAGTGTCACCTGGCTCAAACAATCAGGCCCGTCCAGTCATCAGTCCAAAAACAAAGCATGATCTATTTGAAAATACAAATGCGGCCCACCTGATGAGTGGATTGATTGATTTCATGGTGTTGGTAAGGCCCACCTTTTGCACGGCTCGAATGAATGTGAACCCCACATGACATGTTGGCACGTGCGCTGGGGTAGAAGATGACTTGAACACGTGGCACGTGGATTTATTTAAATTTTCAGCAGACAGCAACGCCTGCATCCATTACTTCTACATTTTCTTGTCAGAATTCGAAACTTCGTTGGGTATTTTCCTATCAGCGCGTAGATTTATTCGGGATTCTAGACACATGGCTTTTGTTTATTGGCAAGATTTGTGTGCGTTCAGCACCCTTCTTTAAATGGTGATGACTCTCATTCGCTGTCCAGTCGGCATATACTTAAGCCGATCCAACCCTTCAAATTGTCAGGCCCATCAGGGACCAAGCATACGCCACAGCAGTCAGACAATCTTAAACACCTGATGTCACCCATTCTATTTTGACAACTGACCCTTTTTAGTTTTAAGCATCCATTTGGTGTTCAGTGATCGGATGGTTAGGATCATTATGCAATATATGCTCCATTTATTGAGGTGGTGTGACTTGGCTGCGACCTGGCTCCACTGATGTGTGTGGGACCCTGACCATGGGGCCTACCTAGATGCATGCATGGTATATCTATGTTGTCTGTCCATTTTTCCACATCATGGGATAAAAAATGGAGCAAATCCAATCTCAAGTGGACCACATGACAAGATAGTGGTGAAAAACCATTAAAAACTTTTTTCCAACTGGCGAAAGTTTTGGATCAAGAGCTGATATTTTAGTTTTCCTTCATGCAGATCTACGTGGCCATATCAATTGGCTGGATGGCAAATAAACATTACAATGGACCCCCTATAAGAAGCTTTTAATGGTGGGTGTTCAATGACCCCTGTTTCCAATGATGTGGTCTACCTGACATTTGTATCTGTTTATTTTTTAGCGCATGCTCTAAAATTAATTGTCAAAATGGATGTATGGTTATACAGTGCATACATTGAGATGGGCCCACGATTAGGTTCACTACAACAGTGAAGGTTTTTTGCGACGCCTCAAAGCATTATTAAAGGTCAAACAGACCTTCGCTAATATCCTTTAGCGACGCTCAAGAGTCGTCATCATGGCCATCATTATTAGCTGGGTCACTAAAGACGATTACAGACGCTCTAAGAGAGAGGTGTCACACAAAGCCCCTTTTGCCAAAGGTAAGTTTAGGCATTGGAAAAGGTGCTCATTTGTAACTTTTCGGGGGGTTCGCAAATAGGTAATATTATCGACAATAGAAAGGCGTTTGGATTACCTGTATATTTAACAACGTCTATCTTTCTGTCATAAATAATATTATTTTGAGACGACTTTACTATTATAGGCGACGATCATTGGAACATAAAAAAAAAGTGGTATAAAATGAACAAAATATATAATTTTAGCATTAGCAATGTTTCAAGGGACATCACTAAAGTATTTATAAAAATATTATAAAATAATAAAATCTATAAAAATTGTAATATTACAATTTTTAAAATTTTATGCTTTTTAATATTTCATGAAAAATTATATTAAATAGCAACAACTAAAATAATAACAACTAAAGTATATGCGACAACTATATAAAAAACTCCCAAAAACATCAAACTTATATAGAATAATAACAATCAAAGTAGTTGTTAAATTTGAACAGTAGCAAGTTAATATCTACATATCCAAACATGCAATACTTCATCATAACCACAAAATTAAAGACATGTTTAACAAGTACATTAAATTCAAATTCAACATTGTAATTGTTCCTTATGAGGAGTTTGATGGGGTTGTTTTGTTGAGATAACAACTCTTTCTTCATATTATTGAATATATTGTTCATCATCTCCTATACTGTCTTATGTATTCTTTCTTGTATTCTTTATTCCATATTAATTTTTCTCTATATCCTTGATTTTTCAAGAGCTTCAGCATAGTTATTTTTTGTTGTATCTGCTCATCTTTGTTCAGCCTCAGCCTTTACATTCGCATGGAAACGGGTTGGTTTTGCCTTCATTCTATACCCTATGTCACGTGAATATTTTTTCTTTTTCCTAAGAACGTTAACAAGTATTTCATCGTATGTCAGATTACTAGCATCCGAAAATGATGAAGCCTGGGTTGCTTGTGCAATAATTTCCTCCTGAAAATTTAGAGAATTGAGAATAAAATAAGATAATATAAAAGTGATAACTAAGAGTCCTAAAGGTCAACCAACCACAAGCAATAAATGGACTACATTAACCATCACTAATGTGCAACAGATAAATATGTAAATATCAGCTGAAAAAATAATGCATAATATTTTTAAATTCAGAAAACACATCTCTTACGTGCAATTCCCAAGCTTTGTCGCAAGTCCAACCCTTCCCCAACTTGCAATGTGTCATCTCATAAATGTCAACAAGAGGAGGTTCATTTTCGGTCTCAGGCTCTTTCTGTTTCAATTAACGAAAACAAATTATAAGAAATCATCAATTAATTTTTAACCATAACGTACTTTGAATAAAAATAGATATTCATTTTTTGTTTAATAATTATTATCATTTTCTCAAGGTACCGCACGAAGGCTTTGCTTCCACCACAATAGTTAATTTTTAATTTATCCAAATTCCTTTTATTCTGCTCACTTATTTCCTTCACATTGCATGTAATTAAATCATTATTTACTCTAAAATTAAACAAATTGAAATTAATGATATTTAAGTTACCTTATGCTTTTCAAAATTGAACCTGTTGCACAAAGCCAAACAAATATCATCTTAAACACCTTTATACGAATTATGAGGTGCAACTCTAGGTCAAACTACTTCCAATGTGTTTTGAGTTTGTGACGATATTCCTTCAAACAGTGTTTAAGCTATAAATTCATAACTTCTTTGTAATGTGAATCATTGAAATCAACTTGAAAAGATGTCTGTAATTCTAAAAATTAAGCCCATCATAATTGTAATACTTATATGTACATTGAGTTTATCATACGTAATTTGCTTATCAATATCTAGTATCTTGTTCCACGATTCATGTCACAAAGGTATGAATGAAGGGAAAAAACAAATATCAGCTTGATAAAAAACTTTTGTAGAACCTAAGAATTTTTCAATGGTAGATGCTCAATTCACATTATTTCCTGTGGTATGAGAAATTCATGTTGTTCATTCAGTCCCGTGAAATCATTTTAGGATGCTCAACAAAAAATGAGTCAGTTTGAATACACAAGTGAGTCGAAAATGTGAGGATTGAACGTCAACAGTTGAAATATTTGTGGGGCTATAGAAGTTCTGTATCAAGCTAATATTTTTGTTTTGAGTTTATCCCAGTAGGAATGACATTATGAATGGTATGGATGGCAAATGAGTTCACAAAATGGATGGGTGGCGTGGATATTTCGCATGCATAAACATCATTGTGGACCACACCTAGATTCCCAATGTTGGAAGATGTCATGAGGCAGAAATCCCCGCCTCCACCCAGAACGGAAGCGGATTGCGCACCGAGTGACTCAGTACTCTATGTGCGCTGAGTAAACTCTATGGGGCTCATCGTGATTTATGTATTTCATCCACTCCTTACATCCATTTTAATAGATAATTTTAGGGCGTAAGACAAAAAATGAAGCATATTCCAAAGCTCAAGTGGACCACACCATTGGAAACAATGTGAATTGAATGTCTACCATTGAAAAATTCATGGGGTCCACAGAAGTTTTGGATCAGGCTGATATTGCGTTTTCCCTTCAAACATGTATGTGGTGATCTTATGAACAAGTTAGATGGCAAATGAAGAGGTTAGTATGGTTCGCTTGAGTTTTGGATATGATTCAATTTTGGGCTCAACTACTAAAATGAGCTAGAAAAACATGATGGACACTGTGGATAGACCACATATATTCATAGTGGGCCCAACAAAGTTTGCTCATTATGCTTTTAGCAACTCGATACGACAATCTGATTTCCACCCTGGACCAAACTAGAGACGGATGATCCTTTTAGGGGCTCTATGGATCCCCACCATGATGTGCGTATTATATCTACACCATCCATCCATCTAGCGAGCTTCTTTTATGGCATGAACCAAAAAATGAGGCAGATACAAAGGTCAAGTGAACCACACCATAGAAATCAGTGGGGTGGAACTCACCACCCCACTGTGTATCCACGCTGCCTGTCAATTTTTACATATTATTTTATAATATTTTTTCAAAAATGAAGTGGAGACAAATTTCAAGTGGACCTCACCATCAGTAACATTTTTCATTAAACACACGCCATCATAATCATCCTAGCATCCACTATAAGGTTTATTGATCATCTGACCGGTTGATAAGGTTACATGGACCTAAATGAATGGAAACAAAAAATATCAGTTAGATCCATAACTTTTGTGGCCTACAAAAGGTTTTTAATGGTCAATTACCATTGTTTCCTATGATATGGTCCCCTATCTACTTCGGTTTTGGGACAATGGGTAAAGCTGGAAAAATAGATGAACAGTATGGATATACAATGCATACATCAAGGTGGGCTCATATGGTTTGGGTCTCACCCACATAATTTGTTCTAATGTATTATCTAAGTAGCGCTCCCATGTCAGGTGCTGTAAATAATTATCTGTTTATTAACTACTGCCTATGGGGTGTTGTCAATACCTTTAATGTATTAACATGCCCTTAGGGTGTCGCCAATACTTTTACCGTAAAAATTTCCACAAGTAACTTAACTATTTATAACACTTCATCCTTATTTGTCACTAAACGATCAATATTTGCGACGTATTTGGAGGCATTGCACATAAAAAATGTCTCAAAAAATTGATTTTCTTATAATAATTCCATCCTTGGATCAGGTGGCAGCTAAATTGGGTCCTATGGATAAACTTAGATTAATACATGCCACCAGATGATAAGTCACCACCGTTTAAGAAAATGGTGAAAAACGAAACTGTATGCTGCCGTTTTGTTTACTGTACATTGCCTGGTGGACGTTCGGGGCTGTGCTGGGATGACAGAAACGGGTGGGCCACATGAAAAGGACAGTGGACCTACTCGAATAGAGTAACATGCATCCTCATGCCAGCAGGGAGATAATGAGTCTGGCCAGGACATTTAGCTTTGAATTAAATAAGCCATCATCATTCAATAATGAAAGATGATGACAAGATATAACGTTGTCATGTATAGCTTTGCTAACCCTTACACGCTTGTTGCACGTGCCAAGCTGCCACTCGTGTGTAACACCCCATCAGATGGATGCACCCATTTTAACAAATATCGGGGAAATTTTCAATATCTCAGATATTTTTGGTGAAAATTAGTCAAATGATAATATAGTGAGATTGTGAAAATCTTGGCCATTTTAAGGCGAATTTAAGGTAAAAATTATCTAAAAACTAAACAAATCAGTTATATCCATATAATTAAATATTTAAATTTATTAATATTTTATAATATATTTTTATTATATTAATCTCAGGAAGATTTTTCACTCTCAGGTGGACGTATTATAAGAAACAGTGGTGACTGAACACCCAGCCATCAAAAACTTCCTGGTTATATTTATTTGCCATTCAACCTGTTTATAAGGTCATGTAAACCTGGAGGGTGGGAAAAAGCAAATATAAGCTTGATCTAAAACTTTGTGGCCCATTGATAGCCAATCACTGCTGTTACCTGTGGTACGGTTCACCTGAAAATTGGATCTGCTTCATTTTTGGGCTCACATTGTAAATTGATCTAGCAAAGTGGATAAATGGATGGATATAGAACACATTCGTAAAAGCGGGTCCTACATGCCATAAGGACTGCACCATCTTGGGTGATGCCTGGGTCACACCTAATCTGCTCCTATGAAATAAACATATATCTAGTTAGAGGTGGCAACAATCTAGGCTGAGCCGAGTTAGCCCTAGTTTGGTTTGGCTTGTTTTTGTGCCACCCTAGTATGTGGATCGGCCCGATTTGGGTTTTGGGCCAACCCATCCGGCTCAAGTTTAGTTTTCTCCATAAAAATCTTGTTTGAGCTGGGATCAATTTGGTGGAAAATTTCAAATCAAACCAGGCTGAGTTCGAACAAGTGGCAGCTCTTTTTTATTATTTGTTTAAATAAAAGAAGAATTAAAAAATTAGAAAAAATACAAAAATAAATATTTTACTACATGATGTTTAATATCCTCCAAAGGAGGAGTGCAACTTCGAAATAGACATGTAAGACTGTTTTCAAACAAAAGTACATAGACATAATTTTACAAGAGCAAGGAAACAATGAGCATTCATGTATCTATAATATATATTATCCACGTCGTCCATCCATTGTTACATATCATTTTAGGACATGATCCCAAAATGGAATCATATCCAAAGCTCAAGTGGGCCGCATCACAGGAAATAGTGTGCTTACAACCTACAAGCCAAATCAAACTGAGCTTAATCAAACCGAGTTTCGAGCCTAACCAAGCCAGTACTGCCCTAGTTCCAGCTTGGTTTGTTTTTTCAAACAAGCTTAATTTCAAGGCTTAGTTTGGTTTGAACTTCTAATCAAACCAATCCACGTCGTCGAGCTTTTTCAAACCAATTCGAGCCGAAGCTGGCTTGGTTTGTGCCCAGTTCTGTATCTAGTAAAACTTAAAGCTGAAGTTTTCTTACCCTGTTAAACAGTTTCTGACATCGTGGCCCACCATCTCAACGGACCAGGTTTATTCTTGGGGGCGAGAATATTTACAACCTTAGACCAAACGGCTTGTATATTCACCTGTCAGCCACCGGTTATGACGGGTGCATGAGCTGCCTTGTACACGCGTGTGAGCTTAGTAATACTCTCTAAATATAATATTGTAATAAAGGAATCTTAAGATTCCTCTATAGATTGAGATATTACAAGTTATTGAAAAAAAATAAAAAAAAATCATGTCCAACCATACTAATAATGCCAATAAAAATGGAGCCTTCTTAGTTGGCTTTTTTTTTAAGGCAGGCATTCATTTTCTTATCTAATCCTACCCAACCCTCTCTTATCATATGCCACTTGGCTCGCTCTCTCTCTCCCCCTCTCTCTCCTCACAAACTATAAGTTCGGTTTACATAGGAAAATTGAATATGCATGTAACTGAGGATCTGAAGAAGATGCTTGTGAGATGGATATATGAGCATATAAAGCCGGGCTGGGCTAATTAAGTCCAGCTAAATTTACTTGAGTCAAGCCGGGCCAAGAAATTGATTCGGCCATGCATGCCAGGCTCAAGCTTGGTCTAAGCCTGATCCAAAACTAGGCTAGCTCACCAAGCCCAGAGTACAACTTGGCCCATTGCCACCTATATACTTGCATGTGGGTCCCACATCATACGTGTTTGTTGGCAAGTGAATTGTATGGTATGGACATATTAACCTCCTTAACTAGTCATTATCAATATAAATTACCATCACAACCATAGTCTGGTTGAAGCTCTTATTAAAACAAGTAGTTGTAGTGGGTGGTAAGTGCTACATTGCAATCATAATTGAATTTCATTAGCATCTTAATCTACGTACTATATATGAGAGGAGCAGTGGTGGACAATTTTACCCTTGGAATAGTGAATTTTCCTTGAGCAATTAACTTTGCATATTAAATGGGTGTGAGAAGACATTTTAACTAAGGTGAGTTATTTTGATTTTTTTTTTTTAAACACACGCACTCACACCCACACACACACTAGCGCACTCACACCACAATGGATGTTTGAACCCATAACCCTATGTTGAAACTCTTGTGAGTCTACCATCTAGGTATGGCAATTGGTGTCATATTAATATTCTGTTCAAATTTCACCCATAAAAGTCAATGTAGATTGTACCTATATAAAAAAAGCTTGTATCGAGATCCTCTTTATCTCTCTGCATGTAGTTGTTTGGCTCGAAATTCAGTCATTCGTATATTGTGTATTGTGTCGCATGATATTATAGCTAAATTCGAACTGAATGTCTAAAACCACAAGCATCGAGATAAATAGAGAGACTGTGAGCAGAAACTAGAGTAGTTCAGCTATCTAGTTAGTCACCTATAAATGAACTAAGTAATTTGCTGAAGGAGAGTTCACTTTTCTTATGAGTTCTTTTTGCTTTTTAGCCAAAATGACTTTTTCTCATTGTGATAAGAGAGATAATTTGATTTTTGCAATGTAAGAGTAGAATGAACTCAATTGTATTAATGAAATGAAAAATAAATAAAAACTTATAATGACAATGCTCGACAATCCAGTGTTTATGGTGTAAATGGCGAGATCTTAGATCTAAGTTCTCCTCGGTTCAGTTACTTAGACATAAATGAAGGGAATTATACTACTGAGAAGAAAAGAAAAATGGTCATCCTTATAATCCAACACTCGACGTAGTTGGAAGTAAATTACATTGCTCCTAAGCTAGGCCAGTCCAGTATATTAGTGTGTACGGGTAAGATTACACTACTCCTATGCTAAAGTCGGTCTAGTATGGTAGTGCTTGTAATACCCCAGCCCTCCAATACTCGAATATTGATGTTTTCGAGTGTTACTGAAAATTGTTCGATTAAAATAAGTGATCACATGTGCTTGCACACATGTAAACTTAAAGACCTAGGGGTTGCAAGCTAAACTCAAACCTAGGAACTCGTAACTCAATTGAACTTTGTACCCTAACAAATCAAGCTGTATTGTAATACCTGTGGGACCTGGATCATCGGATTCTCGATCCATTAGACTCTGGCGTGTGATCAAAGGAAGTCGGCACTACTGGGCAATGAATGAAATGCTCATTATGAGTGAATGTTCAGTGCATAACACATAGGGTGAACCCTTAGGACCCCGGAGCCATAAACTAGGCCAATTCATAACAATTTAAGTCCTATCAAATGTACCAACTCAAGTAGCATGAAAATAGGAGAGAACAGTGATTTGTTGATCCGACCGAGTGATTGTCAGTTCCTGTTGATTTGACAGGCAGCTATCATAGGTCTGACTAACAACCTCCGAAAGTGTGTGGTATACTTGTGAACCATCGAATCTTTTTGGAGCTATAAAAGCCCTTGTCCCCTTTTTTTTCTTTCATTTCCCAGGTGAGAGACTGTAGGAGGTGGACTATGAGAGTGAGAGGAAGATCGGGCGATTGGGAGCAAATTGCCTCTCCGGATCGTTACATGCCCGTCCACCTTTCGTTTTCTCTTCTTCCCTTTCGATCCCAAGTTAAGGAGTGTGAGATGGTATTGTGAGAGGTCTAGCGGCTCGAATCTTTCAATGCAGGTACGTCGCCTGCCTTCGATTGGTGCTTGCGTGTCATAGAACCACTGTCCAAGGCATGCATGTTGAGTTTCGAGGTCCTGCTGGCGATTAAAGCTCGCCAAATCGCATACTTAGGCCGTATGATGGTGTAGCTGAGCTAGATCGTTCTTGTGTGCCTGAGTGTGGGGCAGCATCGCTGAGTCAAGTTGACTCCACCACTAGGTAAGTAAAACTCCTTAATTAAACCCTACTTGGAGCATTTGGAAGCTAGATTTAGGTTTATTGATGTCAATTTGAGGGTTCTGATGTTAGGGGTTAATTTTCCCAAATTTCCCCAATCTTCATTTGTAGGAGTCACTCGGATGCGGTGTACCCGAATCGGTGTGGTAGAACTGTGAGATTTTGATTCTAAGGTGAGAACTTCCCCTTCAAGCTTTCCTGCAACATTTTTTGTCATGCGATAGTCTCAATGTTCATTAATCATGTTGATTTAGTAGTGAACCATGCGATGACCCTTATAATCCATGATACATGTGGTAATTTTAGGATTATAGGAGAAAAACCCTAGATTTGGAATCCTGTATAGCAATATATTAGCATTCTTAGCTTTTATATAGATCGATTCACACACAGGCACTCCTTGGAATACTCATCTCTTGAATATGATACTTGCTTCATAGAATTTACATGAATATGTGTTATAATGTGCTCGGCGTGAAGCAAATATGCTTACATGTAAATTGTTTAGATTCGTAATTGCAAAAATGCTTAGACATCATTTGTGTGATTAGATCTCATATATGAGACCATGCCATGAGCTATTGGCCATTTTGTGTTTGAATGAAATTAAAATTGAGTTGCAGGCTCACCACCTCTGTGAATCCTTGTGCTCTTTGTTGGTCTTGATGGGTAGAATTCTGTTATTATGTCCTTTAAGGGACTTTAGACCTTAATGGTTGGCCTTGATGGATTTGTTAGGAAAAACCATGTTGGTTGAATTATACATATATATCGATGATAGTAAGTCTACTTGTTAGATCAAGTTGGCTGTTAGCTGTGGAGGTGTTGAATAAATGGACTATTTGTAAATTGGATTAATCATGCATTCATGGTATGCAAGTGTTATTGGGTGGCTAAATGCTGAGAGCACGTACTACCTTGTGTACTTTTATTGGTGGTTGGTCATTGAAAACAATGCAGGTACCTAAGAGCACTTGTCGCGACCTTATTTCGATCGATGCTTATTTTTAGTCATGAGAATACTATGATGAATAATTGACTCTGCCACATAAGCGAGATATACAACACATGTCCCTTAATAATATCCAATTTGGACTTATGCCTTTTAGGTCACTTAATTATGACTTTTTGAATTTCTATTACATTTGATGCGCATCAAGGTAGTCGAAAAAGAACTTCCCCTTGTTGCTGTCACATGGCATCATTGGAGTCACTAGATTTGATATAGATAAATAAAGCATAAACGGTAGCCCGCAGTCCATATCCATTTGCATGCAGCTCATGTCCCTCTTTTTGGCATCCATATGCAACTCACACTTTAGTTTTTTTTGTTTTTTTTTTATTTTTTTATTTAGCATGTGGCCCTATCCTCTTTCTTTTCTCCCTCTTATCTCTATGTGCGTTACATTTGCCATAACCTATTTTAGGGGAAGCTGATTGTTTCCCACCTGTGGTCAGACCTTTAAGCATCCAACCATATTTGTGTGGGCCCACCGTGATGTATCTGTTATCTGTTTATACACGCCATTCATCCCTTTTCTAAGATCAAGATAGGGCATGGGTTCAAAAATAGGGAGATCCAACACTCTAGTGGACCACACCAAATATTAAGCTTGGGTTGCATAAAACAAGAGTTGTTTTTTGTGTGTTCCATTAGAGCATTGGATCTTCCTCATTTTTGGGCCCATATCTTGTCATGATCTTAAAAAATGGATGGACGGCGAAGATAAACAGATACACCGCCGTGGCCTCACATAGATTTGGTCGGACGCAATCCCCTTCCCATTTTACCAGCCCATTAATGGACCAATACCCGTGGCTACACCATTTGAGTGCTCCCTGCGTAAACAGTCGGGGAACTATCGTATATCATTACCATCGCCATCACCATTTTCTGTCCGTTGGTTTTTGTCTTTGATTCTGGTAAGAAAGAATGTCACGTATACGTGTACTTTATCATTTATTATGTGATAATCCATTGGATGATGAACAAATCCAGCATCAACGGTGGGATTACTCTGCCCAGTGTAGGATATCTGGGGCCGTGCAAGAGGTGAGCCTCGCCATGATGCAACGAGAACCAGGCCAATCCACCACTCGTCAAGGGGGGCACGTCTACGACTCATTGCATGGGAGTGGCCCACCCAATGAGTGTATTGACCTGCTTTTTATCTCAAGTGATCTTCATTGCAGGGTCCACCTTTTGCAAGGTCAGATTTCCTACACGTACGACACATTGGTGGAAATTAAGAAAAAGGGTGGATGTGAAAGTTCGCACACAGAGGGGGGTTGTATGTGATCATTTCTCAATAACAATCCCCGTCGCAGGCATAGGATATGGGAATATGATTAGGGACTATCATCTGAGCAGCCGCGATCTTGTACATGTGCCGCATAGCACGTGTAGGGCTTTCGGTTGCTCTTGAAAATTGGGACATTCTGCGAGTGAACTCGCATCTTCCGCGAGTACGATCCGCCTTTCAATTGATCCCCACCGTGTCTTGTCTACATATCCGACTGGACATGATCATCTGGTGGGCCACACGTGTACAAACAAATAGATAGTTAAGAAATTGCCGTGTGTCCAAATTCTATGCACGCTTGTGGCCCACCTGACAATAGGATCAGCTCGATTTTTGTGAGGACAAGGCATCTAAACACGGTGTACGGCTAGATGAACGGATCCCATCTCTCACACGAGTGCCTCATTGCCACGTGTGAAACTCGGTTGCCTACAAGACAATTTACAATAATAACTTCTAACGGACAACCTGTTCAATCTGGCACTCCCTGGATCCGACAAAACCATAAATCTAGTTGGACCAGATCTTGTCATCTCATCATTTACCGCAAATCACGGTCCTTTGATAAATGACAATAACACCCTTTATAGAGGGGAGTTGATACTCTGGCCGCCTATGATGCTTGATACGCAGGTGCTTGCAAATGGTATACTCGTCATGTATTAACTCAAACTATACCGACTACATTGTGGAATCCACTGTCGATGAATTACAAGCTAAAAATCAGATTGTTCAAACAATCCTAACCTCTGATTCGTGGATACTTGTTTTTTGAAATAGGACCATTGGATACGTTTCATTTCTAACCGTCCAATAAACATCCAGAAATCTGAATAAATTTTGGTTCTTGATGTATTTAAACATGTGCCAGTAATTTGGACGGTTAATTTTCAATTACTTATATGCAATGTATGCAAATGCTAGTAATTTTTTAGCGCCTGCGTATCATCCATAACACTACTCCAGAGTATTAAAGTATCTCTCTCTTTATCTGTCGTTGTGATCAGGTACAGTCGTTAGTACCAAAGTTTACTGTGCTGCTCCTTTTTTTCCACAAAATTTCGCACGGGTAAGAAATCCGAGCCATGACAAATCTTACCAGAGATAAGAGTAGATATGATCTATTCATTAAATGGGCCGAAACTTTCTTAGGATTCAGATCACCCTACATATTTATTTCTATAAATTAATCGAATCTGATTAACGGATCATCCCCATTTTCACAAGATAAGAACATCAAGGTGTGGTGGATATTTCTGACTGATCTGATGCTCTACATGTGTAACCGTCTAGTGGAAAATGTGTGCTGCAGATTTTTTTTGTACGGAATGGCAGCACCTGATCATTTCTTGCTTCTTCTTCTTCTAAATTATTTCGTGCCTGGCCTCTGACTTATTCCTGGAAATAAAGATGAAGAGGGCCATATGGTACTCAAGTTGTGCATGGATCTTGATACGCAGGCACACAGAAATTCTGCACGTTGCATGCATGAACTCAAATAAAACCGATTGGATTTTGAATCTGGCTGTTGAAGAGTAATAATACTAGATTATATTCGTGGACGCTCGTTTTTGGAAATTGAAGCTTTGGATCTTTATAATTTTTAACCGTCCAATAAGTGTCACGAATCCATTAGTCAGATGATAAGATTAATTTCTGGGTCATCATATACCTACAATACGTACCACGATTTGAATTTTTTACTTGATCTTGCATGTAACATGTGTAATTTCTAATTGACTGTGTATCATCCATCACGCTCTAGCAAAGTATAAAAAACTCATCAAGATTGAACTAGCAACATCCGCGTGATGCCCAGACCCACACGCGTGACTTTATCTTAGCTAACGTAGTTGTATGACTTCCATCCTTTGTGGGGTCCACTGTCATGTGGGTATGAAATCTACTACGCCAACCATACACCCAGCAGAGAAAAAGACTTCCCTTCCTATCTCAGATGGGCCACAACAAAGAAGCATTGGGAAAGGAATCTGAATCCTCTACTGATACCGAGTAGAGAACCTCTGCTGCTAGGGCCGTCAACGGCACGGATCATGATCCGTATCCGATCTAGATTCGCTTCGATTTAATCGGATTCAGATCAATAATCGGATCATCGGGTTGGATTCGGATACCCAAAGACGATCTGTTTAATATTCGGGTCGGATTCAAATCAACCTTGATCCGGCCCGTTAACGACCCGATTAATTAAAAAAAAAAAAAAACCCCAGCTGTCTCCTTCGTCTCTACTCTCCACGCACGCAACCATGGGCTGTATCATATTCAGATATCGGGTTGGATCATATTCGGATTAGAAACGGATTTCAAAATATTTAAACCGGTTGGGTTTAGGTCATATACTTGTGATCCGAATCGGATTCGGGTCGGATATATACTTAATCGGATCGGATACGGATCATCACTGATCCGGCCCGTATCCGACCCGTTGACAGCCCTATTTGCTGCTCCCTCTCTGATTGGTTTAGTTGAGCTAGACTGTGTTAGAGCCGACACAATCTAGCTGAGCTGGACGAATCAAAGAGCTGAAAGGCAGGATTTCTTTGCTAGCAGAGGATTCGAACTCGAAAGGAAAGAACACTAAAACCTTTAGTTCAAACTCTACGACCCACTTGAGTTTTGGGCCTGATTTTTTTTTTATGTCTTTCCATCCTAGTGGGGCGCACCCAATGAATGAATTAGATGGAAGACGGGTACCATGGTGGGCCGGTGGCCCAAACCGATAATTTGCGTAACTCTCCTTCACACCATTGGGGCCCATGCATTTCATGAACTGTAATGAGTTGTGTCAAAAAAAGCAAATATTGGTGGGGGGGGGGGGGGGGGGGGGGGGGGGGGGGTTCCTTTTATCTTAGTGAGTCCCACTTGATGAACGGGTTGAATGGAAGTTGTGCATCATGGCAGGTCCACATAGAAACCCGTTTGCCTCCCATCTCCCATCAAAGAAAACAAATATATAAAGACTAGAGAGAGAGAGGGGATAACCTTCCATGATGTGGTTGGTTAATTAACTGTGTTGAGAGTGGGAATGAGAAAAAATAAGGAAAAAAATCCATGTGAGTTAGAGATGAAAGTGGAAGGAATGGAGGAAATTAGAAAAAAAGATAAAGGTTTTTATTGAAAAAAAAATCCATGTGAGTTAGAGATGAAAGTGGGATACTTGAATGTCGTACATTTTGCTTCTGTCCAATGAGAAATCTATAATTACTTGGCAGGCAAATGATACATTTTTTTCTGACTTGACCAGTGAGGCTAATATTTTGATAATCTGGACAATGGATATGTTATGTCCCCGTGTAAAAATATTATAAATTAATATTAGTCGGATATGATGAAATTTATCTCACTATTTCAAAATAAAATGACAGTTAACAAAGAGTCAAAAAATAATAATAGTACACATTGAACTAAAATACATAACTTGTACTTTGGACCTTTAATTAAGAGAAGTTTGGAATGTGATGTAGGGCTGGTTTGGATGCTTGTAATTGGACTATACTGAAATCCAAATACATGCTAAATGGAATCCTCAGTAGTGCTTGGATGCCTGGAATTAGAATACACTAGAATTCAATAATAAAAAAAGAAAAATTAAATGCCCGTAATTGAAATGCATTAAGTAAATCAATTTTAATACCACAAATTAATTAGTATATGTGATATTCAAAATAATAATTGCAATAAGCCTGTTGAAATATATACTTAAACTAAAAATAAGAAAATTACGAGCCTCTGGTTAGCCATAAAGGTGAGCCAATTTTTGAAAATCCACTGTTTCTAGCATTTGCACATCTGATTCTTAGGTTCTAAGAAAATTGCAATTCACACAATTTTATTGTGTTCCATTTCACATTGATTCCAACTACTATTGTTTACCATCAACCAAACTACCTGTTTTGCCCATATGCATCCACTTACCACCATTTACGACGGTTTACCATCTACCAAGTGGCCTCCTACCCGCTCTATTTTTCATAGATGGGAACTATCTCTACTAAAAAATGTGGACACGGATTGGGTGCTGCCCAGTTTGGAAGTTCTCTCTTCCTTGACATGGTGGGATTTAATTGGAAAGAAGGTCCCTGTGGGCCGAATGAGTACATATTTAATAGAACAATTTTTAAATATGCTTTGCGTGGGCCTCATCTTTGATAGTGACCCGCCGTCCAATCAAATCCGACCACATCAGATTAGAAAGAACTTGGTCCAGGCAAGGCAGTACATAATCCAAGTCTCAAAAACAAAGTCATGTGTCATGTGACTTACGGGTGCAGATTGCATGGTGGTCCCAACATGTAACTACATAGTGTTAAGATTCAATGGAGCCTACCATGATATCTACGCATTTTATCTACGCTGTCCATCCATTTTGCCAACTCATTTGAGGCCTGCCCAACATCGAAAGTTATCTAAAGCTCAAGTGGAACACTCACACAAGAAACAACAGGGATAATGACGTCCATCACTGAAACCTTCCTGGGGTCCACAGTGATGTATGTTTGTCATCCTAACTACTGGTTGATAAGGTCACGTAGACCTAGATGAAGGGAAAACACAAATCTCAGCTTGATCCAAAACTTCTATGGCCCCCAGGAAGTTTTCAGAGGCCTGGGATTGTTGGCGACCGCGTCTTCATCAAGGACCCCTGCAGAAATTGAATCTCACCAATTAAGTGCAATCAACTTAAGGATTTCAGTGTTGTGCTCTTGCAGCAAATGCACTGTTTAGAGGATTCGAACTTGAGCAAATGTGGCCTGAGGGTAACAGATGCTGATGGTGTAGCCCTAGCTGCGATCCATTCTCTTAAAGGATTGGATTTTCCTAGCTAATCAACATTTCAGATGTCACACTCATTGCTGTCGCTCAATGCTGCCAAAATCTAAGTGGCGTGGATGTTACGGGCTGCTAGTTAATTACTGGCGCTGGCATCTGTTCGTTCTTTATGCACCAATCATCAGCTATTCTTAAATTGGTAGTCTTGTTATAATGTTTTTGTGGATGATGTTGAACATGTTGGGAAAGCCGGTAGCGGAAGCAAAATGCCGAACGCATGAAGCAATGCTAGATCAAACGAGTAAACAAGATGCAATCAATTACACACAAGCATTCACCACAAGAGACTCCGAATTTTACGTGGAAAAACCCCTCAACGGGTAACAAACCACGGCACAAAGCAATCCACTATGAATATCAGAAGATTACAAAGATTGACAGCCCCACTAGCAAGGAAAAATAGAGAAAACCCCAAGTTCTCTCTCACACACACCTCTCCCATCTTCCTAACACGAATAGGAAACCTTGGACATCTTAGGATACTAATCTAAGTCGGATTACAACTCCTTCAATAAGCAGAAATTCGAAAATAGAAACACATTGCGCAGTACTACGAGTTGCGCAAGAAACCCGCCCGCACAGCCGACCGGTCGCCCGACCGGTCGCACTATGCACAGAAACAGTCCAGGGAAGAAACGAAACAGATCCGTCCACGTTGCCTCGTAGCCGACCGGTCGCCCGACCGATCAGAGCCCACTGACGACTGGTTGGCCTACCGGTCTGGGCACACGCAGAAACTGTTGCCTTCTCTGTGCATCTGGGCCAACTTCGTCAGACCGGTCTGAGCACCCTATCCACGCACACAAGTTTGAAGACCCTCTAACAATCTCCACTGAGGCTTCAAATGTCGAATCAAACACCATCATCGCAATGTCATTTCATCTTCAATCATAGCTCCACCGCTTCTTGTGCCACCATCGACCCTGATCCTGCAAATTCACACACTTTACCGCTCTTCTCATGTGGCCCTTGGGCACTTGCCACATACGAGCAACCGTGGATCTCGCTGCTGTTCCCGTAGCTCCACCGTAAATTATGCTCCCGATCAACATGTAAAGATGGCCACACCTCTGTGCCTTCATACACATGAGTGCCCCCTTCATCACTTCACAACAACGATTGCGGCCGATAAACACGCACCCTTTCGCCTCGAGTACACCAAGAGAAATCACATTCATCTTCATCTTGGGAACGTGCTTCACATCTTCCAGGACTCGTTCGACCCCATCGAACATCCTGATGCGCACTAGTACCAATACCCACAACCTTA
The DNA here is from genome assembly GCA_003013855.2 of Liriodendron chinense. NCBI lineage: Eukaryota > Viridiplantae > Streptophyta > Magnoliopsida > Magnoliales > Magnoliaceae > Liriodendron > Liriodendron chinense. The sequence goes on along the minus strand of PVNU02003892.1, from coordinate 3,466,493 downwards.
TGAGCGACTCCATCGCCCACAAACACTGATTCTCCACCATACTCCCTGTATGTCGTGAATGAAATCCGGTCAGGACAAACGTGACATGATGCCCCTGAATCAAGGATTCACTCACTACCGTGAGATCCCTTGTCAAATACAGGCAGAACTTCACACAGATTGCCACCGTCCTCTACGGTATTGGCTCCCTCACTAGAAGAATTTCCATACCTCTCTTGCTTCAACCTGAGATTCTAACAATCCCCTCTCATGTAGCCCTCCTGGCCACAATTCCAGCACTTCACCTTAACCTTCCCTTTGCCCTTGGCCTTAGATCCCGATTTCGAGTATCCTCCATACTCAGAACTTCTTCCCCTCATAATCAGTGCCTCTGAGGAATAACGGGAAGCCACGTCACCGCTTTTCTTTCTCATCACCTTCGGCTGAGCTGAGATAATGGTTTCGACGCTTATAGTTTCCCTCCCTGCGCACATAGAGTCCCTGAACGACTCATATGAATCTGGAAGAGAATTCAACGGGATGCATGCTTGGTATTCATCCTTCATCGGTTCATCGATCTCCACCAACTTACAAACCAACCTATTGAACGTGCTCAGGTGGTCCTCCACCTCCGTTCCCTCAATCATCTTCAAGATAAATAACTGCATCAACACGTACATGCGATTCTCTAGAGATTTCTTGGCATAAACCTTCTCTAGCTTCGTCATCGTTTCAGCTGCAGTATTCTCCTTCATGACATGATAAAGAACATCATCTGTAAGGTTTAACAGGATTGAGGTTCTAGCCTTCTTGTCGAGCCTCGTCCACTCATCGTCTTTCATAGCATCGGGTCGCTTTCCAAGAGCTCCATCAAGCCCTTGCTAAACCAGGAAGGATTCAATATTCACCTTCCATAGCTCAAAGTTATTTTTTCCGGAGAACTTCTCTATATCGAACATTGCGCTCGATCCCATCTTCTTGTTTCAGATTCGAATATACTCCACCCCAACTTTAGCTCTGATACCACTTGTTGGGAAAGCCGACAGCGGAAGCGGAACGCCGAACGCGTGAAGCAATGCTAGATCAAACGAGTAAACAAGATGCAATTAATCACACACAAGCATTCACCACAAGAGACTCCGAATTTTACGTGGAAAAACCCCTCAATGGGTCAAAAACCACGGCACAAAGCAATCCACTATGAATATCAAAAGATTACAGAGATTGACAGCCCACTAGCAAGGAAAAACAGAGAAAACCCCAAGTTCTCTCTCACACACACCTCTCCCATCTTCCTAACATGAATAGGAAACCTTAGATACCTTAGGATACCAATATAAGTTGGATTACAACTCCTTAAATAAGCAAAAATCTGAAAATAGAAACATCTTGCGCAGCACTACAAGTTACGCAAGAAACCCACGCACACAGCCGACAGGTCGCCCGACCGATCACACTATGCACAGAAACAGTCCAGGGAAGAAACGAAACAGATCCGTCCACGCTTGCCTCGTAGCCGACCGGTCGCCCGACCGATCAGAGCCCACTGACGACCGGTCGGCCGACCGGTCTGGGCACACGCAGAAACTATTGCCTTCTCTGTGCATCTGGGTCAACTTCGTCAGACCGGTCGCCCGATCAGGTCTAAGCACCCTGTCCACACACACAAGTTTGAAGACTCTCCAAGAGAACATGCATTGCTTGAGTGCCGATTGTGAGATATGTTGGGTTAGACAGAGGGTGGAGATATTGGATGCCGATCGGGGTTCAAGACAAGCTTAGCAGATTGTGTAGATTAGAGTTCTGGTTGTGACATTTTAATGCCTCAAGCGAACTGGTTGGCACTTTCATAGCTCCACTCCATGAAAAAATGTAAATGTCTCTTTAAGTTAGCGAATTGGGTAGAGTGATTCTACCTAGTTATCTTTAATTTTTTTGCTGTATCATCCTTCAACAGGGTGCCCCTTCCATAACTCAAACACAGGAAAATAGAACTTCACAATTTTGGATGATCCAGATAAATATTGTAGCCCCATGTGGGAGGAGGATGAGTCACTGTCATTTTTAAATGGTGCAAAACTAACAGTAGTCTAACCTATTTGAGAAATCATCAGGTAATTGCAAAGCATGATACTTATACTGAAGCACTAGTAGAAGTGGCATCCATTAACTCAAATTAAACCAACTGAATTGTGCAGTCCAATGACACTTAGTCACGGTCCGGAAATCCCATACACTGATTCTTGGATGCTTGTTGGGTGAAATATGACCATTGGCTTGTTTCCAGTTTCAACTACTGGCTAATTATCTTTTTTCAACTGTCCAGTAAATTTCAATCCAAAAGTCAAATGACCAAATTAGCATGATTTTTGGTCCATTGTCGTCTAAGCCTACACCTGCGTACAAGTCCTATAATGCACACACCACCACATGTGTCAGCGTGGCAGACAGGCTTACATTGGTGAGTCTTGTTTGTGATCCTTGCATTTTTGGCCCACCCAAGTCTTGAATTTTTCTCTTTTTTCCGTCAAAGTATATATTTTAATGGGCTTATTACAATCATTCCATCAAATATCCGCGCTGCACACACACACATACACAAATTTGGGATACGAAAGCTGATTTAGTTAATCAAACCTAACTCCTGTGAATATACTGAAGAATTATAATGCCCTCCAAATACAAGCTCCCAAATGGAAGATTTGGATTAAGTGTATTTCAACCAAAACGATGAGGATTCAGAATCACCTTGATTCCAATGTAATTGCAATTTGGGTTCCAATGCATTCCAAATCCAAGCTTGCCACAATCCCTTTGCAGAGGCATTTGAACTGGCTGGTCAGTCAAACCATCTGAGTACACCAGCTTCCCTTCAGAACTGGAGATCTTGTACGACCTGGGTGGTTTTAGTCCGAAAGCGGTTGCAGTGGGTGGTGTTTAACCTGAGCCCGATCCATTTACTAAACGAGCTAATAAATTCAGCCTAGACCTGATACGCAACCCATTGCCCTGTGGCCCAACCTGACCCACTTAAAATTCATTGAGCCCAAACCCAACCCTAAATTGTAATTGGATCAGGCTCTACCGAACTGACCTGACCTAGCATGATTACGCTTGGGTTCGAGAATGTAATATGGATTTAAAGGTACGCTCATCCCAACCCAATTAGTGAATGCATAGAAGCTTATGTGTATCTATGCTCATTGTTTCTTAATTCTTAGTTTCTTTTGCGTTTTGGGCCGGTCCGGTCACTTGACGCAGCCCATTGACAAGCTAGATGAGCAGGTCGGGCTGCACTAAACGGACCCATTGACTTAAACGGCCGCATTTGTAACCCGACCCGACCCACTACCTAACTGCCCATGTGTCTCTGGATCACGCGTGAATCAGAACATGGATCTGGTGGACCCTATCTTTGAGCCAGCAAAACCAATTCCCACCGTCCATCTAATGCGCCAACCTCTGAAGGCTGCCTCCACGAATGCCCAGGTGCAGTTTGATAAAACTTATTTTCAGTACTTGTACACTTTAAATTGTTTGGCAAATTCATAATATTAAGTGATTAAATTAATTTTCATTGAAAAGACGGGTCTTTTTATTTTTCAGCTCCCTTATTTCACTTATAAAAGGTCATTTGGCACAATGGAAATGATAGTAAATAATGGAGATTGATAGTAAAGCATAAAGTAAGTGTGTTTGGGAAGATGGATTCCATTTACCATCCTTTTCACCTTTTTTGAATTCCTTGGCTAGAGGTGTGTTTTCAAACCTCATTACCACCACTTATTATGGATGACGTCGCCATCAAAATGAATGTCTGCTTGCTTTAAGAATTGGTGGGCCCCCATTGTAATGTCTATGTGAAAACCACCTGTTCACTTAGTATGTCCCCCTAATTTAGTCACTAAAGCCAAAAATTAGCTCGACCTGTGATTCAAGTGGGCCATACCAAGAGAAAAACTGAGAAAGGGATACGCACCCTTGATTTTTGTTTTTAAGGCCTAACAATGATGATTATATGAAATCCACTCCAACTAGTTAATACAAAAGCTAAAATGTAGGCTTAGGGAATAAAAATCATGGCTATCCTTAATTCATATGGGCTACACGAAAAGAAATAATTTAGAGGGTGAGGGTTATTGTTTTTCTTCTTATAACTCACCCAAATCATAGAGCAATTTGATATTTGAGCCTTGAGGCTAAAATTACGCGACACACTTGGTGATTAGGGTAAATTTTACATAAACATTATGGTGCTCATGTCTCACAACATTTTTAAGGCCGAGATGGGTTCTCATCACAACGTCTCTACATGAAAATGATTGTAATTAACTTCAATACTTGATGTACCCCACCTTAATATTTATATTAAATCCATGCCTGATCACTAGGTGTGCCACTCCATTTTAGCTCTAGGTCAAAAAAATCGACCTGATTTGTAATTTAGGTGAGACATATGAAGGGAAACAGTTGGGAGAGGTATGCCTTGTATATTATTTCGAATCGTATTGTCCACTTGAATCATGGACCGAGCTGACTTTTAGAGCCTATGGATAAAATGGAGTGGCAAACCTAGTGACAAGGGTGGATTTCACATAAATCCTATAGTGGGTCACTATTGAAAATTTAGTAAAATGCATATCATGTGTGAGAAAAACGTGCCAGACACAAATTTTGAATTCATATGGAATCGATATACATAATGTCAAACACATTCAATGATTCCAATTCATATAGATTCCATGGTAATTGTGATTTAGATTCCAATTCCAATTCACATGGAATTCATGTTGCCCAACAGCCCCTAATGCTAAGGTTGAATGTTAAAAGTGGTGGTGCATTAAAATTTCTTTTTATTTATGACTAAAATATTCCTGAAGTTATTTTAAAATTATAAGTTACCATTTTTAGTTTTTCAGATTTTATTTTTTTAATTTATCAAACGACCGATCTAGTAATGTGAGTGAGACCTTGACTATGGGGCCCACCTTGATGTATGTGTTGTATATCTATGTTGTTAATCCATTTTGCCAATTTATGTTAGGGCATGAGCACAAAAATGAAGCAAATACAATTATTGGGAGACTACACCTTAAGAAACAGTAAAAGCAATTTGTGGGCCACAAGCTAATATTTATGTTTTCCCTTCATGTAGGTCTGTGTGACTTTATCAATAAGTTAGATGACAAATAAACATTATGGACTGTTGTAGAATAAAGTTGGTCGTTGAAGGAACTCGAAGCCTACGGACCTCGAACGTCTTTATGGTCACATATATACGACCCGCAAGCACCTCCGGTTTCCATAAGTCCCGAGCAGATCAGTCGTCTAGCGAGCCTACACAGTCGCGTCTCATATATTGGACAAGCCTGCTCATTAATTAGCCCCCGTTATGTGAGCAGCTCTGGTCTCTGGTCGTTAAGACCCCCGTTATGTGAGCAGCCCCCGTTATGTGAGCAGCTTGGTCTCTGGTCGTTGAGTGGGGAGACCCCCGTTATGTGAGCCGCTCCTGTCATGTGAGCAGCCCCCGTTATGTGAGCAGCTCTGGTCTCTGGTCGCTGAGTGGGGAGACCCCCTTTATGTGAGCAGTTCCCATCATGTGAGCAACCCCCGGTATGTGAGCAGCTTTGGTCTTTGGTCGTTGAGTGGGGAGACCCCCGTTATGTGAGCAGCTCCCGTCATGTGAGCAGCCCCCGTTATGTGAACAGCTCTTGTCTCAGGTCGTTGAGTGGGGAGACCCCCATTATGTGAGCAGCCCCCGTTATACGAGCAGCCCTGGTCTTTGGTCATCGAGCGGGGACACTCCCATTATGCGAGCAGCTCTGGTCTCTAGTCTCTGGTCATCGAGCGAGGACACTCCCATTATGCGAGCTGCCCTGGTCTCTGGCAGGGACATCCCTCGTCTCATAGTATACCAGCAGCTCATATAGGCCGATTTTGACTTGTTTCTATTCGTAGCTTCGAAACCATGGGGGATCTCCATCAAGAAACGTAATCAGCTAGATGTTTAGAGTGGTTAGTCCATCCCCTTATCTAAGGATTAACAGGATAAGCACCTTATCCCCTAAAATCAGCAGTGATCTTAACTGCTTGCGTAACAGACTGGATCACCCGGATCTGTATAAATAGATGGTCCCACAAATGATAAGGGTACACAATCTCTAAGCCTACGTTTCACACTTCATCTTACTATCAAGTCACCTATGATTTAAGCTTCGGAGGGCCAACGACCAAGCGCCGACCACCATTAGTTTTCTTATTTGACTTTCAGGTTTGGAGGGGAGCTCACTTCGAGAAGGGCGTATATTTGGGAGGGACCTGTTACCAGAATCTAACGTCAACAGATTGGCGCCGTCTGTGGAAACGAGTATTCAATTCGTTCTCATTATATATTGTCACCTCCCACTATGCCTCCTAAGAAAACGACTCATCCTTCCACCTCAAAGCAAACGTTACCACCATCAGACATCCCCGAGCCAACTCCCAACCTCCCTTAGGCTGCTTTAACAGGAATTTCTCCTGCAGAGCCCAACCTTCCTGCGCAGAATCTGTTCTAAGATATATCTGGTGGCTTCAATGGTATTATGTGTTTCGTCGGGGATACTACTCCTTACTCTCCAGGCTGGATTTCAAGCCTTATCTAATCAGTTTGACCCACAATTTTCCGAATCACAGCAACCTCCAGAAGGACCGCCATTACAACCTAGTGCCTGCAACTTCTAGACATTCTCTAGATGAACCACAAGTTCAGGCCAACCCTCCTTCAAATCGTATTCCTCGCTGCAATTAAGTTCCTAATCAACGCCCACAATTTATCCGCTCTAGTGCTTCCCGACAACATTAACTTAAAGAACAACTTGATGTCGAGACATCCAACTATACTCTGCCTTGGGAAGGAAATCTCAGGAAAATTGCATATCATTTCGCTGATATCGAACAACGATATCAATTTAATCTCCCGACATCCACTCTGGCGACAATCCGACGATCTAAACCTCCTTTTACTTGCGAAGTAATGGAAGCTCCTCTACCTAAAAAATATCGAACGACCAGCGTTGTTCCTATATACCGGTATCGATGATCCCCTCGAGAATATGGAGATGTACAGATCTCTTATAGAGCTATAAGGATATAACTCAGAAATTATTTGCATGGCCTTTTCTTTAACTCTAAAGGATGCAGCGCGTACTTGGTTCCATGGTCTAAAGCCTCAATCCTATTGAATCATTCTCTCAGATATTGGATTTCTTTCTCTCTCAGTTCATAGGGAAGCATCCGTACTAAAAAATTTACATCTCATCTATTAGATTTGAAGCAGCAGCATGGAGAGACAATTAAAGAATTCATAGTCCGATTTACGGCAGAAACAGTCCAAACGAAGGTTATACTGAAGATAAGGGTCTCACCACCCTTATATAGCAGGCATTACAAGTGAAAATTTTCTATTCGCCTTGGATAAAACTCCTCCTAAAACAATGACCGAGTTCCAGACCAAAGCTCAAAAATATATTAACGCTGAAGAAGTAGCCTTGACTCTTCATGATATTCAGGGAAAGAAGTCGAAAGTCTGAAGAAATTTCTCTAATAGACAGAAAGTATCGGCGTGATCGACGAGACCACTCTCCAAAGAAGTCTTATCCTGAGAAATATCACAATTATACGCCTCTCAATCAGTCAGCAGAAAAAGGTATTGATGGAGATCAAATATAAGTCATATATTAAATGGTCTCCGAGGATCAAATCGGATCCCAAAAAGAGACAAGAGGAAGTTTTGTTACTTCCATAAAGATCACGGCCATAATACCCGAGACTGTATATCTCTTAAAGACCAGATTGAAGCCCTCATTCGAAAGGGACATCTCCGAGATTATATGGCACGGCAAGATCAGTCGCTCAAATGATCCGATGCCCCAACGCATCGTGAACATCAAGCGCTGAAGGAAAAAGTTACCGCAAGCATCATCCTTCACAGGAAGATGCCTGAACCTGCGGGTGAAATTCAGACCATTGCAAGTGGTCAGACTTTGTGGAGGAGATTCACATGCCTCAAGAAAAGCATATACTCAAAAGGCGAGCCAGAAGCCTTAGCACATTTATGGGGTGGAGAAATCATCCAATACGTCAAGTTTGAGTCATCATTCAATCTCTTTCTCTCATGAAGATGCTGAAAGAATTCATTTCCTTATGAGGATTCCATTGTCGTGGCATTAAAGGTATCGAATTATTTAATTCACTATATTATGTTGGATACAGGTAGCTCTGCAGATGTCCTTTATCTTGAAGCCTTCAACAAGATGACTCTTGCTAGAAATCTACTCATCCCCCCTTTTCGATTTCGGGGGTGAGGTGGTAACACTAGAGGGGAGTATTGACCTTTCGTCAATTTCGGAGAAGCTCCGACCAAAGTCACTGTTTTCATCCAATTTCCTTGTAGGTCGATTGAAAGTCGGAGTACAATGCCATCTTGGGTCTACCCTCACTCACCAAGATAGGGGCAGCTCTACACCCTCTCTACTTATGCATTAAGTTCCCCACTCCAAATGAAGTAGGGGTAGTTCGAGGGAAGTCGAAAGAAGCTCGGGCATGCTATGAAATCGGGGTACAAGATCGAGAGAATGTCCAAGCAGCTCTTATTATGACGATTTTGGGAGATTCAGCAAATTCGTTGATAATAACAATGGGTGATTGAGCTTGGCTAACACGTGTTGGGGCTCAAATTTGCACCTGTTATAAAACAACATCCCGTGGTCCATTGACAATGCTTTGGATCAGTTTTGAGACCGGAAAAGCTCGAAAAATGCCAGTGCAACCCTAATCGCTTGGTAACGACCAAAACCCTAATCGCTTGGTAGCGCCAAATGGTCTGGAACGTCCTAAAACCCCTAACCTGTGAGTTTCGAAGTCATCCGGTGCATATATTTACCTACGCACCTCGAAATGCGTTTCATCCCTGCTTGGAGCTTACCAAAAAGGGTCCGTAAGCCTACAGCTACCATTTCAGAGCGGAACTGGACATGCGCTTCACCGCCAAATGATCTGGAGCGCCCCAAAACCCTTAAATAGCAAGTTTAAAGTCATTACGGTGCGTATTTCCATGCGCGCGCTCACCGGAACAACTTACCTATACGACGAGCCGACCCGGAGGCTCTAAATTAGGAAGGAAGTACTAAAATTGGCAACATCTGGACTTTCACACCCCATCTCGTTCATTCAGGAGGTCAATCTTAGCCTATAAGTGGCTTGACGATAGTGAGTGCATGTCTAGAAAAGGTAGCTGTCCTTTGGAGGTCTCCCGTCGGAGCTGAAATCCTGAAATTTTCTAAGTGCTGGAATTCTGAAAATCTGGCTAAGTAGTGGAAAAAGTGCCGGTAAAGACATGCGCCTGGCCTCCCACCACATGCGCCTACACCCTATTGATGAAAGGAAGTGAATTGAATACTTTTCCGGAAAGCGTCGGGAAATGCGCCGGAAAAGGACATGCGCCCGGACCATGCATATGCGCCTGGCTTTTTCCTGCCACATGCGCCTGACCTGTTTTTTTGCTAAATGTGCCGGGAAATACCCGCCGGGCCAGACCCGAACCCGATTACCTCCTTATAAATAGCGATGTCACTTCATTCCATTAGCACGAGATCATCTCTTTCCGACCTCAGAGCGATGTAAGCACCACATGCGCCCGCTTTATTTCCCCTCGCCGGATGCCTTGGCCGGAGTGGATTCCCTCACCGGAATCCCTCGTCGGAAATGGATTTCCTTGCTAGAATCCTAAGTTCGGAGGGAAATCCTGAAATTTTTCTAAGTGCTGGGCACATGCGCCAGATTTCCCCTACATGTGCCGGCTTTCCCAGCACATGCGCTAGCTTTTCCCCGCCGGAAAACCTGAAATCCTACCAAGTCTAGGAGGGACATGAGTCCACTCCTTGGGGCCAGGTGCATGTGCATCACCACATGTGCCGGGTTTGCTTCCCATCCCTCTCTTTTTTCATGAAAACAAGTCCCACATGCGCCCGGGATGGAACATGCGCCCAACGCACCACCACATGTGCCTGTCAACTGGTGCACCACCACATGAGCCTGCACCAGCATCACATGCACCTATACCACCCCCTCCATGTGCCTAGACGCTGGTTGGAGGGGTGGGCCTTCGATCTGCAGCCCGCCTTTGTCTGGGATCAGATTTTGATGAAACTGCCTCTCCTAGATGCATCTCGATGAGATCTATCCATCCCATGGATCAGATTCTCCAACGGTCAATGATAAATGGCCCAAATCAGTGTTTTGGTCCAAAATGACCAACACTTAGCCAATTTGGTAGCTCCAAAAATCCCTCCGAAAGAGCCTAAAATGGCCAAAACCGAGGAGAATCGGGCAGAATTGGACCGAGCTCGAGAGGGAAGCTTTTCTTCTACATGAAATGACACGCCATAATCATACACCATGACGAGGTTATCCAATCTCAAGACCCTCGAATACCCTAATCAAGCGGTTGGCAGACCCGCTACTTAGTCATTTTTAGCCCTAGGAAGTGCCCTGTTGGCCCGAAAATTGACCTATGCTAAGCGAATCGAAATGCGATCGCACTGCGATCCTCGTGGACATAATCCACCCCTGTTCAAAGACGATTATCAATAATATTCACCAAATACCCTGATTAGACTGCAGACAGGTCCTACAACTTAGTCATTTTCAGCCCTGGGAAGTGCTCTGTTGGCCCGAAAATCGACCTATGCTAAGCGAATCGAAACGCGATCGCACCTGCGATCCTCGTGAACATAATCCACCCCTGTTCCAAGATGGTCATCGATGATATTCATCGATTTCCCTGATCAGACTGCAAACAGGTCCACTACTTAGTCATTTTGAGCCCTGTGAAGTGCCCTGTTGACCCGAAAATTGACTAATGTCAAATGAAATTAACCGCGATCTCAAAGACGCTAAGGCAAGGCTTAAAGTGCTCAGGCTATCCAACAGCCAAGTTAAGCATTTACGGGGCACCGATCCCCATTATTCATAAGAAATTGGCATATATGGGTACTCATCGGACCCTATACTTAGCCGTTTGCAGGCATCGGAGATAGCCGATTCAGCCTATTGAATATTGAAACCCTCAAAAGATCTTGGCTCGATAATGCCTATTTAATCTCGAATAGATAATTGAAAATACTCAGACGAAAGAATGTTCTCGAAGATGAGTCCCTCGACTCCAGAAGAAACGCATTTACTTTACTGTACAAAGCTCCATTCATCCCGGATAAAGGTCCGAGGCTAAACCTAAGGGGTTATGGTTACCACGAGAAGCCACAAACAAAAGAGTTCAAACTAAGCTTGAAACATCCTGCTATGGATTGCCACTATGAAAAAGATAGTCAATGCCCTACCCATCGACAACGAGTCCGTCGGTTGGACTGATGAGGCAGTTGCGGATTGCTTTCCTAAGGTCACCCGTTCACAGTAACAGGCACGGGCTTTAGGTTATGCCGACCAATATTTTGATGTTCGTGTATTCCAGCGGTCACCTGTTCACAGTAACAGGCGCGGGCCCAGAGTTGCACCACTCGATTAAAAACCTCGTTCGGGAACTGTTGCGGAGTGCTCTCCTAAGGTCACCTGTCATAAAAATACGGGCGCGGGCCTTGGGTTATGTCGACCAACATTCGAGGATCATGTATTCCAGCGGTCACCTGTTCATAGTAATAAGCGCGGGCCCAGAGTTGCACCACTCGAATCTTGACAGTTTCTCAACCCGGACAGTCCGAAAGAAAATGGGACATAGACATCCGGCTTGTCTAAGAAATGTGGTTCTGTCCATAACAAGAAAACAAATAGGTCTATACGACCATGAACTCAAATCCATAATCCCTGACGATTTAAATTACTTGCTCGATCTATCCGGGCTTTCTTTCTAATATTCCATCTATTGTATAACTACATTCATAGTGGAATCTTATCGCTTTATGCCGTTGTTTTTCTCTCGCATAAGGGTTTTCACGTAAAATCTTTATGTTATTTGTGATTTATTTCATTTACATTCATGCTCTCTTAATGCTTTATTTAACTTATCTATGATGCATGCGTTCATTTACTTTTGCCTTTTAATCAAGAGTGATCATCCACTGATGTAATTAAAGGCTCGTGACCAGTATCACAGCCCAGAATGTAAAAGATCTCGGAATCTCTGGAATAAAATTCGCCTTGCGATATCTCTCTTTTGTGTACATTTGGTGATTACTTATGATTGTCTATGAATGTCTCTATACTCAGAATTCCCCCAGAATAATGAAACACAGGAAAAAGACTGCTGACGAGCACGATTTTTCAAGTTCCAACAACAGGATATTACCTTCTACTCGCAAATCGCTATAAAGGCCCAAGCCATAGCCGACTTCATTGCTGAATTTACATATTCGACCCCTACTTTTTCTACCTCCAGCGATGACCCGCTTGAGAGTGAGCAAGCACCTTTGTCGCTTTATGTAGATGGATCACCATGCTCCTCTGGCAGTGGAGCCGAATTAATCTTAATCGCTCCTGATGGATCGCAATTCCAACATGCTTTGCGCTTCAGCTTTCGTGCCTCAAATAACGAAGCAGAACATGAAGCCTTAATTGTCGGTCTCGAATTAGTAAATATACTCACAATAAGAAACTTGTTCATTCATAACTACTCTCAGCTCGTAGTAAATCAAGTGCTCAACGAATTCGAGGCAAAAGAAGAGCGGATGGCTTCTTACAAATCTCAGGTACTCATCTTGCTTGCTCAAATTATATAAATATGAAATAACTCATATTCCTCGAGAGGAGAACAAGCTTGCAGATTCTTTGGCAAAATTATCTTCTGCACCTGAGTCCAATCTAACGTGAGCTATTCCTATCGAGCATCTATCTACCCCGAGTATCGATCAAGTCGCTTCAGAGCAAGTCGTCACATTGATTTTATCTCATGTTAGATGGTCCCCATCATCCTTTACTTCCAAAGCGGACGACTCCCAGATGATGAAAAATCAGCCCGACAAATTCGCTACCGTGCTGCCAGGTACATCTTACAAAATGAAAAATTGTTACATAAAATTTTTACTTTACCGTATTTAAGGTGTCTCCATCAAGAAGAAGCACACCTGTGTTCTAGATGAAATACACAAGGGGGCATGCGGTAATCATCCCAAAGGACGATTTTTAGCATACAAAGCAATGAGGCAATGATATTATTGGCCCACTATGAAGGCTGATGTTATCGAATTCTCAAAGAAATGTAACAAATGTCAGCGATATTCCCCAGTCCCTCATTTACCTGTCGAAGCAAATGATGCCAATGGACGACCCTTAGCCTTTCGCTCAATGGAAAAGGACAAAACAGGTTCACAATTGTGGCTGTCGATTACTTCACCTCGATCTCCTAGAAGAGAAAAGGGATATATCTCGTCTTCGAGTAGTGACTTATCAACAACGTATAGCTCGTTGTCACAATTCAAAGGCCAAATTCAGAGCTTTTCAGCTCGGTGACTTGGTGCTTAGGAAAAACATCGGAACAACCACTCGGTTGCTGGATCCTAACTGGGAAGGCCCGTATCGAGTCATCAAGATTGCTTGACCAGGTACATATTATCTGGAAGACATACGAGGAAGACCCCTACGTCGCCCTTGGCACGTGGAACATTTACTCCGATATTTTTCATAAAGCATGTGAATATTGGACCATTCTTAAATAAAGACGATCTCTTTCATTCTAGCTGTTTAGCTAGGGAATCTATAACTTGGTCGCTTACTCCATTTTTTGGACTTGAATAGCCTCTAAGAGAATATAAACATTCTCTTGACTAAGTCTTCTGCTTACCGCAAGGCCAAAGACTCAATTAATAGGCCAGCCTATCTCTATGCGAATGTGGTCGCAAAGACCTCCTAATTGAGCCTAACTCATTTTCATGAGTTAAGTAAAACATTCAAGCATGAAGTGACTAAGTCCTCTGCTCACCGTAGGGCCTAAAGACTCAATTGATAGGTCAGCCTATCTCTATGCGAACGTAGTCGCCAAGACCTCCCTAATTGAGCCCAACTCATTTTCATGAGTTGAGTAAAACATTCAAGCATGAATTGACTAAGTCCTTTGCTCATCGCAAGGCCAAAGACTCAATTGATAGGCCAGCCTATCTCTATGCGGACGTAGTCGCCAAGATCCTCCTTAATTGAGCCCAACTCATTTTCATGGGTTGAGTATAAATACTCAAGCATGAATTCATTCCCTTAAATCTAGAAAGAGAAGGAAAAATATTTCTTGAAGAACGAATACCTCAGTAAGCGAGGTCACTCCAGAGATAGACAGAAATAGAAAAAGGAGAAGGAAGGATTTTCGAAAATCTTCAGCAAAACCTCGAAGTAAAGAAACCTCCACAGGTTTCAGATATTTATAGGCAATCATTCCATCAATATTTGAATGACAAGGGGCGACTCTTCGTTTGACACGACAGTCGAACGGGTACAAGCATTAATTCCTAAGAAACGTGGTCAGCGCCACTTCATTTCTTTTCGGCTGAAAAGCTAGCGCTCATTAATACAGGCTCAATCACGTACGACTTCTCCTTAATAAAATGCACTAGGCAGGTTACATACGCAGTCAAGTCCTTCGCTTAACTGCTCAACACAAAGGACTTGGGGGCATCTATTGTAGAATAAAGTTGGTCGTCGAAGGAACTCAAAGCCTACGGACCTCGAACGTCTTTATGGTCACATATATACAACCCGCAAGCACCTTCGGTTTCCATAAGTCGCGAGCAGATCAGTCGTCTAGCGAGCCTATGCAGTCGCATCTCATATATTGGACAAGCCTGCTCATTAACTATTAGCCCCAGTTATGTGAGCAGCTCTGGTCTCTGGTCGTTGAGACCCCCATTATGTGAGCAGCTCTGGTCTCTAGTTGTTGAGACCCCCGTTATGTGAGCAGTCCCCGTTATGTGAGCAACTTGGTCTCTGGTCGTTGAGTGGGGAGACCCCCGTTATGTGAGCAGTTCCTGTCATGTGAGCAGCCCCCATTATGTGAGCAGTTATGGTCTCGGGTCGTTGAGTGGGGAGATCCCCATTAAATGAGCAGCCCCCGGTATCGAGCCGGGACACTCCCATTATGCGGGCAGCTTTGGTCTTTGGTCTCCGGTTTCCGGTCATCGAGCGGGGACACTCCCATTATGCGGGCAGCTTTGGTCTTTGGTCTCCGGTCATCAAGCGGGGACACTCCCATTATGCGGGCCGCCCTGGTCTCTGGTCGTCTGGCAGGGATGTCTCCCGTCTCATAGTACCAGTAGCCCATATAGGCCAATTTTGGCTTGTTTCTGTTCGTAGCTCCGAACCACGGGGGATCTTCATCAAGAGACGTAATCAGCTAGACGTCTAGAGTGGTTAGGTCATCCCCTTATCTAAGGATTAACAGGATAAACACCTTATCCCCTAAAATCAGCAGTGATTTTAACGGCTTGCGTAATAGACTGGATCACCCAGATTTGTATAAATAGATGGCCCCACAAAGGATAAAGGTACATAATCTTTAAGCCTATGTTTCACACTTCATCTTACTATCAAGTCACCTCTGACTTAAGCTTCGGAGGGCCAACAGCCAAGTGCCGGCCACCCTTAGTTTTCTTCTTTGGCTTTCAAGTTTGGAGGGGAGCTCACTTCGACAAGGGCGTATACTTGAGAGGGACCTGTTACCAGAATCTAACGTCAACATGGAGGACCCTAAGAAGTTTTTAATAGTGGGGTTCAATTACTGCTGTCTTATGTGGTAGGGCCCACTTTAGAATTGTATCTGGTTCATGTTAGGGTTAGTAAAATGGATGAAATGCATAAATATACACTGCGTATATCAAGGTGGGCCCCATGGTCAAGGTCCTAATCACATCATCCAAATCAGATTGTGTATTGAGTAACTCAGCATGTTGTAGCATAATGAGTAAACTCTTTGGGGCCACTGTGATTTATCTGTCTTATACATTTTTTTTTTCCTGAGTCCATATCGTCTGTTGGCTTCCAAGCAAGAAATCCTTGCTTGGAGCCTTTTCATCGGTTCACATCATCACATAGGTCTGCAACCCTGTCACATCCTCAATGCAACCTGGTCACACCTCAGTGCAACCTGGTCTCACGACCAATGAAAAGGCTCCTGAAGCCAACAGAGGATCCATACTCTTCTTCTTTTTCTTCTTCTTCTTCCTTTTTTTTTTTTTTTTACTCATGTAGTGCACCCACCTTGTTAGTTGCGCAACACATAGCACACCCACACGGTGCACACCCACACGGTTAGTCTCACCATACAATTTTTTTTTTTTCTTTTTCTTGTATGCATCTATCTGTTATAGCAGCTCATTTTAGCATATTATATCACAATTGAAACATATCCAAAACTCACGTGGACTACACCACATGAACACCGTTGGAATCGTCTTAGGGGCCACAGAAGTTTTGGATCAGCCTCATATTTGTGTTTTCCCTTCGTGCATGTCCGTATTACCTTATAAACAGGGTGAATGACAAATGAACATCACTGTGGGTCCTAAAAGGTTTCGACGGTGGACGCCATTATCCCCACCGTTTCCTGTGGTATGGTCCACTTGAGATTTGATATGCTTAAATTTCGGGCTCATGCCTTAAAATGATGTGTAAAAACAGATGGACGGCGTGGATAAGACAAATACATTCACGGTGGGCTCACAAAATTTATAGCGCACGGAGTTTTAGTATGCAACCCGCTCCCGCTGGTTCCAGTGTCCAGGCCACGTCGCGCCCTCGTAGACCCTAGCTTGGCGCGAGCAAAACCAACTCCCGCCGTACATCAGGTGCCCCAACCTCTGCATGCTGGCTTCACAGGACTTCCCCTACAGAAGCTGGGAAGAAGGAGAAAACTAAAAATCTGGATAGAAAAGAAGAAAGGAGAAAGGGTTTGAAAATGGAAACGCTGCAGTTCTTATTTTCCGTGGAATACTGGAGAATGGCTGTGTTCTGGACACTCTCTCTCATCTTCTCATACCTCCATCTCCTCTTCAGAGGAATCTTTCAGAAATCCCAATCCTACCCTCGCCGCTCCCTATACCCTTCATCAGAGCAGCCCATCTGCATCATCACTGGGGTGAGTAGATTCATCATCCATCTCCTCTTCCTAAAGAATTCTAAAATTTTGTACTGTTTGTATTACCAAAAGCAGAAGAGTGGGTGTATTTATCAGCTGAAATTCATGGTTTTCGTAAGGGCATTTATAGTGGCCACTTCTCTCTTTTTCGATATTGGATTCGAATACACCAATGGGAACTGCATTTTGATTTTCAAAACCCTCCAAATTTTGGGGGTCTAATATTTCTAATGCAACCACTCGTTCTAGATTCTCGTGCATATCCCTCTTATTTCACGAACGTATTTGAGGAGAAAAGAAAAGGAAATTTTGCCTTCGTAATTTTTGTTTAATTAGTTTTTTTTTTCTCTGTTCTGGTGGATATCCCTCAGGGATCGTTTGGATGGTGGTGAATGATTTACTAGTAAATCACTAAAAGGCTGTAAATGATTTACAGCCTGTCTGTTTGGCTTAAGTTGTAAATGATTTACTAGAGTGTTTGGATGGCCCTGTAAATGGTAAATGAAATCTGCTTTATAGGCTTTCATTCAAAAAAAAAAAAAAAAAAGCCATTGCCATCTCCTCATTTACTAGTAAATGAAATCTCAACTTTTTGCTGGTAAATGAAATCTAAAAACCTCAATGACCATTTATCTTGTTTCACCAGACATGACAATACTTGAAGCTTTTCTGTTTGTCTTTCTTAGGTTTATGCCGAGGAGTTAAAGTTTTCCATTTTATGATTATATGCATGCAGGCCACTTCTGGTTTAGGTGCTGCAGCTGCAAATATCTTTCTAGGGAAGGCTACTATGTCGTTCTTGGTAAGGCTACCATCTTTCTAGTGTACACACCACCCGTTACTATCTTTCGAGCGTATACACCTACCCCTGTTGTATATTGTCAGCAGCACACAATCTAGCTGCTAATCTTCAAAGATTAACTTTCGATTTGAAGCTTGTCCTCAAATGAACCCTCATAAAACACAAGTACTATGCAGTAGGACATACACTTTGGCCTCGAGCCAATTTTACTGGTAGGTTTGGAAAAAAAAGCCACCAAGAGACTATTAATCGTGTAGACTGCCAAATGATTAGATTGGATAGATTTCCGTTGGGAAAGCCTCGACCCACAATGTGGTGGGAATCTTACTCTGCAAGAGAAGTGTTAAACCCCCGCTTTGATACATCTGTATTAACTCAATTATCTTTTAGGAGATCATGCAATCCGGTCAGGGTTGGGTTTCTATGCATTCTCTTGTGGGCTATCCTTTTCTTTTGTTTTGGATGGAGGCAATCTATCTTGGTTCATAGACTGAATTTCATTTGGAAACCAGTGTTCGAACCAAAGCACTAGATATTTAAAGACTGATCATGATCATCATAGCCTGTCAGCTTTAGGAATACTGTCTAGTTGATCATTCCTAAGGCTCTATCCTTAGTAAGCAAACAAGCCTTCATATCACTTCTTGCCACCTTGAGTTAAGTCCTTTTTTGGTTTTCCCCTCACCCTCCTTTCAGGCCTTTCAACCCTACTCAAAGTTCCTCTCCTTATCAGGGCCATTTCTGGCTTTTGTAACATGTGGCCGAGCCATCGCAATCAGCTTTCCTCCATTTTATCTCAGATTGCAGCTACTCTTAAGTTCTGATGTCCTTACATTTGAAAAATCTTATTTAAAGACTTAGGTGTATTTAGTTGAAGCTAAATATCATGAAATTTGGTGCAACCAAACACACCCTTATGTAGTAATAAATAGAGCATGAACTCCTTCCTGAATTAAACTTGTCCTAGTCATCTGAGACTCTTTGGCTCAACATCTACCAGCATCTTTTTCTATATAAATGAAGTTCATTTTATGTGTTTGACTTGCAGCTGGACGGTCTTCTCATTTGCTATCTAAGGTACTGAGCTGGAGTTCAATGCATTCTTTTTTCCTACCATTCCTCTTCACACTAATCATTTCCTGTTTGTCTCTACCTTCCTGTGAAACAGACTATTCAAGAGATTAAGCAACAACAGGAAGATGTTCATCTCAAAGCATTTCAGGTCGATTTGTCATCCTTCCAGTCTGTGCTGAGGTTCAAAAGTTCTCTTGAACAATGGCTTTTAGATACCAATCTGCATCCCTCCGTCCAACTCCTGATAAACAATGCAGGGGTATTGGCAACATCATGTAGATTCACTGCTGAAGGATATGATCAGTAATTCTCTTTTTTCCTGTAAGATTATGATTGTGTACTGTAAGTACTTCAGATAGGCTTTGCTGGCATGATTTATTTCTACTTTTTGTCACATGGGTTCCTGAAACATCTAAAATTGCAAGGATCATATCCAAAAGAACACAGCTCATATTTTCGGGCCAGGGTGCATGTTCGCGGCTGGTCTAACCTGATGAATGGCCAGGATCTCACATGTCTTCCATGGCAGCATGCATGCTGCTAATGGCCTCTTCAATCTTTCCTTTTGCGGATCTCCTTCAGCATTTCTTGAATTTAATGGATAGCAGGAATCTTGAGATAGTCATGATGGAGTATAGACCCCACAACAAAATTTCAATTGTCAAATTGCCTTGCCTTTATCTTTCCAGTCATTTATTTCAAACACTTTTGGCAAAAGAGGGTGTTATCTGTTTAGACATTGTATTGGGAATTCTTTCCCTATTATCTCATTCTCTTTGATAAAGTTTTTTTTTTTTTGTAGATGAAAAAAAGAAAAAGAAAAAAGGAAATCAAGGATTTGTTTCTTTATATTTTGAGTTGAACTGACTGAGAAAATTTGGGTTGTCTGGATTTTCATTATGTTCACTCTGAGGCTGACTTGTTTTTGTACTTCAAAATTGTAGATAAAACTTTCCAGGTTTGATAATACATGGTAACATTAGACATCTTTCTGTACAGATTTGTGACCTTGTGCTGATGTTTGTCACTCCAGGATGGTGGAGACAAATTACATTGGTGCGTTTGCTCTGACCAATCTTCTTTTACCACTACTGAAAAACAGCTCCGCGCCATCTCGGATAGTCAATGTGACATCTTTTACTCATCGATGTGGTTAGCACTTTCTAGCCCATCCTATTAGGTTGTGGAATCTTGTGATCATTATGGAGCAATGGTACTATGTCTATTTCATTCACCCGAATTGTGACTTACTGTCCTCACTCCTCACCATGTCCTTTGTATGTGTGGCACTTTTCCATGGTTATCTTGACATTGGTCCAGTGAAACTTGCATGATTGACTAAGCTGTCTGATCAGTGGCCTGCAAATGGACAATTGTAATAGTTGACAAAGAGAGGGCATCTGTTCAACATGTAAAGATCACACTTTGGATCATTCCAATCAATGCAATTTTTAGGCCATGGCCCACTAATGTGATGACCCATCACATCAACAGCCATGATCACTGTAGATGTGTTCCAAGTGTATTGTGGGGATGTTGAGTCACGGCGTACGATGATTTGCACGAGTCATAGTAGTATTTGCCATAATGTATAAATGCTTTATCAATACCACGGTTTTCAAATCCTAGTCAAAGTAAATGCTTGTTTTGTCCTCAATGGGCCCTAAATTGCTGGAAATGCATGTAGCAAACTAACAGGGCTGTCAATATGTTGGGTCAACCCAATTACACAGGCAGAGCAGGTGGGTTTGGAAAACATTTGGGGTCTGGTCAGATCTGGTTTGACGTCCTGGCATCTGATTTGCAATTGGACCAGACACTGGCCAACTCAAACCTATATATGGCCAGCCATAGAAAACAAGGGACCTCAATGGGTATGGTCAACTTGATGATTTAGTAGACCTGATTTGACTTGGACCTGCACTTGGTACTTCATTTGGGGACCAATATGGGCGATCTTGGGATCCAATTAACAATGAGTTTGGATCCAAGCTGGCTCTCGTTCAACCCAGACCCAACCTGTTTACAGTCTCAGTCGATGATGTGAAAGAGTCAATAGTTGGCTGTGGAAATTGCAGCTAGGAAGGAAGAATTTTTTGAACTTCACGGGAGAACTGAACCCTATATTAATATTAAATTCTGTCACTTTATTTCTTCCTTCTGCAGTATCACAGATACAGGTAGATGAAGAAACATTGTCTGGGAAATATCTCAAGTGTTTCTCAAAATCAGGACGCTATCCATTTGCACGTACTTATGAATACTCTAAATGTAAGTTGATACATGTGAAAGGAGAAAAGCAAATATGCTAATTTTGTGTCCTTCACTTTTAACCAGTAGCTTTACTTCTCTGTTAACAGTTTGCTTACTACTATTCTCATATGAGCTTCATCGACGGCTTTTCTTGATGGATCCATCTCATCATATATCTGTCATGTATGTTTCCTCAATTTTTTAATGTTTTTTTTCCGAAATTGGAGAGGCTTGCCAAAACCTTCGAGTTATCTATTTCTTCTTCTATTTCATGACAGTGTTTTGGAATGGATCTTAAGGCTATAAGCAAACTTTTGAAAATCCAGATTTCTGAAACAACCATAATTTTGTGGGCTCTGGACCTGCTGCATAAAAGCAATACCATGTTGTTTTGTGAGAAAACCCCATAAAAGCAAGAAGTTTGGATATTCTTACTTTTGCAAAAGAATCATCTTCTTGATTTTGCTTGAAGTTCCTCGAAAAGCGAAAAGTTGTTGCCTACGTGGAAGCTGTGGGCTTCACAAAATCAAGAAGTTTGTACCTTCATACTTTTGCAAAAAGTTGTTTTCTTGGAGTTTCCCAGTCAAGTGAAAAGCTGTTGCTTATGTGGCAGGTGCGGGTCCCACAAAATCCTGGTTGTTGGAATATTATGATTTCAGATATGGTTTTCCATACATAGTCATTCCATTAAGGAATTGGGGTTGGCTACACAAACCCTGTTCCGCACTCTATCAAGGACCATATCCTTACTTAAACCATGGATCATTAAGTCTAGTAAGAAAAGAATTGATGACCTATGGTTTAACTGAGGATATGGTCCTTGATATAGTGGAATGGTGGAATAGGATTTGGGTAACTCGCCCCAATTATTTGGGATGAGGTTTACATGATGATGACGATACATAGCTTAAATCGTTTCACTTAGTATCAACAAAAGGAAGATGGATGATTATAGCCGTCCTTAGTTAGTTGGGGTTGTTGCGTAGCACGCCAACAACGCTGGTGAACCGAGATCCAATCTCCGGTCTCACCCATAACGATAAACAGGAAGAAATAACAACTAGAAGAGGAATTCAAGTAAACCAACAATCCACAAGACAGATTTTATGTGGAAAAACCCCAACAAGGGTAAAAAACCACGGGTGCAAAGTTCCACCATGAAGAAAACGAAGTTACAAGCAATCTACTCACCTTCTCCGATGCTCCCATGCACAGAAATGGCCCTTTTTGCTAACCCTTTCTCTCTTTCTCACCTTGGACGTATAGAAAACCTAATAGCATACCCTAATCCTGGATTACACCCCCTTTTATAGCATAACATGGAAATTAGACTCAAAATAGGAAACCCCGCGAAACAGTTCGTGCATGGTCGGGCGCCTGCCCAATACAAAATACGTCCAGAGACTAATGTGAGAGAATACCCGAATTTCGAGTGTCTCACCAAACCTGGTCGGGCGCCCGATCCACTGACTATCGGGCTCCCGACTGTTCATAAAACAGTCCAGAGACTTTTGTCTCCCATAGATGAATATCGGGCCCTCGGTCACAGACCGTCCGGGCGCCCGATCACCACTGGCTGGCAATCCTGGTGTGCTGGCTTTACACCTCAACAATCTCCCACTTGGAGACACATCACCATAATTCTTCGTTTTCTACATCCGGAGTGCACCACCTCCCGTCTTCAAGCCTGAAGACCGATCAAAGCTAAACAGAGCTTCAGCTTCTCCAGTGTGACCGCCTTGGTTAACATGTCAGCAGGGTTCTCGCTTGTAGTGGATCTTCTCCAGATTAATCGATCTATCTTCTAGTAACGAACGTATGAAGTGATATCTGATGTCAATATGCTTAGTC
This sequence comes from Liriodendron chinense, assembly GCA_003013855.2. Classification (NCBI taxonomy): domain Eukaryota; kingdom Viridiplantae; phylum Streptophyta; class Magnoliopsida; order Magnoliales; family Magnoliaceae; genus Liriodendron; species Liriodendron chinense. The sequence goes on along the minus strand of PVNU02003892.1, from coordinate 3,443,427 downwards.
CTTGAATGAAAGGCTGAATTCTTGGCCAAGTGTATTGCACTCTGACTGTCACTGTACAGCTTGCAATCTGCTTACTTCTTCCCTGACTCTTTCATAAAACCCTGCATCTACATCATCTCATTGTACGCTTCTGTAGCTGCAACATACTCTGCTTTCGTTGTACTTATGGACACTATTTTTTGTAACTGTGAGACTCAACTGACTGCAGCACTACCCAGAGTAAAGACATACCCTGTAGTGCTCCTTCTATTGTCAATATCTCCTGCCAAATCTGAATCGACGTAGCCTTGTAACTCGATTTCCGATCCTCCATAACACAGCCCTACATCCACAGTACCTACTAGGTATCTGAGGATCCACTTCACGGCTTCCCAATGTTCCTTCCTAAGGTTGTTCATGAACCTGCTAACAACTCCCACTGCTCGAGCAATATCTGGCCTTGTGCTAACCATAGCATACATGAGGCTCCCTATAACTGACGCTTATAGGACTTTAGCCATGTAGTATCCGGTCCTTCTGCGTCTTCGCACCTTGCTCCTTAGAAAGCTTGAAGTGATTGGCTAATGGAGTGATAACCGGCTTAGCATATCCCCTGAATCGATCAAGTACCTTGGCTATGTACTCTGCCTATGACAAAACTAGTTTCTTATTTTCTCTGTTACGCTCTATCCTCATGCCTAGGATTTGTTTTGCAGCTCCTAAATCTGTTATGACAAATTCTGTAGACAACTGTCTTTTGAGATCTAAGATGTCCTTCATGCTTGATCTGGCTACAAGCATATCATCAACATACAAAAGAAGGATAATGTATGACTTATCAAACTTTTTCAAGTAGCAATAGTGGTCTGCATGACATCTCCTAAACCCGTTTCCCAACATGAAACTGTCGAACTTCTTGTACCTACTGCTTCGGGGCCTGCTTCAGGCCATATACTCTTTCTCAGTCTGCACACCTTATTTTCCTTTCCTGGTGCCTACGTATCTTGTCGGCTGATGCATATATCTCTTCTTCAAGGTCTCTAGGAAGAAAGGTTGTCTTAACATCTAGCTGCTCTAGATGTAAGTCCTCTGTAGCCACTATACTCAAAACCATGTGAATCGTAGATATCTTCACCACTGGTGAAAATATTTCAGTGAAATCGATACCTGTCTTTTGTTGGAACCCTTTTACAATCAATCTGGCCTTGTACCGCTTTGAACCATCATGCTCCTCTTTCAGTCTGTAAACCCACTTGTTATGAAGAACTTCTTACCCTTAGGTAGAGTGACGAGCTCCCACTTACGATTGGACTCAAGAGAGTCTATCTCATCATTCATAGCTTGCTCCTACTTAACCCTGCGTATTTGACTGTAATGCCTCTTCAAAACACTCTGGTTCACCATTATTTGTCAGCAGTAGGTACTGTAAGGAGGGTGAGTATCAGACCTTGGGTCTCCTCTCTCGAGTAGACCTCCTCACAACCGGTGTTTGGCTATGCATGCTGATCCTGTGGCATTGTAACACCCGTGTTCGGTAGCGCGTTCAACTCTACGAATTCTTTCTTATCGGCCTTGTTCTATTTTTACTACAAACTGTTCTTATGCATCACTTTCTCTTAAAGATTACGTCCTTGCTTTTGATGATTTTCTGATTCTCTGTGTCCCAAAATCGGTAGCCAAAATCATGCTGCCCATATCCTATAAACGTGCACCTCCTGGACTTCGCATCCAGCTTGTTTCTGTGCTTTGCATCAATGTGAACATATAAAGTGCAACTAAACACTTTGAGATGTGTGGGGTTCACTTTTTTCCCAGTTCATGTTTCTTTTGGTAACCCACCATCCAATGGTGTTGAGGGACTTCTGTTGATGAGACATACGGCAGTATTTACAGCATCTGCCCAAAATGTCTTAGGCAACCCTGCATGTAACCTCATGCTCCTAGAGCGCTCAAGGATAGTCCTGTTAATGTGCTTAGCCACACCATTCTGCTGTGGTGTCCCTGGAATCGTTTTCTGATGTTTGATTCCATGTGCTGCACAATACTTCTCAAATCTCTTGTCACAACACTCTCCCCCACTATCTGATCTGAGACATTTTACCATTTTACCGTTTTACCTGTCTCATTTTCTATCAGAACCTTCCACCTCTTAAATACGTCAAACACCTCGGATTTATGTTTTAAGAAATAGACCCACAATTTTCTACTAACATCATCAATGAAAGAAATAATAACGTGATCTACTAAGAGATGATACCTGTGCCGGTCCCCACACATCAATGTGTACAAGCTCCAATAGATGCGTCTTTGGAGCTCGTCCTGTTTTCTTGAAGCTTAGCCTCTTTTGCTTGTCATACACAGTCCTCGCAGAATTCCAAGTCGATAGACTTCAACCCTGGTAGCTTTCCTTTTGACAATAACACTTTCATCCCCTTCTCACTCAAATGTCCTAACCTTTGATGCCATAACTGCTCATTCACTCTAGTTGATGCGACTGCAAGTGAACCATATGATCTGGAAGTCACGTACAAAGTACCTTCTTTCTTGCCTCGAGATATTACTAAGGCACCTTTTGTGATCTTTCATGAATCACTAGTGAAGATTGTCATATATCCAGTAACGGCTAACTGCCCTACTGAGATCAAGTTCCTTCTCAAACTTGGTACATGTCCGACATCCTTCAACTTTAAGATCGTTCTGTCTTTCTAACTTATTTGAACGTCTCCCTTGCCAACAATACTACACGGCTCATCATCACCCAAGTAGACTTTTTCAAAGTCACTTGACATATAATCACGAAAAACTTCCTTTGAAGAAGTGGCATGAAATGAAGCACCCGAGTTTATAACTCAAGACTCATTCCGCGCATTAAGAGACAAGATCAACGCTTCTGTGTCACTCTCCTCAGATAGATTCATTGAATCATTCTCACATTGAAAGCTTTCTTCTTACTTCTTAAGCGCCCTGCAATCATGTTTCATGTGCCCCTTCTTCCCGCAATGCCAACACCCGTCCTTGTCTTTCGGTCCATTGGACTTATTCCTCGACTTAGAATGGTCATGTTTATTGCATTCTTTGTTCAACGATCTTCCTCTTCCTTCAACGTTTAGAGCATCCCCAGAATCCCCTGAAATTCCCAATGCCTTTCTTCTAGATTCTTCGCTGAGAATTAGACCCGCCATATAATCAAATTTTAACTTTGTCGTTCTTGAAGAATTGCTCACGGCAATCACCAAACCATCCCAACTGTCTGGCAAACTGGATAAGATCAATAGCACCCTGACCTCATCATCAAAAGTGATTGCCAACGGATTCCAATTGGCTTGTGACTATATTGAACTCGTTTAGATGTTCAGCCACGCCCCCACCATCTGACATCTTCATGTTGAATAGCTGTTTCATGAGATAGACCTTGTTGGACGCTGAGGGTTTCTCATACATCATAGCTAGAGCTTGCATTAATTCTTTTGTGGTCTTCACCTTTGATATATTGAAGGCGACGCTCTTAGACAAAGAGAGTCAGATCGTTCCTAAAGCCTTCTGATCCACTAAAGACCATTCATCATCTGTCATCTTCTCTGGTTTCTTCTCTTTTCCTTCTAGAGGAACATAGAGGTCCTTCTGGTACAGATAATTCTCCATCTTCATCTTCCAGAAGGTAAAGTTTGAACCATCAAACTTCTCAATTCGTGTCTTCCCTTCTTCTGTTATCGCTCTCACTTGAATTAAACTAATAGCTCTGATACCAGTTTGTTGGGCCGGTTCCACCTCAAAATGGCTAGTCATTAATGGGGGGCCTCTTCCCAATATATAGCCCAGCAATGTCCCTAGCCTCTAGCGGATGTGGGACAAACCCAGCAATCTTGGGCACTGCCCCCTATCCGCCCACCCCCAGAGCCCAAGGGGGGGGGGGGGGGGGGGGGAGATTGTTGGGTTTGTCCTACATCGGCTAGAGGCTAGGGAGATTGCTGGGCTATATATTGGGAAGAGGCCCCTCAATAATGACTAGCCATTTTGAGGTGGAATCGGCCCAACAGGGGTGAGGCTTCGATGATGATGTCGATGATACATAGCCTAAACCTTTGTACTTAGTATCACCAAAATGAAGATGAACTTATTCCAAGTAAATGGGGTCGGCTACACAACTCCTGTTCCACATTCCACTCTATCAGCGATCATATCCTCCATTAAATCATAGGTCATTGAGTCTTTTGTTACTACCTTTACCCATGTCCTTTTGGGCCTTTCCCTTGTCCTTTTAGAGCCTTCAACTTGAACTCACTTACTCCTAACCAGTGTAGTTCTTGGCCTCCATTACATATGGCCAAACTATCTAAGTCTACTCTCTCTCTTTCAATTCCCTCAGATGCAATAGTTTCTAATTCAATCCTTGCTCATCTTGCCACTCATCCATCTCAACATCCTCATTTCAGCTACACTCATCCTATGAACATGTTGTTCCTTAGCTGCCCAACATTCTGTCCCAAAAGGCATGGCTGGTCTTATAGCTATCCTATGAAATTACCCCTTCGGTTTGATTGGTACATGGTCACCACATTAAACTCCAGAAAGCACATCTCCCTTCATCCACCCAGCTCAAATTCTATGAACAATATCCTTCTCAATCTCTTTGCTCTCAAGAATTATTGACCCAAGATATTGAAAATGGTCATTTTGGGGTATTTCTTGGTCAGCAATCTCAAATAATTATCGACCCAAATGGGGGATTATCGTTTTTACTAATTTATGATCATATTTGAACAACATAGTTTAGGTTGTCATATGCATCATTGACATTGAAATATTTTTCATTTGTCTCTCAAGCAAGTTATTGCTGTTATCCCCAATTCAGTTTTTTCTGAGCCCAAGTAGCTGCAGTGATTATCATTATGCTCCTGCCAAGGAATGCCTATGAGTAAAATGTTCCTCTTTCCATTGCTGAACTGGACAGGGCTGCAGACCCCGGAGCAGTCAAGACCGCCATCATGCGAGAAGTCCCTATACATGTCTCTCAATTGGCTTTCACTGTTCTGAAATCTCTGGGGATTCTGCAATCACCTGAAAATGGAGTGGATTCGATCATTGATGCAGCTCTTGCACCAAGAGTGAGTTTGCCCTGTTCTTTGAACTTTTAAATTGTTTTTGTCTTTTACCTTCAATGTGTTATATCCTTCTTCGGCACTGTCTTAAGTTTGTTCCTTTCACTTTTGGTGCCTACAATAAATGTTCTGAAAATTGAATTGGGTTGTAAAATTGTGAGAGAGCTGGATATAATCAAACTGTAGACTGGATGATTTATTTTAATTTTATTATCAAATTAATTACATAGAAACAACTCAGTGATATGGTGTTCTCCAAATTCATCCTACTCATTTTTGTAAATTTTCACTTAGGATTTAGTCAATCTGTCATATTTAAGGGATTTATGTCTAGTAATGATCTCTGCAGAACATTCACCCCAGCCTAAGAATATTCACTTCTATTAAAAATTTACCCTTAAATCCATAAGATAAACTAGTTTAAAGTCATTGACATTGTCAAAGATTAGAGCATAGTTCTAAAACCCGTGACTCAACTCGACTTCGTCAGAAATCGAGCCGATTCATTGTGAAACTCGCTAAGGTGTTTGACTTGGTTCAGACTCAGCTTAACTCATTGAGTTGGCATGGGTACTCGGTTGTCTTGACATGACTGGAACTGAGTCAATCACATGGGTCGAGACTTTTTAAGTTTATAAGAAGAAGAAGAAGAAGAAGAAGAAGAGGAAGAAGAAGGGTAGGTGGTGCAATTTGAACTCACGACCTTAACCAAGCTGAGCAATAGCATTTACCAGCCGACCTAGCACCGTTTATGTGTTTAAAATTACATAAGTGTCTATATTGGTGTAACTAAATTCCTAGTTTAATCACTAAATACCAAGTCGAGTCGAATTGAGTTTCGAGTCAACCTGACCTGGCTGGTATTTGAGTTCAGTTGAGTTTTCGAGTTTTTAAACTATTCATGAGACCCCATACTGTTCCCTTTTTTAGTGAGATATATATGATGCATGTATGACTTTTCTTTTTAGTTTTTATTTTTCAATAGGATTCATGTTGAACAGTGAATTATTTTGAAGATCGAATTGCCAGATAACTAAATGTGGATATATGCGTTCAGAAATGGAATTTCCCTTTTGAGCGTTTTCTGAGCTTATTCATTACATTTGTACTTTGTTCCAGGAAGTTTCGGGACAATACTTCTTTGGAGGCAAAGGTAGGACAATGAAGTCCTCCCCGCTTTCTTACGATGCCAAACTAGCCGAAAAACTCTGGGTTAGTTCTTGTGAGCTGCTTCGGGAGGCATGGCTTGCAATACAGGAATCCACCAAGACTTCTTGAATCCACAATTCATCAACAGCTACACTTGGTCGAATTGTAGTTAGAAGATGAGATTTTACACATACGGTTATGCCAATTTTGGAAATCTAGAATCGGGTTTGCTCCGACTGTTTGGCTTGTTTGTGGTTCCTTGCATTTTCTAAAGATTTGGTTAATCACCAAGAAACATGTCATGGAAGATTCCATGTAGTGCCATGTTTACACAAAGGGTTCCTTGCATTTTCCAAAGATCTGGAAAATGTCAGTTGACTCGCTTTCCTTCGCTGCTATCTACTTCCTCTCGAAAGAGGAATTTCTAAGGTCCTGATATGAACTTGTGATATTATCTGGATGTGCCCAATCTGACAGGCCACAAATGCAAGGGCTTGCCCAAAAATAGTCATTGGATGGTCCATACTAAACAAAAAAGGGAAAATGCAACGGTCTAGTAAGAAAAGGTCAAGTTGGATGGGCAGCCATTCCAATCCGGAAGATTTTGGGACATGCCCCGTATTAGGTGAGTGCTGTCCAGATCAACGGTCCGAGTTACCATACCATGGGCCCCATGTATGTGGACGGAGAAGAGAGCATTTAACTCATGCGGTAACTAAAGGGGCCACTGGAGGCAATTGTTTCTAGCAATACCAATGCACTAATTTACCCTTGTCATTGCAGCCGCATGAAAAGGAAAACCATTCAGCTTTCCATTGGTCAGTTGAGACGAGCCCTAACTGGCAGTAGTTCAAGCAGGCCGCAGCCACAGGGAAAAAAGTAGGTATGGAAATGCCCATTGAAACCTAACTTAGGTCCACTATGACGTTTATATGCCATCTAGATTCGACACAAATATCAGCCCAATCCGAATCTTCTATGGCCTTCATGAAAGATTCAATGGTGGGCTTTCAGTCCCCTGTTCTTGTGCGGTGGCCCACTTGAGTTTTAGATCACTCTCATGCTTGTGCTCATGTCCTAAAATGAGCTGGCGAAATGGAGAGCTGGCAGAATGGCTAGATGGAGCGGATATAACACAATAATCATGGTGGGCCCTGCAGAACTTGGGATTACAAGGGGTGGCCCACCTGAGTGTTGAATCAGCCTAAATTTTAACATCAAAGCCCGAACAACGGGCGGTGCACCTGATGTATGAGTGGATTTCATGCAAATTAAATAATTTCCTCGACCAATAGTTACCTAAGGTGAGTTATGCAGGTGTTTTACTTAGCAAAACCCATCACAAATGATTACATGCTAGAATTACAGAATTTTACACCAATTTTATGTTTTATTTATTGTGTAGTTGTATGTAAAAAGAGAGTCTATGCTTGCATATTCTAATTGAAAAGATTTTTTGAAAAATCCGAATTAACTAATTGAACTAACCATGGACATGCATCATGTCCTTATTAAGATTTAGGCTTTTTTTGCAGCCGTATAAGTGCATATAATGTAAGGAAGAGAAACGAGATAATGAAAATAAGAGAAAAAAATGTTGATTTAATTTTTAGAGATAAAGAAATGTTTACGTCTCTTTAATAATTTCAAGACAATCGATATGTTTATTAATAAATATTTAAGTTGTAACTAAATATAATCTCCTCTGCAATCTGTTGTACATGTAACACATGTATTTGTTTCTCCCTTCCACTCATTATGTTTTAACATACTTCTAAGCTTTTTACTATGTGCAACTATTTGGGGTTCAATATTGTATTAAAGAAGTGGAACAATTGAGTGCACCTAAAAATTAGTTCATTTCATTATATATATATATGATCAATCAAAATGAGATGAGCTAATTTTTTAGGTGTCTCCTAAACAGGCCCTTAGTAAACCTCTGCAAAATGTGAGAGTGAAGTAACGTACAATAAGTAGCCAGGGGTAAGAAAATTCGGGATGTGAAAAGGATGGAGCTATAATGCAGAAACAAGTCCTTACAAGAAACGCATGAGATCTAGGCCATCCTTCATACGAAGGCCATGCTAAAAATCAAGTAGATCTACCACTCATAAGGTAGGGCTGTAGGGGACATCTAAGAGATAAAAGGATGGTCAGATAAGACTTAAGAGATACCGCATGTTCATGTTTCTACTGTTAAGTTTGTAATATAGGCTAGGAAAGTTTATTAGGCTACTGCCGTCTTAAGTTTGCTATGTATGCTGAGAACAAAATGAAAGTTTTATTGTACTGAGTAGGAAGTGGCAGCGTGAGATCTAGTTATTAAACAGAAGATTTAGTCATTGAAGGGAGCTAATCAATGGTGATCATGGGCCTAATGAGACAAGGTTGTTGTCTTTGGTGGGACAAGTTCCATCCCACTGGGGTGCAATAGTTTTAATAATAGAATGCACCTATAATTATTCCAAGTTCCAGCTCCGCCACTGGGAGTTTCATACTCTTATTGCCAGTCTCAAGCTCGGATAAAGGAGGGTTGTGTCGGGTCAACAATTCGTATCAAATTTCCACCACCACTTCTATCTTAAATCCTGACAATATGATATTTTGAGTGATAGGGTAGAATGGCAGAAACAAGATTGAGTGGTTGAACCAATTAGTTGAGATAAGGCTTTGATGATGATGATGATATCCTAGAATTATTCGGCCTCACTCATGTGTAATTGTTCTAATAATAAAATGTTGTTCCATTCTTGCTGCACTGTCAAATCGAGTCCGTTGACATACTGTTGAAGTGACTATTTCTTAGTGAAATGAGCTTTGCTAAGCCTACATGCATGTACAAGTTAGCTAATGCACATGGCACCATGTATGCGCATGGCGGACAGGTGCAATGTCCAAAACATCCATTAGAAGGGTACCACTATGTAGAGAAATTTTCTCCTAGGAACTGCTTCTCATGAGAAACCTTTGAGAATTCGTTTCATGTTATGTGCATATGAAATCTAGGCCATACAGGCCCTTCATCTAGCTTGAATGAAGGGGTTCGACAAAAAATCATGTTGTTTTGCAACTCAGGTGGGCCTTGATAAAAATCAAGTGTGGAAATTCCCTCCCCCTTTGCTATGACCCACCCGATTTTTAGATCAAGCTGAGTTTTGAGGCCTAGGGTTTCATGAGGTGACTCATCTAGTAGACAATTCGGATTTTGTGTATACATTAAAGGGTTCTCCCAATGTCTTGTGAGAACTAGTTCTAGGAGAAAATTTCTTCCACTGTAATAACATGGCACACCTATTGAAATTTGAATGGATTACCATTATCTTTGGACAGCAACATCTACACAGCAAGGTCCAACTGATGGATGACTTGGATATCCAGTACATTTATTCACTTGGAATGGGCAGCACTGAACATGTCATTAACTATTTCATGCCTGTGGTTTGCTCAACTAGCAGGCAATACACTCTAGGACAGTATGCCGTTGTTCTCTTCGAATGATATTCTCAGAAACTCCAAGGAATTTTGAGCCATTGGATCCCATCCAGTGGGCCGTCGAAGAAGAGATCCACAGCCATTGATTTGCGCATAGAAGGAAAAGGTGTGTGGTTTCCCAACAGCATGCTCATTAGGTGGTCCATTCATCAGGTGAGCCACACAAGTGTGGATGATTGGTTGTTTTCTCATACGCAGGTGGCCCAAGTAAAGAATGGACCAGACTTATTTTTGGGTCGGGGCCATATAGCGGACTCCACTGCATAAATTGCTGGGATCATCTTGCACATGTGCCACAAATCTCTCCTTCAGTCTCCCTAGCATTTCTAATAGCCCAACAATGCATTTTCTTCACTGACCAAGTATGTTAATTTCTAAGATGTGGATTGCCAGCAATTGAGCCTCGCTAACAGCAGCTTCTTTGTGTGTGTTTCTGTATACAATTTCAGGGCCAGGGAAGAGGTGGTGTTTGACATCAGACCTGTCATTTGGGTCATTTCACATCCCAAAAGGTAGCAAAATGATGGTCAAGACATCTTCTTTTGTTTCATTTCAGCAGAGAGCAACAACAGTTTCAGAGCCATGGCCAGATGTGCACCAGTCCATTTTTACACCTTGTTTTAGGTGTTTGACGAACAATAATGAAATAAAAATAGCCAGTCCAAGATAGTATTATCGAAATAACCTATCCAAAACACCGTGACTTGGATAATTTTCACGAACACAACTTTGCTTGCATTCAAATGGCTCCTTTGGCTCTGCCCAAAAATGGGGAAGTTGCTTCCCTACAAGTTCCATATGTGCAAATTTATTCATTTTATCTTCTATTTCTTTGCTAAGATAGGATGGCAATTTCTCGAAACATATGCCCTCGACAAGATTGCTTTATTTTAGGGGTGGCAATGGTAAATTCACGGGACAACTAAGTCCCACTTTCTAAGCTAGATTCAAGCATGTCGTGTTGAGCTCAAGCTAGGAAATGAGCTTGTTCAAGCATGGTCCTTACTCATGCCTCAGAAGTATACTCACAAGAGTTTCAACAAGAAGTCATGGGTTTGAGTATCCATTTTGGTACGAAAAAGTCATTATGGTGTGAGTGCATGTATTAAAAAAAAAAAAAAAAAAAAAAAAAAAAAAAAATCCTTCAAGCACATAGGTTGAATATAGGTTTAGCCCTACTAACTCAAGACACACATAAAGGATATGATTGGGTGGGCCCAATGATCTGACATGACCCGTTAGCCCTACGAAATATTTACGGTTGTCAACCTATTTGATTTGGATTGGATTGATGTTGATCCGAATCTGATCTGATTAAGGATTTACGTGATCCGAATCCGATCCGTTAAATTTTTTTTTGAAATCTAAATTCGATCAAAACTAGTATTCCTTTATGTAAATCCAATAAAAAACTAGTACGGTGTAGTTTTTTTCTTTTCCTTTTATACCCCTATAATCGGATTGTTACTGAATTGGTGAATTGGATCAGGGTTGATTCGAATCCGATCTAATTGTTAAATGGTTCAAAGATTTTGATCCGAATCCAATTCGTTGATCCGATTAATGATTTGAATCCGATTAAATCGGATCAGATTTAAACCATGATCTGATCCGTTGATGGCCCTAGAAATATTCATAGTAAGTTTGGCTGCATGGACTAATTAAAGGTCATAGCACTTACCTGTTGTACCCAACAAATGTTGCATACACCTAGTCCATTTCTTCTTTAACTAAGCACCATGGATTCGGAGGGATTTGAGAGAGAGAGAGAGAGAGAGGGAGGGAGGTGTATTTGAGAGCTTGCAATTGGGTGATTGTCATTTTTCGAGTGGTTTTGAAAACGCAGCTAGGGTCCAGAATCATATTACAAATTCTCTCTATTCCTCTCCAATAACTCTAGTTCTCTCTATTCCTCTCCAATAACTCTATGTTCGACCGTTGTTCGACCGTTGCACCTTCCTTTCCAATCCAGTTTCTGATGACCTAACTCCAATTAGGTTCGACAATTCGATCCCAACCTTGATGATTAAAAGGAAAAGGAAAAAAGAAAACCCATTGGGCCACCATTGCTGCTTGCTGTAACTCTCTGCCTTATGTAAAGAGGGGTGGCATGCGACATTGATTCCAGCAATGTCAACATCCGTCGTTTATTTTGGCCAGGGGCAGCACTGTCACCCATATTCAAGCCATCACCATTGTTGCCAATCTTGAAATTACCTTATTTTTTAGCTAAAATATATCTTTTAGTGAATTTATTATGATAATTATCTAACATGTCACATATCTTGAGGTAATAAAGATGATTTATTTTATTAAATTCATTTTATCTAAATATATTATTGAATTCCTCTTTATCCAAAATTCAGGCTGCTAAATACAATTTTGGATTTTGCTAGTTCTAAATACAACCTGCCTAATTATGATATGGATTGCACCATACTCCTAACACAAGCTGCTAAATAGAAAACTAATAAACGAACATAACCACTGCATTAATAAAAAAGCTGCAAACAGGAACTTCCTGTTAGCAACAAACAGAGGATCCGGACTCAAATAACATTCCCTGATTTATCATATATAAATTTGGTGTTCCCACTGATCAAGAATTTAGAAATCATAAAAAAACCTCCATGATTTAAAATTAAAAAGAATATATATTATTTAATCTCTTATAAAGAATAAAATAAAATAATTTATATTTTTTATATGATTTTTAAAGCATCGGCAATTTAAAAATATAAAGTAAAGCCAAGTGAAACTTAAAATAGAGAACAAATATAATTTGAATTGTAAATTGAGATTTGATCCTAAATAATAGAATCATAGGATTCATATAAAAAAGAGTTCAAGGAACAATTCAAATGGTTTTGCTTATGATTTCAATTCATATCCTAAACCATAGGATTTTGACTGGTATCGTTATTTGCAATTAAATAGGTTGGCTCGGCAGGCTTGTAAATTTTAGCCGGGTTGGGTCAGCCCATAGGGCAATGGGTAGCAGGTCAGGCTCAGTCAAATTTCTTGGCTCGCATTGTAATGGGCCGGGCTTGGGGTGACCCGACCTGATCCATGGAATTCAGTTCGGACACTCATTGTGTACTGAATATGTAAAATCTGTGGGTTCCACCGTGATGTATGTGTCTTATCCACTCCGTCCATCCGTTTTACCAGATCATTTTAGGACATGATCCCAAAATTGAAGTATAACTAAAGCTCAAGTGGACCACAGCACATGACATGATCCCAAAATTGAAGTATACCCAAAGCTCAAGTGGACCACCGCACAGGAAACAGTGGGAATTGAACGCCTGCTGTTAAAAACTTTTTAGGGGCTACGGAAGTTTCTTCAAGCTGATATTTGTGTTTTCCCTTCATCCATGTCTGCATGACCTTATGAATGGGTTGGATGAGAAATAAACATCATTGTGTGGACCCTAGGAAGGTTTCAACGGTGGACGTCACTATCCCCACCGTTTCCTTTGGTGTGGTCCACTTGAAATTTGGATATGCTTCGATTTTGGGATCATGCCCTAAAATGATCTGTAAAAACGGATGGACGGAGAGGATAAGGCACATACATTACAGTGGGCCTCACGGGATTTACTCGGCACACGCTATAGCGTGCTGAGTTACTCGGAACGGAATCCGCGTCAATTGAGTTCTATTCGTCCAAACGAACAGAGGTCCTCCTTTTTCATCTCAGCAGCAGAACATCAGCAGTCGGATGAGCCATGGCTTCTCTGTCAGGTAGAGCTGTTGGAGCATTTCTCCACAAATTCTCACATGGGTTTTCTTCTTTCAAATGCCAGAACTACTCTTCTCTTCAAAGTAACCTCATTTTCCTCATCCTAGTCTTCATTTCAATCTTTTTTTCTTTTACTAGCTCACCTGTCTTCTTTTCTCTTTCCTTCCTTGTCTTTCCTTTCTTACTTAGTTTTGGTATTCTTTCCAGGGATTGGTTTCTTGGATAGGAATTTCTCTTCTTCTATCCCATCTAAAATGCAATCTATTTATGGATTTAGAAGGATATGGACATACCCTCCTGTCTGTATGGGCAGGCGTTCTAGCAAGATTGCTACCAGAAAGGTATCTGCTTTGTGATAGTATTTTCAGAAACCCATCTCTTTCATGATTTTTTTTTTTTTTTTTTTTGCTTTATTTTCTTCTTTTGGGCTTTTGTATTCTTCTTGGATTGTATCGTTTCTACTTCATCTTCTTTTAAAAAAAAAAAAAAATTATAGTTTCATCTAGAAGCAAAAAAACATAGTTTTTCTCTCTTTCTTTTCATTTAAATATTTGGTTTTTGTTCTTTGGTCCAAAACAGTATCTGGGTTCTTGGGTTTCGTTTAATCCAAAATCAGTAACTACTTTTTGAGTTTTCAAGGAAAATCAAAACCCTGAAATAGTACTTTTGGAATAAGAACTTTGGACTCTTTCATTACCCATGGGAAGGTATTTGTTTTGGGTTCTGCTCAAATAAGGATGAGAAGTGCAATGTTCGGTTGGTTGGCCTAGAAAATTGTGCATGTGGGGCCCACCTTTTGGTGATCCATGCTATTCATATGGTGGGCAATTTGCGTATGGGAGATAGCCAAAAATCTCCCCCATCTGATGTTCCTAACTGTGCAATGGGACCCCTTTGGATCTGGAGCATTAGCTGTCATTGTCCGCTTACAGGACACTGATAGGATGGCTTGGGTCAGCTGATAAGGGAGATATTGAGCGTGGCCTGTTCCAAACTGGGGTCCACCAGATGAATGGCTTAGAAGTCGTAGATTACTGTAATGGCATCCCCACCTATACTATCGTTTGTTGAGTAGAAAACAAGTGACGTAGGACAGCCCTAATCATGATGCATGCTCATGAACATAATTAAACAACGGAAAATAAAATGAATAAATAATTTAAAATCCAGAATCACTCATCATAAACTAAGAAAATCCACAAGGAGCTTGCAATGGATTGGGCCAATCGTCACAACCACGAAGTTTGAGTTTCAATTATAACTAGGTTTGGATCCGGCGAGGGATAGGACCTCCTGATTTTGCATGGCTATAACCCAATCAATTAAGAGGAATCTCTAATCCAGGAAATCAAGGGATTTCGGATTAGGGATTTGAAAATCTGAAAAACTTTAGGGTTTATGCTCAAAATCAGATTTTGGGATTGTGGTTAATGAAGCAAATAGGTTAGAAAAGATAGAATTACCTGGAAGAAGGATTAGAGGGACATAAGAAGCAAATAGAAGAAAGAGGGATCAAGGAAGAAGAAACATCACCATGAGAGGGAGAGAGAAGGAGAGAAGCACCAAGATGCTTTTCATTAATCAATAAGCAAAGTTAAATTCGAGTTCAGGGCTTTAGCCCGCTTAAATAAGCAAATAAAGACATAAAAGTACTAAAATACCCCTAAAACTAAGCAAAACATGTAATTAAACATAAGTGCGGGAAAGTTCGGGCGCTCGGTCGGGCGCTCGAGCAGTCGCCCGAAGTCATCCAAAAACCTCCAGAGAGGTTCGGACGCTCGTCAGACGAAGGCAGTATTCGGGCGCCCGAATTTTTCAATTCTTCGGCCTTCTTTCTCCTTTCTTCCTTCACACGTGTCTTCCCTGAGTGGGGTCTTCTATGTGTCCAATCACATGTGAAGGGTCTTCAGCGGGTCTTCAGTTCCTCAATAATCGCCTATCCACAAGGATAGCACTTGTGGTTGGCGCTTTCTTCGTTGGTACACCTTGAATGCTTTTGTGTCCGCATCAACAGGGGTTTGTATTTTGTAAGAGATTCAACTGTTTTGTTGGAATACAGATGAATTACGGCTTTGCATAGAACTAGGGAAAAAGCAGATATTTACATATTTTTTGAGTTTTTACAAAGCATAGCTTATCTCCTTCTACTTTTGATGCATGAAAGAAATGCCTAACTCTGCCATTCTCCTTTTATTGGGTTGATCAAAAGGCTAAGGACTGAAAGATCTTACTCATGTAAGGATGGAGGCTGCTGTGTGTATCTGGCTAACCTCTTTAGCTTTATTTTAATAGAGCAGTGTAATGCGGGCGGGGCGAGTTGTGGGATTGAGCACCGTCTCCCCCACATACATCTAGGGTTAGGTCATCGCATGCCCCTGCATCACAACGTCATTGGGAGGGACCAAACACGACCAAGTTGCTATCTTTAGGATTAGTTCTGTCCCACAAGAGTGCACTGGATCACAATAGAAATGTTACAGGTTATGACCCACCTCACACTTGTACTCGGCTCTCGGCTCTGGTGCACCACCAAATCGAGCTAGGAAAATACAGGAAACTTTGGTGGCACAATAATTTGAAAGATGTTGCAGAAACAAACAGACTCTTTCTATAACGAAAAAATGGCAAATATATAAGATTTTTTTTGGCAGGCAATATTAATTGTTTTTTACACATGGTAAGGAACAGAACCACACAACACACGGCCACGGCACGGCTCGGCCTGGCTTGGTTGGCGTGTGTGTGAAAAACTGCATAGAGCACGCCCTCATGCTTCTCAATGCATTGTACCTAGAAGGGGCTCAACCGCTCCTAAGGAAGCTCCTTTTCTTATAAAGGTGATTTAAAGCTCTTCCTTATCCAATGTGGGGATGAACACGAGCTAAAAGAAAAAAGTCACCATGTTTATTTGAAACTAATATAAATACAATAATCTCTTCCCTGTTTCAAAAAATATATTTTTTCAAAATTTTATAGAACTCTATGCGAGTAGGAAAAATATGAATAGATGTAGATATCTGACGATTTAAACCTATATTTGTGACTTAACCTGATTCTTATAAAAATATTAGTGAACCGAGTCTTAAATTAATATTCTTTTACCATAAGACTTAAGTTAATTTACTCATATTTTTCAACCTCCAGAAATAACCATCTTGCAGATTATGGCCATGTGCAAATACCGTTTAATGAGCGATTTAGAGATTTGGCCCCAAACCTCATAGGAAGCTACCCTACTTCCACACTCATATAGGTGAGTCTATTATGGACATCCTCGAATCAATATCCCACTATAATAGCTATAGACTCATAAGGAATTTAATCCAGTCCATCTCACGTTACTGTAGTAGCAACATTTTACACATTAGGATTGGGACTTTGAGAATGTCAATCAATTCTTGTTCACATCAGTGCTTTCAAATCAAACTCCCAATCTCAGCTACCCGTTGAGCGTAGGTTCCCTAGGATCTCCAATCACCAAGTTGGGTTATTGAGGTTGAAATTTATTGTAAGTGTTGTAGTCTCATTCCCCTCCATGTGCCTTTTATCTTTGTCATTGCAAGGCCTTTTGTTAGGGGATCGGCCAGATTCTCTCATGATCTGGCAAAGTTGACAGTTAACATTTCATAATATAACAGCTGTCCTCTATAGTTGTGCTTTAGTTGCACTTACCTAGATTTCCCATTGTTTATCTTATGTTGAGCTCTAATGAAATAGTTGTATCTCAATCACAATGTATTAAAATACGATGAATAGGTTTCACCTGTGAAGGAAAATTACTTAATAGAGTTTTAATCCACTCATCTTCTTCCCTAGCTATTTCCAGGGCTATTATCTCAAATTCCATGGTCATAACATCTGTTTCTGTGACTTTCAAGAGATTGCACCTCCACCCAAGATGAAGATATATGCACTTGTAGATTTAGATTCGTTAATGTCAGAGTTCCAGTTTGCATCATTGAACCATTAAAAAATAGCATGATAACCAGATCTAGAACGACAATTCTCTTTTAACATGGCGAAAGGATTTTCTAGTGATCTTAGATTAGAAATACAGTTAACAAGTCTCAAAATAATAATAAAAAAAGAATAAAAAAAAGAACTACACAACCTTTGTGAATTTCATTTCCCATTCTAGGGATGTGACCAAGTTGATCCATGTTAGGGATCCACCTCACACAACCTATGCTAGATGGAAGTTCTACCTTCCATTGGGCTGTTTCCGATCGATAATCTTAAGATCCATTTGCGGGATTGTGATGTGACCTTGAATTTGGGCATAGTTGTTTACTTGGTTTCTTTAGATTTGTGATACATTGGCAATATTTTATATTTTGATTACTCTAACAATCCAATTATTAATTCATTCGCATCATTATAGTTTAGGCTATCCGTCTTGCATCATTTTTCCTTATTTCCGGTGCATGGGTTACCCAGTGAGGATGATGGTCTTCTTTGAACTAAACTTCAGCTCAACTGTTCCTCTACCAGCAACCTGTGTTGTTACATTTGTTCTCAGAACGAGTTTTGAGTCGTTCGCAATAGGTTCGTATGTCTGGAATAAGTTTCTATCAATGTAGAGATGAGCGGATGCTCCTATATCAATCCATTATCCATCCCTCTTTCCATCACTGATCATGTTGACCTTGGAAATGACCGCTACACAGGTCTCTTCAATCTTATTCACTTGTGTTCTGGTTAAGCTGTGGTTGTAGTTGATTAGCCTGAAGTTTCTTCTTTTTAGGAGCTATATATGGTTAGGTTTGTCATGTTTTGGTTTTTCTTTCTTTTGTTCTGTCACATTTACCTTAAGAGTCTCTTTTCAATTCCTCATGTTTGTCTCTAATTCTAGACTCTTCGTCAATTCACAGGTGGAGTGAGTTTTTCAAAGGACAGATCTTTTCTTGTGTCTGGGGGTATTTTGATAGTATTTCCAAGATGGTGGCAACTTTTCTATAATTGCAGCTAATTACTCATCTATCTAACTACTCTCAACAATCATGAGCTATTCCTTGTAATTAATGCACTTGAGATAATGGAGGTTTATTATCTACCATTTAGTATTTGGAATATTTGCTCACAGCATACTCCTGCTTCATCAGTTTTATATATAATTTTTTAAATGTTTTTCACAACTCTCGAGCAGTACAAATTACAGATTTGATCGGCAACCAGATAGATGATATGATTCTTGTACATATAGTCATCCTCTTTCCTTTTTTTATGAGCTTAGGACGAACCTAGTCTGAGTTCATGAGTGGAGCATGGTTCAGTTAGCACACAAGCCAATTTCAACGATGTTAGCAATACCAACAACTTTTGTTGCCATCATCGAAAACTTATTCCATCGAACCAGTCCAACCTGACAAGGTCTTGGTTCATGATTTTTAGGGATGTATTTGTTAGAGTCCCTCGATATATATTGATATGCCATCCTCTAACAGTTCGAGCTTTTAGAGAAAGTGGTGATTTGACATGGTATCAGAGTGGAATGTCCCGTGTTCAAATCCCGAAAGTAACAAATATGCCACCGGTAATATATTCTCCCACGGGGGGCCGTTTATGGTGTGAGTTGTGATTATCCCTCAACCTGGGTGTGAGCTATGAGTGTCCCTCCACCCTTGCCCAATATGTTCCAGTGCGGAGTTCCACCCTGCACGTGCGGGGGAGTGTTAGAGTCCCTCGATATACATTGATATGCCATCCTCTAACAGTTCGAGCTTTTAGAGAAAGTAGTGATTTGACAGTATTCAAAGCCATTATAGTCTTAAATTTGTTAATTCAAAATACCGAGAATTGAAAAGATCTTACTTTTGTAAGGATGGTGGTTGCTGTGTGTATTTGTCAAACCTTTTTAGCTTATTTGAGTAGCATCAATGTCGCAGGAAGGGACAAAACACTACCAGGTTGTTGTCTTTAGGACTATTTCTGCCCCACAGGAGTGCACTGGATTGATAACAGAAAAGTTCCTAGATGACCCTAAAATTGCGGTTTTACCGTGAGTAGAGATACTTGGAGATATGCTTAATGTCCTAGAGGGGGGTGAATAAGACTTTTTAAATTTTCTTGCTAATTTAAAAACTCAATCGCATTCACACTTAAATTAAACAATTAAGTACCAACAAGTGAAGATAATTGATCACACACTATCTATCTTGATTGATAACTTATAATAAGAGAAGCATTTGATCAAATAGTTGATATGCATGATTGTACTAATCATTCAAATATGGCATATGGGCATTTATAAGAAGGATGGGTTCTACCTAAACCATCATTAATGGCATTGATGACAAGGGTATGACTATTTGGAGCAGGTCAATAAGCCATTAAAGAGGGGTTGAGTTCATGATTCAATCCAAGCTCTGAATGCTATTCAATGTTGGTCAAATCAACATGGATTGGAGTATGAACTCAACAAATCCAAGGGAATGGGAGAGAGATATCAAGTGGAAGAAGCCCATCCAAACCCTAGATGATGCTCAAGGTGATTTGTCTAAGATCCAAGCAAGATGGCTATATAGAGTGACTTACAACGGATAGAAAACTGTTATCTTGATAGGATCGGAAAAGGTTCCGATTGATCGGATAGAAAAATCAGCTCATTTTTTATTTTGCTGAAATATGCTCTCCGATTGATCGGACATGGTTTCGATTGATCGGAAAGCCCGTCTCCGATTGATTGGAGACAGGGTTCGATTGATCGGAAATGTGTCCAGATAGTTGTTGGAATTTGTTGGACAATTTTCCGATTGATTGGAGATACCTTGTTCGATTGATCTGAATATTGTCCAGAGTATGTTGAAATTTCGCTGGACATTTGTCCGATTGATCGGGCATCAATTAGAACTTTTTCCGATGGATCGGGAACCTATCGGAAGTGGCAGTTAGGCTATATGACCTGTTTTTCATCAACAGCTTGTACAATCAACTCTATGGTGGCGCAACGTAGACGGGTGAGGGATCGATCACCGTCTTTCCACTCGGATAACTACTCCGAATCCACGGAGCTATCGGGAATCCTCAACTGATCTTCTTTGATCCCTTGAAGGATTGCTCGAATCCACAAGCAAAAGAAACCAAAACTCAAAGAGTATTTTAATAAAAGATGAATAATCCCTTCTACAATGAATTAAAAGAGTATTTAAAGGCTAAATTACCAATAGAAACCTTAGGTGCGCAAAATTAAGAATCCCAAACGAACTAGGAAAGAAAATAACTTAAATTGGAAAGTTCTCGCAAAACTGCGCCATAGGATCGCGCATGGTCGGGAGCCCGGTCAGGACTGGTTGGGCACCCGATGGAGCTTAAAACTATCCAGGAAGTTTGGACAGAAAATCGTCCAATTTCGGGCGCCCGATGATATGGTCGGGCGCCTAATGACTTGATGGTCGGGCGCCCGAAATTTAAAAATCGGTCCAGTGACTCCCTGGAATAATCGAGCTCAGGGTTGGGCGCCTGCTGATGTGCGGTCGGGCGTCTGGCTGAGTTGGAATTTCTGGATTTGGGCCATCAATTTGTCGCTCTGCTTGGCCTCTTTCTGATGGTTCAATTTCTTCATGTAATCTTCAGTGACCCCCTCTACATCAATCCCCTCCACTTGAAAAGAACTCGACCCCGAGTTCTCGTTCGGTTTGGACTCATGGTATTCGAATAGGTTTGCCACGTTGAACGTTCGTGAAATCTCATATTTGTCCGGGAGGTCCACTACATAGGCGTTATTGCCTAACTTTCTGAGAATCGGTACCGGCCCAATCTTCTTCTGTTTTAGCTTGTTGTAAGTATCAGTGGGGAAACGTTCGTTGCGCAAATGGACCATCACTTGGTCTCCTACCTCAAACACCTATGAGCGTCGATGTTTGTTGGCGTTCCTGGCATAATTTTCATTCGACTCGGCGAGCTTATTCCGTACTTCCTCATGCAACTCTGTGATTCACTCGGCCATGTGCTCCGCAGCTATGCTCTTGCTCGGAATTTTCGGTAATGGAACCAAGTTGAGAGTGTGTCGAGGAGCTCGTTCGTAGACGATCTGAAATGGTGACTTCCCCATGGATTGGTTCACCATATTATTGAAGGCGAACTCGGCTTGTGACAGTGCCAAGTCTCATTGCTTTGGATTATCTCCGGAGATGCATCGGATAAGATTTCCCAAGGCACGATTCAGTGCTTCAGTCTGCCCATTTGTTTGTGGGTGGTATGCGCTACTGAACTGAAGTCGTGTATCGAATCGACTCTACAAAGTTCGCCAAAAGTGGCTTACGAACTTCGTGTCCCTGTCGGAGGTGATAGTCTTGGGAATACCATGTAGTCGCACGATTTCTCGGAAGAAGAGATTGGCTACACCCGTTGCATCATATGTCTTCTTGCAGGGAATGAAGTGAGCCATCTTAGAGAGCCTGTCTACCACCACGAACACAGAGTCCATGCTGCGTTGTGTCTGTGGGAGACCTAGGACAAAATCCATGGAGATGTCCTCCTAAGGGCCATCCGGTATGGGCAATGGAGTGTAGAGGGCCGTGTTTTGTGCGTGTCCTTTGGAGGATTGGCAAATGTGGCATCACTGAACCATCCGACCAACACCATAGCCTAGATGAGGCCAATAATATCGTTCTTTGACTAGAGCCTTTGTCTTGTCTCGACCCAGGTGACCTCCGAGGCCACCCCCGTGCAACTCAAGAATGACTTTCTCCCGGAGGGAGCATTACAGAATACACAATCGATTTCCATAGAAAAGGAAACCGTCTTGGATGAGGAAATCACTCGGTCTACCTTCCTTGCTTGCCAGCCACATGTCCTTGAATTCATAGTCTTCAGCATAGAGCTCCTTGAGACAGTTGAATCCAACAACTTCTGTACTCATAATGATAAGAAGATCGGCACGGCGGCTTAAAGCGTCTGCAACCTTATTTTGTTGTCCGGACTAATGCTTCAAAACAAATATGAACTCTTGTAAAAATGAAACCCACCTGGCATGTACACGGCTAACATTAGTCTGGCTATTAATAAATTTCAAGGCTTGGTGGTTAGTGAAAAGAACAAATTCCCTTTGAATGAGGTAGTGTCGCCAATGCCGAAGAGCCTGTACCACCGCATACAGTTCTATTTCATATGTGGACCGCTTCTTGTCGGCCTCACTGAGTTTTTCACTGTAGAAGGCTACGGGCCTGCCTTCTTAAGATAAAACTGCGCTAATACCCACATAAGATGCATCGCAGTCCACTTCAAAGACTTTGTCGAAGCTGGGCAAAACAAGAATTGGTGTGGATGATAATTTATGCTTGATTTCCACAAAGCTATGATCAGCTTCCTCTATCCACTGAAATGGTCATTTCTTCATGCAGTCTATGATCGGTGCTACGATCATACTGAAATTTCTGACAAAACGGCGACAAAACGTGGCCAACCCATGAAAACTGCGAACCTCATGGATATTAGTGGGGGTAGGCCACTCACGGATGGCCCTCACTTTGTCTTCATCGACCCGAATGTCGGTGGACGATACTACGAACTCCAAGAACAACAGATGGTCCGTCATAAAGCTACATTTCTTCAAATTCAGATATAGCTTATTTTCTTGTAGCACTTGAAGTACTTGCCTAAGATGATCAATATGCTCTGCTTCCCCCTGATTATATATCAATATGTTGTCGAAGTACACCACGACGAACTTGCCTATGAATGGTTTTATAATTTGATTCATGAGGCTCATGAACGTACTCGGGGCATTCGATAGCCCAAATGGCATCACCAACCATTCGTACAATCCGTCTTTGGTTTTAAAAGTTGTTTTCCATTCGTCGCCGGAGCGGATACGGATTTGATGATATCGGCTACGTAAATCCACCTTTGAAAACACTCTAGACCCCTCAAGCATATCCAGCATGTCATCAAGTCGGAGAATAGGGAATCTGTATTTTATGGTGATTTTGTTAATAGCCATGCTATCAACACACATACGCCAACTTTCATCATTCTTCGACGTTAATAGAGCTGGGACTGCACAAGGACTCACTCTCCCTGAGTAGACCTTTGTTTAACAGCTCCTCCACCTGACCTTGGAGGATCTCGCATTCCGTTGGGCTCAATCGATAATGTGGCCGATTGGGTAAACTAGCACAAGGGATAAAGTCGATGTGGTGCTGAATATCCCGCATCGGAGGTAGCCCATGAGGAAGGTCTTCGGGCCAAATCTCTTGAAACTCATTCAACAATGGTCGTACGGTTGGTGGAATATTTGATTCCTCTTGAACTTCTCCTTTAACCACTACGGCAAAGACTTCACCGGTCTCTTTGGATTCATTCATAAATTCTCGCAGGGCGAGGAGGGAACTCCTCTCCACTTTAGAAGCTTCTGGTTGGCCCTCCGGCGCCTTAGGAGCTAGAACCCTCTTCCTCCCATCCTTAATGAACGTGTAAGTGTTATCATGCTCACGATGGGTTGCATCTCGGTCTGATTGCCACGGACGACCGAGAAGTATATGGCATGCCTCCATGTCTACAACATCACATAAGATTTCATCCTTGTAGCTCCTACCAATTGAAAAAGAAATGAGACATTGTTCGGTTACCGTAGTGTCTCCAACCTTCTTGATCCAACCAATGGAATACGGGGCTGGATGCTTTGTAGTTGGAAGATGGAGTTTGTCCACCATAACTTTGGACACTATGTTCTTGCTACTCCCACCGTCGATGATGACGTCACACACTTTCCCATTCACTGTGCAACGAGTGCGAAAGATGTTGTGGCGCTGGGGGTGTACTTCTTGCCGTGGCGTATAACATAATCGCCTCACAACCAAGGATTCACCTCGGTCCTCGGATAACCATTCTATCCCGTCTTCTTCCTCGTTGGTGAATTGATTGACTTCTTCTATCATGATCTCCCTCATTAGTGGCTAAATTGGCAGTGGGACGCTGAGGGCAAACATTGGATAAGTGACTCGGTTGGCCACAATGGAAGCAATTGCCAGGCCTAGGTCGAGCATATGGGTTCGGGGCTCGGTTTGGGCCCGTTGTTGTAGGAGCTGTCCTTTGTGGCCTAGGTGGAACGTTTCCTGCGTCGCGGTTTGCGGTCGGAGGTGGTTGCGGGTGCCCACTAACTGGCTCTTTTCCTTTAAACAGGATTGCATCCTGCGTAGGACCCGTCTGAGGTACGCGAGTCGATGGGTAAGTTCGCACTGGAATTTGGGTGAGTTGTGTTTCGGCCCGGATAGCCATTCAGGATGCATCCCCAACGGTCCAGATTGGAAGATGGATCAGATCCTGGATTGTGGGTCGTAGGCCACCAATGAACCTAGCGGTTCTCTAAGATTCTATTTTAGACAACTCGTTTCGTACTGTCAACCAATCGAACTCGGCCTGGTAATCGGCGACGGTCCTAGACCCCTACTTGCAATTTTGATATTGTTGGAACAATAGTTGGTCATAGTCGCTAGGTAAAAACCTGGATTTCAATAACTGTTTCATCCTGGGCCATGTGCGGATGGGCAACTTGTTTTGTTGAATACGGGAAATTCGTAGTTGTTCCCACCATGCGGATGCACCGGATTTTAGCTTGTAGGCCATAAGCTTTACTTGTTTATCTCCCAGGACACTCACGTAATCGAAAAGCCTTTTGACTTTCGCTAGCCAATCAATGAATGCTTCAATACTTAATGAACCATTGAAAGAGGAAAGATCACCTTTGCCTTGGAGGCCTCTGCCATTGTGATCTGCACGTGCGTCCCCTTGTGTGGCTTGTCGAACAATGATGTCTTCGATGTCTTCATCGCTGTTTTCTTCGTCATCATGCTCGGCCCTACGAAGTGCTAACGACGGTGCTTGACGGACTATAGGATTGTTCTGTATTGCAATTGTTGGTTGAGGCGCATCGCCTTGGGCTTGGGGCTGGGGTAGAGCCAACAAAATCCGATCTAGAGAAGCGATCATCCTCTCCGTTTGCGTTCTATTTGCTTCTTGGAGATTTTCGATTTTCTCTTCTAGTAACTGAAACCCTTGATCTACGTCAGAGGGGTGGTTGTCGCGGCCGTCGCTAGAAGCCATCTTCCCGAGGTTGTTCCTCGCTTGGTCAGGATTGGTAGGGCGCCCGATAGAGCTTAAAACTGTCCAGGGAGTTTGGACAGAAAATTGTCCAAATTCAGGCGCCCGGTCAGGGTTGGTCAGGCGCCCGATGATATGGTCGGGCGCCCGATGACTTGATGGTCGGGCGCCTGGTGATGTGCGGTCGGGTGCCCGGCTGAGTTTGAATTTTTGGATTTGGGCCGTCAATTTGTCGCTCAGCTTGGCCTCCTTCCAATGGTCCAATTTCTTCGTATAATCTTCAGTGACCCCCTCTACATTACATGGCTGATCACTGATCAACATGGAAGAGGGACTATAGCATGTGCTACTGGGATGTTCCTAAGTGGGTGTGGCCATCCATAGAAGAAGGTTTTGGGATAAATGGTTTAGGGAATAGGATTGAAGCCGGTTTGAAATGGCGATCTTCTTAATAGCATTTGTCGGAGATGTCCCAAGTCTTCAATCTTCAGTAGCAAGTGATTTTACAGACTTGAAGACATACTAAACACGGTAATTGACAAATCTTGCATTAACAGACCCACCTCAGACGTGTACTCAACTGTGGTTGCACCCTATATTGAGTTAGGATTCAAATGTTGGAGAGAGAGAGAGAGAGAGAGAGAGAGAGAGAGAGAGAGAGAGAAGGGGGGGGGGGGGGACAGTGGTTTTTCCGCTATGGTTTATATAGAGGGCAGAGACTCTCTTTCTGTAATGATTGGCAATTGAAAAGTTAAAAAAAATGCCGCTACAAAGCATAAAGAGAAAACCATTACATAAAACGTTTGATTTTTGACATTTAAAAAACATTAAAAAAATAGAACCATTACATAAAATGTTTGTTTTTGAAATTTAAAAACATTAAAAAAAATTTACATGTGATCAGGAACAGAATCACACACCACATTGCACGCGCCGCAGCCATGGCCCAGTGTGGCTCGGCTTGGCATGTGCGCACACCCACCCCCATGCTCCTCAAGGCTCAATGCATAGCCTCTAAAAGCAGCTCAACTCTCAAGCTCCTAAGGAAGCTCCTTTTCTTATAAAGGTGATTTAGAGATCTTCCTTATCCAATGTGGGACAAACACAAGAACCTTAAAAAGGAAAAAAACACCATGTCAATTTTTGAAACCACTACAAAACAACACAATGTAGTTACATGAAGAATGAACGGAGCAAAAAATAAGGATAGTTTCCTTTGCAGATTATTCATCTATTAAGGGACTGACAGAAACCTGATAACCATGTTGAATTTCTTTCTATAAAATTCGAGCTGTCTTTGTGAGAAGGTAAAGGTTTTAGAGGTTGTGACAAGACAATATCGTGGATGTTTTCGACAATGGAGAGAATGAAATGCATTCTTTTGCTAGCCGGTTCTTTATTATCATCGTTGTAGTTCATCAGTTGCTGTAGGTGGAGCATTAGACTGGTGATTCTATGTTTATGTGCGTTTGTCAGTTACATCTTGTTGAGATGATTATGATGCTTTGGATTGAACTTCTCAAGTTTTTGAATGTGGCGTTTATGCAGGGCGCTCAAGATTTGAAGAAGGCAAAGCTGTACAGTAAAATTGGGAAGGAAGTCGTGTCTGCGTAAGTTCTACTCTTAATCGTTGGGAGTGCTAAAAACGCTCACCGTGAAAATACTCTGGGATGTGATTTAGACATAGCGCTGGAAATGGGCTGGGTCCAGGCCTAGCAATCTCAATTTTTGAATAGGCCCAGCGCCAGCTGCTCAGAGCATAGTTCTAAAACTTGCTGACTTGACTCGAAAATTCTCCAAGGCAACTTGACTGGACGAGATTTCGAGCCGAGTCTCTAAGTAACCTGGTCCCGAACCTGACTCTATCCAGACTTGATAAGACCCTTTGAGTCAGTTTGACAACTCAGCTGACTCGATACAACTCGGTGTGACTCAAACCTAGTTAGTTGCTTGTCAAGGGCCGTTTGGCGATAAAATGCAAAATGCAAAATACATGAATAGAAACCGGCCCCAAAATTACATGCGTCCCCAAGTTACCTGCAGGCCATATAATATATCTACAAGTTTCTAACTAGTTTAAATATTCACTACCACTTAAGACTCATTTCAGTCTTCGAGTTGACCCAACCCGACTGGACATTGAGTCGAGTTTTTGGGTTTTTGTGCTGTGGTTCAGAGGTCAGGCCTAAATCAAATCAAGGCCTGTTCAGTCCCAGCCTTAATGATATTTAATTTGCATTGATATAAAATGCCCTCTTTTTAACAATACATCGCTGTGTATCAAATTTGTGAAATCAAGTGTTAAGAAAGGAGGCCCCAACCCCATATCAAATACGGCATTGGCTACTGTGCTAGAGAAAGCTAAAGAGCTCGATGTACCCAAGGAAATCTTGGAGCGTAACATCAAAAGAGCATCTGAAAAGGGACAAGATGCTTACATCGAGAAGTTCTATGAGGTGGGTGTCATGTTACAATATCTGTTACGTGTGTTTGTATGTTGCTTTATCATCATGGCCTAGGAATCGTACCTCCTAAAAGAGTTCTTAGTTATTTGAGGTTGTCTTTGAGACTTATGGTGAATTATATTTGTGCTTGCAAAACCCATTTTTCTAATCAGGTCTATGGTTTTGGTGGAGTCGGTATGGTAGTTGAGGTCTTAACAGATAAAATAAACAGATCGGTGGCAGCTGTTAGAGAGGTGGTGAAGGACTGTAGTGGAAAGATGGCAGATCCAGGGTCGATTTTATTCAAGTTTAAGCGTGCGCGGGTTGTAAATATAAAGGTCAATGATGCCGACAAAGACCTACTCCTTGCTATTGCTTTAGATGCTGGTGCTGAGGATGTTATTGAGCCTCCAAATGATGAGGACGTCCCTGAAGAAGACCAGTCAGAAAGGTAGGATTCTTCCATGCTGTCATACAGTGATTAATATATCCCTTGTTGAGTCTTGTTTTAATTCTCTCTTCATGTTGTAGTTATCATTTTCTTCCCAGGTAATACACTGGTTAGCATTATCTTTCAAAAGAAGAAGAAGAAAAAAAAAAACACTTGTTAGCATTGATTGTACTTCTATTAGCTTAAACTATGTAGCATCATATTTATGTCGCAATGCTGAGACAGATGGTTATGTCTCTTTCTGTGAAATGAACTATATATCAGATTCGAGTTCTTAAACGTCTCATGCTCCATTCTCATGGATAGATTTTTCTCAATATTTGCATTAATCACGTAGTCTGCCTTTGAATGCCCAATTGAATTGAATTTTTATAGTTCGATTCAATAAAATGGAATGACCTAAGTGGGGCTCGTGCATGCCTTTCATATTGAGGGACTTCCCTCCAAATAGAAATTTGAATCGTCTCAAGTCCAGCTTGAAATGCATGGATCTGCCACTACAGATTGTTTGTCAGTTGTCGCTATGAATTGGAAAGGTCCTTCCTCTGTTTTGTTGTTTCTTCTATATTTTATTGGATTATTGCAGTTAAGATGGACTGAGCATCTAAATGTCTGTGATACCAGGATACCTGCCTAACCTCAGAGTACCAAAGCCAGGGGGCACAATATGGGTATGGGTAAGGGATACGGCATGGATCGGCTGTACTCTTATCCTGCTATTTTTTTTTTAACTATTTAGTAATAGTATACATGATACAGTATAATAGTATACATGATACAGTATAATATTCAGAACACATTATATTATTTGTTATATTGTGAACAATATTACAAGCCGAACCCACTGCCAGGACAAGGCAACGATGATGATGACAATGACGGCAATGACTGTAAATTTGTTGAAAACACTTGTGTACCTCGTGTAGGTACCTACCTGGGGTAACTTTCTCTAACATGGGGAAATGGTGTGACGTGCATACAATCCACCCCGGTCCATCAGGTACAGCACCCCTGGTTTGGTGCTGGTCCCAAAGGTCAGGCTGATTCAATGCTTAGGTGGGTCCCAAATTAACATTATACAAATATTCTCTTGGTATGGTCCACATGAGTTTTGGAATACTGGGATTTCGGTTATCTTTAGATCCTGACGAGGCACATCAGATGAATGGCTTGGGTGGTATATGAATACCATCGTGGGCCCTATAAAAAAACTAATGGTGGCTGTCCCATCCCAACTGTTTCCTATGCTGTGGCTCCTTTGAGTTTTGGATCATCATGATTTTTGTGGTCCGTGGCGAGCATGAGGCAGTGTACCTGATGGGCAGGTTGATCTCATGGAAGTTCCACCCATTCGGCGTTTGGTTAGCAGTAAGTACATAAGCAAGTTACCTTTAGGTACCTACACGAGTTACGTTAGCACGGTTCCATCCATGATTTTTTGAAATTGCAAAGTATCACCAGTGTGTCTGTATCCATATCTGTGTCTATATCCATATCAAGGTGTCATAGCTAAATGCACCCTTAATAAACCATTCATTCTGCGGAGATTGGAGTTTCATTTTCAGGGAGGCTGTGTTGAATGAAAAGAAACTGATAACTAAGCGATTAATGCCTAAAGGAGGGTCCATTTGTCATTGTGATCAATGAACCTTCTGGGAATGGATCAGCTGTTGATAGGTTGATTTCTATTCGTGCACGATATACCATCGGTTGTTTTTAACAACTCTTATGTATACATTTAGATAGCAACCAATATAATTGTAGGAATTCCATGTGGTCATAATGAAACAGAAGTGAGAAAAAAGTCAAGAATTTTGCTTACTGATCAAGGAATCTGCTTCCATGTACCTCACATAGACAATGTTGAAGGTGTCATGGTGTTTAGGGGCTTCAATTGCCTGGGAGAACTGTTTCTCGTTGGTGATGTGATTCCATTTTTAATGGCTGCAAGGCCCTCTATAGGGATTGGTCTTTTGTACCTTCATACAGAATCAGTGGGCTATAGTCCTCCCTGTTTTTTCTATGCACATGTGTCTTTCATTTAGTAAAGTTTTGCTTGATTGATTCAAAAAAGAGAGATGCTGAGAGCACTGTAAGTCATAGTACTCCTAGTTGCATTGGAACACTTAGTCAAATTCACTAATCCAGACTGTTCATGAGTTCCAGCGCACATTTCATGGGTTACCATGTAAACATCACACTGATCTGAGGAATCTAACCATTTGATCAAATAACCTTTATTACGGATGACCAAGATCATTTAACAAAATAGGTCCACGGAACAATTTGATCCATCTGTTTGTTTGGAAGCATCATGGATTGCTTATGATTCTAAAGAATCACTTTTGTGAGGCAATTTTAACGATCCAATCCATAGCCTGGAAAATGGATGGAAATAGAAAATAAAGATGAATCAAGGATAGATTGAATCATCTGATCAGTGTGATTTTGTATCATAGCCCATGGAATGTGTTCTGGACTTGATGCACAGTTCAGATTGGTTGATTGGATCGTTGAAATGAACCAATGCAACTCGGAACACTGTAACCAATAACACTGGAGCATTTCTCTTGAAAAAAAGTCCTTTTTTTGGGGCACTCGTCTGTACTAAATGCTTGCCTTTTGTCAGTGCTATTCCAACTGTATGGTTCATTAGTGCTATTCTAACTCCATGGGTATGTGGTCTAACATGAGGTGCATTTTGCTAGGTACTATAAGGTTGTAAGCTCAACAGAAAATTATGCTGCAATACTTTCGAAGCTTCGAGAGGGAGGAATAGCTTTTGAACCTGACAATGGATTTGAGCTACTGCCTTTGGCCCCCATTGAGGTGTGTTACTTGTCTGCCCTACCCATCCTTCCATATCTTTGTTTGCCCTGTAACATGGGATCCTTATAACCATCTTTTACCATTGGGGTTTTGTTGTCTGGATTGGGACCTCACCCCTTGAGGGTTTATTATGATGATTGAAAAGGGATAATGTGATATTCAAATAGATTACCTATCAAGAGATGTACTTGGCCTAGTTACGACTTATGAGGAAACCCCTTTCCTCGCAAATACCTATATTTCCATTAACTACTGCGACAGATGTTGTAAAGCATGGTGTTTCTTTGAGGTTTGCTAGCCTCAATTGCCCGTCTCCGCATGCACCTTTTCATGCAGGACATGCCAGCCTGGCAAGTGTGTGGGACATTTTGGTGGTACATAAAGTGGTCTCCAACATAAAGACGACCATATGCAAAAGCCAAGCTGGTCCACTCATCAGGCAGGCGGTGCATTAACATTCAATGTGGGCAACTGGATAAGTCTGATTTTTGGGTATGGTCATCTGCAAAGTGGGGAACCTCTCAAAAGTCCCACACACTTGCTTGGTTGTACTTGTGCTGTGTTTAGAAGTTCCTCCAAGGCTAGCCAACCTTGTTTTCCTTTATTCTTCAATAAATTATTCAGTAATATTTTTCTTTGATGCTAATCGAACACTTCAGAGAAGGGAAGAGATCCAATGCCTCTGGAGGCATGGAATTTTGTGCCTCCATATCATGTACTGTATATATTGCATTATTGCTATGTATATGATGATACAAACCATGCATGATTCAGCATTGATTGGCCAGCGACCAAAAATTGCCTTTATTAAACTATCCTAACCATCTAATGAATGAACTGTCATTTAGTGTCCATTTCTACACCATCAATTGAAGGGTTATGATTGTCTAAACAGTATGTTTTTTAGTCTATAGCCATTGACTATTGGACCTACCAAATGAAAGGTTTCAGTCTTATGTAATCCATGTGCATTCTGTTGTAGGGAAATTATCTTCAATCTTTTTCGAAATCAGCAATAGTCTCTGTAGACACCCCACCTAGCCAATGATTGAATCAGATTAGGAGAGCCCAGCTTCAGTCCTTCACAAAGTTGTGCAGTCATAAAACCCTAGCCCAGTTTTGATCAAAAGGCACCAAAACTTCATTCAGAGCACAATAAGCCTCACCCAAGGAACTCTCCCCCACCCACAAAAACAGGTGTTGGAAATTGGATTTCTACCACCACATGCCAGCAGCTTGCTGACAGCAGGGGGCAGAAATTGGGTTTCTGCCATCACAGCCGGCAGCCTGCTGTCAACAGGTGGCAGAAATCCAATTTCCACCACTGAAATTGGATTTCCACCACCTGATGCAGCTTCTCTGGATGTGCCGCTTTGACTTATTGCTTCCCAAAAAATGCCCAACCAATCAGATTCTTCCTTTCCCTAAGTTTGACATGGTGATGACAAGTGTCTGCTGCCAATTTTACTTTAATCACCCTTTTCTTCCTTTATCCGTAGGTTTTTGCCAAGTACCACCTCTCATATACCTTTACCCTCTTAATACTCCAAAATTACCCAATAGGTGGCTAAATCTCTCCTCCATTTACCCAAAAAACCATTCAACAGCAAATGAAATATTGACAAGTATCCCCTAGCATCTCTACCCTGTAAAGGGCCTTTGGTTTTTCTCACTTATTTCTCCCTCCCTCCCTTGTGAAGGAGAATAGTGACTGCACATCGAGGAAGAGAAATAGCTAGGATTTAAGATCCCCTTAATTTTTCTAAGCAATTGGTAGAGGATGTGTGCCTCAACCCTCTGGTTTTGAGAAACGGTTTGCAAACCGTTGTTTGGAGGATTGGAGAGTTCTTTCCATCTCGATTCTCTACGACCAAGCCCCTCCATTAAAATTTCTAGACACAGTTTTTCATTTTTCACTTGCTATATTTCCTCTTACACCCCCACTTGTTCATACTTTCTTATTTTTATTACTTAAGCGGAGGATTTTTGTCTAGAGCTCTAATCCTGAGAATCTTGAATCCCATTGAGTAGTGGCCATACATACAGGCAGAGAAGGTGCTTAATACCTTCCCTCTCCACAACTGAGGCCCTTGCTCAGAATCTTTTGGAAAGTTGGACCATTGGAGTTATTCAATCAAATTTTCTTAACCCTTGGGGTATTGGTCCTATATATCCTAGCCTTCCGCAGACTCTAAAATTTCTGGCTAGTGGCAACTCCTTTATTTTTGCCAAATCTTGCTTGTTTGTTCTACAGTCCTAAGGTAAACATTTTGCTCTTCCCTTTGCACTGGGGACACTTCCTCGTTTCTTGAGGTAGATTCATTGCTAATAAAATTAGAGAAAAGCTTTGGCACTCTGGCAGAGAGTCTAATGAAATTAGAGAAAAGCTTTGGCACTCTGGCAGAGAGTCATGGATGATACGCATGAGTTAGAAATCACTTAGATATTGCATGCCTGGAATAAAAGTAATTCAACTTAGACTGACCAGATTATGGGTATGGTTGAGACATTTCATTAAGTAAAAATTAAGATCATCTGATAATCTGACTATCAGATTGGTGGATATTTATTGGATGTTTAAAAACGAAAATATCCATAAGGTCCTATGTCAACAAACAAGTATCCACAAATCAGGGGTTACATTTGTTCAATCAATTTGATTTTGGGATTATGATTAGTGATAGTGGGTTTCACAATTAAGTCAGTTTAATATGAGTTAATGTACCAAGTGTACAGGTTCTAAGTGCCTGTGTATCAAATGCCATAATCTACCAGAGTATAAAATTACTCCCCATAAAATTACCAACAAAACCACAACAGTAACAACAAATGACAATGAATGATATGGAAGGTATACCATCTGCATGGCGATGAATGATGTGGAGGTACAATACCTCTCATGCCTAAAGAGGCACTGAATCAACTCCCTTTCACATAGCCTGTCTACCAATTTCATGTTTGTTGGTTGCTTTAAAATGCATTACTTGGTTGCAGGTAGACGATGAGGCCATGGACTTGAACAAAGAACTTATGTCCAAATTACTAGAACTCGATGATGTTGATGCTGTTTATTCTGACCAAAAGTGATCAACCAAGAGCATTCAATCATCCTTTGTTGCAAATAATGTGAGGTTGAATTGCTACGGAACTTCCTCAAATCATCAATGCAATCTATCACCCAACTGCAAGGAGGAGAGATTAGATTTTTTCTTTCTTCCCAACTGCAAGCAGGAGATATTAGAGTTTTTTCTTTCTTCATGCAATTGGAGAGAGTTGTTATTGTTTCTCAGGCGAGGAAATTGAGTTTTAAGTGAGCTTTGTTGTTTCTTATTTCACATTGTCTTCATAGAAGAGAATGACACTTCTCTTAGTATCTTTCATTTCAAAATTTTGCCAAAACAGTGGATATTGTTCAAGCGTATGTTATCAAAATTTGCTTGAAGAAATAAGATATAAATTAAAGGGTACCATTTAGCATTTCCTCCATTGAAGATAATTACATGCAGGACATAATCATATAAAAATAGAAGGGGGGGAAGGGAAATCTAAAGAACTTCAGAAAGCAGTGTAATCATTGAAGTTTCATTTCCACAGGCTCTATTTTTCTTGAATTCTTTTCTACTACCCTCTTCTTTCATCAAGCAATTCTATTTTTTTTAGCAAAAACCTGGGCACTTGTTAAACCGTATTTGCAACTAAAAAACGATGGAGTTGTGGGAGCTTGGTGGTGCTGGTGCATGTTTTGGGCATGTATTTTATTCTTTAAATCACGGTCACCACGGATCAATTGTTCCAAAGGCAGCAGCGTCACGTGGCGTGGATGGTGCACTACTAGTTGTTACCATGCTTTCAAGTAATTTTTTGTTGGACCTCTTTCTGAGACCCACGCCCTTTGCTAATCAAAGAAACTGCTGATGAAATCACTGATGGATTCCTATTATTCACTGTTGTTGTGGGGAAAGTTTACTTTCTGTTTGTTATTATGTGAAAGGAGTACTCGGTGTGCATGGAGTGTAGGTGAACATATCTCCTACCATGTAATGACAGCGCCCCAGATTCTTAGCATGCATTTCAACATGGACTTCCAAAAATTCTACTCTTGAAATACTTTGTAGATTTCCACCATTTAAAATGCTCAGGGCCTGTTTAGCTGCCAAGTTCTTCCCATATTAGTTATTGGTAATTTGTATTAGAGATAAGGTTTATATAAGTTGTTATTACCACTTAAGATCTCTAGTACACATTGACCATTAACTAAAATTGGATAAACTCATTTTTAAGTGGCAACCAAACAGGCCCTTGTGTCTTGCCAGCTAGCCCAGCTGGAAGATGCCTAGGTGTTTCAACAGCAGGTCTCAAGTTCGAAATGCTAAGGAGACATTAACCCCATGGGTGGGTGCATTGTGTGACTAAATGTGTGGGTGCGTTGCATGACGTACTAACAAAAAAAAAAAAAAAAACCAAACAGGCCCTTTATAGATTTCCACCATCTTTAAATGGTGGGAGATAATGTGCACACCAACTCTCCGTGCTCCCTGGCGCATCAAACTAGTGCTCATGGGGACCCATTGGACCCTCCCGATTCCTTTACACAATGGCTGTGGTCATCACCATCATGTCGGCCGTTCTAAATTCAAATGGCTTTCATGTCCCCTCATTTTTCTCAAGAAAAAAACTGACACTGGCCGGGTGTGATGGATGATACGTACACGGGCGCAGGCATTTGAGAGGTGTCTTAGAAATTGTATAGTTAGCATAGTAGTAATTCAAACTGAACTGTCCAAAATATGGGTCCCAGCTTAGATATATCATGAACCAATAGTTAACGACTTGGATTTTCTGGCTGTCAGATTGGTGGACATTAAAGGGACGTTTTAAAAATGAAAAATATCAAACGGTTCTGTTTCAACATTTTCATGTCCACAAACCAGAGGTTGGGATTGTTCAATTAATCTGATTTTGGGGCTGTGACTTAGCAACAGTGGGTCCCATTTTGAGTTGATGTATGCAATATATACCATTTATGATGCCTGCTTATCAAGCGTACTATGGTTGGAGTATCAAATAATCCACCTTTGTGGTTTATACCCAACGTTTAATATCGGTTGATTGGGTACTGTATTGATCACCAGCAGTACAGCCTTGTATCACTCTGTATTAGGTTTTTTGAGCTGATGCAGCCGTATTGTTCATCGATGATACTTCAAACATTAGTTCATACTCATTCCAACAAATATAACAATGGATGCATTGATTCTCACAATCACGTATACATGACTAGCTTTGATTATTACACAAATGAGGGTGGCCAAGTTCACACACGTGTGGATCCCCTTGCATCCACATGCAAGCACACGTGCCAACATGGCACTCATGTGCAGGGTCCAACCCATCATCTGGACATAGTTTAGATATTGCCTGAAAAATAGGTCAGTCTCACTCGCTGGGTCACACCGTATAAAACAAAGAGACTGTCCATTTGTTTTATACACTGGCCCACCTGAGGAGTGGAACAACCTGAATTTTAAGCCACAAGATCTAAAAAATGTAGCTCACCTGATGGAAATCTTGAACCCCACACACGCGTGCCATATTGGCGTGGGCATGTGCTTGCGGGTGGATGAACATATTCACACGTGCGGGCTTAGGTAACTTCTACACACATATATCCGCGTAACACCTGAAAGCTACCTCGAAGTAGCTACAGCAAAACTACAGATGCTCTGGGTCGAGCGAACCTGAAAGCTACTACGAAGTAGCTAACATCAAAACCTACAGATGCTTTTGGTCGACCCAACAGGACCCAACACCGTGTTGCATTAGAGCTATGCTCCTGCTGCTTATACACATTGAAAACAATGAACCATTTTATACAGTATTCTTCTTCTTCTTCTTTCTTTCTTTCTTTTTTTTTTTTTTTTTGTTTTGTTGATAATCCGATCTTCTTAATTCTTTGGAACCCAGCATCCGTGGAGGCCATACGGAAGGCCGTATGGGAACTTGGCTCTGGCGATCTCTTCAAAGGTGGATCCATCGAGCAACAGCGCATATCCTTCACCATTTTTATCGCTAATCATGGAGATTACCACACCTGGAATCATATAATCATGGTTTAAACATTGATATATACTTCGATCATAATATTGTTGTTTGCTACTAAATTATCATATATGATATATGGGCCGGATTTTGGTGCTTTGGTGCACACACCCATCAGGAGTCGAACAATGCATTTTTCTCACCATCCAAAGATGGTGGAAAGAATCCAACTACCTATTTCAAAAGGGAAATTACAGAAATGCATTTGTTTGGATTCTCATGCATCATCATATTTCATGATAGGAGGTATACTCAAACAAACCTAGTGCAGGTTGTGGACAGACTAACATTTCCCTGTGTATGGTCTAAGGGCATGTTGTAAAGACCCGTTTTATCATTTTTATGATTTCTGCTTGTATAAATATATATATTTTACACATTTGAAAATGGGGTAAGCTCTTTTTTAATTTTTTTTTTTTGCAAGTGGTTATTGCATGTTTTATTAATGAATATTAGGGGCCATTAGAATGGTAATAATTTTGAAAAATTAGCGGTCCATCATGCAAACTCACCATCATCCTCCTCAGTACCACCTGGCCTAGCTACAAAGAAGGGCTCAGAGGGCACAGCGCCCTCCTCATACCAGTTCTTGGCTGTCTTCTCCACCAAATCGATCTACATTACGACCGCCCAATTGTATTAGTCATTGGATTGAGCAAGGATTATCTGAATATGAAAAAACCAAACATGGATTGGAGGGTGTCTGATGTTTGTTACCTTTGTGAGGGTGTTGGGGAAATTGCAAGGGCGCTGGGCCCCACAAGCATAAGCATATCTGTACTTCTTCCCTAAGTAGGCAGGGTTGATGCTGCACATGTCCATGCCCTTGCCATGTTCATTTGGGTCCAATGCTGCCCCTAGTTTTCCCTTTGGGCTCCCATCCAAAGGTATGATAAAACGTCCAACCCTGAAATTTTAATTATCATAAACCTAATTATTAGAGAATTAATTATGCTTAAAGTAGCATTAGTGTAGTATAATCCAAGAATAGAGTAACCAGCATGCTGTGCTGTACGTGCCAATTGTGGAGGACATCTGTACCATGAAACTGGTAGGCCTCACCATGAAGAACACCTGGCACAAAAATCAGGCTAGTCTGTTCATCATATGGGCCACGCCGTTGAATCAATGGATAACCGATGGTTTGAAATTACATGCTGGTGTTGCCCACCTAGTGAGAGGATCGGCCTGATTTTTTAGAAGAGTGATCTTCATGAAGAGGCCCACCGTTTTCATGGTAGGGATGTCCTACAAAATTAGCATGCTAATGCGTAAGATGGTACCACAGCACAGCTGGGTTGCCTGTAGTTGATCAGTTCGCAATCTCTTACAGTACCATGCACATTCCTCTTCCAGTAAAATATTTCAAGAATCAATGGGCCCACCTGTGCCAGATCCAAGCCTTTTATCAGGTGGAACCCACTGTGTCAATGCATTGCCCAAAAAGTCAGGATGATCTGATCATCTGTCGGACAATTAGTGTAGAAAGAAAGGACGGTTAAAGATAAACGGTCAGAGATCCTTCATCATGCAAGAGGGTGGTGTTGGTACACGCAAGACACAGCACCAGTATGAAACTTGAAAGGGTTGGTTTAAATCGATTCATTTGGGATCATGTGGAGAAAAGTACGTGCACCAGTTCTCATGATTTGGGAACATACACCATATCTTGATATATAACCCCCTAGTAAATTCAAAGAAAAAGAAAAATATGTAAATACCTCGCATCAGGCAATACGTCTTCGCCGGCATATGATCGGAGATTTTGTAGCCTGAGCTTATCGAGTATGGTTGTGTCTGCGTTGTGCTCGCAGCAGTCGGCGACGATTGCAGTCACCCTCCCGTCCTCATCTTCTTCTTCATAGGCGTTGATGAAATGAAATGTCACAAACAGCGGGACCTCCACGCTCGCCACCTTCGATGGGCCAAACGATGGAACGGACGGTGATAAGGGCATCAAATTATGCATAGAGTAGTGGTGTATTATTTAGATATACACAATTATATAGTGTATACACTCGAGCGTACATTCATGGGCTACCATGAGTTTGCACTTTTTCATTAAGGGCCCGTTTGGACACCACAAAATAAGTAACTTTTTCTACTTATAGCAGTAGGTAATATAAGTAACTTTTTTACTTGAAGTTACTTAATCACTTCAGTGTATTAAGTAGGCAAAAGTAGGTTATCTTAAGTAGATTACGATCCAAACGCCCCCTAAGTGACATTTGTGTCCTGTGAGTGCAATCTTGAATGATAAAAGTGAGTCTGGCCCATGATCGAGTTGAGTCGGGTCGAGCCTTCGAGTCAACCGGCCTGGCTTAATATTGAGTCGAGTTCGAGTTTTATAATTAATGGTTGGTACAAAAGAGACTTACAATCTTGCCGCTGGCTTTGCACATGACATGCATGAATCCTTTGGAATCCGGGTGCCACTCAAACTTGTATAATGGTGTGGGCTCCGCCCTTAGTAGATTCTGGGCGCAATATCTCAATGGCATCTCTGGCACAATGATATAGTGCTCACTCACAGGGAACGAGTGGACCCAACCCGGCGATGGGCCACCCCGACAATCCACCCTCCCTATCACTTTCCTCTCATTGCTCCCCGGTTCCATCCTGACCGCTGTGTACCCCGGCCGCACCAGGTCCGGCAAAAGTGTCAAGAACTCTGACTCGGTCACGATCGGGTGGGCCGAGTGAATCAGTCCCCCTAAATTGTCGGCATACTCGAACTTTCCAAGTGTGTCCAATGTGGCTGGGTCCACCTCGATCGAACCCTTGATCGTCTCGGTCAGGCACACAACACGGCCATCTCCAAGCCTGACGACGCCGGTGTTTGCGTTGTCGGTTAGAGATGCACCGGAGAAGAGGCTGGCGAGGTCACCCATGTAAGCGAGGAAGTTGTCAGTCTTGGGGGCCTCGGAGAATTCTCTGTAGCACAGCTTATTGTTCTTCATGGCCGCCTTGTACGCCTCTGATTCGATCTGGCGGTGGCCTGCGATCAGGCGGCCGTTCTCGAAGTGGAGGCGAACGAGGGTGGCATAGCCGTCGAAGAGGTGCCGGAAATTGTAGTCTCCTATGTGCCACAGCCCTGGGCCGTTCCTTAAGTAGGTCCCACTCTGCAAACATGATATTAAAAAGAAAAGAATAAAAAAAAACCTTATTTCTGAGAGCACGTTATCACCGTACAAGTGGTTGACGATATTAAAAATCACACTAGTCAAATGACCCTAACCACCGATATGAGGACTTGTGATGATTGCATATGGATCGGTTAGGAGAAGAAAATGTAAAATTAACGGTCCACATGCAATAATAAAGGTCCTCCTATCAAGGAACAAATTCATCTGGCCACTGGTTTTAGAGGCTGGCCCACTACCAATGGGCCCAACAGATCAACGTCTAAAACCGACTGCACTTCGCCAACAAACATAAAAACATGCATTTGTCTGGCTAAACAAACGGGCACAAGCAATTCCCTTGATAGTAGTGTCCGACGCGGCCGTATCGAACGAGGATCAAGAAAGTATTTTTTTATTTTTTATTTTTTGAAATTTTCCGGAAGTGTTTGAACAATTGCGACTTATTCATTCGAGGAAAGAGTTGGGTGCACAGCTGATATCCCATTATATAGAATGTAGTCTATCATCCACCGTCCATTCTGCATCGACAAACGAGACAGACCACTTCCTCTTTATCATAATACCAGTTCTCGGTCGTGTATGAAGTACGCCGGCACATGGAATATACACCCAGTAATGATGCATGGTCTATTCAGCTGATCATTCGTTGGTCTATGATGCTATCTACAACCTAAAAGAAATATTGGTGTAATCATTTATAATAACAAGAGGTGGAGGAAGAAGAAGAAGAAGAACCAAATTCAGAGCTATGATACTGGCCATTCAATGGTTAGAATCATGTGACCATCTTGTTTCTGAGGTATGGCCCATCCATGATGGGCCCCACCAGAAGAACAGTCTGGATTTTGTGTCCTCATGGAAGTGACTCCCACAATTATGGGACCACTAATGGAAAGATTTAAGTTAATCCATACCAGCCATAACGGAATTTCGCCCTCGACGTCCAGCTCTCCCTCCCAACGCTCTTGCCGGACGCTCGTCCATGCTGCCAGCTTCTTCTCAAAGTCAGTTTCCATTGGCGGCAGCGACGGCGATGGCGGAACAAACACAGAAGGTTTGGTGGCGACGCGGGCTACATGTGTGTCCAACGTGCCGCGTCTCATCGGAAGAAGACACTTTGAGAAAAACCCATGTGGCAGACGGCCTGGTTCGACGGAATCTGACGGAGTGGACGGAAAGATGGATTTTCCGGCAACTGAAAACGTTGCAGAGGCCATGGAAGCTATATAAGGTGGTAAGAGAGATGTGGATCGAGTGTATGTTAGTAGAGTAGGGTGCAGAATGCATATATATAGACAAAGGTTTTCTCATGGGGAATCTTGATTGCTGTAATTCCCGGTGCTAGAGGACGAGCGTCCATTTGTCTACATTTGGGAATGAGTGAAGTTACCAAAATGCCCTCATGATCTTCGGTTTATGACGATTATTTCTAAAACCACGTAATCATGGCAAGATGGGGCGCGACTTGGGTGAGACCCGGGAACCAGCGATGTGGGTGGGACCCTGAACATAGGGCCCACCTCTATGTATTAATTGTATATCCTTTTAAGGATTATTTTATGTCAAGAAACCAAAAATAAAGCAGACAAAGAATTTTTGTAGACCACACCATTAGAAACACTGGTCAATGGCCATTAAAAACCTTTTGTGGGCCACAAAAGTTTTCTATCGACCGGATATTTGTTTTTTCCTTTCATCTCTGTCTATGTGACCTTATCAACAGATTGGATGGTCAGTAAACATTACGGTGGACTCCAGGAAGTTTTTAATGGTAGGCGTTCAATTAGCACTGCTTCCAGTGGTGTGGTCTACTTAAAATTTTCATGCACTTCAAATTTGGGACTGACTCCTAAAATAAGCTGAAGAAACAGATGGACGGCATGGATATGCAACGAATGCATCCAGGTGGGCCCTAGGTTCGGGGTCCCACCCACATCGCTGGTTCCGGGGTCTCACCCAAGTCGCGCCCGGCAAGATGCCCTTTGGTGTCAAAACGTAAAAAAGAGAAATGCTTCGATACTCTTTAAAGAATGATAGATCGTACACAGGCGGTTAGAAATTACTTGAAAATTGCATACCTGGCATGTAATTAAATCAAATAAAAACTTACAGACTATTGGACGGTAACTTATAGAGGGGAATGGATTAGGTGAGACCCCGGAGTCACCCAAGACGGTGCGGCTCTTACTGTGTGGCCCACCTTGTTGTGTGTATTCTGTATCCACGCCGTCCATCCGGTTTTACAGACTATATTAGAGTATTATCCCAAAAATGAAGTAGATCCAATTATCAAGTTTACCATACCATAGGAAAACGTGGTCATTGAATGCACTACCATTAAAAACTTCTTAGGGCGAGTCTTAATGTTTCCATAGTGTTTATTTGCTATCCAATCTGTCGATGAGATCACATAAGCCTGGATGGAGGGAAAAAAACAAATATGGGCTTGATAAAAAACTTTTGTGGCCCAGTAATGGTCAATCAAGACTGTTTCCTATGATATGGTCCACCTGATAATTGAATCTGCTTCGTTTTTTGCATAATATCCTAACATGATCCGAAAAAAACATATGGACGGTGTAGATACACCATACGCACATTAAGGTAGGCCCCATGGTAAGGGCCGTACCGTCTTGGGTGAGTCTGGGAGCACACAACACCGGACTCGGTGGTGTATTTACGTGGCAAGGTTCTGTAGGCCCCACCGTGATGT
This sequence comes from Liriodendron chinense, assembly GCA_003013855.2. Classification (NCBI taxonomy): domain Eukaryota; kingdom Viridiplantae; phylum Streptophyta; class Magnoliopsida; order Magnoliales; family Magnoliaceae; genus Liriodendron; species Liriodendron chinense. Next base: position 3,400,239 of record PVNU02003892.1, on the reverse strand, counting down.
ATGTGTTATATCCACAGCGTCCATACATATTTCCAGATCATTTTAGGGCGTGGGCCCAAAAATTAGGCAGATCCAAAGTTCAAGTGGACCACACCACTGAAATTGGTGGGGACAATGACGCCTACTGTTGAAACCTTACTAGGTCCATCATGATGTTGGATGGAAAACGCAAATACCAGCTTGATTCAAAACTTATGAGGCACCTAAGATTTCACTGGTGTGGTCTACTTGAACTTTGGATCTGCTTCATTTTTGGGCTCACATCCGAAAATTATCTAGCAAAATGGATGGACGCTGTGGATATAAAACACACACACGGTGGGGCCCACAGAAGTTTGCCACGTCAAGACGCTACCAAGGTCGGTGGTGTGCGCTATCCTATGCGAAGATATGTCACGTGTACCATTTCTGGGGATCTGGATCCTCCCCAGCTCCTTTACTAAAGGCTTAAAATACCCAAGCTGGGGGGGGGGGGGGGGGGGGGGGGGGGGGGGGGGGGGGCACCAGCTTGTACGTAAAATCCATTCCGTCCATCACGTTGTATCCTCGTTTCTAAGTAGGAGTTAAAAATCAGTCTGATCCACAGAACAGATGGGCCACACGAAGGAGAACAACAGGAATAGGATGCGAACCATAGGTTTGTGTTTGGGGTCGCCATTGTGTTTTTCTTTCATCAAAGCCGTTAATCAGGTGTAACTCGCCAGGACGAAGTGAACGCTAAAACAAAACCCTGATCCAAAACTCAGGGGGCCCACACCACGTGAACACAGGTTTAGTAGCAATTATACACAGTTCACGTTGGTGTAGCCCATGGGACTTTTTATTATTATTATTTTTTATTATCAGGCTGATTTTTTGTATGATTGGTTCAAATAAAGGTTCCGCCTGATGGACGGAGTGGATTTACATATAGAACATTGTCGGCCATACAGAGCTGGGTGCTTACGCAGCTGGTGTTGTGGAGGATTCCCTTTGCATATGTCAGTGGCTACGCATCAAGCGTCATACACAGCTAGAGTATTAACAACTCCCATTTGAAAATAGCAAGCTTTCCAAAAAAACAAATTGGCAAAATACTCAGAAAAAGAGGCTGGGGACCATCGTGCGTGCATGCTGGACCGCTTAAACAATGGGCCCTATCGTGGATAGATCGGAGCCTGAAAATTACCCTGATCGAATGATCTTAACATTCTGATTTCGCTTGTTGATTATTTTCTCATCAGTTGTCCACTTTATGGGCACAAATGAACGGTTATGAGTTAGCACCATCTGATCAATATGATTTTCAGTCCAGCCATAGTCACTAATTGAACTCACGCCATGGATGTTCTGGGATTGCTGTGCATGGATGCTGCATGAACCATGGATGAGCTCCGGCGAAATTGTTGCCAAAATATATTGAAATCTTCTCCATTAAATGAATATCTCCAATAATTTTTCTAACACAAGCATGCAAATGGGACACACGTTTAGGAACTATGTTGATGGTTCTGTTTATACTTCGCTGAAACGGTCTAGAAAATGTTATGTGGCAGCCGTGTGTGGTTTAGATAAACTTCGAAAGGAGAAGTGAGAGATGTGTACATTTGGGAGAATTAAGTATTAGAGTTCCATCAAAAGTAACTTTTTATAAAATACGTTTTATCAAAGAAAATTTTTGTTAAGTATTAAATGATAGAATCCTACCAAATTATGTAACTCTCTATAAATGCAAGAAGCTTAGTGACGTAAAGACTTAGTAAAGTTTTTCAATAAAGAGTCCAATAACAATTATTTGAGGATTCTAATAAAGTTTTCTATGAAAGAGTCCAGTGATGTGGAGACTCCAGTAAATCCTCTTATGCAGGATGGAAATAGTACATGATCTCTTGTACATGTGGACTAATACAATGGGCTATGCCTATGTAAAGAATTAATGAGATTTGCATAGACAACTTATCTAAATCTCTCATGTTGTCGAGTCATACACGAAGGCCACCATCTTTCTAAATCTATAATAGCAGTACTAGAAGAAAAACTTATGGCCCTTGCCAATGCAAATTAATCAATCTATTTTCAGCTCTAAGCTGCTTATCCCTTTTTTCTCCATTGACATTTATTAGTTTAACTTTTTCTTCTTTAGTTAGTCATGTAAGACACTTACCCTGTTAGCTGCGTAATGCACCCACATGGTTAGTCACATGATGCACCCACCAACCGGTGGGGTTAGTGTGTCTCCTTAGCACTCGAACCTGAGACCTGTTGTTGAAAAGCCTATGCGTCTTTTAGTTAGTTTAGATTCTTAGATTAGTTCATCTACTTCTGTCTAGCGATGATACAAGAAGTCCAAAATCATTAGATCTTAACTTAGTTTCGCTATTGTTCAACGCATTGCTCTAGTACACGTCTAGAAATAGTTTAAATATCCATGATCCAGTTGTCCGATCTTCAAATATACTAAGTCCTTTCTTAGTATATTTCTAATGTTAACTTACTATGGACTTTGTGTTAACTTACTAAGGACTCACTTGAAATGATCATTCCCTTGCTTGGATTACCAATCCTCTCATTCTTCTTCTTTTTTTTTTTTTTTTTTTTTTTTTTTTTTTTTTTTTTTTCATTTTTAAAGGCAGGAGAGCCGCATGTGTGACATATGTGTCATTAGGCTACTCATCTATTGTACATGTGGCCTGTTGATGATATTCCAAAACAATCAGATGATCAACTCCATCACTAAAATTACATCAATAGAATGATTTGAGTAGTCCAAGCATTCGCCATATAAATCTATGGTTAAAAAGTATTGGTTAGTTGCTCAGTTGTGATCCTATACTTGTGGTCCATTCGAAGCTTAGAATTTCATCATCTTTGGCCAAAATATATATTATAATGGGCTTCATTATGTCAAAAATCACATATTTACCCTTATTATGGATATTAAAGTTGATTTAGTAATTAAATTCAAACTCCTGCCAATATACTACACTTTAATGCATGACTAGTTTTGGATGACAGGAATTCTGAATCCAAGGTGCCAAACGCAACCGGAGAATTCTAAATCTAGGGTATTTCAAATTCAAGAGATTTTCAATTAGGAATTCCGAATCCATGGTGCAAACGAGGCTTATTGCTTTTTTTTTTTTTTTTTTTTCAATAAATGTGGACTGTTTCTTTTAACCTGGATTTTGCTGGCCATCGTTAGGAAATCTTATAGTTTTTCTTTTTGGATCATCCATCTGAAATGAGTCCCATCATGTAAACGGTTTGGATCATTGGAACATGATTCCATATCCAACTGGTTCACTGCCAACATAAAAATGACAATGCATGACTTATTGTTGCAAATCTCTTCCAGTTAAGTTGAAAATTTTCATCAGAGATTTAAAAAAAAAGAAGTTTAGGGTGCTGTCAACGCAAACCTTTAGTCGCAGCAGACATGCGAACGTAGCAAGTGTGCCGTCCATGGAACAAAGCATAAGGTGTCCTCCAACCGGAAGATGACCATCCCCAATAGTCAAGCACATCGGGTGGGCCAATCCATAGAAAAAGAATTGGACGGTCTAAATACAATTTTCAAGGACTGATGATCCAAATTCAACATACTCGTGCAGCAGGCGAGATTTTTTCATATGGTCATCTTCACATTGGGGGCCACTTTACGTACCGTTTGGATATGCGAAGTTGTCGATCAAGCTCGCACATGTGCTTCATGCAAAGGTTCTATTCCTTGGATTGTTGTAAGAATTCTGAATTTTTGTTGGGAAGATGAAACTTTTTTTGGAAAGATAAATATTCCTTTTGGGACGATGAAAAATCTAATTTCTTACTTGGTAAGTCTTAAGCTCATTGATTCTTGACAGAGTTGCCTAGACCTATGGCAAGAGTTAATAAGGCTTCTTTGAGCAGGGTTCTAACCCATGGCTCAGTGATAGGTAAATTGCTTATTAATATTGAGGTCTTGGATTGAATGCCCAGTGTGGTGTGTGGGTAAGAGTTCGTTAATAAGAACAAAAAACAAAAGCTCCTTTGGGCAGCTTGATCGAGTTCGGTTAGGCTGTGATCATAGAACCCACCTTGGTGTATGTGTTGCATATCCATGTTGTCCATTCATTTTCCAGCTCATTTTAGGACGTCGGCCCAAAACTGAGGTAGATCCAAATATCAAGTGGACTACACTACAGAAATCAGTAATGATTGACATTTAAAAACTTTAGGTGGACTACGAAAGCTTTGGATCAAACTGATATTTGTATTTTCCCTTCATCTAGGTATGTTTGACCTTATCAACAGGTTGGATGGCAAATAAACATTATGGTGGGCCATATAAAGTTCTAATGGTAGGCATTCAATTGCCATTACCTGAGATTTGGATCTAATTCAATTTTGGGCACTACGTCCTACCATGAGCTGGAAGAACAGCACATATATGCATCACATACATCAAGGTGGATCCCATGATCACGGCCTGACCAAACTCGGTCAGCTGGCTCCAACCTGACTTAATCCACTCGGCAAATTCAGGTCGAAGTCGGCAGGCCGCAGGCTCTCCATGTAGGATTCACCACAAGAAGCCGAGTTTTGCTCCACAGAATGCAATTACAGCTTTTTTTGGTTTTTTTTCTAAAACTTCTTTAATGGAGTTTACAAGGATAAAAGCTACTGCTTTAGTGCGCCAAATACTACATATACGCCAAATCCTACATGGAAGGCATGTGGGCCAAAAGTAGGATTAGACTTAATCCTGATTTTGCAGGATCTCCAACCCAAACAAACAAAGAGAATTCCACTCATCGGTGGGCCACACGCATACATTGAGTCAGACCATCGATTGTCCAAGAACAAATGATATGGTTACTACACCTAGGACTTTCCTTAATAAGAATGGAAAAGATAGGAAGGAATCTGTGATTTGATCCCTACCGCCCATAGTGGGGTGGTGAAAACAAGCTGCTTTTGTTGGGCCATTTCGATTCGAAGCAATTATTACGGTGGACCATTTAATCAAAATTTTAAATTATAAAATGCATTCATGCTTCCTCAAGAAAATAACCTTTTTGATAGTGGGTGTCCCAACCCTCCACTTCATTAATATATATTGATAATAATATTGTGCCGTCAGCTGAATGAATGAATGTGTGATGCTCCCTTCTTTTTAAAATCTTAAAATGAATTTCCGCCATTGCCCTTCCCTGTCAAGAACAAAATAAAATAAGGTTTATTTAGAACTTTTGGTTATCTTTCGAAGTAAAAAAAAAAAAAAAAAAAGCTAGCTAAAGAAATATGGCTAAGTATTGGCTAATATTTTATAGTGATGGATGTATTATAGAGAATATGTATGATAAAAGTTTGTATATATGGAGGAAAATTTATTTCCTGCAAATGAGCATACAAAACCAAGTGTGGGAGTTACAGTTTAGTTGAAAGATACAAAGCAAGGTTGGTTAGTTGCTTAGGACTTCTTGCACCAATGTCGAATTCACTGTGATAAAAGTTTTAATCCGTGGGCAATCACCTACCACTTGGGTAGTTCTATTTCCCGTGTTTGCCAATATTAGTATTTGTGGAAAATGGACAACAAAGATACATTTCTGTGATTTGGGAGCATTCAGCTAGATTTGTAAGCTAGGAGAATGTTGATTGAGTGCCTTCAATCTGTACAGGATTTAGGATCGTTGATTGATCGAACAGGCGGGTCGATGGATTGAGAAAATCTTGAGTAAGTTAGTTTACTCTTTAGACATTTTCAATTAATTGAAAGTCAGGTATTAATTAATTGAAATAATTCTGATTTTAGTCGTTAACTCTCTAGAATCTTTTGGGCATATTCGATCGGATCAAAATGGAGTGTCGATCGATCGTGGGATCATTTATCGGAGTCGATCGATCGATGGAATCAATTGATAGTGCGTGCAATTCTCTGTAAGTGCATGATTTTAGTTTCTAATTTTGTATAGGGCTATATATATCCTTGTAAATACGAGATTATAAAGTTGTGTAGAATGAAAGAGAGAGAGCTTGAAGACTAGGGTTTTGAAGGGAGAAAACTAGACTTTTCTAATCTATGAGTTATTTCATCTTTTGTACTTTTTTTTATTCATAATGGATTGTTTGTTGCTTTGCGTCGTGGTTTTTCCTGAAGGGTTTTTTCACATAAAAATTGTTGTATTCTCTGTGCATACTCGTATTTTTTCATTTCCTATTGCTTATGTGATTCACATTTGAGTTTGCTTTCGCACCTAACAAGTGGTATCAAAGCATACCTTGGGGTATCAGATCGAATTTGAAACATGACGTTGAAGGGATCGAATGTGAAGTATGAGATAAAGAAATTCATAGGTAAAAATTATTTCGAGTTATGGAAGGTGAAAATGAAAACCCTCCTAACTCAACAAGGACTACAACAGGTACTCCTTAGTAAAGGAAAACGTCTCGAATTGATGAAAGAAGATGATTGTGATGAATTTAATCAAAGGGTGATAAGGACAATACAATTGTGCTTGTCCAATGATATGCTATACAATGTCCTTAATGGGAAGATTATTGCTGGCCGTGTGGACGAAGTTGGAGACATACCTTCAGCGAGCCGAAGACCCTAATACAAAACTTTCACCGGTATGATCTCATATGATCGACTCCATGAAGGGCACCTTCAGTGTGCCAAAAGCTTCTTCGGTAATTTTTCTATCTGCCTAGTCTTTTCTAAAACTTCAAAGTTCCATTGGCTTCCTGGTTAGTGTCTGCTTATTTACATGAAATAATCATGTTATTTTTATGTTTTTATTTACTTTAAGTTATTTCATATAAATAACGAAGTACCCCTAATTTGAATTCAATAAAAAATACTAAAAAGTTAAATTCCTAATAATGAAGATTTTGATTTTTCAATCTAAGTACAAATCGCTAGATTTTTTAACATTTTGTAAAAAGGTCAACTTTTAAAAGAGAGGATTTTTGTTAAATCTAAACTATCCAAAAATTCTGAATACCAAAATTAGGCTAAAACACCAAAGATCGGTAAAATCTTCATGATGGCTATGTCGATTTGTGAATGGATTAGTAATTCATTATTTTACTTAGACTCTACAGACTTAGCAACATACCCAAGTCGAACTGGCCGTCGGGAAGTTCTTCTAAACTACGAGATTCTCCAACTTTTGAGCTAATTTCTTCCCCTCATTGGAAAAATAAGTGCGAACACATGTGCGAGTACACACTATAATCGACAAATCAAAGGTAACACCTAAGGACTTTCGATTCCCAAGTTAGCAAAAATCTGAAGCATTATAGTATATGCATCTATAAAATTTTAATGGATTTTTCTCACAATATGGTACAAAAAAGTTCGTAAGGTGGTAGTGTAATATATTTGTGTACATCTCTTAAACCTTAACCCCTCCTTATATATAAATCTTACCTCAGATAAGAGATTTTAAACATTAGAGCCCTCACTGCATTATTGAGTGACAGAGATATTACTTTGAAGGAGTCTTCTCTAATCTCCCTTCTCTTCCATCACATGTGTATGATCGTAGGGTCCACTTAGTGGATAGTGTGGGTCTCTCTCGGCCTCTACCAAAAGAGTACACGACGACTTTTTCACATTTCCCACTTAAGATAAATCAAGGAGAGATCTTTTTTGTTAGAGGAATAACATTGCTAATCAACGTTGAAAAATTATCTTCGCGATTCAATTGTGCCAAAGTAAAATCTAAACTATTTCTTTTATTTTTTTATTATGAGAAATCTAACGTTACTGCATATGGTATTCCTAGAAAGAGTGGATTGATTGGATATTCAGATTGTAATGAGTTTTACTATATTTGGATTAAAAAGATCTAATAGTACCCTTAATGCACCTATGCAGTTGTGCCTTAGACTCATATAAAGTTAGGTGATGTCTTAAAGTCATTATCTCCATCTCCACAAGAGTGGCCATAATATTACTTCTCCATGAATCGACAATAGTGTTCTCAGGTCATAGTGGATGATACCAATTAGGATACTCTCACATATCACTAATACTCCTCCTGAATTGGATTAAATGTCTATCCATGGGTACTGCATAATCATTATCATATGTGCCTGATGTGGATTTGGATATGGGCTATGTATATATGCAACATTTGGATACATCTGTCAATAGTTATGTCTCGAATATCCTTGCCCGTATGCATAAGTATACGTACTCCTAGCTATATATAGTTAAATGATTGCATTTGTGTACTGAAATTCCTAAAGTTACTTGCTGCAATATCCATAAGGTACATAACTATATGATTTATGTCCATATAGTGGTATAAAACTAACGTTGCTCTACCCACCATTTACGTCCATGGACCTCATACTCTTTTTTTAATAATTTTTTTTATAGTACACACACCCATTGTTAGTACACCCACCCACCCATGTTAGCTAGTGACACCGCAATGTTAGCTACCCTCACTTTGGGAATCGATATCATGACCTGTGTTGAAAGGAGTCTATCTTTACTCAGTCTCCCACTTAAGTTATGGATCTGGGTGTTCCATCGACCTAATACTCTATGCAAAAGACCTAACATCACTTGCTTCTTCTTATGATGATCATATTTATTCTTCGACTAAGAAGTTCGTATTAGAATAGGACAAAGTGGCATACTCAAGTTTATTTTTTCCAACGATGGGTTAAGAGGCCTCCGACTTTGACTCTCATTAAGCACATCATTGCCGTCGTCACTCTTGTTGCTACTACCATCATCGTCGCCATCATCATCATTACTACCACCTCTGTCGCTCTTCATATCATTGTTAATTTTAGAAAAAGTGTGGTCACCATGTGTCCCATGAGATAGTGATGCTTGGCTACCTCTAAAACTTCTCGTCGATGGGTCAAATGTTGGAGAAGGATCCACAATACATTGGATCTCGCAATCTCCAACTCATAGAATTATGAAATATTTGAGTTGTATGAAACAACCTCAAATATCTAAGATGAACAAACACAATCGCTACACACTACACAATGAGTTTTACGTGGAAAAATCTTTAGTAATAGAGGTAAAAACCATGGGATCTAGTCTAGTCAATAAATTCACTATGTAAAATGTATTACACAGCGATCACAAGTTTATCACAACACTCAAATCCAATATCTTCATTCCTTGGGTGGTTTACAATCAAAGAGAATAAACAGAGAAGAGATCTCACCAATGAGGATTGAGAAACCCTCAGAAACTATACTCGAAGAGGCTGTAAACTCGAGCCAACGACGTGGATGAACTTCACAAATTTGGATTTCTCTTTCCAAACACCCTCTCTTTCTCAAACTCTTCTTTTTCTCTCTCACACCGTTTCTTACCCTCTAGACATGTGAAATTCACCTAATCTCACTATAACAAGTTCTTATATAGCACTAAGTCAGAATTAGAAACAAAATGCGCAAAACTACATAAAATTATCGCGCAACTGTCGGTTGACTGACTCGTAAGTTTAGGCGACCAAACATAGCTAGAATATGTCTAATGAGCAATGCACCAATTTGAGGAGTTTCAGTCGATCGAGCTAAATGGAGCTTGGTCGACCGATGACCCCCCCCCAAAGAATCTCTCTTCATCCTAAGGAGAAAAACCTCATCATCAAAAGCTTTGGAGGAGATCTTGCCCCATTTACAACTGTATCAACATCAATGTCCTATGATCTTGTTTTCTCTACTATCCTCGAATCTGGTCGACCATCTCCATATCAGATTACTTAATTGTAAATTGGATCATCTATATCTCATTCATAAAATGCACTTTAACTAATCATCATGAGATTTAAAAGTTCTCTTCTGCTCTTCTTACACCTTCAACTCATGTTTCTCTCAAAACTTTATGTTGTAGTGAAAAAATAGTAAGAAAATATTTGGTTAGCCTTCTTATCTAAAACTATGTTATTATAATTTAAATTCAAGTTTTAGAATTTGGTATTTAAAGATTGTTATTGATTTAAGCCTTCTTCCCCAAATCCTCAGTCCTAATCTTCTCCCAACGCATCCTATATGAATTCAAGAATAATAAAAAATTTATAATTATTTAATTAATTTTTTTTATTATCAATAAAAATATTAATTAATTTAAATACATTTACTTTATCTTTTTAATTTTCACTATAGTAAAACATGTGAAAAATTGTCAATCTTCTTAGGTTGCACTCATGTGCTTCATAGCTAAGACGTACCCTTACTTTAAGATCACTAAATTACTCAAAGTGGGCCACAAATGCATTATTAGATAGTTAACCAAGGAAATTGGTGTGCCTTATTTTAGATCACGCATATTAAATAGTATCCAATGGTCTAAAGCCATCATACATTTTAACTGCAATGCATAAATGTAAATGCTCATAGTAAGAATAATGAATTATGTCATATTTAATATAATAGTTGTTACATAATTAATCATGCCTCAAGATCATTTATTATATGTGTGACACAGACAAAATGAGATGAGCTATTCATTCAGTACATTCAATAGTGAAATGGCTCTTTAAATGTTTTTACGCCTCTTGTAGATCGTTTGGTGGTGATAGTAGTTTTATTCATGGATAACTCACTTATGCATGCCTTTTCTAGTACTTACCCACATAAAACTCTAAAATATTAGAGGCTACTTGCTCAATCGTTTTTCTACCATTGAAGGACTTTCATTGTTCTAAAATATATTTGCTTATCCTGTTATGGTATACAATGGACCATTTAATTTCTTAAGTTATACATGTGATACTTGTGCTACATGTGCCAATGTGTCACAAATGCCCCCATTTTATCTTTAAAAGCAGCAAATATACTAAATTTAACATTTCATAAACTTCATATTTCACATTTATAGATGTGCCCATGCATGAGACGCATGTATTGTGCATGCACTATACATTAAAGGCAAAGTCCGACGAGCTTCATTCGGGGTGTCAATGGCCCAGGCTCAGGCCTGAAAAATCAAAATTTTGACTAGGCCAGGCCTGCAACAACTCAAAATTCAGGCCAAGACTACCCTAGGCCCGGCCCGTTGACAGCCCGAGTGTAGAAAATGGCGCACTTGAGAGATATATTCTTGGAAGTAAGTGTCAAAGATTATTTTGGTCACCTTCCCATAACATGGGTTACTTCGAAATTTATGGTGACGAACACCGACCTCTAAGTTAGTTATCAAGCGCTCAACCTCGTCATATGCCGCATAGATGAACGAGATCCAGACCGTCCATTTGTTGGGTCCAATCACGGATGCCCCATTAGATTAAAATAAACCTGGCAGATGATCATAACCGCCAACTCCATATCTTTTGTCCATCAAATCTCCAGGGTTGGACTTTTCTCTCCCACCCACTTGTGATCCTCTAAAGTCCTCCAATCAGTGGCTCTGATCACTCAAACATCGTATTGCCTGTGTGAATTTCCATACACGGCAGGACCTAATAAATGAACGGTCCGGATCTGATAACTAAGATATAATCAATTACCTTGTATACTTAATAAAACTAAAATGATAACCCTCTATTTAATGGAACCCAAACATTTCCAGAGGTTTGCCAGTTCCACACGCGTATGGGAGACGCACACCTCCACACTGGAGCACACGGTTCGTAATATGATCCATGTGTGAGATCTGAGCTTTCCATATGGTATGATACACTGTTTATATCTTCTGTCTTAAAAATCAGGCTATTTCCAATCACAGGTGGGCCACACCCTCTCAAAACAAATGAGTAAACCATCAATTTACTTCATAAGTTGTGGTCCACTTGAAGAGGGAACTTGTCTGATATTTTAATAAGAAGATAAAAGGATTATTTCAAACCATATGGAAAGCTCAGATCTTCACACAAGTGTTTCATATTCGCACGTGGATCTACACGCGTGTGGAATTAGCGAGCCTCATTTGATATGGAAATCCCATGATAATTGAACCACTTGCTGTAATGTGCCTTCATTAAAGAAGGCAGGCATATCAAGTCAAGAGAAAAATTTCAGCACTTGATATTGCGTGGGGCCCACCATGGCTGGGTGACATTCAAGCATCATGTGTTGGTGAAGCTGTAGTAGTGTGGCAGACAAAACAAGGTACTCCCACAAGCCAACACCTTCCTAACTAATAAACTCCTTATGGGATGATTAGTGGAGGGTCCAATCTATGATTGGATTGTGGGTCCCTGCTGATTCACACTTACGTGTCATCTTGTGGTGAGAAACGTGTTGTGGGTCCCACCAACAAGAACTTATGGTAGTGTCATTATTCTAAATGCGGTCAGAAGTGGTTCTGGGTGTTTGATCGGATCCACCCTTTCATGATGGATTGAACTGGTGATTACGTCTTGCTTAAGGGTGTGATGTGTGGATCTGGTTGTGTGAGGGCCCACCAGTTTGAAGATAGTCAAGATACTGTCTGGGAAGATGCTCTACAGAAAAGAACATCCAGGTGTACCTCCCTTATTTCTTTTTTTCGCTTTTTCTACTCTTTTATATATTCCGACGATCCAGAAGGCTCGAAGCCAGCACTCTATGCTTTTGCCATCATTTGCTACTTCGATAATTCATCCATCGCACGTTTGGCATACACTTGTTAATCCAGGCCGTTCAAACTTTTGGGCCTCACGTGTGTTGAGCATGGCCCGAAAATTGCAGTGATCAAACGACGTTAACCGTTTGAGCCTGTTGGTTCTGGACATTTAATTGATTTTGTTTTATGCCAAGTAATTGAAAGGTTGGGATTCTCTAACAATTGGATCGGTTCTCTTATTGGATCCTTTGATACTTTGAGAGTATGATAAGTGGGCATTTATAAATTAATTAGAAAATGCATACGTGGAGTACAAATAATTCAAATTCAACCGTCCAAAATTGCGTGCATCAGTTTAGGTGTATCATTAATAGAAGATTTCACTTATTTGATTATGACTGATGTGCATTATTGGACGGTCAAAAATTAAAATATGAAATGATCCTATTTCAATGGAGTGTCCTCGAATCAAAGGTTGGGTTTGTTTGACCAATTAATCTTATTTTAGTACTAACCTAGCAACAATAATTCCCACGATTTTATTTTCGTATCTGTGTACAAGCATCATAGGCGCATAGAGAAAGAGAAGAGATCACCCTCTTCCTCTGAAGTCTCAATAATAGCCCTAACTCCAAATAAAAAATCTCTAAAATAAAATTAAATTTGATATTATTAAATGGAAGTGATGTTTATTATATATTTAATACTAATGATAAAAAACTGCTTAAAAAAGTAAAAAGTGTATAATTCTACTCAAAACTTTTGAAAAATTTTAAATGACTAAAAAAAAAAGAAAAAAGAAAAAAAAAAAAAGAAGCTTTAGACTACCACCGCACTTAAAAAAAAAAATGTTAATAAAAATGATAAGTTTAACTTCGGATTATAAATTTTATCATTGAAATGAATGAATTTTGCAAAGTCAATCGGAAACCAATGAATATTTGATAGTATGTGTTAGATTGTTTTTACTCAATCAAGGCCTCTTTGGCTCGATCCTAACACTCCATTGAGTTGTCCTTGCCCCTGACAAGGATTCGTCATATAATTTTGACTTTTCATAAACTCATCAAGCAGATGTTTGTTTTTACATTTCATTAGATAAATAGCGGTAAATGTGTAACTATAACTTTCACTGGCCATTGATATAGAGGGAATTAGCATTCCATTTTGGCATTGATTTTGATGATCACTTTTTTTTTTTTTAAATTTTATTTTATCGGATGAAGGTTAAGCAAAATAATTTATAAGTTTTATCTAGATGCATATGTGTAATCCACATTGTCCATCTGTCTTGTCAGCTCATTTTAGGATAAAAAAAAGGGCAGATTATAATTACATGTGGACCACATTATAGAAAATAAGGTGGGCCCACATATTTTAGTTCTCAATTCCCGTAAGAGCGTTCAAAAGCTAATGGCTGCCACGTCGCAGGGGCATTGTAGAGGCGGCTGGAGAGAATTACAACGAATCGGAGAAGCGGAGAGAATGCAAACGATTTGCTTCGTCTCGAAGTGGAGAACCGCCCAATTTTGGAGAGGGCGATGTATCCCTCGCGATGAGATCATTTTTGGGATGAGCCTAAAAATGAAGCAGATATAATTCTCAGGCAGACCATAGGAAAATTAGTGTTTGACCATTAATGGGTCACAAAAGTTTTGGATCAATCTGAAATTTGTTTTTTTTATTTTTATTTTTTTCCCCTCCATTCATTTTTATGCAACCTTATCAACAGGTTAGATGGAAAATAAACATTACGGTGAACCCTAAGTAGTTTTCATGGTAGGGTTTTCAATCACCACTGTTTCCTAAAGTATGGTCTACCTGAGATTTGGATCTTCTTCATTTTTTTGCTCATGCCATATGAAAAAACGGATCGATGGAGTAGATATAGAATACATACATCAAGGTGGGCCCCACAGTATGGGCCGCACCGTCTTGGGTGAGGCCAGGGCCGTACCTAATCCGCTTACTCATTTTGGAAGTGGGTTTACTCGAGTACATCCGGACCAAGCCATGTACACATATTGGAGCTGCCCTCATACGTGGGAACAAACTAACATGTGTGTAAGAATGGAGCCACTCATCAGACGATTTCCCGATGGATAGATGTTGTTTGAAAAAAAAAAAATCAGATCCATGAAATAATCAAGTGGGATAAATGAACGGTTAACAAAAATTGATGGACCATCCAAATTCTACTTACATATTTGGCCCACCTGATGATCTAGACATGCCATCTACACAGAATCGGTCGCCTGAGAAATGGGTCTGGTCGTGCACACATGTTCCTCCTTCTCCCGTGTGTGGCAAGTGCACTTTCAAAGAGCACACGAGCGGCTGCACCAACCACTTTGCATGTACCGTCCAATAGGTCAAAACAAGCCGTTGAAAAATAAAAAAGAGTAACCATACTTTCAAACCTAAGATGCCATTTGAATGGGCATCATTGATTTTGCACACTTAGCCATTTGTGCCTGTTTGGGTCCGTTTTTACGCAAGCAACGGTCCAAGAGAGAGAGCCTGTCGTGCTATTACCATGCATACAGCATTGTAGGGCCCACCTAAGGTCAACGTCGGCCATCCAATCAGGGCACTTCCCGTGCACCGCAACTCGGGAAGCGGATTGCCTGGCACAACGTGGCCCAAGCTATGTGGGGCCCACCGTGATGTGTGTTTTATCCATGCCGTTCTTGTGCTTTAATATCTCGTTTTAGGGCATGACCTCAAAAATAATTCAGATCCAAAGCTCAAGTGGACCACACCACAGAAAACGGTGGGGATTGAACTCTCACCATTGAAAACATCTTGGGGGACATAGAAGTTTTGAATCAAGCTTATATTTATGTTTTCCCGTCTTCCAAATCTGTGTTGACCTTACGAACAAGTTGGATGGCAAATAAAGCATCACAGTGGGCCAAGGAAGTTTTCAACGGTGGGCGTTCAATTCCCGCGGTTTTCTGCGGTGTGGTCCACTTGAGCTTCATTTTTGGGAACATGCCCTGAAATGAGATGAAAAAACGGATGGACGGGATAGCTTATAAAACACATGCATCATGGTGGGCCCCACAAACTCGGGCCACAGGAAGATCCGTATGGCGTGTGGAGAGAGATTCGAAAGGCTTTCGAACGTTACAAAATCCAACGAATTCGTTTGCCGAGATAGCGACTCAGGATCAAGAACACGTGTGGCCCCTTTGGGCCCACATGCAGCGATGGTCAGATGATCAGAAACTTCCATGCTTTGGGTGCTACCCCAGATGGGATAAAGTTAGACACTTTATAACTTTTGAGTGGATGGCTCACAACATTTATATGTGGCTGAAAGTGGACAATTGAGAGGAGACTCTTAATGGTCCATATTCAGCACAATATATCAATGGTTAGCATCATATTTTTCAGCATGATAGTTAGATTATAAAGCTATAGTATTGATGTAGAATGGGTTGCTGATTATTTTATGGCCCAGATGGACCAAAAGAAGACCGGTCGGGGTCGAAAGTGATCCGGATCGTCAGGACCGTAAACCGCCCGTATCTCACAATCCGAAATGAGTTTCTAGACATATAATATATCATTTTGGGGTAGCTTGAGCTAGTTTAGCCAACCAACCCCGCAACGCTGGGTTGCCCATGCCGGAATTGCGAGATTCGACCGTATCAAAGATCATTAGGCTAGTTTATTTTCAGTTTTACTATTTATAGTAAGTTTTAATTCGATCATAACTTTGGATCTATAGGGTTTTAGAATTAGTGCCCAACATGAAAAGGGCTTAGAATATTTAGTAAAACAACATGGTTGGGCCCGTTTGATAACTTTCTATGTTTGGCTGAAAACCAAGAATTCTAGTAGGATTGAACGACTTCTATAAATAGTAAGTTTACTATTCATAGTAAGTTGCGTTTTTTAGGAGTTTGAGTTGGAGTCTGGTACTTTACCTAGGGTTTAGTTTCCTCTTTATATACATTGTAATTCCGTTTATTATTCATTCAATCTATAAAAAATAATTATTCGGAATTAATTTCCTATTTTATTCTTTTATTTCTTCTAGTGGATTCGAGAAACAATCGGTTAGGGAGATGGTGATCGACCTACCACATCCTTCCTGCGTCATTGGTATCAAAGAGAGGTTTCTTCCTTAGGACAATGACCTCTAATGAAGGGTTGGATCCTCAGTCCTAAGGACGATGCTCCAAGGGACTATTTAACGGTGACAGCTTTCGAAGCAGCGCTACAGGAGAATCGGTTGATCCTGCAAGGTATACAGGCGACCCTCGACCAGATTGCAGCATCGTTAGCTCCGCTCCGAACCCAAGGCGACCAACAACCACCAACAGTTGCTATACGGGACAATCCTGTAGTCCATAGAGCATCCCAGGTGTATAATCGTAGGGCTACACAGACGAATCAGAACCAAGTGATGACGATGTCGAAGACATTTTGGTACAACGACCTGTGCTAGGAAATGAGCGTGTGGAACGATCAGAACGAGATTATCGGGGCAAAGCTGATATTCCCAGCTTTAATGACCTACTTCGAATAAAGGAGTTCCTCGACTGGCTGACTGAGGTCGAACAATACTTCGACTATATGGAAGTGCCGAACGACAAGAAGGTAAAATTAATTGCATATAAATTAAAATCCGGTGCTTCAGCATGGTGGAAAAATCTACAAGTTTTCGGCGCCGGTCAGAATAAGACATCTATCCGAACATGGCCTCGGATGAAACAGTTTCTTAGAGCTCGATTCCTCCCTAGCGACTACGAATAAATTTTGTTCCAACAATATCAAAATTGTTGTCAGGGAAATCGAACCTTAGCCGAATATCTTGAAGAATTTCAGCGATTGGCTACACAGAATAATTTATCAGAATCAGAGGCACAACAAGTCACAGGTTCATTGGTGGGTTGCGATTTGCAATCCAGGATTGGGTCCAGATGCATCCAGTCTGGACGTTGAGTGAGGCCAACCAATTGGCCACCTAGGCAGAAACACAGTTGTCGCGGCCCCCTGCTCGACCCTATCCGGCAACATAGAATCCCATCACCGGACCTACTCAGGATACAACGTTGGCAAAAGGCAAGGAACCTATAGGAGGGCGTCCTCAACCTCCTACTGGTCATGAACCGGGATTGGGGAAGCAGTCCCTCAAGGCCTCAACGTGCAATTTCCACTATAGCGGGTCCTAGCAGGATCCCCAACCCATATGATCAACCTACCATATCCTCCCTGTGTCAAGTATAGCCCATAGGACTGACACTGCTGATTATCCGACCCATCTTCGTATGCAGGCCCCATTGGGGGGACATGCTACTGATCCGGAGTTGCAACATAATCAAAACAATCTCAAATCCAATAAAATATAGTTTTAATAGGTAGATTATAAGGCTAAAGTATGGCCCATGGGATGGACACTGCTGATTATATATCCAATCCCATCTTCGTGTGTAAGCCCCATTGGGTGGACACACTAGTGATCCAGAGTCGCAACACAATAAAAACAATCTCAATTCAATAAAATACTATTCTCTACTGTAGAAATGATTTTTTTTTTCTTCTTCTTGTTATTAATAATAAAACCCTAGACTTTAATGTTAAAGCACCCTGTCTCACAATGAGCTTTAGGCTCTAACCCATGTGGTATTGTTTAAAGGTAGTTCACTCTAAAGATGCAAGATCAATGCAAAATGTAATAAATTCCAAATGCATTCTTAAGGCATGTTACAGGGAAATAAGAATACGAATTTTGTAAATTTAAGAATTTATCAAATTCATGGATTTGAATTTTGACAAATCCTAAAGTTTCTTGTTTGGCAGTTAAATTACAATTCACAAATTTGAAGAATAATTGTTACAACATTAGACCATTTATTATAAAATATAGCTTCTTTTAAGAAAGTATCTTATTTTATGGATATATATGATCATTTAATAGTCATTCATTTTGTGGATATGAATTAAAAAATTTCATGAATTTAACAACCATAGATATCTTAATTCTATAAATTTTAGAAATCCTTCCCTTAGGTCCCCTCTTCAACAGCCCCTTATTTTAAATTTTCACCAATATAAGTCATTACTTCTCACTAACAGATATGGCATGAGAGAGAGAGAGAGAGAGAGAGGGACAAGGGGTGAGCTAGACGTAGATAGAGAAAGAGGGTGCGGCTATGCGTGAGAGGGAGAGAGAGAGAGGAGAGAGAGAGAGAGAGAGAGAGAGAGAGGTCATGGGTTATATGCAGGAGAGGGTAGGTGCGGTCACACACAGGGAAGGGGGAGAAATTTGAGTGTGGGCTTTATGTTAGTGCACTTATTTGTGCATGTACACTTAATTGTTAACCACGTGAGTTCGTGTGTCAGTAAGTCGGTTGAGCCCTTAGAAGCTGAAAATCGAAAACACAAGAGGACAAGAAGTATCAAAGAGAGATGAAACAGGTAAATGAGGTGTCTCGGTGTCCATAACCCTTAAAACTAAAACAACCTAGCCTTTAGATGACTTAAACTTTATAGGAAAACCATTCGTCATCTTCCTTAGTCTTATAAGCATTAATTGAATATGATAAATATAGGCTAAAAGAGGTGCATAGATGTTGTAAATCGAAAAATCAAGACAATAGCAAAATGGCTTGTTCGAGCAATCCTTTGGCCGACCGAACGTATCATCAATCAATGTTAATCGACCGATTATTGCCAAAACTATCCAGCAATAAAACAGGCCAATCTGATCGAGTTTTGGTCAACCGAATCCTTAGTTCGGTCAACCAACAGTTGTTAGAAACTAGCCGTTATAGAGTTGTTGTAATGTGATCGATTAACCGACCTGATCAATCGGTCGATCGGAGATGTCTGCAATAGATCCGTTGGAGCTCTTTTTTATATAAACCCATTTCAGATTCTTTTGGAGATAATGATTTTGAGTGAGTTAAAAGCCCCAGTGTATCACAATACTTCTTAAACCTTCTAGGATCTAACTCAGAAGGATTCATACTCTCTTTCTTATGATTATTCACACTAATGAGCATTCCAAGCTTGATTTTGGAGAAGAACATGAGTTATTGCATTCTCTAGAGTTTAGACTTGAATTAATAGGTAAACCCCCTGTCTAAACCTATTCTAGAGATGCCCTCTAGTTGGATTCCTAGTTAGAATAAACTATCTATTAGTTGTAGGGATTCAACCACCATCCTCCATTTGTCTTAGTCACCTAATTGGAAAATCACAAACAAGGCAAGCCGATCATTTGAAGTCAAAGAAGATCAATATTAAAGTTCAAGGGAACAATTAAGTAGTCGATTCAAGCATGAGAGAGCACTAAGATGCAACTTAACAAGACGCATCAACGGAGCTCAATTCGACAAATAAAGTTATCATTTTAGAGTCCATATATTCTTTCCTTGTGTAGGATTAAGTCTAAGAATTTGTAATCCAAACTCAATAGGTTCTTCTGTATGACCTTGACTCTTGTGTATGACTTGACTCTTGTGTAGAACCTTGATTCTTGTGTATAGTGTAAATCAAAGTATCCAATGGGAGCCACCGGACACGGGTGTGTGTATGTGTTAGTCCCTAAGTAGAGCCTCTGGCGAGAGTAAATGTATGGCTTTAGATTAGATCCACTAGTGGTTGTTGGTTAGCAGATAGAAAATCAACAAAGTCTCCAACTGACGCAATTCTTATGTAGGACCAAGGTTTTTGGTGAACCTATGAAAAATTAATTGTAAATGTAAGATGTGTACCTAATTTAAAACATCTAAGATAGTGAATATCGGTACACTCAACGAGAGTATGTCCATCGGGAGTGGAGTAGTAGTCGAACCACTATACATGCTTGTATTTGTGATTATTGATTTGAGCACATTTTTATCCATGCATTATTTATTTAACCAAATTTCCATATGCAAAGCACCTTAAGTGTGAGACTGATAGGTGTAATTTCACTTTACACAAAAATACCCTACGTATGTAAATTTTGCAATCTTAGTCGATGCGAAGTAGGTAAAATCTAAGATGTTGATGGCTAAGCATGCCAGCTTTCAAAATTCTTAAATAGCACTCCCTAAGACTAATTGCAAGGGCAAAATTGTTTGTTTGCTATAGATAGTATGGCAAAGACATGAAGACTTCTTTTGCAAGCTTTCCAACAAATAAAATCTTTGTTAATTAGATATTTTTGAGGAAGAAATAATTTTATAATCGGAAGTTTATTAAAGTAATTATATTGAAAGGTCCAAATTAGGCATGCCAGGCGTCCAAAAGTGTTGCTTTCAAATTTTTATGGTCCGTGAGAACGCAAAGCCATAAAAAAACAACAACAACAAACGGTTGCATCTGAAGTTCGATTCTTCGGGTATATAATTAATTAAAAAGAGGGGTTTCCAGATATAACTAGTTGGATGCTTAAGTTACTGTCCACTTACTTCACAAGAGCCAATGTGAACCGTGCGAACAACATTCCAAGCTAATCCAACACGTAGCCCCTACCATGAACATCTCACTTAGTGCAAAAATAACACTTTATCCATTCATCAGGTGGGGCCACACATGTACTTTATATCAAACTCGCCCTCGTCTATTATATATTCTCTATGGAATGGCTACCTGATGATAGATTGGTCTGATTTTTGGACCAGGTTTTCTTCAGGGTGCAACCCAGATTTTTTTTTTTTTTTTTTTTTTTTTTGAATGGGTTAGGTCAAATCACAATGTTAGCCACCCCACTATGAGCGTTGGATCCCCGGGGTCCACCTTGATGTATGTTCCTTATATTCAGCCCATCCATCTGTTTTGAAAACTTATTTTAGGGAATTATACCAAAAATAAAGTAGATCCAAATCTCAGGTGGACCATAATACAGGAAACAGTGGTAGTCCACCATTAAAAACTTCTCATGGGACACAAAAAGCTTTGGAACAACCTGATATTTGTGTGGTCTCTTCATCCAAGCCTTTGTGACCTTATCAACAGGTTGGATCGAAAATAAACATTCCGGTGGCCCCCGTGAAGTTTTTAATGGTGAGGATTCAATCAAGACTGTTTCCTGTGGTATGGTCTCCTAAGATTTGGATCTGCTTCATTTTTGGGGCCATGCCCTAAAATGAGCTGTAAAAATGGATGGATGGCGTGGATGTAAGGAACATACATCACAGGGAGCCCCACAGTTGGTGTGGATGTAAGGAACATACATCACAGGGAGCCCTACAGTTAGGGATCCACCCAAACCCCTCCCATCTTAGGATTGCTCATGTGTCATAGGCTTCATATATTCGTACTAGAGGAACTAATGCATGAGGTGTGGATGGTAACCTAGCTATCGTCCAACTAATTGTACTTGAACATTTCTCCTGAATATTAAATATTTTATTTTTCTAGCTATGATGACTTAGGCAAACAAATTTCTCTTAATACTACTATGTGTAGTAATTTAATAGAATTTATTATTAAGAAAAAAGATTAACGAATTCGATGGTCACAATGAACTAAATCAAATTTCGTTTATTCCTTTCTTCGTTTGACCTGATCTAGTGTGTCCAAACAGTAATTTTTTGTACCTTTTCTTGACTGTTTGGAGATGCCTATTCGGTAATTGGCATCTTCGAAAACACAAACAGATAACTTAAAATTGAGCCGTCTATTGCAATGATGCCTCCACAAAGGATCTGAAAAAACAATCTTTGACAGATGAGCAGTGCGACGGCTTCTTAATGTAACTAAAACTTAAGGAAATGGTCACGTATGAGCACCGTACGTTAGTGGGAAGATAGGACTATGTGAAAGTCACATACATGCCTGCATTCCATTTTTTCTTTTAATTCTCTTTCCTTGTTTTTGGTCCATGGAACTTTGTATTTCGCCGTTTCTCTGAGCAATAGAGTCCATTTCACTGATAGTGATTAGGGGTGCCATCTCCTAACCATTGTGACAATGAATTTAGTCTTATTTTATTAAATTAAAAAAAGCTGTTATCCTCTATTCAAAACAATGATCACAGATCAAGACACAAATGCCATTGCGATCGCTGGGCCACGATGAAATCATGATATTGATGGTAACAATTTTATATTAACAGTGTAAAATGACATTATTAGTAATCTAAATTATATAAATTAAGTAAGAATCTTGCTAATCCAATATCCATGGCCCTATCAATACAGCTGCTGAATGAGAGATATGAACCAGCATGTGGGACCCATTGTATAGATGACCCAGTATGAAATCGGGTTAGTTAACTTTTTAATTAGGCCATGCAAGTACACTGAATGTGAACCGCTGATAAATGCATGGTCCGCCCGATAAATCGGCCAACCTGGTTTTAGGCCCAACATATACAAGCTGGGACCCACCCGATGGAAACTCAGATGTACCCCACAGGTGGGAGCTTGGCATCTATAGCCACATGTGAGTGACCATATGAAGATTGACGTCCAATTGCTAGCCTCCATAAATAATTACAAGAATGTAATTATATGTGGACACCCACACCTTTGTGACAGTGGTAGACTGGGTGAAGATAACCTGGTTTCAACACTGAAGTCTAAGTATCGATTCCTATTGTAACACTAAGGTCCAAGGTTCAAAAATGTAGAACATCTGTCTGTTGTGGCCCACCACAGATTGACAGTTAATAGTAAATATCTTTGATTGAACACTCTTACGTTCTCTCTCTGCGGTATAGAGTTAAACGGTTGAGAAGAGAAATACAGCTGCGGTCCGCATTCAGCTGAAAAGTCGGCATATCATCTCCCTCGTTTAATGTAAAGAAAAACATTCATACTCTTGATGGATGATACGCAGGCACTTGAAATTACTTAGAAATTGCATGCATTGCATATAACTGACTTAAATTAAATTGTCCAAATTAAGGTTCCTGGTTTAGATGCATCATGAACAATAGGCTACACTGGTTTGATAGTCTGACTATCAGATTGGTGGACATTTATTGGACGGTTAAAAATAGAACTTATCCAGTGGTTCTATTCTAATGATCACAAGTGTCCCGGAATCAAGGGTTAGGATTGTTCACCAAATCTCATTTGTAGATTTTTTTTTTCTTAGTTAGAGTTAATGTATGCCACGTATATAATTTCTGGGTGCCCGCTATCAACCGTCATACGATGAGAGAGTATCATTCATGCTGCCCTGTAAACTAGAGCTTTGTTGGATGGCATCTCTGCGATGGGATTCATCCAGAATAGCCGTTCGATCTGGGGTCGTATTCAGTAATCCAAGCTGTTGACCTGACAAAATACAACCACAAAGATGACCCAAAATTCTTCAAGATTGGAGAAAGTCTTAAGACTTTAAGATCAAAGGCCCACTAAGAAACTGGTAATTAGATGGTTTATCTTCAGTGAAGAAAATTTAATAATTAAAGTGCTTAAAGTATTCCAATCTTAGAGAGTTTCAATGTTAGGTATCCTACATCTACAGTGAGGCTCATCATGTAAACAGGTTGGATCACCGAACATTACCCCAACTCCAATGGTTATAGTTCCGATGAATCTTAGGCAGGCAGTATATCGGGATGCAACAAATCCCAATTTACTGGGATGTGTCTCTGAAATCCACTCTATCTATTAGGGTATTAGGTTATAACTCTTATGTGTTAGGATATGTGGAGTTTAATCATTAGAGATGCATTGTTCATCAAATTAGCACTTTTGCAAGTTAAGCTATGCACTAAGCTTGTTGGGACTCATAGGGGGGACAACGCCCCCTTGTTTGAGAATTTCATAATTTCACATGGAGTTTTTATGTATTCCCTAATATGTTTAAAGTAATATATATTCCGTTGAGAGAGAGAGAGAGAGAGTCGTCATTGCATTGAGAGCCGCTTCTCATTTTTTGCCTATGAGTATAGTGGATTGGTGTGAATCCGTAAACCCACTGAAAGGAAACAATGTAAACCTTTGCGTTGAGAAGGGATTCTTCTCCCAACATTATATTCACCATACAAATAAAAGATCAACCAGATAAAAACCTAAGATACGTGACACTTACATAAACAATGTAAAATTGCTGCAGCTAGAACCTCTAAAGCTCACGTGTTGTGGCATGCTTGAATTTTGGACCATGTTAAATTTTGTATATTTATGTTAAAGTGAGTAGTGTGCATTATATCGTGTGGTTCTTTGGACTGCCAAACAATTTCATCATTATTTCTATTATAAATGATAGAGGAGAGATGAGAAAATCCTAATATCTAATTTCTCAAATTATCATGGTATCAGGTTGAAGGTTTCCAAACCCTAATCCTAGCCCCTCTTTGTTTCCTCTTCTTCCAAGCCCTCTATTATAACCCTACTATAACAATTTTCTTTATTTTTGTGAGTCACACCTAATGAACGGATTTGATGCAATATAGCCACTATTGTGGCCTCACAAACCTATGGTTGGCGTCTTCCTTTAGCCTTAACAATGGAGGAGTGCACCTGATGCATGAAGTAGAATTCACATATACAACACTGTAGACTCCAAAAGAGGCGTTTTGTGCCTCTACTGAAGGGTTCCTGTGAATGCAATTTCGTGCCTCTAGAGTGACTGGAATCCTCAACTACAGCTCTTTTAAGCAGCAAAAACGCCATGCTGAACGTAGTCATAGAGGGGCGTGACTTTTGCCGTGGTGAATGGAACAACTTCAAGCGGATGAATCCACCCCGTCCATCAGGTGCTCCGCCTTGTCTTTCAGTTGGGGCCTAAATTTCTTATCAATTCAAAACTCAGGTGAGCTACACCTCCAGAAATAGTTGACACTAGGATGCTCGCCATTAAAATTTAAATTGTGTGGGGTCCACCATATTGTATATATGCATCCAACCTACACATCTGATCCAGGCCATAAGGATGAAGGGATTCTTTGAAAATCATGACATTCCAACACTCATATGGGCCACATGACATGAATTGAGAGGTTTTAGGCACAATTTTACTTCATTCATTATGGTCTGGCCCACCTAAGTCTTGATTTGGACTGATTTTGTGGATACATGATTTGTGATGGTGCACATGATCAATGGGGTGGATCTGTTTCATTCCTTCACGCAGTGCCTATAACACCCAAGCTCTAGTTGCCTGTGAGTGGCTGTAGGACTTAAACATAAGATTGGATTCACCTTGAAAATGTGTTTTTGAACATGATCGACGGGGTGGATCTGATTCATGTTCCTATGGCGCACTCATCAGCACAAGTCACACCCTTTGCATTTCTATTGCATGCAATTCTTATTAAAGAGGGTAATTTCAGTCATTTAAATGAATTTTCTTAGTAAAATTCTTAGGGTATAACTATAATTAGATGATTAATTTAGGTCAGTTGACATGGACCCACTTGTGTCAAGTGTAATTGTTGGGCTTGGACGCCTCAAACCTTCTTGTATGAAGACCACCGACCGACCGGCCGTAGGCCACGTTGGAGATGAAGACAGCAGGTTACTGGAACCTTTTTGGGCCATCCGACCGGCCGGTGGGGGGGTCCGACCGGTCGGGCAGTTTCCTTTATGGACTTGGTTTTTTGCGCAGTTTTGCGTAAGGAGTTTCTAATTCCGGTTTTCTCCTATTTAAGGAGATGTAATCCGAGATTAAGGATGCCACCAATGGGCCAAGGGATTGAGAGGGTTCTAGGGTGAGAGAAAGAGCTAGTGAAGAAGCTTGGAGTTTTCTGGGTTGAGGGAAAGGGCTGTGTTTGTCCTCCTCATGTGAGAATTAGCTTCGGGTAGCTTGGGATTTCTCTTGTGGGCTGTGATTCAAGGTATTTCTTCTGTAATCTCTTGTAACTTCTAATTCATAGTGGATTAGTGTCGCTTCGTGCCGTGGTTTTTTACCCTTGAGGGGTTTTTCCACGTAAAAATCGGATTGCCTTCTTGTGTGTGATGATTTGCTTGTTGATTGCCATTGTAGTGTGCTCCTCGCCTGCTTTGATTGCTTCCGTTGCGGGGCTCCTAATCCCAACAAGTGGTATTAGAGCTAAAAGTTGGGAAGGAGGCAGAGAGAGTCTGAGGCGACACATCAATGGCGTCTTTTAGTATGAGATTCGTTGTGGAGAAGGATTCTGTGAAAGAAAAACATGGAAAGCGATCGGTATCTATGGAAGAAGTAAAGTTGAGGAAGGTGGATCGGTACGCCAATATCTCAATCAGTGTTTCAAGTATCGACGATATCGGCCGATATATCCCACGATATATCTTGTATCCCACCTGTGCGATACGAAACACACAAGCAGTGCGATATATCCCACATGTTCGATCTAATGAGCATTTTTTATTTTTCAAGTTTTTTTTTCTATAAATCATATTAAATCAGTGTCAAATTGTTACAAATTTGTATGAAAAATCATGAACTGGGAGCTTCAATTTTGAGATTGGGAGGAAATGGGCCGAGTTGCGAAAAATTGAAAAGAAAAAAATCCAATTTCTCGAAAATTGGTTGCAATCTGTGTCCAAACATAAAATCAAACGTGTATGTAATATGATCTAGTAATTCTTCTTTTCTTTTGAATGTATTGCTTGTGTTTCCACACGTCTTCTTACATTTATAAATTATATGAATAGACTTTTAATATACTTGCATCAATTCAGTTAGACGGTGCGTAGATTAGGACCCCATACATAGAAAACCAATTATGTGCACTTGTTTTTTGTAATGTTTTGATTTTTAAGTGTGTATTGATGTCTTTTTTAATAATCATTGAAGTTTCATTAAAAATTTGACCAATTTCCCAATGTTTCCCCATGTTTCCAACAACAGCGATACATTACACGATACAACCGATATATCCCATGCGATAACCGATACATATTTGTATCCCAAGGGTGCGATACGTAAAGCGATACCGATATTTCAAACACTGATCTCAATCAAGTTTGTTGACTGCGATCGGTTTTGATCGGGAGTACTATTCATGGTGGAGCTGCGGGATTGGCAGCGGGATCGGCAGCGGGATCCACGATTGCTTGTGTGTGGCATGCGCAAGGGCCACATGAGTGAGCGGGTGATGAAGGTGCAAATTTGAAGTCGATGAGACATGAGAAGTGGTGGAGCTATGATGACAACGAAGTAGAGATGATGACGCAGGGAGGACGTGGTAGGTCGATCACCGTCTCCCTAACCGAGTGTTTCTCGAATCCACGAGAAGAAATAAAAGATAAAAAAGGAAATAAATTTTGAATAATTGATTTATTGATAATTGAATGAATGAATCAAATAAACATAATTAACTTGCTTTAAATAATAAATTAAATCCTAAATTCGTACTTAATACTAACTTGCAAAGGAAGAAAAGAATCCTAATACAATTAGAAAAGAAATAGAAAAATCTGCGCAATTGTATAACGCCAGCACCGTCTTCCTTCCGCTGATACGAGCAATCCACATATCTAATTACCACGAAACTTTGTGGTTTTACTGATATTGACGTACTCTTCAAGATGGTCGGCTTAGATTCTCCATATCAGTAGTATTGGGCCACCCGGACCATCTCCAGTTTCAGTGGGCGGAATTCGGAACTTTCTGGACAGTTCGTACCATTTTGGACGCCACGATCAATCTGTAACTCGGATCGACGTGAAACTTATTGTGTTTTCTCGGCGTCGAGCAGCTCTACAAAATGGACGGAATGGATCATCATAAATGATCAAGATGGACCCCACAAGTTGGGCCGAAGTTCAAAAACGGGAATAACAATTTCCTGTTTGAGTTGAAACTCCAAAATATGAAATTCCTTAGTTTTCTCTTATTTTTCTTCCTGTCCATCTCCCGCAGGAAGGTGCGTGATCCACGCCCTCGATCATGGGGTTCTTCCCCTGCATCAGATGAAGATGGTGCGTGGCGAGGTGTTGCATGAAGATTTGAGTCGTGGTGGAGTTTGTTGGCCTTTGACGCCTCAAACCTTCTTGCATGAAGACCACCGACCGGCCGGCCGGCCGGTCGGTCGGTCACGTTGGAGATGAAGACAGCAAGTTACTAGAGCCTTTTTGGGCCATCTGACCGGTCGATCGACCGGCCGGTGGGGGGGTCCGACCGGTCCGCCGACCGGTCGAGCAGTTTCCTTTTTGGACTTGGTTTCTTACGCGGTTTTGCGCAAGGAGTTTCTAATTCCGGTTTTCTCCTATTTAAGGAGATGTAATCCGAGATTAGGGTTGCCGCCAATGGGCCAAGGGATTGAGAGGGTTCTAGGGTGAGAGAAAGAGCTAGGGAAGAAGCTTGGAGTTCTCTGGGTTGAGGGAAATGGCTGTATTTATCCTCCTCATATAAGAATTAGCTTCGGGTAGCTTGGGATTTCTCTTGTGGGCTGTGATCCAGGGTATTTCTTCTGTAATCTCTTGTAACTTCTGATTCATAGTGGATTGGTGTCGCTTTGTGCTGTGGTTTTTTACCCTTGAGGGGTTTTTTCACGTAAAAATCGGATTGCCTTCTTGTGTGTGATGATTTGCTTGTTGATTGCCATTGTGGTGTGTTCCTCACCTGCTTTGATTGCTTCCACTGCGGGGCTCCTAACCCCAACAGTAATCAGATTGATTTTTGGGTACAAGGGTTAATTAACTTGAGGTGACGTACCTAATGAATGAAACGAATGTCATGCACACATCATGATGGCCCCACAATGGTCGATGCCGAGTAGGCCATTTTTTTCATACCTTATGGACCACTACTAGTTGAGTTGAACCGTCTCATATATTCAGACCAGTTCATCTAAATGGTGCGGTCCACATGACCAATGGCTTGGATTTGATACACATAGAGTTGTATTGTATGCCGGGGTTGGCAATACCCAGGAGAGAGATTAGCAAACATAAAGAAATGGCAACTAAGTAGTCTTGTTTCTAGGCAGACAACATCCAACATTGTCTTACTGAGAGAAGAAAAGGGCACCCATCAGACCCTCGTCATCGAAGAAAACTCATTCATGTGAAATAATAAGATAATAGAAAGATTATTTGAATATGTAAAATATTAATTCATAGTTAAGTAGTATCTTAATCAGAAATGGATCTTCCCATGAAGATTCGTACCGGCCTGAGGAACATAATCATCTATTACCTTGTCTTTTGGCGCCAGTCAGCAGATCCTACGGCGAGGTTTGCTCGAATTCATCCTATGTATTGTATTAAGATATGTCCGGACTCTAGCCATTGGATTTTAGGTTTTTCGAATGACGGGGACCGTTTATTTGATTCGACTCCTCTTGAATATGGGATGCCAAAAAAACTCTCAGATTGAAAGTTCCTACCCCTTGACAATACAAAGGTAATAGCAACGGTTTATGTTCAAAGAAAAAGAGACTAGTTATCAGAAGGTTTGAAGCAATCCAATTTAGATATTTTATTTGTTGATTTTCCACCATACAAAGTGAGTCATTGAAAAGAAGGTTTGGATCATTGGAAGATATCCCGATTCAATGGCTAAAGTCCCGGTTCATTGCACTCCTTATCATGTACTCAAGTACACCTCCTTCATGATAGGCCATCCTTATATATATATATATATATATATATATATATATATATATATATATATATATATATATATATATATGTAGGGAAATGGTACTATGAGGTCGACCTCATGGGAAGTTCCCATTAGGTCAAGCTGTGTGGGCCCCACCGTGATGTTGATCGGACATCAACACCGTGCACTTGATGGGTACCCTTTAGTTCATGGGATATCCCAAAAATCAGCCTTACGTGGAATTCAGGTGGGCCATAACATCTAAAACCATGTAAAGACATGCCTAAAACATCTAAAAGCGCCTGGTGGGGCCCACCTAAGTTTTGGATGCAGCTGAAAGTTGGTATGACCCCTCGTCTAAGTGGAGCACACACAATGGATGGTCTGGATTTATGAACAACATGTTGGTGGACCCAATAAATGACCATGAAGGTTTTAATGGGCGAATCACCTCTGTCAACTGTTATATGTGGTGTGGCCCACCTAAGTCATGGATTGACCTGATTTTTAAGACCTTCTCCCATCACGTAATGGTGCATCTGACTGATAGAGTAGATGTCCGATCAACATCACGGTGGGGCCCACACAGCTCAACCTCATGGGAACTTCCCATGAGGTCGACCTCATAGTACCATTTCCCATATATATATATATATATATATATATATATATATATATATATATATATATATATATGCGCGCTCCACCTCATGGGAAGTTCCCATGAGGTCGAGCTGTGTGGGCCCCATTGTGATTTGTGATGGGCATCCACACCATCAGTCAGATGCACCATTCTGTGGTGGGCCATGGGCCTAAAACTCAGGCCAATCCATGACTTGGATGGGCCACACTATAGACAACATTTAAGAGTGGATATCCACCTATTGAAAATTTTATGATCTTTTATAGGATTGACTGAGATGTGGTTGAGAAATCCAGCCCATCCATTATGCGTGTCCTACTTAAACAAGAGGTCACACCAACTTTCAACCTTATCCAAAACTCAAGTGGCCCCCCAACAAGGGCTTTTAGATGTTGTAGGCATGATTTTAAGCTCTTTCAATTGGTATTGCCCACTTGAATTCCGGATATAGCTGATTTTTGGGATATCCCATAACCAACAGGGGACCCACCAAATGCATGGTCTGGATGCCCATCACACATCACAGTGGCGCCCACATAGCTCGTCCATGGGAAGTTCCCAAGAGGTCAAGCTCATAATACCTTTTATATATATATATATATATATATATATATATATATATATATATATATATATATATATATATATATATATATAAGTATTGCTCACATGCAACTAGTTGGGTTGTGGGCCGACCACAATATTTGTAAGACATCTTGCTCCTCCATTAAGATTATCCCATCACGAAAATGAGATGCCCCATAAATCAAGTTGATCCAACTATTAGTTAGGGTATACCATAGAAAATCATGAAACAACACCTAAAAACTCCACATTCACAAGGAGCATCACGTTTTTCATGGTTGGGTTGTCTTGGTTTTTGGCGCATCTTATTTTTATGGTGGGACAACCTTGCTATATGAATGAGATGTCATACAAACACCATAGTGGCCCTCACATGCTAACTTGTTGGTCGTAACTAGTTGGACGTACAACTAGTTGTTGATGGGGTTTTCCTCCTCAAGCTTAGAGGAGAGATGGTGCAGCCTGGATGTGGTCGGGCGATTGAAATTCACTCGGATGGGCAGTTAGTTGCTGGATTGTTTTGTAAACAGTCGAGCACTCGATGGTTAGGTGACCGGGCGCCCGGTGCCTTGGTCAGGCACCCGACCATGTTGGTTCAGGCGCCCGAAATTCGGCAGTCTCTTTACAAATCTCACTAGACGGTTTTTTTATTGGCTAGGCGCCCGACGGTCCACTGACTGGGTGCCTGACCGTGCGCGAACTGCTTAAGTGCAATTTCCTAATCCGGTTCTGATTCATCCAGTTCTCTACTGAAGAGGTTGCAAATCGGGATTAGGGTATTCCATTAAGGTGTTTCCACGTCCAAGGTGAGAGAGAGAGAGAGAGAAGAGAGAGAGGAAGCTTGTAGAAGGGAGGATTCTGCTTGTTAAGGTGATCTACTGCGCAGTCGACGTCTCAGCGCTTCCACGTCCTCGTGATCGATGAGATCTCTTCCTTTTCTGTATTCTATTATTGTTTATCCACTCCTACGAGAGTGAAGAAGGTTTAATCCAAGCGGTGTGTGCTTGTGATCGGTTGTAACGGTTCTACTTCATAGTGAATTGTTGCTCTAGACTAAGTCCTGTGGTTTTTACCTCTTTGAGGGTTTTCCACGTAAAAATCCCTATTGTCGTGTGATTTATGCTTTGATTTATTTCATTACTTTATTATATCTTATAATTCAAGTAGTTTGGGGGCGAGATCCTAAGGTTTTTGTGTAACACACCCAACAAAGTGGTATCAGAGCGTTCAAGTTGGTTGAACGGAAGTGGGATTGGTTCTGAATTATGGACGGTGGCTCATCAAAGATGATCAGTCTCAATGGTTCTAACTGGACCATATGGAAGGTTAAGATGGAGGACTTGCTCTATTACAAGAACTTGTATACTCCAATCTTAGGCATATCAGCAAAGATAAATGATATACCAGATGATGATTGGAAGAAGTTGGACTGGAAGGAGGTATGCTTTATTAAACAATGGTTGGATGATACGGTATTCCACCATGTGGCTACGGAAACCTCAGCCGCTAACCTATGACAAAATTTGCAAGGGCCGTATGAGAGGAAGACAGCCGGTAATAAGATTTTTCTAATAAGAAAACTTGTAAATCTCAAGTTCAAAGATAGTGGTTTTGTGGCTGAGCACATGATGAAGTCAGCAACATTCTGAACCAGCTCTCCGCCATGAAGATGGTCCTGGACGATGAACTTCAGACCTTTCTACTGCTTAGCTCGTTGTCTGATAGTTGGGAGACATTGGTGGTGTCTCTGAGTAACTCCGCGCCAGACGGAAAGATGTTTATAAAGCAGATGACTAGTTGTCTCTTCAATAAGGAGACAAGGAGGAAGTCCCAGGGGTTTACTCAACAAGAGGCCCATGTAACACAAGATCGAGGGAGAGGAAAGAATAGAAAGAGCAGGAAGGCCCGAGATAAATCAAGAGATAAGTCAAGTGTCAGAAAAGATATTGAGTGTTGGAATTGTGGCAAGAAGGGCCACTACAAGCATGAATGTCATAAGAAGAAGAATGACAAGAAAGGAAAAAGAAAGGAGAGGAAAGATGAGTCAGACTTCACTACGGTC
Source organism: Liriodendron chinense (assembly GCA_003013855.2). NCBI lineage: Eukaryota > Viridiplantae > Streptophyta > Magnoliopsida > Magnoliales > Magnoliaceae > Liriodendron > Liriodendron chinense. The sequence continues at coordinate 3,367,023 of PVNU02003892.1, read as the reverse complement.
GCCTCAGATGGCGACGTTGTAGTTATTCTTTCAGTAGATCATGATGTTTGTCTCATGGCTACGAGTCAAAACATCGACTAGGTGATAGACTCGGGAGCCTCGTTTCATGCGACTTCACGTAGGGATTTCTTCACAAGCTACAAGTCAAGTGACTTTAGGACCATGAAGATGGAAAACTCTAGCAGATCGAAGATCGTGGGGTTGGTGATATTTGTGTGAAGACCGATGTGGGCTGCACATTGGTTCTCAGGGATGTGAGGTACATTCCAGCCCTACGCCTCAACTTGATGTCGGCGGGAAGGTTGGATGATGATGGCTATGAAAATCGATTTGATGGTTGGCGCTGAAAGCTCATCAAGGGTTCATTGATCGCATTCAGATGGAAGAAGTGTTGCACCCTTTACAAGGATAGTGTCAGTGTGTGCAAGGGTGGGTTGAACGCAGCGAAAGATTCAGCTACTGACATGTGGCACAGGCATCTCGACCACATGAGTGAGAAAGGGCTTCAGCTACTAGCGAAGAAGCGGCTCCTTTCAGACGTGACAGTGTAGACACCCCACCTTCGGCTACACTGTTGGTAGAGATAGCTGGTTGAATGGAGAACCATACCCCCAAATCCCAAGTCCAAAATCAGCCAAACTCACCCTTGTAAGCCCCATTCCATAGCCCAGTTCAAGCCTGAACCCAGTCAACCCAGTCCTAAACACCACCCTGAAAAACCCCCCAGAAAAAAGGCCAGTCAGAAAAATCCTAAAAAAGTTAAACTCACTGAGTCAACCCGCTGAGTCAACCCGCTGAGTTAACCCGCTGAGTCAACCCGTCGAGTCAAAACACCGAGTCAACCCGTCGAGTCAAACCACCGAGTCGACTCACTGAGTCAACTCACTGAGTCGACCAGCGAGTCCAACAGCAGCCCCGAGGGAGCGGCCGTACTCGCTGGAAACCGAGGAGCGGCCGTACGGGCGGCCCATAGCAGGCCGCCCGAGACAAATTACGCAATCTGCCATTGTCCGCTGCTATAAATACCCCCCTCCCCTTCTCATTTCAACACACCATCTAGCCGGAGAGAGCTCGCCCGTCTGAGTCACCCTTAGCCCATTTTTCCACCAAGGAGAGCCCGAGTGAGGAGAGTCTAGCCCTGGTCCAGCCCAGCCTGACCACTGGTCTAAGCCTCCCAAGCCATCCAAGTCTTGATCCAACCACTCGAAGCCAACCCTTGCGACACCTCCGTCCACCCAGCTACTCTTTTCCAGCTTCATCTCATTTGCATCTAGCATAAGTGCAACATTTACTTTTCTTCCAACCCCCTGCTTCACTGCAAACATTTTGATTATTCAAACACACCGCATGCATATTGCATAAAGCACCTGTCAGTTCGAGCGTATGCTCTGGGCTTGCCCGTTGTTGGAACCTGCCCATCAGAAACTCTTACTGTTCAGACCTGCATTCACGTACATATCACTATAAGCACTTTGAATATTCAAGCACACAGCATGCATCATCTCGCATAAAGCACCTGTCAGTTCGAGCGTATGCTCTGGGCTTGCCCGTTGTTGGAACCTGCCCATCAGAAACTCTTACTGTTCAGACCCGCATTCATGCATCATGTCATCCATGAGAATATACGAGGATTAAACTAGACTTTCAAGTATCCGATCGATTCTGTGAAGTAGAGACCGTACTTCGGTACGGGCAGTGTGTGGGGTGCTTAACCTCTTCCCACCCTGTAACCGTGATCCCTTACCTCGAATCTCTGACCGCAGATCAACAGGAGTCATTTTAGAGGAAGGAATCTTCGGATTCCCTTCTTTAACGTTTCTACAGGGTCTAGCCGACTGTAGATTCGAAGTAACTGGCTAGTGGCGACTCTGGTCTTATATAAACTCATTTAAACATATCCAGCTTAACACGACTACCAAACGAAGCCCTCGAGAACGAGGCAAGCCAGTGGCACAAACGGAGATTTCGCACGCACGCACCTCTTCTTCTTCTTCTTCCGAAAGGAAAGGGAGAACGACGTCGTGTGGGAGCGTGGAAAAATCGGCGAGGGTCCACAGAATGGCGACTCCGCTGGGGATAAGCTAGTCCCACTGGTAGTGATCCGACTTGAAAAACAGAATCCTTCATATACTTGAAAGTCATTAGTCCTCATACAATCTCATCTGCATAGCATTCTACCCAAAACCAAACAAAAAAAAATAGAAAAGCCCAAAACCAAGAAAAAAATAGAAAATCCCAAAATCCAAAAAGAGTAGAGTATAGTCCTCACCATTGCGCCTCCTCGGGCTCAACGTACGCGGAGACAACTTCCCTTCCGCAGCATAATCCGCACTCGGGCTCAACAAGCCATGTCCGACCACGAAGAAGAAACTCATCACTTCCCTGCTCTTGAAATGACCGAAGCGCAATCTCCAGCGCAACAGCCCGTTGACAATACGCCAATCATACAAGAATTGGCACAAGGAATGAGAGCAATGCAAGAAATGCTCTTGCAATTCATGCAAGCACAAACCACCGCAGCAGCCAACAATCAGGTTGGCCCAGTTCAGCAATCTCAACAACCATGCCGGATCCCTCCGGCCTCCAGTTCAAATCAAGCACAACCATCGGAGTCTGCCCAAGACTACCGACAGCAACCTCCTCAGCCCTTTGCTATGGGGCATCCTTCTCAATACCTTCCTGCAACAACGGGGCCATCTCAGAGCATCCCAGTCGCAGGGAGTTCCAGTCAGCCTCCAGTCAATCTGGCAAACAACAATCTTAGTAGATCTCAGCATGTCCCCGCCGATGGGACACCTTTTCAATTCCAACACATTCCCGCCGATGGGATTTCAATTCAATTTCCAGCAACAGGGACAGCATTGGCGAATGCCCACAATGGGGGTCAGTGTCAAGCCCACATCAATCAGCGGACAGTGGCGAATACCCAACAAGGGGGTCACTTCCCAGCATCTCAGCCTCCTGCAAACAGGAGCACTTTTCAATTCCAGCACATCCCCGCCGATGGGATTCCAGTTAATTTCTAGCAATCTTCAATTCAGCAAAATTCAGTTGATTTTCAGCAATCTTCAATTCAGCAAAATCCAGTCAATTTCCAGCAAGTTCCAGTTCAACCTTCAGTACAGTCTCCAGTTCAGTTACCATCATTTCAAGCACAAGTTCATCAGAATCCAGTCCAATCATCAAATCAACTTCAGCAACCCGCGGTTGCTTGTCAGCAAGCCCATAGGGTCGAAGACATCGACCACTATGCTGAAGAAGAACGTGCCTTACTCCAAGAGGCACCAATCGCTCGAGCAGAACATTCAGGACTGGACGAGTTGCGGGAGCAGTTCCAGATCTTGCAAAATCAGCTTCAGCGACAACAAGGAATCGACTTACCTTCGACCAAGTTCAGAGACTTGTGTCCTTTCCCAGATGCTTAAGTACCTCAAAACTTTGAGGTTCCGAAATTCAAGAGATACGCTGACAGCGGTTGTCCCACAGCACATCTCAAGGCTTTCTGCGGGGAGCTGAGTGCAATCGCAGGAAATGAAGGAGCCCTTATTCGTTTGTTCCAAAAATCTCTGAAGGGCGATGCCCTAGATTGGTACACTTTATTGGACTGCCACCGCATCAGAACATGGGAACAGCTTTCCCAGGCTTTCGTCGACAGATTCGCGTACAATCTCAACATGGCACCCAGAAGAGCCGACCTCGCAGCTCTCAGGCAAAGGAGTGATGAAACACTATCAGCTTATGTGGGTCGTTGGCGGGCTATGGCAGCTCGATTGCGAACACCCATTGACGACGAAGAACAAATCTCCATGATTGTTCATTCAACATATCCAGGCATATCCGGATATCTCATCTCGCATCCATATGCGAACTTCTCGCAGCTAATCCGTGCTGGAGAGCAAGTCGAGGCAGGAATCCGTGCCGGGACGATTTCCCCATGGCCTCATCAAGCCACTCCAGTCAAGAGGAACAGAGTAGAAGGAAGACCTATCGGGCACGGGAATGGAAACCGCAGTGGTTCTCCTCCCCGCCCAACAGAAGTAAACAACATCAACACCACTGCTCAAGGAAATCAACGTGCTCCCCCACAGGGACGCCAACAGTATCAGCAGAATCAAGTTCAGCATCAGCCTCAGCAGTATCAGCCACAACCAAATCCTCAGCCACAACCACCTCGACAACAGCAGCAGTTCAGAGGAAACGGCCAATACTCATACCAGAACAGGCAGAATTACAGGGAGTCCAGGAAGTTCACTCCACTCAGTCAACCACTTAGTCAAATCATGACTACGCTGGTACAAAAGCAATTACTTACTCTAATGGCACCTAGGCCTCCTCCTCATCCTCTGCCACCGAATTACCGAGAAAATGAGTATTGTGCCTACCATTAAGGGCGTGGCCACGCCACTGATCGATGCTATACTTTGAAGAATGCTATACAAGACCTAATTGATGACCGCAAGATCGTCATCTCGGTCCCTGGAACTTCTCCAGCAGCTTCCACCAACATCCTTCAGAATCCTCTGCCTCAACATCCGACGGACCCCAGTTCGTCTCGTGGCCCTGCAGTCAATAGTATAGAAGAAGGAGACCATCTCGATCGCTTCTTCTCCCCTATCCAGTCCATTCATGCTTACACTTATGGGCCAACAAGTCCTCCTCCGATCATGCAAGGGGCAAGTCCCTTTCCTCCTCCAGTCCTCGAGCCAGTAGTACTCGAAGGAGCACCTCCATATGATATACCAGTTATTCAAGGGGCACCTTACAACCATTCAAGCTGGGAACCAGTCGTCCTGGAAGGAGCACAATCATACATCGAGCCCACATACGAACCTGTCATCTTGCAAGGGGCAGCTCAAGAGCAATCCAATCCACAATGGAAGGATTATACTTATCAACAACAAGAACCCGTTGTATTGGAAGGAGCTCTTCCAGTCGAGCCAGTCGTATTACAAGGGGCAAACCCCGGAGGCGTATCAATCACACTACGCCAGCTAGGACGAACAGAGAATCCTCCTGCCATATCAAGAGGACCAATATTCATTCCATGGGAGCCTCCTGCCCCAGGAACAGTCAAGCCAGGACCACGACCTTATGTGGTCTACGAAGACAAGCCTCGATGTTACCCCTTCAGCACAGGCAACAATGTAGTTCTCAAGGCAAAAGCTCCATACGAGGAAGATCTGGTACCCACACTAGCACCACTGCAAGAACCGGTGGTCCTAGAAGGCAAAAGGGAAGAAAACTACAAAGAGGTTCCATGGCACTATCCAGAATGTGCGGAAGTGGGGAACATGAATCCCAATGGGCGTTGTATCCGAAGAGATAATCAGAACAGAGGAGATCCCAAAGGCGCCCTTTCAGGCCTCGGCAACAAAAATGAAGCCGCATACGATGTGGCGAATCAGCTCAAGTCAATCCCTGCACAAATCTCAGTATGGGAGTTACTCTGTACATCTCGCATACACAGAGAAATGTTTGCCAAGACCTTGAACGATGCTCACGTCTCCTCTGATACGGCACCAGAGATGATAGCGTTGATGATTGGACAACTCCTGGCTCCGCACGCCATCACCTTCACAGATAACGAGTTGCCACCAGAAGGACGTGATCACGGGCGATCCCTCAACATAGCCTTACGATACAAAGACCTCTGTGTTCCGCTGGTCCTTATCGATAATGGCTCAAGCTTAAATGTCTGCCCACTCAAGACCGCAGAACGTCTGGGAATCAGCCCTTCTTCATTTCGACCAGGCACCATATGTGTCAGAGCATTTGACAACACCCGCCGATCAGTAGAAGGGGAAGTCGACATAGAGGTACAGATAGGTCCGGAAGTCTCCACCATCACATTCCAAATCCTGGATATATCAGCCTCTTTCAACATGTTGCTCGGACGACCGTGGCTGCACAAGGTTGGAGCTGTGCCATCAACCCTGCATCAACGAGTGAAGTATATCTGTGGAAATCAAGTGATCTCTATCCATGCAGAGAAGGAGCTCATCATTCCTTCCAATGCTGCTGCCACTGAACCAGACATCCCGGTCATCGATATCCAGCACTCTGAAGAAGACATCCCGTTTCATAGTTTCGAATTCGAGACTGTGAACTCTATCGCCAATCCAGAACCGATAAGGGTGGACCGTGTCTTTTCACCGGCAGAGCGTCTGAGCCTCAAATATCGAATGAAGAATCACTTCAAGTCCAGAAAGGTACCACTGATATATAACCAACGCAAATGGGGACTCGGATACAAGGCAACCTTCATGGACAAAAGAAAGAAGAAATTTCGGTGCTCACCCATCCAGTTCGTCAAGCTAGGAGAACCTTGCAAAGATCCAGGAAGGAATCAACCGACTGCACTACACAAAGGCCTCCCGATGAGCCTAGTTTGGGCCACGTGGCCCCCCATTCGATGGGATCAGATTCTCGAACCATCTAAGCCTCCAGAAGAAGAAGAAAAGGATGAAGACGAAGAAGGAAGTCAAATACAGCAGCTTCAGGACCAGGTTACTCTGATACCTGCTCCCAACCAGGGGCACAACTTGCCCACTTCTCTCAACCAGGGGCACAACCTGCCCACTTCAATCAGCAAGGGGCACGACTTGCCCATCTCAGCACCAATTAGCAAGGGGCACGACTTGCCCATCTCTGCAAAGTCAACTTCTTCAATTATCAGCCAGGGGCAGAAGCAGCCCATCCATTGGACCAAGAAAGGGAAATGGCTAGCCCTAGATTGGTCTGATGTCCAGATTCCAAACTCATGTCTAGCTGTGGAACCAGACGAACTGCAATGCGAAGTAAGTGATCCGGGAGGGACTGAGTGCGACTCAGATCCCGAACCCGACCAACTAGAAGTCATGGTCATTGGGCCAGACCATGATTCTTCGCCCAAAGCATCAACCCCCACCTCTCCAGGGGAGGGAGTGTGGGGTCCTGAATGGTCATCTGTTCCCCTAACTTTTGAATCAGCCAAAGAGCCATCTGAGGGCTCTGGCTTAAAAAAAAAATGCCTGTTTAAGCAGCAGCCGGAACTTTGGAACAAGTTGGGCTCAATCATGGTCTGCAATGCCTGCTTGTTCAAAGTCCCACGAATTTCAAAAATTCAAAAAAATTAAAAATTTTCAAAAGCCAAAAACATCTAGCATTTCAATTTCAGGAAAATCTCAAAAACCAAAAAATATTTCCTTTCCTGCATTCAATAGTGTGCCAAGTTCGTCTAAAGAGTCGCATGAGTTTGAAGTCGAATCATATGATTTCGACATCGAATTAGACTTCGAGCTCATGGGTCTGGACGAAGCTCGGGATGAGGAAGATGATGATCCGGCTCCCGAACTAGAGGATCTCCTCAAAAAGTTCGAATCTAAAGCCAATGTTGTAGCCGATGATTTTGAGATTGTAAACTTGGGGACGCCTGAGATCCCTAGGGAAGTATGCATTGGAAAATCGTTGCCACCTGAGACGAAACAGAAAATGATAGAGTTCCTAGCTCCAAAATTGTCCAACTTCGCGTTCTCATATGAAGACATGCCGGGGCTCGATGAAGAGCTCGTTGTACACCATCTGCCAACCAAGACAGATATGAAGCCAGTGAAGCAGAAACTTCGAAGAATGAAGCCAGAATGGGCTCTAAAAGTCCGAGATGAAGTCATCAAGCAGTACAACGCGGGATTCTTGGTAGTCTCCAACTACCCTGAATGGCTCGCCAACATCGTGCCAGTACCAAAGAAGGACGGCAAGGTTCGAATGTGCATCGACTTCCGAGATCTCAACAAAGCCAGTCCAAAAGATGACTTCCCTTTGCCACATATCGACACTCTGGTCGACAACACTGTTGGATACAAAATCTTCTCATTCATGGACGGGTTCTCAGGTTACAATCAGATCAAGATGGCCGTCGAAGATCGAGAGAAGACATCGTTCATCACTCCCTAGGGAACCTTCTGTTACAGGGTAATGCCGTTCGGTCTGAAGAACGCAGGAGCAACATATCAGCGAGCAATGACAGCACTATTCCACGACATGATGAACAAGGAGCTCGAAGTATATGTGGACGACATGATTGTCAAATCTCACACAATTGAAGGACACTTTGAAGATCTGAAGAAGTTATTCAACAGATTAGAAAAGTACAAGCTCCGTCTCAACCCTCAGAAATGTGTCTTCGGTGCAATGGGAGGTAAGCTCCTCGGCTTTATGGTGAGCGAGGATGGCATCAGGGTCGACGAGACCAAAACCAGAGCAATCATTGAGATGCCCCCTCCTAGAACAGAGAAGGAAATTCGTGGCTTCCTCGGCAGAATTCAATACATCAGTCGCTTCATCGCACAGCTCACACCTATTTGTGAGCCCATTTTCAAGCTCCTCCGGAAAAATGTTCCAAAAGAATGGAATGATGATTGCCAAGTCGCCTTCAATCGCATCAAGAAATATCTCATGAACCCTCCAGTCCTAGTGCCGCCCGCCCCCGGACGACCCCTATTGCTATACATCTCAGTAGCAGCAGAAGCCATTGGCTGTGTCCTCGGCCAACACGACGAGACCGGGAAGAAGGAACAAGCAATATACTATTTGAGTCGAAAGTTCACCGACTACGAGACCAGGTATTCCCCGATAGAGAAGACTTGCCTCGCCCTAGTCTGGGCAACTCAGTGACTCCGTCAATACATGATTGCATTCCCTATTCTCCTCCTCGCTCACATGGATCCGCTCAAGTACCTGTTCGAGAAACCGGCACTCACTGGAAGAATAGCTAAATGGCAGCTACTCTTGTCTGAGTTTGACATCACCTATGTCACTCAAAAGGCAATCAAGGGGCAGGCCCTTGCCGATCATCTTGCGGCTCATTCTCTCCTGGATTATCAACCGCTCAAGACATTCTTCCCTGATGAAGATCTCTTGCTTATTGGAGAAGAAGAAAAAAAGAAAGGAGAGTGGACGTTATTCTTCGACGGCGCAGCAAACTCTAAAGGGAGTGGTATTGGAGCAATCCTCTACTCTCCAGATGATGTCCCTATTCCTATCTCGAGGCGCATAGCATTCGAGTGCACCAACAACATGGCAGAGTATGAAGCATGCATCGCTGGCTTAAGGGAAGCCATAATCTTGGGCGTCAAGAAGCTACGAGTATTTGGAGACTCACAGCTTATCATCAATCAGACCAATGGCGAATGGAAGACCAAAGACGAGAAGTTGATACCATATCATGTGTATCTTGACAATCTGATCGAAGAATTCAAGGAAATTACCTTCTCATACATGCCCAGAGCCAAGAACCAGTTTGCAGATGCTCTCGCCACGCTTGCATCAATGCTCGAGATCCCGAAAGGAGCTTCAGAATGGGAGCTCACAATCAAAATTCAAGATGAACCTGCTTTTTGCCTGCAAATAGAAGAAGCCGAAGCTGTCCCTGACAAACCCTGGTATGCCGACATCAAGCAATATCTCGAAACCCAGGAGTATCCAGAATCGGCAACAGCAACAGATCGCCGAACCATTCAGCGTTTGGCCGGCTAGTTCACCATCAGTAGCGAAGTTCTTTACAAGCGATCCTATAATCACATCCTCCTTCGATGCGTCGATGAAACAGAAGATGCAAAAATCATGAGAAATACACGAAGGAATCTGTGGCCCACACATGAATGGGCACATGATGGCAAAGAAGATTCTACGATTCGGCTACTATTGGCTCACCATGGAGACAGACTGTTGCCAGCACGTCAGAAAATGCTTCAAGTGTCAGGAGCATGCAAATCAAATCCATGCCCCATCATCAGAGTTATACAACCTGACCACCCCCTGGCCCTTCTCCATGTGGGGACTCGACATCATCGGCAAAATCAGTCCCAAAGCATCAAATGGTCATAAGTACATACTTGTGGCAGTCGACTACTTCACCAAGTGGGTTGAGGCAGCCTCCTACACCACGATTGTAGCATCTCAAGTGATCAAATTTATGAAGAACAACATCATATGCCGGTATGGAATCCCCAATGCTATCATCACAGATAATGGGACCCCGTTCGTCAACAAGAAGATGGATGACTTCCTCAGCAAATTCAAGATCCAACGTCATCGATCAAGCCCCTACCGTCCCCAGATGAATGGTGGGGTAGAAGCCGCAAACAAGACAATCGTCAGGATACTTGAGAAGATGGTCGTGACCTATCGAGATTGGTCAGATATGCTCCTATATGCACTTTGGGCCTATCGAACGTCTGTACGGTCTGCGACGGGCGTTACTCCTTTCGAGCTTACTTACGGAATGGAAGCAGTCCTACCAGTCGAGGTGGAAATACCATCATTACGGGTATTACTAGAAAGCGGAATTGAAGAAGGAGAATGGCAACGGGCCAGATTCGATCAGTTGCAGCTAGCAGATGAAAAGCGCATGCGTGCACTAAGTCATTCACAATGCTATCAGAAAAGGATAGCTCGGGCTTACAACAAGAGAGTCCGAAAAAGAAGTTTCAAGGTAGGCGACATGGTCATGAAGAAGATTCTACCATCGCACCTTCCAGATCCCAGAGGAAAGTTCAAACCCTCGTGGGACGGGCCACTGATCGTCAGAGAAGTACTTCCCGGAGGCGCCCTCAGACTCACCAGCATGAGAGGGGTGGATCTTCCTGAGCCAACCAACGCCGACAACGTGAAGATCTTTCACGGGTAAGTTATTCTGACTTTATCAAAGGTTACTTTAATAGAGCTGAAGTCAAGAGGTCGAAGCTAAGACCTCTGAGAAATCATTTCCGTCCACCAACAAGTGTTTCAAATAAGAGGATTCAAAAAGAGGAAAATACAAAAAAAGGGAGGGAATTCAAAAGGAAAAGACAAAAAAAAAGGAGAGAAAAAGAATATAAAAGAAAAAAAAAAGAGAAGAAAAGAGAAAGAAAAAGGGAAGCCAAAGCAAGGCACCCAAGAGAAAAAAAATCAGTCCAAGAAGAAACACATCTATCCATCCATCCACCTCAGAAGGGTCTTTAGCAAAGACCGACAGCTCTATTATCGTAACTCAGGATAAGGGCTGAAAGACTGCCATCGGCCGGCAACGACGGATTCCCGACCTCTAGCCACCGCAGTTATCCAGAGATCCAGAAAGAAAAAAAAAAGAAAAAAAAAAGAGAAAAAAAAATGTGTGCCTAAACAAAGAGGGCGGAGTGAAAATCCGAAAGGGCGCTCCGAGTAAAAACAGTGGGCATACAGCGGACTTGGTGAAAACCTGAAAGGGCTCCAAGGGTAAAAACAGCATAGCTGCCAAGGGGCAGGCAAGACCAAATACCCGGGACGTGGTGAAAACCCGAAAGGGCGCCACAGGCAAAAATGACGGGAAAAGGCCGGCTGTGGTGAAAACTCGAAAGAGGACTGCAGGCAAAAATGGCTCAAAATGAAAAAAAGAAAAAAAAGAAAAAATAAAAGTGCAGGTACCAAGAAAGCAAACGGTCCAGATCAGTTCAAGCAGTTACAGTTCAAGAACAAAAAGAAGCGCAGTCAGGAGCGAAGAGCTCTACAAACTCTGATAATCTCAGGAAGCAAGAGTTTCCATTGCCTACATCTCTAGGGAACCAAAGGATCAAGCAAGTCAAATCTCGAGGCATCGGTCAAAGCATTGGCCAAGCCCCAGTTCTGATTCCTATATCCTGACACAAAATCCAGACACACTCACAAGACAACTCATGGCACAGTAGATTTTCAAACAGTTTTCTCTTTTTTAATTAAATGCATCATATTTCTTTTACACATATCATATCATCTTTTTTCAAAAAATACAAAAAAAAATTGCATCATCATCAATCATATATGCAAAAAAGAATGCGCAGGTGGCCAACACAATCAATCTCTACCCTCTTCCCCGGCTACATCAGGTGAGTCCTCTGACTCATAATGAAGTAACCTCGCTCTCAACCTGCTCACCTCCATACGCAGGTAATGCGTCTCATCGCGCTCAAGGGTACGGATCGCTGTCTCCTCATCAAACAATCTCTGATCGGCAGCCAATCTCCTCGACATCATCTCACAATGATACCGAAGTGCGGAGATCTCAGACAGCAAATAGCCATGAGTGGCCAAAAGGAAGCCAGGATCGATAAACGGGCGCTCTTCAAAAGGTTCATATGAACCAGATGAAGAGCCAGCATCTCCAAGGATATCCTGCTCATCCTCATCAGCAGTCTGGTGCCAGCAAGGGATACGTCGATACAAAGACTGCTCAGCAACCCAATACTGATATGGGGCGGTCGCCATCGGAAAAGTCCGCAGCTCAAAACCCAGCAAATCAGCAGTCAAGTGACTCGCCCAAGAACAATCAATCCGGGTCCTGAAGTCAGAGGACCTAGAGGGAAGTGCTCGACACCCGATACCCGTGAAAGCAAAAAGAGGAACATCCTGCTCATATCCAAACTGCCGTAGGAACCGAATGGGATGGTAAGAAAAGTAGGATCGAAAGCCTACCAACATCAGAGGATGGTGGTGTGCATCGCAAAGCACTGGAGAAAGTGAAAGCCAAGATGACTCCCAGCGAACGTTCCAGTCACGAAGTTCTCAAACATCCTGCGATACAAGGGCTCGCTCATCCTAGCTGTATGCGGAAGAAACTCCATAATGTACCGCATAAGGTCTGGGCGACGGGTGTCAGGAAATGATACAGGAATAGTAAAAGAAAGACGCTCCCATAGCCAGACCTGATCACAGAGAGGAAAAGAAGTTCAGCTAAAGCAAAGCAATCCCCAACAAAGCAAGAAGAAAAAAAAAAGGTGTAGGAGAAATACCTGAAGAAATGCACAGCAGCCGCGAAGGACACGAGTGCGGCCCAAGGCACAGTCGGTCAGCCCATCGAATAACTCGGCCAAGATGAGAGAAATAATCCCCTGCCGACGGATAGCTCGGCTCATCACCTCAAAAAGCAAAGGAGTCTGGGATCTGCGCCATCCCGAGAACAGCACCTCAGCAATCAAGCAGAACATCAGTGCGTTCCGAGCAAAGGTAGAGCCGGCCGTACTCTGAAGACCCGAAAAAAGATCATACAGCAAGTCCAAGGAGAACACCACAGCATCCTGGCCACTGGCTGCAGGCCGAACAAGATAGGGGATCCCGAACCAGTTCTGCGGTGTAGCAGTCTTCGGCGATGTCTTCGGCGAGAAGTACTGAGTGTAATCCAAGGGTAAGCCTGTCAAGCGTGTAAGCTCCTCCAAAGAAGGCCCCATCTCCATATCGTTGAACGCAAACAAGTTCAACGAAGGGACCCAGTCAATCAAGGCAGCTCCGAGCATCCTCCAGTCAATATCAACTCTGGCCATATGGATCAGACTGCCGAAGCCATAGGACTCTAACTCCCGAATCTCATAAGCTGACAAACTGTCAAGCCAAGCAAGCAGTCGTGGCGAGCAAGAAGAACGAGGAAGCAGCTGACAAGTCCTCACTGGTACCCCCTCCAGCACAAAAGGCCCAGAAACCAATGATGACTCATCAAGGATCAGAAGGTCAACGGGCGAAGGAGAAGGAAAAGCTGGAACCTCTGCAAACTCGACAGCCCCTGACCTGCCCTCAGTAACGGCTATGTCTGATATAGTCGCATCGCTGTCTGAAACTGTCATAATCTCAGCCGCATGAGAAGACTCGCCCACCTCATGAACAGAGTGCGCAAAGGACCGATGACCAAGTGAAGGACAATGCTCCCCATCAAAAGGACTGTCAGCGAAGATCACACCGCACATCGTGACATCCTGGCTAATCTGACCATCAAAGAATACATCTGAACCATCAAAAAGGGTCCCGGCAGCCCCGATCGAAGAATCAACGGTCAGATCTGGACCTGCGCCCCCCTCCAACAAGAAATCATAAATCCAATCATCATCCTGGCCGATCAAAGGGATCATCGAGGCATCCACACCGTCCATCATCAGGGGGACATCATCAATGATCACATCAAGTCCACCCAAAGAAGTATACCGCACATCCTGGCCCTCATCCAGAGCATCCAAACCGTCAAAGGTACCATCTGAACCATCCATCTCATCCAAGCATGAGATCAGCCCATCTATGTCCCTCATGGTCCCATCATCACCATCCATCACATCATCCATGGGGCCCACACTCAAGGGATGCATAGCTTCACCCATGTCACACCTCATCATCCTATCCATACCATCCATTTCTCCCACAATCAAAGGCCCATTCAAATCAGAAATTTCAGTCATCCCACCATTAATGGGGCCATTCAAAGCTCCACCAACCACCAAGCTTAAATCTTCATTAATGCCCCCATTTAATGCTCCATCTCCACCATCAATCAAAGGCACTTCATCATCTTTAAAGCCTTCATCAAGTGCTGAAGTGTGGGACCCACTGACCACTCCCACAATGGCCCCCAAGCCATCATCAATGGCTGCCCAAGAAAGGATCAACAAAGAACAAGATAAAAAGAGAAGGAAAGAAGGGACAAAATGTAGATTCATGGCTGAAATCGAAGGATCCAGTGCAGAGGATGAGGGGACAAGAGAAAAGGACAGCAGGGAATGTCCGAGCACGAACCAGCCCAGGCCGCTCAAGAGACGAGCTCTGAGCGGCCTGCCCTGGGCCGTCCGTACGGACGCGGTTCCTCTCTCTCCGCGGGATTGGCTCCAGGGTTCTTGGTAGGTGAGACTGACAGTCCACGTCAGCAGATGGCGCTCCATGGGCCGCCCAAGGCTCCGGTCCACTCCAGATTTCGACTGAGATTGATCAAGATCATATGAAAGGTGCCCCACCGGTCCAATGACGAAGCAATGCGGCCAGAACATGGCTGATCAAGTCAAAGAGAAGGAAATGTGATCAAGTGGGGGCCACAAGCAATCCAAGCCATTCAAAGATCAGATCATCATGATCTAAACCATTGAGGGACCTACATGAGCCACCAAACAACAAGATCAAATGGCTGATCATCAAAAGAAGGGCCAGAATCCAAGATCTAATCATCAAGTGAGCCCACAAAGCCAAATCAAGCAATCTGGGCCATTCAAGTCATCATCCACACCATGAGAAGCCTTCTTAACCTCACAAATCATCAAAAGAGGTACCCCGAAGTAAAGCCGAGGTCTCAGGTGGGCCCACCGGGGGCCGAATCTATCAATCTGAGCCATTCAAAGACTAGATCATCACGATCTAAACCATGAAAAGGCTTGCATGAGCCATCAAGTAGCAACATCAAGGGTTTGATTGTCAAGAAAGAAAACCAGAATCCAAGATCCGATCATCAAGTGGGCCCACGTGGTTAAAAAGAGCAATCTGAACCGTTCAAGTCATCATCCACACCATGAAAAGCCTTCTTAGCCTCACAAAACATCAAGAAAATGAGCTCCAAAGCAAAGTTGAAGTCTGAAAAGGGCCTACAGGGCCAAATCAAGCAATTTGGATCACTCAAATCACAATCAGCCCCGTCAGAAGACAAACAAAGCAAGGTAAGTATGCCCAACCCCATCAACGTTGGTCCGAAGACCTTAAACTACGTCGGGATCAATATCCCGAGAGATTTTCAATAAAAGCCGGTATCGGTTTTCATCGCTCGAATTAAGATCCGACGACACCGAGTACTTTCAAAAAAATTAAAAAAAAAATGTCTTTCCTGTTTTGTGCAATACTGGTCCGAAGACCTTAAACTACGTCGGGATCGACGTCCCGAGAGATTTTTAATAAAAACCAGTATCGATCCCAGTCTTTAAGACCAACATCGGATGATCTGGATCATTTTGAAAAATAAAAAAAAATATATCACCAGCCCCTCTTTTAAAGTTTCGGGTCCGAAGACCTTAAACTACGTCGGGATCGACATCCCGAGAGATTTTTAATAAAAACCAGCATCGATCCCGGCCGTTCAGGCCAAGATCTGATGATCTGGATCATTTCGAAAATAAAAAAAATATGTTTGGCCCTTTTGTACAGTTTCAGGGTCCGAAGACCTTAAACTACGTCGGGATCGATATCCCGAGAGATTTTCAATAAAAACCAGTGTTGATCTTGACCGCTCAAATTGAGACTTAACAGCCTGGAACATTTTTTCGAAAAAACACAAAAAGAATGTATTTTCAGCATGTACATATTTGAGTTCCGAAGACCTTAAACTACACTGGGATTAGTTTCTCGGGGGACCTTTCTCGCTTTCAACAAAAACCGGCATCGATCCCAGCCATTCGAGCCAGGATCTGATGACCCGGATCATTTCCAAAATACCAAAAAAAAATTCTAAGCTTTCCATAAAAACCAGTGTCAATCTCGATTACTCGAGTTGAAGTCTGGTACTTTTTCAAAACAATAAAAAAATATATACAATATAAAACAAAAAAGTTTTCACCACCAATTTCAACCCACCAATTTATCCCCAGCGGTCCGAAGACCTAAAACTACACTGGGATTAACTTCTCGGGGGCTTTCTTTCCTAACCTGTTCCGGACATGGCTGACACTTGATCATACGGGTGACTGAAATGTGAGGATGTGGCTCATTTTGTGGCCGAAGGAGTCCGTCGGACGATACGTGGTCTATGTGCATTGCACATGAGGAACAGGCAACTTTGTGGGTGTGTTGACTGAAAACCCTCGAAATCTCCTCATCCGAAGATGTAAAACTACGGCACTTCATTGTGTGAGACTCGTCTTGCTCGCTGACGTAAAATGGATCGGGTGCCTTACCAGCAGTAGAAGCTGGAAGTGGATGAAAATTCCATACTTTTCCTTGCATTTCAGAAAAATCACAAAATACCAAAAACATTGCAAAATCACCTTTTCAAAAATCAAAAAAAATATTTCCCTTGCTTTCAAATTAAATATTTGCAAAAATCACAAAAAAATATTTCCCTTGCTTTCAAAGAAAATATTTCAAAAATCACAAAAATATGTCCCTTGCCTTCAAATTAAATATTTGCAAAAATCACAAAACAATATGTCCCTTGCCTTCAAATTAAATATTTGCAAAAATCACAAAAAAATATTTCTCTTGCTTTCAAAGAAAATATTTCAAAAATCACAAAAAATATTTCCTGTGTTTTCAATAAACCGATCTCTATCCTGACCTCTCAGGTAAAGATTCGGACCCACATATTTACAAAAAAATCACAAAAATTAGCATCCCCAGCACTACAATTCAGGAGTCTTGAACTCCGCTCACTTCACAATATGGGATGACGGATCCAATCGCCCGCAAATTGGAATCTTGACCAAAACGAGTAACCAAACACCATCTCAATCACATGTATGCCCAGAAGAACATCTTGAAGTTGAATGATATCCTCGTACATTCTCATTAGCAAAGAAACAGCATCTTGGGACGATGGACCTGATCGACCACGGGTCGGGATCTTGACCAACCCGCAACCAAACATCCGCATTAAAAAGAAAATCTCCAGGGAGCACAACCCTGCAAACAATAAGCTCCAAGTTCTCTGCATCACCAGCAAAAGTAAAATCATCAAACTGAAAGAGAATGAGCCAAGCCATGCATTCATCATGCATCTCCATGCATCAGCATCCATCGCATCAATCATCATGTTTAGCTGCTTTCAAAATAAAAGTCGGTTAGCCAAAGCCCCACAGGCATCCCTAGTGGAGGCATGTGCAAACCAGATTTCCATTTCCAAAAGACAAAAAAAAAAAAAAATTCTATGTGCAAATAAAAACTCCACGGAGTATCACTCCCCAGAGTGGGTGCCTTTTTCAAAAATCCAAAAATATTTTCCCAGTAGAGCGTTCTGCCTCCAACACGCCAGGAGATCTTCCATATCTCTGGGTAGGAGCCAACGCAAAAATAAAAAAAGATCCGATGTCTCGCGGTTTCCCCGGAGACCATCGGATCCAATGCACTCAAAGTACGGTCGAACTGAACTCCAGTGTCAGTGCGGTCGTACCACATGCCAAGATACAAAAAGAAGAAAGCCAAAAGGCTCGGTCACAGAAACCATTTGAACAGGTGGAAACGATGAATTGTAACCCAAGTATTAAAATCAGCAGATTGGGTGGAAAGAGTTCACCCGCACATACCTAGGCGTGGATGCCTGAAGTACCTTGACTGAGTCGAAGTCGGCGTAGTAGAATCCCGTAAGACTATCTGACGCAGGGCGTCTAACCACTTTGACAGTCAAGCGAAACAAGTACTCCTGGAGTGATCTGGGAAAACATCAAACATCACACAATCAGTCTCAGGGTCAGCATCCTTGTAAGACTGTCGACGCAGAGGCTCTGCTGTACCTTTCCGATGTTAGTACCGATCGGGAATGGAAGGGTTGCGATTGGGTACCCAGGTTGCAGCAAACTGCAGGGACAATCGCAACATTTTTTCCAAACTCTCGCGGTATGTGCGAGTTATCAATTTCCAGACAATCAACTGACTCAGATACAAAGGACAACAAAGATTCCAGACCACAATCAAGGAAAGAATGAATTGCAAACCAAGCATCGAAGTCAGCAGATCGGGTGGAAAAAGCCCACCCGCACATACCTAGGCGTGGATGCCTGAAGTACCTTGACTGAGTCCAAGTCGGCGTAGTAGAATCCCGTAAGACTATCTGACGCAGGGCGTCTAACCACTTTGACAGTCAAGCGAAACAAGTACTCCTGGAGTGATCTGGGAAAACATCAAACATCACACAATCAGTCTCAGGGTCAGCATCCTCGTAAGACTGTCGACGCAGAGGCTCTGCTGTACCTTTCCGATGTTAGTACCGATCGGGAATGGAAGGGTTGCGATTGGGTACCCAGGTTGCAGCGCATGCAGGGACAATCGCAACGTTTTCTCCAAACTCCCGCGGTATGTGCGAGTGATCAATTTCCAAACGATCAACTGACACAGATGCAAAAGCAAGCAAAGACTTCAGAACATGATCTATGAATGACCGGGTCAGAAGTGGGGTGTCCACTCGCTTTGGCATTCGGTTGCACGCAACCTCTGCCAAAGAGGGGCATCTGTAGACACCCCACCTTCGGCTACACTGTTGGTAGAGATAGCTGGTTGAATGGAGAACCATACCCCCAAATCCCAAGTCCAAACTCAGCCAAACTCACCCTTGTAAGCCCCATTCCATAGCCCAGTTCAAGCCTGAACCCAGTCAACCCAGTCCTAAACACCACCCTGAAAAACCCCCCAAGAAAAAAGGCTAGTCAGAAAAATCCTAAAAAAGTCAAACTCACTGAGTCAACCCGCTGAGTCAACCTGCTGAGTTAACCCGCTGAGTCAACCCGTCGAGTCAAAACACCGAGTCAACCCGTCGAGTCAAACCACCGAGTCGACTCACTGAGTCAACTCACTGAGTCGACCAGCGAGTCCAACAGTAGCCCCGAGGGAGCGGCCGTACTCGCTGGAAACCGAGGAGCGGCCGTACGGGCGGCCCATAGTAGGCCGCCCGAGACAAATTACGCAATCTGCCATTGTCCGCTGCTATAAATACCCCCCTCCCCTTCTCATTTCAACACACCATCTAGCCGGAGAGAGCTCGCCCGTCTGAGTCACCCTTAGCCCATTTTTCCACCAAGGAGAGCCCGAGTGAGGAGAGTCTAGCCCTGGTCCAGCCCAGCCTGACCACTGGTCCAAGCCTCCCAAGCCATCCAAGTCTTGATCCAACCACTCGAAGCCAACCCTTGCGACACCTCCGTCCACCAAGCTACTCTTTTCCAGCTTTATCTCATTTGCATCTAGCATAAGTGCAACATTTACTTTTCTTCCAACCCCCTGCTTCACTGCAAACATTTTGATTATTCAAACACACCGCATGCATATCGCATAAAGCACCTGTCAGTTCGAGCGTATGCTCTGGGCTTGCCCGTTGTTGGAACCTGCCCATCAGAAACTCTTACTGTTCAGACCTGCATTCACGTACATATCACTATAAGCACTTTGAATATTCAAGCACACAGCATGCATCATCTCGCATAAAGCACCTGTCAGTTCGAGCGTATGCTCTGGGCTTGCCCGTTGTTGGAACCTGCCCATCAGAAACTCTTACTGTTCAGACCCGCATTCATGCATCATGTCATCCATGAGAATATACGAGGATTAAACTAGACTTTCAAGTATCCTATCGATTCTGTGAAGTAGAGGCCGTACTTCGGTACGGGCAGTGTGTGGGGTGCTTAACCTCTTCCCACCCTGTAACCGTGATCCCTTACCTCGAATCTCTGACCGCAGATCAACAGGAGTCATTTTAGAGGAAGGAATCTTCGGATTCCCTTCTTTAACGTTTCTACGGGGTCTAGCCGACTGTAGATTCGAAGTAATTGGCTAGTGGCGACTCTGGTCTTATATAAACTCATTTAAACATATCCAGCTTAACACGACTACCAAACGAAGCCCTCGAGAACGAGGCAAGCCAGTGGCACAAACGGCGATTTCGCACGCACGCACCTCTTCTTCTTCTTCTTCCGAAAGGAAAGGGAGAACGACGTCGTGTGGGAGCGCGGAAAAATCGACGAGGGTCCACAGACAGGTATACCTCTCAAAACCTGTATTGATTGTTTATTAGGGAAACATTATAGAGTTTCATTTGTAAAAACTGCTTCTCATGTTAAGAAAGTACATACATTAGATTTGGTTTATTCTGATGTTTGTAGTCCTATGAGGACAAAATCCTTGGGTGGGGCATTGTATTTTGTCACTTTTATAGATAATGCATTTAGGAGGGTTTGAGTTTATGCTTTGAAATCCAAGGACGAGGTCTTTGGTGTGTTTAAAATGTTTCTTGTCGTAGTCGAGAGAGAGAGACAGGCGGATCATTGAAGTGCATTCGCACTGACAATGAAGGTGAATACATTGGTGACTTCCATGAGTATTGTAAGTCCCGGGGTATACGGCATGAACAAACGGTTCCCAAGACCCCCCAGCATAATAGTGTAGCTGAACGCATGAATCACACCATTGTAGAGAGAATCAGATGCATATTATCCCATGCAAAATTGCCCAAGATGTTTTGGGGAGAAGCAATCCACACAGCAATATATTTGATACATAGGTCTCCATCAGCCCCTTTGAATGGAGAAGTACCTGAGAAGGTGTGGACTGGATGTGATCCTTCGTACAGTTATCTCAAGGTGTTTGGATGTAGGACATCTGTTCATGTACTAAAGGACAAAAGGTCCAAGCTCGATCCGAAGATCAAACAGTGTGTGTGTTAGTGGGGTAAGGTGATGAAAAGTTCGGTTACAGATTGTGGAATCCGACCTAGAAGAAGCTCGTCAGGAGTAGAGATGTGGTTTCATTGAAGATCAGTGTATAAAAGACATTGGAAAGACAGAAAAGACCCAGTCCAGTTCAGGTGAGCTGGAAGACATGAAGCCGGTTACTCCTCCCGTAGTGCCTGATGAAGAAGGAGTACAGCAAGATGCAGAAAACGTGAGAGTTCCTACAGAAGATGGACCGGGGGAGCAGCCCCCACTTGATCCACCTGTTGAGCCACAGATGAGGAGGACATCAAGGGACAGACACCCGTCCAAGAAGTACTCGCCGCATGAATACATTATGCTTACTGATGGGGAAGAGCCAGAAGATTATTCTGAGGCCCTAGCCGACGAGCATAAGGGGGTGGTTGAAAGCGATGTAAGAGGAGATGGAATCTTTGTATAAGAACCATAACTATGATATGGTAAAATTGTTTAAGGACAAGAAAGCTTTGAGCAACAAGTGGGTGTTCAGAAAGAAGATTGAGCAAAAGAATTCACAGACAATGTTTAAGGCCAGACTTGTGGTGAAAGGTTTTGGTTAGAGGAAATGTATAGACTTTGAGGAGATCTTCTCACCAGTGGTGAAAATGACATCTATACGGATGTTGTTTGGATTGCCGGCTAGCATGGATCTAGAGATAGAGTAGTTAGATGTTAAAACTGCTTTCCTCCATGGTGACTTGGAAGAAGAGATCTACATGCACCAACCAGACGGATTCGAGGTCGAGGGCAAAGAGCATATTCTGTGTAGGCTTAAGAAGAGCTTGTATGGGCTGAAACAAGCTCTGAGGCAATGGTACAAGAAGTTCGACTCATTCATGTTAAAGCATGGATATGACAGAATAGAGTCGGACCACTGTGTGTTCATGCACAAGTTCTCAAATGGTGATTTCTTAATTCTGCTATTGTACGTTGATGACATGCTCATCATGAAAAAAGATATCAAGAAGATTGACAAGCTAAAATAAGAGTTGAGCAAGTCGTTTGCGATGAAAGACTTGGGCCCGGCTAAACAGATCCTAAGAATAAAGATAACCCGTGACAGAAGCAGCAAAAAGCTTTGGCTGTCACAGGAGCAGTATATCGAGAAAGTCCTAAAGTGGTTCAATATGAATACAGCGAAGCTGGTCAATACTCCACTAGATGGTCACTTCAAATTGAGCAACAAGCAGTATCCCAAGACGAAGGCAGATGTGGATGAGATGCAGAAGATACCCTATGCCTCAGCAGTAGGAAGTTTGATGTATGTTATGGTGTGTACGCGCCCAAACATAGCATATGCGGTTGGTGTGTTCAACCGGTATCTTGCTAATCCTGGCAAAGAACATTGGGCAGCGGTGAAGTGGATACTACGGTATCTGAGAGGCTCATCCAGGTTAAGCCTATGCTATGGTGACGAAAAACCTATGTTAGAAGGCTACAGAGATACAAATATGGCAGGTGACATAGACTCCAGGAAGTCTACATCGGGGTTCATGTTTACATTTGCAGGGAGAGCAATCTCTTGGTAGAGCAAGCTACAGAAGGTCATAGCATTGTCGATGACAGAGGTCGAGTATATCGTGGTCACAAAAGCATGCAAAGAGATGCTTTAGATGAAGATGTTTGTACATGAACTCAGCCTAAAGCAAGAGCAGCACGTGGTCTATTGTGATAGCCAGAGTGCTATACACTTGAGCAAGAATCCAAGTCAGTATTCCAAGTCAAAGCACATAGAGATTCGGTATCACTAGATTAGAGATGCTTTGGAACAGAAGGTATTACCGCTTGAGAAGGTCCACACGGACGATAACGGGTCAAACATGATGACCAATACTTTACTAAAGGGCAAGTTTGAGGTTTGTAAAAACCTGGCTGGCTTGAAGAAGGTGAATTCCTCTTGAGTCGAAAAGGGAGAGATTTGATGGAGTTTTCCTGATCAGGCCCAGAGGAGAGATGGTGCAGCCTGGATGTGGTCGGGCGCCCAGACCAATCTGGTCTGGTGACCGAAATTCAAACTGATGGGCAGTTAGTTGCTGGACTGTTTTGTAAATAGCCGGGCGTCAGATGGTTAGGTGAAATTCGGCAGTCTCTTTACAAATCTCACTCGACGATTTTTTTTCTTGGCCAGGCGCCCGACCGTGCGTGGACTACTTAAGTGCAGTTTCCTAATCCGGCTCTGATTCCTCCGGTTCTCTACTTAAGAGGTTGCAAATCGGGATTAGAGTATTCCATTAATGTGTTTCCACATCCAAGGTGAGAGAGAGAGAAAAAGAGGAAGAGAGAAAGAGAAAAGAGAAAGAGGAAGCTTGTGGAAGGGAGGATTCTGCTTGTAGAGATGATCTACTGCGCAGTCAACATCCCATCGCTTCCATGTCCTCGTGATCGGTAAGATCTCTCCGTTTTTTGTATTCTATTATTGTTTATCCACTCCTACAAGAGTAAAGATGGTTTGATCAAAGCGGTGTGTGCTTGTGATCGGTTGTAACGGTTCTACTTCATAGTGAATTGTTGCTCTGGACTAGGTCCAGTGGTTTTTACCTCTTCAAAGGTTTTCCACATAAAAATTCCTTGTGTTGTGTGATTTATGCTTTGATTTATTTCATTGCTTTATTATATCCCATAATTCAAGTAGTTTGCGGGGCGAAATCCTAACGTTTTTGTGTAACGCACCCAATAGTTGTGTGTGAGTATTTCTCTCTCCACACACATATTGTGAGATGATCACCTGTGCACCTTCTTGGGTGAGAACTCATGTGCATCTTTGCACACATGTCATGAGCATAAAATCCAAACAATCCATATGATGCGAGACCCTATAAAACCCCTAGGCCCCAGCTTTTAGCCTGATCCAAAACTCTGATGACCCTAACAAGTGATTTTAGATGTTTTAGGCATGATTTCACACTATTTCATATGGTGTGGCCCACTTGAGTTTTGGATAGGACTGATTTTTGGGATATCCCATGACCTAGAGGGGATCCACCAAATGCATTGTGTGGATGTTTGATACACATCACGGTGGGGCCCACACAAGTCAACCTCATAGTACCATGTGTGACACGTACGCGTGTGTGGTGCGGACGATGATGGCATGAAGGATGATGGATGCATGAGTCTTGGTTGAGTGGTTATTGTCCGTGCATGGCCAGCACATAATGTGAGGGTTGATATATATGACATGTCATGGTGACTAGCATGAGCAATTTCACAAGGATTGGCCTAGTTGAGGACCTCGAATACAACATATTAGGATAGATACACATGCATACACGTAGAGCTGTGTGCAGAGAAATCTGATTGGGTACAGAGTAACTCGGTGTGCTTTTATCATCCTAAGTAAACTCTGTTGGGCCCAC
This sequence comes from Liriodendron chinense, assembly GCA_003013855.2. Lineage (NCBI taxonomy): Eukaryota > Viridiplantae > Streptophyta > Magnoliopsida > Magnoliales > Magnoliaceae > Liriodendron > Liriodendron chinense. The sequence goes on along the minus strand of PVNU02003892.1, from coordinate 3,342,518 downwards.
CGTGCATGTATGTGGTTTATCTACGCCGTCCATCCATTTTTCCATACGGGTTGAACCCAAAATTGAAGCATATTCAAAGTTCAAGTGGACTATATATACCACAGGAAACCATGGGAATAATGATTTCCATCATTCAAATCTTCATAGGGCCCAAAGTGATGTTTATTTGTCATCCAACCTGTTCATAAGATCACATGGACATGAATGAATGGAAAACAAAAATATCACATTGATCGAAAGCTTCTGTGGCCACCGAGAATTTTTCAACAGTAGATGTTCAATTCACACTATTTCATGTGGTGTGGTCCACTTGAGCTTTGTTTATACTTCATTTTTTGGGCTCAAGCCCTAAAATTATCTGGTAAAATATGGATGGCCAGAGTGGATAAAATATGTAAATCGCGGTGGGCCCCACAAAGTTTACTCAGTACAGTACACTTAGCATACTGAGTTACTCGGTACTTATTTTTTATTTTTTTTTATGGGTTAGTTCACACACCCCCATTGCTAATAAACCCACACCCTGTTTGTCAGGTCACAATGTTAGCCACCCCCAATGTGGGAATAGACATCATGACCTCAGTGTTGAAATGAGGCTATCTTCGATCAGTCTGCCACTTGAGCTATGCCACTAGAGTTACTTAGTACTTCCGTGTATAGGCTAAATGGATTATCTCAGACACATTAGTACTTTTCATAAGCATATCGACGTGTATTTCTCTTATATATAACTCAATTATCTTACTACAATGCAATGAATTTTTATTCCTTACGTTAACATGGTATTAAAGGGATCTAGCCTCATCTAACCTCAAACTACTACGTTTATATCATCTTCTCCACATCTTTCACAGTGTTGATCACTCAATCTTAAGCTCTGAGGTAAGGAGATACCATGTACTTTTGTAGTATTAACTAATGGATGGAATAAAATCCTCTCAAGATTACCCTAGACACTAAGACACCGGACACCACCTTACTTTGGTCATCTCCTTGGCATGTAGTGCCAGTACGGTACTCTTACGGCTTCCTGTGGACCAACCCTATCAGTGGATCCCAGACTAAGTTCTTGCTAGTTGGGTTAAAAAATGAGCACTAGTTTAGGAAGCCAAAGGTCCAATTTATTGGTAATGATCAAATCATTCCAAGTTCAATCTGTGTGGGGCCCATCGTGATGTGTCCATTAGACGTGCCTTCAGGACGTGAACCACACGTAAGGGGACAAAAGAGGGGCATCGGGGGAGGGAGATTGATGCCCACCATAGAAACTTCAAGATGGAATGTGGGGTCTACCGTTTTATGCGTATGCCGTAATTCCATTCCCTTCGTCAAGTGCACCGCACCAAGATGAAGGGACACCAAAAGTTAGGCCATATGAACATGTAGGTTTTAGGTGTGATTACATTGTTTCAATTGGTGTGTCCCACCTGAGTTTTGGATCTGCATCATTCTTTTGGATATCCAGTGAACATGACGAGGCGCACCAGATGCATGGTTTGGATTCCACATAAACATCACTGGATGCACCCCATACAGCTCAAATGTACAGTAATTGCAGTACGTCTATCAACGATCATTCCCCAAAATTTGACCTTGATGTGAGTTGGATTTTTCATTAATAAAGTGTCAACTCTCTCTCTCTCTCTCTCTCTCATACACACACACATGCACTTGTGAAGCTACACAAGAACAACTGTGTTCCACCCACACAAGAAGGTCAACGTAAAGCATCCTCAAAAGCATGAAAATCAACATTTCACGTTGCATTGATGAGAATCTTAGTTTTATTTTAATGATTCGTCGTTTGATTATCTTCTCCTCGGCACATCGAATGCATTTGATATGGATCCATCCCCGCATTTTCAAACCTAACTGTAATGATTCAATAATGTCATTGCAGACTTGAATTTTCGATGCTCCAGGTTTGTGATACGGTACTGCAATCAATGTTAAATGGTCTTTTCATCTCATGAAATGGAGGGATATTGCGTTATATGATGATCCATTGGAAAGAAATGTTGGTGGGACATAACACCAGTACATGAGGGGTCCATCTTCGTTTTGTCGTTGATATCTCTTCTATTCATCCTAGCTATCTGATAGATGGCTTTTGAATTTGGGCAATGTATAGCTCAATTGAGCTGTCGGGATCAACGGTACTAAAGAGTTTTTTAGAATCTCATGTCTATCATGGGGCCTAAATATAATAATGTGGAGTTGTGGACCATTAAAAGGTAGTTTTCCCAAGCATTATTTCATCATCAGATTTATGCATCCATCTTCTCAATCTATATTTGTAGTATAGGACAGAGACATTAATGAAAGGTTAGGATCAAAGAAGATCATGCCAAAATAGACCAACACACCATAGCTTCCAACATATAACTTTGGAGGTGATTGTTGTAATATGTCATTAAAAAGCTATCGATGAGTTTTACTTCCTAAATGAAGTTATTGGCTTTCAAATAGTTTTGCAAAATAAAGTTATTTTAGAAGTTAAATTTTAGCTGAAGTCAAAATTTATTATCTTTATTAAGTAACATTTAAAAAAAATGTTTTTAAAGAATGAAAAAGTCCAATTATCCTTGAAATTTTTGCTTAAGTCATTTAAGAGTATTTGAATTAATTTAGACTTTCTTTTATTTTTTAATAAATTTATTATTTTAATTCTTATTTTGTAAGAGTAAAGCTTTATTTTTTATCAAAATTGTACATATAATATCTCATTGGAAAGTTACATATGAGTCTTACACTCTAAATAAAGTCATTCATCTCCAAACAGTTTTGCAAAATAAATTTAGTATATAAGTTACTTTTTTTAATGAGTAATTTACAGTTTGAAGAAGTCCAATTATATTTAAGTTCTTGTTTAAGTAATATAGGAGAGTTTGAGTTAGTCTAGACTTCTTTCATAATTTTTAATAAGTTTACTATTATAGAAAAGCTTGATATTTTATTAAGGAATTTTACAAATTACTATCTCATTAATTAGGTATTTACATTTCGGTACTTTTTCAAAAAAGGCTACCTCATTAATTCAAGTTACATCATCTACGTTAGATTTTTTAGGGCTTATTTAATTTTCAAATTCAAATGTAAATACATTGTAAAGTAACCATTATTACTTATACTTGTATTACGAGTCTTTACCTGAAGCTAATGTTGATCGGTTTAATGTTTTGACGCAAAACAAAGGTGGAAAGACATTTGGGTGCAAAAACTGTGGGGCCCATTGTGAATAGGTCATATCCATGCCGTCCATCCGTTTTGATAGCTCATTTTAGGACATGAGCCAAAAAATGAGACAGATTTAAAGTTCAAGTGAACCACACCGCATTAAACAGTAAGAATTGAATGCCTACCGTTAATAGCTGCTTCAAGTGATTAAGCGGTCTGTTATGACAACTGTTTCATGTGGTGCAGTCCACTTGAGCTTTAAATTTGCTTCATTTTTAGAGGCATGCTCTAAAATGAGCTTGTAGAATGGATGGACGGCAAAAATATGATATATTCATCATGGGGGCGCATAGTTTTTGTACAGATAGAAACAAATGAAATTCGTTTAGGGGGCGTTTGGCATCTCTACTCTAATTCAATAAGAGCTTTTTGAATAAGAGCTACTTTAATAAGTTCTTTTTGTTCTAGCTCTTATTTTAAATTAGCCCGTTAGGTAAAATCTTCAAAAAGTGCTCTTATTTAAAATAAGCACTTTTGGTAAAACTTTTAAATAAGAGCTTTTTTAAAGGGTAATTGATGTCATTTTTAAAGATTATAGTAACTTAAATATAAGAGCAATCCAAATGGTTGTTTGGGTGGACTGTTCATCATGTGGGGCCCAACATCAATGCTAATTGTCCTTTATGTGGAGCCCCTCAATGTCCGCTACCCATCACCATCACGTGGACTCCACATTTGATGTGTCCACAGAATGGGCCCTACCTATGAAGTGTATTTTCCATCATGTGAGGCCTAGTTTTGATATATATTCATCTTGTGAGGTGTACCTTCTATATGGATCATCCATCATACAACCCACTTTGAATATGGGTCACCCATCATGATAGACCTTGGATGTGGATCATCCATTAGGTGGGGCCCACTTGATGAGGGCCCACACTTTTATGTGAATCATCCATCATGTGAAGCCCACTCCGACCATTATGTGGGCCCACCTTGATGTGGACCATTCTTTGTGTGGGGCCCCACCTTCATCATGGGTTGTTCATCATGTGAGCCCATCTTTAATATCAACTGACTATCATGTGGACCCACCTTCAATGACCATCATCCATCATGTGGATCCCACCTTTGATGTAAACTACCATTTAAATGGGATCTACTTGATGTGCATGTTCCATCATGTTGGGCCACACTTTGATGTGGGTCATCTATCATGCGGGGCCTACCTTTGATGTGAACCTTTCATTACATGGGCTCGCCTTAATGTGGGGCTCCACTTCAATATGAGTCATTCATTATGAGGGGCCCATCTTTGATGTCCACCATCCATCATGTGGGTCCTACCTTTGTTGTGGACCACTATCATGTGGGGCCCACATCACGTAGGTAGTCCATCATGTGGGACCCATTTGATGCCCACCAACCATCATATAGGTCCCACCTTGGCTATGGACTGTCTATCATGTGGGGTCCAACCTTCAATATGGGTCATTCATTATGTAGGCCCACCTTTAATGTCAACCTTCCATCATGTGGTCCCACATTCAATATCCACCATCCATCACTTGGATCCTACCTTTGATGTGAAACATCCATCATGTGGGTCCCATCTTTGATGTCCACCATCCATCATGTAGGTCCCACCTTTGCTATGGACCATGCATCATGTGGGGCCCAACCTTTAATATGAGTCATTCATCATGTGGTCCCGCATTTAATGTCAATCTTCCATCATGTGGTCCCACATTTAATGTCCACCATCCATCATGTGGGTCCCACCTTTGCTATGAACTGCCCATCATATGGGGCCCACTTGATGTGGATAGTCCATCCATCATGTAGGGCCACATTTTAATGTGGGTCATCCATCATGTGGGACCCACCTTTAGTGTCCACCGTCAATCATGTGAGGCCCAACCTTCAATATGGGTTGTTCATCATGTGGGCCTACCTTTGATGTCAGCCTTCCATCATGTGATCCCACCTTCAATGTCCCCCATCCATCATATAGGTCCCACCTTTAATGTGGTCGTTCATCATGTGGGGCCCACCTTTGATGTGACCATGCATTATGTGGGCCCACCTTGATGTGGAAACCCACCTTAAATATGGGTTGTTCATCATGTGAGCCCACCTTAGAAATATTCTAAAGAAGAGAAGAGGATAAAATGGAAATTACTTAAAAAGTTTAAGGACAAACTTGTCCAAAAATTAATTAAAAATGTCTACCCGCTTAAGCTAAATAAGCTCTTAAAGAAAAAGTGACCTCCCTATCACTTATTATTTAAGAGCTTTTTCGCTAGTTTCTAAAAAAATAAGCTCTAAAATGAAAGCTTTACCAAACTGTCTATTTAATAAGAGCTTTTTTTTTTTTTTTTTTTTTTAGAATAAGTAAATAAGCTCTTATTAATAGATTTGCCAAATGCCCCCTTAATGATGACCTAATTACAGGCATTCATAGGGTAATTAGGAAAATCTACATGCCCTTCACGAAAGCTGGGGTTCAACGGTGTCAACAAAGGGTTGGTAGGTCAAGTGGACCCCATTGTGATGTTTATATGAAATCCACTTCGACCAGCACATGTGTCACACCACGTTAGGCGTATGGCCTAAAAATCAGCCACATCCATGATTCAAGTGGACGACATGATTGGAAACAATGTCCAGGGCAATGATCGCCCTCCACACTATTTCCTTTGGTGTAACCCATCTAAATTATACATAGGTCTAATTTTTTAGGCCCTATACTTAAATTTTGGTTTGAAATCTAATGGTTGGAGTGGTTTCATATAATCATTATAATGAGCCTTGTAAAAATCAAGGGGGACATCTCTCTCCCAGCCATTTCCTTTGGTGTGGCCCACTAGAAATCACGAGTTAACCTATTTTTTTATCATGAGAAAAATGTGGTATTACACATCTAATGGTTAAAGTGGACTTCACATATGCATTATGGTGGGGTGTTAGTGCCTTGTTTTGTTAATAACGTGAGTTATGGTGTCTTAATTAGTCGATTGAGCCTCTATTAGAAGACAATTAAAGACCAAGACTTAAAGACTTGAAACATCAAGGCATGAAGATACAGGTAAACATGAGGTACCTTGGTAAACCTAGCCTAGACCTCTTTAATTCCAAAACAACATTAGCCTCTAAATGACTTGATTTTAATAAGTAAACTTTGAGTCATCTCCCCAAGCCTTAAGAGCCTTTTATGAACATGATAAGATAAGCTTAATGGAGGTGCAAGGCTGTTGTGAATCAGAATCCTAGAACAACAACTAAACGACAATCGTTGATTAATCGTCGATTGAATCGACAGTCGATCGATCAAACCTGATCTATCGAAAATGGCCAAAACAGTCCAACGAGAAATTGGGCCTAATCGAATGAATTTTGATTGATCGAAGTATAGAGTTCGATTGATTAACAATGCACAGAATTGTCCAGTAAGCCTTCTACCCTCAATTCGAACTAAGTTCGATCGATTGAGGGCTCGATCAATCGATCAATCAACAACGGCCAGAAACTAGCTATTATAGATTTATTGAAGCTTTTATATATATATATATATATATATATATATATATATATATATATATATATATAGTATCCAGATCCTTGTAGATAGTATGATTTTGAGTGAATTAGAAGCCCTATTGTATATCAATACTTCTCAATACTTCTAGGTTATCACCAAAGAAATTCATGCCTTCTTCATTGTGATTAATCACTCTAATGAGCATTTCAAGTTCCATTTGATGAAGAACATGACATCTTATAACCTCTAGAGAATAAACATTCATGATTATATAAAAACCCATTATTTATCATTCTTTAGAGTAGGAGATTCCATTAGTTGGTAAATCCCTATTGGAAAACAACTATCTCATTAGTTGTAGGAGATTCCACCATCCTCCCCCTTACCTTGGTAATTTCATTGAAGCATCAAATGTAAGGTAGCTGAAGCATCCACATCAATAATCAAGGGAGCATGTGAGAAGTTGATTCAAGTATGAGAGAGCATTGAAGCAACCTCTCAAGAAGGCGCATCAAAAGGGGCTCAATTCGACAAGTAAGGTTGTCAATTGTAAGAGACCATATACTCTTTCATTGTGTGGGATTGAGTATAGAGTTTAGAACCCAAATTCAAATAGGTTCTTGTGTAATACTGAATTCACCGGACACGGGTGCGTACATGTTAATCTCCGTGAGAGCCTCTGGCAGGAGTAAAGATAGGTCATTGGATTAGGACCACATAGGTTGTTAGTGAGCTAATAAAAAACTAAGTCTTCGAGGGAGCCACCAACACAAGTGGAAACATGTTCCACCAACATGGGTGAGTACGTATAGGTCTTTGTATAGGACCATCACCGATATAGGTGTATACGTGATCTACTAACACAGGTGTGTACGTGTAGGTACTTGTGTAGGACTGAAGGTTTGTGGTAAACCTGTAAAATTATTGTAAAGGTTAAGGGTGAACCTATTGAAAACTCCTAAGATAGTGAAATCTAATATATTCGAGGAGAGTGTGTCTGCCAGGAGTGGAGTAAACAATTAGTCGAACTACTATATATCCTTATATTTGATATTGTGAATGTTTGCAATTCTATTCATATTAATGTGTTTAATTAGTTGAATTATGTGAATGCTTGAATTGGATTGTATCCTAGGAACATAACTTGTAAAGCATACATAAGATCATTATCTTTAACTTATAGACTAGTTGCTTATATTATTACATAGATTGTAGTTTATTTGATTAGACCCACTGAATCCTAAGTGTTACTTGCCTTAGTAGTTTAATTGGTAAATTATTTTAATTATTCGAGAATTTTTAAGTGGTCCCATTAACACCCCCCAGGACTTAATCGTAATTTTAAGCTTTGTCAAGCTTCCACACGTAGCGTGGTGTCGTATTGGACTACCGACACAATTTCAGTGAGCCCCTTAAAATATTAGTAGAAGGAGATGATCTCTCATCTATTCACAAATTCCTATTGTTATATTGAAAAACGAGAAAGTTGCACATCATACTAGTTGGACCACAAATTACCGTCCATCCAAAAGATACCAACCTTTCATGTGCATGCAACATCCAACCCATCTAATAGGTTGGAATCACCATGTTGATTTTTTCATGCATAAATCAATTACATCTACTCATTCAGTGGACCTCACTTGCATTTTACTATTTATCAATTGTTAAAACTGTATTTTGTGGAGTGGCCAACCAGATGATTAGATGGAGTGATTTTTCATTAGATGATCTTATTAGTAGGGCTAACTTACTCGAAGGGAGTGATGTTGATTCAATCAATATATTGGAAGTTATCCAATGGGTGGATCGTAACTTGGTGGTTTAATTGGTTGGGCTCCACACGTTCTCTTTAAAAAAAACTACCGGATGCCTAACCTTGATATTTGATAGGGCCCACGTAAACATATATGAAAGGTTCACTCTGTAATCCATTGTCAATTTTAGGGATTCAAAAATCAAGCTAACATATGGTTCATGTGGGCCGCATCAAAGGAAATAGTTGGGAGAGATGTCCTTTCTTGATTTTTTTGGAGGCCACAATGATGATTATATGAAATCCACTCCAACCATTAGATTTCAAACTAAAATGTAGGCCTAAGGCCAAAAAATCAGGCCTATTTGCAATTCAAGTGGGTACACTAAGGGAAATAGTGTGGCAGGTGAAAGTTGCCCTTTACACTTTTTTCAATCATGTAGTCAACCTAAATCATGGATGGGGCTTTTTTTGTTTTTTTGCCCTAGGCCTAACCTAGCGTGACACACATGGTTACTGGAGTGGATTTCATATAAATATCATAGTGCGACTCACACAAGCCACTAACCCCTTGCTCGCACAGGGACCCAACTCCGTTAAAAAAATCTAACGAAAAGTACTCAAATGATAATTACTAGATTGGTGGGATAGCTTATTGAAAACTTTTTCAAAAAAAGGTACCAGTATGTAAGGATATAATTATTAAGTTAGTAATTTATAGAATTTCCTTGTTATTAATTTATTATTTTTGCAAGAGGTTTTTCTTCCTTGTGGATTCTAAATTTTCCTCTGATGTGAGAAATAGTTTAAACTGAAAGAGGTATGATATTTAAAACCTTAATAAGACTCATTTTTTAGGGAAAGCCATACTAGTGTAGATTGTGTCCCAATTGATGGTAGATCATGGTGTTAGGAAACCCGTGGAAGCGAGAATCAAACGAGGGCAATTCATAACGGCAAGCAACCAAACAAATTCAACATCCAAGAGAAGGCAATCCAAAATTTACATGGAAAAACCCGCACGAGAAAAAACCATGTCTCAAGGTGACGAATATGCACTATGAATTAGAAGTTACAAGAGATAAAGAATAACTTACCCGGATCTAAGCCCCACACAAGCGAAACCTAAGCTACCACAAGCTTTTTGTCTCACCCTAGAACTCTCTCAACCCCTTAAATATGTCTAGGACTCCTTGTGTTACCCTAGTCCCGCATTATACCCATTTAAATAGCATAAAATCAAAATTAGAAACAAAATCCGCGCAAAATATGAAACTGTATAAAATAAACACGCGCACTGTGGGGCGCCTAACCCGAAACTGTAGGGCGCTTGACGACTGCCAAAACTGTCCAGAGAGTTTACAGTTCCATTCGAGGAGTTTAGGGCACCCGACACCCTTTTAGCAATGTTGAGATTTAAGAAGCCTCATCCAGGAGAATTTATGGTGCCCGATCTGATCTCATCAGGCGACTGATAGCCCCCATTGGTTTCCAAGATTGAAGACATCCCCACAATCTCCATCGTGGCTTCAATCTTCAAGCTCCACTACTGCATCCTTCATCTCCACTTCGTCTCCATCATAGCTCCATCGCTTCTCATGTCCCCATTGAATGTACTCTTGCACCTTCACGCCCTGCTCATTGTTGTGGCCTATGCGCGCGTGCCACATACAAGTAGAAGTGAATTCCGATGCAACCACCGCAGCTCCATCGTCAAAAGTGCCCACGATCAACTTTTAAAGATGGCAGCACCTTTGTGTTTTCATCACCACGAGTGCCTCTTTTATCATTTTATAAACCCGATCAAAGCTGGTGAACTTGCACCCTGTTACCTCAAGTGTACCAAAAGAGATCAAATTCTTTTTCAACTTAGGGACATGCCTCACATCTATCAGGATTCGTTCGATCGCATCAAACATCTTAATGCGCACTGTACTAATACCGACCACGTTACAGGTGTAGTCATCGCCTAAAAACACCGATCCACCATCATACTCATTGTATGTCATGAATGAATTTCGGTCAACACATATGTGATACGATGTACCTAAATCTACGAGTCACTCATCACAAAGAGACCTCGATCTGGATACAGTCAATACATCAAAATCATCACTCATGTCCTTTGTGGCTTCCACGACATTAGCCTCCCTAAAAGGATTTTCAAACCTCTCTTGCTTCGTCTTGAGATTGGGACAATCCATCTTCATGTGTCCTTCCTCTTCACAATTCCAGCACCTCACATTGCCTTTCTCTTTACCCTTGGATTTATATCTCAATCGTGAATATCCCCTATTACAATCATAATTCATCCCTCTCATAACCAATGCTTTCGTAGAAGAACCCATGCCACCGCTTTTTTTTTCTCATTGCCTTCAACTGAAGGGTTGAGATAACAGTCTCAACGCTAATGGTTTCCCTACCTGCACACAACAAATCCTTAAACGACTCATATGATTCTAAAAGAGAATTCAATAGGATGCATGCTTAATATTCATTCTTCATTTGTTCATCTACATCCAACAATTTACAAATGAGCCTATTGAAATTACTGATGTGGCTTTTAACATCAGTCCCCTCCGCCATCTTCAGGTTGAACAACTGGAATATTAAATACAGGCGGGTTTTCAAAGATTTCTTCGCGTAGATATTCTCTAACTTCGTCTACGTATCAACCGCAGTATTCTCCCTCATGATATTATAGAAAACGTCATCCGTTAAGCACACCTAAATTGAGATATTGGCTCTTTGATCCATCTTCTTCCACTTTTCTTCTTTCATAGTCTTCGATCGCTTCCCAAGGAGTGCATCTTACAATCCTTGCTGAACTAAGATGCCCTTTATCTTGACCTTCCATAGTTCAAAATTGGTTTTCCCAAAATACTTCTCTATGTCAAATCTCATACCGAACGTCATTGATACCTCGTCTCTGATTCTATCTACCTCTCAGCGTACTCTCTGATACCACTTGTTGGTATTAGATTATAACTGTGGCTCTGATACCACTTGTTAAGAGAAACCCACATAATCGAAAATCAAACGAAGGTGAACCACAACGACAAGCAATCAAGCAAATTCAACATCTAAGAGAAGGCAATCCAAATTTTATGTGGAAAAACTCTTTTAGGAAAAAACCATGGCACAAAGCGACTAATCCACTATGAATATCTGAAGTTACAAGGGTTGAAGAACAACTTACCCATATATAAGCCTCACACAAGAAAACCCAAGCTACCACAAGCTTTCTCTCACTCTAGAACTCTCTCAACGCCTTGAACACGTCTAGGACTCCTTGTGTTACCCTAATCCCGCCTTACACCATTTAAATGACATAAAATTGAAATTAGAAACAAATTCACGCAAAACAAAAAACTGTATAAAACAGACGCATGCACTGTGGGGCACCTGACCTAAAACTGTAGGGTGCTCGACAACAACCAAAACTATCCAAAGAGTTCACAGTTCCATCCAGAGAGTTTAGAGCACCCAACCTAACACTGTAGGGCGCCTGACACTACTCCAGCAGTGTCCAAATTCCATAAGCCTCATCCGAGATAGTTTAAGGCGCCCGACTCGATGGGGAGGAGTTCCGAGTAGCCACCATGATGTATGGGTTTTATCCACATCGTCCATCCATTTTTTCCATGGCATTTTATGAATTAGGCAGATCCAAGAAACAAGTGGACCATACGATAGGGATTAAACTTGAACCTTTTAGGGCCACTGAAGTTTTGGATAAAGCTGATATTTGTGTTTTCCCAACATGTAGATCTATGTAACTCTATGAATAGGTTGGATGACAAATAAACAACATGGTGGGCTTTAGAAAAGTTTCAACAGTGAGCATCATTATTACCGCTGCTCCCTGTGTTGAGGCCCACTTGAGCTTTGGATCTGCCAAAATTTTGGTCCTAATCAATAAAAAGCCACAGAAAATTGGATGGACGGTGTGGATAAAACCCATACACCATGGTGGCTACTCGGAGCCCCTGCCCGTTCCCAGCTGGAGAGGGGCGGGGGTAGGACGCAATCCAAGTTCCAACATTAGAACATTTCCTGTTGAATGTGGTCCGTTGCTTATTTCTCTACCTAATTATACATTTCCTGGCCACAATTGCAAGGTTGTGATTGTCCAGTCCCGTATTTTTCGGAAGCGGATTGCCTGTGACCCCGGGCACATAGATATCTCTGTGGCCGGGGCTGTGTGGGTCCACAGGTATCCCCGTGAAAAATCCACTACGTCCATCTGTTTTTAAAGAAAAAAGTAGTATAGGATTCTAAAAATCAGTAATATTCAAAACTCAGGTGGGTCACACCAACGTCCACCATTGAAACCTTCCTGGAGCTGACCATGATGTTTATATACGATCCAAACCGTTCACATAATTATTAACACTCAGATAAACCTTAATAAAAAAAAAATATATCATCATGATGCAAAACTATCGTCACTGCTAAGTGTTCAATACCCACTGTTTCATGTGGTATGTCCCACCTGAGTTTTGGATCTGCATTACTTTTATAATACTGGCCTAAAATGGTCTTCAAAAACAGATGGACGGAGTGGATTTGTCACGGACATCTCAATGGCCCCACACAGCTCACAGAGATATCTCTTTCTCCGGGTTCACAGGCAATCCGCTCCCGTATTTTTCATCTACTGTGGGCACAACAAACCAGTGGTTATGATTACTGAACCACGGGCCCCACTTTTCATAATGGAAAACCTACGTGGCCGTTAGCATTTACTTATACGCCATTGCTTACGTAGGCCAATTCATGGATTGGGGGCGGTTTTGGGTGATCCACTGAGGTCGGTGGATCCCCAACTGTGGGGCCATTGTGATGTATTTACCTTACATCTACACCGTCTATGCATTTTTAAAAGCTCATGTCATGACATTATCCCAAAAATGAAGCAGATCCAAATCTTAGTTGGAGCATACCATATGAAATAGTACTGATTGAATCCCCACCATGGGGGCCACTGAAATGTTTATTTTCCATCCAACCTGTTGAAAAGGTCACAAAGACCTGGATGAAAATACCAAACAAATATCAGCTTCACCCAAAACTTTTGTAACCCACAAGAAGCTTTTAATGGTTAAGTACCATTGTTTACTGAATTATGATCCACTTGAGATTTTGATCTACTTCATTTTTTGAATAATTCCCTAAAATGAGTTTTCAAAATTAATGGACGGCGTGGATGTAATCCATACACATCACACAGTGGACGGCACGGTAATGGATCTACCCACGTCGGTGGATCCGGGGATCCAACGAAGCCGCGCCCATGGATTGGCGCTTGGGTTGCATGTCGCAAGCCCGCGCCTACGCACTGCATGGCTGCAGTCTGCACGCACGAAAAAAAGCAAGCGCCATGTATGCGCCCATGTGACACACGTGTAAAAAATCGTTACCGTTCAGTAAGCGGGCCCCACAGTTATTTCCTGTTATCCCAAAAATCAGACTATTCTAATGATCAGATCGTTAAACAATGTAGAAAGTTTCGACATTGGAACTAAGTTATAGTCTTCCTGATGAATGGGCTAGCCTGCCTGACTTTAGGGTAGGTCCGAAACTTGATGAGCGTAACGGATTTGATTTATGCATTCCACGTCAGCATATCGGGGTAATCGTGTTACGTATGTTGAGAAAAATCAGGTACTGCCCTAGTACCATTAGCTTGCTGTACTGCACATATTTTCTTTCAGATATGTCATATGCATAGGAAATCTGGACCATAAAAAAGGTTAAGATCATCATGAATACCACTCAATACGGATATTATCAGACATATAAGCATCACATAGCATTAAAATCCAAATACGTCCGAAGATATGACTCGGCATATCTTAGCCTACCTCATGAATACATCAGCCTCATTTTGATGTTGGATGGTCTTCATGATTTGGCCCACTTTTTCTTCGGGCTGGATTTCTTAGACACATGAAATGTTGGCGAGAAAATGTCAATAGCTATTAATTAATATATGATGTTGACATTTACACTTTTTTATTTGGCCTCGGTTTTAAAAAACAAGGCAGACTATGTGGGCCCCACCATAATGTATGTGTGGATGTCCAGTAGAGCTGGGCACGAGTCGAGTCCGAACTGAATAGACTCCACTCGAACTGATCCAACAAGAACAACGGACGTGAATCGAAGATTCTGAATAGGATCCGAATCTAAATTGAATTGAGTTCGGATTCCACCTGAATTGAATAGACTCGAATCAAAATTCGATCTGAAATCCAATCATGTTCAGGTATAAGTTTAAAAAAACCTTTTTTTTTTGAATTTTTAAATCTTTTTTACTAGTTTTCAGATTTTTTTTAAAAATTAATTGACAAACTTGATCCGACTCAGTTATGACTCGATCCAACTCGATCCCTATGATCGAGTCGGACTCGGATCGAATCAGACCTGGCTGACTCAGTTCGGATCATTTTAAGGTTGGTTGACTCGGTATCAAATCCAATCCAACTCGATTGAGGCCCTGCCTTTGGCTGGATCAGACCAAGACAGCCCAAACTCAATCAGACTCGACTTGATGACCACCTCTAATGTCCAATCATTTTTTTCAGGTATTTTAAGGCATGAGCCTCAAAGCTCAAGAGGACCACATCATAGGAAGCAGTGGAAATAATGGAACGGCCATTGAACTCCCTGTTTTCGTTGGTGTGGTCCACTTGAGCTTTGCACTTATCTCATTTTTAGGCTAATGAGCTAAAATGGTTTAAAAAATGAATGGACCCGGATTGCCAGGTGACCTGATTTGGTGGGGCCATCCATAGTGTATGTGTTTTATCCACGCAGGCCATCAATTTTTCCAGCTCATTTTAGAGAGAGGAACCCAAAAAAGAGGCCGACCCAAAGCTCAAGTGGACCACACCATAGGAAAAGTGAGGATTGACGACATCTTTAATGTCTTAGTTGAATATGGATCGTGGACGATTGTTTTCACTTCCATTTCAATGCTGTCGATCGGATGGTCAGGATCATAGATTAGCATCTGTTTTGGACCACAAGCTCATCTAGGTAGTACCCAGCAGATGGACCATGTGAGCCTCATCATTACCATATGGTTTATTCTCCTATAAGTGGCGCCATTTTGGGAGCCTGTTTGGACGGACCCAAAATGCAATCAGTGGGAATGGAACCTGGATTTTGTACCTTCTACCGGTGGGTGAGTAGATGTACTTAGGTCTTTAGGTACAACTAAATTCATGTGGGCCACACAAAGGGGAACAAACAACGGAGATAGAATGCCAACCATAAGTCTGTGTGTGAGGTCACCGTATATGGCGTGTATCATTCAACAAACCCGTTAAACATGTTCAAAACACCAGGATGAAATAGAAATACAAAAATCAGCCTAATCTAATATTCAGGCGGTCCACACCACGTGAACGTAGAGGTTCTGGTAGCAATTTTATATTGTTATGCTTCGTAAGGCCTTCAGAGTTTTTTTTATCAGTCTGATGTTTTCTACGTACCGTTCAAATAAGGTTTTCCATCTGATGGACGTAGTGGATTTACATTTACAACATTGTGGGCCCCACAAATCTTGCATGTTTTACGCTGCTGTGTAAAAACTGGTGTTGGATGAGTTAAGGTGTGATCCGGTGGTACTGGTACCCACGAAAGCTTATGGTGGTACCAGGCAGAGGTGGAGCCCAGGCCGTGTATGTATCACATGCAACCGGTCCATCGGATCCTTCCCCACATGATACCTCCAGGTTCCAAAATCAGCTCCATACAAAACTCTGGTGATCCACAGAACAGGGAACAAGATGGGAAGGTACGGCCACCCTTGATTCTCATCGGCCCTCACCTGATTGCAGAACAGTCTGATGTTTGTCTGGACTCTTCATTGAGGACAGATGAAGGGTATTGAGAGCCTGAATTCCGTACATACAACACGATGAGCCCCCAACAAAATAAAGGGTGGGTATCCCGTCTCAACTTGTCTCCTATTATGTGGTCCACTTGAATTTCCATTTAGTCTGATGTTTGGTCTATAGTGTTAATGTGAGGTTATTCATATTATGGACGGTTTGGATATCTTGAATACATCACCTGGGTCCCACTTCTGCCCGTTACAAGGGAGCGCACCTAGAGGGGTGCTGATTTTCAAACTACGGGCTTTAAGGGGCTGGCATTCAGGTTAGCCTGTCTGATTGGGCTTGAAATTCAGGCCTGTGGCCAATCATAATATCCCTAATTCAGGGCGATCCTGGTTCACCCCAAGCCTTGGTAGCAAAGTAACCAAAGACCCAGTTCTGAAAATCAGGACTTGGCTTGACCCACCGGTTCAAGATTGGTCACAAGCCCAGACCAGTACTTTTAGACCCGAAAGTCCATCACGGGCCACAGAAGCTTGTGTCCCGGATCACAGAGTTACAGTTATAAGGAGAAGATATAAATGATCTTGACAATGGGCCATGTTGATGAATCCCACGTTCGGCCTGTTTTCACGACCCAGCAAGTAATCCATATCCATGTCATCTTTGTTATTGAGGCCCACATAAACCCAATTGCAATTTACCAGGCTTGGGCCTAATTTCGGTATATGGACCATGTCCCAGAATGTGTGAAGTGTCATCCGTCTCTGGGTCCATAAAGTGGGCCCATTATTTGATGATCTAAGGGCTTTGATTTAATGGGCAATATTGTGGGTGGGGATCACCAGCATACACTTTGGAAGATCATGGACATGAACTATTTGAACTTTTCTTTTTCTTTTTCCTGTCGGACGTTTATGGTTTTTACATTTCTTACCATCTATTTGCAAGCCATTGATCGTAGTTTGTGACTGGCCCACCATAAAAGTTCATGAAGAACAGGCCATCCAGGTCACGCACATTAGAATAACCATATGGTTCAACCAAACCATGTGCCCCACTTGCACGCGGCTGCAATTTGGGGTTTTGATCGTGCCAAATGGTGCCCAGGTCCAACCTATGAGCTTTGGATTCCGGCGAGAGAACTTGTATTATCCTTCACTGCACAAGCCCCAGAGTACTACACCCAAATCCATAGCTCAAGTGGGAGACTGAGTGAAGATGGTCTCATTTCAACACTTGAGCTCTTCATATCGATTTCCAAGGGGGTGGCTAACATTGCTGTGTGACTAACAGGGGCGGGGGGTACTAACGGTGGGGTGTGTGTACTAACCCAAAAAAATAAAAATAAAAAAGGCCCAAAGAGTGCTCAGTGGGGCCGAAGATTGTCCCAGCCTTAATGTACTAATTGCCACAAGTAGCTAATTTTATACACAATTTGTGGACCGGATGGGTCAATTCAGGACTCGAATTGAGTTTACCTGATTAGGTCACTGGCCTAGCCATTGGAATATCTTTATAACCAAAAATCTTGTCTGTGAACTTCGGCCTCGTTTCCTGAGTCAATCCATGACTTATTTGACTCAACCCAGTTAGATTGGGTGTACTTGAGTCTATGCGGGGGTGATTTAGCATGTATTCAGTGGTACTCAGTGGCAATTGATGGTATGTAATTGCATCTTTCCGGTGTGTTGGGCTATTAATCTATTGTACACGTGGCATACCGATGGTAATTGCTGCATCTTTTTGGTGTGTTTGCTAGCTTCATTTTTTTAAGTAAGAGAGTCACAAGGATAACAAAGGTGTTCTGTTGTACATGTGACATATGGATGATACTCCAAAACAATTTAATTGTTGGCCACATCACTAAAATGATAGTAATGGAATAATCCAAATTGTCCAAATGTTGGCCATCTAATGGATGGTTGAAAAATGCTGGTGAGAGACGTCGTTTGGGGTTCTTACATTTGTGACCACTTGAGGCTCAAAATTTTATCATTTTTTGCCAAAGTTTATATTTTAATGGTCTTGTTACAGTTATTTTCTCAAATGTCACACATGTATACTAATTTTGGATAATAAAATTCAAGTTTTTGTGAAGATATTATAGAATTTCAATGCATCTCAATTAAAAGTTGCCAAATACAATTTCTTTTTAATTCCAATAAATTCTACAATATAATTAAGAATTCCAATTCATATAGATTTTATTATAATTGTGATGTGGATTTCAAGTCATAGCAAATGCAAGCCATTGGCTAATATTTTTAAAAGGAAAAAAAAGTTTCAGAAAAAGAAAGTGTTCCATTTGTTTTATACAAGTCTAGGTTTTCAATCTCCCATGACCAACTCAAGGTGATCAATAATAAGAAGAGCTATGGCTGCTAAAGAATTTTACTTTTTGGTCTTTATATTTCTTAAAAAAAAAAAAAAAAAAAAAAAACCTAAGAAAGGAGAATGCCGATCAAAAGTTGAAATTTGTGTTATATATTAGAATTAGAAACAAAATGAAAAAAAATTAAAATTTTGTTTTATTTCGTTTTAGAAGTGTAAACTTGTGTGAGAAAACTTGTTATTCATCAAGTCAGTCAGATGATACATAGATTGGCCTAAATTGAGTCACACAATTATAGCCATTGATAAAGAGCCAACAAAAGTTGTTAGTGTTAATCGATTGTATTGAAATCTGTCTAGGTATTGGTTTAGACCATCCATAATGCATATTATCTTTGATTACTTATCTCTCCTCAAACATTTTGAGATTTTAAATCATTCGTGTCAATTGCAATGAAGATAAATGGTTCATATTAATCATATTAGAGAAGGCGCAATCATTCATCTAGACCATCTATCATGTGATCATAACTTTGACTACTCCTGACTCTCGAAATTGACTTTGATGCGATGATAATAACCAACCAACCAGTAGCTAAAAAAAAACTGATCCACATTGATTATACTACAGGTTTGATCAATGATCTTGATTACCATTATATAGGGCCCGCCTTCAATTGCCTATCACTCCCAAAAAGTCAATTTAATTACATAATCATAACCATCAGGTCCATGACTATGAAATGAACTATTTTGTTTTCATGCTTGGAAAGCCACAATGATCAATTTTTTATACTAGAAAAGGCTCAACAACTGTTAATAATGTTGGCACGTCTTTAACTCTCATCTATCACAATATCAACTGTCCAAACAGTGATGAGAAATGAATTAACCACACTATTATACTAGAAAAGGCCTAACTATCATACCGTTGAATGCTTTATCCATCTTATTAGATGTTATGCTTGGATCAAGAGAGAGATCTTGATAAAATATGGGAAAGGATAAGAATGAAAATTGTAAATCAGTATAGAAAGAAATCTTGACAAAATATTTGAAAGGTCTAGAATGAAAATTGTAAATCAGTATCCACTCTAATAAAAAATGAATTTAAATTATATAGAAAATATTTTCCAAAAGATAGGAAACATTAGGCATTCCCAATGTTCAAGCGATGGACAACTTGATACACGTTATGTTATGTATAAGGAAACTACACAGTATGCCTTATTATTAGGTAACAAAGTAATCCAGTGTGAAATATTGGCATGTAGTAGAAGTGATGTATGGATGTATAAAAGAAATAATGCATCTGAAGTTGTCTTCAAGCAGATAAGCTCAAGGATATTCAAGTGTGAATTTTACTAGAGACAGAGATAATTATAACAAGTCCATCTCAAGTCTTGTTTTCCTATCTAGAGGACCTGCTGTTTTTTGGTTTAGTAAAAAGCATGAATGTGTTGCCAGGTATATTTAGAAGGATGAATTTATTGCTTGTAATGCTGCTTCCATTTTTTCATCCGGATAAAACACTTTATTAAGTAGATGAAGTTAGATATAACCGGCAAGCCCATTCATGTTTTTTGTGATAAGCAAGCCATGCTTAATTTATTTATTTATTTATTATTATTATTATTTAGGTTAGTACACACACCCATACTTTAGTCACACTTCAATGTTAGCTACCCCTATATTAGGATTTGATACCAAAACATGTTGAAATGACGTTTCTATACTCAACAAGCCATAGCAGATTAATATAACATTGAACTAATAGCTTAAAGAGTAGACACATTGAAGTACATTATATATATATATATAGAGAGAGAGAGAGAGAGATAGAGAGGAGTAGCAGCAGCGCTGGGTTACTTGCTTTTAGGTGGTATGATTGTTGATACATTAACAAGTCGTAAGTGCAGAATTGTTTGCAAAGCTTGCAGGCCCAATGGGTCTCATAGACACTAAATTGATAAAAATTTGAAAATATTAGGTAAGCATAGAGTAGTGTATTCATGAGAGCATGAAATACTTAGTAATAAGAATATCTACATAATAGGTAATCACCGAATAAGAGTAATGCTTTATGACATATTCTATTTTCATGGGCAAGTGGGAGATGTTGGATCAATGGCCATGAAACTTTCTTGATCTTAGCCGTTGGTGGTAAAGATCTTAAGTAATCCGTACATTATCTTGTTAATCAAACTTTTAATCGATTTTTGCATTTTGTATTAATGTTATTATTATTATTATTGTTTGTTTTTAAAAGCTGTTTTGAATAGTTAGAAATTGAGATTAAGATGGGAGTTAGCATTTTTCAAATTTAAGGACCATCTCATTTTGTTGTGTTTAAGCAGGGGATTGCAGACTAAGTACCAGCCCTCTTCTATGGTATGGACTGCTCTTCAATTCTCACAAGCGGGCCCAAATTATGCCCAATGGATGATTCGATGATCTCCTTCACATGTGGTTCTTTGTCACGTGTTAGGAGATTTTGCTGACATGATGATCTCCTATACGTGTGGTTCTTCCTCGTGTATTTGGAGATTTTGCTTATAGTACTGTGTACTGGTGTTGTTGAGCGGTTTCACTTCAGACCTTCCAAAAACTCGTGACAGGATATTTCTGGTTTTGTTGGGTTTATGCAGGGGATTGCACAATGAGTACCAGCCATCTCCTCTTAAACGGTATGCATTGTTCTTCAATTCTTACAAGCGGGGCCAAATTTCAGTAATCTAGATCATTCATCCATTGGCTCGGATGGAGAATTCTCTGATTATGGCTGTGATTGGAAGATCTAAGGTGCCAATATTGAGACCTTTTTTAGTTGAATGTAGACCACTGTGGTGCTCTTCTACGAAACAATCAATGGTTTAGATTACCGAATCATGGCCCCATTAGTCATAATTAAAAGCCCGTGTAATAGGGAAGTGGATTGCATACTGACTTACTGAGTAAACTCTGTAATTTATAAGTTTTACCGTCCATCCATCTTAGCCCATAATTTTATGGCTTGAGCCTAAAAAGGAAGCATAAAACTCCAATGGACCAAACCACACGAAACTGCGTGAATTGGGTCATACTATTTAAAAATTCTAAGGGGTCTTAGAAGTTTTGTATCAAGCTAATCTATGCATTTTTTCTTCATCCATATCTGTGTGACCTTACGAACAGATTAGATTAGATGACAAATAAACACTACTATTAGCCCTAGCAATGTGTCAACGGTGGAAATTATCATTCCCATTGTTTCCTGTGGTGTGGTCCACTTTAGCTTTGGATATGCTTCAATTTTGGGTTCAACCCCTAAAATGATATGGAAAAATGGATGGACGGTGTGGATAAACCTCATACATTCACAGTGGGCCAAAATTTAGCCGTAGGATGGAGTCGATTAACGCGGACTATGAGATGGCTTAACTGAATGTACTGCTGTGATGGGATGCTCACCATTGAAAACCTCCAATATCATATGTGGGTCCTATATTATTTTATATGTGCCATCTAATCCATCAAGAGTATGAATCCGGCCAAGAATGAATGGAGTTCCAAAAGATCAGTCCGTTATAAAACTCATTTTGGGCCACAGCCCATTATTTTACAGGTTTTAGGAAAGTTATTACCTTTTGTCACCTATTTAAGTCTTGAATCAATATGATATTCGGTAAATAAGGACAATATTAGGTGAATCACATGATGGATGGAGTGGATTTTAATAGAAGAAAATGGTAAGCTCCACGCATAGACTCGTACGTTAAGTTAATCGTACGAACGTTTGTATTGTTTCCGGCCTCTTTCTCGTCAACAAAATCACAACAAAATATCGGGACTCCCGCCAAAGTTCATCTCGCGATATCTCGCCTTCTAGGGTTTTAGAACGACCTTCCTCAACTGCATGTAGGGTTTTAGAGCTGTCCTCTCTCTCTGCAGAAACCCTAGTGAGAAAAAAACCCTGGAAGAAGAAGAAGAAGAAGAAGAAGAACCAAAAGGCCATGAACTTCCGCTTCCAGAACCTTCTAGGCGCTCCCTACAGAGGCGGGAACGCCCTCATTTCCGAAAATACCCTCCTCCTCTCCCCTATCGGCAATCGCATCTCCGTCACCGACCTCACTAAATCCCAATCCCAAACCCTACCCTGCGAATCCTCCTCCAACATCTCCCACATCGCCGTCTCCCCTGACGGCACCTTCCTCCTCTCCGTCGATGACAACCGTCGATGCCTCCTCATCAATCTACGCCGTCGGATCGTCCTCCATCGCCTCACCTTCAAGCATTCCGTCTCCTCCCTCAAGTTCAGCCCCGACGGCTCCCTCATCGCTGTCGGCGTCGGCAAGCTCGTACAGATCTGGCGCTCCCCTGGCTTCAGGAAGGAGTTCTTCCCTTTCCAGCTCGTCCGCACGTTTGCCGACTGTGATGCTCCAATCACGGCCCTTGACTGGGCCCCGGACTCGGAGTACATCCTGGCTGGGTCGAAGGATCTGACAGTCAGATTGTTCTGTTTGAAGAAATTGAAGGGTTTTAGTAAGCCGTTCTTGTTCCTAGGGCACCGGGAGTTCGTCGTGGGGGCCTTTTTCTCCACGGAGAAGAAGAACCCCAGCCGGGTTTGTAGAGTGTACACTATTTCGCGCGACGGCGCAATCTTCACCTGGAATTTCAGTGGCAGCGAAGGTAATTTTGATGCTTCTGATGGGCAGATTTCAGACCCTCCTTCTCCGGGCACGCCCGAGCAGATTCCCAATGAAAACGTGGATATTGTTACCAATGGTAGGAAGAGGAAGAAGAGTTCTGAGGGCACTGATGGTAATTTGGATGAAGGAGCCGGGGAATTCGCATTGCATAGGGGGAAATGGGAGCTGTCGCGGAAGGACTTCTTCATGCAGGCCTCTGCGAAACTCACGGCTTGTGATTACCATCGTGGTCTTGATATGGTGGTTGTGGGGTTCTCAAATGGTGTTTTTGGGCTGTACCAGATGCCAGATTTCGTCTGTATTCACCTGCTTTCTATATCAAGGGAGAAGATTACGACTGCGGTTTTTAATGGGTTGGGGAATTGGTTGACGTTCGGGTGTGCAAAGCTGGGGCAACTGCTTGTGTGGGAGTGGCGGTCCGAGAGTTATATTCTGAAACAGCAGGGGCATTACTTTGATGTGAACTGTATTGCATATTCGCCTGATTCTCAGCTCTTGGCTACTGGAGCTGACGATAATAAGATAAAGGTAATTGTCTGATTGATATTGCATGTGTCTGCATGTCTTTTCCAGTTAGATGCTGAAATCCTTTACATGCTTGACCCCAATTAGTGGTGTTTTGGTGTTCTGATTTGGGTGAGCATTTTGAAGTACTGAGGCCCACTTTTCACACACAAATTGTTCATGGGGTGGACCTACTGTTGTGTTGATGGCTATCTCCCAGTAAACTCTTCCCTGTCATACAAGCAGTGGACCTATTCCCGTTGCTCATGGACTATGGTCTCTCTATATATTATGTTTGACCATCGATTTGCAGCTAGAAAATTAAATGGCTAGGATTGTCAGATTTATTTATTTATTATTTATTTGTAGCATTCTCCATCTGTGGTTTGGTCTGCCAGATGAACGCTGTGCATCACGAGTGGTGTGTCCCTCCTCTACATAATGTTGACACAAATGAAAAGTCAAATTTTGGCAGAGCACTGTACATTTCTTCTGCTGCCATCATCTAATCCTTATCCCGACTTATTGGGATTGGCTACATGAATCCAGTTATGCCATTTCACTCTATCGAGGACACCCTAAACCATAGGTCATTAAATGTAATCTTATTACCTCACACCCATGTCCTTTTGGGCTTCCCCTTGCCCTTTTAGAGCATTCAACTTGAACCAACTCATTCTTAACTGTGCGGTTCTTGGTCTCTATCGCACATGGCCAAACAATCCAAGTGTAATTTCCCTCGCCTTATTACCTATTGGTGCTGCTTTTAAGTTCATCCCTCAAATGCATTCATTTCTCATTTTGTACTTCCTTGTCTTGCCACTCATTCATCTCCACATCCTCGTTCAGCTACACTCATCCTATGAACATGTGTTCCTTAACTGCCCAACATTCTATCCCATAAAGCATGGCTGGGTCTTATGGCTATCCTATAAAATAGCCCCTTCACTTTGATTGGTACGTGGTGATCACATAGAATCGTCCACCCAATTTTAATTCTACGATCAACATCCTTCTCAATCTCTACGTTCTCATGAATTATTGATCCAATATAACGAAAAAGGTCATTTTGAGATACTTCTTGGTTAGCAATCTTAACAAATTCCTAGTTTCCATCCCTATTGTTATGAAAAGCTCACTGCACACTCTATTGTAGTCCCTTTGAGCTAAAACCTTTAGATTCTAAAGTATCCCTCATTGTTCTAGCTTTGTCTTTACCTTGTCCCTTGTCTAATCAATCAAGACCATGTCATCCGCAAACAACATATAACGGGAACTTGTCCTGTAAATGCCTCGCCAACTCTCCACTAATGCAAAAAGATATAGGCTCAATACTAACCCCTGGTGTAAGCCTATAGTAATTGGAAACTTACTTCTCTCTCCACTAGTAGTCCTCACATTTGTTAAGCTCCCTCGTACATATTCATAATTACATCAATATATCCTCTTGAGACTCCTTTTCCTAACAGCCATCATAGTATCTCTCTAGAGACCCTATCGTATGCTTTCTCTCAGTCAATAAAGATCATGTGGAGATCCTTCTTGAGTCGATAAGCAATGCACATTTCCTCATTCTGTAAATATTAAATAGCGATGAGAGAATGTGACTTAAGATTGTAGTCACGCGAGTTTTAGCTTGACTTTGTCAAATTGGACCTATCTACACTAAGGAAGACTTCAATGTTGTATACTCTACCCATGATTTTGGAAATTGGTTACAATATGGCCTTGTTGGCCTTATCACAACCATCCGTCACGCTCGTTACTTCATATGGGGGTGAACCAGTCCTTAAAACAAGGTCCTACCGATCTGTATCGGCTAATGCATGTCAATACACCTTGTATTAGCCTAGATGGCTGATACACCGGTATCACCACCAATATGGGACTGATACGTATCAATACAACTATAAAGGGCCATTTCAAATTTTTTTCAACTTTTCTTGAGTTTCTTCACTTGCTTCTTCATTTCAACCATGGAAGATTGCTTCTTCATTTCAATCATGGAAGAAGCTTAAAAAGACATTTTAACTGGATCAAAACGTAAGATTTGAGTGATATTTGATGAATGGTAGTAGAATGAACCATTTTGGGAAAAATAAGAATGGGAATTTTGTCATTTTTTATTTTGTTTCTTTCATCATCTTTTGGTTGCATTTCAATATAATGGGCCCTAATTTGTAAAACTAGCGTGATTTGTGTTTGATTAGGGCCTAGTAGTTGACTTTTAGTAGGTCAAGCTGATGGACATCATTCATATCACAAAATGGTCTAATACACCATTGATTAAATGTTAAAAAAGATAGATTATGGGGTTTTATATTTTCCTATTTTCTTGATAATTTTTGAAAAAAAATTTGAAAAATATTTCAGCCGGTATGGGTCTCATACGCTCCAATATACCTTATATCATATCGTTTTTTATGCTGGCCGATATGGTGACCAATATTGTTATTTAAAATGACGTAGGATGCCCTAATTATGATGCATGCTCATGAACTCATATGATCCAGCGGAAATAAAAGACGATAATAATATAAAATCTAGCATCAATCATCATGAACTAAGAAAATCACAATGAGACATGCAATGGAGCGGGCCATTCATCATAACCACGAAGTATGAGATTCAATTATTGCTATGGTTGGATTCGGTGAGGGATGGAACCTCCCGATCTTGCATGGTCTTAATCCAAATACCCAATGTGAATTACTAGTCCGAGGGATCAAGGGATTTCTCGGATTAGGGATTTTGGAATTTGAGAAATAGGGATTTTGGATCAAATCTCAAATCTAGGATCTAGAAGTTATGAGAGAATAGAAATAGAGAAAGAGGAAATAACAAGTTTACTTTAGAAGAAGTTGGAGGGGCACAAGAAGAAAATAGAAGAATGAGATCAAGGAAGAAGAAGAAGCACCATGAGAGAGGAAGAGAGGAAGGAGGCAACCAAAGGTTTGCTCTTTTTCATTAATCAACAACTAATCTCGTTTTTAGGGCTGAGCCCTCTTAAATAACTAATAAGAAAACATGAAAATATCAAAATACCCTTAAAAATTAAGCAAAAATGGAACTTAAAACAAATTGCGCAAAAGTTCGGGTGCTCGGGTGCCCGAAGACATCCAAAAACGTCCAAAAACCTCCTACACATGTGTCCTCCCAATGTGGGGTCTTTAATGTGTCAAATCACGTGTGTAGGGTCTTCAATGCTCCTCAATAGTTGCCTAGCCACAAGGAAGATGCTTGTGGTGGGCGCTTTCTTCATTGGTAGACTTTAAAAGGTCTTGTGTCCTCATGATAAAACTTTGACTCTACGTGTACATGCCATAAATATTGCGGTGAAAATTCACACAACAATGATACATTCGAAGTGTTGTTTCTGGATGTAGTAAAGTTGGGGCTTGTGGAAGGAATGAAAAAAAAAAAAGATTTTAGAGGTGAATCAATGGCTACAAATGGAATTAAATGGCAGATCTAATAATACATTGGTTTCAGTGCCTAAGGACAATATGGATAGCAACTGTACGAAGATAATTGAAAGATGGCTGTTGCCACTTTAAAGGGGTTCTTAAATGCCAATGGTATCTCTTCAGGCAATTTGGCCCTTTGGGGCTTAACAACAGCTGATTGTCTACCACTAGGAGTTACTTTTGCATAGCCACTTGGGTATAAGGACATTAAGGCCCTGTTCGGGATCAATAAAATGAGATGAGAGTTTGATTAATCCATGAACTTGTCAAATTCAGAGATTTGAATTGGATTTGGATTCAACAAATTCCAAAGTCTACTGTTTGGTGAACCGAACTACAAATCCATGGATTTGAGGAGCATTTATTTCAGTGGTAGAGCATTTTTTAGAAAAGAATGATTTATAATTATTATTAATTTTTCTTTTAAAAGAGTCATTTTGGAGATTTTCTAGGTCTTTATTTTATTTTTATTTTTGGAATTTGGGTTTGCCTCAAATCCATGGATTTATGTTGGTTCGGATTTGGGATAAAATCTATGTTTTGGCAAATCCCCAATAAAAAATTCACGAGATTTCACAAATCCCTGCTCTAGTCACCCCAAAACAACCCCTAATGTTGCCTAGGCATAGGCATTGCTAGAGGGCATTAGCATCTCTTAATTTTTTTCCTTGTCCCCTTATATAGAAGGAAATTCTTTTGATATCATTAGATGGTTGGTGTAAGGACTTTATGTACCTTGGAAGATTCTTGCTCTTTTTGGTCCCCTTGGGCTCATTTCATATCTATGAAGCTAGTGAGTTGATGTTGCTAATTGGATAAAGAACTAAGTTTGGGGAGTCCTTATCAATTGGGGTTTCTAATCTCCTCTTCCAGTTCTGTTTCTCTTCTATTCCATGCTTTGCATTGTATAGTATATATATACAAATTTGTGTCATAGTTGCAGTATACTCCATTTAGGGTTGCTATTTTGAGTCAATTTTCTTATAGTCATATTTCCATATCTTATTTATGCATATTCATTTTCCATGAATGATGCGGACATCAGACTATCACGATCCTTTTCCCAAGTGTACCAATGTAGGAGACGCGTCGCACCCATCTCGCTCTGGTTCGACGACACGTGAGGAGCATGTGGTGAGCATGTGATAGTTGTATAGCAGCAGGAGTACACCGGGAGTACAATAGGAGGAGCAGAGGAGTAGAGGACCAAACGGCCTATAGTTTTCTGGGATCCATCGGATAGTCCGACAGCCCTATCGGATGGTCCTACAGAACCCAGTTGGATCGTCCGACCCGATGGGTGGACTTATTTGTTTAGGCTTTTTTTGTTCGTTTTTATTACCTTAGGCACTATAGTGCACTTTTCTATTTTGTGACTAATACATACTTCATGAGAAACCTTATTTGATTAATGAAAATTTATGAATTTTGAGAGAAACCCTCTTCTAGCTTGAGATGAGCTTGATCCTCCAGTGATTGGAGTCTCTTTTGGTGCGATGCCAACGACGTGATGTTGAATATCTCCTTTCTATCTCTTTTCTCTTCTTCTTCTCTTCAAATATTGGTAAGTTGATTGTGTTTTCCATTCAATTAAAAGATCCTTTGAGTTTTCTTTGAATCTAAGGCGAAAACCCTCAAACCCTTGAACCGTTTCCATTTAGAATAGGCTCACAGCCTATTTTTTCTAACTTTTTCCCAAAACCCCAACTTTTTCCTATCCGTTTTCATCAAACCTAACCTAATCCTACGCCGAATCTCAAATCCGACCACCCCCTTTAATCTAAATCTGAATTTTCTCTTTTATAGCCCTAATTCCCTAAATCTCCAATTCCCGAATTATCCAAACCCTAACCCTAACCCTAACCCTAATAGCCATCAATACCTAACCTCAGCCCTATCCTAGGAACCCCAGAGTCCACATCCTTGAACTTTAGGATTAACCCTATTCTTGGACATAGAAGTTCTACCTTCCATAGGTCCGGCCTTTGAGATTTCATAGTTCCTTCACTATGTACTTGTAGTTTTTGGTTGTAGTTTATGATTAATTGCTTATTTGAATTTCAGCATGTGTGAATTGAGTAGATTTAATTTAATTATTTATTATTGAATTATTCCGCTTTAGTTTCATTCTGCGTCATATAGATAGGCCCACTGTTCTGCGTCAATGAACTTCTGTTTTTTATGCTCACTTTGGCAATGAGATTGTGATTCTGTTCCCTATAGCTTCTACCATCTTATGGACTTCTACTCCATCATTCTTTTATTCTACATAATATCGTCGAATATAACTTTTAATGGTTACTTGTGGCAGGTCTGGACAGTTTCATCAGGGTTCTGTTTTGTGACATTCTCTGAACACACTAATGCGGTCACTGCACTCCATTTTATGGCTGGTAACCATTGTCTACTGAGTGCATCTTTGGATGGAACAGTTCGTGCTTGGGACTTGTTTCGCTATCGAAATTTTAGGACATTTACCACTCCTACTTCTAGACAGTTTGTTTCTTTGGCATCGGATCAGAGTGGTGAAGTAATTTGTGCTGGTACCCTCGATTCTTTTGAGGTATGTATATTCTTTCCCATGTGTTTTCTACCATTCCATCACTACTGATCATTCCCCTGACAATGCTTTTATTAATACTGATTTTCAGATTTTTGTTTGGTCAATGAAGACCGGTCGCTTGTTGGATGTTCTTAGTGGTCATGAAGGGCCTGTTCATGGGTTGATGTTTTCACCTACAAATGTAAGTTGACCTATGCTTGGATTTATTCTGATTAGCAAAAGTGTCTTATATGTTGGTATTCTCTATTATTTTGCGATAAATATCGATTCTGTTCAGAAATGTTATCTTTGTCTTTCAATTAGCTGCTTTTATTCATATATTGGTAAGGGTGCTACATTTCAGTTTTAAGTCAATGCCGTTACTTTCTGGGGGAGCATAAACTATGTTTCTTTCATGCCATGTTTGGAAACCATGGATTCCATGCCAAACAGAAGAATAGGATGATGATTTTCTTTTGATGTGACTACTTGTGTTGTTTGGATAGCTAAGGGTGGATTCCACTAAGCAATCGTTACACTTTTCCATAATTTGAATTCTTGGCACAAGAAACCAGGTGGCTATTGTGAGAGGAATATGAGATTTCTACTTGCTACCCGAATAAGAACTCAAATTTGAATCCATTTTTCAATAGTTCTCATGGAAATCATCATTGGATACTTATTGTTTTTCCTTTCTTTTGCTTTGGATTCCAAGTATCCAAACATGCCCTTAGTTTTAAGAGACTTAGTTTGTACTTCATAGTGAAGTTTAAAAGCATGTTTTGTTTTACATTCAGGCAATTTTAGCTTCATCATCATGGGATAAAACTGTTCGGCTGTGGGATGTTTTCGAAGGAAAAGGTGCTGTTGAAACATTTCCACATACTCATGATGTTCTTACAGTGGTCTATCGTCCGGATGGAAAGCAGTTAGCTTCCAGTACATTAGATGGTCAAATTCACTTCTGGGATCCTATTGATGGCCTGTTAATGTACACAATTGAGGGTCGAAGGGACATTGCTGGTGGGCGCCTCATGACTGATCGAAGATCAGCTGCTAATTCAAGTTCCGGGAAGTATTTCACAACCTTATGCTATTCTGCTGATGGAAGTTACATTTTAGCTGGAGGGAGTAGCAAGTATATTTGCATGTATGATGTTGCAGATCAGGTTAGTACGTGTTGCAAAATGTTATTTGTTTACTTCTAAAAGACACGTCCTAAAAGCCCTATGAATTTTTTATTAAGATTTTTTTTTTTTTGAACTGGTGGATTGATTTCAAATCAATCTAATCTATGTAAGATTGCAGCTACTCTACCCACAAAGATTTGGCCAATTTGTAATGGCCTAAAAATAATAAAAAGTAAATCTAGAAAACTTTCCGCTAAATCTTTAGAGAATCTTCAAACTCAGCAACCACATCTTCAAAACCAGCACCTCTATTCTTCCTAAAATAGCAAATGGTAGTTTCTGAAATCTAGCCTTCAAAACTAGCAGAAAAATAGCTCGAAATTCAACACATGTTTGGCCCGATAGTGGGCCTTTGCTCATGTCATAAATTTGGCTGCATTAATATTTAACTGTTTCATACCATACCAGGTGTTGCTGCGTAGGTTTCAAATAACCCGCAATCTCTCCTTGGATGGAGTGCTTGACTTTTTGAACTCAAAGAAAATGACAGATGCGGGCCCATTGGAGCTAATTGATGATGAGATTAGTGATGAAGAGGAAGGCATTGATCGACAAGTAAGGGAAAGTCTAGGGTATGATCTACCAGGAGCAATGCCTAACCATGGACGGCCTGTTGTTCGAACAAAATGCTTGAGGATTGCACCAACTGGAAGGTGTTGGGCAGCAGCAACAACTGAGGGAGTTTTGTTGTATTCAATAGATGAATCCTTCGTCTTTGATCCCACTGATCTTGACATGGATGTTACACCAGAGGTATCATTTGTTCAAGTTTAAGTATCTTAGTTGTTAGGATTGCTGTTTATGGTTTTTACTTGTTAGATGCTTGTGTTCATTATATAGTTGACTGCATCTGATTGTTGGGACTTGGAAGTGTTCTCAAATTCTTTTCAATTTGAATATCTTATGCATTGCCTCTGGGGATCAGATTAGATATTTTCTTACTATACTGTGGTATTTGATTCATTGGTTCCCACGGTTTCCATACATTTTCTTTGGGCCTGTGATTGTGGGCAAAGAAAAGAAAAGAACAGAAAAAAAAAAAAAAGCTCAAGGTTTTTCCATTGTTAGGACGTTTGTGTTGTTTGGATAGCAAAGGAAATAGTGAGATTGGAAATAACAATCATTAGCCTTTTCTTTCGTCAAATTCTCACGCACAAAATATGACGTGAAAATTGTGAGAGGAATATCATATGAGACTTCCACTAGTCATCCGACCCAAGATTGGAATCCTTGGGAATTCATCATTTGATGATCACTACACTTCTCTTATCTTTTTCCACAATCCAAACAGGCTCTTTCCGTTGCTTGTAAATCAAAAGTTGCATAATCATATCAGCATTTAGTTACATGAATAGGTATACCCATGTTATAATATTACGGATCATGCTAACATGGCTACAGTTCATTTCAGGGGTTGGGTAACTGATTTCATTTTGTTTAAAATTGTTCAAAGCTTGATTCAAACATCTGCATTTGACTGTTGCTATTTGCGAACCTTCTTACTGTTTTCTGTGTCAGCGTTAGCATGCAGTTAGGTGTTGTCTGTTGTCGACCTTGTTGAGAACCTTTGCCTTCAGGGACCATCTTATGTTGGATTTTCAGATCTCCCTGTTCACAGTATTAGCCACAGAGGTTGCAGTTAGGATTATCAAAGATTGCAAAAGCTTGTTTGTTTGTGTTTCTAGATGCTCATGCTAGTTATCAGCATTCACTTCTGCGATGTTTGTAAAAACTAGAAACTTGTCGATTCTATGGAATCTTCAGATTTTGTTTTGTTTTGTTTTCTATTCTCTTGCCTGCCACAGATAGTACAACATCCACTATGTAGTAGAATCTCATTCGTTATTGGCAGACAAAGCTGTCTGCCACAGCTTGCAACAGGAGGGTTTTGTTTGTTCATGCACGGGTAGATTATTCTCTGCAGCACTTCTGGAAGCCCAGTTGCAGTGAGACAAGGATTCCGATCCTGCAAATATTGAGGTTTCAGAACCTTCCTGGATGGTGGCGTTTGGGTGAATTGCGGGAAAAACAAGATCCTAACTCTAGACAATTTAAGGAAAAGGTTTATAATTCCCAATGGATGCATCCTGTGTTTACAGAATGCAGAACACATGGATAATCTTCTTTTGCATTGCAATTTTTCCAGGGAAGCGTGGGAAAGTTTCTTACCGTTACTAGAAGTCAGCTGGGTCATGCCTTGCCAGTTTGGAGAAATGTCACCCCTGTGGTACTATGCCATGAAGGGAAGGAAGAAGGATGGTATAGTGGTCGATTCTTTTGTCCATCATATGTTCGGTTTGGTTGGAATGCAAATAGCAGGACCTCCAGCAACAGGGCTCAGGGCTCTATGCTGAAATCAAGTCTTTCATAAGACTAAGTGGTTGGTTGTGGAATGGGCTAGAGCTGATAATGCTTTTGTAGGGTGGCCTTTAGAGGCTCTTCAGGATAGTTGGGGAGGATTCTTCTTCCTTCTATTAGATGAATGATCTCTCATCATTCTTTTTGAGCCCCCTTTTGCTTCTTTACTAATAAAATTCTGATGCAGGGCCCATTAGATAGAGTTATATTTGACAGTTTCTTACCTGAAAATAGGCATTCCATTGGGGGTTAGAATCTATTTCAGCCGGTGTATCCAATCCTAGAAACTTCACGTAATCGGGATAGAGGGAAACAATGGTGTCTAGGACTCTGTGGAAATGTCTACTTACTGTCTCCCCAGATAGTACAAATCGATGCCCAATAACGTGATTGCGCACGTTATGGCCAACTGTGTGAAGGAAGAGAACGACTTGTTCTTCCAAAGTCATCCGCTTTGTGTCATGGAGAATGTCCTTCTCTCTCAACATTGCACAGAGTTAGAAGAAGGTATCCCTTGTAATTCTGAGCTGCGATATGCAGTCCAGTGTCGCTCTTTAATATTATACCGCTTATGAATTTATTTCGTTCACGATTACCTTTTCTTGGTGGTTCCATACAAAGGTACCGGCGGTAATATTCTGCTGAAGACAAAACATCGGCAAATGCAGCTATTGTCGCGGTGACAGCTACTAACTTTCTTTTCGATCTTCGAATTTAGTCATCCTAGCAAACATTATATAAATATTCTTATGAATCATATACAATAATCTGGTATTCTCCGGTACATCCGGGGCATCTATTTTTATTTA
Source organism: Liriodendron chinense (assembly GCA_003013855.2). Classification (NCBI taxonomy): domain Eukaryota; kingdom Viridiplantae; phylum Streptophyta; class Magnoliopsida; order Magnoliales; family Magnoliaceae; genus Liriodendron; species Liriodendron chinense. The sequence goes on along the minus strand of PVNU02003892.1, from coordinate 3,308,302 downwards.
CCATCAATTGGTATTATGCGACTGATGATAAATCATGGCGTAAGAATAAAAGATGCTACTGTCTCAAGTAGAGATGTTTATCATATGTTAGGATATGATTCTACTAAATAAATTGCATTTGAGAACATTATCTAGTTGAAAATAATCTTCTAAATTGTATTATCACTAACGCATGTCAATAATGACCATCGTATTTTGAGGTCGGCTGATCTCTCTGACATATATTTGGTATTGGGCACAATATCAAAGATCTGTGATCTAGTTCATACCAGCCTTTAATCTCCTGCATTCACATGCCTTTGAACTACATGAAAACATCTGGTGGACCACACTGGTACAAACAGTGGTGAATGATCAGGACAAACTTTTTATGGGTCAGGAGGCAGATGAAGGGACAATTTTTTTTATTAGCTTCATCCATAATGTTCGTGGCGCACAGTAAGTTTTCATCTGTCAGTCACTCACCACTGATCATGCCCTTTCATAATTTCCATGGCCCATAGGAAGTTGTTAACTGTCAATCACCACTGATCAGCTTCATCCATAATTTCTGTGGCACACGGCATGTTTTAAACTGTCACTCACCACTAATCAACTTCATCCAAAATACCGTCAATCTGTTAAGTTATATATCAATTTAGGATAAGGGACAGAGAATGAAGAAGATCTAAAACATAGGTGGGTTGCACTACTAAAGGATGTGTGCAGGAAAGAACCTACGATTACAAACTATGTAGGGTCCACCATGATCGGCATGTGTCATCCATTCTGTTCAAATGGTCATTCATATGTAGATGAACTGAGAAAATTCAAGTTACAACAAATCTGTTTGATCATAAAGTCATGAGCCCACAGTGAAGTGCCAACTGTCTACACTCGCCAGTGATGTTTCTATTGTGTGGTCCACCATTTATAGCGTTGGAATCATGGTGTGCCGCAAAGGCCATTACGGGGCCATAAAGGCCGTTATGTAAAAAATGACCCGTAAAGGCCGTTACAACCCTCATAATGGCCTGTAACGGCCCCATAATGGTCCATTATGGGGCCGATACGAATTTCTCACTTAAAAAAAAAGAGAGACTGTAACGGCCTTTACGGTCCGCGCAACAGTCGCTACCAAGGTGTTCCATATCAGTTACGATACAACCATAAAGGCCAATGCGTGTAGGTAGCGGCCGTGACCGTTGCGCAATACAGGGGAGAAATGGGGCAGTTGGTTTTTTGGGGCCGTAACGGCCGTTACGGGGTAGAACGACCATTACCCTTGTAACGGTCGAAAAACAACCACTTTTAAAATTTTTTTTTTTTTTTATTATGTAAATCCATTTTTCCTCATTCCAAAAACTTTCCTAAATCATTTTACGGCAGATTTTGACCACTCATACTATCGATTAAAGCGATTTGGATGAATAGAAGCTCCCCTCGAGGGCTTCTTTTTTTTTTTTTTTCAAAAAATCGAAAAAAGTGGTATATATGCATTTTTTTTTCAATTTCTAATTTGAATGCTTGATTGTGATGTGTAAATATTAGAGACACATAACCATATTCATAAATTCACTAGACAATCCAATACAATACTCTCACTAAAGAGTGGACCGTTATGCTAACAAAAACATGTTTAAAACAAAAAATGAATACAGATTTGGAATATTTACATTATTCTAGATTTTCTAAATATATTTTTTTCAGAATATTTTTTCAGAATTTTTTTTTTGTTTTTGAATTTGATGCAGGATGCCCTAATTATGATGCATGTTCATGAACACAATTAAATCAGCGGAATTAAAAGACAATAACAATATAAAATCTAGCAGTAATCATCATGAACTAAGAAGTTCATAAGGAACATGCAATGGAACGGGCCATTCATCACAACCATTAAGTATGGGATTCGAATATCACTATGGTTGGATCCGGCGAGAGATGGAACCTCCCGATCTTGCATGGTTATAACCCAATCAATTAAGAGGAATCTTTAATCCAAGAAATCAAGGGATTTTGGATTAGGGATTTGAAAATCTGAAAACTTAGGGTTTAGGATCAAAATCAGACTTTAGGGATTGAGGTTAACAAAACAAATAGATTAGGAAGATAGTATTACCTGGAAGAAGAATAGGAGGGGCACAAGAAGCAAGTAGAAGAAAAAATGGATCAAGGAAGAAGAAACATCACCATGAGAGAGAGAGAAGAAGAAGAAGCAAGGTGTCCCGTAGTGGTATCGGTGGGCGTAACGGTGCCCACCATTTCCGATACGGATATGGGCCGTATCGGCCGATACGGCCCCATATCGGCCGATACGCCCCCCGTAATGGTCCAATTTTTTTTTTTTTGCCAAAAAATTCTAAAAAAATATGGATTAAATTCAGAAAATTCCAAACATTCCAAATATGCATTCATTTATAATTTTGAACATGTTTATGGTGGTGAAGCGGTCTACTCTTTGGTGAGAAAGCTGTATCGGGTTGTCTGATGAATTTATGAAGCTGATAACCTGGAATTAACTGCAAAACTTATAAATTCAAATTTCTAACTATCTATTATAAGTAACACATATTATCCAACCTTTAAACGAGAATTCTTTTTTGAAAAAAATGAATTTCCCTAATTTTTAAAATTATTCCGAAATTAATCTGAAATTGATGCAACTATTGTTTAAATTGATTCCATAATATATACAAATGTAACAAGACATTAATGTAAACACAACCAATGCATTGACAAAGTAAAACAAGCAAGAGAGTTCAGAAATATTCTAGTTTTGACTGAATGAGTATCCTCCAATGCAGTTTTGACTATTGAACTTCAATGCAATGCAAGCTATCCTATATGACCTAGATCTATATGAGGATTCAATAAAATCTAGAAAATAACTAACTGGACTCAACAAACTATGACCCCTACGCAGAGTTGGAACGCAGGCCGCGCCCCTGCCCGGGGTTCAGGGCGGAGCGCCCGAAAGCCCAACGGTTTTTTTTTTTTTTTTAGGGTGGAGAAACTAGAAGAAAATCGATAAAAAAAGTCATTTTTTTCTACAAAATGGGGACTCTTGTGTGTCTAACCAATATAGTAAAATAGGCCGATCTACAAACACTGGTTTTTAGCAAAAGAATAGATTAGAAAAGAAATGGGAGAAGAAAAGTGTGAAAAAATAAAAAAAACATCAGATATATATATATATAAATCCGTTTTCCGACCGTTACGGGGGGGCGTAAATGCCGTTACGCCCCCCGTAACGGCCGTTACGGGCCAAAAATTTGGGGGTCCCTGTTTTGGACCCCGTATCGCGTAACGGCTTCGGCCGTTTTCGTTACGTATCGGCCGATACGTAACCGTTTTGGCCTACCTTGAGAAGAAAGCTCCAAGAGGCTTTTCATTAATCAATAATCAAAGTTAAATTTGAGTTTAGGGCTTTAGCCCTCTTAAATAACCAAATAAAGATATAAAAGTACTAAACTACCCCTAAAACTAAGCAAAAACGCGTAAATAATCAAAAGTGCGGGAAAGTTCGGGCGCTAGGTCGAGCGCCCGAAGTGTCGCCCGAAGTCGTCCGAAAACCTCCAGAGAGGTTCGGGTGCTCGGAAGGCAAAGTTCGGGCGCCTGATCAGGGGCTCGAAGGCTATGGTCGGGCGCCCGAAATCTTCAGTTTCTTCGGCTTCTTTCTCCTTTCTTCTTTCACATGTGTCTTTCCTGAGTGGGGTCTTCTATGTGTCTGATTACATGTGGAGGGTCTTTAACTCCTCAGTAGTAGCATATCCACAAGGACGGTACTTGCGGTTGGCGTTTTCTTCGTTGGTACACCTTGAATGCGCTTGTGTCCGCATCAATTCCCCTCGGGTGAGAAAAACTCGACTCCAACGAGTTGAAACCTTTGTAGCACTCTAGTAGATCTGGATCAATACCCTGCAATGCGTCGCCTGACAGCCACTTAGCTTCAGACGATGGTTTGTTCTTCCACTTAACAAGATACCTCTGGAAACCTCCATCTCTCGTAGATACTATTTCGTCGTCCAAGATCTCCTCAATTTCTTCTTTATGGGTAATGGGTGGAGGAAGGGGTGGAAGGGGTTGTGTAGCAAAATCAGACAAAGGCCATGAAAGGGACGATGGATCGACAATGGGAGTATGGGCACGGACTAGATCTTCCACATTAAAAGTTTGATTGATGCTCATTTCAGGTGGAAGGTCAATCCGATACGCGTTGGACCCAACCTTTTGTAATATTTTGAATGGTCCAGCACTACGCGCTTGTAACTTTTTAGCGGATCCTTGAGAGAATCGCTCTGGCCTTATTCGCACCATTACGTAGTCTCCTTCCTGAAATTCTTGCGCTCTACGATGAGAATCAGCTGACATTTTATAATCATCAGTGCTCTTATTTAACCGCTGTCTAATATGTGTATGCAAATCATGAATATGGCGTGCAAATGTATCGGCTGATTCGGAAGACCTTCGGGTAACAGACATAGGTAAGAGATCTATGGGCATTCTAGGTTTATAACCACTTACAATTTCAAAAGGACTCAACCCTGTAGATCTATTAACTGACCTATTATAAGCAAGTTCAGCAATTGGTAAAATTAGGTCCCAAGTCTTGACATGTTCACCCACTAGACAACGTAGAAGATTTCCAAGACTACGGTTTACCACTTCAGTTTGACCATCTATTTGGGGGTAGTAAGTAGTAGAGAATTGCAAACGGGTTCCCATAATGTGCCACAGTGTCTTCCAAAAATAGCTAGTAAATTGAACATCACGATTAGACACTATGGTCTTAGGTAACCCATGGAGATGCATCACACCATAAAAAAAGATACGAGCGACATGAGACGCATCAGACGTTTTCGAACATGGGAGGAAATGCACCATTTTAGAAAAACGGTCCACGACGACAAAAACGGAATCGTGCTTCTTGATTGTCTTGGGAAGCCCAAGCCACAAGTCCATACTAATGTCTTGCCACGGAGCATGTGGCACTGGCAATGGCGTATACAACCCGGTATTTTGCTTTCTTTGCTTTGCCAGCTGACATGTACGACACTGCCCTAAGACTTTGGCTACGTCTCGCTTGAGACTTGGCCAATAGAAACGATCTTCAACGAGGGCAATGGTCTTATCACGACCAAAATGGCCAGCTATCCCTCCTGAATGAAGCTCCCAGATGAGGAATTCACGAAGAGACATACGGGGAATACAAAGTCTGTCTCCCTTGAAAAGGAAGCCATCTTTAAGAACATAGTCACCCATAATACACTAGTCACTGATTAGTGACGAGTAAGTACCCCCAAAATCAGGACATGTGGGGTATTCATCTACCAGTTGCTCAAACCCGACTACCTCTATACTCAAGGAGTTGAGCAACGCCACTTTTCTACTAAGGGCATCTGCTGGTTTGTTTTCAACCTCGGCCTTGTGTTTTAGAACAAACGAATATTCCTGAAGAAACACTACCCACTTAGCATGCCTTGGGTTAAGTTTCTTCTGAGAATGCAAATATCTCAAAGCCTCATGGTCAGAAAACAAAATGAATTCCCGCGGTAGGAGATAGTGTCGCCAATGTCTCAGGGATTGCACTACCGCATAAAATTCTTTGTCGTAAGTGGAGTACTTTTGTTTTGCCTCATTCAGTTTCTCACTGAAATAGGCCATTAGGTGTCCTTCTTGACTCAACACTCCACCTATGCCGACACCAGACGCATCACACGCTACTTCAAAGACTTTAGAAAAGTCAGGTAGACGCATGACAGGAGCTTCCACCATCTTGCCCTTAATTTTTTTGAAAGCCTTGACTGCGGCTTTAGGCCACACGAACTCTCCCTTTTTCATGCATTCGGTAATAGGAGCCATGATCGTGCTAAAACTCCTAATGAACCGACGATAAAAAGTTGCTAAGCCGTGAAAGCTTCGCACCTCATGAATGTTCCTCGGTTCAGGCTACTCAACTATGGCCCTGACCTTTTCAGGGTCTGCGCGCATCCTTTCAGATGACACTATGAATCCTAAGAACACAACTTGACTAGACATGAATGCACATTTCTTAAGATTAGCGTACAACTTTTCCTTCCTAAGGACGCTACAGACCTTCTTTAAATGTTCAAGGTGTGATTCCTTAGTGGTACTATAAATAAGAATATCGTCAAAGTACACCACTAAAATTTTTCCCATCAACGGTTTCAAAACTTGTGTCATCACCCGCATGAAAGTACTGGGTGCGTTAGTCAAACCGAAGGGCATGACCAACCACTCATACAGCCCATCTTTCGTTTTAAACGCAGTTTTCCACTCATCTCCTGGGCGTATACGGATCTGGTGATATCCACTCTTGAGATCTATCTTAGAGAATATAGTAGACCTCGCCATCATGTCAAGCATATCATCAAGTCTAGGTATGGGAAACCTATACTTGACGGTAATTTTGTTTATGTCACGGCTGTTCACACACATGCGCCACATGCCGTCTTTCTTTGGCGTCAACAATGCAAGCACGGCACACGGGCTCATACTCTCTTGGATGAAACCCTTTTGCAGAAGCTCATCAACTTGCTTCTTCAACTCTGTATGCTCTGCAGGGTTCATCCTGTAGTGAGGAAGGTTCGGTAGAGTAAACCCTGGGACAAGATCAATGGCATGCTGTATGTCCCTCATAGGTGGCAACTCATTCGGTAAATCTTTAGGAAATACATCACTGTATTCCTTCAGGACCAAGGTCACCTCACGGGGCAACTCTGATGGAACTTCAGGTGTAACCTTTCTAGCCACAAGGGCATACACCATAGAATCCTCCTTAGCCTCTTTTTCAAACTCTCTTGCGCTGATTATATGTAGAGACTTAGGCTTGGATTTCCCCACTCCTCTAGGCTTACTTGCCTTCTCATCTTTCTTTTTCCCTAGTGTGTTCTCAGGTGGCATGGGGTTAAGTTTGATCTTTTTACCGTTATGCATGAAGGTACACGCATTCGAACGACCAAAGATCGTGACATCATTATCGAATAGCCACGGTCTACCCAGGATAACATGTCCCACATCCATAGGTAAAACATCACACCACAGGGATTCTTTGTATGACCCAAACTCGATGGGGACTAGACATTGACGGGTGACAGGTAGGGATGTCTTGTCAACCCAAGAAACTTTATATGGGTCTGGATGAGGTGTGGGTTTCAATTTCAAGCGATCTAAGGTGCTAGTGGAAATCACATTCTGACAACTTTCACTGTCCATTATCACCTTACAATTCTTTTCACCACACTTGGCAATAATGTAGAAGATAGTGCTTCGACGCCAGTCGGCACTACTTCTAGACTGAGCTAGCACACGCCTGACTACTGCAAGCGTTACTTCTCCATCCACTTCTTCTTCATCAGTAAGTCCTCCTTCAGGGTGATACTCTTCAACTTCATAACCACCCTGGTCATCTCCACTCTCGTGGGACTCGCCTATAACTAAGGCTTTCCCACGGCTCTTCGTAGGACACTGATTAGACATGTGACCAAGATTGCCACACTCATAACACCTCACTTGGCTCATGTTACCAGGATCGGCACCAAGAACCCCTTTGCCCTTGTCCTCCCTAGGCTTAGGCGGAATGGTCGCCTGTGCCCTAGGTTGACTACCAATATTAGGTCGAGTCCCCTGGGAACTGGATCTAGCACTGGAGTCTCAGGACTCAAAACGACGAACAATAGGAGCCTTCAGATATTGCTCTAACTCCTGCACGACTTGATATGCTTCGTCCAAGTCCGTTAAGGGCCGAGTCATAAGCTCGCGTTGAAGATCCGCACGAAGGCCCGTCTTGAAACGCGAGAGCGTTACTAGAGGGTCTTCTTGGATATCACATCGCATCATATATTCTTTAAATTTAGCGATGTAGTCAGCGGCGGACATTGACCTTTGGCGTAAGGATTGCCATTGGTCAATGAGCTTCTGACGGTATGAGAGAGGAAGGTACTTCTCTTTCAACTTCTCTTTCATCTCATACCAATATGTGATAGGGGCTCTACCAACTCTTTCTATCTTACGCTCGGTGTTGGTCCAAAATAGTTTGGCTTGGCCCACAAGCTTCATCTTAGCAAACCGCATTTGACGGTTTTCTGACATGCCATACTACTCGAAATAGTAGTCCATGTCAGCAACCCAGTCAAGGAATGCCTTGGGATGCAAGTGCCCATCAAAACTCGGGGCCTCGACTCTCACACTCTTTATCGCACGCTCATCTGGGTCATAGCGGTCTTGATGATCACATGTGGTTTGTGCCTCTTGCACAACACCACGACCGTTACCACGATCTCTATCATTACTGCCCCCACGTGTGGCAGCACGCTCTTCAATGATACCTCCCACTTGGGAGTGCGCATCATCCCCTACAGCGGGGTTTTCCCTTTGGGACGCCTCTAGTTGCTTGACCTTAGTCATGGTAGTGGTTATTTGGTTCTCAAGGCGGGTAAACTCATGCTTTTGACCTGCTTCTAGGGCGGTTATCTTTTGTATCAATTGAGCAAGTTGCTGAGATAATTGCTCGTTATTCATGGTAGGCTGAAGTCCGAAACCTCTACCTCTTCTCATGGGCATACAATGGAGACTTGAACCAAACTTTACCCAACTAGACTATTAGGTGTTTTGACTCACAAGATGAATGCGATGAATGCAAACTAATATGACTGACACAATCAGATTAAAACAGAAAACGACTCAAATCTGGAAATTTTCCAAATTAGGAAACTTTCTAAAATTGGAAAGTTTCTAAAATTGAAAACTTTCTAAATCTGGAACTTTCCTAAATTAAACCTAAAAATCAAAACCCTAATTTGATAACTCGATCTAGACAAAACCATGGAATCCTAATCTCTGATACCAAATTTGATGCAGGATGCCCTAATTATGATGCACGTTCATGAACACAATTAAATCAGCGGAATTAAAAGACAATAACAATATAAAATCTAGCAGTAATCATCATGAACTAAGAAGTTCACAAGGAACATGCAATGGAATGGGCGATTCATCACAACCATGAAGTATGGGATTTGAATATTACTATGGTTGGATCCGGCGAGGGATGGAACCTCCCGATCTTGCATGGTTATAACCCAATCAATCAAGAGGAATCTCTAATCCAAGAAATCAAGGGATTTTGGATTAGGGATTTGAAAATTTGAAAACTTAGGGTTTAGGATCAAAATTAGACTTTAGGGATTGAGGTTAGCAAAACAAATAGATTAGGAAGATAGTATTACCTGGAAGAAGAATATGAGGGGCACAAGAAGCAAGTAGAAGAAAAGAGGCAAGGAAGAAGAAACATCACCATGAGAGAGAGAGAAGAAGAAGAAAGCTCTAAGAGGCTTTTCATTAATCAATAATCAAAGTTAAATTTGAGTTTAGGGCTTTAGCCCTCTTAAATAACCAAATAAAGACATAAAAGTACTAAACTACCCCTAAAACTAAGCAAAAACGTGTAAATAATCAAAAGTGCGGGAAAGTTCGGGCGCTAGGTCGGGCGCCCGAAGTGTCGCCCGAAGTCGTCCGAAAACCTCCAGAGAGGTTCGGGCGCTCGGTAGGCAAAATTCGGCCCCCGATCGGGCGCCCGAAGGCATCGGGCGCCCGAAATCTTCAGTTTCTTCGGTTTCTTTCTCCTTTCTTCCTTCACATGTGTATTCCCTGAGTGGGGTCTTCTATGTGTCTGATCACATGTGGAGGGTCTTCAGCTCCTCAGTAGTTGCCTATCCACAAGGACGGTACTTGTGGTTGGCGTTTTCTTCATTGGTACACCTTGAATGCGCTTGTGTCCGCATCAGAATTGTTATGGGGTGTAACAGGGTTCATAATGGTTGTTACACCCCCGTATCGGCCGTTACGACCAATACCCGTATTGGTAACGGTGGTGACCGTTACGACCACCGTTACCGATATGGAATACCTTAGTCGTTATACCCCGTATCGTAAAGGTAACGGTGGTGGTCGTTATGGCCTCCATTAGTATTACAGAATACCTTGGCTGGAATCCTTTATAAGAATCATCACCTAAAAACGGATAGATGGGGTGGATGATGATTATATAAAATAACTTGTGCATTCACATCCATTGAAACAACAACGATCACTACGCCATGTAGGATACGACATTGGACTCATCTCATATATATAACGTAGCCAAAGATGAGAATGCATGCAACATAAAAGGAAGAAGCAAAAACCGAAATATCGACGGAGAAGGATGCGAGGCAATCTCTCAAAACCATTCCTATTGCTGAGGTGAGTGCATCGAAGATGAGCACCTCTTGATCATTTGTTTGCCTCTCCCAAAAATGGTATCACTGCATGCCTTTTCTGGGAAAAACCAGTCGGTAAAGAGCCACACTGGGAAAACACCGTATATACTAGCATGCCCAATATGAGGTCAATATAATACCTGTTACGGAAGAGCGGCCGTGGAAGGAAGATGTCATTGTACACCTGAGGATCTCCTGAAGCAGTGTCGTCTCCTAGCTAACTGAAGCAAGTCCCAAAGTTGGGCTGTTTAACCTTAGATGCAGTTGGATTCTTGGTTAGAATGTTACGACACATGCATACGGTGACAATCTCAACGACGTGAAAGGAAGCTGAATGGTACAAGCCGTGAATGGATGACCAGGAAGATACAATGGGAAAATGAGGTTTTCTTACTTGTTGATCACACCTGCCTAGGAGGATGATGACGGAGTTTAGCAGGCGATCATAGGACCCCCGATGAGGACTCCTTTGCTCCTAAGGACGATACACCCAATGATCGGGAGTATACACTGTAGGAGATGAAGATGTCTGGAATGGTGATGTAAGAACGGATAGGTGGTGTACACAACGATTGTGGTGCTGGACTGCCACGGGGAGCGCTGTTCTTCGGTAGTCCTGTCGTATCCGTGGAGTAATGGTAGGAAATCCCATCTTCAAATCTTTTATTACCACACTGCAGCGCACGAAAATCGAGGGCAACCATCGCAACCGAAACACACTTTCCCAAACAGAGGGTATTATTGAAAAAGCAAAATATTATGGTGCAAACTAGTGTAAACCACCGATCTAAACACGCCCTAATGATCGAAATTGGAGCTAATCAAGTGGGGGAACTCCAGCGTGGAGGAAATTTGGAGCCGAAGTTGGAGCACGTGGACATGTAGGGGAAGGTAATGTGGAGGAAAGTGGGTGAGATCGAGCACCGTCTCTCTCACGGGGATAACTAATCCGAATCTCGGATCTACAGGGACTCCTCAACCTGTCTTCGTCGAATCCACGATGGGATATCTCGAATCCACGAGACCTTCTCTTCGAATCCACGAAGAACAACTCGAATCCACGAGCGAAAGTAGAGATAAACTCAAAGTTTTGCTTAAAATATTGAATGAATGTCTAAAACAAAATCAAAGCAATATTAAATAGGAAACCAAACCCTAATCTACGCAGCCTAGGTGTCCTAATTGCAAAAGGAAGATAAATCAATCCAAAACGGAAACAAACGTTCAAAACAGAAAGTCTTAGTGCGCACTTTGTGTGGGGGCTGACCGGTCGGACGTGGTCCAGATAGTCCAAAGAGTTTTGCTCTTCGGATTCGGAAATTCGACTAGTTGGCTAAAGCCGTCGACCTGCAATTGTTGTGATTCTTCAGCTCCTTGTTCCATATCTCTTGTGCCCACCCTTGGGTCTTTCTCCTAGCTATTTTTCTCCCACGATCTAGAGGATGTGTTGCTACATCAGTAGGTCCCCACCAAGTTCCTAACAAACAACGGGCGGCGCCGATTTATGAAGACACCAGTGTTTTAAATAGCGGCAGTGTATTGCGTAGCGTTCAACCCTCTGTAGCGTGTAGTGTAGTACCGTAAGCTACATGATACTTCCATTTCTTAATTTAAAAATAAGAAAAATATGATAATTAGTAAGAAAAAAAGAAAAAATATATAAAAATGCTTGACAAATGATTCATTTTTTCAAGTATAAGCATGTTCAAGCAAGTTATTAATTATTATTTATCAAAAGCTAATCCACATATATAAAGTTATAAAAAAATCAATAATCAAATAATTATCGCATCAACAACTTTTTAAGCAAACCACTTTAATTAATAATGTCTAATTGAAACCACAAGTCACAACGCACTAGTATGAAAAGAAATAAAAATCTCGGAGGTTAAGAGGGGTTTCCAAAAGCCCTCTTTCGAAACCCTTTTTATTTTTAGTTTTAAAGGTTTTTTAGTGTGTGAATTTCACACCAACTTTAACAAAGGATCACCACCATTTTGAGTGAAAGTAAACATAGAAAGGTTTGGTTTTGACTCGACATTTTCAGTTTTTATTTTTTATTTTTTATTTTTATGTTGTGACTTCTATACCATTTAAAAAAAAAAAATTAAAAAAAACATTTTTTTGATAGATAATAAAAAAATACATTGTAGCTTACGCTACAAACGCTACACCCTACGACTCTTGTAGCGTACGCTACAGGGGATTTACGCTTTTTAGCTACGCTACGCTACGTAGCGTACGCTACTGCTACGCTACGGATACTATTTGAAACACTAGAAGACACTAATGATTGAATCCTTCGATTATTGGAACATGACTAAGAACCCAAAATTGAAGAAGAAATTCCAATAAGAACCTTTGCAAAACATGACTGCGACACGAAAAACGAGACATGTTTCAGGATTCATGAAGAACTTTAAAGTTACAACAAACAAGTTGCCATCCACAAAAGCACAAGCGAAAGAGGCATCATCTTTAGTGGACTTGAATAAAGATTATATTGAGTGGACACTTATGGTTGTACCACCAATGTCCACCAAAGAAGAAGAGGGTTTATTGCAGAGATAGTACTAGCCCAAAGGTTGAGATTGGTTTCCATGTGCTTGAACAAACCTTGTTATGTCATGATCCTATTTTGCAATTTATATTAGCAAATGGAATTGTTACCTTAGCTGCTTATCTGTTACGGCCTTATTGGTGATGGCTAACTTGATTTCATCATGCTTCTTTTTTTCTTTTCTTTCCTTCATTTTTTCTTTTGTCCTTTATTTTTTGAGATCATACTTCTATCATGTATTGTATTACAAATGGAACCTACATACTGAATTTCCTCAGGCTTTGACGTATCTGGATGCAATGTTGTGCAGGCAGTTGACGCGGCTATTGCGGAGGACCAACCACAGAGAGCTTTATTACTCAGCCTCCGTCTGAATGAAGACAGTCTAATTAAGAAATGCATTGTTACTGTGAAACCATTGGATGTTCCAGCTGTTGCCTCATCCATCCCTTACAGATATTTGCAGAGGTTAATTGAGGCATTTGCTGATCTATTAGAAAGCTGTCCACATTTGGAATTTATCCTTCGATGGTGTCAGGTCTATCTTATCTCTGTATCTCTCTGGCATTCCAGCTATTGCATGATGATGCAAAAAGGTGGCATTACAAGTGCATGCCCTTTCTCATCGGATGTCATTGATTGTATTATTTGTGTTGCAGGAACTTTGTAAAGCTCATGGTCACTCTATTCAGCAGAATTCCAGAAGTCTGCTTCCATCCCTAAGATCCTTGCAGAAGGCTATCACCAGGTTGCATCAGGATCTTGCGGATACTTGCTCCTCCAATGAGTATTTACTTCGATATTTGACCTCGTCAGGCCCCAAAAATTGATCAGCATCTTTTTGGAATTTGTTTACTCTTAGGTAATGCTTTCTGAATCCGATCTAAAAAAAGTAAGCCTTGCTGAGCATGCATAAAATCCTTTTACAATTGATTGTATAAGTTTACTTTGTGACCTCACTACTCACGTTCATGGTTTTCCTTTGAAAAAGTGTTCGAGTCATTGGTTCTGAATATGTGCAGAAAATAAGCCCTACTAGGTTCTTAATTGTCATGAATTAGGCTGTTCTTTTGTATTCATTCAACATGCATCCATGCATGATTCCCCCCCCCCCCTTGGGAAGGTTGACACCATGATTGTACAGCAGGTGCTTTGGATGGTAGATTTCTTGAAAATGATATCTTAGTTTTTTGATTGTATATACTCTCAGATTTAAGTAATATCTGATTGAAATTGCACTTGAATGTACCCTAAATAACACATTGTTAACAATAAATGCTGACACATCTAATCATAAAGGCTCTTAACTCAAAGACAGCTGACTTCAAAAATCTCACATATATTTAAGCCCCAAAAGCAAGTTTGTTATTTTCAAAGTGATAAAAAGATTGTGAACCTTTATTTATATGGGAGAAGAATGGAAGACTATGTATTACTTCAAGAGTGATTAAAGATCACAAACCCTTTATTTATTTGAGAGGGAGTGAGGGATTGTACAAAACACAAAGCATGTGATTGTTTTGGTTTAGTGAGTTATTGTGGTTAGGTTGGTTTAGAACATATTCAATGTTTGGTAAACTGGTGCTTATTGTTTTGCGGGATTGTGCCTTACAAATTACAGCATGTGATTTTTCCTCCTCTTTTAAGTAACTCACAATTTTAGTGATGAAAGCAAACAAAAACAACTAGCAAACTACAAATTATGCTACCACTGGCAATGCCCAAAACACAACATGTGAACCCCCCCCCCCCCCCCCCACCCGGTGTTTGGATCTTAAGTTACTTAAGATAAGCTTCTTATGCCTCAAGTAACTTATCTTGGTTTCTACTTGTTAAGCTGAAGCGATTAAGTAACTTTAAGAAGTTACTTATCTACTGCTGTAAGTAGAAAAAGTAACTTATTTGGTGGTATCCAAACGGGCCCTAAACAACTTACAATTTTACTGATGAAAGCAAACAAAAGCCCCTAGCTGTTCCCTCTTTGGAGTGACAAGCAGCTTTCATCGTGGTGAACATTGGAGAATGTGACAATCGGTGCTGTTACTTGGATCCAAGGCCTCTCACAAAACACAGCATGTGTTATTGTGGTACCAGGAACTTACTGTGGGTAGGTTGTTTTAGAACATAATTAAGATGGTGTTTTTCAACATTGATTTCTCTGGTTTGAGCCTGGCTTACCTATCATGAAAAACTAAGACAATAAGCGAACTAGGAAAGGGGTTTTGGGTATATGTGTGCTTGTAGGGGCATGTTCATCTGTAGTGCGTGTGTGTGTATGGTGCATTTCAAATTAATATCTGGGAAAATCTAACCTCATACAAATAGCAATCTACACATGCACAAATCCATATTACACATGGCTCGCATACGTCCATCCAACCTATTCATATCATGGGGCCTGCTGTAGATGCTAAATCCTGGGCCCTGCCTTAGACTCATCCTCACATGTGGCCCTCATGTATGGCTCCTTCCCAATCATGGACACTTGGCCATTCCATAACATCAATCTGGATCGTCCATTTGGCCTCATCCACTCTTCATAAGCTGCCTTGAAAAAATCATACTGATTGGACGATCCAAACCATCTAGTTGGTAACATTAAAAAAAAAAAAATGCATGGACAATATGGTTAGTAGAAGATAGGACTGGCCATCAATGTTTAGGACCATCCGGTTGCTGAGATTTTTGCATAGTAGCAGAAGAAGAGTGGATGCTAGCAAGTCCAAATGCAGCTAGGTGCATGGGGATGTTCCTTGCATTTAGCCATTAAAATTTTAGTTTCAATTTGTTTACAAATTATTGTTGGTGAGATCATCCGTTCGATATAATTTATACAAGACGGACAGGCTTGACAACATGGATGGTTCCTATTTTCATAACATCTCAGCATGTGGGCTACAAATCTGGAGAAAAGTCAAATGTATTGTATGTGCATATACAATGCTGTCTTCCATGGTGGGGGCCCACATGTTGAGATGGTTAATGATTTGAACCATCCATTTTCTGCGTACTGCAAAGAAGCTTCAGTCCAGATTTTTTTGCTTCAATCATGGTCCTAGCCGTTGATCTTTTGAATTGAACTTGAGCCATTAAAATTTTCATTTGAAATCTTTTTTAGACTATAGGTCGGAAACAATTTAACATACTATGCACAAATACAGACAGGCTCAACAACATGGATGGTTATGATCATTGTATCATCTCATCATGAGAGCGATACTTGCAGAAAAGTCGACCGTCTTTTTTGTGCTGAGGTCCCTGTTCTGGAACAGCCCAATTAATTCAGTATTTTTTTTTTTTTCAATTAATACAATATTTCATGGGTATTTGTGGCCATCAACTTTGAAATGACTAATGATCACATACAGTGACTGTACAGCCTTTTGCTGCCATCTCCATGATGATTAATTGGTATGGAAAGCAGGCTAATTATTGCATGGCCAACACCAGCACAGTCGTCCATTGATTTTGACCATGTCCTGCTTGGTGGATCTTCCTATTTTTGTAATTACCTGGTGTACCCACATTTTTCGTGGATCAGGTAAAAATAATTTCTGCTTTTTGTGTTTTAAGTCCTTAACATACCCACTACATGGGGATTTGAATCATTGTTTCTATGCATTAAATCTCATCTACGCAAAGCTCCAGCTAATACATTGTAATGGGTTTATCCTTTCTTTGAAGTGTTATGCAATTGAGTGCATTCTGTCATTATTTGCCTCATTATTAGCTTTCAATTCTAATGCTCAATGGCTTATGATCTTGCGCTCTAGCATTGCCTTGTAGGTCCCTGAAAATACTCTTGATCCATATCTTTTTTTAATCTTTGTGAATCGTCTTCCTTTTTTTTTTTTTTTTTTTTTAGGTCACCATCAGGAATTGAATTCTTTGGCTCTCAGTGGTTGCCATTCGGTTGAATATGGCATTTTTATATGATCGAAATCTTATCATCACCATCATAACAGCCTTGTTCCAGCCGTTGCGGGTCGACTTTACGGATCCTGTTGCCATCATAATCATGATTGAGATCTTATATGCCATGAAATCCTTTTTGCTGAACTTATTCATTGTGGTAGGTTACACCTTCAGCTCATTTGGTTAATGTTGGTTCTTCTTCCAGTAGCATCTTACTGGTGTTTTCTTTAAAACTACATGCTTATTGTGTTATGGTGCTTGCCCACTGTCTGCTAGCATGGTGATGTTCCCAAGATGTGTCTGCAGGTTGTATCAGGATTAGATTAGTCTCTCTTGGGAATCAGCTGCTGATGCGCATGTACCAGTTAGATCATGATTGATGTCAGCAGCTCATCTGATTGAGGCGCTTCGAAATGCTTCATGTGCGGTGGGGATTATTGTCTGCTGATTGATGGCTGGAGATATGTGAACCATGGCGGGAGACCCTGGAGCATGAAATTACTAAAGCTGTGGGTTCTCCTTCATGCTTGTCTTGAGGTTAGTTGCCTCTGAGGCTCTCTACTTGAATTTCCTCTTTAATACAAGTTTTTACCCATATTGCTTTGTTGTTCATTGCGATGTTTTTGTTCTTGTTAGCTGCTTATCCAATGAAATTTGGGTTGGTGTGTATGTGCTGTCCTACAATTGCAAATCAGTTTCGGTTCAGTAGCTCAGGTTAAAATTTGTTTTGCTTGCGCCGGGTGTTCTATAGGGGTTTCACCCAGCATTGCATGGTATTTTGCATGGAGCCATGTGTTGTAATTCATGACGACGTTTTGCTGATATTTTGTTTGGGAAATAACTCATTCTCATCTCTCTACTGGAAATCACAATGACCTACCTTCCACCTTACACTCTGGAAGGGAGTGGATTGGGACCATCCATCTACTAGCTCTTCCATGAATGGCTTACTGTTCAAAGACCGCTGTCCATTGGACAATTCTGTCACTTTCTGGCACTTGTCCTGCAGATTGTCAACTGTTAGCTCCTATGTTTTTCTACTGTCCATTTGAAGTCCACCAAGTGTGTAGCTGGACATTTCTGATCAGTCTGGTTTTTGAGCTGTTGACCATCCACAGTCAAGACTGTTTGTTGGATGGTCTTGATCCATCATCCTATGCAATGTGGTCCAGGAAACAGATGTAGGTTTGAGGGGAGTATTGGTAGGGGCACCTAATTCCGAAGAAGACTGTAAAAGGGCTTTAGGATCAGATACAATATGATAGTGTTGGCTAGTTCTAACTGGTCACTTGATATTTCAGGATGTGTTTGGAAGTTCATGCTTTTCATAGGGGTGCAACTCAGCGGGTTGAGCTGGGTTTGAGGGTCAACCCAATCTCAACCTGACCTCAATAAGTCAGCACAAGCACCCCCAAACCTACGCACCCCTAAGCTAACAAGTCCATGCCCAACCCAAGGCACTGAATATTCAATCCGAACACAATTTGGTTTTGGTCAGGTTAGATTTAGTTGGGTTTGGTCAGGTTAGATCCAGTTGGGTTGGTTAACAACTGCAATTAGTATACTAACACAATCAAATATCATTATGGTGAAAAAATAACACAGCAAAATAAAGTCTATAATTATCACTTATAGAATTAAAATTAAAGAAATAGATAAAAGGGCTCACCAATTTAAAGAGGTTATTTAAAAGATATCAGCACTCAGCATGTGGCCCTGGGTGAACTCCAATCATGAATGCTATTTTCAATCACGGATCATTTTGATTTGAACTGGTAGCATAAGAGTCCAGATGGATCCCATCTGATAGCATACTTTCCATACAGGCTATGATTTTACATTCATATACTCCTAGAAATTATATGTATGCATGTGACACGTACTGCATGTAAGGATGGTTGTGTGAGGCCTCAACCCATGATAACCCAACTAGGGCTCCAGTTCAAGATTTTGGCCATGCTGTAAAATGGGAATCTGAAATCTGCTTGATGAGGTTTCCATTTTGATTCCCCAGCGCTATGCACAATGTAAGCCTCTTGTAATCCTGATTTAAGACCATAACAGGGCGGAAATGGATTGTTTTTTCGAAACTGGAGCTCAAACCTAAAGCCCAATCGCTATGCACAATGTAAGCCTCTTGTAATCCTGATTTAAGACCATAACAGGGAGGAAATGGATTTTTTTTTCGAAACTGGAACTCAAACCTAAAGCCCAATCAGAACCAACATTTGGGGTGGCGGCAGGCCTGGCAGCAGAGGTCCACCCTGCTTAGGACTGGGCTTTGACCAATTAGCTCGGTCTGAGGGCTGGCTTGGGCTTGGGTCATTTTACCAGCCCAGCCCGGCTAGCGAGACTAAATATCTACGTGGTGTTCTATTCGATGGTGATTGGTTAGTCAACGAATGCATTTTGCACGTAGAACTTTGTTTTCGTTTTTCTAAATGCCTAGGTGCATGTGTCAGCCCACCTGATCTGGCCCGCTAATTGCGGATTATTTCTCATAACTTTGATGAATGGACAGTTAACACATATTTTTTTTAGAGGAATCAGTACCATGTTTTCTAGTAAAACCTTGGAAATAGAAATTGAACGCCACCTTTCTTTGCAAATGGTACGGTACGGTGACCTCCTGATAGGTACTTCGTGCACTGATAGCCACGTGGGTGCAATTTTCATGAAATCCACAGCATCCATCAGTTATGCTGTCTCATGTTCAAGTTGGTACTAAAAAACCATTATCATCCAGGACTCGGGTGGTCCACGCTCTAGGAAAGAACTGGGGTGGGAATCCACCATTAGTTTTGTATAGGGCGCACTTTGGTGTTTATATGCAGCCCGATCCATTCGTCTGATTGCGCCTCATCAGGATAAGAGAATTACCCAAATTTCACTCTATTCCAAAACTCAGGTGGGCCATATCATGTGAATTTAAAATGATTTTAGGTATTATTTTATGGGATGGCCCACCGGAGTGTTGAATCAGCCCCTTTTTTGGGATCAAAGCTAAACAAGGGGTGGGATGTTTTGGACATTTAAGTTGTTTGTTGTTTCCATACGTTAAGAGGAAGTGTGTGCCAATGAATTGACCTATCATGTCAATGGTTTGATTCAAATAAACACGGTCCACTTATACTGTCTAACATTTGCAGCATACCTTTGACTGATAGTGCATCTATAAGGATTGAGTTGCCATCTGATCAACTCTATGAAAATGGATGGTCAATTGGCGTGATCACATTGGACAAGGTTTGGTTCTTGATCTGGGACGCGGATTGCGTCCTTCCTCAATGAGGAGGCAAAGCGTCCATACTGAGCTGTTGAGGGGCCCACCGTGATGTATTTGTTTATCTGTGCCATCTATCCCTTTTCTATGACTATTTTAAGTTATTAGACAGGGAACGAGGCAGATCCAACGCTCAGGTTGACCGCACCAAAGATTACCTTAGCATTTAATGCAACCAAGCTCACTATTTGGTGTGGCCTACCTGAGCGTTGGATCTGCCTCTTTCTCTCTCTCATGTTCTAAAATGATCATAGAAAATGGATGGACAGCGCGGATAAATAGATACATCATGGTGGGCCCCTCCACAGCTCAGTATGGACGCTTTGTCTCCCTACTGAGGAAGGACGCAATCCACCGTCCCTTGATCTGGTCCTCCAGCACATGGGCTCACCTTCGAATGGTCATTCATTTCAAGAATCATTATGATCGAACAATCAGTGGTAAAAAATGGACGGCCAGATTGATTGTAAGACTAGCTCTAACTATATTGGATCAATGTACCAAAACATGGCAAAGATGAACTAGACCGTCCATCTTTCTGGATTGTCTCCCTTTTATCAACACAATGGTGATTGGATGATCCCAACCATGTAATTAGTTGGCCAGAAAATGAATTATATAGATTGATTATATGAGAAAAAGGCTCATCCTTAGTCTACGCCTTCCATCCCGAAGAGCCTGCACCAACCATTTGATCAATGGACTGGAACCTTGATGGGGTTGATTGGTCATGTTGGCAAACGTGCAGCTTACCTTCATTGCCTGTTCTGCTCAAGAATGACTTTGATCGGACTATTCCATCCACGGCCGCAGTTGCCGGGACACGTTTGATGCTGCACATGGGCTGAAGATATTGGTCATCTCTCATGTGGGGCCCACCGGGACCCAAATATTGATGGACCAAAGACAATGAGAGAGGAGCAGTAGGGAGACATCTCCATTATATTTAGGGATGCGGATTGCGTCCTGCCCCGAAGGACGGACTCAGTCCTGGCTGGGGCTCTGTGGGGCCCACCGTGATGTCTGCGTTTTATCCATTCTATCCATCCATTTTTTTAAGATCGGATATGAGCCCAAACATGAAGCATAACCAAGGCTCAAGTGGACCACAATGGGGAATGAATGTCTACCATAAAAAAATTCTTTGGAGCCGCGTAGGTTTTGATCAAGCTGATATTTGTGTTTTCCCTTTAATCCAGGTCTATGTGACCCTATGAACAGGTTGGATGGAAAATAAACATCACGATGGGCCCTTAGGAAGGTTTCAACAGTGGTCGTCACAATCACCACTGCTTCCTGTGTTGTGGTCCACTTGAACCTTGGATCTGTCTCCTTTTTTGCAACAACCCTTAAAATGATCTGGAAAAATAGATGGACGGCTTGGATAAAATACATACATCACGGTTAACCCCCACAGCTCTCCTGCCAGGACCACCACGCAATCCGCGTACGACTTCGGCGACACGGAGCCTCGAGCGGGAGCGGATTAGGTGTTTCCCGGGTAACACGTTAGTGAGTGTTACCCTGACCGTATGGGTCCCACCTTGATGAATCTGTTGTATATCCACACTGTCTATCCGTTTTTCCATGTCATTTTAGGGCTTGTTCCAAAAATTAATCAGATATAAATATCCGGTGGACCACACCACTGGAAACTGTGGTCGTCATAAAAGTTTTGGATCAAGCTTACCTTTGTATTTTACTTTCATCCCATGTTGGATGGAAAACAAATTTTACGGTTTGCCCTAGTTAGTTTTTAATGGTGGTAATTCAATCAACACTATTTCCTGTGGTGTGGTCCACCTGATATTTGGATCTGCCTAATATTTCGGATTATATACTAAAATGATCTCTAAAAACGGATGGACGGCGTGGATATATAACAAATCCATCAAGATGGGCCCCACGGTCAGGGTAACACCCACTAACATGTGTCACGGGTAACACAACCGCTCGCCCACTTTCTCAGAGTACCATGTATATGTAACGTCACACTGCCCGAGTATCTAAATTTGCAAACACCGATGTACGTATCTGGGCTTTAGTACGATATGTTGTTTCTCGAGACGTATACGTACTACTTTCGAAGCAACCTTGTACGGTGCTCGCGCACTTGTTTGATGATGTGTCATCATGACATACGTGCGAAATATTCAATGCGGTAATCTGGTAAGGGAGCAATGTGTCCATGGCCTGGATGAGAGATATGAACGGTAGGGAAAATGACCAGTTTGAGAACGTGTGGTCTATTTCATTGGTCAGAAATGTTGATTTTCAGTCCACCTCTCAGCCCTGATGGAATCCACTTGATCAACGGTTTAGATCTTGTTTACAAGTAACGCGTTGGCACGTGATCTGTGCAGCCCTTTCTCACGCGAGCTAGAGTGTCACGTAGCATTACCGATCTACGGTTCCTGCACGGCTACTACACTCCTGAATGCACGTGCTGTGTTGCGGACGTCACGTGCTCGTGTCGGAGACTACTATATGAATTATCCTTGAAAATCAGGTATTCGTCTCTTTCGTTGTCGACGGGTTTCTAACATTGGCAGAGTATGGAAATCCATACACACGCACCATTCTACATGCAACAAACATATCTCAAACCAAAACTTGTAAATCTTACTATCCAGTATAGACGGATCAGATCATCTTTAGGTTAATTGGACTATAAATTCCTATTAATGCAGCATATTGTCTTAATTCGGACAATCAACGGCATTAATTATTAAATTAGATCCATCCATCAGTGTAATTTTCATATTGTGGACAACATATGGTGGGCCACATGATTTTTCCTTTCTGAATCGTTTGATTCATGCCACGTATACATAATCTGGGCTCAGGTACATGGACTCTCGTACGCTAGCAAACCACGAATGGTTCGCTTTGTACGAATACGCAAAAAAGAAATTCTAGGTGCAGTCTCGAGCGTGAGAGAGAATAATTTCTTCGCGATACATATGCCAACATACTCTACTTATTTGAGACAGGAGTAACTTATTCGTATAGGAGTCACCTTATATATGATTTACCTCGTAGATATGACTAATCCGGTTGTTGAATGATCATGGGAGAAGTGAACCGTTAAGAAAGAATCATAAATTCTCCTTCATTATTGGATTTATATATCACATTCCAATATATTGATTTTAAATAGGTTAAATATACATAATGAATGGTCTAGATTTTGTAAATATACATAAATATAGAAAAATTTCCGCGAAGCAACCCATTCATTACATGCGTGAGAGTAGTCTTAGTATTCTATTCTAGAGCCGCACTTTTCCCAGAGCGGCAACCGTACGGTCCACCACGCTATTCGAGGCAAACCCCAACATCACGTCAGGAACGGACTCCTAGAAGATGTGACCACGACGTGACACGTGTCTTGTCTCGACGGTTTACGCGTAACTTCGGGATCTTGTATGGGAGCTAGGTCAAGTGATAGAGTGGGACCCACACGTGGTGTCTCCAGCGACTTTGAAGCGCCAGAGATGCGCGAGTGAGTTGAAAAGAACGATATCAACGAAAAGGGTGATGAAGACAATCGGGTAGAGGTGAAGGGGCATTTGTCTCCTCTCACTATGCGTTTCTTTAATGGCAAACCCGTGTGTTCCATCAAAGCTTTGCTGGGTCCCATAAGTTCAAGACGCAGCATTCGTGACAGTCTGGCTCAGTTGTAGGGCCATCTCCGTATATTTCAAGTAGACTCCCCATGAAAACGATTGGTGAAGGAGTGAGCCACATGGGTACCTTCAATGTGGACCATTGGCTTCCAAATTTCTTTGGATTCTAGATCGCTTTTATGCCGACCATGGGAGTTCCCATTGAGCGCTTGGTTGGTTTTCCAATTATATTTAGTAAATGATAAATGGATAATGATTATTTATTCTTTTAATTCTGATTGTATACGGACATTGCATCCATTTGATTGTAATGATGATTCTATTGTTTCCTTATAATATTATCATAAAATGTTAGTTCTATAATGTGTAAATTGTGGGGCCCATTTGATACATGTGGCATAAACTCAAAATTGAGGTAAATCCAAAATTCGATCAAGTGAACCATACGACACAAAATAGTGGGTTGAATGTCTACCGTTAAAAACCTTTTACAACCATAATTTCTTAGGGTGTGGGCCACTTCAACTTCGAATTTGCCTCAATTTTAAGCTCATGCCCTAAAATGATCTGATAAAATGGATGGACAACATGGATGTGTCATAAACATCACAGTGAGGCCCAAAAATGTATGTCAATCCTTTTTAAAGGCTTTTTGCAAGGAGGAAATGCACATTCCTATCAAATAGACGTAAATGATAATAAATACCTAATTACATCTATTTAAATGCATTTATCACTATTTACAACAAAAAAAAGGCCATAAGGGTAATTGACTCTTGATTTACAAGTTATGACCCTTGTTTAAATAAATACCTAAAAATGATAATGAGTCTAAGGGGGTGTTTGTTTTTCCAATTTTATCATGTAAATGCATGTAATGGATAATGATTAATTACCAATGCAATTCCTGCATTTTTTTTTTTTTTTTATGTTGACAGCAATGACTTGCGTTTTGGACACTAAAATACAGAAAAGTGCAAATTTCATGTGGGGTCCACTGTGATATGTGTGGCTTATCCATGTCATCCATCCATTTTGGGAGCTGATTTTATGGCATGATCCCAAAATTGAGGCAGATTTAAGCCTTAAGTGGACCATGCCATACGAAACAATGGGTTGAATGTCCATCGTTAAAAACCTTTTACGCCACGATTTCCTATGGTGTGGGCCACTTAAGCTTCGGATCTGCCACATTTTTTGGCTCATGCCTAAAAACGTTTCGATGAAATGGATGCATGGCATGGACATATCACAGACATCAAAATGGTCCCTACGAACTTACGTCGATCCTTTACAAACTACTTTTGCAAGGAGGTAATTACCACCACACCAAACATGGGTAAATGATAATTATTACCTATTTGTATGCATTAACATGGTGTACTTGAACTATGCATATCGCATGGTGTGTTTTAATTTTGTAAGGGATTATTTAGGAGGTGAATAAGTGGTAATTGGTAATTAGTGCATTTGGAGGAGTCCAATTCATATCAAATATACTAAAAGACATTTTTTTTTTAAATCACATCAAAATTATGTGATTTCATTTCACATGGGTTTCAATTATTATTGATTTGTAATTCACAGTCATCTCTCTCACTTTCTCTTCCAAATACATGTTATCAAACATATTTAGTGATTTCGATGATGAGATTACTAGATTTCATTGTTCATATTGTAATTGCCAATGCATATCAAACACAAGCTGTCAAGCGATCCCTAAAGCTTAACGTGGATAGGGCGGTCATAGTGTAGAGGTGAGAAAGTTCTTTAGGAGTGGAGGATTTTTATTTGGTTTCTCTTTCTCATGGCCTTTCAATGAATAACGCTGCTGAAATTTGTGCTATTGATGGTTTGCAGCACGATGCCCTCAATATTTCTTTTGTTACTGTTGAAAATGACTATATAGGCCCACTTGTTTTACCAATTACCATGGTAATGTAAAAAAAATGTGCAATAATTATAAATTACTTTAATTGTCTCTTGACAACATTTACATTTGACTGTTGATTTCAATGTTTGGTTGGTCAACAAAAAAATCATAATGATGACATTCAAATCATCACCAAAATACATTGATTTTGCTATTTTGATTCGAGATTTTAACAATAATACTATGAAAAAGTGGCATTATTACAACTTCTTTTACCTACTTCTTGTATATATCTGCATTTGATCTGCATTTAACCTGTAGTTCTCGTGTTCAATTTGCGGTGGTAAAATCATAATGATAACACTTTTCCTTTTAGGGTATGTTTGTTTCACCATGGTAGATTGTAAATTACCATAACTTAGTAATAATTATTTAAAGGGGAATGGTAAGCAAGCCACACTTTTGATGTGACAGTTTCACTAAAATCAAGGAACAAAAGAATGAAATATGTAAAATTCATGGGGCCAATCATAATGTATATGTTTGATCTAAGCTGTTCATATGTTTTGTCAATTCATTTTTAGGCAATGAGCCAAAAAATGAGACAAATTCAAAACAAATGTAGACCATAGAAGCTAAAATGAGAATTGAACATCTACCGTTGAAAACTTCTTGGGGGCCATAAAAGTTTTGGATCAAGCTGATTTTTATTTTTTTGGTTCATTCATGTCTTTCTAACCTTTTGAACAGATTGGATGGCAAATACGCATCACTGTGGGCCTCACGCAAATTTTC
Organism: Liriodendron chinense; assembly: GCA_003013855.2. Lineage (NCBI taxonomy): Eukaryota > Viridiplantae > Streptophyta > Magnoliopsida > Magnoliales > Magnoliaceae > Liriodendron > Liriodendron chinense. The sequence continues at coordinate 3,281,985 of PVNU02003892.1, read as the reverse complement.
ATTTTTAACCGTGGACATCATTATCTCCTTGTTTCCCATGGTGTGGTCCACCTTAGCTTACAATTTATGTTATTTTTGGGTTGATACCTTTAAATGAGCTGGCAAAATAGATGGACGGCATGGATTAAACACATACATCATGGTAGGACCTATAGATGCTATGCACCCAATTTGGGGGTTGCAATCTTACTTTTTGAAGCACATTTATTGCAGCATTTCAATCACTCTTCAAACGTAGGTGAAAAGTAATCATAACCCATTTACCACCATTTATTGGCGTAAATGCATAAACAAACACGCCCTTAATTACTGGGTAATTGGGGAAACAATTAAGCCATTTATGACAATGGTGCCTGGAATTTCAAAAGCTTATTTCTCACATCCCAGTGGAATTCATGCAGTATTGATTTGGTCCCTCTGGGCTGTGGCATTAGTGGCTGGAATTTCCACAGCCTATTTTCTCACATCCTAGTGGAATTCATGCATGTTGATTATGTAAGCTGATTGCTTGGCTAAATAAATAACTTTTTTTCATGATAATGTTTTTTATTGGGAAGCTATGGATTTTTTTCCGTCCAAGTTAATTCCTACTTTTATAATAATTCCTTGAATTTACCTATATTAAATTTCATGACTCGTTTTATTTTCTAAGGATGTCGATTACTTGGGGCTGAAAGAATCTTCGTGCAGCTTGGAGCTTTTGCATTCGGGCCATGGTTGCCGCGGAGGAATCTTTGCTTTTCATTGTGGGGCTGCATATGACAGGTGCACACGGTGCTTTTGCATTGGCCATATTAGAACTGTAAGAGACTCCGACAGCCCTTGGTTTCAGGCAATCCTCCTTTGTTTTGTCATTCTTTGTCCTTATTAATAAAATTATAGGCGCCAAACTGTCACCTTTTGATGCAAGAAAAATATGTGGAACATTGAAATTGTTTATAGACACCGTACATTTGTGTCGTATGGAGGTGTCCTGCATGATTAGTGGGCCACGACGGGATTTTCATGTGAGATCATCTTATCAATTGGCCACCTTTTGGACAGTTAGGATGACGCTCATTAGAAAGCATTTTTCTATGGGTGGCACATTTTAAGGTGGGTGTGTGAGACTGTTGATCCAGAGGGACCACTGTGTTAGGCTAACCACATCCAAATGTCATGGGGTGATCAGATAATCTTAGCTATTGCATTGGAAATGAAATGTGTTTGATTTGAATCCGGATTTGCTGCCCGCTTCAATAGGATTTTTCAATTGGATTTTTCTGTTTGACAAGGACATCGATCAACCGTTAGGTGTGATCAGTGTGATCTCTCGGGGCCACCCCCTTAATTACCAATTCCATCCCTTTTGCCAATTCCTAGACAATGATCACATACGGAAAGCATGGTAGCTACTATATATTTCAGCTGGGTGGGCCCCACTTTAATGTTTGAATGCCATCCAACCTATCCATTAGATGCACCCCTCAATGTTAGGCGTGGATCACAAACTCTAGCCTGATCGATAACTTAGGTGGGCCACGCCAAAGGGAACAATGGGGGAGATAAGGGAGGTAACACCCATCATAGAAACTTCCATATGGAATGTGGGGTCCACCTTATTGTGTATATGTCATCCAATAATGGACTCTGAGCATCAAGCATTCCAAAAATTAGGTGGGCTACAGCTAGTCAATGTGATTGGCTGTAGGCATGATTGTAGGTTACTCCCTGTGGTGTGTCCCACTGAGATTTTCACAGGGATGATGTACTGTCCCCGTGAGTCATCTTGTCTGATGAATGGTTTGGATTCTGCATACACATCACCGGTGGACCCCACAAATGTAGATGCAAAAATGGACCTTATTTGGGCCAGCCCATGGTTTGTCTGAGTCCAACACAACAGTTATTGATCCAGGGTCATCAGGGCCCACTAGCCCATGGCCTAGGCCTTGTCCACATCTAAAATCATAAATGTGTCTGGGTGGCCAGGCTGGCCAATGGCCATAGAAAAATTCATCCGGAAGTGGGTCAGGCCCAGTAGGTATTAAGCTCATATGGTCCATGTTGCAGGTCCATTGAATAACAATCTCAATAAACCAGGCCTGGGCCCAATAAAGTCAATCTTGGACAGCCGACAACAACCAATTCAAAATCTTGGCGAAATCCGACTGGGGTCCACCAAATCGACAGCCCTAGCGCCACAGATGCTTAAATTCCCGGATCTTTAAAAAAATTTAAAACGTTAGATTCTTCATGTTTTTCTTTCCCTTTCAGCCACCCCATTGCGTTGAAATATGAGCAGTTGCATTATACAATGAGTTGTTATTTGATACTCTGGTAGAGTACCACGCTTTATACACGTTAAATACATTAGCTCACACTAAACTGACTAAATTGTGGAGCCCACAGTCGGTAAATCATTGGATAATTTTTACTATTATTAGGCATTTGTTAGTTGAAATAGGACCGTTGGATAATTTTAATCTTAACCATCCAATAAATGTCCACCAATCTGAAAGTGAGATAGTCAAATAAGCATAGCCTTTCATTCATGATACATATGAACTGAGAGCAGAATAATTTGACTTACTTGTATGCCACGTGTACAATTTCTAATTGATTTCTAAGTGGATGCGTGTCATCCACCACACTGTACCGGAGTATCATAGTCTTTCTGATATAAAAATGTCCCCTAGCCAGTGTAGGTGATTGAGATGCTACAATCATCTAAAAAAGACTGTTATGGGCAGAAATGGGACACTTTGATTATTTCGAAGAAAGAGACTCTTTTGCTCCCTTATTTTTAGGTCGTTTTTCCTTGACTAACACGTAATTCAAAACCCAACATTTGATGGCCGACATTTCATAGACTTAGGATATCCAATTATGTTATTTTGAATGAGAGTTTTCTTAAAGTCGTCCTGCATATGGCAACCTAAATCATGCACAAAATTAGGATGACTAACACCGATTGAATGTAAAATGATAGAGTTAGAGACTAATTGAAAAATAGATGAAATTTTGACAAAGCCAAGGCCTTTCACATGCATGGGGAAAGCGCGTATGAGGGGCAAGGTTACGGATGGGACAGAGCATGATATTGATTACTTGATATTTATCAAAAGTAAGAAGGAAAGGGAAGTTGGAATATATGTCATTTTAGTCAAATAATTTATACTCTTTTGGTCGTTAATGCTTTATTATTGTGCGAACATTTAATGATTATGATTGCGATGGATTTAGTTGGAAGAAATTTTTTAGGTACCTCTATATATATACGGAATAAGGTGACACAAGTTCAATGTGAAATACATTATAAAAGTTAACTTTCCCAATTCTCTATAAACTAAAGATATTATCACTATTAGTGGATAAGTTAGTCGTTGGGCATGTAGAGGGTTTCTATCATGGACACTTTTTTACACATGTATAAATGTGTGCATGTGTACATAGTAAGTGGAAATAAGAATTCAAGTCAGATTCTAAAATTTGGTATTAGCTTCTACTTTCTGAGCTAGTTATGCTTATTCTCAAACTTAACATCCACCAAAACTGGATGATAATCCAATACCTTTTCCATGCTGGATCGTTGGGAGGTATTACTGGTCACGATTGTATGCTGGCCCCAATTGAGCTGACAACTCAGCTGTGGAAAACCACCAAGAGGACCTAAGAGTTCAGTGGGGACTTGACTAATTACTTTGATTTACCAATATGTAATATTTTTAGGTAGATCATAATGAGTTGTGTGGTTGATTGAATCTTTTACACACTGAAATGCAACCTAAGCAATAAAAAAGTATTTTGAAATAAATCTACATATAGATGTGTGGCCTACATAATAAGACCTAATTTTTGGACTAGGTTGCCTAACCTACCATCACACCCATTCATCTACCCTGGTACAAGACCCAAAATTTCTCTTAAATTCAAACTACCCATGGCTAGATGGTCAGGGATGATGATTGGGTTCCACTCAAGAAGACACAGACCACTATTCAAGAACCATTTGGTCATTTTCTTTAAAGAACCCATTGGATTTTCTTAATCAATCAAATTGAAAGGTGACTAAGTATCATCCTAAGGGGGTGTTTGTTTTGTTGTAAATGGAGGAAAATGCTTGTAAATGTATGTAAATGGGTAATAATACCATTTACCCATGTTTGGTGTGGATGGTAATTACCTCACCTTTTTTATTGGCATAGGCAAGTTTTCAGTTATGTAGTTCCGACCATTGGTTCATTAAGTCCCACTATAGACTGTGCATGCTAAGAATGCGAACCATTTTCAGTTGAGATGGATCACATGTGTTTTTATTCTTAAACTGTCTTTTTTCACGCCATAACTGATGGGTTGAGATTGTCCTACCACGGATGGGTACACCGTGAATATGCCATGGACCAAAAATTAATGTTTCTTCATTAATTAAATATGTCTAACCTGACAAAAAATGGGCAGTTAGAAAAACGTTCAATAATAAAAAAAAATTCAACAAATGTGTGGGTTACTCGATGAGCATACCCCCCTGATTCTTGCTTACCTGGATGTTCATGGGTGTGTTCTACCTGATGAATGACCTGGATCTTTGACAGTTGTGGGACATGCAAGAACATGTCCTGACACTTATTCCAACCCTTCCCTCAAATGAGGGGCCACTTGGGAATCAAGACCCTTGGATTAATTGAATGACTGTCTTAGGAAGAAAAACAACCACTCATTAATGCCACGTATACAATTTCTAATTAATTTCTAAGTGTGTGCGTGTCATCCACCACACTCTACCAGAGTAACAAAGTTTTCTCATATACAAATTTCTCCTAGCCAGTGTAGGTGATTGAGATGTTATAATGACCCAAAAACCTTTCTTTGTGGACAGATATGGAACACTTTTCTTTGATTATTTTATAAAAAGAGATGAGACCCTTTTGCTCTCTCCTATTTTTAGCTCGTTTTCCCTTAACAAGACATAATTCTAACATTAGACTTGGTGGGCTGACATTTCATAGCCTTAGGGACTTTAATTATGTTATTTGGAATGAGAGTTTTCTTAAAATCGCCCAGCATATGGCAGCCTGAATCATGCACAAAATGAGGATGACTAACACCCATTGAATGTAAAATGATAGAGCTAGAAACTAATTAAAAAAATGAGATTTTGACAAAACCAAGCCTTTCACACCCAAAGGCAAAACAATTGGTGAGGGTAGGTTATGTGTGGGCTAAAGCGTCATATCGATAACTTGATATTTCTCGAAAGTAAGAAGGATAGAGATGTTGGAATATATGTCATTTTAAGTCCAATGAATTACATGTTTTTGTCCATTAATGCTTTGTTATCGTGCGGACATTAAATGATAATGATTGTGATGGATATGGTTGGAAGTCTTTTTTCGAAGTATTTATATACATATGAAATTAGGTGGCACTAGTTCAATGTGAAATACATTGTAAATGTTGACTTGTCCAACTTTCTATAAACCTAAAATGTTGTCATCGTTAGTAGATAAGTCAACCATTGGGCATACCGTGAGTCTCCACCATGGTACACTTTTTTACACTTGTATAGGTTACACTTGTATAGGTGTGTGCATGCATGTGTACCCAATGACTGGAAATAAGAAAGCATTACTTTGTTAACTAATTATACTTATTCACAGATTTAAAAAAGGACCTAAGATTTTACTAGGGGACTTGACTAATTACTTTGATTTGCTAATATATTAACTTTTTAGATGGATCATAGTGAGGTGTGTGGTTGATTGAGTCTTTTATGGGGACTAGGATTCTCGATGAAGGATCCACTGCCTTTAGAGGTTTGGCCTTATAATATGAATCATATGATTAATCAACATAGCATGTACATTAATTTTTTATAGATGATTTTGATTAAACAATTGATTTTGAAATCATCATGTATATTATTTATAAAAACAATTAATGGTTTTGATTTATGTTTGAATTGATTTATCGTGATTGTCGATCCTCAAATAGTAGCCCTTACGGTAGTGTGGAAAAGAATGTGTAGAATAGTATGAGACATGATAATTGTGTACATCGATGTGCAGCCTAATGAGAAAACATCTTAGTTTAGTTGGACATCCTTAAAAGTTTAACTTAGTCAAAGTCTTTACGTTGATAATATTGTAGGTATGACTTACTGGAGGTATCACTTACTACTGAAGTAACGTACAAGGAATTTTTTAGAGAGATCTTTAAATGACAACTAAAGTTAAGTAGTAGTAGGTTGTAAGCTTATAAACATGGGTGAGTAGTTTTGAGAAGCTTATAGAGTAATATACCTTATGAAAGCTTTTTCAGTATATATAGTAAAAATTATAAAAATTATAGGCACATTTATTAAAGGAATAATGAGGAGAAATAATCATTTTCAAGGTACAGTTTTACATTTATTTTAAATCATGTATGAAGATTAGTTGTTGGTATGGAATTTAGCCATATGGTACACGTGTGAGGATTGGGGCGTGTCAGAATCGATTGGGTCCGATTCAAACTGAAACCACTAACCTTGAGCGTCAAGATAGAGCGATGGTTGGTCAGGAATTCAATCTGTCATCTATTTAGCTAACTGTCGAGTGCGATATATATCAGGTGACTTGTGGAGGTTGGAGATACTCCTCCAATGAGTTTTTTTTTTTTTTTTTCCTTGAGAAACTAAGGACTTTTAAAGGTGCAACAATTGTGTGATCGAGCAGGAATAAGTAAAAAATGAATGCGAAAAAGTGAGAACTTACCACTAAGTTGGGATCACCAACGTGGTAGAGAGCAGTGAAGTGCTTTATGAAGAAATTTGCTGATGAGCAAGGACCGAGTAATGCTGATGATTACAAGCTACAATCGACTCAACGTATGAGCCTAGGTAGACAATTTCTAAAGCAAAGGTCCTCCTTCAGGTCTAGCACACATGCATAGATGGAAGGAAATTACAACTACTGCTAAGTCAGTTTCTAAAAGCTAAGGACAAGAGTTCTGGAGGATTGGATAAGGAACATTACACTTTGATTGATTGTGTAATTGATTGGATTGTGGATCCTTCTTTTGGTGCCTTCTTTTGCTATTCATAGAATTCCTATTACAGTTATGAAACTAACCTTTGCATACATGGTAATCTCACATGCTGCTAACTATAAAGTATTTGTTACTTTCTTTTGATCTTGCTTGCCCTTTGTTGAACGTGTTCTCATCTTTTAGATATCTTCGAATGTTCATTAGTGCTGACGTAACCCTAACAGTTTCAAGTCCTCATTTCTAAGTCACATGATCGGCACACTCCTGTTCAGAGATTTGCTTAGCAAAGAGCTGCCCTTCGTATATTTCCCCCATAACATGGAGATATCATACTTGCCATGTGGTCACATCTACACTGTTCATTCGGGACTACCAAAGCTTATCCAAATATAAGTAAATTAGATTTATTTTTGTGTAGTTTTCTATGCATTAGCCCTTTGGCTATACATTTAGTTGGATACCTAACACCAATTGAATGTAAAATGATAGAGTTAGAAATTGATTTAAAAAATAAGGTTTATTATTATTATTTTTTATAATAAAACTAAGCCCTTTCCATGAACAAAGGGAAGGCACACTTGAGAGGCTAGGATCACATATAGGCCATAGCTTAATATTAATAATTCAATATTTCTTAAAAGTGATAAGAGAAAATTTGTCAAATTTCGTTGGTGATTTCCAATTTGGGATTATACTTCTACACAAAGAAATACAACCTAAACAATAAAAAAATTATTATTTTGAAATAAATCTACATATAGAAGTGTGGCCCACATAATAAGACCTAACTTTTGGACCAGGTCATATTCGCAGTAAGCCCGACTTACCATCTATAAACTAGGCACATTTACTTATAGCACACCCATTCATTTACCCTGGTACAATGCCCGAAATTTCTCTTAACCCAAATTGCCCATGGCTACATAGTTAGGGATGATGATTGGTTCCACTCAAGAAGACAGACAACTGTTCAAGAACCATCCGGACATAATTTTCTTTGAAGAACCCATTGGATTTAATTTCTTAAACAATCAAATTGGAAGGTGACCAAGCATCATCTACCCTTAGAGTAATTATATGATATGCGGCTTGCCTTTTAAATTAACATAGATAAGTTTCAGTTATGTAGTCCTGACCATTGGCTAATCGGGTTCCACTATGGATTGAGCATGCGTCAAATGTGAACCATTTTCACTGGAGCTAGATCACCATTGTATTATTATTCTTAATTGTTGTTTCTCATGCCATAAATGACATGGACCAAAAATTAATGTTTCTCCATTAATAGGCATGTTAAACTTGACAAAAAATATGGGCAGTTAGAAAAAAGTCCAATGGTAAAAAATTCAACAAATGTGTGGCTCACTTGATGAGCATACTGCCCTTATTTTTTCTTATGTGGCACTTTCATGGTCTGCCCTACCTGATGAATGTCATGTATTTTTGACACCTGTATGGGCACGCAAGATCAAGTCCTGACACATATTCCCCCTTCCCTCAAAAAAATAAAAGACCACTCATGTATAATGGACAATGGCCCACCTTATAAGCTGTGGACACGATTTTTCAGATAGGTCATGCATGGTATATTCTTTAATATTAGGAAACTTGAGATTAGACACAGTGGTCACTGATTAGAGAGAGTTATCTTGCATGAATTTCAATATTAAGATGAACCATGACCGACACAGATGCTTAAGACACATTTATGTATATTGATTTTAGAGATGTATGGTCATCTTGTGTAAGAGGGCTAAGATGGGTTAAGATGGAAGGTCTCCACTATCGAGAACCAACTTGGTGTTGATTGCACCTTTTTGGCTTTACCTTATGCAGGAGTGTGAGATCATCGTATGGACCCTTGGACATTAACATTGGTAAGGACCTATTAATATGGACTCTGATTATATGATCAAGGAACTTGATTATGCAAATTAATTGATCAATCCTTTTTTCATGAGGACATGTGAGGGCTTTCGATCCTGACCTAAGTAGCTTTAACTCACTTTACGAGGCTACATAGAGGTCATGGGTGATGCTGAGTACGTCTATAAGGATTTATTGATTCTTACACAGGCTAATAAGGAATCCATCAATTTTACCATATTAATTGTTTAGATAGATCTAGATAAATTGGAAACTTATCAAGTGATTTTTTTGCTAGGCCTAGAACTTTTAAACAACTTTTAATAGAACTTTTAAAGTGAATTTTGCAACGGTTGAACTTTTGTTTTAACTGTTAAAATTATTTTAATCACATTTTATGATGTTTTGATGGCTTAGATATGATGGTCCACTTTACAAACAGCATGAAATCTGAATCATAGGTGGATGGCTTTAATAGTGGAGAGATTAAATCATAAGTATGTGTATATAAAAGACAAATTAACGGGCTTCCTTTATAATAGAGTATACCAAAGTACACAGAGTGGTGGAGCACCAAATCAAGTGCACTCTTAAAACCCTAACTCCTCATTTATAAGTCCTATTATAGAGAAAAAAAAAATTATTTAGGGAGAGAGAGATCTTGAACGTCCAAAGTGTGTAGTCCCTAAGATAACATCTATAGTGTGAGAGAGAGTGTAGTCTGATTTGGACATCGCCTCATTTTTTCAGACTATGCCTCAAAATGAGATGAAAAAATGGACGCACTACCGGGATATACAACACATACATCGAGTGATATACAACACATACATCAAGGCAAGCCCACAGTTCGGGCCTCACCCACTACCCCGGCCTCACCTAGTCCCGCATCCCATTAAAACGGCTAAATAGATAGATGTTGATTACCGATCACACGGCAAAGAGTTGCTGATAGAGAAAAGCTGACACGCATGTACAATCATGTACAGGCCATCACATGGGTTAACAAGTAAGATAGGCGTAAAATCCAAGCCATCCATTAGGTGGGTCTGACCTTGTTATGTTTTAGCCTGTGTAAAACTAATCCAATCCAATCAGCAGGTGGGCCATGATATAGGAAAAAGGTGGATGGGTTAGAAAACTTAGCCAAGTTTTTCACAGCCCTACCCACATTTTGATAACGACGCCCACCTGACCCGGGGACCAATCTAACTTCTATGCCAGGTCATTTACGTAGTGGTTAACCTCTAATATGGATTGGATCTCGCATCCCTGTGCCATGCTGGCACATACGTGGCGTATACACGAGCTGTTTTGTACACGCGCAGGTGGGCTAAAAACTCGTATTATTTTAGGGTTTCTTTCCCAGAATCTAAATGATTGGAACGCGTTGAAAATCTCTCTCTCTCTCTCTCTCTCTCTCTCTCTCACGTACGGATGTCATCGGCCAGGCGAGGCCGGACCAGATGGTCTTCGGCTCTGGCCCATCATGTGCTGGGTTTGGACTTGGGTCTGAAAGGTTAGGACTGGTATAGATTGGGCTGGGTCTGGTTTATCTAGATAGGGTCCATGATAAGATAAATGTGCACTAGTTTCATGCATGTTTATCACCATGATTGCCATGCATATTAACCGTGGGCTCCTGCTGCCCGGTAATCTTTTAATTGGGTGGGTCCAGGATCCAGCCCACTTACATTACAATACATATAATACCAAGCATTTTCACACACATCATCTTGCCATCATCCATTAGAGAAATTAAAAAGAAAAATCAAATCAGGGTAGCTATCATCTATATATCACATTCATGTGGGACCCACATCACTATACCATACTATATTATACTAGAAACAAGATAAATCTAAATTTAGGAAGTATCCATTAACGTGACCCAATATCTCCCCTTAAACAAATGAAATGATTTCATGCATTGCCATCATTGAAGGAGGCATTATATTGAGGAGAATCATACGAAATCATAGGTGGGCCACACAAATTACTTCTTAATGGCCATGCACGCATGAATTGTCTCCTATTGCTATATTCCATGCATGTCATTTTCGGTTTTTTAGGATAATTGCACCTACCTACCCTCTCTATAGTCACATGAAAATTATACATGCCATCCCTCCTATTTTGGATTATTACAAATATCTCCCTGATCCATAGGGCTGTAAATGGTCAGGTTCGGGGCGAGTTTAGTCAAAACCAGACTCGCCCATTTACTAAACGGGTCTGGGTCCAAATTTTAGACCCATACCCTGTTACTATATGGGCGGGTCCGGGTCAGGTCCGACTTAACCCATTAGACCCATTTAAAAATGGGTCCGGGTCTGGTAGAGGGAGATCCACCCAGTCCCATTTATAAATGGGTCGGGTTTAATGGGTATGGGTCTAGATCAAGTATGCAAGCATTTTACAAGGCTTAAAATAAGGTTAGGACAGGGTCCCTTGAAACATAGACCAAACCTGCTCACTTACTAAATGGGTTCGGGTCAGGTCGAGTCGGGCCTAATATAAAGGAAATCAGACCCAGACCCATTTAGCAACTGGGTCTATTCTTGGACCCAAACCCGTACCATTTAACAAATGGGACGGGTCTGGGTCAGTTCTAAATGGGTTGGGTCCGGGTACCCCATCGGGTCCACTGACCCATTTACAGCCCTATTGATCCAATGATCTGTTGCAGATTCCCCATGCAAAAAACAGTCTATTGGGACAATTATTTTTGGGTAATTGACCTTTTTATCCCTATCTCAAAGGCAACTAGTTGCAGACGTGCGGGTCCACTGTTAGTGCTTGGAAGTCATTGAAGCATGGTCACTTTACCATGAAATAAGATATGCTGGAAATTAGGCTAATCCAACCATTGGGTGGGCACCACGTGAATTTGGAGCTTTGGGGTAGTTATCCATTGTTTCTATGGTTTAGTCCACTTGATGATTGGATTAGTTGGCATCTAAGTTTATGGTTGAGCGACCTTGTTGGACAGGTTGGATGCCATTCATACATGAAGGTGGTTTGATAGAGGCAAAACAGACTCCTAAAACGAAAGGTATTTTGTCATTTGGTACAGATTCCTGCTGACGTCTGTAATAGTGGAGAGGTTCCTATCTATAATCCAAAACAGATAGGAGCTAAATTAATTATCATGTAATTGAGTGGAGATAATTATAATTGTCATGTAACTGAGGCGAGGTATCTGCAATTAACCTTTGGTTTTATAAAAAAGAAAGCTTATATTGAGGGATTACCATCTTCTCCCACAAGTGTGCAAGATCTGAACCGTTTGTCAGATGAGTCCCCGTTGTATCTACTGTGGTCTGAAAGCCAGGACATTCAATTGATTAGGTGGACACACATGCACGTCACATGTGTACCTTTGGTCAATTTCTTATGAACGTCCATTGTTTCGACATGGTGTGTGGCCCATCCTGATGACTGGACCGGCCTGATTATTTGGTGACATCACATACGTCAGGGGCTCCACCCGATGAATGACATGGATCTCACCCGTGTCTGATGCATGGCGCGAGTGGGTGGAGTAGGATTCAGCGGGCCAATTTGTCCCTAAAATAACATGGCTTCTCACATGATAATATTTTCTTGAGAAACCCCACATCTTGGAAATTATTAACGTTAGATATCAAATCAATTTAAAGTCCATGTCTTGTTGTGCAAGTAGCGCATCAAAGGTTTATTTAAGAAAAGTGGGTTATTATGATGACTTGGAACGGGCCCTAGTGGATGATATACTTCAATTCAAGTATCTTCATGTGGGGTTAGTTTTTTTAAAGAGGAGAGATGTGTCCCCATTTCCACCTTTCATTTCATGCATCGACCATGCACCTTTCCTTTCAGCTGTGTGTGTGCGCGTGTTTGCTTTGGTAGGTAAGGCTTTGGCATCCTTTCATAAGCTACAAAGACAACTCAAATTTTCATAAAAACAAACAACACCTAATTTACCTTTTTCTAAATCATCATCTTGATACATCCACAATTGAAGGGCCCACACAATCATATTGGAGCAAAGATGATGCATCATGATACTTATGCCGGGAATAAGGACGCCGACAGCAGAAGCGAAAGCCAAACAACATACAACAGAATATATGATCAAACGAGAAACACAATGCAATCACACCACACAAGTATTTAACCACAAGAGACAATCCGATTTTACGTGAAAAAACCTCTCAATGGGTAAAAAACCACGGCACAAAGCGATCCGCTATAATTCCAAAAGATTACAGAGATTGACAGCCCACAAGAAAGGAAAAACAGAGAAAACCCAAGCTCTCTCTCTCTCAAAACACTCTCCTCTCTTCCTAACACTGAAGAAACCTTAGACATCTTAGGATTACATCTAAGTTTGGATTACACCCCTTTAAATAGGCAAAAACCAAAAAATAGAAATATCTTACGCACAACAGTATAACAGCGTAAGAAAACGCGTGCGCAGCCGACCGGTCGGAGCTAACACAAAACAGTCAAGAGGAAAACATATATACAGATTCATCGCGTCCAGCTTCACCACTGATTGGTCCGAACCCCCTGTAGACCGGTCGCCCGACCAGTCTAGGGTGATAGAAAAACTGCAGCAGCCTTTGCTGTGCATTTGGGCCATACAGTCAGACCGATCGCCCAACCAGTCTGAGCACCCAAACTATGCACCGTTTGAAGGCTCCTCCAATAACTTATGTGTGCATGCGCCCCCCAATTATTTGCGACCAAGACCATCGATTATGGAGGACACAACATGAATGTGACACCCCCAAAGAAATTTATGATTGGAAAGTCGTGGTCTCTTCCGAATTGTTGGTGCATTTTTCTTAATCATCTATTTCGAGGTCATCATTAAAAAGATTAAGATGCTTTAGCATGCATGGTGCAAATGGGCTAGCTTATTTTGACCACGACGTGACCTAGTTTTCTAACAATGCAATGTTGACACCTTACTAGGGCTTCGTGTCTTAGGCTCTCTTTTGTGTCTCTTATCTCTTTAGGATACAATTTTATTTGTTAAGAGGAATTATGTTTTTAGAGAGATACAATAGTATGGTGCTTTACCACCTTACAAACTTTGGTATATGCCCTACTACATCTGAATTATGTGAATCTTTTTGTTTGGAATACAATGCAATGTTGAATTTAAGGGTTTGTAAGGAGTGTTTTAACCTTTCCATTAGTCGTTGGGCTTTAGGTGTCTCACCGGTGAATGATGTCATGGTTTGACCTTAAGAGGCAGTGGCAGTCAAATGACCCATTAACCAGTGAAGAGTGAGAAAAGAGAAGATTTATTGAGAGAGAAGTTTGCGGTTCTTTACGTTTGTTTGCACAATTTAATCAAACACGAGCCCAAACGTGTTAGTGAGGGCTTATATTCAGTTTATGTGTGTGATTAGGAAATTGCAGGAGTGCCTATAGAATCATACTCGACTCAATATTTAATTGAACATTGGTGCCCCTCGTGCCAAGATAGACTGTTCATGATCGAATTCTAGGACTCAATCGTCCTCTCAACTACCGGTTGTATTAGCGATTAGGTGATTTGCAGAAGGATAGGGGTTACTCCTTCCTGATGGATTCTTTTTGCCTTGTGTTTTAAGGACTCATTCTTTTACTAGTAATTGCAGCTAATATATTTCTCAATGGAATAAAGATGGACAGACTAAAATAGAAAAGGTTAAAAATAAATGCTTATTACAATCAACATAGTATCAAATTAACTAGAGAATAAAATAAAATGATAGATAAATACCTAAATCGTTCGTATGGACAAACGATCTAGGTGAATGGTCAGTAGGATGTGACTTGGGTGTTTTGATCTTCTACGTAGTGATTCGGTTGATTTGATTAATAACGAAAGATTGTAGATATTTAACCTACTCTTATGGTATTGTAACGATGATGTTTGATGGTAGTGATCTTACTAATCTAAACCTTAGATGTTCTGTAACATGGTTGGAAAGAAGCAGAGGAAACTAAAACTAGGTTAGGCTACAATAAAAATAAAGATAAAGGGAAAGACTATGAAGATAAATTGTGTTTGGCATGGGCCTCGAACTCTTCATCGAGTTCTCATTTCATAGCTTTCATACATGGTAAAACCCTTGCCGGGTTTCTTTGCCAGTCCAGGATCCTTCGCAGCCATGACTTGTATGTAGTATTCCCCCAAGAGATCTTCATAAATTTGAAACCGTTTTTAAATCTCTTTCCAGTGTGGCTGTAGTGATATTCGTATATCGAAAATCTTTTTTAGGGCTCTATCTCATTCGGATGGATCATAAACTTATTTTAAATCTCCCCCTATCAAGACCATGAAGATTTGTGAAACTGGTTGAACTAGTCCCGCTGGATCCGAAGCAGCCCCTAATCCATTAGTTCCCATCCTCTCTCATATTGGTTCGATTTTTAGATCTTCATAATCACTATAAGAGCACCAAACATCTCTAGGAAGATCTCCCATTTTGAAAAGATTTTAAAAGATCTTATCGAGTATCTAGATCTGTAATAGAATCTTTATTTCGGTGGTCATTATAAACGTGCTGGTACGCTTTCTTGGTCACATGTCACACGAGTACGTGTCATTTATCGTTTTGTCTCCTTTAAAGTGTGTGCGTGCAGTTTTGTACCATCGCATTTATGGTAGGTAAAGTGTTATTGAAGAATAATGGGGCAAAAGATATCCTTAGATGTGAGTACGATTCTGTCATTATTAGGCACATAGTACGGACACATGGTGGCATCTCATTGGTCCACATAGGTGTGTAAAAAATAGGTGTAGATAATGTTAAAGAATCGTTACTTTCATTAGATAATTGTTGAGTATTTTAGACTTTGTTTGTGAACTTATGCGGATGCTTACATGCGTGCAGTAGACCCAAAGAAAATTAGGTTAAGTGGCTTTCATCAATATTTGGGAGCTGTTGCATTCTAGGCTATTGTTTGGCACAGGCCCTTAAAGGGAAAAACTTTTGATTAAAGAGTAAAAGCCAAAGCAGGTATCCTATTATGTGGCATAGAATATATTTTGGTTTTTAGTTCTTCGTCTTTAGAGTGTTTGGAACCAAGAGTCTTGTGATGGTCCTAACGTATACAAACTGTTGTCCGGGGTAATGCTACCAAGACTTAGTCTAGCTCTTATCATTGGGTGATGAGACCCTTCACGCCGGGCACTAATTATAAAGATGTATGTGCCTAATCAGAGGTAAGGTTATGTTAGATGTCCATTGTGGGCTGTTTGCACCCATAGACCTTTGCCTCACTCCTAAAGCTGTTGATAAGTATGCGCCCAGGTGTAGAGCTTGATTTGATAGCTCTTGGCGCATGATATCGAAACTTGTATTTAGGAGGCCTGAGTACATGGTGCAAGGCCTTCCCATTTATCGAGATCCCTAAAGTATGGCGTAAGGTTCTCCCACTAAAGGGGATGAATGTTTAGGCAAGTGAGGCTCACCTTAGGAGCATTTTAGACGTAGATGGGGTCCCGCCTATAAACACCCTATCTAGGGCTGACAAGCTGATCTGAGCCAAGTGGGACTTAAAACCTATCTCAAGTTTAAGCCTAATCCAAGGCCCAAAGCTCAAGCCCATTTAGCTTTAGGACTATAATAAAGTAAAAATGAGCGGACTAGAGGAGATCTAGAACCTTTCACCAAGGCTCTCGACTGAAATCGGGGCCTATCCACGTGGCAGGTGGCGCATGATGCACTGCTCACCACATGGAATCCTATGATATTTTATTGTGGGTTAGGTGAAGAGGGGAAAAAACGTACAACTTGTTCTTCGGGAGTCCTACTCACAGTAAAATTACTCCTCTGCTCTTCATCTTCTGCAAAATTATGCCTCTTGCCATCTAATCCAACCAACCACAATTTGCTATGTGGCAAACCCATTCCCCCAGCCAATCACAACCCTTAGAGCCTTATTTAGCCCCCAAAGTTATCAAAAATCACCAAAATTATATTCTACCTCAAACAATTATAAATACCCACCTCTCATTATTTTCAAACCATTTTCTATCTTCCCTTTTCCAACACTCACCATTACCAAGAAGCCTAAATAGGGGAAAGAAGAGAGGAAGAGGAGGGTCTATCCCATCCATCCACCCATCAAGGAGAAGAAGAGTGAAAGGAGAGGAAGCCTTTTTAGCCTTAGGTCAGCCTAGCTAATTCCTAATCTTAGCCACTTGAGCCACCGAAAAACCGATTTGGTCCACTTAAATCAATCATTGTGAGAACTCATTCACCCACCTCATCCAACTCTGATTAGCTTAATTCATAATAGCATTTGCAGTACTGTGCATCTTCATCTCCACTCTTAACCACCTTGCTCATTTAGTTAATTTGAGTGTATGCTTTATAACTTGTCAAGATATCGGATCTTGCCCATAAAAAAATTCAAATCGACTAGATTTTGACTACTTCTCTAAGTAGGTGGGTTTGGGTAGTGATGTAGGAGAAGAACCCCATGATCGAGGGCGTGGATCACGCACCTTCCTGCGGGAGATAGACAGGAAGAAAAACAAGAGAAAACTAAGGAATTTCGTATTTTAGAGTTTCAACCCAAACAGGAAATTGTTATTCCCGTTTTTAGATTTCGGCCCAACTCGTGGGATCCATCTTGATCATTTATGATGATCCGTTCCGTCCATTTTGTAGAGCTGCTCGACGTCGAGAAAACGCAATAAGTTTCACGTCGATCCGAGTTACGGATTGATCGTGGGGTCCAAAATGGTACGAACTGTCCAAAAAGTTTCGAATTCCGCCCACTGAAACTGGAGATGGTCCAGGTGGCCCACTACTACTGATATGGAGAATCTAAGCCGACCATCTTGAAGAGTACGTCGATATCAGTAAAACTTCAAAGTTTCGTGGCAATCAGATATGTGGATTGCTCGTATCAGCGGAAGGAAGACGGTCTGGCGTTATACAATTGCGCAGATTTTTCTATTTCTTTTCTAATTGTATTAGGATTCTCTTTATTCCTTTGCAAGTTAGTATTAAGCACAAATTTAGGATTTAGTTTATTATTTAAAGCAAGTTAATTATGTTTATTTGATTATTCATTCAATTAAAAAAAACAATTATTTGGAATTAATTTCCACTCTTTATTTTTATTTCTTCTCGTGGATTCGAGAAATACTCGATTAGGGAGACGGTGATCGACCTACCACGTATCCTCCCTGCGTCATCTAGCATCCACATATGCCACCACCCTGGATTGACACATTAGCATATAGGCCCATTATTTTGGGTGGAAAAGGGTCCAACATTAGAGCTTTTTGGACCACCGACTTATAACCACTGTCTTAGTGTGAGTCTTAGTGTGACTTGATCAGAGATGTAAACCGTTCATCTCATAGTACTTGTTGATAGCTATGAAATGAGTAGTTGTAAGACCTAAATGAAGACCAGAGTGTTAAGATCTTGGACGTACGTGATCATGTGTCACAGTATGAACAGGCCCACAAGTGTGAATCTGACGTTAACAAAATATGGATCATTTTTTGAGATTTTGCAACTCTCTTTTGAAAGATTTGAGCTATCTATAATATCCAGTGCTTCAAGCTCTTTAAAATATTGGGGTCACTCATCTATATCTAGACACAGATTGGGACAAAAAATGGACGTTCATGATTGACCATTCCTTGATTAGGCCATATCTCCTAATCCACTGGTTTGGATTAGGGTGAATTTTGGTTTGAGCAATTTCTTGATGCACACTTTGGGATGTGGTCTTGACAGATTATAAAGTATCCATCTAAATCTATCCAGATGAGAGCATGGCCTCTTGATCTAGTTTTCAATGAATTTGATTCAATTCACATTAGATTGGGCCAAAAATTACAACCTAGCCCAATGGATATACCCACTGAACACATCTAATGATTTGAAATGGCACATGGCAATTTGATTAAGAGATTTAAGTTGTGAACATCCTAGGCCTGTTGAATGGCAAGATTTGAACCATTAGTTTATTGGATTCGATTGTGTGTGGACATGTGGTGATCTTGCATTGTGTGTGTGTGCTTATGTTGTGCATGATGGTTGATCTTGAGTGGACATTCATGCTTGTAGGACATACGGGGCCCACCCACTTTCAATGTATGGTGGCACTGCATGTCCATCCACATTTGTCATGTATGGCCTTCACAATGTGAGCGTGCCTGCACGTACGCTTATCTAGATTGTTGCAATTAGATTTTCTATTGATCATACGACCATAGGTTTGGCCAAGCTGTGCAGTTAATAAAATGATGGTCTAGTCTAGACGCTGCTTGGATGTCCAGTCAATAAATATTGCATGCTTTGATTATTGGCCTTACCTTTGATCTTTCTCAGACTATATCCCACTTGATGTTGGTTCGATCGATATGATATTTCACGAAGAAGTGTTAATCAACATGATGTATTTATTTGGCCAAAGCGATTTGATCTTTAGTCGTCTGATTTGCCCAAGATTGGATCTGTAACCATTAGATCCGTTTATGATGGATCTCATTCATTCAAGATCGAATTGGGCAAAAAATTGGCATTTAGCCTATGTTGATGAGTTAATCACACATACCAGTCTAAATTGTTTAGTAGGAGGCCCGATCATGAGCTCTTGTTAGGTAATTCCCTTTAGCGCATATGGAGATGTTCATGGGGTCCTTTATGACCAGAGCATGATAGTCATATGAATGTAATTCGAGTTGCAATCTACCTTACAAAAGCTTAAAAGTGTCCTAGTTGTATTCTTTGAATGCCGATCTAATGAGGCTTAGTTAGATTACCCAATGTTACTTTGTGTATTTGGATTTGTCAATTGTTCTGGGGATACTTCTTGATGAACTTTGCATCTATATACTTAAAATTTATTCCCTAACATAAGACGAGGGGGACAAATGTTAATCTAAGGTATTCTAGTGATACAAAAAATGTTGAAGATGAATGCTATTTTCAAAATCATCACATCAAAAAAACTAATTCAAAATACTTTACCAATTAGTTCTAAAAAGCTTGAAATTGTTCTCACCTTCGACTGAATTTTGTATGTCGTTCATGAGTAAGCTCTACCTATTCTTGATGATCTTGAAAAAGAATGTTGAATAATTGTCTATCTATACTAAATATGAAAATGGAAAAGAAATAATGAGGCAGCCAACATATACATCTTGGCCTCCATATCTAGATGTGCTTTACAATCAAATGTGAAACATGCTTCTTGCCAGGGATATCACCTTCACTTGAATGGGATGTTTGATGCCCGAGTTGCAACCCATGTATAAATCCTCAAGAGAAATCCTACAGTACGAGACTCTAGGCAGGCACCTCTATTGGGTCCTTTACATCTAAAGACAATGAATGTACATATAATTCAATTTTAATCAAAGAAGCCCATCTAGGAGCACTTGAATGCATCAACATCAAATTCCATAAATATAAATAATGTATAAAAGGTTCAGATCATATATATCTAGGAGCAGTTAATTGCGTAGACGATCTATACATAACAAATTTGTCGATGTCATTCTTCTAAACTAATGAGTCTTTTCCTAATCTATTGTAGATGAATAAACACCTAAGAGAGTTTGCATTTTCACTAGCAGGAGCTGAGAAAACACACCAACTATTCACACAGGTGGATTGCATAGAGAAGGGACGATGAAGAGCAAGGAGGTGATGGGAAGGGAGATGGACTTTTCTCCTCTTTTCTCTCCTCTCTAGGATGGGACATCCAAGGGGAAGGGACATCCAAGCTCTCTCTTTCTCTTAGATTTAGATCCCTTTTGCAATAGGAACTATAAGGATGAGTTAAGGTTCTAGGGGTGCACTGAGTGTGGTGCCCCACTACTCTACGGACTTTGGTGTACTCTACTATGAAGGATATGACTTCTTATCCAGAGGATTAAGGAGTCATATTGATCCTATATGATGTTGATATAATCTCTCTAATGGTAGTACTCCCACTATCCAACATTTACAACCAAATGCATTCAGTTCCATAGTTGTCAATTCCATTCCTTGTGCCAATTATCATTGTGATTGTAAAATTGGTCACCTGACAATCATAGTTCACTTAAGAACATAACTTTAATTGGTCCTTAAGAGATTAATATTCAATATATATTGCACACTTAAATTAGCACGAAACCCATGACATATCACATGTCAAACTGATAGTGTTACCACATGAGTGACATAACACAAACATGGTATCTGAAATATAAGTACGAAAAGCATATCCATCCATAAGAGTGTAACTAGTTGAAGTTGTTCTAACATGAACATTCCATGATATTATATTGGAGTCATTACTTTATCCATTCTTCCTATTGACTATAACATCCGTCTGAAGTCATACTATAAATGCACAGACTAATTAAGGAAATCCTTTGTGAGAAAATTACAATGACCTATTGGTTCACATCCGTAGGTGTATCTTTGATTGGTATCTGTTAGGACTATGGAAGCACAGAGGTGTATCAAACAAGCAAAAAGCAAACACACAAGAAAATCTACACAGAGAGACAATTTGATTTTTTACATAGAAAAACCCTTGTGGGGAAAAAAACCACAGTACAAAGCAATATGCACTATGAATATCAAAAGTTACAAGAGATGAACATACCTGGATCAAAGCCTAAGAAAAATCCTAGCTTTCTCTCTCACCAAAACCCTCTCAAACCCTTAAATGTGTCTTAGACTTCCTCTAATCTCGATTACACTCGTTTATATAGCCAGAAATCAAAATTAGAAACAACTTACGCAAAAATGCATAAAACTGTGAAAATCGATATACAATTAGTTGACTACCCTTCGGTCGCCTGTAGACCACATGTTCAGGCGAACATGCCAAAAAACGTCTAGAGAGTTTTGCATATTATTCTAAATACAGTCGGTTGCTCGAGCCTTTAAGTTCGATCGCTTGAACTTGTCCAAAATCATCTAGAGACTAATCTATAATATATGGGGTAATTCTGATCGCCCGACCATAAGAGTTGGGAGAACGATGGCCCCTAACTTGTTCAGATTGAAGGCTCTATACAACCGTATAATGTAAGTGATGACTTAGATCTAGTCAACCTGACTTTAATAAATATCTCGTTATATAGTGCTTATAATCAGATGAGATAATTAAACATGTCATTATATAATATACATACGCATGAAAAGTAAGCGTAGAAGCCATCTAAAAAATAGTGATTCTTCACGCATCACCAAGTGATATGTCCTGGGTCATTGCTCTTATCACTACTATTTAGCATATGGGTGGTGGCTACCAGAAGAAAATATTATGCGTTTTATTGTTTTATTGATCGCATGTTGTGCCCATCTTGAATTCTAACTAATTAGACACCTTCATACTCTATATTACTAATGAATACTTGGATGCCTCTAATGCAAAGAACTATATACAGTATATATGACAACATGATTTCAAGTATAAAGAAGGCATGTTAAGCTTGTGACAGCTCCGACAACTCTTGGATTCAGTTATATATCGTTTGAGCAAGTTTCCTTACTGTCTGTATTGCTGGCTTGGTTAATAGTTTAAAGACACTCTTTTGAACCCCACGGCACAAGCAAACTTCTTAAATTGACTTATTTTAAACTCCTGATCACTTAACTCTTGCCTCTCCGGGCTCGCCCTACAAGGCTAGGGTTAGGGGCGTCAAGGCCTTTTCAGCCCCATTAATGCTAGAGAAAGGCTCAAGGGATTAGGTCTACGCCAGGGCCAACTACAGCCCGACCCTAGCCTGATCCATTGCACCCGTAGAGGTATGGGAATACTTGACCCCACTCGGGCTGAGCAGGGCTCCCTCTGGATCCCTTCTTTTAAAGGAATGATGGAGAGGGATTGTTAGGGGTGAGTGAATTTTCACTTTCAAAGGTGAAAGTATGAGTTTTAATACTCTAAGGACGCTTGATATGCATGCACTAAGTGCATATATTAACCCAAATCTAACTAAATTGTGTCATCCATGTCGGTAAGTTACAGTCCAAGAATAGATTGGATTGAAACATCCTAATCTTTGACTCAGGCACACTTATTTGTTAAAATAAAACAAAGATGATTTTTCATTTTCAACCATCAAAAATGAATGTTTTTTCTCTTTTTAAAATAAAAATTATAAAGAACGGAAAGTCGTAACCTATCTGCAAGTCTTAGCTATAGAATCATTGCACACGAGATGGTGACTTTTCAACCAACCTGTGAAACTTAGAAAGACCTAAGAACCCTAAAAAGCCATCTACAAATAGCCAGTCGTCAGACCCATGATGTACCGAAAGAACGTAGTCGTTTGGTTTGAACGTGAAAGCCCCATGCATGGACTTTCACCATTTTAATTATTTATGTATGAAGTACCGACAAAATAAATGGTAATAAAACCTAAAAGTTATTATTATTGCCTGATATCCTGACCGTTGAGCTGAGGGCCCACTATAGACGGAAACAATGAGTTGATCCTTTATTCATTCACTCCCTGATTGAACCATGAAGGACATGGTACTACGGCAGTGGGATCCCATCGGATCAACAGACTGTATTGCCGAAGCAGGATCCCACAAATGTATATGGCTCGAGGGTTTTGTACATGTACACGGCTCAAGGACCTTGAGTACTAATTAAGTAGTGGTGTCTTTATCATGAATGAGCTTGTAAAATGTTTTTCTAATATTTTTTCAAAGAGAATTTCACATTATCCGTATGATGCGTGCAATTTACTTGGAGAGAGAGAGAGAGAGAAAGAGAGAGAGTAAAAGGTGTAAATTAGTTTCAACAGGCCAACAACTCCTTTCACTCTTTTTCATACTATGAATTGCTCAAGTTTATAATCTACTTTATTTTGTGGCTGATATCTTAACATGAGCCGACACAATATATGTATGGAGTAGATTTTACACAATCATCACAATGAACCTCATAAAGGCTTTATTGCATGGGCTCCTACAAGTAAAGAAAAGGAGAGGTGGATGTGGGTTACTTGCAAAGAAAATTAAAAGGACAAAAAATACCTTCCAAGAGCTAAAGTTATGTCTTTCTGTATTATCATTATAGGGGTAAATTGACCAAATATTAGTTCAAAGTATAGAATTTAAGACATTTTGTTAGGTAAGTGCTGCCAACGATTAGTTTGCCTGAGCTCTCTTGCTTTTTAAAACTGTAGAAACTTTGACATTTTGGCAGAGCGAGAAGCTGCTGATGCTCCAGCACTAACAAATTGTACAAGTGGAATACCATGAACTTGAAATAAATTGTATACGCTATGGGCTAAAACTCATATGGTTTTTAGCACACACACCACAATGGGTACTTGAACCCATGACCTCTGTTGAAACAGCTAAATGAAACAATCAATGTCCATATTCAATGAATTTAATAAATGCTTACTAATCATACATTAATAATACTAAATCAATTTAAAATCTAGAACTAAGCCTATCTAATGTAGTTATAATAATTGTTGGATTAATCAATTTGGAACTAACCCCATATAGTGGCCCTTAATGTTACCAAATTTGCAAAAGTATTGACCACAATCCTATCCAAATAGTTCCCACTACGCAATTATAAAGAGATCCGATCAACTACAAACGGTTGTAGCTAACTTAAACTACGTACAACCCATTTTTACCAAGAAATGTTAAAGATTTGAAAAGTATATGACATATTTAGCTTTGCTAAAAAAATGTATTTTTTGTGATTTATATTAAGAAATTCATTCTTTTATACTTTGTGTTTGGCTAGCCACTAAATTAATCAAATTTTTTTAAAACAAATTCTAATTTATATGTTTAAGTAGTGTGTTCTTTCATATTCATTATATATTAGTAAAAAAAATCTGCCTAATTGAAAACTAAGTGGGCCACTCCAATGGTAAGAAGATAAAAAAAAAAAAGGCTACATTCTACAAATTCAACCGGTTTAGCTCACTTAACGGGCGTTTGGATTGTAAGTTATTTAAGATAAGCTATACTTATGCCTTAAATAGCTTATCTTGATTTCTTCTTATTAACTTTAAATTAAAAAAAAAAAATCTACCTATAAATGATCATAAACCAAACTTATCTCAAATAAGTGACTTATCTTCTGCTATAAGTAGGAAAAGTAATTTATTTAGGCTGATCTCATCTTCTGACTTATCTTCTGCTACTTATCTTCTGCTATAAGTAGGAAAAGTATCCAAACGGTCTGGATCAGGCTGATCTTTGGCATGTTCTTTCATCCTAGTTAGGCGGCCATGATCAACGGCTAGGATGGCATATAAATTCTATGGTGGCCTCATGCCACATAGGAAAAGCATGGACGGTGCATGTCCCATCCTTATTATTACCTGTGGCGTGGCCTACCTAAGGTATGGATGAGGCAAAGCTTTGGTCCATTTATAACCAACATCGAGGGGCGCACCTGACTTACAGAGATGAACGTTACAACAGGACACTGGGCCCCACAGAGCTCTTATGCTGTAGCCACTGCATACAAATTCTACGCCCAGTCTCATGGAAATTCAATGTCTTTCATTGCAGCCGCAAATCTTGAAAAGCGTTATTAAAAGGTTAGTAGGGTCCAGAGTCTCTTAATCCCGGGAGATGGCCGATCAAATCTGAAAGACACGTTGTTTTGATATCTACGGGACACGTGTCGTCTTATGCCGATGCCGACAGTCGCTTTCAACACTCTTTACGAGCTGGATATGGAGACAGCGACAGCGACCCCAACGCGGTGTCCGCGCCGGTTGCTGTTCATGTTCTGGATGGTAGGTGTGTGCATTATTTACAGTCGTCATATTTGGTACTCTGGCAGCGTGGCATGGTTGATACGCAGGCACTCGGATTTACACGCATGAACATAATGTGGGACCCGTTCTAGATTGGCTATGAACCTAAAGTAAGATTGGTTCAATAATCTCAACGTCTGATTCATGGACACTAGTTTGCTATTGGGACTGATGGATTACTTGTGGTTTTAACGGTGAGGGTCTATTTAGGGTGTGTTTGTTGTCATTTGGGGGCACATTTGTGGGCCCCATTGTGCTGTCTGTGACGTATCTGTGCCGTTCATCTATTTTACCGGAACATTTTAGGGCACAAGACAAAAAAACGAGGCACATCCGAAGCTCAAGTGGCTCACACTATAGGAAATTGTAGTCGTAGAAGGTTTTTAATGGTAGAAGTTCAACCCACTATTTTGTGTGGTGTGGTCCACCTGTGCTTTAGATTTGCTTCAATTTTGCGTGCATGCCCTGAATCTCATAAAATGGATGGACAAAGTGGATAAGCAACATGTATCATAGTGGACCCCACAAAAAATTCTTACTCTCCTTGATTTCACGTGAAAAAATAAAAATAAAAAAAGCAAGCGGATAATTATTATTCTCGAAAATCATGTAGGAAAATATATGGTAATTAATCATTACCCATTTACCCTATTGTATTTACCGAGGGAAATGACCCGGAGGGATTAAGTGGGACGGAATTACATTTGGCTGCATTCAAATTCCTTGGAGCGTTGGGAGATTGCACGAAGGAATGAGATGAGGTTGACTAGAATCACATTTAGTCCCATGCAGGATTTTAGGTTGATTTTGAAATCCACTACCCCTATAGGCCTCACATTGATGCATTTGATTTATCCATGCCATCCATCCATATGCATATTTTACACTGACGGACATTAGTTGTGAATTTGGTCCGTTGATTACAATTCCATGGTCCACTAAATAGGGGTTTTGCTTAATATAGTGTATTTGCTGAGGAAGAATCTAACCCTATAGTATATTTGCCTAAGGAAGAATCTAACCCCAAACATGCATAGGGATTGGACGGGTGAAACACAATGGTATATCCATACATGCAATCATTGTGTTATAATGGTGTTAATCCCATCTAATATATATAATTTCATAACATTTAATCCCACAAACTGATCCTTACTCATGGCTAGGGTGTATTTCCATACATGCAATCATTGTGCAATAATGGTGCTAGACTCACAAGAGCTTTTACACATGGTCATAAGTTTGAGTACCCATTGTGGTGAAGTCCCACTATGGTGTGAGTGCGCAAGCATGTGAGGGGTGTAAGTGCGTGTGTAAAACATGGGTAGGCGGGTGTACTAATAATAGGGTGTGTGAACTAAACTCCCCCCCCCCCGGTGTAAGTGCGTGTGTAAAACATGGGTAGGCGGGTGTACTAATAATAGGGTGTGTGAACTAAACTCCCCCCCCCCCCCCGCCCCCCCCCCCCCCCCCCCCCCCCCCGTGTAAGTAAAAAAAAAAAAAAAGGAAAAAAAAAATGCACCTATAAGAAAAAAATCCCGTGGACCAAACAGACCCTAAATATGCACCAATTGACTACCTAGATAGTGAAATTAATATATTTTTGGTTTGCTATCCACATTAATTGAAACCTAATATAGGTGGTTTAATTTTAGATACACAGGCAACCATCTCATAACATTGTTGTAATAAAGTTTTTTTTTTTTCTTTTTTCTTTTTTCATATTATAAATTTTATAAGCCTTTTGCATAGCCTTCTTTGTTTTTGATATATTATGAAAAGAAAATCCTTTCATTAATTTGTTTCTTGTATTTGTAAAAATTTATACAAATTTTCATGCAATCAATACCCTCAAATTAATTTTATAAGTTAATATGGAGTCATGGGAAACTTTTTCCTTATGCCATGGCCCGCCGGAGTTTTGGATCAAGCTAAAAGTTGAGCCTTATGAGTTTCATGAGGTGCCGCATTATGTTGAATGTTTGGATTTTTTACTGCCTCCCTTCCCTTTTGGTGTGGAATCTAATGGTTGGAGTGGATTTCACATGCTCAATAAAGTAAACCCAAAATGAAGGGGGGAGGAATCCTCAAACTAATTCCATTGGATTATAGCTCAACCTTTTTTTTATTTTTTTGAACACGAGATTATACATCTAATGATCAAAGTAGATCTTAGTACACATCACAGTGGCTCCCATTAAAAAAAAAAAAAAAAAGCGTCAGTCTTGTGCCAGTTGGTCCGGAGAAAAGTATCATTATGTCGACTCCATTTGTGTAGCCTAAGAACACAACACGCATTGACATGGTAAAGTTATGTGAGCCTCACAATGAGGTAGGCATTATATCCCCACCGTTCATCCATTTGTTTTAGAAGAGTTTAGGGTATGATCCAAAAAATATGGTAGATCCAAAGGCCAAGTGGACCATGCCACAAAAAGAAGTAGGGATAGAGCGCCTACCATTAAAAATTTCTTAGGGCCATAGAAGTTTTGGATCAAGCTTATATTTGTGTTTTCCCTTCATCCAGGATCGTTTGACCTTATGAACAGGTTGGATGGCAAATAAATGTAATTGCGAGCCCTAAGAAGGTTTCAATGGTGGGTGCGTTTTCCCTCCATCCAGGATCGTTTGACATTATGAACAGGTTTTCGATGGCAAATAAATGTAATTGCGGGCCCTAGGAAGGTTTCAATGGTGGGTGTCAGTCCCCATTTCTTTCTGGAGTGTGCTCTAGTTGAGCTTTGGATCTGCCCCATTTTTGTGCTATGGCTAAACTGACTTAGACAAATGGATGGATCGGTGTGGATATAACACATATATCATGATGGGGAATTTGCCACGCCAACATAGTACTGACCACTTTTTTTTTTTTTAACACCGGCACTAAGTCACACCTCACACACACTGGCTCACGCCAATTGGTACTTGAGCCCATGATCTCGTATTGAAACTCTTATACGTCTACCACCAAAGCATGAGTAAGAACTCGATGATGTTTGGACCCTTAGCCTGACATGAGTCGACACACCTGTTGGTGAGAGTGGATTTTAAATAAACACCATGGTGGGCCATCATGGTAGATTTTGCTGTGCAATCCAAGTCCTTGACAAATGTGTTGTATATATCCATGTCGTCCATCAATTTTTTCCAGATCACTTTAGCCGATGGTCCCAAAAATGAAGTAGATCCAAATCTCAAGTGGGCCACACCATAGGTAACAGTGGTGATTGACCACTAGATACTTCTTGGGGGCCACACAAGTTTTGGATCAAGCTGGTATTTGTGCATCCAGCTCGCGTGACCTGACAGGTTGGATGACAAAAGCAAATAAACATGAGGCGAGTCCTCGGAAGTTTTTAATGATGCGCATTCAATGTCCACTCTTTCATGTGGTGTGGTCTACTCGGGATTTGGATCTACTTCATTTTTTGGGACCATCTACTAAAATGATCTGTGAGAACTGATGGACGGTGTAGATATACAGTACATACATCAAGGTGGGCTCAAGGTCGGGAAGTACTTACTTCTATGTTTCTGGGAACAGTTTTGTACACCCACACCTCATTTCTTTACGGGCATGATGTATCCGTACGTTATACTCTTAGTTTTTACTGAGTACACCATGATGAGCATGTGAAATTCACTCCAACCATTAGGTTCCACATCAAAAGCTAAGCTTAAGATGTAAGACTTCATTGGGTGGGCCACACATGATCATCAGTTTAGATCATGACCGTTGGATTATTCAGATTGAGTGATTCAGTGGGCCCCACTACAGTTGTGATCATTGCAAATAGGTTTGGGGCGGGACGCTTGAACCGTGTTCCCTATACGCGGTTATTAAGCCAGATATGGAAACCTATGGTGTGGAGACCCTAGAGGAGAGAAGTGTGATGGGTAAGCTTCTCTGGCCCTCTTTCCTATAAATATATGTCTTGGTCCGCTCACCAACATACGAGAGAAAACCCTAGTCCCATTGAGAGGTTCTCCTAAAAGTGTAAGGTGCGAAAGATCAAGAGTTCTTCTTGGCAACACGGCGGCATCGGGAATGTCTTCCCAATCAGGTATGACTTTCAAATTACAGTATGGAATCTCCATTGTTGATGCATAGACGATCCGATTATTCCGCAATATACTTAAGATTAACAGTTGGTATCAGAGCCGACTATGTATCGATCATGGTAGATTGTTTGTAACCCTATTCAAATGAAATCAGGCCAGGATCGGATCTCCCATAAATCCCAGCCGAGATGAAAAGGGGTTTTCACTATAGCATTGTTAATTCATAGAACCGGAATCCATCTCCCAATTAGGACAGATCAGTGGCCGAATCTGATTGGCGCATCATCGCTGTTCAGGGATCCTTGCAATGACAGTTTCAAAAGAAAGAAAAAAAAAATCCTAAACAAAACCCTGTTTCCAGCATATGCAAGTAATTAGGCCCATTGCAATCGACGGAGACAGCAGCGGTCTTGCGATTGACTGCACAAAGAAATCTATGGCCACTGCTCTTTACCAATGTAGAAGTTGATCCCAGCCATTGCCTACCACCATTGACGGTGGCGAGTTCAGTTTCAAAAAAAAAAAAAAAAAAAAAACCACCGATCGTTGCCTGTTGATCTGTTGGAGAGAGGAGAACATGGAGGAAGATTCAATCGCCATTAATGGCTGCCGCCTGATATAGTTTGAAATGGGCCATAGTAATCGACAATCGATTGTGTTTAGTCTCACCCATAGGGTGAAGAACGTTGTGTGGCAACCGAATTCAACCGCGACTCTCCCTCTCCAGCAGCGAGCGGCGGCAAGGATCGTCGCCGATCGAAGACGCCCACCACCTCCAAGCCTTGAAATGGCAGTTCTCCGCAGTGGATCATGGTGCAGCGTCGGTAGTGGAGGTGTTGATGGCAGCTGGGTTTTTTTGCTCTACAGAAGAAGATGGGTTGCGGCTAGGGTTTCGTGCGTGTCGAGGGTTTTTTTTTTTTTTTTTGGTGCTGTGGATTCAGTTTTAGGCTGCTTTAGGCTGCGAATTTCTGGATGTATTGGATGTGGACCGTACATCACATTGGGCCCCACACACTGAGTTTTAGAATAAGCTTTTGTACGAACATTGCAGAGGAACGGGCCTCTTCTTTGTGCAGTGACCTGCACACGAGGATGAGATGCAGAATATCCTTGAACTCGAGTTTGTGCAACTGTTGATCAAATCTAGACCGTCCATTTGACTGCCCCCAGCGTGGATGGGATTTACAGAAAGTCTCCCACAATGGAGGATTGTTGCCATCGAAATGATCATTGACTTTCTTTCCTGTGAACGTAGACCGGTATTAAATTTCATCTCAACCATCTATTTTCTGACTCCCATCGGTTGGAATCGTGGCATTAGGGAGATTTTATTGTAGGTCCTTCGGTCCTTCATTCACATGAGTTTCTATGAGATCAACGGTATTGATCACCAAGACGTGGGTCCCACATATAAAAACCCTAGGCTTGAAATCGTGCCCGCCACATTACATATTTACAGCGCCATGAATACCATTCCCTAGTTGAAACTCCGATGTCGCGGCGGCAATGGTGGCCCCAAGAGAGTTTTCGGTCTGGTAGTCGGCGAGCTACTAAAGGGATGGTCGTCTGGCTAGCACCTTTCAGGAGAGTCAGAAAGGTTAAATGTGCATGAGATTTTTTGGCCCATCTTAAACAGATTTAGGGCCAGTTATGGGCCTGTTTGCTTGTCAAATTAGGCCAAGTGATGAGCTAGTATATGGACCCATTTCATCTAGTTCAATCGGCTATAATAGGGCCAGATTTGCAGGTCATCCTTGGGTGTTGACTTAGCCCAGTTTGATGCCCATATTAGGCCCAACCTTGGCAGATGACGTTGGGCTCATGGGCTTGTCTACTGGATCTGTTGTTGGGTCTTCTTACATGTATATATATGGGTCATGTCTTGGGCCCATTTTGAGACTTGAATTCAGAATATGTTTGAGTTTCTTTTGGGCTTGTGGATGGGGCTCCTTGAATGGTTGGAAATGGGCTGATTTTGATGTCTGTTTTCAGTATATGTTAGGCCCGTTATTAGCCTATTCTATGCCCTTTTTTCAAGGATAGTTTAGGGCCCATCGAATGATTGTTATGAGCCTAACCCTTGGGCATATTGTCCATTCACTCTTTGGACATTGTGCGGCCCGCTCTAGTTAACTTGGGCTTGTTGATCTTAACCATTTAAATTGTGTATACTTGGGTCATCCTTCCAGTACAAGTAAAAGCCATATATATATAATTGATGGTTGGTATGTTTTACTTAATGGATGGGCCAAGTAAATCAGATGAAATGGGTTGGATTTCCAAGTGATTTTCATTGGGCCGTTGGGCCTGTATATTTGATCCAGCATATGGACTCTCTTTTGAGCCTGTTTCCAACATGTTTTGGGTCTGTTTCCAGCAGAGTTGGCATACTTTTGGGCCCTGGTCTAGGCCTTCATTGTAGGCCTAACCCATGAGACATGGTGTCTTATTACTTCTTTTGGACTTTGAGGGGCCCACTTTAGGTACTTGGGCCCATTGTTCAAGATGAAGTAAACCATTGTGTTGGTATACCTGGGCTGTCTTTTAGATTCAAATAAAACCTAATATATGTTTATGGTTTGTGGGTTTTACTTTGTGGATGGCCTAGGTAATCAAATCATATTGGTTATAACTATTAAGTTCAAATTTGGTCTAAAATAGAGCCATTACCCATTTTTCATGGTTAATATTCAGGGTCGACCATTAAATATAATCCAACCATCATTCAGTTAAAGTTGTTTAAGCCTATGGGTGACCAACATCAGCCGTGTTTTGGGCCGAATCAGAACTTCTGCAGTATGGTTCGTTGTGGGCAGAACCATTAAGCAATCCTTGAGTCTAGGAGCGGGATTGGAGCTGGTTGTGTTAGCCACCAAAGTGACCTCAACTGGCAAAGATTTCTACTTCTAGACTTCAGTATATGGAATTCAGTGACCCTCCATTATAGGATTGCATTCAGTTGCGTTCATATTCAAACGAGCGGTGGTCAGAACAAAGAAGTATCATCGTTTGGCTGGATGTGAGCGGGATGAAGTGGTTAGTGATGGTGATATAGGTCTGAGAAATTCATTTCACCCAAAGGTGATGGGCGTCTTAGATTTATTTCACCAACATTGGTCAGCTTCATGTTCAGAAGAGCCTCCTGTATGTTATAATTTCGCCCAAAGGAGGAATCGTGATGATATGCTGGGCTCTTGCTAGATTTTGATGACTATGGCCCATCGTCATTCTGGGTCATTTGATTGAAGGCCCAAATCAATCGAATGTTCATACATGCATGATATTTGTGGTTTATGTTTATGCATGGTTATGTGGGACTTATTTATTAATGTGAGTTTTATGCTTTGAATGTCCAGCTATGACTGTTTCCAATATTCCAACACAATTCAATTCCATACCTTTGCTTACTGGGTCCAACTATTCAAAATGGAAAATCGTCTGTTGAAATAGTCCTAGGTTGCATGGACTTGGACTTGGCCCTGGAGGAAGTAGAGCCTCCTGCTCCAACTGATTCTAGTACGGATTCAGCAAAGGCTCACTACAAGGCCTGGACCAAGTCAAATAAGATGTGTCTCAAGATCATAAAGAACTCGATTTCTGAGACCATGCAGGGTGTCATGCCCGACACTGAGAAAGCTAAAGATTTCCTGACTGAAATAGGAAAACGATTTCAGAAATCGGATAAAGCTGAGTTGAGTCCACTTTTACATAAATTGACTCAAGCCACCTATAACGTTCAAGGAAATATCAGGGAGTACATTGGTGGATTGTCTGATGTGGTGGCTAAAATCCGCGCATTAGACCTTAAGATTGAGGATGAACTCCTGATTTTCTTGGTTCTGAACTCCCTCCCTCCACAATTCAGTCAATTCCAAATCAGCTACAATACTCAAAAGGAAAAGTGGACATTGAACGAACTGATATCTCAGCGCGTTCAGGAGGAAGAGAGACTCAGAAGGTCGAGCAAGACACAAAGTGCACACCTAGTGACATCTGGTCAAGGACGAAAAGGAAATAAGAAAAGAAAGCACACTTCAGGAAAAAGTTCTATGGGTCCTGCGGGTGGCAATCAGCCTAAGTCTGGAAAGACATTTAAGAAGAAAAGGAAGGGTCCTAATGATGGCTGCTTCTTCTGCAAGAAGCTTGGTCATCAGAAGAAGGATTGTGAATGATTTAAAGCATGGCTCGTTTCTAAGGGTAAAAACGACCGTGCACATCCTTAATAGGGTCCCAAATAAGGCTGTAATGAAAACTCCATATGAATTGTGGACAGGGCGAAAGCTTAGTCTACGATATTTTCATGTATGGGGTTGTCCTGCAGAAGCTAAACCGTATAACCCGCATGAAAGAAAGCTTGACCCTAGAACTGTTAGTTGTTTTTTTTTATACCCAGAAAGATCAAAAGGATTCATATTTTATTGTCCATCATATTCCATGAGAGTCATTGAGACTGCGAATGCTAGGTTTATTAAGAACACTGAAGATAGTGGGAGCATAAATTTAAGAGATATTGTATTTGAGGAAGAGCAGATTGTGATTCCCACACCACAATCATTCAGAGTAGCATGGTTGTCCGTCCAGCAGTGGACCCTGAGATCCCTATGGACGACCATGCATAACCTCAAATACAACCCACTGATGAGGAAATGGAAAACCCAATTCAGAATAATGAGTCATTAAGACGATCACATAGAGAGAGAAGATCTGCAATACCAGATGATTACATCATCTATTTGCAGGAGCATGAGTTTGACATTGGGGTTGAAAAGGATCCTGTATCCCTTTCACAGGTCGAACAAAGTGCGGATTCTTCTCATTGGTTCGATGCCATGAAGGATGAATTGAAATCCATGAAGGACAACAAAGTTTGGGACCTTGTTGAATTGCCTGAAGGGATTAGGCCGATTGGTTGTAAATGGGTATTTAAAGCCAAACGGGACTCTAAAGGCAATATCGAAAGGTATAAAGCCAGGCTAGTTGTAAAGGGTTTCACTCAGGGTGAGGGCATTGACTTTAAGGAGAATTTCTCACATATATCTAAGAAAGACTCCTTTAGGATCATTATGGCTCTTGTGGCTCATATGGATTTGGAGCTACATCAAATGGATGTGAAAACTGCGTTTCTTAATGGAGATCTAATGGAGAACGTATATATGTTGCAGCCAGAAGGTTTTAAAGCCAAAGGCTCAGAACATCTGGTCTGCAAACTTAAGAAGTCCATTTGTGGGTTGAAATAGGCATCACGACAGTGGTACCTAAAGTTCCATAAAATCGTTTCCTCATATGGTTTTATTGAAAACACTGGGATGAGTGCATATATGTGAAAATCGGTGGGAGTAAGTTTATCATTTTGGTCTTGTATGTTGACGACATTTTATTAGCTAGTAGTGATATTGGATTGTTGCGTGAGACTAAGAAATTTCTATCTCAAAATTTTGAGATGAAAGATCTTGGTGGTGCTTCCTTTGTCATCGGCATTCAGATTAGCCGGGACAGATCACGTGGATTACTTGGCTTGTTGCAAAGGGCCTATATTGATAGGGTTCTCGAAAGGTTTGGCATGCAAGGTTGTGCTCCTGGCCAAACACCTGTTGTAAAAGGTGACAAATTTGGTCAATTTCAGTGTCCTAAGAATGACCTAGAGAAGGACAAGATGAAAGCTATTCCATATGCGTCAGCAGTAGGGAGCATCATGTATGCTCAGGTCTGTACGCATCCAGATATTGCTTTTGTGGTTGGAATGTTGGGCAGGTACCTTAACAATCCAAGTATGAACCATTGGATAGTTAAGAAAGCATTGCGCTACCTGTAAAGGACAAAGGACTTCGCACTCACATATAGAAGGTCTGACCATTTAGAGATGGTTAGATATATAAATGCAGATTTTGTTAGCTGCCTTCAGCGAGAGTTCCCTTGCGAGCTACATTTTCGTAATGAAATTATACTATGAAAAACGTGACATGATTTGGCTGCTTCATCTACGATGAAAGTGGAATATGTAGCTTCTCTTGAGCCTACGCATGAGGCGATATGGCTGCAAGTTTTTATTCAGTACAGAATTGTCTAATGTCTATAGAACTCATTTGCATAAAGCAGATAATGATGGATCTACTCCTTAAAGGTCAGTTTGTCACGTAACTTTTGAGACATTTGTCTTTCATGGGATTTGGTGACCCAAAGAAATATTGGATTAGTGGGAGCTTCAGTTTGATCCGATTCAAGTATAGACATTGGAGATCTCATTTTGATGATTCTGTTATTTAGTCTATATCTTGTTTCTCATTCAGCGTGCACATTCAGTTTTGAGCAGGCAAGAATTTGGTTTGTGTCTTGGAGACACGTTCAGTAGGACCACTTGAAGATAAACACGTATGATCACATAAGACGTGTAATCTTCACACCACACCCCGTATCAATGATCCATGTCGTTAAGGCTATTGGTATCTGTGATTGTGATTCGTCACACTTCGAAAATATTAAATGTTGTGTTGACTACCACGATTCAATATCAGTGGTCTTGATGGACCGGATCTGACAAGCGTTGCTCATAATTATCCAACGGTATTTTTTTGAAATCAGTAGAGCGCCCATTAGGAACTTTTGAAACAAACATGTTTTATGAAATATTTTTCACAAAATAAAATAAATATTTTATTTTCTTTCAAAGATCAGTGTAGCCCAAGTGGGAGAATGTAAGACTCCATTGGGTGGGCCACACATGATCATCAGTTTAGATCATGACCGTTGGATTATTCAGATTGAGCGATTCAGTGGGCCCCACTACAGTTGTGATCATTGCAAATAGGTTTGGAGGGGGACGCTTGAACCGTGTTCCCTATACGCGGTTATTAAGCCAGATATGGAAACCTATGGTGTGGAGACCCTAGAGGAGAGAAGTGTGATGGGTAAGCTTCTCTGGCCCTCTTTCCTATAAATATATGTCTTGGTCCCCTCACCAACATACGAGAGAAAACCCTAGTCCCATTGAGAGGTTCTCCTAAAGGTGTAAGGTGCGGAAGATCAAGAGTTCTTCTTGGCAACACGGCGGCATCGGGAATGTCTTCCCAATCAGGTATGACTTTCAGATTACAGTATGGAATCTCCATTGTTGATGCATAGACGATCCGATTATTCCGCAATATACTTAAGATTAACATAAGACTCCAAAACCAGGCCCATATTTGATTCAAGTGGCCAATACCAAGAGAAATATTTTGGAGGATGACTTATACACTATTTTCAATCATGGGGTCCATCTGAGCAATAAATGGGGCTGAGTTTCGGTCCTTGGCTCTAACACGGGGTGACTCACTTGATAGTTGGTATGGATTTCACGTCAACACCATGGTGGGCTGCCAAGTCTTTTTTCTCTTTGAAATAACTTTTCCAAAGACAACATTTAGTAACCTTAATTAATAGTTAGATTCTAAGAAAAACACTACCTACTACTTATCATAGAATAAAACGATATTTCAATAATAATACATTAATTTAAGTAATTATTATTAGAGCTCCTTTCAATAAATTTCTTAAAAGGGACAATGATGGCCCTGACAAGAATGGAGTTGGGGGGTGGGATGGGCCCATTGTGATGTTCATGTGAAATCTACACCGACTACCAGATGTGTCACCCAGCATTAGGGCTAAGGTCCAAAAATAGTCAAGTCTGAGATTCAGGTGGATTACATGATTGAAAATAGTGTGTGGGCAACACTAATCCTCCAAACTATTTCCTTTGATGTGGTAGGTTTGAATCACAAATTGGGCTAGAGTTTTGGGCATGAAGATGATATTTTGGTATGTCATCTAATAGTTGAAGTGAATTTCAGATAGTCATTTCAGTGGACCGCACAACAATTAAGGGTGGATGTTTCTCTCCCAACTATTTCCTTTGGTGTGGCCTACCTTAACATAAGATTACCCATGTAATGGTTGAAGTGGGCTTCATAAAAAAATAAGGGTGGGCGTCGCACAAAATTAAGTATATTTTAACATATGAGCGAAAATTTATGCCTTCATAAAAACATTTGGGAGAAGGACACCCACCCTTATTTTTTATGGGGCCCATCAAAATATGTATGTAAAATCCACCCCGACCATTAAATATGTAATCCCATGTTAGGCTTAGGGCAAAAAAATTACGCTACCCGTGATTTAGGTGGGCCACATCAAAGGAAACAATTAGGTGAGAGACATCCACCCTGGATTTTTACTAAGCCCCTTGTGATGATTATATGGAATCCACTCCAACCATTAGATGTCACACCAAAATTTAGGATTAGGGCAAACAAATCAGGATCATTAATAACTCAGACCCCACATACCAAGGTAAATAGTTTGGAGGGTGAGCAATGTCCTGTAACTACTTCCAATCTTCTGGTCCAATTTAATCATGGATGCATGGGGCTTTCTTTGGGCCTTAGGCCTAACATGGGGTGACACGCCTAGTGGTTAGGGTGGATTTCAAATAAATATCATGGTAGGGCCCACTCGAGACAACGATTACTTTTCTCACACAGGCCATTACTTGTCTCGATTAAGCGATCCAAAGGTACCATAATGGTAACTACTTTTTAATTGAAAACCTTTTGAAAAAGATATGAAATATAAATTCTAAATAAGCAGGTATTTTTTGTGTTCCTTAAAAATGAATTTTATAAAATAACTACCCAATTAATATGTAACTTACATTCCGAACCTTTTTAAAAAATCTACCTCATTAATTGATATAATTATCATTTCACTACCTTCAATCACGGCCGCTGTGCAAGCAAATGGGTTAGTGGCTTGTGTGGGCCCAACCATGATGTTTATGTAAATTCACCTTGACCACCGGGTGTGTCACCCTATTTTAGGTTAAGTGCCCAAATATTATATTCACATGTGATTTAAGTGGATCATATGATTTTTAACCTTGTGTATAGGGGATTGCTTGGCCACCAAATAGTTTACATTAGTGTGACCCACGTGAATCGTGAATCACGTATAGGTATGAATCTTTAGCCACATTCCTAATTTTTTGTTCAAAATCTAATGGTTGGAGTGGATTTCATATAATTATCTCGATGGGCCCTATAAAAATTAAGGGTGAACATCCCTCTCCCAACTATTTCCTTTAATATGTCCAACTACAATCACAGATCAGCTAAGTTTTTTCGTTGGGCCAAATATGGGACTAAATACCTAACGGTGGGGGATGATCTTACATAAACACCATCATGATTGGCCCCATCAAAATCAAGTGCAGCATTGTGTGCAATTCCTTTTTCTTTGGATATAATCTCTAGAAAATTTTACAAAATAGTACCTCATTGATGTGAAATTTACATCCTTGTACCTTTTTTTTATTTAGTTTTGATAAAGTAGCCTCATTAATTAAGTTGTTGTTTGTAAACACCAAAACCATAGGAAAGAAAAGGAAACTCAATTTCCCACACAATTAATTTTTCTTCAAAACGGTCATTTTATTTTCTCGCCTAGACATATTATAAGAAAGGACACTTCCTTTCCTATGCTTTCTATAACTGATTAAGTGCGCCCCCAACCTAAGATGGTTTAACCCTTACCATGGGCCCACGTTGATGTATTTCTCCTATATCCATGCCGTCCATCTATTTTCCCATAACATTTTAGTACACAAACTAAAAAATGAATCGTACCTAAATCTCAAGTACATACTATAACAAACAGTGGTGATTGAACACCCCACCATTGAAAACTTCCTAAGGTGCACCATAATGTTGATAAGGTCACACAGTCATGGATGGAGATAATAAAAAATATCACTATGATCCAAAACTTTTATGGCCCAAAAGAAGTTTTTAACGAAGCGTCACCACTATTTCCTATTCTATGGTCCACTTGAGATATGAATCTGTTTCATATTAAGGATCACGCCCTAAAATGATCTAAAAAAATAGACGGACGACATGCATATAGAATAACATTAAGGTGGATCTTACAGTAAAGGCCGCACTATCTTGGGTGAGGCTGGTGTCACTAATCCACTCCCTATTTTGTTGCAATTGGTTTCCTTAGTCAGTGTTGAAAAGCTTTGTGGGCCATCATGGTATATTTGTTTCATCCGTGCGATTTGCCCATTTTTCCAAGTCATTTTAGGGCATGAGCCCAAAAATGAGGCAGACCACACCATAGGAAGTAGTAGTGATTGAATGCCACCATGTACATAGTGGTGATTGGACGGTCACCATTAAAATTTTCTAGGGCCTGCCTTAATGCCCACCATATAATATTTTCCATCCAACCCATTGAATAGGTCACATGGACCTCGATGAAGGGTAAAACAAATATCATCTTGATC
Source organism: Liriodendron chinense (assembly GCA_003013855.2). NCBI lineage: Eukaryota > Viridiplantae > Streptophyta > Magnoliopsida > Magnoliales > Magnoliaceae > Liriodendron > Liriodendron chinense. The sequence continues at coordinate 3,241,957 of PVNU02003892.1, read as the reverse complement.
CAAAACTTCTATAGCCCACAAGAAGTTTTTAATGATGGGCGTTCGTTACTACCGTTTCAAGTAGTGTAGTCCACCTGAGATTTGGATCTACCTCATTTTTGGGCTCATGTCCTAAAGTGATTTGGCAAAATAGGAGGGGGGATTAAACACATACATCCTGGTGGGACCACAACACCATATTCAATCTAGGTTAAAGGCACCTCTTTGATGTCTTTGCCAAACGCAGATATGTAATTGGAAACGATGTGGGGTCCATAGAGATTCTTGTCACGATCCACTCCATCCATTAGTTATACAAGACCACAATAGGACATGATTATAAAGATTAGGTAGATTGAAAACTCATGTGGGCCACACCACATTAAATAGTGGGAACACAAACATCCATTGTTGAAACCACTCGGAGCAAACCATGATGTTTATAGGCTATCCAAACTATTCATAAGGTTATTACCACTCAGATAAACTACTGGCACAAATATACTCTCGATCATATTGTTATCTCTTGGTTTCAACTTTGGCCACATGTAACGTGCGTGGCCTGCCAAAACCGACTATGCAACTCGATTATAACCGAACAACTTTGACCTGAAGCGCCAAAACATGTAGATATATCGAACTCGACCATATATGATCAAGACCTGAGAAGATTGGCCACCTATTCAACCACTTGAAGATGTTTAAAATGATTAGGCGATTATCAAAGGGTGGGGTTTGTCCTCCATAAACCTTGCTTTCCACAAGAAAGGATTTTTCAGATATAATAGTAGGCCAAAAGGAAATACTTATAGTCAGCCATAAGGATTAACTGCACATAACACCATTCCACATGGATAAGCATAGACTTGAATTATAGCTAAAGATTACCACTACTCCTAGTTACCGATTATGCTAATGAATATAACAAAGTAATTATGCTAAAGAACATAAAAAATAATTGATAAGATAGAATTGATTTGTTTGATTTGATTTGACTGGTTTGAGACCCTTTGTGTCGTTGATTCCTTTTATTTATTTATTATTTCTTTTATAGAAAAAAAAGCATCTAGATTCACCCTATGCTTAGCCATTATAGAAGCCATTTGGTATTCCCTTGATCTTTCGGGCTTTTCCTCTTCCTTATTCGGTAACCGTTTGCAAATTTGCTTTGGCCGCTGCATCCCTCTGGATGATGTGTTAGCGCCAGCTGCTGTTCCTGAAAATATGCTGCACGGTGCCTGTTCTATACTTCTCATATTGCCATGTGTCCTCATCTAATTGGTTCTCTTGGGAACAGCAAGAAAATAGGGTACAACATGTAGAACCCAGTTAAGGCTGAGTGATAGACCCCACAATCAAATTTGTGAACCGATCCCAAACTCCAATTTGTGGACACTTGTGTGTTGAAATAACACCGCTGGATCTTTTTCAATTTGAACCTGTTAATGAACGTCCACTTCATGATACACCTTAACTAGGATTTTAATTTGGAGGGTTCAATTTCAATTACGTGTATGATGCATAATTTCTTTAGTAATTTCTAAGCGACTGTGCACCATGTATCACACTCTGACCGAGTATCAAAGTTTCTCTCTGAGTCCTAGTATGGTGCCCGAGAGGCAAGGGCACTGGATTAGGATTGCTAGGAAGATGTGGCTGTGGGGAGCGGATTAGCTTTGACCCGGGTAGCACCTTAGTGGGAGTTACCGTAACCGTGTGGGGTCCACCTTGATATATTTTTGTATATCCACACCGTCCATCTGTTTTTCCATCTCATTTTAGGACGTGATCCCAAATCCTAAGAGGATACAAATCTCAGGTGGATCATACCAATTGAAACAGTGATAAATAACCATTAAAAACTTTTTGTGGGCCATAAAAGTTTTGGATCAATCTCATCTTTCCCATCTCCCTTCATCGAAATATTCTTTACATTATCAACAGGTTGGATTGCAAATAAACTTTACGAAAACCTTCAATTGGCCTTAGGCGAAGCACTTAATCACCACTGTTTCCTGTGGTATGGTCCACCTGAGATTTCGATCTGCATAAGATTTGGCACCCCATCCTAAAATGGGCTGCTAGAAACGGATGGACAGCGTAGATACACAAAAAATCATCAAAGTGGGGCCCACGGTAGGGGTAACACCCACTTGGCTGTTACCCGGGAAACACCTTGGTTGTGGTGCATCCTTGCACACGTGTAATAATAGAATACCATAGGTTAGAAAATGTTCTTGCTAATTAGTAGCAGCAAATAGACACGTCCATGAAAAGGCAGGAGAGTGACCCCACAAATGCGTGTACCATTTATTGCACCTTTTTTAGTGGTACTCAAGGAATGAGGTTGGGTGCGCATAGTCATACCTAATATTCTCTGCCCATCTTAGCATTGAAAACGATTGCCTGATTTTCAAACGGATGTGAGGCGTTACTTTCAATGGAACGACTTCACTCAACCATCCATTAGGTCGGCGACGATGTGTTGGGACCGGGTCCTAATCAGGTCGATTCAATGCTAAGTTGGGCTACACCGTCGAAACAGTTGAGATGGGAAGTTCCCTTCATTAACATCGCTCATATTGTGTATCGGGTCCACCGTTGTGTGTATATGCCTTCCAAGCAACTCAACTGATGCAACACACCAGGATGAATGGATTTTCTGAGAGTCGGGACATTCTAAGACTCATTTGGAGTCACAATGGAATTTAGAGTTTTAGGTGTGTGGTTTTACACCGTTTCCTATGTTGTGGTCCACCTGAGTATTGGAAGTGACTCAATTTTTGAATCCAGTGGATGAAAATGTGACTGGTTCGCCTGATGGACGGGTTGGATCTGACGTATGTTTGATCAAGCAGTGATTAGTTAGCACGTCAGGCCACCGGGTGCCCACAAGTGGGGCTATTGACTTAGAGCTGCACATGAGTTGAGCTAGCTCGATTGGCTCGCTCGATTCGGTTCGAACTAGCTTGGTTTAGCTTGATTCGGACACTAGGTTTGAATTGAGTCGAGCCAATTTTTTTTTCAGCTCGAGGATTTTTTAGCCGTGCTTGAACTAACCTTAGCTCGATTCAATTCAACTTGAAGATCGGTTCGTGTTGACTTGGTTCGAGTTTGACTCGACTCAACTAGTTGGAAATGAAGGTTATTTGGACCGTTTCGAACCGAGTCAAATGAATAAGAGGGAAAATTGTCTATAAAAGTAAGTGGAATAACAGTCAAGAGTATCAATGGGTCTGAAGTTGCCTTTAGACCTGTATTTTGAACTATTTTAAGTCGGGATTTTAGGCTGGGCTTATTTAAATTTCAGTTTTTTCTAGGCTCGAACTAGCTCTCTAACTTTGCTTGAAAGCTCAATCGAACCAAACCAAGCATGTCATTTCAGCTCGAAGGCTAAGCCGAGCTTGAGCCAGAGTTTCTGCTGATCGATTTCTAAGCTTGAATGGGCTCAAACTTGGCTTGAAAGCTCGATTGAACTAAGCCAAACATGCCATTCTAACTCAAAGGTTGGGCTGAACTCAAGCTAGGGTGAGCTGAGCCTGGTCAACTCGTTTAGGTGTGCAGCTCTAGGTAGTGTAGTCCTTCCCCCAGTCCTTTCATCGATGCTACAAAACCAGGGAGTTACTCGATGCACGGGGAGAAAATGGCTGTACACATGCACGACGACGTGAAATTAATTTACACATGGCATACACGCAACTCAATACAAACCATTCAAATAGTAGGCCTTAAGGTTGATGCGGCAAAAATCCAAAACTCATACTGAACTCACGATCCTATCCATCCGATGGGGAGGCAACCAGATACATCTGCAAAATGAAAGTAATTAACGGCCCAAACTTAACTAACAAATATCAAGTGCACATTATCTATGCTAGTTTTCCATAGAAAACACTCGCTCTCCCGTACATGCCTGTCTGAGGTGATGGGAGGATTGGGATTTTTTTTTTTTATATTTTTATTATTATTATTATTATTATTATTTTTTATTTTCAATCTATGATAAGAAGTCACATTAGTTGCATCAGACCATTCCTTGGCTGGATAGGGTACGAGCTCTGTCAGATTTCCCAACTAGAAATCGCCAACTTGGGCGTGGTTGTCACTTTTATTTATGTTTCTTCCAAACCTCCAAAACGTTCAGTGATCATTTCAAAGATAGTGGGCTCAAAGATAGTGGGCCACTATTTAACCTGGTGGAGTTTTCCTTCTCAACTGTCAGAGGAGGGGAAGTGGTTTCTGGGTATGGCCGGGCGCCCGGGCCAGTTAGTGGCCGGGCGATCGAAATTCTCCCCAGAATAAGACTTGCACGCTGGACTATTTTGTCCATTGTCGGGCGCCCGATGGTCAAAGTGATCGGGCGCCCAATGACCCGACCGGGCGCCCGACCATGTTTGGTCTGGGCGCCCAAAATTAGATTTCTCTCTTGGTTTGCTGCTGGACGATTTTTGAGTTGGCCGGGCGCCCGACCCTGCGCGAACTGCTTAGATGCAGTTTCCTAATCTGGCTCTGTCTCCTCCGTTTTTTGTACTTAAGCGTTCTAAAATGGGATTAGGGTATTCCATGGTGTTGTAAACACGTCCAAGGTGAGAAAGAGAGAAAAAGAGGAAGAGAGAGAAGAGAGAGAAAGAGGAAGCTTGTAGAAGGGAGAAGTTGCTTGAAGAGGGATTCTTCTGCGCAACCATCGCCTCAGCGCTTCTACGTCCTCGGGATCGGTGAGATCACTCCTCCTTTACTATTCTCTTGTTGTTTATCCATCCCTGCGTGGGTGAAGAAGTTTGATCCAAGCGGTGTGTGCTTGAGATCGATTGTAATAGTTCCCTGAGATAGTGGATTGTTGATCTGAACTAGGTCCCATGGTTTTTACATCTTTTGAGAGTTTTCCACGTAAAACTTCTTGTGTTCATGTGGTTGATGTTTATTCTTGATTATTGCATTACCGTAATCCATAATTCTAGTGTATTGCGGGGCGAGATCCGAAGGTTTGTGTGAAATGCACCCAACACAACCACCTACTCTTTCTACTTTTGATAATAAAATAGTACAAATTTGTACCATGGGGGTATGGACCCTTAAATCTTTGTTAGGCATTTTTTTCTCTTTGCTTTAACAAGGCCCATTGAATTTGTACCATGGGGGTATGGACCCTTAAATCTACATAAACCGTTTAGAATATTCTTCGTGGCTTGAGTAGGCTATCCGATCATTTGATTTCAATATAAACCATCACATTATCATGAAATGTATAAATAACTAATTTGTACCATTTATATCCAATCATCCGTGATTCTAAAACTTTTATCAGGACTCTGATATACTATCAATATTCTACACCGTCAATGTCTAATTCTAACTGCTACAAATGCCTTATTGATCATCTAAAGCTTCCTACATTATACACGCCCGTACCCAACTATTATTCAATAAACCTAGTTCTGGAAGTTCGATCACGATGAAACTTTAACCAATAATCATCCAATCCAATTGAAGCGAACACCTTTAGTCTCAACATCCAATTCACGTGATCATCCTTTCATCGAAATTTCCATCATATTTGTTGGATGACTCACTCAAAAATCAGGCAGAGACAATCATCCTAATCGACGATCCATTCCCGACGAATCCACTGGTTTAAATTTAGTACCAGAACATGTTTGGACCCATTTTCAGAAATTCCAGATCCACCAGAGAGAATCCCACAAAATTTGCAGCTTTTAAAAACAAAAAGAGTTCGTGATTGCATGTGCACCCTGCACCGTAGGTCCTTGATTAATGGAAGGTGATCTAACAGTCAATTTGAAAAATTGTCTGTAAACCTTTAGTCACCCGGGTAACATCATCCCCCTCGCCAAGAACAACCACTAGATGATCTCAGTTGGGCCTTGTTCTAAGATCCAATCCACTCATTGTGAAGTCCATTTCATCATGACATGATCATAACCATTGAACCAAGATCAGATCCAACTCCTAGATATGTTACACCATCCATCTAGTTACGGAAACTCAACGCTAACTCTCCTTATGCAAGTACGATTCCGGAACAGTGGACTCTGTAAAACCCTTCATTAGAGAGAGAGAGAGAGAGAGAGAGAGAGGTTGGCAAGTTGTGACTCGTCGAGTCACGTTGAACCGACGGGTCTAATCCATTACTGAATGTGATATGGAGGGGAGAAAACAGAGATAAATAGATGAGGAGAAGAAAGAAAAAGGAAGAAAAGAAAGAGAAGAAAAGGAGAAGGAAACAACTGAATTGACTTGTCGAGTTGACCAGTACTGAGTTTCCAAAATCTAAGCAATCTTAGGGCCGAGTCAGGTCCGTCAGTGTTGTTTAAATAGGTAATCCTACCTCTCAGCTATTTAACTTGAAAATAAATCACTTAGTGTAAATATTAGCGATTTACTGACTTAACTCAGTGAGTTAATAGGCTTAATAGTTGTATTTTGGGCTAAGAGACCAAAACCCCTAGAGCAGGATCTGATAAATCAGTAGATATAATTTCATGCAATTCACATCGAAAACCATACCGAGTTGCACCAAGTCGAATCAAGTCAAAATGAATTTGAGTGGAATTGAACTATGCTTAACTGCACATAATTGACTTAAAGTGCACATAATTTTCCAATAAGACCTTAGAAAATCTCACACCCAAATCAGGTGGGTCATCCTCCCAATGTTTGTAATTTTTAGTTTATATCATTATTCAAAATTTAATTTAATTTAATTGAGTTGAATTGTTTTTAAATTATACTTTAGTTTTGGTTATTATATTTAAACCTTGATTTTATTTTCAAATGGTTATAATTTATTTCGAGTTAAAGTTTGAATGTGATAATGAGTTACAATTATGTTTATGTTACATAGAAATCGAAGGAAGAGAATATGAGTTGATGAATTAGATACATGTTTACATTATATTGTAAAGATAGATTATTTGAGTTGTATATAATGTATTCATAACACATGTAATGATAGCATGAGTTGCAATGCTATAGGACAAAACATGTAGGTGCGTACTTCTTAAAAATATATGCATGGGTGCTTTGCCCTGAAAAATCCAAAACGAATACGATGATCTGCCATGGATTCTCTAAAAGCCATGATGAAAATATTTTTTTTTTTTTTTTTTTGTTTGTTTTATGTTGAGCATTACATGCATTATATATATGTTGATTTTAAGTTTACTCGTATTTAAATTATTTATCTGTTAATTCAAAAATCACAAGTATTGAAGGGACGGTGGGATCCTGTTGAGCCATTGTGCTCATCCCATTATGACTATTTTTTCATGTGTCGAGCTGGAGTGATCCGAGCGTGCTAACCTCTACTATTAGTTTTTACGAGTGCACTAGGATTAGTTTGATTTTCAGTTGCCAATGTAATAAAAAGTTTCAGATATTGATTATTAGTTCTTTCAGTACATAGGTTAGTTAGATTTCTAATTATTATTAAATTTAGAAATCATGGATATTTGACTAGTGAGTAATACTTTAAAATGGAATTTAGTTTTCATTTATTTAAGTTGTGATTGTATATGCATTTGGATGATTGTGAATATTGTATTAAAAATTCGAATATTTTAATTCAGAGGCCTGGAATTTGGGTCTCAAGTAGCTCTACTCGATTACCTAGATTTTAGGGCATGACACGTTATATCCTAGAGGATAGTGTATTGAGATCCTTCTGCACCAGTCATAATATACCAAAGGGGGCGAACTATCTCAAAGAAAACATCTTTGTTTATGGCTCACCCCAACAAAATACAGACGATCATCTTAACAAGTGTGGAGTTTCATATTTTCTATGTTCTCAAGATTCGTGCTTATATTTTATAGTTGTTTTTATAGTGGACCCTACTAAGAACTATAAGACTTTATTAGAATAAACAAAATCAAGGAGAAATGGAAGAAGATGGCTTGTGTAGGGTGTGTAGTAGAAAGTGTATTGGATGTTGTGGGTGATTCTGTTAATGCACTTTTCTGTGGTATACTAGTGCACCTTGTTTGCCTAATCACTTAGGCTAGTGAGTCTAGTGTCGGTTGAGCTTAATGAAGACAAAGACCGAAGACTCAAGATGGACCAGCTGCATCAAGGATGAAGAAACAGGTAAAAGAGATGCCTTAGTGTGCCTTGCCTTGAACCTATCCAAAACCATAACCTCTTAGATGACTTGGACCAACTAAGTATACCCTTAATCATCTTCATTAGTCTTAGAACTCTATGAAAAACATGATAAGTTAGATTAATTAAAGAGGTGGAAGCTGCTGTAAACAATTTAGATTAAACAACAATTTTCGATTGATCTCCGATCAATCGGACATTGTCTCCGATAGGACTCCGATCCATCGGATAGAAGCTCCGATCAATCGAAAATTGTTCAAGCAACTTTGAAAAACCACTGGACATCAATCAGGACAGTTTTTCGATCCATCGGAAGGGGTCCTGTCCGATCAATCGAACTATGATTTCGATTAATCGGAATATCTTCCAGAGACTTCACTGGATAGATTTTCGAACAATCGAACATGTCTTCGATCAATCGGACTGGTCTCCAATCAATCAGACCCGTCTTCGATCAATCGGACTGGTCTCCAATCAATCAGACCCGTCTTCGATCAATCGAACCCTTTTTTCAATCAATTGGAGATGCGCGAATCTGCTCATTTTTTTACCATTGGAAGAAAATCTCTATATAGAGGGAGAATCGTTTTTAAGGAATGTGAGGGGATTTTGAGGAAATAGAAGCCACCATTGTTGAAGATCATTAAGAGCTCTATTCCTAACCTAAACAAGTGATCTTCCTTGTGATTCATCATAAGCATGGAGCATTCAAAGCTCAAGAAGAAGATATACTTGTCCCTCTTTTGATCTCCAGAGATTGGATTAATCTTGATAGTCATATTCCTATCTAATACTCTATGTTAAGATCTTTGTAGGTGAGACTCTCTAGGAAACTCATTCCCATAAGTTGTAGAGATCTCAAACCTACCCTCCTATCACCTTGGGCATATCAAAGGCATCATTTATAAGATGATTGATCAAGTGGAGCTAAGGCATTGGTAACGCAGCAGCAACACGATCGGGGAAGCAAGGGAAGCTGATTGAAGCACGGGAGAGCGGAGATCAAGTAACCCAAACCGGTGCTGAACAAGGGGCTCATTTTACAAGTAAGGTTGTCATTGTAGAGAGTCATTCCTCTTAATTCTCTATGGGAGTTGAGTGTACAGTTTGTTCGACAAACTCGAACTAGGGTTGTTTGTCGATCCCTAGCTTATTAGTTGAGCCTAAAATTCTAGGGACGTTGGCCGTTCCTTGGCCCGTTTGTCGGCCTAAAGACTAGGAGTTGTTTGGCGCTCCTTGGCTCGTTGCCGATCCTAAATAAAGTCTCCAAGGGGGAGCCTCTAACACGGGAGTGAACGTGCATAGTTCTTGTGTAGGACTAGACCTTGTATAGGTCGAATAGGTTGGGAGGAACCTGTAAAATCCTTGGTTGGGTAGAGCCGATTTAAAACAACTTGGTTAGGGGGAACCAGATTTAAACTCTCTAGTGAATGCCGGTGTGCTCAAAGGGGTTGAGTACTTGAACCAGGGAGTGGAGTAGACAAGTAGTCGAACCATTATATATGCTTGTGTTTGTGATTGTATTTGAGCACATTTTAATTACTTAATTAGAATGTATGCTAGGCACTAAATAGGCACATCCACACACAAGATGTACTTTCACTTAGCTGTGTAGACTTGAGCTCATTGATCCATTCTCATAAGTCTACATAGGTTGCATAGATTAGGAGCTTGATTAGTTAAATCTTTTGATTATCTATGCATTCTCATAAGTCTTTTAATTGGACCCACTTAGGCTTGGAAGCCGAAGTGTTCTTGCTTACTTAGTTTAATTTGTTAAAACTGTTAAGTAGGCGAAAAGAATTTCAAAAGGTCCTAATCCCCCCCCCCCATAGGACTTAGCCATAATACTAGTTGCTCTCATAGCTTCCACACGCACATGCCTTGGCAATCCAAAAGGCATAATTTCAGATTCTATATATCATGTGCTATAAAGCTTATTGTAGTAGAATTTTTTTTCTAAAGGGTTACTCCCATTTTGAGGATTTTGTCCCTTTAATTTATATATGCTCTAGGAATTGTTGGATGGATAAGGATCAACTTTGTCGTATTCCTTCTATTAGGCAATAATTATAACTACTTGTCATAGAATGTGTGTCATCAGGCGATCATCCCGGTGGATGTATCACGGAGAGTATCACCGGTTGACTATTTTCAACAGTACATGTCATGATAGGTCTTGTGTTTCTAGGTTTAATGTGTCAAAATATGTGCTTGTAGACACCTCACCTCGGGCTGACAAGTTGATTACGATTAGACGACTAGGATGGATAGCGACCCATATCCCATCTAACCCTTATCCAAACCCTAATCCAAACCCAAACTCAGTCCTAAACCCTGATCCAAACCTTAACCCAGCCTAAAAACCCCAATCCTAGAACCCAACTCAACAAAGCTTAAGCCAATTAGGTCAGCCAACCCAGCTCTAAAACCCTAGAACCTATAGAAGGAGACCGTGTGTGGGTCAACTCTCCGAATTAAAACTTTTTAATCGACTCCCTAAGTCGTCTTTTTGAGTCAAATTTCTGAGCCAACCCTCAGACTCAACTCTCAGAGTCAACTCACCTAGTCAGCCAACCCGATCCTCATAGCCCTATCAACTTACCTAGTCAAGCCCACACCTAAACCATAGCCCAAGCCTAAATCGAGCCTAGACGAGGCCATGTGAGGGGAAAACATCTCGTAGAAACTAAGGCAGGAGCCCTCCACACATGTGAGGTCTCCCTGCCAAATCTGGCAGCCAGCTGGGGTCTGGCACTGTACTACCCTTCGAGACAGACTCATGTGATGTAGTGAGGTGACCCCATGATCGACAAAGGAATAAAGCCAAGAGGAGGACCCAAGAGCGGGCCTAGAAGAGCTCAAGGAAGACCACCAAGAAGGAGCCAAATAACGACAAGTTATGGAAGAAATATCTTTTGACGACAGGTCGCCCGCTTTCATCGACCAGTCCGCAGACTGGCCGAATTAATTCCAGAATAAGCCTCAACGCGCTGGACTGTTTTGGGAGCTAGCCGATCGGTTGCCGATCAGTCACCCCTTAACTTCGATCCATTGTGCAGCAAGCAGAGTCTCGCGCACACGAACTTCATATTTTGAACGATTTCTTCCGTTTTGTTTTGGTATTCTTTCCTATTGCACTAGGATTCCTTGATTACGATTCTAGGGTTTAGTTTTATTATTTAAAGGATGTTAAACTCATTTTTAGTGGGTAATTGAATAATATTTTCTCTTTATTAGAAAAAACTCCTGTTTTCTCTTTTGTTCTTTGTGGATTCAAAGAAGAGGTCTTGTGGATTCGAAATATCCCCTCAAGGATTCGAAGAAGATCAGTTGAGGAGTCCCGATAGTTTCGTGGATTCAAAATATTTATCCCTATGAGAGAGACGGTGCTCGATCTCACCCGCCCCGGCTGCTGCATCATGTGAGCCTTGTTTCCCCTTTCTTCTTCTTCTCTAGGCACGTGTGAGGAAAGTCACATCCGGAGATACGCTTCCCCCTTTGTGCTATTTACCCTTTTACCAAGCCATCTAACCATTGAGATCTCACGATGTGGCGATCTCAAATCCCATCTCTTGCAACCTATTTTAACCTTAACCTTATCTGGAATTACAACAATACCAGGGATGGAGGCTATAAATAGACCCTTTCCATTCTCATTTCAACACACGACATCATCCACAACTCATCTTCCATCCTTCCAAGTGAGAGAGAGTCCTCTTAGCCTTAGCTTTAGCCCTAGCCTTAGCCTTGGTCTCAACCTTAGCCTTAGCCTAGCCGCCCCTCCACCAAGGTGGGTGAGAGTGAGGAAGTGAGTCTAGCCTTTGTTTGATCTAATCCAACCCTAGCCCTAGCCTCTTGAGCCATCCAGTTGCCAATCTAAGCCACTTAAACCAAACTTTTTTTTGGGTTAGCACACACAGCCCACTGTTAGTACACAGACCCATATTGTTAGTCACCCTTCAATGTTAGCCACCCCCTACGTTGGGACTCAAACCCAACCTTAGTGATACCTTCAACCATCCAACTACCAATCGTTAGCCAGCTTTGTTCAACTTTGCATCATCATTTGTGCAACATCTACTCCCTTCTCAATCCCCCTGCTTATCTCATCCAAACATAGTGCATATTATCTTGTATTCATATCGACTTAAGAGCCACGTGCATATCATCTCGAAAGAGGAAGGAACCACGTGAAAGCCACGAATCCAGTGTCCATAGTGCCAAAATGCACTTTTTTGTGATCATTTTCATTCTTTCACTTACGCATTTGATGTGAGGATTCTTTAGGGTACCATTAATCCTTTGAATTGATGTTGAATGCTATGGAAGATGGATTGAAGAATTGTTTTTGTGCTGCAGTTTTGGTACTTGGCTAGAGATGTGGTTATTGAGGACACTTTTGATGCTTCAAACCTTCATCTTGTTCGGGAGTGGTATGATCCTTCGTGTATTATTGAACAATAAGATTGCCTATCTGACAAGCATAAGATTATGATCGTCAAACCTTTATCTATTATTGTGGAGATGATGCATATAATTTTCCATAATCTAAACAATATAAAGTCCGATTATAGGTTAGTGATGTTTATCCATTGACAACCATTTTTCTTTTCATTGCCAAAGGTTTTCTTGTAAGGTATGATAGGTTGTGGAGAACTTCATGGAATGCTAGGATGAAAAGTAATTAGGCCAACAAATTCAATCTAGGTAAAAAAAAAAAAAAAGGTCTAACGTACACTATCACTTGTAACAACCATAACTTTGTCAGCAGTCATCGAAATTGCATATTGGCAAGGCCTACATCCTACCAATTACCAAATTCTATTAGCACTTAAATTTTTTATTCTTTATTTTCTCCAAATAAGGTAGTTTTAGAGGTAAATTTTCAATTTAAAATTAAAATTTCTTATTTTTTTTTTCCAAAAAGTTGTGGTTTTACTATTTTTAACCATTTTAAGATTCAAAGAGTCCAAGCATAAATTAAAGTCCTTTTAAAGTCATCCAAGAGAAATTGGGTAGGTTTAAATATCTTTACTATTTTTAAAAAGCTTACTATTTCTAGAAAGTAATTATTTGGAGAAGGTTACTTTTTTGGATAAGTCACTAGTCTATCACTTACCTAATCCATAAAATTTGCTTTATAAAGAGAATAACTTCTATTTTTATTAATTTTGTTTTCTTAAAGATCCCAAGCTTATTATGAGGAGGAAGAGGGTTATCTTATCCCCTTTCTCCATGTGCCCACTACATTATCATGTGATTGGTGGATATTTGAAGCTTTGATACATGTGCCTAGTCAGCACATATAACCAAGATAGAAGGAGCACACTTCCCTCATTAAGGATGGTAGAGTATTTTATTATTTCATTAATGAATATTTGCATCCTAAAGAGGCGTAGTGGTTTTTGGGTTCAACATATATATTGTGGAAGTGGACGAGGGTTCTCTTTTGTTTCTCAAAATATTATCGTTGGGCTATGTTTGGATCCGAAGATTCATGTATAAAATTATGGAAAAATTCATGATTACCCGATGATAGTTTGTGCTCTTAGTACTTGTACTTTTATGAGAAAAATAAATTTAAAAAGTAAAATATTTTACTCATAGAAAGTAAATAAATATATTATATATGAAAACCATTTTAAAATACTCATATGAATTAGTGGTAAGAGGTGGGATTTTTGCTTCAAGAAATATGAATTGAAATCTCCATAAGAATTGCATGAGTCATCTTTTGCATGCGGTGTGGGCTATAGGGTTACTTAGGTGATTTTTCATGCTTTATTAAGCGCACATTGCACTTCATAAGCACAAAGAGTCGCAAAAGCCTAATTTTTTGCATTTAATAAGAACCCATCTAAGTCATTGTCCAATTAAGAAAGCGAACTAGGGTCTAGCTAGGGGTTTAAAACTAGTATGTAAGGTTCTAGCCATGGTATTGGTTAAATGTTCCTATACAATGGCATCAATGACACATGTCATACATGTGGGGACACTTGATTTGATTAGGGTCGGAGTGGTACATGTGTAATCATGTGACAATAGTTTTTATTATTGTGTGGCGTTGTCTAAAAGAGTAAAAAATAATTGACACAAGAAGTTCATGTCTGTTTGTGAAAAATGACTGTTGTACATGAAAGGGTATGGATATCTTAAAGAGGCATATGTTGCTATAGGAATGATATCATGTCCCTATAAGTTCCATATATCCTTAGATATTCCAATATAGTGAAACAAAAATCAAGTCTTTCATAGCCTTATACTCTCAATATCCCTGCCTTCTTACACTTGTCCTTTGGAGAACATTTTTAGGAGGCATTACAGTGTCAACACTTGAAGACCTGTTCAACAATTAGAGCTATAAATGCTTGTGTTGAAATTTGGATTTTGTGATGTTATTGTATCTTGAAGATAGTCATCTCCTATCGTTTACACTTGTTAGAATGTTTAAAGAAGGGAAGGAAATCTTGCTTAAGATATTGACTATTTAAGTCAAGACTTGAACTAACAAATATGATGTTTTCTTCTTATTTCTTCATTTTCTCCTCTGTGTGCTACTCCTCCCAACATTATCTTACTAAGAAAGATTATTTCTTTTAGGGTTTAAATTGGGAATCATTTGAAATGTGGAAAATATAAAAGTAATCATTATGATCCTGCATTATCTAAAGATGCCAAGATGTTATGTAAAATCTTTCGAGGTAAACATTATGAACCCATATTATCTAAATATGCCAAGATGTCAAATCTGGTGAACCAATTTCCATTTTCATCAAATTACTTAGAAATCTAGTTATCCAAACATTGCCCTTAATTAATTTCTAAGGATAAGAACTTGAATCACAACAATCACATCAAAACCTTACAAATCTAAATTTGTTTTTAATATGGCATCCAAAGCAGCCTTAAGAGTGGGTAAAAAAAATAAAAATGATGAGGCTAGCGGAATGAATAAGAATGTCCAAGTTGTTGGGATAGGAGGGCCAGCAGCGAAAGCAAAGCCGAACACAAGTAGCAAATTGAATCAAACAAGCAACACAATGCAATCACAATGCATGCAACCAACTACACATAGACAATCCGAATTTAACATGGAAAAACCCCTCATAGGTAAAAAATCACACACAAAGCGACACCAATCTACTATAATATCAGAAGTTACAAGAGATGGAACTTAAAAGCCAAGATTACAAGCCCACAAGAGAAATCCAAGCTTTCCTAAGAAGAAAACCCCCTTCTCAAGCTCTTTCTCTCACCTAGAACCTCTCTCAATCCCATTTCTAATCTAGGATATCATCTAAGATACCTCTAATCCCATAATACACTCCTTAAATAGGAGAAAAATCGGAATTAGAAACTCTTTGTCCAAAACCGCGCAAGAATCCAAGTCCAATTAGGAAACTGCCGACCGATGCCCAAAAAGGCTCCAGCAAGTTTCTGTTTTGGCTCCACCGTGATCGATCGGTCGGTCGACCGATCAGTGGCCCCTATTGCATGAAGTTTGAGGCGTCCGTTTCCAACAAACTCCACCACGACTCAAAACATCATACACTATCTTGCCACGCACAACCTCCACCTTTACTTCGTCATCATTATAGTCCTGTCGCTTCTCATGCCCCATCGACTTTATCCTTGCATCTTTACATGCCTTGTTGCTCTTCCCATGTGGCCCTTTTTCTCTTACCACATACGATCAACCGTGGATCCAGCTGCCGATCCCTCAGCTCCACCATGAATTGTGCTCCCAATCACCTTGTAAAGATTATCGCGCCTCCGTGCCTTTATTATCACGAGTGCTCCCTTTATCACTTTACAATACCAATCACAGTTGATGAACCTGCACCCTTTCGCCTCGAGTGCACCAAGAGATATCACATTCTTTTTCATCTTAGGGACATGCTTCACACTTTCAAGGATCCGTTCAACTCCATCGAACATCCTAATGCGCACCTGAACCAATCCTCACCACATTGCGGGCGTAGCCATCACCTACAACTACCGATCCACCATCATACTCACTGTATGTCATGAATGAACTCCAGTCAGGACATATGTGACATGATGTACCTGAATCCAAGAGTCACTCTCCACCAAGAGACTCTATGCTGGATATAATCAATACATCACAAACATCACAACCATCCTCTATGGTATTGGTCCCCTCCTTAGAAGAATCTCTAGATTTCTCCTACCTTTTCTCGACATTCGAATAATCCCTCTTCATATGTCATTCTTCCCCACAATTCCAGCATCTCACCTTGTACTTCCACTTGTCCTTTGATTTAGATCTCGATGACGGAGATCCTCCACCCCACTCAGAATTCCTCTCCCTCATAACCAGTGCATCATCCGTAGAGGAACCCACGCCACCATTTTTCCTTTTATCGCCTTCTCCTGAAGGGCTGAGATAACGGTTTCTACGCCAATAGTCTCCCTACCTGCGCACAACGAGTCCTTAAGCGACTCATATGATTCTGGAAGAGAATTCAACAGGATAAACGCTTGATCCTCGTTCTTCATCGATTCATCTACATCTATCAACTTGCAAATAAGCCTATTGAAATTGCTGATGTGGCTCTGAACATCGGCCCCATCTACCATCCTCAAATTATACAACTGAAGCTTCAAATATATGCAATTTTTCAGAGATTTCTTCATGTAGATATTCTCCAACTTCAGCCGTAGTTTTCTCTTTCATGACGTTATACAGGACCCCATTTACCAGGCATATTTGGATTGAGACATTGGCCTTTTCATCGATCTTTTTCTACTCTTCTTCTTTCGTAGCCTCTGGTTGCTTTCCAAGGAGCGCATCTTGCAATCCTTACTAAACTAGAAGATCTTTCATCTTCACCTTCCAAAGTTTAAAATTATTTTTCACCGAATACTTCTCTATGTTGAACCTCATACCCGATGTTATGCTCTTGTTTCAGATCTGAATTTCCCCTACACCCCAACGATCGCTCTAATACCAGTTGTTGGGATAGGAGGGTTAGCAACGGAAGCAAAGCCGAACACAAGCAGCAAATTGAATCAAACAAGCAACACAATACAATCACAATGGATGCAACTAGCCACACATAGACAATCCGAATTTAACATGGAAAAACCCTTAATGGGTAAAAAATCACAACACAAAGCGACACCAATCCACTATAATATTAGAAGTTACAAGAGATGGAACCCAAAACTCAAGATCACAAGCTCACAAGAGAAATCCAAGCTTTCCCAAGAAGAAAACCCTCTTCTCAAGCTCTTTCTCTTACCTAGAACCTCTCTCAATCCCAGTTTCTAATCTAGGATGCCGTCTCGGATATCTCTAATCCTATAATACACTTCTTAAATAGGAAAAAAAATGAAATTAGAAACTCTTTGCGCAAACCCTTATCCGCTTCTCTCTTTTTTCTTCTTTTTTTTCTTCCTTCACCCCCCTCAACCCCCTCTTTTTTTCTTTTTTTCTTTTTGGGAGATAGGGATATACTGATGAGGAACAAGCTACAACATAGCACTGGATAGAAGGATGAAACATCATATATTTGTCGTATAAAGTCCAAGTACAATATGACAATGGAAATTAAATTTGAAATGGACTAGTGCAATGGAGTAGGACGCGCGTATTTATTTTTGTAGGACAGTGTCCTTTGATATTTCATGTCATCCCACGTGTAGTAAGAGGAATTATTGTCTTCCCCTGTCAGTTGTCATGTCCCTTTATCATGGATCCTCTAGATCAGTTTCCCTTCCAATGGGACACTTAAATTTCCCACTTCAATTAGAAATTGTTCACCTACAGCCCACTACATATTAATTTGTCATTCATCTCAGCTCCTGATCGATGATTATATATATATGAAGAAATTTCATCCAACGGTCAGGGGCTAAGCATGCATATCAAATTACCTACATGCTATTGATGGTAGGATATGACCGGTAGATTGATCAACTTGTGTTGGACGCTTGCAAGCCTGTTGGGTGGTCCCCCGACAATGGATAGTTTGGCGCTAAGCAAATTTTAAGTGAAGGCAATGCGACAAACATGGAACTAGTGACATCTTATCGATCAGGATTGTCATTGAGTTATTCTCGATTCTTAATTAATTAAGGCTGCGTTTGGCTTTATTAGACAATCAGTACAACTCACAGATCTAGTTAATTGATTGTCTAATAAGCTTCCAAGATCATCATTAAATTTCGTCATATTTCATGATTAGTCAGTCCAATTTTGTGAAAATATCATGGAATGTCATTATCTTTGGTGGAACCAAACATGCACCCTTAAGTTCTCAAGACAATCCTTTAATAACCAATTAGCAGGCTTTAGCAAACATTGCAAAATGGGAATTTCAAACACCCATTTTGAAATGCATGTCGAGATTCCCGACACCACTATCTTGGTGCATTATGGAGGGAAAAGATAGGATGAGGTTTTTAGGGTGTCCATTTATTCTCTATTCACCGGGTGGACAACTCAACTAATCCGATAGTAAACCGAATGTACCATCTTTGGGTTGTCTACCTACCTACCTACCTACCGAGTTTACCAAGTTTAGTCACATATTAACACACCGGGGTGAAGTGTACCCAGGATGGAGTGTACTCGGTGGGCGAAGTGTACCCGGTGGGTGGAATTAACACATGGGGGTAAAGTGTGTCCAGTGAGGTGGACTCGGGCTACATTTTTACGGGGACGTAATATATTCATCACTAACGAACCAATTGGTACCGGGATCTCGTGTTAGTTTTGGAGTTTACATTAGATTTTAAATTGATTTAAATCTTTTAAATGTTATGCGAATCGTCTATGGAGTTGAATGACCAAAAGTTGTCATATCATGAACCCAGAGCTTTAATCTTTTGGTATTCCCCATCTTAAAGTAAGGCCCAAGATTAAGGGGATACCAATCTACCCCCATGGCTTAGTGATATACAACCGCTATTTCAACACTGAGATCATGGGATCGAGGGCCCATGTGGTCTGTGTGATGTGGGTGCATATGGCAAAAAAAAAAAAAAAGAGACAGTCCAGACCATTGAAAGATGGTCCCAAATACAAAGTTAACGTCACAACATTTCATATCCCAATACAATGGCATGTATTCTAGAAAGTGTTCCAAACTTTCTACTCCCCGAAGTGAAAATGTATATGTTATGGGTATTCTTGTTGGGCCCACTAAATGCCATGTGGAGGATTTATAAAAGCATATTTCAAAGGAGAGAAGTCTGCAAGTCTGCGTACATTACATCAAGACGAAGTGTATACTTGACATATAATCACTCCTCATTCTCTTAGTCAACAAAGAGTCGCAAACTCCTCATTCTCACAACTCACTTAACCTTTACACGTGACATGCACGTACTCATTTACATCGGAAGACGAGTAGGTACTTACCTCATCAGTTGGCTGAGTAGGCACTCAGTTTACAACTAGCATTCAAAAGAAGTAATTATGCAGAGTATTCACTCGACATTCGAACGAAATTAAATATAACGGCTAGTTTTCCGCATTAGCAGCACAGTCGTTCCGAACAACCGCTATTCCAACATTACGTGGTCGCAATCATCGCACCACCTGTCACCCTGACCGTGACTATGGTTGTACGTGGCCCTGAATTACATCCTGATTATCGCTTTCAATGGCTCTCAAAACATCTATAAAAAGTCTTCCATGCTTTAGTCCAAGGTACGCAATCATTTGCCATTAACTTACAAGTTTTTCTCTCCAGCATCAACTAACTTAAGCATCGGAAGGCCATCAGCCGGTACTTCTGGCGGCCATCCTAACCTTTTGTGGTGATTGCAGATCCTTGATCCAGACTATTCATCATCATCCTTAGATTTAAAGGCGAAGAAACTAGTTGGTCCCCTGATCAACATCTATTACTGTTTCTAGCGATAACATATCACTCGTACAAAAGAGTGCGATATCCACAATATCAGTCTCGTCCATCCATCAGTTGGATTTGACCATGTAGTTGTTTACACCCAAAACTCAAGCTGGTTCATTTGTCACTGAAACATGTGAACCGACTTCTATAATGTGCACATTTGTTTCATAAGCTGTAACCGTCTTAACAGATTTATCTGATAGTGATTCTACATAGTTGGAGTTTTATGATGGATGGACTAGATCTCTTGCCTACTTTCCATGTTGGCACATCTGGTGGCAATGTACTGTTGTTTTTAGACCCCACACATCTACCGGGGAGTGGGTTTTTGCTTTTAACTAGTTTTAGTTGGAGAGATTTTGCTTCAGAACGTGGAGTGTGTAGGTAGCCAGTTCCCATCTCGTTGCTGTTTTCTAATCTTGAAAAACTCAAAGATTCAAACAATTCCCATCTCCGAAGGCCTTCAAATCGGAGCAGAATCTAACCCACTCAAAACTAGGAATTTAAGACTAGAGCGGGTGCCCGATGGAATGGACGGCTGTTTTTAACTTTTTCAAGGAATCGGGACAATACCCGCTTAGTGGGCCCCACAAGTACTCTCCTCTTCCATGTGGGAAGCGGATTAGCTGTTACCCGGGAACAGCTTAGGGGGTGTTACCCTAACCGTGTGGGCCCAATATTGATGTATTTTTTTTATATATCCACTCTGTTCATCTGTTTTTCCATCTCATTTTAGGACGTGATCCCAAACCCTAAGAAGATCCAAATCTCAGGTGGATCATACCACTAGAAAGAGTGATGAATGACCATTAAACACTTTTTGTGGGCCCCAAAAAGTTTTTGATCAAGACGATATTTATATTTTCCCTTCATCCAGATCTTCTTGACATTATCGACAGATTAAATTGAAAATAAACATTACAAAAACCTTATGATGGTCTCTTTGGAATTTTTAATGGTGGGGAATTCAATCACCACTGTTTCCAGTGGTATGGTCTACTTGAAATTTGCATCTGCATAATTTTTGGAACCCCATTCTCAAATGGGCTGGAGAAACGGATGGACGACGTGGATATACAAAATATCATCCATGTGGGCAACATGGTAGGGATAACACCCACTAGCTGTCCCCGTGACACCTATTTCGCTCCGGCGGATTGGGTGGCGTGCCGCACACCACCGACCCGTGGTGTGTTGACATCACAAAGTTTTGTGGGCCCCATATGATGTATGTGTTATATCCTCACCGTTCATCCATTTTGGGAGATCATTTTATGGTACGGTCACAAAAATGAGGCAGAACCAATGCTCAAGTGGGCGATACCACATAAAGTAGTGGAGATTGAACGCCTACCATTGAATACTTCTTGGGAGCCATGGAAGTTTTGGATCATGTTTATAATTGTGTTTTCCCTTCATCTTTGTCTGACCTTATGAGCAGGTTGGAAGGCAAATAAACATCATAGTGGACCCTAAGAGAGTTTCCATAGTGGGTATCATTGTCCCCATTACTTTCTATGGTGTGGTCCACTTGAGCTTTGAATAGGCCTCAGTTTTAGGCCCATATCATAAAATGATCTCTCAAAATGGATGAACGGTGTGGATATAACACATACATTAGGACCAATAAAACTTGGTGACGTCAACAGACCACAGGGGCAAAGGTGTGGGTCACGCCACGCAATCCATTTCCATCCGTGTGTGCGCGCGCGCGGGGGTTAGGACTAACAGGAAGCGGAATGCGTTGTCTGCCACATACAACCTATCTCCGTTGTGTGTTCACGTCACCAAGATTTGTGGGCCATGAAATGATGTGTATGTTATATCCAAACCGTCCATCCATTTTCCCAGATCATTCTAAGACCTGAGCCAGAAAAGGAGGCAATCCAAAACTCGAGTTGATGATACCGCATAAAGCAGTGGGGATTGAATGCCTATCATTGAAAACTTTTCGAAGGTCATGAAAGTTTTGGATAAAGATGATATTTGTGTTTTCTGTTTGTCCAGGTCAGTGTACCTTATGAACAGGTTAAATGGTAAATAAATATAATGGTGGGCTCTAGGAAGGTTTATATGTGGGCATCAGTCACCACTGCTTTATGTGGTGTGGTCCACTTGAGCTTTAGATTGTCTCATATTTTTGCTCATGCACTGAAATAATATCAGCCAAATGGATAATGTGGAGAATGGAAACATACTTGCCCCTATTTTCCATAAAAAAATATTTGCCCCAACATTTAGCTGGAGAATGGAAAACCTAAAAGACTATAAATAGAAATTCAGAATTTTCACCGTTTTGGAAAGCTGTTGAATTTGAGAAAAATAATAATCATTTCCCAAGAAGTGCAATGCCCACTCTTAGAAACAAGGGAACAAATTCCCCAACAACCAAATGGGCCTTATGTCTAATTAGGGAAATAGCAAGTTGGGAAATTATAATTAGTAATTAGTTGATAGATGAAAGTTGGCATGCTTGGATGTTTTTGCATGTGACACCTTAGAGGGAAATAAATGGATGCATGTGAAAGTTCACATGCAATGTATATGATCATTTTTCATCTATTTATAGAGTGGACAAAAGAAAGGAAGGAAAATCCTCCCATCAAATGCCATTGCTAGCTAGTTGCTCCTCCAAAGGAGCTTCAAAACATGCTTGACGCAAACACACACTTGTATGAGACCTGGGGCCATCCATCGCATACGGATCCTCATGGGAATGTGACGCATGAATCTCATGAGCTAGATCTAGATCCACCTATACCTAGATGTAACCTAGTAAATAAATGGGTTAGCTTATTTTAAGTTGGACCTGACTTTGACCCGACCCACATTTTAACAGGTTGGGTCTAGGGCCTAAGAAATAGATCACTGATATAAAATGTGTCGAGTCTAGAGCTCCTTTCAACTCGAGTTCACCAGATCAATTTGCAACTCTAAAGAACTTATAATCAAGTGAAGACTCTTTTATAAATAGATATGATTATTACAATTGGACTTAATTGATTCTCTCATAGAAAAGTTGATTTTTCTATATTTCCATCAAGGGTTCTCCTAGCATATATATATGCTAAAGGATTATGAATTCATCCTACTAAGACATCAAATAATCTCTCATTTTGTAGGAGGTTTTCAATAATCCTGTTGCTAAGCTACTTGCAACATAACATGGCCTACTCATCCTATGAAAATTTCAATTAACAAATAGACTTAATCTAAACTACAGCTTGTGCATCCAAGATTTGAACCGGGCTGTTCATGCTCATCAAAGCAGGATCAATTCTCTTGGTTGGCATGTTTACTGCCGTGTTGATATTTCTGTGGAGGCATGCAGAGCGCTGTAACACCTATAGAAGGGTCCCTACTCATGGCTCAGTTGGAGAACAGTTTCAACACTGAGGTCATGAGGTCGAATGCCCATGGTGGTGCACGTGGGTGTGGGTGTGTTTAATAAAAAAGTTGCATGTAAGGTTGTAAAAATAAAATAAAATAAAATAAAAAAAAGAAAATTATGTTCGTACTCAATCTCTAAGTTGATCTCTGCATATGGTAATAAGCAGGAATGGTCCAATACCCATGGCCCAGTGCTTTTACTTGTTATTACTTCATGTGTACTAAGATGCACGTGTATTGCACGTGGGAGGTATGGATGGGTGACAGAGAGAGTAGAGCTGGACCTCGGATGATGGGAAATGGACAGCTCATGTACATATCAATGCACATGATGGAACTTAGGTTTTACGAATTTATGTAAAGGCTGAAAAAGCCTCCGAAGCATTTGTAATAGGGCAGTTAGAAATAACTCCTCCAATAAATAGAAATAAAAAAGCGACATCAAACCATAAGTGTTTTTTGTCTGTTTCCGTTAATGGAAGAGATAAATTCAATCGCTACCAGATCAGCCACCTGAGTTGTCCTCCCTGATAAATGTAAATGAACCAGCTCTAGGAGAGATCCGTGCCGCTCATCATGTGGGCCCCACTGTAGCTAAAATTTCAGTCTGGTCTTTTCATCAGCACGTTTATGGAAACATTAACCAATGGTCCAGATCGGAAAAAAAAAAAAAAAAAAATTGTGTGGGGTCCGCTTGATTCTATGTTAAATCACATACCAAGGACGGCCCAAGTGATGGATGGTACTCCTTTATCAGATATGGCCACTTGGGCATATGTGAAAGATGGAAGGATTTGGATGGCTGCTCTGAAGAGTGGCAGTAGAACCTCATGTAAAGACTGCAGAATAGTAGCAGATATCCAGCAGTTTTTTTATCTTCCCACGTAATTCTCTTTATGGGGTATCTCGGATTTCAACCTCCGTTGGTTTTAAAATTCTGTTGCCTGTAAATTTTTGGGAGTTATTTGATACTCTGGCAGTTGATGATGCTTGATACGTGGCTGCTCCTTGAATTAAAATCAGATTGGTTAAGCTATACTAACCAGTGATTCATGGACACTTGAATGTTGAATCAGGAGATTTACGGGATATTTTCACGTTTAAACGTCCAATAATTTCCTACCAATCGAAGAGTCAGATCATTAAATAAGCGTAATTTTTTGTTCATTGTACATTGAAATTGGATCCCATAATTTGGACAGTTTAATTTTGAATTAGTGTTATGCAAAATATGCAATTTTCTAAAGGTATGAGTATCATCCATCAAACTCTGCCAGAGTACCGAAGTTTTTCACAATAAAAAATTCAGATATCTTGACTCATAACTCACTCTTCTCTATAAGAATAGGGTGGTCACAACACAACAGCCTCTGGTGGACCAAACCAGGACCTATCACTATCATATAATGTCTATTTGTCAGTACTAATAAAGCCTTTCCATTCAAGGATGGGGTCCATACACCACCATGCATTTGTGCTGAGATTTTCAAATTTTCCATTCACCACCATGCATTCAAAATATCATAATATCGAGGTTGATTTAAAATCGCGAGATTTTCAAAATCTCAGCAGTTTTGAGTTTATATTACAATTTTAATGCAAAAATTATTGAAAAGTTAAGATAATTCATCTATATCTGTTAATTTTAAATATTTTATTTCCAACAAGATTTTCGTGATAATATTACAAGAAAATATCAAAATTTAAAAATCTCCCGAGAAATTCTAGGACGAGAATTTGTTGAGAACCAGATTTTCGTGATAATATTACAGGTTTGCTTAAATACACGCACGGATGGATTGCGATACGGTGTGTCTGAACTCTAGCCAGTGAATCTGGGTTCATCTTCCAATGATCTAAACCGTTGATTCAACGAGTCTCACTTTGTACCGTAGAAAATAAAAAATAAAAGTTCCATCTGACCATCTCAGCATTTAGATAATATGGCTCTTTGCGCTTTGAACATGAACCGTCATCTTAAATTTTGACAATCAAAGGGTTGAAATATTCATTTAAATAAATAAATGACGTGGATCATTTAAAAACACACAAATCCAACGGCTAGATTCCCCATGTATCTCAATGTCACCTAACAATTCTGCATTAAAAACATGTCCCAATGGTGGAATGGAGAATGGTAGTGAGCCTTTCAAGACCCCAAGAAAGGGTCCTACAACCACATGGTGCTCAGACTT
The DNA here is from genome assembly GCA_003013855.2 of Liriodendron chinense. Taxonomy (NCBI): domain Eukaryota; kingdom Viridiplantae; phylum Streptophyta; class Magnoliopsida; order Magnoliales; family Magnoliaceae; genus Liriodendron; species Liriodendron chinense. The sequence continues at coordinate 3,216,386 of PVNU02003892.1, read as the reverse complement.
CTAGGGTTTACCAAGTACTATCACATCAAACAACCACGCACACATGTGGCCAGTCACATCTCTCTCAGTTGGATGGGAAGCCCAAGCCATTGATTATTGTATAGGATATGCATTTCCTACCATCTCATCCCTTGGAATGTGTGGACGGCGGGTTAGACTAGTAGGTGCAACGCTTTGACGTTTCTTAAATGGTGGTGACTCATTTACATTGCTAATGTCGACATGTAATGTATGTCAATCTAGACTGGTCAGTTTGTGTGCTGCATACACCAAAAACAGCACCGGTTGGATGATCTTAACGATCCATTTGGTGGCACTGAGTGGATGGTTGAGAAGAATGATGTAGAATGGGCCGTGGACATTTTCATGGCCAAGATGGACCAAAGGAAGCCCGACGAAGATGAAAGTAATCCAGACCGTCAAGACCATAAAACAGTTGTATCTTGCAATCTGGAATGAGTGTTGGGATGTATAATCTATAATTTTGGGATAACTCGAGTTAGTTAAGCCAACCAACCCACTATGAATAATGTGGTTGAGCTGTATTGAGAACTCACTATTTTTTGCAAAAAATCATGAAGTCTAGTAAAAATAGGAGAAGCCTGTAAATAATAAGTTTACTATTTATAATAAGTCACGTCTTTTTAGATGTTTTAGTTGGAGTTGGAGTCTGAAACTTTATTCTAGGATTTAATTTATTATTTAAAGCATTGTAATTATGTTTTTATTCATTCAATTAATTATTATGAATTTCTTAGGAATTATTCATATTCTCTTCATTTTCTCTCATGATTAGAGAATGTTCGGTTGAGAATTCCTGAAAGCCTTGTAGGTTCAAGATAGTGATTTCATGAAGGAAACAATGATCAACGTTACTACATCCTCCCAGCGTCAAAGAATTGGTTGATGGATTTGTTGGGTATTATCCATCTACACAAAGGTCCTCTTTCTCACTCTTCTTGCATTCAAAGCTCACCTGCCTTACCATTACACGACACATCGCAAATGGGGTTGTAACTGGAGAGGACCTTAGCGTTTTGAACTAAGGCCATCTTTCAATGTTCCGAACCGTTTCATAACACGGGTTCACACCTTGGATGGGGAATAAATAAAGAATTGGATTAATCTTATATTGGCTATTAATTTTTTTAGGTAGAAGTGCACCATCTGTGATTTTATTGATAAGATTTAAAAAATAGACCTACTAAGGAAGGACATGAGCCAAGCCCCAAGCATAAGATTAATACAAAATGTGGGATCCTCTTCCAACCAAAAACAAAGATATCCCATTCACTATCCAACTACGACGAATTCAAATGGAATCATATAGCATTTCCGAATTTGAAATCTTATCGCTTCTATGGCATAGTTGAGATTGGGCCATAGTGAAAGAGGTGGGAATACCCTCAGGCAAGTGCAAAGAATCTCATGAAAGATCACTAACCATAGCTTGTATAAAGAGTTACATTAAATTGACATCATTACCAACGGATTGCGCCTCAAATGACACCAAACCTTAGGGCTTATAATTCCTCTGGAAATAAAAGATGACCGATCAATTCAACACATATAGCCTTAGGTTCTCCTTAGATGATTGCAAATAGCATTCCACCAACTCCATAGAAAAACACCCAAATAAGCTCTATACACCTAGACACACCATCAAACAGAATCCCACACGCTATTCTGGATTGCTAGGATACAGTGCTACATTCCAACTTTATAGAGAGATGATGAAGAGGAGATGCAGGAGATGACACTACAGGGATTGACTTAAAGGGAGGGGCCTAGCCCAAATGCTACAGATTGGCCCAGAGAACAACAACTGGACTGAACAGCCATGCATTCACAACATAGAACAAACAACTCCACACTGGTCTGGGAACTTCTACATCCACTGATTGTCTATTCACTCTCCCAGAAACCTCAACCGGCTAAACGATTGACTCTTTACCTTGAACACGGATGGTCTCATTAATCTTTGAATAATGACAGTTTGAAATCTTTCAATCGGAGTTTTTTATTTATTTATTTATATCCCAACTCAGTGAGGCCCATCATATAAATAAAAATTCCTAACCCAGTGGTTAAAGTCTTGGCTGGTATGTATGGCATGTGCAATGCATATGATGAGAGGCAGCGGATGGTCCATACTGCAGCAAAGTTTGAGGGTTGATACTGAGGTGCTTTGAAATTATACATGGAGTAAACATTAGTGCAATCAATCCATTCAAGTTATGAGAGTCACATTAGATAAGTTAGTTTCCAAATTTCACATTTTAGATAATATTTTTTAAGCTCTAATTAGTAAGCATTTATCTATTGAATTGGGACCATTCACTGTTTTCATTTAGTCATCTGTTAAATATCTACCAAACAACCATTTAAAAAATCAAATCAATATATAAATTAAGATCATTCTGTATCAAAACACATGTTTTGCATTATTTAATTTCAATTCATGATATTCTACATGTACAATTTCTTAGTGCCCATGTTTCAACCACCTCACTCTGTCGAAGCATAAAAAAGTTTCTCCTTGCGAAAGCAGAAGAGTTTGGTCAAATAGGTGGTTGGACAGTAAAATCCTTTCAAAATTCACTTCTTTTGTTAAAAACCCTATCCATTTCAAAAACTAATTATCTAACTAAAACTATCCATTGCTATTTGGGTTATATACAGTAGAAAGATATTTATAGGGGAGCAGATTACCTGCATCTGACGGAGAGGTAATCTTTGCTTTTCACAACTGTGTTTTCAGACCTGATGCGAAGGTGATGTAGGGGAAGAACCCCATGATCAAGGGCGTGGATCACACGCCTTCCTGCGGGAGATGGACAGGAAAAAAAACAAGAAGAAACTAGAAATTTTCTATTTTGGAGTTTTAACCAAAACAGGAAATTGTTATTCCCGTTTTTGGATTTTGGCCCAACTCGTGGGGCCCATCTTGATCATTTATGATGATCCGTTCCGTTCATTTCGTAGAGCTGCTCGACGTCGAGAAAATCCAACAAGTTTCACATCGATCCGAGTTACGGATTGATCGTGGCGTCGAAAATGGTACGAACTGTCCAGAAAGTTCTGAATTTCACCCACTAAATCTAGAGATGGTCCAGGTGGCCTACTACTAGTGATATGGAGAATCTGAACCGACCATCTTGAAGAGTACGTCGATATCAAAAAAAATCACTAAGTTTCGTGGCAATCAGATATGTGGATTAGATATGTGGATTATTCGTATCAGCGGAAGGAAGACGGCGCTGGCGTTATACAGTTTGCGCAGATTTTTCTATTTCTTTTCTAATTGTATTAGGATTCTTTTATTCCTTTGCAAGTTAATATTAAGTACGAATTTATGATTTAGTTTATTATTTAAAGCAAGCTAATTATGTTTTTTTTAGATTCATTCAATCTTCAATAAAGCAATTATATGGACATAAATTCCTCTTTTTATCTTTTATTTCCTCTCACCCAATGTTCCGTAGAGCACCCCATGTGGCCTATCGCAGGGTTACCCCAGACGATTCAAAATCCACCGATAAAGAGGTCGAAGACATCATCGTATGACGGCCTGCGTGTGGAAACGATCGTGGGGATTATGTTGAAAGAGATTTTCGAGGTAATGCAACTTCGGATCAGGTCGTTGAAGTACAAGCTACCACCATCTCAGAAGATGTTCAAAATTCTGAGGAGGTGGAGGAAATCAATACCTCAGTCTTAAAGGATAGGGAAGGAGAGTCTAAAGTTATTCCAGATATTGTGGAGTCAATTTTGACAGAATCCATGAACATCCCAGAAAGTGTCACGTCAGCAATGCAGAAAAAGTCAACTTTCGGTGTGCCAGAGAAGGTTACAATTATTCATGTTGGCGTGGAGAAGAAGTCAGAGAAATTTGTTGCAGCATTCCAAGATAAGGCCAGCAAGCATCGACTTCCGAAGTTAAAAGCAAATCATAACCCTAACCTAAAGCGAAACTCAAGGACGAGTTTTTTTCAAGTGGGGAAGAATGATGTAGGGGAAGAACCCCATGATTGAGGGCGTGGATCACACGCCTTCCTGCGAGAGGTGGACAGGAAGAAAAACAAGAAGAAACTAAGAAATTTCCTATTTTGGAGTTTTAACCAAAACCGGAAATTGTTATTCCCATTTTTGAATTTTGGCCCAACTCGTGGGGTCCATCTTGATCATTTATGATGATCCGTTCCGTCCATTTCGTAGAGCTGCTCGACGCCGAGAAAACCCAACAAGTTTCACGTCGATCCGAGTTACAGATTGATCGTGGCGTCGAAAATGGTACGAACTGTCCAGAAAGTTCTGAATTTCACCCACTAAATCTGGAGATGGTCCAGGTGGCCCACTACTAGTGATATGGAGAATCTGAACCGACCATCTTGAAGAGTACGTCGATATCAGAAAAAATCACAAAGTTTCGTGGCAATCAGATATGTGGATTATTCGTATCAGCGGAAGGAAGACGGCGCTGGCGTTATACAGTTTGCGCAGATTTTTCTATTTCTTTTCTAATTGTATTAGGATTCTTTTCTTCCTTTGCAAGTTAGTATTAAGTATGAATTTATGATTTAGTTTATTATTTAAAGCAAGCTAATTATATTTTTTTTAGATTCATTCAATCTTCAATAAAGCAATTATATGGAATTAAATTCCTCTTTTTATCTTTTATTTCCTCTCACCCAATGTTCCGTAGAGCACCCCATGTGGCCTATCGCAGGGCTACCCCAGACGATTCAAAATCCACCGATAAAGAGGTCGAAGACATCATCGTATGACGGCCTGCGTGTGGAAACGATCGTGGGGATTATGTTGAAAGAGATTTTCGAGGTAATGCAACTTCGGATCAGGTCGTTGAAGTACAAGCTACCACCATCTCAGAAGATGTTCAAAATTCTGAGGAGGTGGAGGAAATCAATACCTCAGTCTTAAAGGATAGGGAAGGAGAGTCTAAAGTTATTCCAGATATTGTGGAGTCAATTTTGACAGAATCCATGAACATCCCAGAAAGTGTCACGTCAGCAATGCAGAAAAAGTCAACTTTCGGTGTGCCAGAGAAGGTTACAATTATTCATGTTGGCGTGGAGAAGAAGTCAGAGAAATTTGTTGCAGCATTCCAAGATAAGGCCAGCAAGCATCGACTTCCGAAGTTAAAAGCAAATCATAACCCTAACCTAAAGCGAAACTCAAGGACGAGTTTTTTTCAAGTGGGGAAGAATGATGTAGGGGAAGAACCCCATGATTGAGGGCGTGGATCACACGCCTTCCTGCGAGAGGTGGACAGGAAGAAAACCAAGAAGAAACTAAGAAATTTCCTATTTTGGAGTTTTAACCAAAACAAGAAATTGTTATTCCCATTTTTGAATTTGGGCCCAACTCGTGGGGCCCATCTTGATCATTTATGATGATTCGTTCCGTCCATTTCGTAGAGCTGCTCGACGCCGAGAAAACCCAACAAGTTTCACGTCGATCTGAGTTACGGATTGATCGTGGCGTCGAAAATGGTACAAACTGTCCAGAAAGTTTCGAATTTCACCCACTAAATCTAGAGATGGTCCAGTGGCCCACTACTAGTGATATAGAGAATCTGAACCGACCATCTTGAAGAGTACGTCGATATCAGAAAAAACCATAAAGTTTCGTGGCAATCAGATATGTGGCTTGTTCGTATCAGCGGAAGGAAGACGACGCTGGCGTTATACAGTTTGTGCAGATTTTTCTATTTCTTTTCTAATTGTATTAGGATTCTTTTCTTCCTTTGCAAGTTAGTATTAAGTACGAATTTAGGATTTAGTTTATTATTTAAAGCAAGCTAATTATGTTTTTTTTTAGATTCATTCAATCTTCAATAAAGCAATTATTTGGAATTAAATTCCTCTTTGTATCTTTTACTTCTTCTCGTGGATTCGAGAAACTCTCAGTTAGGGAGACGGTGATCGACCTACCACGTCCACCCTGCGTCAGAAGGGCCCATGGTGTGTTTGCTATTGGTGGACAGAAATTAGGATCTCTTAAAGGAAATTGACAAAGTATGGGTCATGTCTACGGGGAGAACGATTCAGAGGCAGACGGCCTTGTGAAATTAGCGTGTCCTAGAAACCAAAACCGAGTCTTTTCAGGGCGATCTTCCCAACGAGGTGCATGGTTTTATAACCATAGATAGAACCGCCATGGCAATTGTCCATCCTTTTGAACATATGTATAAGCTAGCATGTTGTTTCAATTCACGTTGGTTATGGCCGCGCCCTCCCCTTTTCTTACTTAATGCGAGCGACTGTTAGTTTTATCTTTTAATGTTCACTGTGCATTACCAATAATTAAAGAACTAAAATAATCCAAACATATCATGCTATTTGAAACATGGCCCATTCACTATTGGAAATATGAAATTGACTAGTCCAAATGTATACATGTGTGCCTCTTGATCAGAATGATGTGGAGCAACCGAAAATGGAGGCGCGAAATCCTGTCCCATTTAATAATAAAATGGGCTTTTATATTATGAGATCCTCGTGCTAGAGTACCATATGGTCGGGTTTCTTGCGAGAATCAAATGAGACAATCACAACGGCATGCACCAAATTCAACACACAAGAGAAGACAATTCGAATTTTTACATGGAAAAACTGTTGAAAAAAAAAAACATGACACAAAGCGAATGCACTATGAAATCGAAGTTACAAAAGATAGAGAACAACTTACTCGGATCTAAGCCCCACAAGAGAAACCCAAGCTAATACAAGCTCTTTCCCTCACCCTAGAGCTCTCTTAACCCCTTGAACACGTCTACGACACCTTGTATTACCCTAATCCCGTATTACATCCCTTTAAATAGTATAAAATTGAAATTAGAAACAAATCCGTGCAAACCTTTAAAAACTGACCTATACAGTGTGTCGGCCGTCAGGCACCCGACTTGACCCAATCGAGTGACCGAACTAGCTAAATCTGTCCAAAGAGTAACTAGTTATATCCAGGGAGTTACGGGGGACCGGGTCTTGCCAATTGGTCGACCGAAGACCCCGCTATTCAGATCCAGCAGTGTCAAGTAACCATCCACCACATCAGGGGTATTTTCGGGTGATCGAGCCAATCCCGTCGGTCAATCGAAATCCCCTGGTGTCAGGATTGAAGACATCCCCACAATCTCCATCTTGGCTTCAAGATTCAAGCACCACTATTCCAAAGCTCCATCATTCATCTCTACTTCATCTCCATCATAGCTCCACCGCTTCTCGTGCTCCCAACGACCTTATTCCAGCACCTTCTCTCCCTACACGCTTATGTGGCCTATGTGTACTCCAAACATGTATAGAAGTGGAATCAGTTGCAGACACCACAACTCCACAGTCAGAAGTGCTCCTGATCAACTTGTACAGATGGCCCCATCTCTATATGTCACGCCCTGAAATCCGAGACTCGAGTATAACAACCCAGGGCTCGAGTTTCAGAGTGTGAACTCAATCCAAATATAACCTGTAGAGAGATTTCATTCCACATACCACAATAATACTAAACTGAAGTATTTTATTAACCATGAATTAAATCTCAAATAAAAGTTTAAATCAAACAACTACATCCATTCTGCAAAATATTCAAATCTACTAAAATCTATTTTCAATCATCTTCTAAAGGAAATAAATTCAACACCTAAACTAATATAAGTCTTCTAATAAAAGTAATCGTCCAAATATTCTGCTTCAGCCGCTCCTCCTTCCTCTTGATATCCTGCAGGAACTGTGGTAATTTTGGTGAGCTAAAGCCCAGTGAGATCATTTTCATCACAAGTAATATTCCAGTTGATAAAACGTTAGACGTGAAATACTAACAGCTAGGATTATATGAACATATATAAGAATATGATGAAGATTTAAACATCTTATGTCTTATTAGAAGTGAAGCATGATTATCATGATGTCATGTATGTTATGATACATGTAAGAGCACAAACGTCTAGGAACTCGTTGCCACTGAACATTAGGAACTGTCGCAAATCAACCATGCTCACCTAACCGGTACAACAAGGCGGCAAATCAACCATGCACGCCAGTGGGCAAATCAACCATGCACCACTGATCCAACCGAGCAAATCAACCATGCTCAATAAGTGAAACGACCAGAACTCGCTGCTACTGAACATTAGGAACCTGTCGCAAATCAACCATGCTCACCTAACCGGTACAGCGAGGCGGCAAATCAACCATGCATGCCAGGAGTCAAATCAACCATGCTCCTGTTCTATCGTTGTGTATAAAAATATATATGAATGTCATGAATCATGGAAACATCTCTTCAAGCATACAATGCATATCAAAATCAAACTCCAATCATACCATGCATGCATTATCCTTATTCAAGTAATTCGTCATCTAACCCTAGTTAATGGTAAACTTGAAACTAAAGAAGGACAACATGTAAGATCTTAGTGTCTCGGTACTTACTAGTGTTATTCCAACTAGAAGTCCTGTGCACGACCTAACCTAGGTTGAGTTTGCTTAACAATTTTCCATGAGATACTAGAACAGAAAATTTAAGGAAAGAAAACATCAATAAGGAGGAAAAATCAGGGGATGGATCTTAGGATAAATTAAGTGATGGATCCCTTACCTAAAACGCGTACCATACACAAATACAAATCAAACTCCTAAACCTTATTAGAAAAAGAGCTAAAGAAGGATCCTTACCTTAGATCCATAACATGAAACGACAAGAAAATTAGAATTTGAAGAAGGATGGGAACAAGCTAATAAGAGAAAGATCAATGGAAATTTCTTTAGAAGAATCACTCACCTGATGAATTGTAGGCTCAATACCAGCCTAAAACAGAACACGGGTTGGTTCAACGAGTCGCTCAGCGAGTCGACTCGGTTTGGACAACCAGAAAAGAAATTTCTTCTTCTTTCTTCTTTCTTTCTCCTTTTTCTTCTTTCTTTCTTCTTCTCTCTTCTCTTCTTCTTCTTTTTCTTCCTTGCTGCCCCCAGCTAAAGCAGTAACAGCGTAGCAGTGACTTGATCACGGGCAACGACAGCGGCAGAAGCACAAGCAGCACAGCAGCAGCCGCACGTGTGCCGCCTGCACTCTCTCTCCCTTCTCTCCCTCCAACGAGCTACTCTCTCTCTCTTTCTTCTAACCGTCCTCCCTCTCTTTCTCTCCCACTGCTTCTTCTGGAAAAACCACGCAGAGGGCCTGGCTTTTTATAGCCCAACCCGCACGCCCGAGCGCACCGCAGCTCTTTCCGAATCCTACTTGGATTCGGAACCTATGACTTGAAAGGCTACTCCACTTTGAGACGTTGGGATGGTAGATGGGGTCCACACGATCCTATCGAAGCGGTTCTTGATCGGCCATGCAAGGTACGGACCCGGACCTTGTAGTTTCTTGGTTTAAACGGCTATTTGGAGAAGATCCGATACTCCGCTGTTGGAGGAGAAACTCGGGCGGTATGTACCTATCGAAGGTACGAATTTAATGGACGGCTTAGATCGAGCTATGGGGCCCAGCCCGATGATCACATGGGGTCCCGCAGGTCGACAGCGTGCGGACGCTGTAACAGCGTTCGCAGTTTCAGCAGCGTGTAAAACGCGGTGCAGCAGTGATTTCTCGCACAGTTGTTACGTGCGGTGCACGTACCCCCCACCCAGGTTTCTATTTTCATGTGGGGCCCACCCACAACCATCATCATCGGACGATGCAGACGCAGCCAGCGGACAGCGTCCGCTCGTCACAGAAGCGGCGAACGAAGAAGAAGAAGAAAAATCCTCTTCAACTCGCGGTCAACGCGGTTTGACCGCGCATTGATGGTGCACGGGACGCACGTGGGTCCCACCATGATGTATATGCAAAATCCACTCCAATCATCAGGTAGGCCACATAATTTTAGGGTATGACGCCAAAAATGAGACAGTTTTCGAAGTTAGATGGCCCACTTATGGCCTGATTTTTTATTAGGGCACTTGTAGGATGATCGGAGGGCTGAAATTTGACATGTATGGTTGGATCGTGTCCTAGAACTATTGTATAGAGTTTTGTACGGTAATGATCACTAGAAATCGTGATTCTTGCAAATTGTCTTATAACTTGGGTTTAATTAATAGCCTATTTATTTTATTTTTTTATTTTTTTTGTATGAAAGATCATACCATAATCCTCATGGATTGTTTAATGTTAACTCATTCATTATATAAATTATTTATTTACTTAATTATTAAATTAAACCCTTAAATTAGTTTATCGCAACTAATGGAAAACCAGGGTTATTACACTATGCTTTCATCACCACGAGTGATCCCTTTGACACTTTACAAAACCAATCGAAGCCGGTAAACTTGCACCCCATTACCTCAAGTGCATCCAGAGAGATCAAATTCTTTTCCAACCTAGAGACATGCCTCACATCTATCAGGATTCGTTCAATCCCATCGAACATCTTAATGCGCATCGAACTAATACTCACGACCTTGCAGGCATAGTAATTGCCCAAAAATACTGATCTACCATTATACTCATTGTATGTCATGAATTACTTTCGGTTAAGACACATGTGATACAATACACCTGAATCTAAGAACCACTCATCGTAGAGAAACCTCGACCTGGATACAGTCAATACATTACTATCATCATCCTTGTCCTCTATGAATTCTATAGTATTAGCCACCCTAGAAGAATCTTCTGAGTTCTTTATCTTGGGATTCAGACAATCCCTCTTCATATGCCCTTCCTGTCCACAATTCCAACACCTCACATTGTTCTTCCATTTGCCCTTGGATTTAGATCTTGATTACGAACATCCCCCATCTTGCTTAGAGTTCCTTCCCCTAATAACCAGTGCCTCCATAGAAGAACCCACATCATCGCTTTTCTTTCTCGTCACCTTCAACTGAAGGGCTGAAATAATGATCTCAACGATAATGGTCTCCTTACCTGTACACAAAGAGTTTTTGAACGACTCATATGGTTTCAGAAGAGAATTCAATAAGATGTAAGCTTGACATTCGCCTTTCATATATTTATCTACATCCAAAAATTTGCAAATGATCCTAAAGAAGTTACTGATGTGGCTCTCAACATCGGTCCCACTACAAGAAAAGGGATTTTTACCGACGAAAGTATTATCGACGAAATAATTTTCGTTGGGAAAAATCATTTTTCCCGATGAAATTGAAATATCGTCGGTAAAAATCTCCCTCCACCGCTAGATTCCTTCCCGCCATACACTTTAACCGACGAAATGAAAATTTCGTCGGTAAAACGTTTATTGCCGACAAAGTAAGCCGCCGCTAAAAATGAAAACAAAAACTTTGAGTTTCGTCGGTAAAAGTCAAAATTTTTACCGAAAAAAACGTTCGTCGGTAAAAGTCCTTATTGCCGACGGTTGCTCGCCGTTGGTAGTAATAAGCCAAGTTCCCGCCAAGAGTTAGAAAGACTTTTACTGACGAAACTTTTCGTCAATAAAAGTTTTTAAACTGACTTTTACCGATGAAAAATTTCGTCGGTAAAAGTCTTTTAATTTTTTTAACAGCCCGATCGGCCCTCATTTCTTTCTCTCTCTTTCACTCTCTCTCTCGCTCTTTCTCTCTCTCTTAATCGTCCGGCCCTCACCATCTGTCTCTCTCATCCCGACCACCTGTTGTCCGACGTTCGGTCACCGGCGTCCCACCATCTCAGCCGACCATCTCACCGGCGTACCACCGCCGCTAGCCAAGAGCCTCCGCCGGCCTCCATACGCCGTCGCCACCTCCGGTAACCCTCTCTCCCTTCCTTCTTCCTCCATTTCCTCTCTCTCACCTCGTTGTTGATTGTGGGGCCCAGTGCCAAAATCCAATGCGTGTGGGTCCCACCATCGCTGTCCAATGCACGTGGGTCCCACCGTTGCTGTTGCATGTGGGTCCCACCGTCGTTGTCCACCGTCCATTGCATGTAGGGTCCGCCTTAGCTGTCCACTATTTGGTGGAGCCCACTAATTTAGTAAATCCCTAATTAGGGATTTCGAAATTAAAATCCCTAATTAAAATCTCCTAATTAAAATTCCTAAATTAAAATCCCAAATTTATGGGGCACATCGTTACTGTCCACTAACTGTGGGGCCCACCGTTGCTGTCCACTGACTGTGGGGCCCACCGTTGCTGTCCACTGCTTGTGGGGCCCACTGTCGCTGTCCACTGACTATGGGGCCCACCATCCCTGTCCACTGTATTGGATCAAGCATATATTTGTGTGGAGTAAACTCTGTGGGGCCCACAGTGATTTACGTATTTTATCCACTCCGTCCATCCATCTTAACAAGAAATTTTAGGTATGGTGCCCAAAAATGAAGCATATCAAAATCTAAAGTGGACCACACCACAAGTGTGAACTGAATGTCTATCATTGAAAAATTCTCGAAGGACACAGAAGTTTTAGATCAAGCTGATATTTGTGTTTTCCCTTCATCCATATCCATGTGATCTTATGAACAGGTTGGATGACAAATAAAGATCACTGTAGGGCCTAGGAATGGTGGAAATCATTATTCCCACTGTTTCCCATGGCATGGTCCACTTGAGATTTGGATATGCTTAAATTTTGGGCTCAACCACTAAAATGAGGTGGAAAAACATAAGGACGGAATAGATAAATCACATACATTGTAGGTGGCCCAACTGAGTTTACTCTACACGATAAGAGCATGCGGACGCAATCCGATTCCCATGGTGGGCCCCATACATACTTATTTGTTTAGAAAATAATCATTAGGTATTTGATTAGACTTGATTCATAGTATTGATAATTCTGTCATTTTCATGTGCTTGTGTATGTTGTGGATGTATTTGGCTTATTATTAATAGTTATTTTTTTGTCTACAAATGGTAGTATTATAGAATCAGTTAGCCCATTTGGAGATTTTTACATTGCTGAGCATAGATAAAGTGTGTTTTGGAGGTATAGAAATTTGCCAAATTGTCCTATTGGACAGTCCAAGGTTGGATAGATTGGAATGTTCTCGTTGTTTGTCATTTACATGCTCTGTCATTAGTTTCGTGCGGTAACTCTCCTATTCTCTCTGGATATGTTTCTTATGTTTAATTCCATTATCAATTTAATCCACAAAATGTGTGGATAGTTGACGTGGAAATGAAATGTAAGATAAATATATCTGGAGAGATAGGGAGAGATGCTGTCGAAATTTAGGCTTGGGCATTTAAATGGAAATAATGATAGCATTTCAATCTATCCATCCTTCGATCGGCGACTGATTTTATTATATTATCATTTAGTGGCAAATTAGATGACGAACATGATACTTGTGATTAAGAGTAGTTGATTGATATTGATGTTGAGCGGGGGTCCCTGGAATGTGGGAACCGCTGTTGTGACCATGCTGAAGCTGTCCTGTTCCTATTGACAGCAATATGGGTAGCTTGGCCATTTGGACAGGCCCGTGTTTATGTATTAGCTCGAAATTAATGGAGCCGACCCGGATGTGCGTCGGAGCTATCGGGTGTTGAGCGGGGGTCCTTGGAAGGTGGGAACCGCTGTTATGACCATGATGAAGCTGTCTATTTCCTATGGACAACAATATGGGTGGCCTGGCCATTTGGACAAGCCCGTGTTTATGTATTAGCTTGAAATTAATGGAGCAGACCCGGATGTGCATCGGATCTATCCGGGTGTTGAGCGCGGGTCTCTGGAAGGTCGGAACCGCTGTTATGACCTATGATGAAGCTGTCCATTTCCTATGGACAGCAATATGGGTGGCCTGGCCATTTGGACAGGCCCGTGTTTATGTATTAGCTCGAAATTAATGGAGCAGACCCGGATGTGCGTCGAATCTATCCGGGTGTTAAGCGGGGGTCCCTGGAAGGTGGGAACCGCTGTTATGACCATGATGAAGCTGTCTATTTCCTATGGACAGCAATATGGGTGGCCTGGCCATTTGGACAGGCCCGTGTTTATGTATTAGCTCGAAATTGATGAAGCATACACGGATATGCGTCGGAGCTATTCGGATGTTGAGCGGGGGTCCCTGGAAGGTGGGAACCGCAGTTATGACCATGATGTAGCTGTCCATTTCCTATGGACAGCAATATGGGTGGCCTGGCCATTTTGACAGGCCCGCTTTATGTGAAGCAGACCTGGATGTGCGTCGGAGCTATTCGTGAGTTGGTTGAGTCTCCAAGACCTACACCCTAAACCCAAAACTATAAACCTAAAACTAAAACCTATAAGCTACGGCTAAACCTAAACCTAAACTCAATTCACCTAACTCTAAACCTAGACCCAAACTCGAAAACATAACCCTAAACCCGATCCCGAACCCTAAACTCTAAACCTATGCCTAAACCTAATCCTAATCTCAAATCACCTAAACTAAACCTACACCTATTCCTAAATCCATTTACCTAACCTAAACTTAGACCCAAACACGAAAACATAACCCTAAACCCGATCGCGAACCCGAAATTCTCAACCTATGCCTAAACCTAATCCTAAACTCAAATCACCTAAACTAAACCTACACCTATTCCTAAATCCATTCACCTAACTTAAACTTAGACCCAAACACAAAAACTTAACCCTAAACCCGATCCTGAACCCGAAATTCTCAACCTATGCCTAAACCTAATCCTAAACTCAAATCACCTAAACTAAACCTACACCTATTCCTAAATCCATTCACCTAACCTAAACTTAGACCCAAACATGAAAACCTAACCCTAAACCCGATCCCGAACTCGAAATTCTCAACCTATGCCTAAACCTAATCCTAAACTAAAATCACCTAAACTAAACCTACACATATTCCTAAATCCATTCACATAAACTAAACTTAGACCCAAACACAAAAACCTAACCCTAAACCCGATCCCGAACTCGAAATTCTCAACCTATGCCTAAACCTAATCCTAAACTCAAATCACCTAAACTAAACCTACACCTATTCCTAAATCCATTCACCTAACCTAAACTTAGACCCAAACACGAAAACCTAACCCTAAACCCGATCCCGAACTTGAAATTCTCAACCTATGCCTAAACCTAATCCTAAACTCAAATCACCTAAACTAAACCTACACCTATTCCTAAATCCATTCACCTAACCTAAACTTAGACCCAACCACGAAAACCTAACCCTAAACCCGATCCCGAACTCGAAATTCTCAACCTATGCCTAAACCTAATCCTAATCTCAAATCACCTAAACTAAACCTACACCTATTCCTAAATCCATTCACCTAACATAAACTTAAACCTAAACACGCAAACCTAACCCTAAACCCGATCCCGAACTCGAAATTCTCAACCTATGCCTAAACCTAATCCTAAACTAAAATCACCTAAACTAAACCTACACATATTCCTAAATCCATTCACATAACCTAAACTTAGACCCAAACACGAAAACCTAACCCTAAACCCGATCCCGAACTCGAAATTCTCAACCTATGCCTAAACCTAATCCTAAACTCAAATCACCTAAACTAAACCTACACCTATTTCGGATAGTTGATCCGAAGTTGATTTGTATTACAATGAAATATACGTATTTAATATAGAATGACAATGTGTAATTGATTTTTCAACTTTTATATTCTGTTTACGGTTTTATTATATTCTGCTTGCATTATAGTGTAATGGTCTAATCATATTTTTATCATCTCTATAAGCATAAGCACAAATTCATTTTACCATGATGTTCATAAACTTGCATTGACATTGTTTAAATTTATAAGTTTGTATTTTAGACATATTCAGTCATGGCACCAGGTGGGAGATCAGGTCGTTCGCGCACTGGATCTACCCCTTCCACCCGTGATGTGACGCAGACAACATGGACGTCGCACGGTGCATCACAGGCATCTGATCCTTCGATTGAGCATACACCGGGCACTGCATGTAAGTCTAGACATTTATTTAGTGATTTCTGTTTATATTGTTACTTACATATATCTTTTCGCGATAGCATTTTCTACCAGCCGACGAGGACGTAGACCCACGCGTGGGTTAGTATTAGAGCGACTTACGCGTGAGGGTAGGGTGGCGGTAGAGTTCCCACAGGACTGCCTTAGACCTGTTGGGGATAGTGTCAGACTGTTTACGTCTGAGGTCGGTGTCCTATGCCGATCTCTGATCCCCGCCACCACCCCCCGTTGGACTGACGTGACAGACAATGTGCGACAGCTCATCCGTCAGCGCCTTAAGGTAAATTTTAGTAAATTGAAATTTTCTTTTGTGAAAGTTCATTTACGGTTAAGTCCTATTCTTAATAAGTTTATTGCTTTAATTTATTATTTACGAAACTGTAGGATAAATTTGACTTCGATTTGAATGTTCCATACATTTCTCATGCCGTCGACGACATGATCAGAGCGCGGTTCAAAGAGTACCATGGAGAGTTACACCAGCGGTATAAGCGGTGCAGGACGCACGATGAGGCCGTACTGTCCGCACCGCCCCACGTTCCTACAGACGACTAGCGGATACTCTGCGAGAGATTTTCGTAGGAGGCTTTTTAGGTAATATTTACAAATTTACGATATCTTAAGGTAACAATTAAATTCACAATTAAATTCGTAATTAATAGCAATGTATTTTGTATAATGTGTTCAGAAGAAGAGTAGAACAAATTCTACGAACAGGGAAAAGTTACAAGTGAACCACGTAGCTGGTTCAAAGTCATTTGTACAACATCGTTATGACATGGTAAGAAATTATTGATGATTATTAAGTTAATATATTATTTTGATTGGCATTTATTATAAGTCTTCTTTCCTTTCGATTGCGGAGCGAGATTCCGTCACTGGCCAGGAGCCTGGACCAGTAGACCTCTATAAAGGGACTCACTGTCGGCAGGCAACGAGATCTTGGGTTCATCCTAGAGCTAGTAAAAATCTTTACTTTGTAAAATTTAATTGCGCATTGATTGATAATAATGTCATTCATGTCATTTTTTATGAAATTTCATATGTTTTCATTACAGGCGGCGATGGACACCATACGCAGTCAACCTACTCCCGATGGTAGTCAGCGGAGTGAGTCAGAAATCCTGAGCGAGGTGCTTGGCACCCGTTCTAGATATGTTTGTGGGGTTGGCCATGGTGCCAAGCTCATGGCACCCACTAGAGGTGGCTCCAGTCGATCCGTAGCTGGTGAGAGCGCTCTACGCCGAGCTGATATCGTAGAGAGAGAGAGGGGTTCAGCAGCTACGGGTCGTCGTCGATGAGATTAGAGAGCAGCTAGAGAGGCAGAGAGAGGAGGAACAGAGGCGTAGGGAGGAGGAGGAGCAGAGGCGTAGGGAGGAGGAGGAGAGGCGACGGGAGGAAGAGGAGAGACGACGGGATGAGCAGGAGAGGCGACGCAAGGAGCAGGAGAAGAGGATCGAGGAGTTGCGGCAGGAGCATGAGCGACGGATGCAGGAGATGTTTCAGGCTCTCGCTGCACGCTTTGGCACCGATGCCCCGCCACCTCCGCCTTCTTCTTCGTAATCCTTTTTTTAATATATGAATGTTAACTTATATATATTTGTGCGTGGATGAATATTGGTTGTCTGTGGATGTGGAATGGATTATTTGTGTATGGATGGTGTAGTTTCTGTTTATTCGTATGTATGTGGATGTGAATAGGATAAAAATATATAGGTTTATTTACAATTGTATATCAGGAATTGTTTCCTGAATTTTGAAAACAAATGGAACCAGGAAAGGAAATACTATTACCGACGAAATTGTTCGTAGGTAAAAAATATGAAAATTTTTTTACTGACGAAATTTTTCGTTGGTAATAAACTTGTAAAACTTTTACCGACGAATTATTTCGTAGATAAACACTTTTAGCGACGAAACCTTTTGTAGGTAAAAACTTTTCCTGACGGTTTTTTTCGTAAGGAAAAACCTTTATCGACGAAATTTTTCGTAGGTAAAAGTCTTCACCAACGAAAATTTTCGTCGGAAAATTTCTTTTACCGACGAATCACAGTTTTTTCCGACAAAAAATCATATGTTTTGCCGACGATTTTTTTCGTCGGTAATGGTTTTATTATTGCCTACGAAACTTTTTTTCGTTGGGAAAAACCTTTACCGACGGCCTTTTTGCGACGATGTTAGCCGCGAAAAATTTCCTCGGGAAAAACATTTCCCGACGAAATTTTACTAAAAGCCGACGAATTATTTCGCCGGTAAAGATGGAATTTCTTGTAGTGTCCCTTCTTCCATCTTCAAGTTGAACAACTGAAGCATCAGATACAAGTGATTTTTCAAAATTTCTTCGCATAGATATTTTCCAACTTCGCCCACATATCAGCCGCAATGATCTTTTCCCTCGTGACATTATAGAGGACGTCATCCGTTCAGCACAATTGTATTGAGATATTGACTTTTTGATCTATCTTCTCCCACTCTTCTTCTTTCGTAGATGTCAGTCGCTTACCAAGGAGTGTGTCTTCCAATCCTTGCTAAACTAAGAGGCCCTTCATCTTAACTTTCCATAGTTCAATGTTATTTTTTCCAAAATACTTCTCTATGTCAATTTCATGCCGAATGCCAATGACACCTCGTCTCAGATTCTATATTCCTCCCAACGTACTCTTTGATACCACTTGTTGGTATCAAATTATAATATTGTCTTTGATACCACTTGTTGGGAGAAACCTGCAGAAGCGAGAATCAAACGAACCAATGACAATGCCATACACCAAGCAAATACAACACACAAGAGAAAACAATCCAAAATTTTACGTGAAAAAACCCTCACGAGAAAAACATTACAGCACAAAACAAATCAACTATGAAATCGAAGTTATAAGAGCTGAAGAATAACTTACCCGAATCTAAGCCCTGCAAGAGAAACCCAAGCTAACACAAGCTCTTTCTCTCACCCTAGAACTCTCTCAACACCTTGAAAATATCTATGACTCCCCATGTTACCCTAATCCTGCATTACATCCTTTTTAAATAGCATAAAATCAAAATTAGAAACAAATCTGCGCAAACCTACACAAACCTACCTATATAGTGCGCTAGCTGTTGGGCGATCGAACTCGGCCAATTTTGTCCAGAGAGTAACTAGTTACTTCTGGAGAGTTTTGGGCAACCGAGTCTTGCCCGTCGGTCGACCCAAGACTCCGCTCTTCAGATCTAGCAATGGCCAACAACCATCCACAACATCCGGGGTATTTTCAGGCGACCGAGCTAATCCCGTCAGTCAACCGAAATCCCCTAGTGTCAAGATTGAAGACATCCCCAACAATTTCCACCCTCGAATTGCATCTAAAGGAACATTTATGCCCAATTACCTCTAAATACACCCAAATACAATAATCGAATCGACCGCTTAATATGAATCATTTATATTATTCATTACTGCCTTATTGATGCTATGATCTTATTATCATGCTTCATTGATAATCTTGACCTTTGAAACTTGGATTTGAATATGACCTATTAAGAATTTATTTTTATTCTTAATTTATCTTGGTACACAATACATTTCTTAGGATTAGCCTGCACTATCAGACACAGAATATGAACGGTTCATATATCATCTATGATGCAATCCAGTGTGAAAGCCCACCCCCGAGCCATCGGTATTTGATATGGTGGGGGCATGGTATCATATGAAAACCCTAATAATAAACCATCTGCATTATATGGTCTTATCGGCATTTATATATGTTTTCCATGCACCAAGGTGCCACATGTGAGCAGCCTAACTGGTCAATGCTAATAGGTGCTCCGAGGCCACAAGCATGTGATGTTGATTTTCATCCACCAATCATAAAACAAAAGCACTTTTGATTAATTTGATTTCAGATGATTAAGAGAAGAATCTAATATTAATCAAAACTCATATCCTACCATTCAGCAGGAATTATAAGAAAGAATGATGGATTATTTGATTGATTTGAGGTTCAGACGTTTGATAATCTCAACGTCTGTACAGTCCACTCCCTTTACATGCATACGAATGTGCCAAAATGTCGTACTTCTACAAGATCAGAGACGTCCATTAAGTGGGCCCCTTTGTGTTGATGTCCTGGACTAAGAATCAGGTGGCACATTTGTACGTTGAGCATTCAGACATGCATGATTAATGGGACAGGACATCCACACTTTCGGGGCCCACCTTTTGGATGGTTTGGATGAAGCACATGTATCCCACATTCAACACCCACACCTTTGGGACAGTGGTAGACTGAGTGAAGATAGCCTCGTCTCAACACTGAGGTCAAGGTATCGAATCCCAATGTGGAGGTGCCCCCCAAAAACAAAAACAAAAAAAATCGTATCCCACATTCAAACTTGGCATGCAGGTACGGTTGCTGATCCATACGCACTTGTGATGAGCCAACCTTTTTGCAACATATTAGTTGAAAGAGCTCCTATTTTTTACATCATTAAGCAAATTTATTTATTATTATTATTATTATTTTACATATTTTGGGCACTGTTTGGCTTTTACCAGACGAAAATACCCCTCTACCCAGCAATCCCCTCATACGGTGCAACAGAATGTGGAGGTCGAGAGGGCTTTTTGAGAATGGAGTATGGCCCCTACTAAATCACTATTGGAGCCACCCCTCGACCGATCTGATCCGTTCACTTTAATCGGATAATCATGAACCTACAAAATGATCATTTCAAAATAATTTTTGGAGCTTTCTGTGGCCTACCTCTGTGTTAACGTTGTGAGTTAATTCTGAACTGTTTCCTTCGGTGTGGTCCATTCATGATGAATTTTGCCCTCAAACTTGGAGAGATGGCATCAAATTAAAACCCCTTTTATGTGGACGGCTTGGATTTGCTCCATGACTATCAAGTGAGCCCCACATAAGACGTGAGATGGGTTCAATAGATGGGTCCCTTGCGCAGGAAAGGCCATTTGACATTTTCCTTTCTTCTTCTTTTTCTTGGGAGACGACCATTTGGCTGTTAAGATCGTTGCCACCTCCATGGGACCCACTTCGGCGAGCTTCTGGCATGTATTTGGCGTCATTCCTTCCATTCTAGCGAGCTTCCGAGTGTTTTTTGGAAGACTTTCAGTCACAATCTCTAACGTAAAAGCTATGACGACCAAATGCGAGTTTAGGTTAGGATAATAGTAGCTTTTGTGTATTTTTTATTTTTTATTGGTAGGTATCAATGGTGGGAGTTTGTAAAAGGGAGGAGGGTGTGATGATTGTCTTATAATTTTTTTTTAATGGGTATGAATTATGGAAGTTTGTGAAATAGATGAATTTATAATGAAAAAACATTGTAATGGATGAATTTTGAAATGAAAAAATATTGTTATAAATGAATGTGATGAATGTTGTAATAGATGAACATTGTAGTGGAAGAATATTGAAATGGATGAACAGTCATAACTGTCATAACTCCATGTGAGTTACATATCTTACAAAAATAGACCCACTTTTGGGCAACCAAATGGTGTCCAAATGAACTGATTCTAAATCCATTTGAAAGTTCATCAAATTACATTTTCAACAAGTACAAGATCACTCAAACTGGACATGTAATGAGGGAGTTGTGACCATTTTCATTGGATCTACAACCGACAGTGAGTATCAACGAACAACAATAACTTTGGGCCCACTTTTGGACAATCAAAATGGTATCCAAATGAGGTGATTCCAAAGTCATTTGAAAGTTCATTAAATTATATTTCTAACAAATAAAAGATCACCCAAATCGAACATGGAACAAGGGAGTTTTGATTGTTTTCGCTAATACACATTAACCATCGTCGATACATACTGACCATCGCCGATACACAATCAGTATTAATGATGGTCAATGAGTATTGACGATGGTTAATGTGTATCTGCGAAAACAGTCAAAACTCCCTCGCTACATGTTCAATTTGGGTAATTTTGCACTTGTTGAAAATATCATTTGATAAAATTTTAAATGGCTTTGGAATCACCTCATCTGGACATCATTAGATTGCCCAGAAGTGAGTCTAAAGTCACCGTTGTTCATCGATACTCACTATCGTTCGTATATTCGACGAAAATGGTTATAACTCTCATGTTACATGTCCGATTTAGGTGATCTTGTACTTGTTGAAAGTGTAAGTTGATGAACTTTTAAATGGATTTAAAATAACTTCATTTTGACACCATTTGATTGCCCAAAAGTGGGCCCATTTCATGAGATTTGCAACCCACATGGAGTTATATATGACAGTTATGACCGTTCATCCCTTTTAACATTCCTCCACTACAACATTCATCACATTCATCCATTTCTAAATTAATCCATTACAAAATCCATCCCTTTCATAAACTTTCACCCTTCATACCTATAAAATAAAACAATTATAAAGGGAATCACTACACCCTCCTCCCTTTCACAAACTTCTATCATTGATACCCACTAAAAAAAAAAAAACCGCTATTAACCTAACTTAAACCTACTTTTAGCCGTCGTAGCTTCTACGTTGAAGATTGTGGCCTCGGAAGCTCGCCAGAGTGAGTCCCACAGAGGTGACAACGGTCCTAATGATCAAATGGTCACCTCCCGAAAAAAAAAAAAAGAAAAAAAGAAGGAAAATGTCAAACGGTCTTTCCTACACAAGAGACCCATTGAACCCATCCTACGTCTTATATAGGGCCCATTAGATAATCCTAGAGTAGATCCAAGCCATCCATATGAAGAATGTTTTAATTTCAAGCCATCTATCCAAATTTGAGAGCAAAACTCATCACGGATAGATCACACTAGAGGAAACAATTTAGAATTAACTCAGAGTGTTAATGTAGGTGCGGGCCACAAAAAGCTCCAATTATTATTATTATTATTTTGAAATAACCCTTCTATGAGTTCATGTCTGTCTGATTAAAGTGGATGGATTAGATTGACCGAGGTTGGCCCCAATCATTGATTTAGTAGGGCCCACACTCCATTCTCAAAAGGCCCTCTCGACTTTCGCATTCTTCTGTTGCCGTACGAGTGGAACAGCTAGGCAAATGGGCATTTTCATCTGGAAAAAGAAGCCAAACAGTACCTAAAAGGCTTAAAAATATGCAAGGGTTATTTTAATTAATATCCCCCTTTTTCTTAATGAGAGGGTCTAAAGTCCAACAAGATGGATGGTAATTAGAGGTGTGCAACGATCCAGGCCGGGCTGAGTTAGCCCTAGTTTGGTTTGGCTTGTTTTTGTGCCACCCCAATTTGTAGATTGGCTCGGTTTGGTTTTCAGGCCAATCCATGCTGCTTGAGTTTGGTTTGCTCTAGAAAAATTTAGTTTGAGCCGGGATCGATTTGGTTGAAAATTTCGAAACTTCGAACGGGTAGCGGCTTTTTTTTTTTTTTTTTTTTTAAATAGAAAAGAACCTAAAAAATTTAGAAAAAAAATACAAAAGTATCTTACTACATGATATTTAACATCCTCCAAAGGAGAAGTGCAACTTTGAAATAAACATATAGAAGTCTTTTCCAAACAAAATTACAAGAGCATAACTTTACAAGTGCAGGGAAATAGTGTTCATTCATGTATATGTATTATGTATTATCCACATCATCATGTATGCATATTATCCACGCCATTTATCCATTTTTACATATCATTTTAGGACCTTATCCCAAAATGTAATCATATCCAAAGCCCAAGTAGATCACACCACAAGAAACAGTGTGCGTACAATCTACAAACCAAATCAAACCGGGCTGAATCAAACTGAACTTTGAGCCGAGCTGAACCAGGACTGCCCTAGTATGAGTTTGGTTTGTTTTTTCAAACGAGCTTGACTCAGTGGCTTGGTTTGGTTTGAACTTTCTATTCGAACCAATCCAAGCCGAGCTTTTTCAAACCAATCTAAGCTGAGCTTACAGCTGGCTTTGTTTGTTCCCAGCTCTAATAATGGTAATTACCGTCCACAAAGTGGGTAACTTTAAACCTGTCATGTACGCGCGACATCCAACCAATCTAATGGGCTGTACCCATCATGAAGATCGACTTCTGAAAAATTGCTTCATCCACTCATTAGGTGGACCATAATCTTATTTTTTTTTGTATCAACGGCTACAAATTATTTTCTATGTTATGAGCAACTAGATTAGTGGATGAGGCTGAATTAAAGAGTTCCACACATGGTGGGCCCAACCTCTTCGACCGGTTGGGGATGCCCTACAAAATGGACAGGTTGGAAGATATGATCTGGGTGGACAGTAATTTCAGTCCAGCTGCTTGGACTTGAGACCTTTTCGTGCTTTATAGCCATAACAATGCTAGGGAAGCTTTTTATAATGATAGTGAGAGCCTATCCTTTGTGCCCTAATACTAGATTTCAGAGATGGATTAATCATAATCACGTGATTAGTTGGTGGGATCAGGGTTGTTAAACGAAAGGTGGACGTACAAAATAAAAGACTTCAAAAGGGTCAACGCATTATGGACGGCAGACTAACCTCCAGCACATATGTGCAAAGATCCAAGGCCTTCATCGCAGTGGGGCCCAATCTTTACAAGTCCTGGTCCCAAATCAGGCAGGTCGATCCACTCATCAGGTGGGCCGCACATGAACGTTCCGTGTGGATTTATAATCATCTACTTTACCCATCCATTTTTTTTTCAGAGGTGTGGCCCACATGCTGAGTAACCCGAACTGATTTCCGGCCACAATATATAAGGCGTGCCCACCTGCCAAACGGATTGGAACGAGTGATCACACAGACACATATCTAATGATCGTCGGATGAATTATATAATCGAATTAATGGCTTTATTCGATGGTGATCAAAACTAATAGGATATCCTTTAATTAATAATATGATATCAATGTTATGGGTAACTCTAAGCATGTCCTTGATGATGACGTGGAAGATGTGCAACTGACGTTATGTAGCCCACTAGCATCAGCTCATCGATCACACGTATCAATGAAGGATCCAAGCTTGTGAAGGTGAAAAGTCTTCATATTCAACTACAACCAGGAATACAATTTTGAGGCCTCAAGTTTAGCCTCAGATATTAGGCAAACTCCTGAAGATTCAGCTTCAGTCTAAGATAGCGAAATCGGACCTAAGGCCTTAAGCTCGGCCTCAGGCGACGGACATAGAACCGAGGCCTTAGCCTCAGGCATTGACACCTGCAATATAGATGACAACAACTCAATCGAGGATGCTGAGTATCGACCGCACTAGATGTCCCTGGATCTGAGCACGTTACACACCGCCATGCAAAGATAGCAACTATGGCTGGAATATGCAAAATCTAGACATGATAAGAGTAATCTCTCCTAATTTGGAGACATATCCTAGACAGAATCTAATATAAAAACATGTCCTAGACAAAATCTAATACAGAAAATTGACTATGGATCACTATCTATAAAATGACACCTCCACGTCATCTCTTGGCACGCATTATGTATTCATACACAACAAATCCTAAAGCTTTTACGCTCGATTATCCCTATTACTGACTTAAGCATTGGAGGGTCCTTCGTCGGCACAACCGGCACCCTCTCATACGATCTCTCTCTTTGTGATCTCAGGTCTCATAATTTCCATCACTCATCCATGCCTACACTGAGTGACAAAGATCTATTGTTGATCCCAGATTAACATCTGTTAGCCCAATTTTGAACGTTAACAATTAGTAAGATCTATGTATTTAGAAGATAAATGCCAATTTTGGTTACGAACTCAGGTTGGCCATGTAGAGAAAATGGAACCGTGATGTAGAGCGGGTCACCGACTTTACAAGGTCCAAATGGACCAAAAGAAGACCGATCGGGGTCGAAAGCAATCAAGACCATCAGGATAATAAAACAGTCATATCTCATGAGTTTCGGGGTGTATAATATATGATTTTGGGATAGATCGAGCTACTTTAGCCACCCAACCTCACTACACCGGGTTGCCCATGCCGAAATTGTGAGATTCGACCGGATCAACAATCATTAACTTAATTTTATTTCAATTTTACTATTTATAGTAAATTTTGTTTTGATCATAACTTTTGATCTGTGGGGATTTAGAGTTCGTGCCCCATATGAAAAGGGCTTAGAATAATATTTAGTAGAACAACGTGATTGGGCCGTTTAAAAACTTTCTATTTTTGGCCGAAAATCATGAGTTCTAGTAGGATTGAAAGACTTTTTACTATTTACAGTAAGTTGTGCTTTTTAGGTGTTTTAGTTTAAGTTGAAGTCTGAAACTTCTACCTAGGATTTAGTTTCTTATTTAAAGCATTGTAGTAACGTTAATTCTTATTCAATCTATTATTACAAATTTATTTGGATTTATTTCCTGCTTTCTTACTTTCTCTCGTGGATTCGAGGAAGTCCGATAGAGAATTCATGCAGATGGTGATCGACCTAATCACGCCCTCTCTGCATCAAACTGTTAATCCAGTGGGCCAACATATCGATGGGTTATAGCCCAGAAATCACAATTGTTTGATGATTCTTGACATCTGATCGGTTTAATAATTTATGCCCATCTTGTCGAGTGCTGAGCTTTTTCAATAACCATTGGATGTTACTAATGTGGTGACCTGGCTAATCTGAGTCTCACATGGTAGCCCACTGGATAAACAAATGAATTTCCTCAAACGAGCGCTTGTAACCAAGATCTGGCTTGCACAACAGGTGGGGCCAACCAAGAACAGGCAGTGGCCTAAAAATAAGTCTGCTCCACTCTCACCGTCTGTCTTCTCTTTCTAACCCTTTATTTCCTCAAACAAGTGTGGCCCAAATGATCTGTTGGAAAAACTTAATTCTGGAACAAGGCATGTAAAAATAGGGCCCCACCCGATGAGCGGTCTCGGATCCCTCAGACACATACCAGTTCACCACATGTGCTTCGATCCACCCCCGCCAGAAAATTCATTAGCATTTCTCATGGTCGATATCTATTATTTACCGAAGGCTACTAAAAAATAAAAACAAAAATGGAGGGGTCCATGCATCTGAAGAACAGCTAAGAGATGGGTCCATGGATTTGATTTCTCGTACAACTTCTACAGGTGGACGAATCTTGTTCAATAAAGAGGGTCCTCAGATTTTTCGTGTCCATTTGAGTTTGATTTGGATTCATTTGTAAAGCTTTGATTTGTAACACCCAACCTACTCAATTATTCAAGTCTAGAAAGGATAGATGAGGCTTTTGACAGATTCATCCTCAGATACAAACAACAGCCAAGAAAAATGAAAGGTGGCCCACTACTTTTATATATAAAAAAAGTGTCCTACAAATTATAGGGATTTGTGTGAGAAACATGTTTTGGCGTAGGGTTTTAGGGATAAGTAAAAATGGACAACAAATCCCTTAAAAAGTATGGAAGAAAAAGAGAATTAGATGTTGAAGAAACCCAATTAGAGACTGGTGTTTTACATTGTATTTTAGATAGGAAAAGTTATCCTATGGAATCACCTAAGCCCTAAGCTAATTATCAAGCATTATCTCTCCACGTGCATTTTTTACATCAAAAATAAAAAAAGGTGCATGTGCTACACATTTATGGAATCTGGAATGGTGACTCGGATGTGACTTGTCCGAGTCGATCGACTTGGACTTTGGTTTAGTTGGCACCAGTTCGGCTGGAGTGGTGACTCGTTTCGGTGCCCAACGAGTCACCGAGTCATAAAATCTATCATCACTCATCTGATCAATCTGTCGCCTCAAATAGCCAGCGAACTCAGTTTCCTAAATCTGGACAATCTGATTCAGTCAGTGGGCTGCACTAGCAAAGAAGCATCAGTCAATCGCTTCTCATAACTTCATAAATGAGACAGCAGACATAGTCAAAACATCCGCAGCAAACACTCACCTCATAATGGAAATCATTGCATGTGCTAAACTAGTCTTAGAAAACTCACTTGGAAAAATGTTTTTCGAACTCAGTTGGACCCTATCTGGTTCGATACGATGGGTCACGAGTCATGCCAATCCAGCCTCGACTTGGGTGAGTCACAACTTGACCCAGGGCAGAATGAGTCGGGTCTAAGTCTCCGAGTCTTTTGAGCATTCTTGGAAATTATTAGTAGTGTATCTTTCCCTGTGCTTACATGGGATGGGATGGCATGTCTGTTCCATATGTGGCAGAAGGTAGCAGAAGAGTACTAATACCCGCGTGGCACACCTTTACCCTTGCTACAGTAGTTAAAAAAACCTCATTTAAAAACGACTGACATTTTTTTTTATCCAATTGGTACTGGCCCACGTGACAGTTGAATCATCTTGATTTTTTATTTTTGGGGCGTCCAACTTTTACGGTGGAGTGAACTTGGTAGATAAATAAGATCCCATAAATTAAGGTGCACCCTAGTGGGCTCATGTGCAATCGTTGTAGAATAAGCTTATTTTACAAGGACTTATAGGAGTCCGCCTTGGAAGTTAAAAGCATATAGAGCCAAATCAAGTAGAAAATCGCAGCTCCCTATTAGCTTCTAGAAGAGAGGCACGTGCAATGCATGTGGAGGGATGGAGGGAGGGAGGGAGGGAGGGAGAGGATGAAGTGGTTTGTCACGGGGGGAGGGGAGTAGGTGTCAATGTGAAAACCTAAGTTACTTTAGTGGAGAGCTTCCATTAATACATTGCTTCACCTTTTAGATTTCCTAGATGTGTCTTGCTTAGACCTGGCAAAATTCAACCCGACCTGCTAAGTCGACCCACTAACCCGACCTGCCTGACTCGGATTTTTATGGGTTGGGTTAGGGTTAAAGGTGACCCGACCCGACCCTGAATCATATAGGGGTTAAGTAGATTATTATATATTGATTTTCTTATTAGATAAATAATACATAGTTTTTTTTTTCTCACACACCCTGTTGGATGATGGACGGAGTGGATTTCACTTCTGATGAAAGTGGGCACCATTTTTGTTGGTGAGTGTGCACTAACAATTGGTGCACATGTTGTACACCGAATTGGGTGGATCAATCAACATCTATTGACCCGATCAAAACAAAAAATGAGAGAAAATCTTATCTCCCTCTGTTTCTGTCGATACGTCTCAAATGGACGCTGTCCGTTTTCAAGATCATGCAGCTCACTTTCGAACAATAGTCCGGCTGATCCAATCAATTCATATGGTTCGGACATGGGAGTCTAACAAACCCCAGGTGTTTCATTGAAGGTATTATTGTATGGTGTACACAATTAGAAGCCAAAGATAACAGTGGGAAACTAATTTTGTGTCTTCAAGCCCTTCAAAACAACCACTGAGACCAATGTGGCCCACCTTGGCTCGATCCAAACCGTCTATCAATTTCTAGCATCATTTTTAATGAGAACTCAATTGATATCAGGTGTGGACGCTCATGTGTGTAGCCATTGTTTCACATATAAATTGCGTTGTGCGGGTGGCGGGTCCAAAAATGAAAATATTCCATTTTCTTTTTCTCTCTCCTCTGTTTCTTTCCCTATTAACCTCGATCTGTGATAATGCATTCGAGCAAATCTGAGCCATTCATAACCC
The DNA here is from genome assembly GCA_003013855.2 of Liriodendron chinense. Lineage (NCBI taxonomy): Eukaryota > Viridiplantae > Streptophyta > Magnoliopsida > Magnoliales > Magnoliaceae > Liriodendron > Liriodendron chinense. Next base: position 3,186,974 of record PVNU02003892.1, on the reverse strand, counting down.
TTAGTTGCAAGCTATCCTAGCCGTCCATTGATGTTCACCGAAATTAGGGTTGAGAATGTCATCATATAAATAGTATTTTTTTTTTCCATTTTTCTCTCTTCTTGCATTCAGAAACCCTAAATCTCATGCTAACCATATAAACACATCCGTTAGAAGGGGTTGGAGCTGAAATCTCAGAGTTTTCTAAGCTTTTACTCTATCCATAGCTGTCGAATTGAAGGAAAATTGATGGTTGGCATTTCACCATTGGAGGTCAGGTCTTCTTTTCCGGTAGTGTTGTTGCTACTAAGGTCATTGTTGGGCTGCATTCATAGAGTTCTTTTTTTTTTTTTTTTGGGAAATGCTTTTTTTTTTGAAGGAAAATATTTTATTAACAAAAAGAGCAACTTACATTCAGGGGAGGGCCCCACTAAAATTCACAAGCCCCACCTATCATATAAGGAAACATCTGCAGAGCCCACTATTTTTTCCTAATATAGCCCAGGCCCACCTTGTCAAGGAAGATGAGGCCGCGGATCACGGGAGGTAAACCAGCACCAGAGGCAAAGACACGGTGGACCTGCGAAAAGCTGCCCCAACGGGCCAACCCATCCGCGACCGAGTTGGCTTCCCTAGTGGAGTGAGAAATTTTGACTTCCTCTAAATTTCCCATTAGCTTGATTATCTTAGCATGCCAGTACTAAGTTGACCAACCAATAGGAGTTGAATTAGCAAGCACGCCCACCACCAGCTTGGAGTCAGTTGAAATCTCTACTTTGGAGACTCCACGGTCGATGCAAATTTTCAAACCCTCGGCCATTGCCTTGAACTCGGCCAAATTGTTGGAGCATCTCCCAAAACCTACAGAGAAAGCGAAGACGACCTCCCCCTCACTATTAGGGCAGATGCCCCTGCCCGCCGACTTCCAGGGATTTCGCAGAGACTAGCCATCCACATTAAGAGCATTCCAACCCGAATCTGGTTTCTTCCACTTCACAACAGCCCCAACTGGATGATCCCTTAACTCACTTGACCACCCAGCTCGAAGGATAGGTGGGGCTATGGGGAGGCGAATATCCATGCACAGCCATCTGAGGATCTTAATCACAATCAACCGATCATCGATGATGCTACCTTCAAACTTAGCGTTATTTTTGGCACACCACAACTCCCAGAAAATGAAACTCGGGGTAAACCCAATCAGCGATCTCCCCTTGACAAATGCGGAAGCCATCAACCACCACCAACTTCGAGCTCGAGAAATAGCACAGTGATGGGAAGAAGAAGGGACTGAGAAGACATTTTCAAAATGCTGCCAAACCTGATTTGCTAACGTACTATCTGCGAAGAGGTGATTAATGGACTCAGCCTGACAACCCGACGTAACACTATCACAGCAGACGTACTTAGAGGCGAGATGGATGCCTCTGGCCTGGATCCTGTCGTCCACCGGGACAGTGCGGTGGATGATCTTCCAAATAAAGAGGGAGATCTTCGGAGGAACCACCTGATTCCAGATCCATCTGATTAACGAGCAACTTGGGCCTGCGCTTCTGAGCAAATCCCAGGCAGAACGCACTTCAAAATCACCCAACACCGAGGCCAGCTAGATGCACTTATCAACAGCTTGGGAAGTGCAAATACCTTCCTCCATAATGTGAGTAATCACAGATTTAGGTAACATCCGGATAAAATCAGGGTCAGGCAGTAGCCCATCGTGGTCCAAGATGGCTTTCACTGGTGCATCTCTCAGACGAGGAGGAGGAGAGGTAATACACTAGTTATTAAGAGGACCCAGCCCTGTCCAGCTGTCATCCCAGAGGAGACAGTCTCTGAAACCCATCATCCAGCGAACCTTCGGACTTAATCAGCGGCAGGAACGAGCAGATTTTCTTCCAGATGGGAGAGGAAAAGGATGCATCCGGACGGACATTGCACTCTTTCAGACTCCTTCCATATTTCAGGCTACAGAAGGAGGTCCACGAGGAGATTTTTGCTCTGAATTTGACTTTGACAAATAATAAGTTCTTGCTACTAAGGTATAGGTAGGTAATAAGTCATTTCATCTTTCCGTTACATCTATGATCGACTTGGTTGGCTACCGAGTAGTAAACCGATCGAGTCAAACTTCTTTTATGCCTAGTTCATATTAGTTTATAGAAGTTGTTCATGATCCGAGGAATGTTTGATTTAATTCAGCTATTTAGGATTGATCATGATCATATGTCCTTGCTCTTGAAGTTTAATATGGTTGAAACTAGTTGTAACTTGTGCTGAGTTGACTAAGCAAAACTCAGTGAGTCTAGTGTAAGGTGAAGTCTAATCCATGACTATTCATGTCAGATTCATGAATAATGTTTGGCATGCATTGGTAACTGAAGATTTGAGTCTAGTTGTGAATTTAGTAAAATTTCTCTATTAGGTGAATCTTTCTTGAAAATTCTTAGTATTTTTATTCAAATTGGGGCTTGAAATAAGATATGATTTCAGTTTAATCTACAAATTAGTTAGTTGATCATTAAAATGCGGGTCAACCCAACCCGACCCAATTTAATTTGGGTTGGGTAAGGGTTGAAAAAATCTAACCCGAATTCAATTTGGGTTGGGTTAGGGTTGAGGTGGAAACAACCCGACCTGAACTTGACCTGACCCGACCCATTGCCACCTTGCTCTAGAAGCTCTTTCCCTTCTCCAATGTAGAATAGACTTATTCTATAGTACTTTACAAGTGGGACACACCATAGTGTATGTATTGTAGCTGGGTCACCCCACCATGAAAGTGGGACAGTCTAAAATCTAGGCTTATTTATCTAGGCTCATTTGTTAGCACACCCACCCACCCATGTTAGTCACATCACAATGTTAGCCACCCCACTATGGGAATCAATACCATGAACTCAATGTTGAAGCGAGGCTACTCAATCATCGTGTGGGCCAACACTTTGGATTTGGAGATTTTTGAGTGGCTGACGGTTGTTTTTTATGTTGTCACCCCTGAAGATCAGATAGGATTGATTTTTAGAGCATCTTGGTCTCTCGACAGGAAGTGGAATTACTTTACACCTAGTTAGATGCAGTTGAATACATTTTCCATATAGTCGAGTGACTTTTATTTGAGTGCTGTAGCTTAAAGGTAGTCTAGATAAGCATTGATTACTATGTAATCATAGTCATACCATCAAAGACATGATGATATGGTCATGAAAGTCTTGCCATCCCTTCAAAGCCCTTGTTTCAATGGTCATGACCAAAGCAAATATTGGGTATGATCAGTGGAAGCGGATTGCGTGGTGTACCCTACACTAACAACCTCACTGGTGTATTGACGTTAGAAAGTTCCTCGGGCCCCACCAAGAGGTAGGTGCTATATCTAAACCGTCTGTTCATTTCGCGAGACCATTTTAAGGCTTTAGACCAAACATGAGATGGACTCAAAGCTCAAGTGGACCACATTATAGATAGCAGTGGAGATTGAGCTGTTGGGATAGCAGGGCCGGCAGCGGAAGCAAAGCCGAACACAAGCAGACAATTCAATCAAACAAGCCACACAATGCAATCACAATGCATGTAATCACCCACACATAGGCAATCGAATTTTTATGTGGAAAAACCCCTCACGGGTAAAAAACCACGGCACAAAGCGACAACAATCCACTATAATATCAGAAGTTACAAGAGATGGAACCCAAGACCCAAAAACCCAAGCCCACAAGAGAAATCCCAAGCTTACCCAAGAAGAAACCCTCTTCTCCAAGCTCTTTCTCTCACCTAGAAGTTCCCTAAATCACCTTTGCAACCTTGGTACCCTCTAATTCCGAAAATACACTTTAAATAGGAAGAAAACCGGATTTAGAAACCTTTTGCGCGCAAACCGCGTAAGAAACCGAGTTGCGGTAGGACACTGCCGACCGGTCGGACACCCCTACCGGCCGGTCGGCCGACCGGTCAGATGGGCAAAAAATCCTTCCAGCAACCTGCTGCCTGGCTTGTCTGTGTGGCCGGCCGGTTGGCCACTCCCACCCATCGGCCTGTGGCCTTTGCGCAAAACCATGATTTGAGGCGTCCGTTTCCCAACATGAGCGTCCATCATTGAAGCCTTCTTAGGGATTACAAAAGTTTTGGATCAATCTGATATTTATTTTTACCCTTCATCCAAGTCAAATAAACATCATGGTGAGCCCTAGGAATGTTTTAATGGTGAGAATCATTGTCCCCACTACCTATTGTGGTGTGGTCCACTTGACCTTTTGATATGATTCATTTTTTGTCTAATCCCCTAAAATGATCTTGCCAAATGAACGGTATGGATATATTAATTAAATACATCATTGTGAGCCCCGCATAACCTTAATCTTTTTGGATCCTTGGTCTCGAGGATTGACACCCGACAGGCACCTCCTATCCAATGGCACACTATGAGCCTAGGCAGGCCCACACAGTCCCCACATTTAAATTGCACCATAACTGGGTACAACACATTCAAACTCGATCACACGCGTGGGAATGGAAATGATCACACGGTCATGTTGCCACTGTAATTGTGGTAGCTAGTAATGGCTTGAAATGGCTCCACGTGATGTATGCCTGACATCCAAACCATTCATCAGGTATGCCCTCTTGTGGTTGGTAAAGTTTCTAAAAATTAGGCCAATTAAAAGCTCAGGTAACCCACGCTGGCACGAAAAGTTGAGAGGGAAGGCCCACCATTGGTTTTGTTGGATCCCACTTGAGTTGGGCCCGAGGTGGGAGGACGCATCTAATGACCAGATGAATATCATGTATGTATGTATCATGTGGGGTCGTTTCAAACCATTGCTGCCACAATTCTGGCAGTAAAAACTATGTTTGGATAATTCTATTCTCATTTTTAACCGGAACGTAGACGGTTTTCTATTGTACCGCTGGTTTTGTTGGAACGTGGTGTGCCACACACCACCAGCCTCCGTGGTATGTTAAGGTCAGCTAGTTCTGTGAGTCCTACCATGATGCATGTGTTATATCCCCACCATCCATCCATCTTGTGAGATCATTTTAAGGTATAGAAAAAAAAGAAGCAGATACAAAGCTCAAGTGGACTACACTGTACAAAGCAGCAGGGACAGTGACACCCACTGCTAAAACCTTTCTAAGGTCCACCTCCATGTTTATTTGCTATCCAACCTGGTCACAAAGTCACACAGGATGAAGGGAAAAAGGCAAGCTTGATCCAAAACTTCCGCGGCACTCAAAAAGTAGGGAGCGAATTAGCGGCTACCCTGGTAACACGTTAGTGGGTGTTACCCCTACCGTGTGGGACTTACGTTGATGTATGTTTTATATATCCATACTGTCCATCTATTTTTAGGTCTAATTTTAGGATGTGATCCAAAATTATAAGAAGATCCAAGTCTCAGGTGGACCATACCAACAGAAAGAGTGATGAATAATCATTAAAAACATTTTGCGGGCCACAAAAGGTTTAGATAAAGCTGATATTTAAATTTTCCCTTCATCCAGATCTTATTGACATTATCAAGAGCTTGGATTGCAAATAAACATTACCAAAACCTTACGATGGGCTCTTTGGAATTTTTAATGATGTGGCACTCAATCAGCACTGTTTCCAGTGGTATGGTCCACTTGAGATTTGGATTTGTGTAACTTTTGGAACCCCATCCTAAAATGTGCTGGAGAAACGGATGAACGGAGTGGATATACAAACTACCATCCATGTGGACCACACGGTAGGGGTAACACCCACTAAGCTGTTCCCGGGGTAACACCTAATTCTCTCCCCAAAAAGTATTCAGTGGTAGACGTTCAATTCCCCCATGATTTCCATGGTGGCCCCACAGAACTTGGTGACGTCACCGTGGTGGTGGCACACCACGCAATCCGCTTCCGGTTTTGCTGGACCCCACCTGGCTATTGACGGACGCGGATTAGCTACTGACAGGTTGAGTAGCTATAACGCTATTGAAGTGACGTCACCAACTTCTGTGGGCCCCACCATGATGTATGCGTTGTATCCACACCGTTCATTCATTTTCAGAGATCATTTTAGGGCATGATATAAAGAATGAGACTGATCCAAAGCTCAAGTGGACCCCACCAAAGAAAAGAGTGGGAACAGTGACGAGACCGTTGAAACCTTCTTTGGGCTCACCATGATGTTTATTTGAGATCTAACCTGTTCATAAGTTCACACAGACATGGAAGAAGGGAAAACAAAAATATAAGCTTGATTGAAAACTTCTGCGGTCCTAAGAAGTTTTTAACGGTAGGAGATCAATCCCCATTGTTTTTTTTGGTGAGGTACAATTGAGATTTAAATCTCTCTAGTTCTTTGACTCATACCATAAACCGATCTCTGAAAATGGATGGACGGTGTGGATACAACACATACATCATGACGGGCCCCATAGAAGCTGGTGACGTCACTTCAGTAGCGTTATCGCTACTCAACCTGTCAGTAGCTAATCCGCGTCCGCTATTGACGCTTTGTGCGGGCTCCAACCAAAAGTTATCACTGCATATCCCATTTGTCCTTTTGTGACACCGGCAATCAGTCATTGGCCGACCATATTGGACGGCACGGAATCACCGATGTACAACCACGTGTGACAAGGAGTGGCATGGCCGCAACGAACCATGAATTGTTAATTGCGCGACGTGCTTGTTTTCCAAAAACGAACACACGGTAGATAGCTAGGCCGTACATTGGAAAAAAGCCTCCGAGCCCCAACATGTGCCAGCATGGAAGACAGGTACATTATCTTCCTCTCTCCCACGTGTAACATGTGCAAGCGTAGATGGGTGTGAGATCGAATCCACCATACCTCTTTTGGCATCTACGAAGAGTCTAATAAGTGAAAACTCAATAATTTTATTAAAATATTGAATAGAATGAATACCAATGACTTTTATTATATTTAAATAAAAATAAACTAACCCTGAAGTCCTATAATTGATTAATAATCAAGAAGTCCTGATTCGAAAAGAAAATAAATATGTAAAAGAATCGAAAAAGAATCTAGAAAATTGAGAAATTCCACACAATTCTGCGCGACACGATGGGACCAGTCGTCAAGGGGCTTCGATCGGTCGGAGTTGGGTGGTGACCGGTCGGCTAGAGCTCCAAACAATCAAGCGAGTTCATCCGTTCTCTAAAGAATTTTAGACCGGTCGGCAGATGACGTTCCTTTGAGTTTTTGCCTATTCTTCTCTCAGCCCATCTCCTTCACAAACATGCTCGATCCTTGCCCTCGATCATGAAATTCTCTCCTTACATCAGACTCCCTCACTTGAAGAAAACTCGACCTCGAATTTTGCCTCAAGTTATGGTAGCGACTTACTTTTATCTTCTTCCACAGTCTTGGTTGGTGATATATATCCTCAACCAATCCCTAGTATAGTGCAACAAACATTGTCGTCTTCTTTTCATCGTGAGCCAGAAAAATCGCAAACAAATCTATCTCATACTACTGAAGATTGGCTCCATCTAAGAAAATCATCATTCTGCATAGAAAAAATCTGCAGAAAACTCATCATCCATGATCGTCTCGAACTCTTACATTGCTGGCGTAACATCTTTTGAGATGCTCATAGATTCCTGCAAATCTATCTCCACAATTTCTAGAGCTTCTCCAGGATTTACTTCCTCATTCCTAATTCCTAGAATAATGTTCTCCTCCACTTCCATGACCTCGATTTCTTCCAGCTCAACAGAATCTACAACATGACCTGGAACGGGCACAAAAGATCCCTCCTCCACCTTAGGAGTTTTGAGAGGCTCTCCCATGTTAGCATGAATGACATTTGTGTGAGTTGATGGTCCATTTCCACAGGCACGACCTGTGCGCTACTGATGGGGATGGAGGCATGTGGCAACATCGCCACAACGAGACCATCTTCGTTGCCTAAGAAACGGGCTAGCAATCGACGTTTCATCCGCTGCCACGAGCGAATTGGTGGCTTTCTTTCTTGCTTCTGACACATCTGAACATCTTTAATCCACCAATCCCAAGCGTCTTCATCCAAGTAAAATGTCGCGATTGAGATTTTACTTTCTTCAAAGACTTGCATATAGTCGAAGCAATATTCGACTTCAGAGATCCATTCGTCGATGCGATCATGGTTATTGAAGATGGGAAGTTTTATCGCCCTCCTACAGGATCGATATACTTAATTGATTAGTCCAGCGACCATGGGAGGCTAAACGTTACCTTAAACACATGGCAGAATCAACGCATCCGTAAAACGATAGAGGTAAGCCTACAACCCGTGCATAGCTTTCATCTCTCTCTCTGGAAAGCTTCCTTTCTTTTCGATAGATGAATTCCTAGATCACCATCGACAGCATTTTCTTATTACCTTGCAAAGAAAAATCGGCCGAGGTTGTTCCTCGCTCTGATACCAACTTAGCACAGTGTAGACGGGGTGTGAGATTGAACATCGTCTCTCCCACGGATAACTTATCTGAATCCACGGATCTATTGGGACTCCTCAATCAATCTTTCTCGAATCCACTAGGGGATATCTCGAATCCACAAGACCTCTCTTCGAATCCTCGAAAAAATGGAGTAAAAACTCAATAAGTTTATTAAAATCTGTAATAGAATGAATAATAATAGTTCTATCATGCTTAAATAGAAATAAACTAACCCTAAAGCCCTTTTTTTTTTCTTAAAGCAAGGTGGGAGCACACCACCTGGAATTTTATTAATGTGGAGGCGAACTAACTACGTCTCATTAGATTAGAATGCTCGTACACCTAACCAAAGCAAAAAACAGCTTACAAGCAAAGAAACATAGCCCGAAACAAAATACTCACATAAATTACAGACACCTATAAACTAACCATACCTGACCTCTTGACAGGCACATAAGCCAACAGACCTGATCTGCCATTGATGCTGCTGCCACTTGACACCATGGGCTGAAATACAAAATGCTGAAACTGCTTCTAAGAAATCTGAAATGAATCACTAGAGCTGTCCCATTAGAGAATGAATCCACTGAGGATGTGATTGGGGTAGTTGCGACATGAGTGCACGCACTATCTCCTCCAACTGAGCATGTCGTGTCTGCATATCATTTATCGTCCTTTGCATGAATTGCTCCCCAGTCCCAAGCTCATTCATTATTGCCTCTGCTTGCTTGGCTCTCCTCGTAGCCTTATCCGCATAAGCATGGCTACAATAGATCGATGCAGGCACCTCCCCATACCCAAGACCACGGATTTAGCCAGATCTAGAGCCAAGAGCCCTAAAACATTCCTCACTTGCTGCCAACAGTGAGGTGTCCTTTGAATATAGCTCCCCACAACATGTAGTCAACCAAGTGCCCGTCATCCTCCTCATGTGTGTGTTCATCTCATTACGAAGCTAGATAAACGGCTTCAAACCATCCATGTGGTTCACCATAAGCTTAGAGCGATTCTCTGCGTTTTTCTTGCTCCTTGCCAAGAATGCATCATACTAAAAAAATACTACAAATTTTCTCCCAATCATCGAGGGAGATGCCATGGTACAGCTGTTGTCATGGCCCCTCACGGCCTCCCTTCTTCTTCTTCTTATAGTAAAAATGGCACTGGTTCTTATTGTCTGAACCGGTTGCCCAAATACATCTTAAGCTGCCTTATTACATTATAGAGTTCCATGTCGATGCGAATTTATCTTGAAAAATAGTATATTACACGAATCAATAATTTACATTACAGAGTTACTCAACCTGCTTTTTTGAGCTACCTCACTATTCTGAGTAAGCCTTCTTAATGTCTCCACAGATTTGAAATCAACATACATGCATGAAACACCAAAAGAAATTGAAATTAAATGAGTCAAGGGTCTTTCCTAAAAATAGCTTTTAAGCTAGTTTTGCACCACAAATGAATTTTTGAAATAACAGCTACAATTTCCTAAGTTCTGCTTGCATTTCTATGATCCATCTACGTCTACAAAATTCCCTTTCGTATTAAAAAGGAAATAAATATGTAAAAGAATTAGAAAGAAATCTAGAAAATCGAGAAATTCCGCACAGTTCTGCGCAACACAGCGGGACTAGTCATCAGGGGGCACCAACCAGTCAGAGTTGAGTGGCGACCAATCGGCTAGAGCTCCAAATAGTCTAATGAGTTCAGCCATTTTCTGAGGAATTTCAGGCCGATCGTCATATGGTTTGACCAGTCGAATGACGTTTCTTTGAGTTTTTGCCTATTCTTCTCTCGGTCCATCTCCTTCACGAACACACTCAATCATTGCCCTCGATCATGTAATTATCTCCCTACATCATCCAAGCTAGCCACCAGGTGGGTCCCGCATTGAAGATGTTATCGTTCTAAAAATCAAGTAAGTCCATTCATCAGGTGGACTATGATTTTAGAAATTAAGTACGGCTTAGAGAACTTCAGCCAAGCTTTCTCTAACAGTTACTTTGTCCATAAAATGTGGCTCACTTGCTTGGTTGACCAACCTTACTCTTCGACCGGGACATTTATGCTAGAACCTCCAAATGGATCGATTTGATCACGTAACTACATGCCGGCACATATAGTAAATTCTGCATAAACTACCTTGTACATGCGTGGCATAGATGAAAGTGTTGATCTAACTTGTTGGATGAGAGTTGTGCACATCCATAAAAGAAGGGGGGGGGGGGGGGGGGGGGGGGGGGGGGGGGGGGGCACCTTAAGTGGGCCACATCTTATCAAAACAAACGAACAGTTAGAGAAAATTTTAACCTTTAGATTTGAAAATGAGAATAATTGTTTTGCTGAATATTCTATCACGATTGATGTGGTGAATCTCTTATACAGTTATATAAAGTATACAATCCCTCTCAACGGGGAACAGTTACAATTAAAGGCTTTGAAATTTGAAAACATTTCAATTAAGATCTTACGTTACAAGATCTTTGATTGAGGGAATGATTATAAAAGCTTTGAAATTTAAAAACGTTTCAATCAAGATCCTACATTATAGGATCTTTAATTGAGAAGGCTAACGTTAGTTGAATTTTGTGTTGTGTCTCTATATACTCCCTTAAGTTAAGCAGTCTATGTAACGCCCCAGATTTTCGAGATTTATTTGAAAGTTTTTGAAAATTCATTTTTAATTTATTTTTTTTAATTATCGTACATTTACCGTTGATTTGTAAATAGCGGGACATCCGTAGGAGATCCGATAGGGGACCCTTTACAAAAATTGTTTACAATGATCTCATAAACATCATAGAAAGATCAGATTTCAAAAATCACACACTTTTCAAATAATTACGAAAATGCCATTAGTTAAACTTAAGTTAAGATGTCATTTTTAAGTATTATAGTTTCTGACGATCACTTTCATGTAAAACCCTGGATTTAAGCTTTTGGGCACATATTAACCATACACATCAAATTTCAGCCCTTAAATCATAGTAGAAGTGGTCCGATTGTCAAATCAGCCCCTTAACCCTTGATTTTCATCTCCATCGAGTGAGGAAAGTAGATGGTTAGTCGTAGTCGAATATTTCTCTTCATATGAGTGACTTAGATCGTCTTTATCATGGACCAATAGTGTGATTTGAGTGCCCCACCTTGATAAACATCTTTCTTATGCGAGAAGTTATCCCGTTCTATAAATTAACGAGTTACCAACTCTTTTTAAATCTGAACCTTTCAATTTACCCACTTCTCACCATCAATCGCTTTTCAAATTTGGACCACTTATTATACTCATATGACTACGACTTTACACAAAATTTGGACCCCGATCTATAATCCTACACCGTTGAACCACAAAGCCAGCACCTTCCTTTTCCGCCAAAAATTGAAATTTCAGATCTAGGCATTTCTCACCATCAATCAACTACTAAATTTTGTACAATTGTTTGCCTATCATGACTACATATTTTTTTAAAATTTGGGCCCTGATCATCAAGCGCAGACCGTTAATTGAGATCTAGCCCATTTTAGCACCCGTTAGGCCATTTTCAAGGATCGGCCAATCTAGAATGTGGATCATCAAGAAATTTACGTATTCTGACTCTAGTCCTTGAGCTTGATAAGATGAACGGATTGGAATTGATCATAGATCACCCGAATATTGAGATTTGAGAAACCCACCTCAAGAAGTTATTACACAAGACCTCGCGTGCACATCCTTCTCCATATTTCTACTACGTACCTCCAAATCCTTCTCCTAACCCTAGCCTCCATGCCGTAGAGAGAGAGAGAGAGAGAGAGAAGAAGAAGAAGAAGAAGAAGAAGAAGAAGAAGAGAGTTCTTTCTCATATTTTTCCAGCGGCTAGGATCTTCTACAACCCTCTTCTTCTAAGTCCATCCTAAGGTGAGGATTTTCCTTCAAGCCTTTCATTAATAATATTATGATTATCATAAGTTTCTTTTTTGGCATGTGAAGTTGTTTTGTTTTGAATTGCTGATCCATATAACATGAAGTTTAATGTAGGATTTGTAATGAATATCATTATATAATGATGTGATTCATTGTTTAGATTTTTGACTAAGAAGCATGTGTATTTGTGTTATATATCTTTGTGAAATCTATGCCCTTATTTTCTTAGTCCATGTATTACAAGTAACATTGGTTTTCATATTGTGATATGAAATATGTGTATAAGATCACCATATGGACATCCCATTATTGTATACTCTTTGTCCCTAAGTTGGTAAAATTATTCGATGTAGAGAGATGGAACCCATGAGAGGTGTCCATGATGGAAGAATATCTCTTGACTTAACAGAGAGAATGAATTGCTTGTTTGTCAATGGATCCTTACATGTGTATGATGCTTGATTGGATCCATTTACATTACATGAGTATTTTAATGAATTTGGTCATGATGTACAATATTGGCTTTTTGGGACATGATGAAATCATAAAACGGGACAATGAGTAAACATTAATGGTATACAAATTCTCATGAGCCGGGGTTGGTGTTATGGACACTAATCCCGTGCTGTCGGCCTATGCTGGGTTGCTTGCGACTCCCCATAGTGACCATTGAGTTTTATTTAAATCGGTTGTATGCGAAAACACTTAAATAAAGGTGAAACTAAAGTCATGCATTCACTTGGCTCCATGTGGGTGTACGGAATTGGGAATAGGCTAGAGCGTCCTACTTCTCCCGTACACTGTCACGTGTAGAATTGGGCTATGAGCGTCCCATTTCTCACGTGGTCGGGCAAAACTATGGGCTTGTGCGTCCCAGGAACCTCTGGTGACTAGTGGCTAGCGTGAAGTCGTAACAGGGAGTCTCCCACTTCATGTATTATGATTTCTAGCCAGGGTGCCCTAGCCAGAGCATGCATTCCATGCATCGCATTAACAAAGATTTTTACTTGATTGTTTTGTTTGAATAAAGATATTATTGTGTTGCGTTACTCTGAGTTTTGTACATTGTTATTCTTGATAGTCTTGGAGGGAATATTCCCCACTATGATAGCGTTTAACGCTATCCCAAACACAATTTAGGTGATGCAGGTGAAGATCCAGGTATTGAACCCGATTTTTAAGAAGAAGAGTTCCATGGCTCATATAATCACATGGCGGACGACGATGTTAGAGAAATTTATTAAATATTTCTTTTGAGTAGTTGATACATTTATGGAATTGTAATAAGTCTTCAATAGAAGACATGATTTTGTATTTTAATTAATCAGTATGGATATTGGTTGGTTCCCTTATTTAAACATTGATGATGACGTAGTAAGTTTGATAGAATAAGATGATAATTGTTTCCGCCATTGTGCTTGAATGCTATATTTTATTATTTGACAAATTAGTTATTCCATAAGTTATTTTTACAGTTCACTTGTCGTGAAGAAATCCAAACCATTGGGAAGAGATGCCTTTTGTAAAAATGTCTGCAATTAGATGAGATGAACTGAATATCTAGACCTTTTTTAAATACTTTTTATCGCACATAATATGCTTAGTGAGCAAGTTATAAAGATTGAATTGACAGTGAGGTACGAAATACCAAGATTGTCACACCAAAGAATTGGTTCGGGAGAGGTACTTGTGCCTAACTCATGGAGAAGAGATTGGATCCATGTTAATTCAGTTGTGGCGATGGCTAAACCACAATATTTGGCATTAGAGCTGGAATGAGTGACTGTCTTTTGTTTCCTAATGCTCCAAGAGATGAGATTTGAGCCCAGGAAAACACAGTAGTCACTTATTGCCCGTTGATCATCCGGGCAATCGGCCTAATCTGCATATGAAAATGCACTCAAAGTAAGTGATGAGGACACTTTGATGTGAAGACCATATTGAGTAGTACGCTTGAGATATTTGTTTGACTGCAATCCAATGTTCATCGGTGGGACTGTGCATAAATTGGCATACCTTATTGACTACAAATGCAATATTGGGGTGAGTGAGGTATTGTAAAGCACCAACAATGCTCCGTTAAAGAATTGAATCAGAAAAGTAGGACTCACTGAACTTGGGAAGCTTGGACTAGCTGTAAATTAGAGTTAACTGAGGTTTCGCACTATCTATTTTTGTTCTTTTGAGAAGATCTAGGGTATATTTTCTCATGGCCATAAGAGCAAGTCTGGCTTCAACAATATGTTTATAGCGACGTTCAACCAGGCCATTTTGTTGAGGGGTGTGTGGACATGAAAATCGATGAGTTATTCCATGCATGTTGTTCTAAAAAGGATTTAAACTTTAAAAATTCTCCCCTATTGTTAGATTAGAAAACTTTAATTTTGAGATTAAGTAGATTTTCAATCTTCACTTTAAATGAGATGAAGACTTTAAGAACATCAGAACGATTTGTAACTAGGAAAAGCCAACCATGTCAACTTAATGCATCGATGAAAAACAAGTAATACTAATATCCATCACGAGATATGAGTAGAGTTGGTCCCCAAATGTTTGATAAGATCAATACTAAATGAGAACTATAAGTAGTAGTACTGTAAGAAAACAATAACGGATGACTATTGCTCAAATAACAAGAACAACAAAAAAAACTAGTACTTTTATTTGTAACTGGAAGTGAATAAGAGGAAATGACGTTATTAGCCGTTCATGACATAGGATGTCCAAGTCGTTGTCAAATGTCATAGAGGTTCGTTCACCAATGAGGGTTAATGGAGATGAAAATGTGGGAGGAACATCATGACATTGGACTAAGTGATAAAGTCCACCTTTAGTCAACCCATGCAGAACCACCTTCCCTGTGCAACTGTCCTTGATAAGAAAAAAATTAGGGTGAAACTCAATGAACATGTCATTATCACGAGTAAATTTTCAAATTGACAGAAGATTAGTTGAAATTTTAGGAACATGGAAAATATTACGAAGAGTAAATGTGCAATGAGCGTTTATAAAGATAGACATACCAATGTTAGAAATGGGAAGGCTAATACCATTACCAATGTGAAGTTGGTTAATTTGAGCCATTGTACTCTGACCAAATGTGGAGGTTACTGAGGTCAAAAGTCACATGATTAGTGGAACTACTGTCAGGGTACCAATTCTGGTTATAAGAAGGGGTTAAGGTAATAAATGCAGTCAAAGGTTGATGTCAAGAGCTAACCTTATGGTTCTGATCAAACTGGAACCAACATGACCAAGAAAATGGTTCTTCCAACTACAAATATGACAAAGACCAATCAAAATATCATAAATTAATGTTGAGGACGATTGTCATACCGTCCTTGACCATGTCCTCATTGATTAGAGGGCTTTCCTTGAGTAGGATAACTACCACAATTTTTTGCAACAACATTAGCTGTCAGGGTTGTTGAGAAGATAACATTCCGTACGTCGAGTCTCATCTCAAAGACTAGCAAACGAGACTAAAAATCCTCTATGGGAGTGTTATCAAGTATGGTTGTGAGAGTGGTGACGATAGCATCATATGCAAAATAAAGACCATTAAGGGGGTGTTTGGTGTCATGTATTAAAATGTATTAGGAGGGATTGAATTGTACATCATGCGCTTCCAAACCTATCTCTCGCTTGGAACAGCAGCGATGGTTTAGGGTATTGAAAACCACGCCAAATATAATGTTACATTAAGAGGGATTCGCCCAATCCCATTTCAATTTTCGACATTTTCTTTCATATCCACCAAAATCGGGAAGAGATTACCCGTGACCTGTGCTCGGGGCTGTGTGGAGCCCATAGCAATGTTCGTGATAAATCCATCCCATCCATTTGTTTTAAAAGTCCATAATAGGACGGGAGCCCGAAAATGGTTTAGATCCAAAAATCAGGCAAGCCTTATAACACAAAACAATGAGAACGAAAGCGTCTACCGTTAAAGCCTTTCTGAAGCTGACCAAGATGTTTATATGCTATCCAAACCGTTAATAGGGTTATTACTACTCAGATAAACTGTAGCTACAAAATATCATCCTGATACAAAACTTTTGTCACCCCCACATGTTCAATCCCCATTGTTTTGTGAGGTATGCCCACCTGACTTTTTGGATTTGCCTGATTTTTAGCTATTGGTCCTATTATGGTATTTTAAAACAAATGGATGAAGTGATTTTGTCAGGAACATCTATGTGAGACCCACATAGCCTTGGGCACACAAATCTCTAGATGCCTTGTTCCACGGCTACTTCATAATCAATGCTACCAATGTCTAATCCAAACATGTTACACCAATTAATTCGGAATCACAATGAGATCTTCTTACACTCCAAACATGTAATGAAATGTTTTAGCAACTATTCACTTCCACGACAATCCCTGACAACCCCTCATCATTACTTCAAAACAATTCCATCCCACTTAATACCACCTAATCCCATGCGGCAAACATGCCCTAAGTATCAATAGTTAAAGATCTAAATCCGGCATGCGATGGCCAAAGGAAGCGAGATTGTCAAGTAGTTTGTCATAGATAGACTCCCTTTGCACATAGTTTGAAGCTCTCGGTTAAGCTACATGATTCGAGCTCAAGAACGAGAGGTGAATTGGTTCTCTAAAGCCAAACATACGGCTTGAGAGGTGTTGAGGCCGATTAATTGTGCCATAGCATTTTCAGATAGAGAGGAGATCAGAAGCCGTCTAAGAAGAATTTGGTCTTGCTTCTACCATGTCAGGTAGGTTGGATTGACATCATCTAAATTGATTATGTTTGAAAGGATACGAGGGGGGCAAGAGAGCGTACCATCAATGTATCCCTCAAGATCGTAACCCTTCAAAAGAGGAACAAACTGAGTGCACTAAAGTAACTAGTTATGGCAGTCAAGTTTGATGGAAATAAGATGATGAATATGAGTGGTTTAAAGGATAGGAGAGGAAGTAAAGAACGAAAATGAAGTGATGGTTCAATGGACATAAAGATTTGATATAGTGAGAGAAGATAGATTTTTTTTTTCTTTTGAGGATATACCAATTTGATCGAGGAGTTGAGCTGGGTTTTAGATCTGAATTCCTGACCGTCAAATCTGGAGAATCATTCGATTAGTGTAGCACCAATTGGGTTGTCGATTCAGTCGAGGTTTTTCGACTTGTTATAAGCTTCTTGTTATCGATGGGTAGATGTCGTCAATCGACAAGAAAAAAAAAAAGAAGAAGAGTTTTATCTTTCCCCGACTCTTTAATACCATATGAGATGAGAATAATTATTTTTCTAAATATTCCACCATGATTGATGTGGTGAATTTCTTATACATTTATAGAGTATACAGTCCCTCACATTGGAGAATAGTTACAAAGGCTTTGAAATTTGAAAACATTTCAATTAAGATTTAAGATCTTTGATTGAGGGAATGGATACAAAAGCTTTAAAATTTAAAAGTGTTTCGATTAAGATCCTACGTTATAGTATCTTTGATTGGGAAAGCTGACGTGGTTTGAATTTTGAGTTGTGTCTCTATACAGATTGCTTGGTTGATGTGGCTTGCTGGAAGAGTGAAATTGTCCAATTATTTATGAAAAGGATAGAAACATAAAGCATTATTTTGAACCTTATGGAAAAATTGGACCATAAACTTGTTCAGTATTTGCATGTGTGTCGACTTTTATAGGGTTGTATGTTTGCCCTTGAAAGCCAATATAAACCTTATACATTGACATTATGCATCTTAACCGTTGATATGGATAATCATTTTATTATTGCCATAATTAATTTATGGACTTTAATATACATGAGAACATGAGTTAAGAGAGAAGGTTTCCTCTATTATCATTGGGAACATGAGTTTAGGCAGAACATCCACTAGCCAAGGAAGGATTGTATTCCAAGAATCTTACTACCCTGGTATTCCATGGCTACGTAAAAGGTTTTAAGATGAACATGTGGTTGTCTTTCATGTAATCATCTGTGTGAGGGGACTAATGATAGGTCACGATGGAAGGTTTCCACCATAAGGCTCAATAACGAGTCGTTGCCTTTTCCCTACCCTAGATCGGAGTGTTAAGATCCATGGATATGGGATCCTATTATTAGAACTATTGGATACTTATATTGGAAGATCACTTAAGTCTATGGATCAAGAGACCAATCACGCTTGGCCTAGATTGATTTGTATATTTACTAGCTAGCTTTGGTTAATATTTAGACCTAAGAACTTATAGGAGTTCAAGTTCCTAGTGTAATGTGTTCTCCCTCACTTAGAAATTCAATTGTAATTGCTTTTATATGAGTGTAATTAAATGCATTAGGATACAATGGAGGTACATATATATGATTTAGTAAGGGATCCATTAATTTCCTAATAACATTCTTATTATTGAGAGCAGGTAAATCTAATCATTCATTACGTGAGTTTTTGTTAGGTCTAGCTCTTATAAAGGTATAAATGGTTTTACAAATATTTTCAATCATTGATATTTTGTTTTAACTATTATAATGAATGGTATACATAACCAATGATGGTATGTATCATCCGTGTAGCTTTGTTACCTGTCTCTTCACTTTATTTTTCCATTATGTCGCTAGTAAAAACATGATGAATGCTCTGCTCCAAAAGCAAGAACCTCATTTTGTGCATCTATGCCAAAGTTTATATGGTCTAATTCGTAAACTTTGTTAAGATTATTAATTATGTATATCAAAGTAATCTTTAGAAATTTACAATAATTTAAAAAGATTTAATTTAGCGCATTAATTCATTCATGTTTTTAATAATCTCAAAAGATGAGCTCTATTTGAGCCAGATGATCACAAATTACCAAATCCAATTAGCAATTTAGGTTCCCAATTTCATTGTTGGGTGATCAACCATTACATCATCCATATGACCATAAATCTACTCTTGATCCATTTCAATGGTTGTTGTTTCTTTTGGGTCAATAACATGTTGGAGGCTTGATGAGATCATAATTATAACCTGATCTTCCTAATAGTTCAAAATAAGGGCTCATATATATATGCACATGATAGTTATTGATGTCTAGTCACGGTCATCATGGTGGCCCCACATGAGCCCCATGGACGGCTATCTGGGGTCCATGGTCAAAGTACGAGACCATGTCGTCCACTTATGTTATAAAGGAGCATCATGCTAAATGCTACGTTGTCGGCCAAAGCACAAGTCTATATGTACGTGCACATAATTAAGCGTGGTGGTTTTTGTTCGTCTTGAGAAGTGGGCCACATATCACAGAGGGCACAGACAAATGGGTCGGATTCCGTAGTGACCCCTCTAGTGCCAAGGTTGGTGCTGGAAAAGCTGTGTGGGCCTTACCATGATGTATATGTTTTTATGGATGCCGTCCATCCATTTTTCCAGCTTATCTTAGGGTATGAGCCCAAAAATGAGGCAAATGTAAATCTCGGGTGGACCATACTTTGGGAAATAGCAGTGATTTATTACCAACCGTTAAAAATTTTATAAGGCCCACTTTAATGTTTATTTGCCATCCAACCTATCGATTTGGTTACAGGTTCGATGAAGGGAAACACAAACATCAGATTGATCCAAAACTTTTGTGACCGCTAAGAAGTTTTTAATAGTGGCTGTTAAATCATGTTTCTTGTGGTGTGGTCCATTTGAGATTTGGATCTGCATCAGGTTCAGGCTCATGCCCTAAGATGACTTGGGAAAATCGATGGATGGCGTTAATAAAACATGTACATCATGGTGTGGCCCACCGAGCGTTTCCAGCACCCACGTTGGTACCAGAGGGACTACAGAAACCGAGTCCGGACAAATGGGGTTCATTTCTAATGGCAGTACGGTACTTGTCCTTGAACAACGCCGATAGTGAAGGACAGGGATTGGGTGGTGTTGGGCGCTGTGGGGCCCACTGTGATAAATGTGTTTTATATTAACGCTGTTCACCGATTTTACCAGCTCATTTTAGGGCAACCCCAAAATAAAGCAGATCCAAAGCTCAAGTGGACCACACCACATGAAACAATGGGATAATGACACACCCACGGTTGAAACCTTCCTAAGGCTCATGTGAATGTTTATTTGCCATTCAATTTCTTGATAAGATCACACACACTTTGACGGAGGAAAATAAAAATATCAGCTTGATCCAAAACTCTTGTAGCCATTGAGAAGTTTTAGCGGAGGGTCCACAGACACTAGCCCATGAGATCCGGGCAGAGCGTTCTCATTCACAGGCGGACGCACAATTATATGCATATGGTTTTGGCAGCCACCTAATATCCAGATCCGAACCGGGTAATTCCCATAGAGATTGGACGGTGTCACCAGCCAGTTAGCTGGTGTCAATGAGCCCCACATGATGTATGTGTTTTATCCGTGCCTTCCATCCCTTTTGCCTGCTCATTTTAGGGCATGAGTAAAAAAAATGAGATAGATCCAAAGTTCAAAGCGGACCACACTACAGAAAACTGTAGGGATTAAGCTGTGGGCATTAAGCTCAAGTGGACCACACCACAGAAACAGTATGGCTTGAACACTGAAGGTTGAAAACTTCTTGGGAGCCATGAATATTTTGCATAAGCTGATGTTTGTCTTTTCCCTTCATCCATCTCTGTGTAACCTTATGAGCAGGTTGGTTAACAGATAAGCATCTACTGTGGGCTCATGCCCTAAAATGAGCTGGCAAAATGGATGAACGGCACATAAAATATTACATCATGGTGAGGCCCATGGAGCTTTGACGCCAGCGAGCTGGCTGGTGCTGCGGTTACCAGCCAAACTGCGTCCGTCCATGTGATGAAACGAAAAGGTTTTAGACGCCACCAGATGACAGAAAATGATGGACTCGATTTGCCTGCTGACACTCCCAGTAGCCGCTCCCTACTGGTCGGTGCTTTGTGGCCCTATGATGATTTAATCTATACCGTCCGTCCATATGTCTCCCTGTCATTTTAGGGCATGAGCCCAAAGATGAGGCGGCTGATCAAAATCTAAGTGGATCCACCACAGGAAACGGTGGTGAGGGAATGCCCACCATTAAAAGCTTCTTGGCGCCACAAAACTTTTGGGTCGCGCTTACATTTGTGCTTTTCCCTTCATTCATATCATATTATTGTGACATAATCATCAGGTTGGATGCAGATCAACATTATTGGCCCTACATATTACTGTTCAATCCGAACACACGGGCCACAGGCGTAATGGATGGCCCAATTTTGATTAAAAGTGTGAATAAGTGACGTGCCACGCATGTCAAAGTGGTGTTTGACTCAAATCAGACAGAATGCTTGTGACCGAAGGTGTTGAATTAGCTGAATTAGGATAACATATGTGAAGATTTGCCGAATTATTTAAACAGCGTTTGTTAAAGCAATTATGCGATTTATGAATGGGGAGGGTTGATCCTTCTAATGAGTCTTTTTACCTTAATGATGATGATTTTTTTTTTTCCAATGGTTATAGCTTTGGGTCACATTTCCTCAACAAAAGTAATAAAACAAAGAGAATAAAAAATAAAGGTTTGGTTGTCAATTTTATTAATCTGAACATAAATACAATACAACCAGTAAAAAAAAAAAAAAGAAAGAAAGAAAAAGTAAATAAGTAGAAGAGATTATCAATGGAGATTTGTGCTCTAAAACAATTGTAGTCTTGATAGTACTCCAGACTTGGACAGTTGAAGAAAATACCAAACAATCGTGAGACAATTGTGGTGTATGGTCAGCAAATTGTGACAAGAAAATTACTAGGTGAGATCTTATAATGTGTGGATCCAACAATAGGGTCATGGATATTTATAATATTCTACCAACATATTACAACAGTGTGCTGGATAGTAGCGAAAACTAAGCTAAGAGACTAAAATTAGGACTCTGAGCCCACTGCAACATGGTGTTGGACAGAGGTGGAGGAAACTCGAATTAAACTAATAAGAATAAGTATACATGAGGGACGAAAGAGATAGACAATTTAAAACTAAAAGGTTTGTGTGTGATTGTATTGGCATGAAACCCTAATCTCTTATTTGTGTGCTGCTTTTATATATCCAATGAATGCACGTATGCTCTCCTGGATGGTGGTATGTGTTAGGTTCCTAGTGTACAAGCATAGTAGAATATAATACAATACAATTTGATTATGGGACCCATCCCAAGAATCTTTATTTGCAATAACATCAAATTTTTATAATATAACAATATATATATATATATATATATATATATATATATATATATATATATATATATATATATATATATATATGAACGGTGGAAATCATATTTACACGCAATGTACATGTGTGATGCTGATCTATCGATGTCGATCTCCTTAACCAATGAGTTTCTCCATGATCTATCCTAATATCGGAAAATTAAGAGAGCCTAACATCTAATCATTTAGTAGGTGCCAATGAAGATGTATATCATCCACACAAGTCAACCACATGTGAGGATAAAAGAAGAAGATAGAGTGGATCTCTCTCTATCTCTCTCTCTCTCTCTCTCTCAAACTTTCTCTCCTTTTTCTCACACTTACACATCCCAAGGGGTAGGGACATCAAAGGGTAGCTCTTTCTCTCATCTGTAATAGGATCATATAAATAAGGAGAGATTAGGATTTGATGGATGCACCGAGTATAGTGCTCCACAACCCTACGAACTTTGGTGTAACCTACTGAAGGAAGCCCGTCAATCTACCTCATCGATGCATATACTCATTATTCAATCTCTTCATTGATATGACATATCCACTAATGATCATGTATTATGCCAATTAAAAGTGGATCATGATCAAGTTATCATCAAGTGTAATCAAAGTAATTTTAATAGTTAAAACAAAACTTCAAGAGTTAAAAACTTTTGAAAAACTGATTAAATCATTCAAAGTTCTGGGTCTAGCGAAAAAACCACTTGATCAGTCCCCAATCTATCAGATCAAAGCCATAAACATGTTCCTAGGCAAACTAGTGGATCTCTTATTAGGTTGTGAAAAATTCAACGGCTTCTAATGGAAGTACCCAGCTACGTCCACTTTATTGGCATCTAAATGAACCTCATAGGAAGAACCAAAGCCAACCAGTTAAGATCGTGTCCCTTACATATTTTTATGTCTAAGGATCAAACCATCTTTCATGGCATACTCACACTCTTGTATAAGTTAAGGGCAAGGCATAAACCGACACAAAGTAAACTCCTAATGGTAGAGACTATCATCATAACCCAAGTCAGACCCCTTAAATAAGATAACTGTATATCTCGTGAATTAATGTCAACACACCTGCGATGATCATAGCCTAATAGGGTACTGAGATCCATGGACCATAACTCTTCGAATCTCAATTTCCTAAGAACTATCAAAGGAATCACTCAATAAACCCAATGATCCTGAGATAAGATCATCAAAACTAAATCTATTTAAGGCATACTGCATGTCTAATTTAAGACCTATGGTCACCATGATTAACGACTGAGATCCTAACCTTTCACTTCATAATATCCTACAAAGCAAGGTTAAATAAAGGAATCTGAGTATGTTTTCTCAACGAATGCCCATTAGACTAATGTGGAAAACCTTATGCAACAGGGTTCATCCACAGTGGGGTGCAATGGACCAAAGAGCAGGGAACCATGGGACCCACTAATACAATTTGAAAAATTAAGAGCCTATTTGGATCATTGACTACCACAATAATATTGTGTAAAACTCACATGATTATACCTCATATTTGATTGGATATTTGCCAACTGTAAAATCATGGTAATCATTTCGAATCACCGCAAGATATGGATGAGTGAAGGTGTCTTGAAATGGCATAATTTTATGGCCCCATGGTGTATGTGTTATATCCACACCATCCATCCATCCATCTTGCATGATCATTTTATAGAATGAGACAAAAAATGAGATAGATCCAAAGCGGAAATGGACCATAACATAGCTAGCAATGGGGATTGACCGCCTTCGATTGAAAACTTCTTGAGGTCCACAGAAATGTTGGATCGAGCTAATATTTGTGTTTTCGTTTCATCTAGGTATGTTTGACCTTATGAACAAGTTGGATGGAAAACGAACATCCAAATGACCCCTAGGAAGGTTTCAATGGTGGGTGTCATTGTCCCCCTTGCCTTTTATGTTGTGGTTCATTTGAGCTTTGGATCTTCTTCATTTTTTTTTGGGACATGCCATAAAACAATATTGCAAAATAGATGGATGGTGTGGATATGACACATATTAACCAAATTACTCCAAGCATATCTAACAAGAAAATAAACTGTATATGTTAGAAGTGGAGTTGCTAACACTACCCTATTTTGCTTATAGTTACTATAGTAGTAATGATAATCACTACTCAATTACCACTCATCATAGCACATTACAAATGCAATCAATAATCCAAGCAGGCCTTAAAGTACAATGGGTACCCTGAGTTTCAAACCGTGCCATTTCAACCATTAGTATATCGGTTGGAGATAAAGAATGCCGACAACAAGGTAACCGAGTACACATAAAGACAATAGATGCACCCATTGTGGTGAGTCACAATTGCATGTACGTACATCAATCTAGACCGTTCTAATTGAGGGTTCACAGTGGATGAAGATTTTCTGATAATCACACTAATCGACAAACCTAAGTCTTCAAGTTTTGTCCATCTAATGGATGGTTAAAAGGATAACGGTCAGTAGTCAATATTCAACAGAAAAATCAGATGGGATCAATGTGATTTTCCCACTGTCAATCTATATGACCCACATTTGGACGGTTTGGATTGACTTTCCTGGATGCTATGCATGAGTGTCCCGAGGATGACTCCCATCATATAATATGGAGTGGGGAACAAACCAGCGGTTTGGATTGTAGAAGCATGGCCCCATTGGTGCACTGCAAAACCTTGGCCACCCATGCCGGCCGTAACTCCTCAGATGCGGATTGCCTTGAGAACCATAACAGGGGTATATCTCGTGAGCCACCATGATGTTTGTGTTTTATCCGTCCATCCATTTTGCCAGCTCATTTGCAGGGCATGAGCCCAAAAAATAGTCAGATTAAAATCTCAAGTGAGCCACACCACAAGAATAAGAGAGGATAATAACCCCATTGTTAAAAACTTTCTAAGCCCACCACAAGAATCAGAGAGGATAATAACCCCATTGTAAAAAACTTTCTAAGCCCACTATGATATTTACTCGTCATCTTACCTGTTTATAAGGTTACACAGATCTGAATAAAGAAAAATCATAAATATCAGCTTGATCCAAAATTTCTATGTGCCTAAGAAGTTTTCAACAGTAAGTATTGAATCTCCATTGTTTCATGTGGTGTGGTTCACATGAAACTTTCGATCCGCCTAACTTTTGGTCTGGTGTCATATGATGAGCAAGAAAAATATATGGAGAGCAGTGATAAAATGGATAAAATACAAACATCTTGCTGGATATCTATGATGATCAGGCCTCCTGCAAGACATTCCTTGGATGCCGATTGTGTGGTGACTTGACGTGGCGTGATTTGATTGAACCATATATCTAAAATAAGAGATGGGCGAGTCCGGCACATAATATCAAACATACTTTGAGGGTCATGTGGTGGGACGTGATAAGATTTGATTGAGACACGTGTAGGCACTCAACCTAATGACTTTCAAAACATGCTTTGCATGGTTCACAACCTTTATAGGGGGTTGGGTACTTACTCATGCCTCGGAGGTTGACTTGCAAAAGTTTCAACAGAGTTCATGGGTCTGAGTACCGATTGTGGTAAAAAAAAAAAAAAGCTACTGTAGTGTTAGTACGCAGGTGTGACGGGTATGATTAGTGCGTGTGTAAAAGAAAAATAATAATAATAATAATAATAAACAAAAAGACCTTTTACAGGGACATATGGCCTAATCAAATCCCACCATATAACATGATCGTGGATATCAATGGGGGCAGGGTTTTGAGATAAGGCTGTACTTCTTTGTTTTTTTGTTTTTGTTTTTTTTGTTTTTTTGGTGCACACACCCAAACCACATTGGCACTGGGGATCCTATGATTTAAGTGTTGCAACGGGGTCTGTCTACCACTGAGCCAAGGAGCCAGACCGAATCAATTTGAGTTTGTACTCATGATGTTTGGCCCCATCTTTGATAACAGGACATGGTGGAATTTGATCAGATAGTAGTTTGGTGTCAGAGATGGGCCAATTGGAATACATTACTCAACTGACTAACTTTCAAACAATCTCTGTGTGGACCCCGTCTCTGATGCCAGTCATTCAATCAAACAAGCGAGCTGGTCCAGGTGGGGGCAGTACTCAATCCGCGTCCCGTCCGAGGCGGCAGGGTCACCGCACAATCCGTGTCCTAATCCCTTGAGTCCTTGACCAAGGTACTACATTTTGGGACTGCGCTAGTTTGTCCCGCATGGCTGTGGTGGACCGTACTATCATCAGATCCACCCCATCCGTTAGGGGCGGCACCATCTTTTCGCTGTCTATCTTAAAAATAAGTCTAATCCAAGACTTAGGTGGACCACATCATACGAAACGGTGCAAAATAATGCCTAAAACCTCCAAAATCATGTGTTATGCTCCACGCGAGTCTTGGACTGTCCATCTGGCGCATCATGCTAGAACGCGGATTGGGTACAACCCGCCTGTTCTGACTGCCGCTGCGGAAGCGGATTGCGTAGTGAGTAACTCCGCACACGCGTGCGGAGTAAACTCTATGGGGCCCACCGTGATTTATGTATTTTATCCAATCCGTCCATCCATCTTAACAGAAAATTTTAGGTATGATACCAAAAAAAGAAGCATATTAAAATTTAAAGTGGACCACACTATAGGAAAAGTGTGAACTAAATTTCTACCATTGAAAAATTCTCAGAGGACACAGAAGTTTTGGATCAAGCTGATATTTGTGGTTTACCTTCATCCATATCCATGTGATCTTATGAACAGGTTGGATGACAAATAAACATCACTATGGGGCCTGGGAAGGTTTCAACGGTGGAAATCATTATTCCCACTGTTTCCCGTGGCATGGTACATTTTAGATTTGGATATGCTTAAATTTTGGGCTCAACTCCAAAAATGAGCTGAAAAAACATATGGACAGAATAGATAAAGCACATACATTCTAGGTGGGCCCAACAGAGTTTACTCCGTGCGATAAGAGCGTTATTCCGCTCGCAATCCGATTCCCTATGCGGAGTCTCTCAAGGACCACCATAATGTACGGTTTTTATCCACACCCTCCATCTATTTGAACGTATCATTTTAGGATAGAAGCCCAAAAATGTGACAGATCTAAGGCTCAAGTCGACCACACAATATTTGGTATTAAAATGCTTGAGAATAAGCTGATATTTGTATTTTCCCTAAGTTAAGGTCAAATAAACATCACAGTGAGTTAGAAAAGTTTCGACAGTAGTCATCATATCACCGCTTCGTATTGTGGTGTGGTCCACTTGAGGCTTAGAATTGCCTTATTTTTGGACTGATGATCTAAAATGATATTCCAAAATAGATGGACAGTGTAGATAAAACCCACACATCACGGCGGGCTCCTAAGAGCCCCAGCCTGCGCCGAGCTCGAGCTTAGTACCCAATCCGCGCGCGTCCATCATACAAGTGAAATAGATGGCATTGTTTACCAGGGTAACAGCTTAGTGGGTGTTACCCTAACCGTGTGGGGCCTACCTTAATGTATTTGATGTATATCCACCCCGTCCATCTGTTTTTTCATCTCATTTTAGGATGCAATCCCAAATGATAAGAAGATCCAAAGTCTCAGGTGGACCATACCAATAGAAACAGTGATGACTAACCATTAAAGACTTTTTGTGGGCCATAAAAGTTTTGGATCAATATGATATTTCTAATTTCCCTTCAACCAGATCTTCTTGACATTATCAACAGGTTGGATTTCAAATAAACATTAAGAAAACGATAAGATGGGCCCTTTCGAATTTTTAATGGTGAAGCACTCAATCACCACTGCTTCCTGCGGTGTGGTCCATATGAGATTTAGATCCGAATAAATTTTGGTACCCCATCCTAAAATGGTCTGGAGAAACGGATGGACGACATGGATATATAAAAAAAACATCAAGGTGGGCCCATCCTATCTACAGTGATACACTGATTCCCATGTTGTAGCCTAGCCCACCTGAGCATTGAATCAGACTGATTGTTGGTCGCCAGTCCAAACGGAAGTTGCCACACGGCCCACACCAGATGGACGGGGTTGATCTCATCCAACATGAAGACTTTCCTTTCAGGTCAGCTAAGACACGCTACCCTGTCGGCTACGAAAGTTACACGCAAGCGTTTTCGTTTAATACCAGCATTGGTGCACCTCACTCAAGTGCAGCAACCGCTCCCGTCAGGTAACTGGCATACATGCATGTGTATCCGGATCGTCTAAATCACGAATCCCAGAGTGGATGGATTTCGTGCAAAAAATCACGATGATTTTGGAGATCCTAAAAGTTCAATTTTGTCAAGCCGAATGGATGGTCAGAAAGAAATTTGTAATACCAGTCCGAATTCTATAGCCAAATCAAACGGTTAAGATTGTGCATCTCCAAACAGTTCGATCTCAATGTAATTTTACTGTCTAAAATAGGTGTCCAAGTATGCCACGTGTATTTTCGATGAATTGCTGCATCTATAACCTTCGTTTGTTACTTCTTCACCTAAGGGTGGGAAAATACTCGAAAATGCCTCTATTTATTTCGTCATTTGTGGCATTGGCCTCATGTAGAGCCCTTTATTTATTTAGTCTTTGGCACTGTTTGGATTTTCACTGGACCAAAAAACCCCTTTGACATACCCTGCCACAATTACTCTTGTACAGCAACAGCTTTTTGCGGAAATCACGAGAGCCTTTTGAAAATTGAGTGTGGCCCCATGAAATCGACTGTTAGGGCCACCCCTCGGCCGATCTAATCCATTCACTTTAATCAGACATATGTGAACCCACAAAAAGATCATTTAAAAGAAATTAGGCTTTCTGTGGCTCACACCTACGTTAACGCTGTGAGTTAATTTCGAACTGTTTCCTCCGATGTGGTTCATTCGTGATAAAATTTTGCCCTCAAACTTGAATAGATGGCATGAAATTGAAACCCCTTTTATGTGGACGGCTTGGATTTGCTCGAAGACTATCAAGTGGACCCCACATAAGACGTGGTATGAGTTCAATAGATGAGTTACTTGCGTGAGAATGGTGATTTGGTCATTTTCTTCATTTCTTCTTATTTCTTTCCAGGAGGAGACTATTTGGCTATTAGGACCGTTGCCACCTCTATGGGACCCACTTCGGCACGTTTCTGATTTCATCTGGCATCATTTCCTCCATTCCAGCGAGTTTTCAAGTGTTTTTTTTTTTAATTAACTGTTATAACTCCATGTAAGTTGTAAATCCCATAAAAACGAAGGCTCACTTGTGAGCAATAAAATAGTGTCTACATGAGGTGACTCTAAAGCAATTTGAAACTTCATCAAATTACATATCCAACAAGTACAAGATCACCCAAATCGGACATAAACGAGGGAGTTATGACTGTTTTCGTCAGATTTGCGAACGGCGGAGTATCGACAAACGACAGTGACTTTGGGCCCACTTTTGAGAAATCAAGTGGTGTCTAAATGAGGTGATTTTAAATCTATCAGAAAGTTCATCAATTACCTTTCCAATAAGTACAAGATCACCCAAATTGGACATGTAACGAGGGAGTTGTGACCGTTTTCGTCGGATCTGCGAATGACGGAGTATCGACAAACGATAGTGACTTTCGGCCCACTTTGGGGTAATTAAGTGGTGTCCAAATGAGGTGATTCCAAAGTCATCTGAAAGTTTATCAAATTATCTTTAAAACAAGTATAAGATTACCTAAATCAAACATGTAGTGAGAGAATTACGACCATTTTTGTGAGTGTCAGTGATCGACGATGCTTAGTGATTATTGGCAATTGGCGACGATCGGTGAGTGTCGATGATCGCTGATACTCACCAAGTATCAGTGACGGTCAGTGAATATTTATGATTGGCGATGGTTAGTGAGTGTCAACGATCGTCGATACTCACCGAGTATCAGCGACAGTTAGTGAGTACCAGCGATGGTCAATGATTATTGACGATCGCCGATACTCATCAAGTATATGCGACGGTAAATGTGTATCTGCAACGGTCAATGAGTATCGACAATCACCAATACTCACCAAGTATCAGCGACGATCAGTGAGTATTAGCAATGGTCAATGACTATGGACGATTGGCGACGGTCAGTGAGTGTCGGTGATCGCTAATACTCACCGAGTATCAGCGACGGTCAGTGAGTGTCAGTGATCGCTAATACTCACCCAGTATCAGTGATGGTTAGTGAGTGACAACGATCCGATCCGAGTCGAACATGGACCAGATCGGATTGTTCGGCTGCTTGAGAGGGTGTGTTCGAACAATGTTCGAACAAACATTCAAACAGGATGGCTCTGTTCGAACTCAATTTGGTCTAGCCCAATCATGTTCGAACATGTTCGAAACATATGGATTTCGAACAATTTTTACGAGTTCGAACAAGTTCGAACAATTTCGCTTTTTTTGCTTGAAAATATTTTTTCTGCTACTAAATAGTAAATATCGATCTTTTTTCGTTCTGTGTGTCCCACCATGATGTATTTGTTTTATCCACTCCGTCCATCCATTTGTATAGCTTATTTTAAGGTATTAAATAAGAAATGAGGCAGATACAAAACTTAAAATGACCACACCACAAGAAACAGTGAGGAGAATGATGTCCACCATTGAAACCTTCCTGGGCTCAGCAGTCACGTTTATTTGTCATCCACCCTTCTCTCTCTCTCTCTCTCTCTCTCTCTCTCTCTCTCTCTCTCTATATATATATATATATATATATATATATATATATATATATATATATATATATATATAATCGAGTCAAACGAACGAGTCGAGTCTAGTCGATCAATATTCGAGTCGAGTTCGAGTTCGAGTCGAGTCAAACAGGACTGTTTGAAATTGAATTGAATTTTTTTTCGAACATATTATGTGTGTTCGAACAAAGTTCAAACAGTAAGACTTTCTGTTCGAACAAGGTTTTACCGAGTCAATCCAAACGGTTAAACTCAGTTCGTGTCCAGCTCTAGTGATTGCCGATACTCACCAAGTATCAGTGACAGTCAGTGAGTATTTATGATTGGCGATGGTTAGTGAGTGTCAACGATCGTCGATACTCACCGAGTATCAGCGACAGTTAGTGAGTACCAGCAATCGTCAATGATTATTGATGATCGTCGATACTCATTGAGTATAAGCAACGGTAAATGTGTGTCTGCAACGGTCAGTGAGTATCGACGATCGCCAATACTCACCAAGTATCAGCGACGATCAGTGAGTATCAGCGACAGGTCAGTGACTATGGACGATTGGCGACGGTCAGTGAGTGTCAGTGATCTCTAATACTCACCGAGTATCAGCGATGGTCAGTGAGTACTGTCAGTGATCATTGATACTTACCGAGTATCAATGATGGTTAGTGAGTGTTGGCAACGGTCACTGAGTATCAGTGATCGACGACAATCAGTATCTGTTGGTGATTGATAGTGTCTATCGACGATCATAACTCCCTCGTTACATGTCCGATTTGGGTGATCTTATACTCGTTGAAAATGCAATTTGATGAACTTTCAGATGGCTTTAGAATCACCTCATTTGGACACCACATGATTGCCCAAAAGTAGGCCCAAAGTCTCTATAGTTTGTAGATACTCCATCGTTCGTAGATCCGACCAAAATGGTCATAACTCCCGCGTTATATGTCCGACTTAGGTGATCTTGTACTTGTTGGAAAGGTAATTTGATGAAATTTCTAATGGCTTTAGAATCACCTCATTTGGACACCAGTTGATTGCCTAAAAGTGGGTCATTGATACTCCGTCATTTGTAGATCCGACGAAAACGGTCATAACTCCCCGTTACATGTTCGATTTACGTTATCTTATATTTGTTGGAAATATAATTTGATAAACTTTCAGATGGATTTGGAATCACCTCCTTTGGACACCACTTGATTTCCCAAAAGTGAGCCCTAAGTTATTGTCGTTTGTCAATACTCTGTCGTTCGCAAATCTGACGAAAACAATCATAACTATCTCATTACATGTTCGATTTAGGTGATCTTGTACTTGTTGGAAAGGTAATTTGATGAACTTTTAGATGGCTTTAGAATCACCTCATTTGGACCCACTTTATTGCCCAAAAGTGGGCCCAAAGTTACTGTCCTTCGTCAATACTCCGTCATTCACAGATCGAACGAAAATGGTTATAATTCCCTCATTACATATCCGATTTTAGGTGATCTTGTAATTGTTGGATAGGTAATTTGATGAACTTTCAGATGGCTTTGGAACCACCTCATTTGGACAACCTGTATGGAGTTATGACAGTTAACTCCAAAAAAATATTCAAAAGGTGGCAACACTCCTAATGGCAAAATGGTTCCCTCCCGAAAAAAAATAAGAAAAAGGCCAAATAGCCTTTCCCACGCAAGGAACCCATCTATTGAATTCATCACACGTCTTATGTGGAGTCCACTAGATAGTTTTAAAGCAGATCCAAGCCGTTCACATGAAATGAGTTTCAATTTCATGTTATCCGTCCAAGTTTGAGGGCAAAACTCATCACGGATGGACCACACCGGAAGAAACAGTTTGAAATTAACTCATAGCATTGATATAAGTGTAGGTCACAGAAATCTTTAATTTTTTTTAAATGACTCTCATGTGGGTTAACGGATGTCCGATTAAAGTGAACGGATCAGATCGGCCAATGGTAGCCCCAAAAATTGATTTTGTGGGGACCCACACTCAATTCCCAAAAGACCCTCTTGACTTCCACAAAAAGATGTTGCAGCACAAGAAGAGGTGTCGCAAGATGTCGTAGAGGGGCATTTTGATATGGTGAAAATCTAAACTTTGCCTAACAGACTAGATAATTAAATAGCTATGACACATGGGCCAATGTCACAAATGACATATAAAAAGTACGCTTTTTCAACTATTATCCCCGAGGGGGCACGCCATTCAGTATCCACCGGGGTGGGTGAATCACTGCCAGTGAGGCCCACCTTGATGTATGTGACTTACATCCACGCCGTCTATCATTTTTAACAGCGCAATTTATATGTGATCCAAAAAATGAAGCAAATCCATATCTTAGGCAGGCCACACCATAAGAAATAGTCTATCATTGAATACCCACCATTAAAAACTTTTTGGGCCACCGGAATGTTTATTTTCCATTCAACCTGTTAATAAGGTCACAAAGAATGGACGAAGGTACCACGAAATATCAGCTTGATCTAAAACTTTCGTGGCCCACAAGAAGCTTTTAACGGTCAATCACCACGGTTGGTGTGATCACTGAGATTTGGATCCGCTTCATTTTTGGAATCTTACCACACGGCTTCTTTTCTATTCAAACATTTTCTCGGCAATTTAGCCCGCCGTGAATGTCACGAGATATTGAAAGCATGCACGTGAAGTGCTAAGCCGCAGCGTTAGTCGTTGGATTTGGATAGCTATCACAGAGCGCGTGATCCAAACCCTTAATATGATGGCCCTGTATTTTGATGGATCGTTGCCGAATTTCCAAGGCCGGAAAAATTGAGCCAATAAATATTTGGGTTCTTTTTTAAATGAAGACTCTTGGTATATTTCCTTTGTTAACCATCTTTTTTTAAGTTGACATTTATTCAATCTATTTTTTATTCTGTAGAAATAACCCATCCGTAGATGGGGGAATAATATTAACGGTTTGGATTACTGAAGCATTGGTCCGATTTGAATAGACTTAAAATGCTAGCACACAATGCAAATTGTACGCCTCGTACGGTATACTTCCTCCAAGAAGAAAAGAGGAATGCTGTTCCAGACGCCCAATCTTAAAGCCACGATAACAACACTGAAATCTACCGAGCATATGTGAGTCGGATCCTAGCCGTCCATAGATTGCTCCCTGTCGTTGAGGTTACTTTTGACAAAAATTAGGCTGGCCCACTAAATCTATTGATTAACATTTGCATGTAATGACTTCACAGCTACGTATTTCTTAGTGTGTCGCCCGACTGGTAATATTGGTTCGGACACGGGCCACAAGTACAATGAATGGCACAATTTTAATTATGTGTATGTGTGTATATATGCATCATGAGGGATAAAGTCATATTCAACTCGAATTGAATCCAACACCTTATCAACTCGACAGCCAAATTAGGACTAGATCTATTGGCCTGGCTACTTAGCCACATATTGACAAGGATATTTGGAGATTTATAGATGGGAAAGTTACTCATTGGGATGAATTCTTTTTAACTCAAAGGTAAGGATAGCTTGATCCCGTTCGGCAACAAAAATAATGTAAAGAGAAGAAATAATAAATTAAAGTTTAATTGTCAATTTTATTAATCTAAATATGAATGCTGCACAATCAATAGACAAAAGTAAAAGAAACCAAAATAAATTACCGACAGCGGTTCAAGCGGGCGAGACGACTATAGATTGGACGGTTGTGGAAACCTAAACGAACGGGAAACAATCCTGATCTAGTCAGCAAGGATGTAATCGAGAAATTGCTAAGGGAGGACTTGGAAATTTAGACATCCGATAACGGAGTTGTGGATATTTTACTTAACTATTTGATTTGTTCCACCAATGTGCTAGAAAGTGTAGAATTAAACTAAACTATGCTAATTGATTGTGCTGGATAGAAATGGAGAAGTTTGAACTTAGCTAAGTTATGCGGAGCCTTTACCTCATTGGAAGACTCTGAGGAGTTTCAGCAAGAGGTCTAGGTATCGAAACCCATAGGGTGAAACTCCCACTACTAACCGCACTAGTGGGTGCGATGTATGACTGACCGGGTGGGTGTGTACCGCAATTAACTGGGTGGCTGCGTTGCATGACTAACAAAAAAAAAAAAAGTTATGCGAAGATAGATATCCATAAGGGATAAAAGATAATAGGAAATGTAGAACCAAGAAGAGTTATGTTTGATCGCATTGGTGAGGGCTCGAAGCTCTTCGTCCCATTCCACTTTTATAGATTTGGTTTAAGCAACGGACTTGTGTATGGTCTCTTGGTTTCGGAACAACAATCCAATCAATTAGCACCCTTGACTTGATGTATTATTTTGAGAAGAGATAAACTGACCACTACGTTGTTGTGTGTGATCACATTAACGTTTTTAGACCCATTGTCCTCTTGTCGCGCAGCTATATACAGCCAATTAAATTAGGCCAAATGTTGTTGAGTATCATTGCCTCTGCATTATGTTGCCTTACACATGTTTTTTAAGTGTCTCCCATATGTGTAGCCTATGCTTTCTTGCCGTGTGTCGCTGGATGATAACTGCCTCTAGGTTTTGGTCATGCCTACCTCACCCCTGCATTATGTATTTTCCATAGAGAGATTGGGTCCTCACAATTTTTCTTTTGGGCTATGTGAATACCTTTCTTCACTGTCATGTAAATGTGCCGACACTCTAATTCCTTGGATCTCGCTGCGATAGGTCAGGTATAAATAGGTAGATCCAACGGGACCTTAGGATCTGAAAAATTCACCAGGCATCTGAGTTCGAGTACATGTGCGTAAATATGACACGAGTTGAGTTTGGCACTTGAATCACGGCATCTATCATCCGTATTTCTTAGGAAGAAAATAGCAGTGGGTCAGACTCGTATGTTATATAGTCAAGGACCATTTGGAAAATGGTCGTGACGCACCCACCTCAGATGTAGAGCTGATTTAGAGATATCCAGACCATCTACATTGTCGGTCCGATTTTGGATAACAAACATATAAAATGACACTAATTAATAGATCCTAACCAACAAATTTGATGGCTATCTATTGAATTGACAGCGTCTCACGATTTCTTGATGGCAATTTTTTACAGAGCTACCCTTGGAACTTTACAAAACAAGAAAAAATACAAGGGCAATTTAGTCATTTTTCCATAAACAAATCAAATGCTCTTGGACCCCGAATGCTCCACACAGTTAGTCACACGATGCACCCACGTCCATCAATGGGGTTGGTGTGCCTCCTTAGCACTCGAACCTAAGACCTACTGTTGAAACGCTTAGGCGTCTTCCCGTTGGGCTCCCAGGTGAGGCACAATTGTGTGTGTGTGTGTGTGTGTGAGAGAGAGAGAGAGAGAGAGAGAGAGAAACGAGTTGACAAAACGACTCTAATTGAATATAAATAAAGCATGTTGTGGTGGATTGGAGCCTATTACTTATAATTACAATAGAAGGAAGATAGCAAGACGAGGAAAAAAATTATAGCACCCCCTTCAAAATCACCCACTCAACTTTGATTTATCAAATCTTACTAAAGCTTTTTCGTTTTGCTCCTTAAAATAGGTTTATTTTAAAATTAGCTTCTAATTTCCTTTATGGTTAAAATGAAGAAGGGATTTTTTTTTTTTCTGCAAAATTCTTGAGGGATATATATTTTACAAATAATGCCTACATGATTAGAAATTATGAGGTGCTTTTTCTTTTTTAGAAAAATGCTCTCAGTTTAAAAAATAAATCCTTTAAAAAGCTGTGAAACTCAAGACTTGTGGGCCCATGTGGTATGGGTCTAACATCCAGCCCGTTAAACGTACGTATGTTGGTATGCATCTAGTGAACACCATGGTGATAACACAAGCAAAACGTCCATCAGATATCAGATGGGCTACCCTTGAATTGAGATGTTTTGAATGATGCACATTTTTCTTTTTCTTTTTTGGATTAGCCCACTTGATGATTGGATCCATCATATTTTTTGTTCATCCAATAATAATGTTGGTGTGCATCTAGTGAACAGGTTAGATGTGAAATGCATACCGCTTGGGCCACACAACTTTAGACTTTCCACTTTGTCGTGGAAAAAAAGCAAAGTAGGGTAATAATACAAGCACCGCCCATAATGGAGTCACTATCTGGTAATATTCAATTCCTTTATAAATCTTTTGGTAAAAGTCCCAATGAAGAAAGAAGTGAAAAAATAAAATAAAATAAAATAAAATAATGAGAGAATTGAAAATAAAGAGTTAAAATGCACCCTTTCACAATTGCATCAACTTCGAAGGTCATATAGGGTCCATTTTTTTATAATAGACTGATTCACCGTCCCATTGCATAAAGGGGGTGACTATTTCCTGTATTCGGCAATACATAACCGTTTTATAACGCCGTGTTTCACATACACCCAAATGCATTTGAACAAGGTCAATTCATTTTCCCATCTAAACGGCCCATTTTGCTCCAACCATCTTTTCATATGCAATCTTGAAACTATTTAAAAAAAAAAAAAAAGGGTATGCCTACTATAGATCAAGTGCCACCTGAGGGGAATGTGCATGAGATCTATACGGTCCTTCTGCTAGCTGGCTTTTTTATTCACCCTACAATTCAAATATTAGGCCCATCCAAAATTAATATAGGCCACACCATAGTGCAAAGTTGGGATGGGAATGCCAACCATTAGTTACATGTGGACCCCACTATAATGTTTATATGCCATTCAATCCATTCATTCAATGAGCCTCACTAGGATAAGACGAGACATAAAAAATAAAGCTATTCTAGAACTCAGGTGGGTCTCACCACATGAATGATCGGTTCTAGGAACGATTTTACACTGTTACTATGGCATGATGCCCCCAAGTTATAAATTGGCCTGATATCCTAACCATCTGATCAATACCTTGCAGAAATGGACTGCCATGATCATTTATATCAGATAGGACCAAAGAATTATTTTGGTTAAGTAGCTCTAACCATTCAGTTTATGGTATGGAAAATGATTGGTTGCACTGAAATAGGCCTAATGAAAGTAGGCCGGCTTTTCCACATGAAGAGGGTATATACACACTCAATTCGAAACTTCTTTTTTTTCAGGGTAGCCCATGAAGAGCAGGTTAGACCGTGTGAACAGTCCATGGATTGGATTACAATGACATAGACTTTTTTTTTTCCTTTCTTTTTTTTTTTTTCTACATTCAGACAGTTGTGGCGCTCAAAAAGAAACTGCCACCAACCCCTACCGTATACTGAACAACAGAAGCCACAACCGAAACAAAGAAACACCAAAGCAGAGAGGGTGCTCCCACGCGAACCTCAATCCTCCCTAACGCAACCCAAGCCCATACGGTTAAGAAGAAGGGTTCATGGGTTCATAGACTGTTCATATGATAAGTGCAGCTAGGTTCATCGGTTCTATGTTTGTATTGAAGACTATCATGGTAATGTAATAAAAAAGTATAATGTTTACAAATTCCTTTACCCCTTTTCCTGAAAAACATCTATATTTGTCTGAGGATTGTCGTGTTTGGTTTATCAACAGTAAAATTGTAATAAGTTATCATCTAATCCATTCACTGATGTGTCTGTTTGGTATTGAGATTTCCATGGTGCAATTAAAACGCACAAATAGTATAAATTTCTTTTACCCATCTTTTGAAAACCCAACAATTGCCATGTTTGATTTTGTGGTTGTAAAATCATAATGATGGAACTTTTCCGTTGCATCACTACGATAATTCCCAATCCAAACAGTCCCACCTTCCTATATTGGAACATTTCTTGAAATTAAGAGGGTATCCGCTCCCAACTTGAATATGGTTTTTTCTTCTTTGTCTTTTCACAGTAGCCTAAGAAGAGGGAGCTAGAGTACCGTGTGAACAGTCCATTATTCAGATCAATAAAGGCATGGGCTGCCTACGCCCCAAAAGCAACTGGGTGTATGGGAGCATTTCCTGAGATACGAGGGCATACACTCCCAACCCAAGCTCTGAATTATTTTTGTTCATAGCCCAATACGAGCCGGTTAGACCGTGTGACCGGTCCATGGTTCGGATCAATGGTACGGACTGCTCACTCTCCGAATGCAAATGGGTGCATGGGTTACCGTGCACCCAGTGCTTTGGAGCAATTCCAGAGATAGAGCCTAGCAATGATAACAGAACCAAAAATCAAGTAGCATCTGAAGAGAATTTACTGAATTTGAGGGGGAGAGAGAGAGAGAGAGAGAGAGAGAGAGAGAGAGAGAGTACACAAAACAAGAACTTATCTTTCCCTCTTTCTTTTCTTGACACTATACAGTTGAGTCCTAAAGAGGTACATCAACAGCCAAAGAAAACTAAACCAAAAAAAAAAAGTAAAAAAAAAAAAAGAGAGAGAGAGAGAAAGAAAGAAGGAAAGAAAAGAAAAGAAAAAGCAAAAAAGAATTACCAATGGCTCTTAGCCCCTGATCAAAAATTGAAAGGGCCAAAATACAATTAGTAATCCCAGAAACATCCATTAAGGCCAGTTGGAACCGTACACTCTGGCATCAAAGGCTGATCAGAAAAGAACCCACCATCGCTCATGCTATCCATCCACAGCGATGGCCCATAGAGCCAATTGTCGGGCGGGTCTGTGAAAACGAAGTCATTCGGCGATGACTCTGGCGAGTCATAGCTCGGGCTGAGCCGTGGGAGCTCCACGATCTCGCCCAGCTCATCTGGCTGGGCTGAGTCTGCTGGCTGTGACGAGAACTTCTCCATCACTGCTGCCTTGGCGGCCGCGGCCTGCACGTCACGGGGTGAGAGTGATGCGGGCCGTGGCAGGAACTCTGCGAGCTCAGGGAAATTGAGTATCGCAGAGTTCCCCTTGATGCTCAGGGCTGCAGCATCGTGCGCCCGGGCCGCCATCTCAGGGGTCAGGAACGTCCCGAGCCAGATCCTCGACTTCTTGCGGGGCTCGCGGATCTCCGACACCCACTTCCCCCAGTTGCGCATGCGGACACCCCGGTAGACAGGGTGCCTGCTGCAGTCCCGGATCCTCTTGCTCTTTTTCAATTCTTGGTCGAGTGGCTTGGGCTCCTTCACCCCATCACTAAGCAAGGTTTGTTGCGACAAGGCCGAGGACGACGATGACGATGACGACGGAGATGATGCTGAGATCGAATTAGTACTACTCTCAGCTTCTGAATTCAGCGGGTCGGCCATTGATGGAAGATAATGCGAAGACATCGAGGTGATCGCCAATTTATTAAATCTCAAACAAAACACATTGATGAACGCCTGGCGCCGCGCCTGAATTGGATCACCAGCTGTACAGGCACCAATGTCCGCGTGGATCCGATTGGTGGCAATGAGATGTCGTCGCGTCGATAATATACAGCTTTGGGTACCTTTAATCACACCGGATCACTATTATCCGCGTGTAGGCAATTGGTGAGGTAGGAGCCGGTCACATCGATAAGATGGCCTGATTCAATAGACGATGGATACAACGATTTACTGGATCAACGTTATTCACATGGATGCAGTGGGCTAAAGTAGGACGACCAGCCCGTTGCATCAGGAAGGACAGATGTGGAGCGGCTTAGTATGGCCCGATAAATCGGTGGAGTGGATTGATCACCAAGGTGCCCAAGGCTTAGAGAAGCTTGCTAATGTGGTTTGGCACTCACAAACATATATAATGTGACATGGAACTATATATGTGCTTTCACAAAAAAATTTCTTTTTTAGGAAAAAAATGGGAAAAAAGAGATGAGATGTGAAAGAGAGAGAACTAATAAAGGGGCCAATGAAGAAAACCCATTTGCTATTAAGGATAAAGGAAGAGAAATCAAAGGGTTGGATAGAGTAGAGAAATAGGTATAAGAGTTGTAAGTGTATGTCGTTGTTATCCAATGGAGAGGATGAGAAGAGCTTAGAGAACTGGGTGTTTGAGAGAGAGAGAGAGAGAGGGACAGAGGGAGAGAAGGAGAGATTACAAAGAGGGAGAGAAGGAGAGATTACAAAGAAGAAAGGGGTAGTGAGGGCTTTAGTAGAGAGGGAGGGGAGGGCATTCATCGAAGCAGCGACCCTTAGCCATCTGCCCTTACATCATTTCACAGTGACACATACAATGCAAGGGGTGTGGGGCCCACCTTAGAAATGGGGCACCTTGCTAGACCCCATGGTACAGTGGGGCCCTTCCCCATGTACCACTCAGCCCACATTAAATTCCCCCCTTTTGCAATTTTCACCCATGTTTTGGCTGTTCATTTCCCCTCAGCTTTTTTTGCACCCCCAACTTGATACTTTTAGACCTTTGGAGGGGGACATGAATGACAAACACTGATCATTTACAGTTACTATGATTTTTATTTAGTTTTTAGCTTTTTTTTTTCTTATATATATAATTTTGGTGCATTATCATTGCACCTTTTATCATAAGCTCGGTACCGATCTGGATCCCACCCAAAATACAGAAAGAACGGCATGGATTTGTTGATGAGCTGATCTGAATTAGATGTCAGATTTTAATTTATTTCTATTCAAGAAGAGAGAGAAGTTGGTCGTGAGATTTCGTGTCATTATGAATAATTTATAACTTTTAACAGTGACGTTGATTTTTTCATTTCTTTAAGATAAAAGACATTTTTACGCGGTTTTGATAAGGTGGGGCCTACAAGAGTTTCATAAGTGGTATTCCAGTTCATGGGCAGATCAGGACTTGGATTGGCTGGATCTCTGTCTCAACTAGATGGAAAAGCTCCACCTCAATTATAAAAAAGGATGATGATTTGACCATAACGTGTGCCATCTAACAAGCCTTTTTATAAGCTTTGAGTCAAATACCTTACATTGGCATTCGGGAATGGTAGCTTAAAAGTAAAACAAGGGATTTTTGGAAAGAAAAATATATTTTAAGTGTTGGGAGAAAAAATGCATTATTTAGAAGTAAATCTCTTCTCATTTATTGAGGTCAGATCCACTACAAACGTCTAGAAAAAAAAGTTTTAACTACAACAACCATTCACCTGGGGTAAAGGTTATTAATGTGTAAAAGTTACTCACATAATAACATGATCTGAATTACTTACGCACCCACGTCTAAATGTTATTCACCTGGCTGTGTGGTCCACCGTGGTGTGTAGATGCCATCACACTAGCATGTCCCACTATGATGATGAGATTCCCCAAAAATCAAGTCTCTAAAATCATCAGGTCCACACCATAAGAAAACAATGGAAATTCATTAAAAAAAAACTTTCAAATTCACGTCGTTATTTTTTGGGTCCCATTTTCTTGGTGGGGAGACCCTTCTGAACGGTTTGGATTACATATACAAACCACAGTTGGCCCCACAAACAAAGCTGTAAAATAAGCTTTCTCTGCAAACATTGCAGAGGATCCAGATTCCCATTTAATAATATAAACTATACAAAGCCATGAAAAACAAGGTAGAAACTTGCCCCTCTTTGAAGGAGAAGAAACAAGATTCTCTCTCTCTCTCTCTCTCTCTCTCTCTCCATCTTCTACTTCTTCTTCTTCTTCTTCTAATATGGATCTTGATCGCGCACTGCATCCAGAATATGCAATTGCCAAAAATAAGCTGGCGGATTTAACTGTGGATCACACATGTAAATTGAATGTGGACCGTCGGTTGATCTATACATATGTTCGTGGCCAGCCTGATAAATGAAGTGCCCTGATAATTTTTTGGGGCACGGCATGTTTATATTGAGCTAACCTGATGAATGGCCCAGATGTTATATTCATATAGGATGATCGAATCCTTGCAATTGATTGTTCCTAATTGATTTGGGAGACGATCTATAAATCAAAGAAAAGAAAACCGAGGTATATTACAACTATGGGCCTTGAGACTTAACTCTATGGGCATGGCCCATTGGTATATTACAACTACAACAACCGTGCCCAAGGTAAAAACATGGTGAGTTGGACTAAATTAATGAAGGTACCCCACTTCATAAACATGAGTATCTGTACAGACATACATGGGCCATTACAGCTTTTAAAACAGTCTCTCTCAATATCTATAGGTACATCATGAAAATACAAGGCATGGAACTTGTGGTTATAAATGAGGAAATTGATATATCGTTTCATTCATTCAAAAATTCTCGAAGTTTCAAGTGCAAAGAAGAGAGAGAGAGAGAGAGAGAGAGAGAGAGAGAGATTGGCAATGGAAAGGAAGCTTGCTTTTCAAGGAAATGAATTTATTCTCTCTTTATTCTATCTACCTTCGTACAGTTCTTCGAGTGTTTCACACTAATCTTTTCTTTATTCGTGTCAAGTGAGAGGAATTTACAGTGTTATAACGTGCACACGGCGTCCAAGTGGTACACGTGATTGAGGACCTGGGCTTCTGATTTGATGGGCCCCACTGATCGGTTGGGATGCCCCAAGATCCTCACCTTTCATTTTCTTTTCTTTTCCTTTCTTTTTTCAAATAGACGGTCGAATGAAAAATACAAAAGTGGTCTAGGAATGGCTAGAGATATCAGGGTACGTGGATGGAGGATGTTGGCAAATCTCCTAGATTGCATGGTCCTAGGCCTTTGATCTTTAGCCTGCAAATAAACAAATAAATCTTGAAAAGATACATAGATTGGATAGGAAAAATCCTCCCAACCTAGTTGTGATTTTTGGGCATCCCTCCCACACATGAATTTAAGTCTCGGCGAATCATACCAACTCATCGAGTCTCGAGTTGAGTGATAACTCAACCAAATCAGGGTTGAATTGACCCGACTCGCCTAATTCTCGTGCAAGGTTGGTGTGGCCGAGTCCAAGACGACTCAGACAAGTTGCACGGGACTTGTCCATGTCTTGAAACCATGATCCCACATCAATGGAGGTTTCACCGGGGCGGTCAATCACGAATTATGGACCCTACTTGTACCATGGAATATTAACATCTAGATATTCTGTAGGTGGGTCGGGAATGAATTAAAATCTCCCAGATTGGTTGATCCTAACCCTTTGAACTTTTGCCTACAAATTCATGGTTTAAAAAACAAAAGAAAAGGCTAAAAAATAAATTCAAAGAATGTTTCGCTAGGATCTTCAGTTTTCCAATTTGCAAATATGATCAACAGTTTGAATACCTGGATCATGGGCCCCACTTGTACACACTAGGCACTTCAAGATGCTAATGTGCTATTTGGATATTTCATTAGAGTTCACAACTGGAATTAACTATAACATAATGAATTATCTCAAAAAGGCTCGTTTGTTGCAAGCATTAATTTTATAATTACAATATATTATGACACCCATAAGGGCCACCTGATGGACAGCCCTATGATTCTCATCCATCACATAGAAACCTTTTTCTCTCCTCAATTCTATTTATTTCCTCTCTTTCTCCCCATCAAAAGTGG
This sequence comes from Liriodendron chinense, assembly GCA_003013855.2. NCBI lineage: Eukaryota > Viridiplantae > Streptophyta > Magnoliopsida > Magnoliales > Magnoliaceae > Liriodendron > Liriodendron chinense. The sequence continues at coordinate 3,142,471 of PVNU02003892.1, read as the reverse complement.
GGCCACCTGATGGATAGCCCTATGATTCTCAAGAAGAATAAGCAAGCAAATGTGGAGGTCACTTGGTCGACAATCTAAACATACCCTGAGTATATTCAATTTTGGACATCTATTTCATGGTAATTTTATGTTTTTATTGTTAAATGATTTTTGAAAGGCTGCGTCTATCAAAAGAAGGATCCACATGATGGATGGTCTGAGTCATCGTATAATCAAAGTGATTCTTAGAAAGCATAGCAAGAATAAAAGGTGGGCCTCATATGATAAATGGTATGGATCAATGTTTGAATATTTTATCATTTAACAATCTAAATCATTAATTTTCTCTAGCTATTAATAAGATGGTTAGAGTAGCTGGATCAAAGTTATTGTTGAGAGTCCAAGGTAATGAAAGGTGCATCGCACTTGATAGATAATCCATATCTATATATCATTATCATTATCATCATCATCTAAGCCCTATTCTAAGTAATTGAAGTCTGTTGCATGAACTATGTTCCATAATTTTCCTCTTTGGACATCATATTGTTTGGATTTACGAAGAAATTTATTGTATAATTAGTTTGAAATCAACTGCCTGTTGCACAACAAGCTAACAACGACGGTGAATCGAGATCAAATCTCCAATATCACCCACAAACAACAAACAAGAAGAAATAACAAGTAGAAACGGAATTCAAGCAAACCAACAATCCACAAGACAAAATTTACGTGGAAAAACCCCAATCAAGGGTAAAAAATCACGGATGCAAACTCCATTATGAAGAAAAATGAAGTTACAATGAAAACTCACCTTCTCCTATGCTTCCCACGTATAGATATGACACTTTTTGCAAACCTCTCCTCCCTCTCTGTCCTTGGACTATATAAACCCTAATTACATACCCCAATCCTGTTTTACAACCCTTAATATAGTCAAAAACAAAAATCGAATACAAAATAGAAAACTGCGTATAAGTAGTCTTCGCATGGTCGGGCGCTTGCCCAGACTCAGTCGGTTGCTCGACAAATCCAAAATCTGTCCAACTAGTTTAATAGAGAATCTACCGAATTTCGGGACACCTAGTCAACATACCATCGGGCGTCCGACTATGTTAAAAAATAATCCTATGACTTTTAGTCTTTCTGGGTGAATTTTGGTCACCCGGTCAAGATCGATCGAGTGCTTAATCACCGCGGGCTTGCAATTTTAACTGGTGTGCTAGCTCCACACCTCAACACTACCAACCTGATGCAATCATTTTCCTTATTCGAGCTTGGTATCGACAATAAGAGTAAAAATCTCTCAGACGCGATGTAATAAACCATTATATAGGTGATCTAATCACCATCAAGCGTTATCTAGTAGTATATATATCACGCATGTCAATTACAATCAACGAGTTAGATAATCCACATTAATTATTAGACATATTTCAATATAATAAATATAGCTCATCATTAATTGAATGGATGGGATAGTCCAAACCAAGCATTCTTAGTAGTCATAGCAATCAAAGGTGGGCCATGTGTCGATAGTCATCACCAATGACTGGACCTTTCTCAATATGATCAATCTAGAATCTACACTTTCATGTCCATTGATTGGATAATTTAGATCAGCCAATCAAGTGCTTTTGAGATGTGGATGCAATTAATTAAAGATAATTTTAATATGTTGGATGGTTCAAATTCGATAAATGAACTTTGTTGAATAGATCACCTAAGAGTATCCATTTTCATAGCTATTGATGGAATGAATAAAAAGCAATGCTTAAGAATCATAAGAAATTAGAGTAAAGCCCACAAGATGGACAACCTAGATGATCATCAGTGGGCTTGTGATGCGATCAATATGAACCATTCATTTTTTTTTTTTTTTTTGCCATTAATTAGATCATTAGAAATGTCCAACAAAATTATTGAGAAGCATGGGCGATCAAAGGTGGATCCCATAAGTTGGACAATTTAGATTAATGGTTAGACTTCTTTGATTTAATCAATCTAGAATGGCCAATAAAGTAGTGATTGATTGGTTGATCATGATTAATTAATCAATGTGAATTTTTAAAGAATGGACAACCAAGGTGGGGGCACATGGTGGACATTACGAATAGATGATCAGTGGACCTTCCAACATGATCAATGGCGACTCTTCATTTATATGGTGATTGATAAAATGGTTAAAATTAATGTTTAATCAAATTGATTATTGATAACCATGGGCAATTAGGGGCTATATGTCAATGGTCTAGATTGATGATCAAACCAATTTCAGTAAATTGATTCATTGACTTTGATCATTACGTAATTAACTGCGGGACCCAAACAAGTAATAGCTTTTAAAATACTTTAAATTGATAACCAAACAAGTAATAAATCTAAAATTGCTTTAAATTCAAACATGTTGATGGGACAACCAAATAATTAATCATTTATAATTGAATAATTATGAATATTATAGTAACAAGAAATGATAAGTGCTTGCAAATCATCTTAGGTGATATTGCGCTTAGAGTTGAAATGAACACTTGCAAGTGCAATCCACGGATCTAAAATGTCCATTAAATGTAGCATAAATTTCATAAGGTACCATGTGAAAATCACACCAATTAGGAAATTCTAAGTATCCGACTAGTTGCCGAAAGAAATGGTACAATCAAGCTTAAAATGTAGGTCTCACCAACAATCTAAACCATTTACTTTTTTAGACTCTTTATGGATCGCTTTTCTATAAGACCATCATAAACATCTTATTTATGACTTGGATAATGAATGGCTAAAAACACCACCATATAAAGGGCTTAGATAATTCAATGGGTGTTATACTCTCTTACTATCCTAGTAAGTGTGTGTTACAATTGATAGATAGTCTGGATCAAACGATCAAGTCGGTCAAGTGTCTTGATGCATCTAAGAACACGATCAAGTCATTTAAGTGTCTCGATGCATCTAAGAGCACTATAACTTATAGTGCTCTTAGAGCAATGGATCATTAGTAATAAATCTCAGTAGAATGATCAAATCTAATCTTAGTTCGTATATGAAAGAGAAATGCATGCATCTAGATGCACTATAACTACATGATTCTTCCATAATTAGTTTGAACATTTTTAAATACACGGGGCATGAGATCAAAATTCCCACGATAAATTCTCATTACCATTGGCTTCTCCGTTAATGATACTAGACTTGCTTCTTAAAGCGAGCCTAATATTATTGACAAGTTTTTCTAAGGTTGTATATTGAAATGTTGTATTACACCTTTACAAGGAAATTTATTCAGGAAAATCTAGATTACATCCTAATTAAATTGATCTTTGTCCACATTAATAGCATTTTATGTAAGGCTTTAATTAAGTGGACCCCATATAATCAATTGGGTTAGATCTGATTGTTGGACTATTTAGATTGAGCATACTAATGGGCTAGATAGTTGTTGTGATCAGGTTAGATACGGAAGGGGTTGTGCGATTAAACTTTACTACATATGCATAGTATTTCAAAGAGAAATTGACTCTTATAGTGTGGAAACTAAACATATATAGAAAATCTCATCTTCCATTTTAATTTTCTAGAAGGATGTAAGGTGTAAAGATTAAATTTTATCCTCATCCATGGAAATCAAACATGGCATCTCATTCAAGGGGGATCAAAGCAAAATTAACATGCATGGTTTGCATAATTTTCTTAATTTTATTTATATTTAATTTAGATTACGTGGACGGTGAGTGTTTAAATGATGATGATTATCATTACATGATTTAAAGGCCTTCATTGAATGGTTGAAATAGATCATTATTTGTATTCTGTCCGACGCAATTTTACATCTTTTTTAGTTAATTTTATTTACATCTCGTAAGAGAATATATAGAAAGACTTATGTGAGAAGAAATTCATCATTTTATAAATTTTTCACACTTTAGAATCTGCATTTACTACATTAAGGGAAAGTAAACTAATACTAAGAAAAATGGTAGCACCAGGAGAGTAGGACTATCAGAAATGATACATACAAATACTTGTAGATCATTTCCTGCAGTATATTAGAATTTGTAGAAGTATTTTATCACATTTATAAATTATTACTGTAATTATGGATATCTATATCTTCTAAATGAAAAATGCCTTAGATAAATTTAAGATTTATAAAATTGAAGTTAAGAATCAACTCGACAAAAAAATTAAAATCGTCAGATTTGACCGTAATGGTAAATACTACGGAAGTATGAAAGTTATGACAAAATTTAAACCCTTCACTAAATACCTATAAAATTGTGGCATCATTGTCCAACACATCATACTTAGAGTACCAAAGCAAAATGGTGTAGTTGAAAAGCGTAATCACATTCTGAAGGACATGGTGTATGGCATGATTAGTCATTTAACATTACCACGATCTTTAAGGGTGATGTGATTGAAACTACAATATCCTTAATTGAGTCCTGAGTAAGGTGGTATTGAAAATTCTATTTGAATTGTGGACTAGGAGAAAACCTAATTTATGGTATTTTCATATATAGGATTGTCGTGCAAAATCCAAGCTCTACAATCCGTAAGAAAGGAAACTTGATCCAAAGACAGTTAATTAGTTGTTTCTTCATTGCATAAATTATATTGCCCTTTTCACTCCATTAGGATTGTAGAGACTGAAAAAGCTAGGTTTATTGAAGACAATGAAAATAGTGGAAATACAAACTTGAAAAATGTTGCATTCAATGAAAAGTGAATTGTGATTCCTACTACAGTCATTCCTTATAACGCGACTATTTATCTTATAGTAGAGCCTGAAATCACTATAGATCACCACATCAAACCTCAAAATAACCTAACGAAAAGGAAATATAAAACACAGTTCAAAATTGTGAGTTATTAAAAAACTCAAAGACAAAAGATAACCGTAATTCCCAACTACTATGTCATCTATTTACAAGAGCATGAATTTAACACGGTTGAAAATGGATCATATATCACAAGCCAAATAAAGTACCAATTCGCCTTAATGGATTAATATAAAATAAAGGATAAATTAAAATATATGAAGAATAATAAAGCATGTGATTTTATTAAAATCGCTTAAAGGGATTAAATCAATTGGTTATAAATGAGTATTTAAAATCAAGTAAGACTCTGAGTATAATATTAAAATATATAAAGTTAAATTAGTTGCTATTGGTTTTTACCAGCATAAATGCATTGATTTTAAAGAAATTCTTCAATATCGATGAAAGACTTATTTAATATTATGATGGGTCTTATGGCGCATATAAATTTAGAGTTACATTAAATTGATGTTAAAATAGCATTTCTTAATTGAGATTTAAATGAGAATGTATATATTAAGCAACTAAAAGACTTTGTAGCCGGTGACTTAGGACATTTGGTCTGCAAACTTTAAAAGTCTATTTATAGGTTGAAATAAGCATTACAACGATACTTAAAATTTCATAAAGCAATTTTTTCATTTCGTTTTGTAGTAAATACTATTGATGAGTATATTTATGCGAGTTTAGTTTCAAGTCTTTAAATCATTATTATTTATTTATTATTATTTCATTAACATATTTAGCACATATATAATTTATGAAAGAATGTGTGGTACTTAATAATCGAAGAAAAATAATGAAGGTTGTGTTGTACAAAAAGATTGAGCCACATGCGTATATGCATACATATAGTATAAGTATCATAGAGAAAAATCATAGCTGATAGGTAACCAAAAGATGATTCATCATCTAACGATGAGACCTAAAGATTCCGACTTTAACTGGTGAGATGAGCTAACGGAGGGCACAACTATAATTAGGATTATGTGTAGAGATTCTTATTTCTAAAAGAAAATTAACCAACATATTCAAAGAAAGGAAAAAGGTAAAACGAGAGATGAACACTACAAAATTTTTAGTTGATATGTTTATAAACAGATATCTAAAGATCTCATTTATTTATTAATAATGATTTTGTTATTAATTTATTCCTTACTTCTTTTTTAGTGTATACACATTGTAAGTGATTTTTGTTTATCTCATTAGAGATATATAAGGCTCCTAATAAAGACAATAGAACCACTTGAAGATGGCATGTGTGATTGTATTAGACATATAATCTACAGACCACACTTTTATATCTTAGATCTATGTCGTTGAGATTATTGGTATTCGTGACTATAATTCGTCCCACTTAAAAAATTTAAATATTATGATGACTATCATGATCCAATATTGGTGGTCTTAATGAAAGATATCCGAGAAACGTTGCTCATATTATTAGCAACAATGATTTTAAGATTTAATGGGTACCCATTAAAAGGCTTTAAATAAATATATATTATAAAAATGTGTACTGTTATTAAGGGTTGTGGCCTAGTGGGAGAATGTAAGGGTTCTATTAGTTGAGCCCCATATGATCGATTGGTTTGGATCTAACCATTAGACCATTTGAACTAAACAAACCATTGGCCCCCATATATAGTAGTTATGATTAGATCAGATACATAAGGGTAGTGTGCTTGGACTATAATCTATACGTACAATATTTTAGAGAGACATAAACTCTTGTAGTGTGGAAACTCCGGGAGAAATAGTTGTGATAAATTAAACTATTCCAACTGTCATTCTTATAAATAATATATTTTAGTACCTCTTAATTACACATATACAGAAAATCTCTTCTAATATCTTAGCTTTCAAGAAGGATGTAAGATGTGGAAGATCAAGTTTCATTCTTATCCATCCACATCAAACATAGCTTTCCATTCAGGTATGCGAATTAGATTAATTATGAAATCTAAGATTATCGCAATGAAGATCCTTAACACAATATCTTAAATTAGATTTTCAAAAAATCCTTTTAGTCCATTATATTTTTGCCTAAAATTCAACATTTTATTATTGAGTTTTACAAAGAAGACTTGATTAGCTATATTTTTGCCTAAAATTCAACATTTTTTTCTTAGGTTTTACAAAGAAGACTTGATTAGCTATATTTTTGCCTAAAATTCAACATTTTATTCTTGGGTTCTACAAAGAAGACTTGATTAAGATAGAATTAAATCACGGTAATATAATTGAATGCAGAATTTGTAGGCTTGTTTGATTTTCATTTACATTGTGTAAATACGAGCAAATGGGTAATTACTTACCATGTAATTTCTATACTTTTTGACAATGACAATTTTATTTTTTGTACACTGAAATCAAGGAAAGTATAGATTTTTTGTGGGGCCCACTATGATATACGTGGCTTATCCACACCATCCATCCATTTTACAAGGTAATTTTAGGGCATGGACCCAAAATTAACGCAAATCGAAAGCTTAAGTAGACTATGCCACATGAAATAGTAGTTTGAATATTTACCATAAAAAATTGTTTATGACTATGACTTCCTATGTTGTGGGTCACTTTAGCTTCAGATATACTTCATTGTTGGGCTCATCCTCTAAAATGTTCTGGTAAAACAGATGGACGGCATAGATATGTCACAGAGATCACAATGGGCAACACGAATGTATAGCTATCCTTTTTTTAATGTAAATACTCCTTGTATCAAACGGAGGAAAGCAGTAATAATTACCTACTTGCATCCATTTACCTGCATTTACCATGTAGAAATGAAAACAAACACCCCCTTAACTTCATAATAATTCATTGGGTTATTTGCATCTACTTCTTTTCTATTGTATGATAATTAGATGTACCACTCCTCCATTTGTTAATTTTGCACATATGTTTATGTTATTCTTTGTTTAGAGGCGTTAGAGGAATCTATACCAAATAAGCAAAATTACCCCCTTCAAATACAAAGATATTAGGTACAACTAATTGTATGTGGCACCCACCATAGTATATGTATGACATCTAACCTATTCAGTAAATTTGTTCTACCATAAAACTTGGACACGTTGAAAACACTTGACAACCACCCAATAACCTTCAAATTCACATGGTGGCCCACTTAATGATCGGATCGACCTGTTTTGAGGCACCATTTGATGGCAGGTGACCAGGTCCAACATGCTGGATGACATACACACACCATGGTGGCCCCATATGCATCTACAACTAGTTGCCTATTATATAGGGAGAAAACAGTCATTTTACTTAAAGATAACGGTTCTAATGCACCCTAGTTTCCTATGTGGGCAATCTGCAATGAATCATTGAAACAGAGGCCAGCTACCAACAAAAATTAAAAACAAAGAAAAAGACATCTCAAATTGTCATATAACAAAAGGGAGGTAGATGCAAATAACCCTAATCCATTTTTGGGCTACACAATGGAGAGAGGTCACTTGCATTTTTAGATGATGGTGGAAGGTAATCTGGACCACCAAACTAGCGGGCTTTATGGTGGGTGGAGCATGGTCCCAAAAAAAAAATGTACAAATCCATTACTCATTGCACACCAAATTTTGAAGGGTTATTTTTGGGAAAGATGTGTAGTTAACCCAATTTAAGCAATATTAGGTTGAGCTAACATAAAACATTGTCCAAAGAAGGCTTCCATTGTACTTATATTCTTCTTCTCAGTGAAAACACTTGGATCTTGTGCTGAGGACATATACTGGCCAATCAAAGAGATTTTTGTCTTTGTGTGTATGTCTTTGATTTTTTCCTCATTGCTTTATAATCTTAAAAATTAGACTGATTGAACAATCTTAACCATCCACAATGTGCGGTCCCACAACTTGGACAGTTGTGATTAATGTAGATAGGTGTTATGCTTGAAGAAGCTAGATTTCCAAACCTGGGTAGCAGGACCACAAAGGGAAAAGCTCAACCACGGACAGAATCATGGATTTGGCAGGGCCCACCCTAAGAAGTCTTTGCAATGCTACATGTCACATAACCACATTTAACATTTTTATATTATGATGTTAGCTTTCATGGCCTACAATGAGCCACATGGCATAGATCTGCATTTGGCTGTACTGAAGAACACCTACATTAGTCCAAGGGCCCGAGATATTTTCTCGGACCACATCATGGAGCGATATATGAGGTACAATGGTTCCATGGCTATGAACTAGTCCTTTTGAACACTTGTTATTGACCACATAAATCACAAAGCAAACATTTGTCCAACAACAGAAAACTACTGTTCTTTTAAGTTGCGTTTGGATGCACAATTGAATTGGGTATCGATAATTTGTTCAATTGAGCGGAAATGATCAAATTGTAATTAGATTTGTTAGCATCCATGTTCTTGGATGGGGCTCAAAATTGCAGTTCTGTTACTTTTGAGCTCGAATTTTGATAGCAATGTAACTGCAATTTTAGGGTTACTTTCTCAATTTGATTTTTTTTTTCTTTAATTGAATTGAAGTTGTTCACAGTCTGTCACAGTTTTGTATCCAAACACGGCATCGACAATCTCATCATCAATCTCAAATCATAATCGAAAGTGATGTAATGGCTCTCAAATCGGGAAAAAAAAAAAATGTTCCTTTCAAGTCAAACTTAGAAGCTATTGATTAACATCGCCTATAATGAGCCAGATGGCATAGATAGCCGCGTTTGGCCGTACTGGAGAACGCCTACGCTAGACAGGCGGCTGGAGATATTTTCATCGGCCACATCCTGGAATGATATGTCAGGTACAATGGTTCCATGGCCATGAACTAGTCCTTTTGCAAACTTTCTATTCACCACATAAATCCCAAAGCAAACATTGGTCAAACAGCACATAACTAGTATTCTTTTAAGTTGCATTTGGATGCGCTATTGAATTGGGTTTCGATAATTAGTTCAATTGAGTAGAAATGATCAAATGGCATCCATGTTCATGGATGGGTCTCCAAATTGCAGTTTGTTACTTTCAAGCTGGAATTTTGATAGGAAAGTAACTGCAATTTGAGGGCTACTTTTTCAATTGGATTTTTTTTTTTAAAGGGTTTGGTCATTTCCTTTAATTGAAGTTGGTCACAATTTGTCACTGTTTCGTTTCCAAACACGGCATTGACAATCTCATGGTCATTCTCAAATCATGATCCAATTAAAGAGATGGAATGGCTCTTGAATTGAAAAACGTTCCTTTCAAGTCCAACTCAGAAGTTACCTAATTGTGATTTGGAGTCTAGTTACCTAATTGCAATTTGGAGAACATAATTACCGCCTTATTGGACTGATCATCAAAAATCAATTATGCATCCAAACATTCCCTGTAGTGAATAGGACCCAAGAACCTGTTAATGCATGTTCAATGCTGCTGTTGAAGATGCTCTCTCTCTCTCTCTCTCTCTCTCTCTCTCTCTCTATTATTAGGTGTGCTTTCCATGATCAATAGTTTGGATGATTTGATAGTTAGATATTTAGATTGAGCATACCGATGGGCCCACAATGGCTGTGATCGGTTCAAATACATAATGAGGTGGTGCGCTTGGACTGTGTTATGTATCTTCAATCCTTCAGTAGGACATGGACTCTTAAGAGAAATGTAATTATAACCTTCCTATAAATACAGGAGGCGATCCCTCACCTACTCATCCAGTCAGGCACACGTTTAAGATTCAGTTTACAATCCTCATAATTAATTGATAGACTCTCCTTTATTCCACAATTAACTCTTACATGTGTGTGTGTGTGTGTGTGTGTCCACGTGGGCGCGCGCGTGTGTGTGTGTGAAGTAGCATGAACGTATAATGCTTGGATTAGTGGCTATACTCGGTCACCCATTAGTAATATGGAAGGTTCATTTGGTGGATGAGTGCTTATACTTAACAAGTTTCTCCAGCTGGCATCCCTAATCATGCTATGGTTCGGCTTACAAATTGGTGGCCTAGAAAGTGTCGTACGAAAATGTAAAACCAAAATAAGCACACAGAAAAGAGACTTTTCTTTCGTCGCGAGAGTGACTACTACGTCCATTAAGGAGATTTTCATCATGACAAAGATTACAAGTAATAGGTTTTACCACTTCGACCTGAAACCTGCAACCAAATCTTATATGTGTTTCAATACCATACCTCAGAGTAGATTAAAACTCAAAAAACTCCAATACATAAGTTTCAACTTAACAAGAAGGCTAAGCAGTTTTTATAATGGGCCATCAGATGTTAGGCCCACCTTATCAACACGCCAAGGACAATAGGAATGTAACATAGAATTCAAGACACAGGTAATAAAAACAACGGACGACAAAATCAAATTTTTGAATAGGCACAGCTTGAATAGTTCAAAATCTGGCCGAAGCCATTCCAAGCTCGGCCCATAGACATCAAAAAGGGAGAAACTCCCCAGTCGTAGACTGATATTGTGAACTGGATAGATTTTGATCCATTGATCATCTATAAAATGGCCTACCACATGAATGATCTAATTACCCAAAGGTGGACCACACCTGTACAAAATTCAATCCTAAGCAAATAAGCCGCTAATTCAAGCTGCACTCTGTATGATACCTTCTTTTTTCCTAGGTCGTATCTTTTAACTTTATTACATTAAATTACAGGGAAATGTAGCTTTAGATAAGATGGGTACCAAAATATTCGCTTCGGTAGGAATGGACGGCTCGTACAGCATGTTCTTTTTTTTTGTTTTTTTTCTGTCCAAGTATTTTGCATTATAGACGGTTAAATGGGTAACAGAAAAAATCATGTAGCAGGTACATTTAAACATGGTCATGGTACATCAAAATTGGCCTACTTCAGCTTTCTACTGCAAAATAAGATTTGAAAAGCATTTTATCAATTATGTGAATTTATACAGACTCCTCTACAATTGTAAACACCTTATGGATGTTAGCACAGGACACAGGAAAGTAAGAAGGTACGTTTTATGATTATTATTTAAGAGGGCCATACATCGGACCTTTTATCAAGTGGACCATGCCATAAATGGTTCATAACACACAAATTACATTGCTTGGATGACCTTAGAATGCTTCTTCTTTTTTTTTAAATTTAAAAGTTGGTATCAAAACGACTCTCACAAAATAAAGTATTAAAAGACAAAATGAGTCCACATTGGACAATCAAGTATTTATATTTTATCCATGGACCATAATTTCCTTGGGTCTAGGTTTTGGTGCATTGGACAGAGAATTCGTCCATTTACGGTTTTGTCCACCAAGTAATCATGGGCTGATAGAAACCCAAGAGGTCAAATTAGCTGGATGCAATTTTGATCTTTGTGTTTGGCACCCCATGATTCCAATATATGTGATTGCATCCTAATCTAAATGATGCAATAATTTTTTTCCTGTGAATCTGGTGCAATCATAATCAACATCACTCACGCCTAAAAAGATATTAAAAAAAAAAAAAATCATTCATGTGTTACAGTGCAAGTGTCTGGAGGGCTGGCCCAGGCCTAGTTAAAGTATGACCCACTTTTGACTGTGTCCAGGCCAATAAGCCATGTGGATCGTGCTCGGGCCTGCCTTTTACTGCTGATTGCTACCTGTGCTGGATTTGTGTGGGTCGAGACCCATCCAGCTCATTTAACATTCATGGCCCAATTCAGCCCACCTAGAGTTTGTGGCCACAATGTGCCTTGAATTGTCGTACATGTTTGTATTATTATTTTGTACCAATTTTTTATTTTACATGTGGTCAACCTTCGGCACAAGGTCTCGTGTCGTGACATGGTGTGATGTACCACATGATGCTTGATTTGCGGTGCACGATTTCAAAAGGCCATGGCGAATGTGGTGCTACACAATACAACAAACATGGAGAATTCATGACGATCACATGACGCTGCCGATCGAGTGGCATACATCATAAATAATTGAATGAGTTAGCTAGAGCGCATGTGCAATAATGGCAAGTGCCCAATGTATGTTTGGGTAATGTTTTCAGATATTAGATTTTGTTGATGATGGGTGTTGTAGAGATAGAGTTGCAGAACTTTCAAAATCCCATGAACTTGTTTGGGTAATGCTTTTCAATACTGATACTAGTTTGGACTGTTTAATAAGCTGAAATCACAATCTGTGTTTGGACCATCTAGATCAGCAATGATAACCATATAAATTAAATCCCTGTGATCTATGCAAATTCCGAGTTCATGGACGGGCCGTGACTTGGGTGAGACCCCGGAACCAGCGATGTGGGTGGGACCCTGAACATAGGGCCCACCTAGATGTATTCCTTGTAGATCCATGCCGTTGATCTGCTTTTCCAGATTATTTTGTACTATGGCACCAAAAATGAAGAAGATAAAAATTTTGGGTGGACTACAACATCAGAAAAACTAGTTAATGGCCATTGAAAACCTTTTGTGAGCCACAAAAGTTTTCTATCACCGTGATATTTGTTTTTTAATATCAACATGATATTAAAAACCTTATCAACAGATTGGATGGTCAATAAACATTACGGTGGACAGTTGAATGATAACGGTTTCTTGGGTCGTGGTCCACCTAAACTTTGCATCTGTTTTATTTTTGGGACTGTATCCTAAAATAATATGAAGGAACAGATGGACGGCATGGATCTACAAAGAATACATTCAGATTGGCCCTATGTTCAGGGTCCCACCCACATAGCTGGTTCCGGGGTCTCACCCAAGTCGCACCCTCATGGACGCTAATCCAACATACGGCGTTGAATTAAAAATCAAAGATTCATGCAATGTTAGAAATGTGGACACGTGAGCGACGAAGGTGAATATGGTTTATTGGTGACTTCAATAAACAAAACAGCCAACAGAAAGCTCAACTGTACTTATGACCAATCAGATTTCTATCAAATGCAATGAAAATAATGTTGGGATATGAGGGCCGACAGCGGAAGCAAAACCGTACACAAGCAGTAAATTGAATCAAACAAGACACACAATACAATCACAATGCATGCAATCACCCACACATAGATAATCCGAATTTAACGAGGAAAAATCCCTCACAGGTAAAAAATCACCGCACAAAGCGACACCAATCCACTATAATATCAAAAGTTATAAGAGATGGAACCCAAGACCCAAAACCCAAGTGCACAAAAGAAATCTCAAGCTTACCCAAGAAGAAAACCCTCTTCTTCAAGCTCTTTCTCTCACCTAGAAGCTCTCTCAATCTCCTTTGCAACCTTGGAAACCTCTAATCCCAAAATACACCTTAAATAAGCAAGAAAGACGGAATTAGAAACCTTTTGCGCGCAAACCGCACAAGAATCTATGTCGTACAAGAAGACTGCCGACCGATTGGACACCCCTACCGACCGGTCGGCCGACAGCCCGGATGGCCTAAAATCTATACAGCAGCAACGCTGCCTGATCTATCTCTGTGACCGGCCGGTCGGACACCCCCACCGACTTGCTAGTGGCCTCTGTGCATATTAAATTGAGGCGTTCGTTTCTAACAAATAACAATCACTATTTCCTAAAGGTTTTATGCTATGGTTATCATAAGCCAATAACCTTCTATTTGAATACATTTGATTATTTTTTTACCCACACCTTTGGGAAAGTGGTAGACTGAGTGAAAATAACCTAGTATCAACCCTGAGGTCAAGGTATCGAATTCCAAAGTGGGGGTGGCTAACATTAGAGGGTGACTACCAGTATGGGTGTGTGTACTAACAGTGAGATGTGTGTACTAACTCAAAAAAAGAAAAAAAAAAAAAAAAAAAGAAAGGCTGAAGCCTAAATAAATAAATAATAATAATAATAAAAAGAATACATTTGATTTTGATTGGACATTAGCTGGCTTTTTGTTTGTCTTTTTAATCAAATGCAGAAAGGATAACAATCATATTGTGTTGACTTTGTGGGTAATGGGCCCACACACAGATGATCAACAAGCACCATCCATCATGTTGTATTGAGAAAAGTAGCATAAGGTACAAGGAGATCCAACTGGGCCCAAACCAAGATAAGCTACCAATCAACAATAAAATGTCACATTACTATTGAAGTACAGTAAATTACGCGCCATAGATAGGGCTGTCAATGGGCTGGGCATAGGCCGGCAAAATCATAATTTCGAGTAGGCCTGGCCTGACATTCAAAATCTGGGCCGAAGACAACCGCAGGCCAAGATTGTCGACAGCCCTAGCTATAGATTATTGGAGAGTGTTTGGTAACTGTCACGTACTAATGAGGACTGGGCTAATGCGTATGGGTTTTTAGGGCCAGCCCGCTCCGGCGGGTAGATTTGGGTTATGTTTTTTGCCTACAAGCTGTTGTCTGGAGTAGAGAGCATCAGGTTTTAGGCCTGGGATCAAGTTTGATTAAAGGCCTGATGGACTGGCTGGATGGGATTAACTTAATGAATATCATCGGGCCTGGGTCATTGAATCTAGGCTGGGCCAGTTTGGGTCGGGTTCAGATTAACCCAGAAAGCTAGGCCAGGCTCAAGCCTTGTTCCATAGCTCTTTGGCCGGAGTTTGTTTAAGCCCATACTTTGAACTGGTCGGCCAGGCCTATTCAAAACGTTGATTTTTCCTAGAGCATTGCCAGGTCCCCCCATTTTCACCCAAAAAGGCAACCAACTAGTGCGCAGCAGTGGTTCACTTTCGAGTTGGACTGGGGTCAGATATAGCCCGACCTGTTCACTAAGGGCCTGTTGATTGTAAGTTACTTAAGATAAGCTACTTATTTGACAACTTATCTTGGTTTCTACTTCATTACTTAATTAGCGGATAAGCAGCATATTTGGCAAACAACATAGTTAACATCCAAAAAGTAGAAAATTAAACATGTTTGGTTTCCAACATCATAAGTAATCATCCCTCAAGTCTATTTGAACCCCCTCACATCCACTGTCCATCATGTGGGGCCAAACTTTGATGTGGATAGTTCATTATGTGGCCCCACTAATGTGGGTCATCCATCATGTGGGACCCACCTTGGATGTGGGTCATTTACCATTAGGGTCTAATTTTTAATGTGCACCATTCATTAGGTAGGGCCCACCTTTGATGTTGGCCATCCATCATATCTGCCGCCCATCATGTGGTGTACACCTTTGATGTGGACCATCCATCATTTGGGCCCACCTCCCATGTGGGTTGTCCATCATGTGGAGCCCGCCTTGGATATGGGTCATTCTCATTAGCCCAACCTTTCATGTGGATTGTGGACTGTCCATCATGTGGGGCCCACCTTGATGTGGATCATCCATCATGTGGAGCCTACCATTATTAATTGCCCATCATGTGGAGTCTACCTTTGATGTGGACTGTCCATCATGTGGGCCCCACCTTCAATGTGGAGTCAACCTTTGATGTTGACCATTCATTGTGTGGGCCGTCCATCATGCAGGGCCCACCTTGGATGTGGGCAATTTATCATTATAGCCTGACCTTTAATGTGCACCATTCATTATGTAGGGCCCGCTTTTGATGTTGGTCATCTATCAAGTAGTGCCAACCATCATTGTTATTATCCATCATATGAGGCCCACCGTTAGTATCCATTGCCCATCACATGCACAGACCGTGCGCACTAACACTGTTTATTCATGTGGAGCCTACCTTGATGGTAAACAACGTGCTTATCATTTTCCTCTCTTTCACCTCTCCTATTCTCCTCCTCGGCAGCTTACGAAAAAGTAAAAAAGCTAAAAATATTAGCTGAAGTGATTATGTAGTTTTAAGTAAAAAAATTGCTTATTAATTATTATAAACCAAACATACTTATTTGAAATAAGTTACTTCTCTACTGCTGTAAGTAGAAAAAGTTAATTTATTTGGTGGCATCCAAACGGGCATTAAGGGTCTTGTTTGGATACTCTTATAAGTAACTTTTTATACGTAAGTAAAAAAGTTGGCAGTGGTTCACTTTAAGTTGGACTAAGGTTAACTCTAGCCCGACCTGTTCACTAAGGGCCTGGTTTTGGATGCTCCTCCAAGTAACTTTTTACTTATAGCACTAGAAGCATTACTTTTCAAAGCCTTTTTTTTTTTTTTTTTTCAAGACACGCACTCATGCCGCACTTCACCGTGATGGGTGCTCAAAACCCATGACCTTGTGTTGAAACTCCCGTGAGTTTACCACCAAGGCATATGAGTAAGGGCACTGTTTTCGAATTCAATAACTTCGCTCCTCCAAGTTTTTACGGGCATTGGAATTTTCTTTTATTCCTTTTAAAGTTCTTACTTTTCTACTTTTCCTCTCTTTCTCATCATTTCTCCATATTCTTAGACACTCCATATCAAAATAATCGAAGGCCCATAGGAGTGGATTATGTGCGGCCCCAACCTTACCCAACATGTGTGGCCCTTACCATGGGGCCTACCTTGATGTATTTATAATACATCCATGCCATCCATCCGTTTTTCCAAATCATTTAAGGACATGAGCCAAAGATCCAAGTCTCAGGTGGACCATACTACAGAAACAGTGGTGATTGAATAACCTACCATTTAAAACTTCCAAGGGTAAAGCGTTAAAAACTTTCCTAGAGCCCACCATAATGTTTCCCCTAATTTTTATTTGCCATCTAACCTGTTGATAGGGTCACATAAACTTGGATGAAGGGGGAAAAAATGTATGAAATTGATCCAAGACTTTTGTGGCTTATTAATGGTCAATCACTGCTGTTTAGTGTGGTATGGTCCACCTGATAATCAGATTTCTTCATTTTTTTGGCTCATGCTCTAAAATGATTTGGCAAAAGAGATGGATGGCATGGATACAGAATGCATACATCAAGGTGGACCCCACGTTAAGGGTTGCACCGTCTTGGGTGAGGGTGGGGCAACGCCTAATGTGCTCTCCCATAGCCCACATCTAAGGTGGACCCACACATGGACAATCCACATCAAAGACGGGCTCCACGGACATTGAAGGTGGGCCCCACATGATGGACAATTAACATGATGGGCGGCTCACATGATGGATGACCCACATCAAGTGGGCCCCACATAATGGTCAATCCACATCAACCCCTAATGATGAATGGCCCACATCCAAGATGAGCCCCACCTGATGGACAGCCCATATTGAAGGTGGGGCCCACACAATGCATGGTCCAAATCAAAGGTGGGCTCCATCATATGGGCACTAGACATTAAAGGTGGGCACTAGACATTAAAGGTGGGCACTAGATGATGGATAACCCATATCAAGTTGGGCCCCACATAATGGACAACCCACATCAAAGGTCAACTTCTAATGATGAATGCCCCACATCCAAGGTAAGCCACACATGATGGACAGCGCAAATAGAAGGTGGGGCCCACATGATGGACGGTCCACATCAAATTGTGCACTCCACATGATAGGTGGTGGATATTGAAGGTGGACCCCATATGATGGACCATAACATTGATAGTGGGCTCCACGTGATTGATTTGTTAGCTTGAATTTTAAAATGCAGCGGATAAAGGGTTTTTTAAAAGAATCTCTATTAACATTAGCATGATTATTAACAATCAGAAAAATTCTAAAGTAGGACTTATCAATCATGTGCTGCGGTCAATCTCTTAATATAAAAAGTCTCTCCTGAATCTATCTTAGATGGAGAAGACTAGAGAGACATTATCAAAATCCAAGTAAGAGTCGGATATGATGCTAAGTTGTCGTAAAAGCGGACCACTACATACAAGTATTGATGTGTGGATAAGAGATGGCCTTGGGCTTGGCCCACCTCCTTTTTTTTAAGGTTAGTACACACCCACCACTGTTAATACACTCACCGCCATTATTAGTCATACAACAATGTTAGCCACACCCCCACTTGGGATTCGATACCAAGACAGTCTCTTCCTTACGTTTCTCTCATTTTCTCTCTAAATCTATATGGGACATCCCTATGAAGGGGATAGAGTGTGGACTTGTAGGGCTCTCTTTCTCTTCATCTCTAGAATAGGTTCTTATAAAGAAGAGATTAGATGCGTGAAAAACATTTCATACATGGTACTCTACCACCTTATAGAACATTAATGTACCTTAACTATAAATGAAATCAGTATATATACTTAATTCATATTCATGTGGAAGACTCTGCAGAGTTTCAACAAAAGGTCTAGGTATCGAAACCCATCAGGGTGAAACTCCCGTTGCTAACCACACTAGTGAGTACGACGTATGACTGAACGGGTGGGTGTGTACCGCGATTAACTGGGTGAGTGTGTTGCATGACTAACCAAAAAAAAAAAAAAAAAACCATGAGATGTCCATCAAGTATGATTTAAAACAAATCAATGGTTGAAAAACTTCAGTTAAACAATAGAAAACCTCAAAAGTGCCGACATGCCTTTTAAATCCTTGATGAACAATCCAAACTATAAGATAATCTACCTATTCGTGTGGTGTTCATGTCCAAGGGAAGAAAAGCGAATCCCTTGTTGGATCATGCACATTTTGAGGACCTTTATGAAGAAACTCAGCTACACCACTTTATTAGATATACAAAAACCTTATAAAGAGACTAAAAGTATAATCACTAAGAGCCTCTCCATACATAGGGGTGGAGCCACGTAGGGGTGAGGGGGGCAAGCCCCTCCTGATTTTTCAACCATAAGAGTTCAATCACAACTTGTTCATGTGGTGTGGTCCAATTGAGCCTTCATTCTACCTCCTTTTTTAGCTCAAGCCCTAAAGTGATCTGTCAAAATAGATGGACGGCTTGGATAAAACATATAGATCATGGTGGGCCCACAGGGCCCTTGACAAGACCGTCTATCTCTAGCCAGGTCTCGGTGGGACACGCATTTCCTACAAAAGGGTTTCACATGAAGTTCTTGCATAGGGAAGTTGCGTGGGGCCCACTATGATGTTTTTTATCAATCCACCCCATCCATCTGTTTTGTCTACTAATTTTTTTGACATGAGACAAAAAATGAAGCAAATTCAAAACTCAAGTGGGTCAAACGAGAGGAAACAGTGGAGATTGAGAAACCATCATTGAAACATTCAAATGGGTAAAGAGTTTAGTATTAGGTTAAATTTTTGTTTTTTTAGGATGACGACCTTATAAATAGTTTGGATGGCATATAAACATCAAGGTGGACCCCAAGAATGTTTCACCAGTGGGAATTTCTTTTCCCACTAGTGTGAGTTTTGGATTTGCCTCATTTTTTGTCTCCTGTCATAAAATAAGCAGGCAAAACAGATGGACGGTGTAGATTGAGAGCAAATATCATAGTGTGTCCCACGTAACTTCCCAGCGCAGGAATGCGAACGACTTTAGCAGGAAATCCGTGTCCGGCCATAGGAAATCTCGGACGCAAATTAGCTACTTACTAGAGATTGCCAGTGAAGTGGCATTACCAAGTTCTATGGACCCCACCATGATGTATGTATTGTATCCATACCGTCCAACCATTTGGAGAGATCATTTTATGGCCCCCTTAGAAGAAAATCCTGGCTCCACCCTTGCATACATATATCCTCAGGTCACAGGGATTATGATGAAGCTAGTGATACCATAAGCCTATTCAAGTTTGACATGATGGGTCTCAATCTTAATGCTTGCAAGTGATTCATGTCAATGCAATTGACCAATTTAATAGTAGGGGCAATCTATATATGTCTCACTTACATACTCATGTTGGGTAGGGAATAAGGCAAACTAACGCCAAGTCAACCCCAAAGGATGAAAACTATCCATCCTAACACCAAGCCAGTCTCCTCACATGAGATAATCATCCAATAATAACACAGGTGCGCTCTAAAATTTGTATAGGTCATGGTCATGGCAATGCGATCCATGGAACACAACTCTCCCTCAGCTACCAAACCATTGTGTCCAATCTTAAGTACCCAAGAGCGAGAGCATCAAAGGCGATGTCTCTCAAACATGTTTCATAGGAATTAATTATAAAAAATAAAAATAAAAAATGCATCATTCCATAGATCAAGGTCTAATATCATTGATTTTTCAAAGCACAACCCTAACAAGATAACCCATATCAAGGTGGGCCCCACATTAGATAGTTCACATGTAAGGCGAGGCCCCACATAATGGACAATCCACATTAAAGATGGCCCTACGTGATGGATGACTCATGTCAAGGTGAGCCCAACATAATGAACAGACTATATCAAAGGTCAGCTCCGCATAATGAATGGAAGATATTAAGGATGGATCATATAAACTTGAGGAATAAGTACTTATGTGATGTTGAAAATCAAACATACTTTTCTACTATTTGGTTGATAAGTATGTTGTTTGCCTAGACCTATTTAAGTAGAAACCAAAATAAGCTACTCAAGGCACGAGTAGCTTATGTAAAGTAACTTATGATCTAAACGATCTCTAAACGGCCCAAAATTTTTAACCCAAAACTGACAAGTGATCCATTACCTTACAGCTCAACTGGACCCTTCCAACTGACCCAGAACTATAACAAACGTGTTTAAGAAAAGAACATGAGGTTAAAGGTATGCTCGACCCATATACATATAAACATACATGTATCATGTCTATGCATCTATAACTATTGTTTATTAATATGTTTTGGGTTTTGGGTTTTGGGCTTGGGTCAGGTCAGGTCAGTTCATCTAACCAAACCTCTTGATAAGCCATCTGTGTGGGTTGGATTAGGTAGGCTTCAACCTGAGCCCAGGCCATTTACTCAAATAGCCAACATTTTCTAACCCAAGCTCACCCACCATGCATTAGCTTGGCCCAAACCCACCTCAGTTGACCCACAGGCCCACCCTAACCATTGCAGGCCCTATACCCAAACAAACTGGAAAATCCGTAGGCGGTCCACATGAAAGGGAAAATGAAGTCAGAACTCCAATTTGTTGGCCCCACCACCTATGTGAACTAATCAGAACGTATGTGGGACCCCACTTATGACAGATGTATTTATATAAGATTAGCATTTGGAGTAGGCGTTGAAGGAAAATGTAGTGAGTTGGTTCACCAAATTCAAAGAGTCCTTCACCTAAATCCCAAACTCTCACTTCTTTCTATTTTACACGTTTTGACGCTTAAAAGTCATTACATCACTCGCCTAAAACTAGTTGTTGGGTAACCATGCAACCTACTGCACTTTGCCGATGGCATCTCTCAAGGGCATTTTGGTCATTTAAAATGAGCTGTTTTTTTTTGTGTAGGATCACGCAAGCAATCCCAAACCTGCCAGTGTACCATGTTGCAAGGCACACCAAGCAGATAACTTTCAACAAGTTAGGTTCGTGCGACATCTAACCCATCCAATAGGCTGGGCCCACCATGATGATTCCTTTCGGAAAAAACAGTCCCATCCAGCTACCATAGGAACCAAACGTATATTTGGCTATTTTTCAGCGGCTACCATTGTTTTCTATGGTATAGATCGCTTGAAAATTTTATGGTGTGTATTTTCTATTCTCCCATTGGAGGAGCCAAGTTATTGAACGGTTTGGATTTCTCATATATATGAAAGAATAGAAGTTATCTAGCTGGTGGACGGAAACCTATCGTCCAATCGATTGGACTTCTCTAAGTCCACACGCGTGTACGAGAAAGCTGAACAGCAGACAGGTGAAGCATCCAACCCATTCATCAAGTGGATCTTGCCTTGTAGATGTTCTGTGTTATCAGAAATATCCAACCCATCCAGTTGATGTTCTATGTTCCATCAAGTGGACCGATTTATTCACAGCCGTGCATTTATTTAGTTAACTGTGGCTCACTTAAGTAGTAGACTGACCTGATTCTTGGTCCAGGGCCTTCTAATAATGGTATCGTTCTGATGAATGGATTGGATCTCGTATCCGTGTGCCATGAGAACACATGTGTGGCGTATACATGAGCTGCAAGTGGTGGTTGGCGCGAGTAGAGATTGAAAAGTTTATACAGAAGACTCGTGCAACCTATCCATGCACGTACGACTTGATTGTCATTCATCTAGTGGTCTTCACCGTGGATTTACGATTCTCCGATAGACAATCTGGTCCACTCATCACAAAGGAAACGCTGGTGCCATGAGAAATGACCATCCATCATGTTTTCTCTAGCCGTCCATTCTTCTCAAACACGTATGGCCCACTTAATAAGTGGACCGGCTCAATTGTATGGCGACGGACGAAACCCACTCGATGAATGAGCTGCGGATACACGTGCCACGATGGTGCGTGTGCCACCTCCCCAATCTATCCCGTTAGCTACTACCTAGCAGGATCGAGCTGACAATCTTTCAATGGCGTATATATTTCCATGAATCTCGCCCGAGTATCAACTCCCGAACAGCTCATGACTCACACACGAGACACGTGTTCTTTCGTTCCCCGGCCCATTTCAAGGACAGGTTTCATTGCATGACACATGCACGTAAGTCGTTCTCCAATGGAAGAAAGCGTTTGAACTCTGGGAGAGTACTGAAAACTATTCATACAAATGCACTCATAAATTTCACATAAGTAACAGGTGTTAATCAAATCCAACCGTTAAAATCGTGGTCCCTATTTGAATGGGCCATAACCCAGAAGTTCACTGATTTGATTTTTAACTAGTCGATAGTTTGCACATCCAGTGAACGGTAGATATTATATGGTCCAAATTCCACGACAAATCTCCATTGATCAGTGGTTAGGTTCCTTCAATAAATCCAATTTTGGAAAAAGTATCTATCTAAAGTGGGCCCCATTAATTGAATGGTTTAACTTCAGCCACGTGTACAATTTCATGAAGAGTACAGGTAACTCCCCTTCCCTATAAATCCCAAGCGCCCTCTTTACCCTTTTAACTCGTAGAACCTAACACCCCGGCAAGTGGGGCCCATGCCTTCGGTGATGGAACGGTGGGCCTGATTGTGGCGCACCCACATTTCACAAGTCCCTCTGATTGAATGTGGGCCCACCATATACTTAAAAGTGCAATGAGTCTATTGATAGTTGAAACCTCACCATCCAGAGCGGGGCCCACCAGCCGAGTAGTTCTGAATCTGACCACCGAGTTGGGGCTGTGTAGGGCGGAAGGTTTGACTACACTCACAAGTAGTCCAACAGACTGCAGAAATACGAAAAAGCCCCCAGTGAATGTGGTGGAAGGTCTGACTAACGAGAGTAGGTGACTAAACCTTACGACTTCGGGAAAATACGGAACTGGCCTTAAGACCTGCTTGACTCAGGACCCATCGTCTGTCCCCACAAGGTGGTCCAATGATTTGAACCGTCCATTTTCTTCTTGCTATCATAAATAAGATTCTCAGATCAAGGAAGTTCTGGGGTATGGTCCATTCAGCTATTCTGACGATGCTGAGGATAATTTGAGTCCCTCCCAAACCCTACTCTAATTTTCTATACATCTATCTCAAGAGTCTCTTTCTCCATCGCTTTGTAAAAATCGTTATATGATTGTTCTTTAACATTGGCCAAATTATGATGCTTCACTTCAATATTGGCTTAATTGGACAGTTGATCTTCTTTACGAGTTAGTGACCATCTTCAATTTAAGTGAAATTAAATCCTTTATCTTTTAATCTGCCTAATTTAACTATTTATCTTAAATATCAGCCAAATCCTACCATTCAACTTCAATATAGGCTTAACGAAGTCATTCATCTCAAATATCACTCTAATCAAATGGACTTCAACTTAATTTAATAGAGTTTGACAAACTTTAACAAACTAACTGGCTTCGATAGACATCAATGCTCTTTGACATTCCTCGATGAACTTTAGAGGATTTTGACAAATTTTGATAGACCATGATAGACAGGCACATATTTTAATAGACTTCAATGGGCTTTGAAGCATTAATGGCGCAGCGTAAATGGGGTGCGTGAGATCGATCACCGTCCCTCTCGCAAGATACGTACTCCGAATCTACGGAGCTATTAGGACTCCTCAATCGATATTCGTTGAATCTATGACGAAACAATTGAACTCACAAGCAAAACAGAGTAAAAATTCAAGTAATTATTATATTAATCAAATATCAAATTCATAAAACAAGTTTTAAACAACCTTAAATAGAGAAAACTAACCATAAAAGCCCTAGAAACATAATAAATAAGAAATATATTCGAAAAAGGAAACAAATTAATAAGCAAAATCTGAAATTTTTCGTCAACTGTCGTGCAAGTTCAGGCCCCCAAGGTGGTGCGGTCGGGCGACTGAAATTCCCAAAAAACATCCAGAGAGTAAACTGTGCAAATTTGGCTAGTTTTGGGCGCCTGAGGTTGAGAGGTCAAGCGCTCGACGATGGTGGTTGGGCGCCAGTTCGAGCAACCGAAATGAGCCAAAATCGTGCAGAGAGTTTGGACCTACTTTTGGTTGGAGGTCGGGTGACCGACTAAAGGTCCTCGAGCGCTCGAGCTTTGTCGGTCTTTTTGGTGTTCTTCCTTTGGCTCTTTTCCATTCACGATCAAGAGACAACCTCGCTACATCAATTAAAGTCCGTCTAAGGGTATAGAAACATGTCAAAGTACACCGAAGTGCATCAAAATATGTTGAACTTTGTTTAAGTCCATATAAGTTTGTCAACACGAGCTGAAGGCCATCAAAGTGTATCAAAGTCTATCAAAGTCTATTGAAGCCAATAAACTCTGCAAACATCGACGTACTTCAACAGATATCAACAAATTCATACACTCTAAAATACTTTGACGGGCATCAACATACTTTAATAGACATTGGCAAACTACAAGGCTTCAAAGTTCGTTAAAGCATATTGAAGTTTTGTTGAAGACCATCAATAGACGTTGAAGTTCATCGAGGTGTGTCAAAATCCATGAGAGTCTTTTGAAGTTTATTTAAGTCAATTTATTAAGTTAATATTGAATTTGAACAACCTCATTAAGCCTATATGAAAAGTAGAACGGTGTGATTAGGCTCATATTATAGGAGAATGATACAACCAGGCAAATAGGAACACAATAATTCCCTTAATATTGGAGCTGAACAATCCAAATGGCCCTGTATTAAAGATCTATGGTACGATAGGGGTATGCCCCATGTATTTGAGTTTTGGAGTGGCTTATTAGATATTCATTTATTTTAGTGGGATGCATATTTGGACTATCTAACATGTACAACCACTCATGCTCTCTTCCGAGCCTAACCTGATTATTGATCACAAAAATCATTATAACTAATACATTCATCTTTACTATTAGCATAATTGGGATGTTTATCTTTGACATTGTCCTAATCGAACCATCAATCTTCAGTATGAGTTTATTTGGACTCGTCATTTTTAATATAAGTTGAATTAAACTATTGATCTCTAGAATCAACTTTATCTAACCATTTATTTTAAATAAGTTGAATCCAACCATTCAATTTTGATGTCAAGTTAATCGATATGTTTATCTTTAGTTTCGCTTCAATTGAAAGGATTTTAATTGGACTTCGACAAGATTTATAAGTACTTAGATGAAATTTGATGGGCTTGAATGCACTTTCATAGACTTCAACAAACATCAATAGTATTCAACAAACTTCCACAAATTAATGTTGATGCTTTTAAGTTTATCAAAGTCTGTCGAAGTTTACCGCAGCCTTTGTGAAGTCTGTCAAAGTCCGTCAATGTTCATCGAAGTACATCAAAGTCTACCAAAGTATGTCAAATTTCGTCAGCTGCAATAGGTTCTGTCAAAGCTTGTTAATGTCGATGTCTATCCAACTTTATCAAAGTCTAAGCAGACCCAATTTGGTGAATATTAAATATAAACCACATATTTAAGTTGATATGAAAATGCTGTTTGATTTGGCCAGAAGTTAAGCAGAACGGTCAAATTAGGAAAATATTAAAGATGGTTGATGTCGGTCCATTGAAATTGAAGATAAACAGTCCAAATATACCAACAATAAATTTGGATGGTCCATTTAGGCCAATGTCAAACATAACAAGTCATAATTATCGACAATTAGTTATCAAGAATCAACCAATCAAACCATCATCTTCTCAAAATTGTTTTCTCATAAAACATCTAAGCTACAGCTGTGTATTTATATTGACTTATAAAAGCATGTATATATAATTTTTTAGTGCATGTGTATTAGCATAGTGTTCTCACAGAGCATGAAGCTTTTCCATGAATTATTACGTACAAGCAGGCAATGTTACAAGAGAATATATATCAAGCTTTTTTGTTGGACACTTTTAACTCCTATTGTATATGGAAATAGGGCTGAAAGTCGGGCGGGTCGGGTTGGGTTGGGTTGGGTTGGGTTGGTGCTGAACCCTAACCCAACCCAAGGTTCCTATACCTCAACCCTAACCCAACCCAACCCAACCTCGGGTTGGGAATTCTCAACCCAAGCCCAACCCAAGCGGGCTCGGTCGGGTTGATCGGGTTGGTCGGGTTGATACATGCTAATATTTTCGTTGTTACATTAGTCTATTATGTTTCAATACATGCCTTATTTTTGGTACCTATGGCTTCATTAATTATATATGTACTTATTTATGTAAAGAACTTCACTTTTCCTAAACAAATAAGTTAAAATACAAGTAAACATTATAAGTTTACTTCACTAAAGTATAATAAAAGTATAAGTAACTTGTATATAGATCGGGTTCGGGTTGGGTCGGGCAACCCGAGACCTCAACTCAAGCCCGACCCAAACTTCATCGGGTTGATGTTTTCATAGCCCAAGCTCAAGATCGGGTTCGATACTTCTTACCCAAGCCCAACCCAATGTCGGGTCGGTCATGGGTCGGTCGGGTTGAACCCGCCCAACTTTCAGCCCTATATGGAAAGCTTTGTAGTGGATCACCCGCCTCATCAGTAAATCATTGTAAAAAGTGGAAAACCGAGTTACCTATCGATATCTTCAGGTGGAGTATACTGGAAACTACTCGGGTCTCTGTTTCACAAAATTCAGGTCCATGGATCTTAATCCAAACTGTTGGTCTGCCCCATCTCATCATTGATGGACGATGCTCCGAAATCATTGCAGAGTTGAGGATCCAGCCACCCATGAAATTTTTAAGTTAAATTTGGGCCGTTGCCGTATTTATCTTCTCAACCATCTAATTATAGGCCACGAATTGAAAGGTTAGGATTATTCCCCGAGGAATTGGAATATAGATCATATTGTAGGAAGCATCAGATGAACGGCCTGGATTACATAATAACTGCCCAAGAATTGAAAACCCGAGTAGACAATGCAAAGCCTCGGTTCGTTGATCGTGGGGCATTACCGTCCATTGGACATGAAAAAGGGGCACCTTCGTAATTCACTGAATTCTCGACGAGCCGAACCGTTAATTCCAGCTCCGTGGAGAAGCCCGCCTATTGAGGAATTATATGATACTCGGGCTGCGCATGAGGCTTGATACGCAGGCACTCATAAACTGCAAACATGGGATATATGAACTCAATTAAAACCAACTAGATTGTAACCCACTTTCTCCAAGACAATCCCAATATCACATCGTCCCAAAAACGTTAACCTTTGATTCATGACCACTTGTTTGTGAACCGTTGGATAATTTTCATTTTCAACGGTCCAATCAATGTACACCAAATCCGATGATCCAATATAATAAGCTTAATTTACTTATGTATGATACTTATACATGGGTACCATCATTCGGACGGTTTAGTACAACTACTTATATGCCACGTGTACAATTTCCAAGTAATTGATAAGTGGCTGCGTATCATCAATCAGACGCTTTTCTTCTCGCCTATTTATAAGCCAGACGGCTCTCTCATTTCCGCATCTTCAAAGACCGGAAAAAGGTGAAAGGAATTCCGATATTTTTCCTTGGAATGGACGTTTCGGATGGTTTTTTCACCGGACCAGCCGCTACAGCAGTGGACGAAGCGTCTCGGCCGCTACCAGCTCTCTATCTCGGTTTCCTTGCCATCTGGTTCGTATCGGCTTTCTCATGGACATTCAATACCTGGAGCAAACGCCACTTCCAGGTTCTTATTTTCCCTCCCAATTTCTCATCTCAGAAACGATACAAGACACATCTCGTGTTTCGTATCGCTTTTGTAGCGTTTTCTCGCCGCTTTCATCAGATTTTAGTGTTCTTTTGGGGAAGTATCGTATCGTATCGTATCGGTGTTGCGAGCAGTCACTCACAACCGATATGTTGCTTGATAAGCTCACATCTTTTTCTTGGAGACGGGAATTATATGATACTCCGGAAGGGGCGCGGATTTCCTGCGAAAGCCTTGCGCAGGAATTTCCTGCGCTGGGAACCACAGTGGGGCCTACAGTGATGTTTTTTGATAAATCCACACCGCCCATCCGTTTTGGGAGCTCATTTTAGGACATGAAAACAAAAACGAACTGGATCCAAGACTCAAGTGGGCCTCACTAAAGGAAAAGGTGGGTAGGTAAATTACTACCGTTGAAACCTCCCTGGGGTCCACAGTGATGTTTAAATACTGTAGGTATGGCAGTATTGCAATGATGATGATCCTACTTGACATTTTTGTTTATAATAGGACTAAGCTTTGAGCACACCGAGGTGTTTATAAAGTTGACACCTGCAAGTTTAGAGTGCAAAAGACGGGTGAACTCAGAACCTAGGCCAAGTAACACAAAAGTATAGAATTTTACTCGAGGGTTTTGCCTACCTGCCACACCTAAATAATCTTTTGTAGTGACACCCGGGTGCTTTGGTTCCCAGCGCAGGAAATTCCTGCGCAAGGCTTTCGCAGGAAATCCGCGCCCGGTCCAGACAGTCAGATTCACTGAGCAATCCTAACCTCTGATTGATTGGAATTCGTTTGATAAATTTGCACCATCGATTTTTTTTTTTCTTTCAACCCTAGCCGTCCATTGGATGTCCACCAATAATAGGCCGGTTATGTTGGATATGGGCCCATGGAGCCCACTTGTCAGCATCTACTAATAGGTGGATCCCACGCGTGATTCCACTGTTCATCTGACCCATCCCGTAGCCGATCTAAACCGTAATCTAAGAGCTATCTTAACCATAGATTAGAGGGATGATCAGACCCTCTCTTCTCCCATAGAGGTTAGGTGGACCACTGGACATGTACAGTCTATCTTCGGCTTTTGTGAAGTACCCAGGATCGTATTGACCATCGGAACCTTCAGGCCCACCCGTCTGGGCCGACTTTCAGGTTAGTCTATCGGCTTAGTGAAATTTTTATGACTTATGATCCAAATTGGAGCGACAACCTAAACAGTTTATTTTGAGTTATAGTACGCGTGGGTAAGCATGTGTATGAACCGTTGTACCCTGACAGAGTATCAAATAACTTTGAAAATTAGCATAATTAAAATAAAAAATCGGATATTTGTAATATGAATTTATTTATGTTTTTAAAAAGTGATAAAAATTAGGGATGGTGATGGGCATGTTGGCCCAGCCCGGCCCACCTGGCCTGGGCAGCTTGTCCGTATAGGGCCTTGTCCCCTAAACTTAGCCAGAGGGCTGGGCCCAGATTTGAAATCTAGGCCCAGTATCTAGGCCAGGCGGGACGAGGGCCAACGGATTAGATGAACACAATAAAACAAAGAGAGAGAAAAATGCTAAATGGGTAATCAAATGGTGTGTTCATTTCATTCTCTCTCTCTTAAATAATTCATTTTTCAAGTAATCATTATATACAGGATTCATATCCACTAAAAGTTTTGACCTTTTATTCAATTCTGTCAATGGATGGCGACCACCATATCTGTTTTTTAAATTGTCCTCAGACGCTTTGTCTTTTTCTTTTTTAATGAAATACATTTTAAAATAAAGTAAAAACATATTCAATTCAGTTTGCATAAACACATGAGCTTTTTCCCCTATGCTGATATATAGTTAAAAAATTTGAACCAATTATACGATGAATTAAAAAAAAAATTAGTTTTGCTAACCGTGAATTCAACAAGGTAAAGCCCATTA
Organism: Liriodendron chinense; assembly: GCA_003013855.2. NCBI lineage: Eukaryota > Viridiplantae > Streptophyta > Magnoliopsida > Magnoliales > Magnoliaceae > Liriodendron > Liriodendron chinense. Next base: position 3,111,838 of record PVNU02003892.1, on the reverse strand, counting down.
ATTGAATGTGTATGCTAGTCCATCAATAGTGGAGCGTACCAAATTTATGGTTCTGAATTCTGATCACTGAGGGTGGGCCCAATATGCATCAGATGACCGCAGGCTATGATGTTATGGTCACTAAACCAACACTCTTTATTGATATAGAAGGCAACTGGCTAGGCCTGAACCTGTCCCGTTTATTTATTGCACCTGGAAATCATGACATGGCCAAGGCCATGTTAGCCATAAATGGGTCCCAGATGTCAAACCACCCTCAGGCATGGACTTAATTTGAAAGGATTGTCAAATTTGAGCTCTCGCTGGCCAATTTATTCAGTAGGTTGACAACTCGGATTTTGGCCCATCCCAAGGCAAGCAAAGTCAAGAAACTCGATGGGCCACCTGGCCCATTCCTGTCCTATTCATCCTGGAGGCAGATTTTCTGTTAACCCTCTTATGGACCAATTTGATTATCAGTAGGGAGTGAATATCATTTTAAAGATAGGACATTGTAATGTGACTCAAGCCAGCCTTTCTTTTTTACTTAATTCAACCGCTTTTTATAAGAAAATATTGTCTTAATATTTTTTAGAGCATGTGACTCTCAAGTATAAACCTTGTTTTGAAGTTCTCTTTTCTTACTGTTAAAAAAAAAGTTTTTTCTTTATTCTTTTCTCTTAAGTGTTTTGCAAATCATGGTGTGTTTGTCTCTGTGTGTGTGTGTGTTCCCATTTCTAGTACTCTTTTTTCCATGTTGCTTCTTCATTTCTGATGTGTATGCTTCACAAGTGGTGTCAGCCTGGCACGCTAGCAGAACCAGTTCAATCTGTAGTCCAGACCAACATGGGCACTATCATTCAACTGAACATGAAAATCCTGAAGTGGGTTCTGTTTATGTTTGATAGGTGTTACAGTTACATCTTTTTTTTTTGGAATGATGATTTTATATGGGTGTTCTTGTGTGATGTTTATACTAGAGCAGCCGAACAATCTGCAGTGGGCACTGGCTTCGGATTCCGTCGCTTAAAGCCTTGCAATTGGCACTGTCCTTTTTGTTTTGGTATGTTTTCACTAAACACTCATAAATAGTGAAATGTTTGTAAGCCATCATATGGCTTTGTTTTCACATATCACTACTATATTGCAATGAGTGTCGATGGTTTGCTTTCATTTTATTTATTTAGTTCCTGTTTCATAGATGCGTAATGGTAATTGTATTTCTTTTCGGTATGGATTAAATTATTCTTGATTGCCAACAATCGTGATCTCTAAAACATAATTACTATTAACTAAAATGAGATGAACTCAGTTTTAGGTGTCTGCCAAACAGACTCGTAGCTTCTTCTTCTTTTTTTTTTCTTTTTTTTTCTTTTTATATATATATGGAGAATGACTTTCTCATACTTTCAGCACAATTGGTGTTGAAGTCCATTGACATACATTGAGCTTTTAGAGAAAGTGGTTGTTTGACATGGTATCAAAGCAGAAGGTCCTGTGTTCAAATCCTGGAAGTAGCAAATATGCCACCGGTTAATATATTCTCCCACGGGGGGCAAGCTCGGCCTATTTTATGGTGTGAGTGTCCCTCCACCCGACCTATTTATGGTGTGAGTGTCCCTCCACCCTTGCCCAATATGTTCCCGTGCGGAAGTTCCACCCCGCACGTGCAGGGGGAGTGTTGAAGTCCCTTGATATACATTGATACGCCATCCTCTAACAGTTCGAGCTTTTAGAGAAAGTGGTTGTTTGACAATTGGGGTTAGTAAGTGTAGCTGGAATTGCTTATTGATTTCTGCAAGTTACTGAAGAAGATGGTTTATTGAGGTGGGATTTGAATTATCCAAACAGACCCTTGCACACTGTAAAACTTAACTCTCTTTCTTACTTTACATCTATTTAGGTGTTAAGGTCATTCAGGTGTCCACCATTCCACATGCCAGATCTGCTAGTGCCGAAACATGGCAGAGATGAGAATAGGTCTTTAACATTCGTACATTAACCTAATTTGGGTTGGGGTTGGAGAGGCCGGAAAATTCTTGCCTACTTAATGCCAGTTGTGTTTTCCTGGCTGCCGGGATCACCAAGTGCATTGATGGTGCCTGGGAAACACCCTACTAACCAGGATTTGGTGCTATGCCCAAATGCTACCTAAGATAAACATGACCATATAGGGTTTTTTTCTCAAGTTATTTTCAACACAAATGAGCTGCATGATCCATTGACTCTATACATTTGCAAACATGTTTTCAACTGAAAGTATGTACTACATGAGTCGCGTGATGATATTTTGCCCTTGGTAGTATCGCATCAATAGAAGGTAATATAATCAATATTAAACACCTTTAATCTTGTTCTTCATGATGTAATCTCTTCATTTTCTTTCTAAAATTATCCATTATTTCACTTAAGCGGGGTGTGTGTGTGTGTGGAATGCTAACATTCACAAAACTTTTAAGTACATGTCTCAGTCGATCATTGATTTGGACCATTCATTCATTCATACTGGGGTAGGCCATGGAGGAAAAAAAAAATCATGCAGATCTGATGATCCTAACCATCAGATAGGTAGTACGAAATGACTATTCAATAGGCCACACTATGAATTTCTCATGATCCAAAGAAGTACTTTGGTTTGATGATTCTAACCATCCAAGCAATGTTCTGTAAAAATGGATGGTTCTTAAAAAATGGCTGACAATCAAGGGGTTAGGCTAATCCAGTTGATGTGATCTTTTTCACCATGGGTTATCCCCAATGGTACGTAAGCAAGTCTCTTTGGTGGCCAGAAGTTGGTATATCTGTCTATGCACAATTGTAGCCAGAGCAATATAGATGATTTATAAGCATTTCACATTCCTAGCATATGCTTTCACTGAGCATTGGCTGTGACCTTTCATAAAGGGAATTTTCTATTTCTTTTCCTTATTTTCAAAGGCTTCTGTGAATGTTATTGAGCATGTTTCTTGCAGGTTTTCATGTTTCAATCTTCAGATATGCTCTCTGTGGATGTCGTTCGGGGTGTATGTTACTGGAGTTCTCTTTCAGACAGCTTCATTTGTGTCCTTTCTCCTCATTTCACATGGTTACTGTATCATGTGTGAGCGTCTTTCAGTGTCCGAACGGCGTACTACAGCTGCACTTGGGTGTGCTCTCTACTTGACTCTTATCGGTTACAGAGCTTCCATACCATACTTCACTGTGAGTCTCCATGAATTCTCATAATCCCTTTGCTGCTGCTTAATTCTCATGTCTTAGCTATCACACACTCCAGATCCATAACCAACACATGCAAAAAATCCAGACAATTCATCTGTTAGGCCCTACTGCAATGGACCACATACCACTTGATCCTAGCTACCCAAGTAGATTATTTTTGTTCCTGTTCAATGTCAACAGTCATCATAAGTCCTCCAATAGGTTGCTAGGATGATCAACAATTATGATTTTTGGGGTAGTCCAAAGATGAACGATCCTGGCATGGATCCTATACCACAGGTACAGAGATAGGTTGCTTGACAACTAATTAGATTGAATCATAGTTCAAAAACCCGAAAACTTAACTCAATGTCCGTTTGACTCAAAGAACCCACTCAACTCAACTCAATATCTAATTATTAAATTAATAAGAATATTTAAGTAATAATATCTATTTAATAGACTATATTCAAATCTCATATTCTGCACTTATATTTTTCATTAATAAAGGCAATCACCCAGTGAGTGACTCAGTTTGAGTCGTGCAGAGTCACGTCGAATCGACTCAGTGAGCGAGCTGACTCAACGAGTCTGGCCAAGTCTCAACTGAGTCAAGCTCGCCAGAGAGTTTCATGGTGACTCAATTCAGCGCTCAGCCAAGTCAAGGCTTACTAAGTTTTAGAACTATGGATGGAATTGGTAGCATTTAGGTTTTGGTTATGGGCTTTAGTTATCTGCTTATTTGATTGTTCTAGGAGAAGCTAACTCATTCAACTGCTTCTAATCCAGGTCCTGCTGCTGCTCAATTATTCCATATCATTTTATGTGATCTTCCGACATACAGCCCGCAATCTTTTAGTACTGCGTGAACAACTGAGTTTTCTCGAAGATGAGGACATTCAAGAAATGCACGATGCTGTGCATACAAAGTATACTATGTTCAAGTATGTCATACGCATTTCAAGTATGTTGCTTATTCAAGTATGCCATACGCATTTTAAGTATGTTGCTTATTCAAGTATATCAAACGCATGTTAAGTATTTTGCTTATTTTATACAGATAGATTGAAGTATTTATCATGTGGAATTGTAGCTATAGAAGAGGGTAATTGCATATTTTGACATTGATGCAGTTTCTGCTGTTTGATTTTGTCCTACTCAGGAAGTTCCAAGGTGCAATGCAAATAGTCGCAGTGGTTGAAATCATGGTATGGGACTACTGGTTCTTCAGCACCACCATGAATGTTAATCATATGATAAAGACTAAATATCCAAATGCTTGATTGTTCATTCACCCGCCTTCTAGTGATCTAAATCATTCATATGGTGGGCCCCATGGTGGATGAGATAACCAAAAATCTTCTCACAGGATGATGCCAACCATCATCTGATTGGGACCCGTTAAAAATGTGGATCAGGGGGTGGTGATTGTCCATTTCCATTAGATGCAGAAAATCATTTCTTGGGGGGACAATGGCATGACGCATCTCATGACTAGGCAGCTAGATTGATGGGTTAAGTTACCAAAGGGTGGGCCCACCTGTAACATTGCTGGTTCTAGCGCAAAAATGGCATTCCTTTTGATTGAGCATCAGTATAGTACGTCTATGATAAATATGTAAATTGATTTTGTCAAAAACTTAGATTTCTTTGATGTTTTGATACCAGATATATATGAATATGGATGACACAACAGATAATTACTGGCTCCGGTTGTTAGTCCGTGAATGGCTGCAGTTCTGTATCTTCCTATACATTGGGTACTGTTCTAAAAACATGCCATTTTGCAGTGTGTACATTGTACTGATGTATTCATATTCAAAAAACATGAAAATGTTGATGTGTGTTATTTCTGCTAATGGTTGAATTGCATGTTTTCATTTACAAGAAGCCTCAGATATCCCATTGTAAGCCTTTACTTTCATCTCCAACGTGTTTGAAGCTTGATAATTATGTATCCTTCATAGGATCTGATTGATGAACCAGGCTTGATTTTTGTGTACTGCTGAATTGCCATTGTTGGGGATTCCATGTAGGATACAGTACAGTTGTTTTTTGGGTTGGCACAGGAAATGCAATCCAGTGCTTTACCCAATGCACATGATTTGCAGGTGGTTGCGTGCATCCGCAAGGATTAGTCTTGCCTTAAAAGGGGCAGGGACACCCTGTCGTCATTAAAAAAAAAGAATCCACATTTGCCTGCTTCCGCTTCACTTCTACTCCACCCTAAATCACTACTGAGATAAGAGCATGAAGGTTTGAGCCTTGTCTCACTTGTGATTTGGATGTAGCACATCTGGTCTGCTTTGGGAAGCTCGAACACCCAAGGTATCATTTGGCTGCAGGGAATCCATCCCCTGGAGAATGGATTCCATTATTGAGGGGCTGAACTCATATGTTTGGGTCAGTGTTCGAAGTATCAATATTGCTACGAGTTTCATTGGCCAGGGATACAGAAACAGTGTCGATATCGCCGATAACTGGAAATGCGGGGAAACAGTGGAATTTTTTAGTGAAACTTCAGAAGATGCTAAAATACGCATATTTGCATATTTAGGAATTATAAAATTGCGAAAAGAATGCATACACAATAGGTTTCCATTTAATGAATACCTAAAAGTATGTACTGTCATAAGAAACCCGTCCAACCATCCCATCCATCCCATCTCCATCCAACCTTCCATCCAAACATTCATCAATATTTTAGAATATCGAAAACACATGATATTTCGTGGAGAAATCGTCGACAACCAGAAAGGAAACTGAAAGACTATGGTCTCTCGATATCTCCTATGTTGCGATAAAGATAATATCGCGATATGATCAATATTATCATCAACAATTTGAACATTGCATGCAACCATGTGCCCATAAAAAAAAATTAAAATGATTTTTTTAATAAACAACTTTTTGACAATTTGGATGCATTGGCAATATTATCAAATATCATAGATACACTGGCGATACAAGCGATACCTGGAATTTACACGGCCGAAAATATTGGCAATATCGATACATTGCCGATACAAGTAATACTTGGAATTTACACAGTCGAAAATATTGGTGATATCAATACATTTTCTCTAAGACTACCAATGTTATCAGTACACCATTGTTATCAGTATCATCGAGTTGGAGAAACAGATAATATCGGGGATACTCCAAACTATGGTTTGGGTATTAGGAAAAGGTGGAAAATGATTCCCATGGGAATCCAATTCCCAATATTTGCCCATTTTATGATTACCAGCTCTAAAACGAGTTACAAATTTTGGAAAATCGATTCCCATCCAACGGTGATATTTTTGGAGAGGACAAAAGAGGCCTTACCTCTCCTCTCCATCACCTCTGTCCAAACACAAAAACTGGATTCCTGAGAATAGCTTTACCACCCAACAACAAAGAATTCTTCCACCAGGAATCTGTTTCCAGAAACAGATTCATGACCCCTCTAAGATTCCAGAGAGTCAAATGAGCCCCAAATGTATCTTTACATATTCAGTTCTATTGCTCACATTCTTATTGTGGCATCTGTTTAACATGTTACGCAAATTGGGTTCCAATTCTTCCCTTTCTTTAGATGGATTTTCAGGTTGCAGGAAGTGTCACCACAGTTCTCCGTCGTGCCGACTCTAAAATCCAAAGGGGAGAGGACAGCGCCTCCTATCTACAGCATTGTATACACCTCTCCTTGAAATCTTCCTTGCTCCAACGTTGATTATTTTATATCTTATTGTGCTTCACATGAAACAGAATTAACTACCATTTTCTTATTTGAGGTAGGAGATACATGCAACTCTGTAAGAGTTTTTCTTGCTTCGCATGCATGAAGATGTGCATGCATTCGGGTCCGCTTAATATAAGATCATAAACTCCTCCCGAAAATATTGATCTTAAACAACTTCGATTGTTTATGTCGTATTGCTCTCTCATGAACTACCACATTATTATTTGATGTAGGAGATGCGCGTATCAGTGTGAGAATTCAATTTGCTTCACATGTATGAGGATTAGTCACAGTTATCAAAGATAAGATTCATGAATTGGTCAATACCCATTCATGATTTTACTGACTAGTAACTGAAACTTCAAAATCCAATCCCATCCAAAAGGAGAAATGTCAAGTGTTCAGATACCTAAATACATTCATGTGAGTGTGCAATTCGTATTTATCTAACCTAACAATGTTATCTCCTAATGTCTCAGGAGATGGACGATGCGGATTTCAAAGATTTGGCTTCACATGAATGGCACATTGGGGTGGTAAGTGACGCAGGGAGGACGTGGTAGGTCGATCACCGCCTCCCTAACCGGATAGTCCTCGTTTACATGAGAAGAAATAAAAGGATAAAAAAAGGAAATTAATTCCGAATAATTGTTTTTGATAGATTGAATGAATAGAAACAGAATTACAATACATATAAATAGGAAACTAAACCCTAGGTAAAGTACCAGACTCCAACTCAAACTCAAACTCCTAGAAAACGCAACTTACTATTTATGGAAGTCTCTCAATCCTACTAGAACTCTTGGTTTTCGGCCAAAAATAGAAAGTTTTCAAACGGGCCAACCATGTTATTCTACTAAATATTCTAAGCCCTTTTCATGTTGGGCATTAACTCTAAAACCCTACGGATCAAAAGTTATGATCGAATTAAAACTTACTATAAATAGTAAAACTGAAAATAAACTAGCCTAATGACCGTCGATCCAGTCGAATCTCGCGATTCCGGCATGGAAAAACCCGGCGTAGTGGGGTTGGGTGGCTAAAGTAGCTCGTGCTACCCCAAAATCATATATTATATGTCCAGAAACTCATTCCGGATTGCGAGATACGACCGTTTTACGGTCCTGACGGTCCGGATCACTTTCGACTCCAACCGGTCTTCTTTTGGTCAATCTGGGCCACGTAATAATCTGCGACCCGTTCTACATCAGTAAGTCACTTCATTCCAGCATATTTCATTCTGCAATCTTTCTTGTAATTCTTTTAACAAACTAGGATCGAAATTTCTATTATCCCATGGAAAACCTCTATTAATCCAAATACTAATACTTCTTTTGTCAGCGACGATACTCATACAAATTGCTCATATCTTTTAAAAAAAAAATGACCCACTCAAGTTTGATTACTCTTTTCTTTGAGTGCCAAGATGAGCAATATGCATGTAGTTATTTCACATCTTGCTAGAGACTTGTGTTTAGTACTGAAATTTGAATTCGAACTGTACAGCCAACTTCGTGTCCATCAACCCGTGTCGAAAATTCTGCTAATCACTTTCTGATCATAGTTCAGCACCCTCGTGCATCAAGTACGGCTGTATCGGGAAGTCCTACTGGTCCAAATGTAGCAGCTTCTGGAGCCACAGCCACAGCCACAGCCACAGCTACCACTGCAGATTCGTGTTCACGAAGTGGTCACGTGGTACAACGCTTCCAAAGTAATTAGCTATGGTTTCTCTGGCCAATCAGCTCTCACTGTAGTGGAAAAGGATAGCTCGGTGGCTGACTCGCTCAAACGGAAGAATCTCTATCGTTGTGGCATTCTTAAAAGGCATGTTTCCTCTTATGAGCACCCTGAAAGCAAGGGTTGCATGCTTAATTAAAATGGTCACAATACCACCTTCTGTCAAGCTGTGAATATTATACATCAGTTAAAAAGTGTACAGTCTCTGCTGCTTCTCTGCTTCTTGGTTTATTTTCTTTTTTTCACACATGTGCATGCACACACACACACACACACACAGCACAGAGAGAAGGGTGTTGTCAATTAAATAACAGAAAATGGGCCTAATTATCGAAGTGGTGGTGCACTTCAGCAATGAACAAGAAGCTTTATGGAGGCAAGTTATTGCAAGTATGGAGAAGAACTAAGAGACAGGTCCACAGGCATCATTAGGAGAGGATGAGGTTCATCGATATGGAAAAAAAAAAAAAAAAACTCAGCTTTCAGTTCAACAAACGTATTACGGGAAAAATCTTTGCAGATCGAAGTAGATACAAAGCAAGGTGCCAGAATTACATTTTGGGAGGATGTGATTTCCCTGTCTCATTGGTATCCAAGGCTTTTACAGATACCATGCTATTCCCCGGAGCAATACTCACCATAAAACAAACAGAATCATAACATTGCATGAAGGGTATGTTACAGGCTACTAGGTCTACTCGTGAGTCATAGAGCTGCCACCCCAAGACAATCTGTAATCATTCTAGTAGTCGTCATTGTCCTTGTCATCGTCATCACCGGAATCAGCTATTTAGGGTCCACTTCATTCTTACAATCTCACTACTTGACATCAACACTTGTCTGGGTCAGGCAGGTACAATTGCTACCCTGTGGAAATTATCTCCATCACCGTTTGGCCAGAATATTGCGACAAGAACCTAAACAGTCTCATAAGCATCAGTTTTTTTTTTTCCCTGATACTTAAATCTCCATATTCCAAAGCCTCCAAGGACAACATCAACAAACATGTGCAGTAAAGAAGAATTGAAGAGTTCTCTGATTATTGCCATGAGTTAGAGAATATAAAGAATGTCTGCATGCCTCGATTGCAACAGCCTTTTGGTGGTCTCAACTTAGGATGATAAATTAACCTACAACACTCTGCCATCATCTAACATTAATATGGTGGTTAGACTTTAGCCTAACATTTTCCTTTCTTACGTTTCACAAGGAAGTCGTCATCACTGTCGCTGTAGTTGATTCTCTTCTTGGTCTTGAAGTCACTGTTCTTTGAGGACTGCTGCTGTTTTTGAGTAGGTGGTCTCTCTGTTTTTGAGGATTTAATTGGAGTTCCCATCCTCAATTGCTGCTGCCTCTTTTGCTTTCTCTCATATGCTTTCTTTGCTCTGTCAGGTGATAGCAAGCCATGTTCCATCATCCTACATTTGAAAATAGGCAATTGTTTGGTATTAAATTTAAAGAACAGAAACATAACGCGGTGAGTACTTCCTTTTCAGCAAAATGTTCAGATTATAACCTTAATTTCTGAAAACATTGCATAGGTCTTATAGTTATAAGAAGCGAATTTGTATGCATTACCTCTTCTTCTTTTTTTTGTATACATTTCATTAAAGACCATACTAGTAACATGAGCTAGAACAAGAGTTATGAAGGAAAGAGTGTGTTTAAAAACTGAGTGGATAAATCCTATTTAATTCAAAGTTATTAAAAAAAAAAAAAAACCCTCCTATTTAATTTGCAGATATTTTCAGAAGGATAAGTTGTTGGGAGAAACCTGCGGAAGGAAGAATCAAACGAAGGCAAACCACAATAGCAACAACCAAGCAAATTCAACACACCCAAGAAGACAATCCGAATTTTACATGTCAAAACCCTTCTGGGAAAAAACCACGGCATAAAACGAATCACTGTGAAATCGAAGTTACAAGAGATGAAGAACAATTTACCCGGATCCAAGCCCCACAAGAGAAACCCAAGCTACCACAAGTTTTTTCTCTCGCCCGAGAAATCTCTCAACCCCCTTGAATACGTCTAGGACTCCTTGTGTTACCCTAATTCCACATTACACTCCTTTAGATAGCATAAAACCAGAATTAGAAATAAATCCTCACAAACCGACCTATACAATGCAGCCGGCTGTCAAGCGCTGGACCCAGCCCAGTCGGGCAACCGAACTCGGCGAAAACAGCCCAGAGAGTTCACAGTTCCATCCAAGGAGTTTCAGCCGCCCAAACGGATCGGTTCGGGCGATCGATGCCCGTCCGGCAATGTCCAAATTCCAGAAGCCCTACCGGGGTAGTTTCGGGCGCCCAAAATGACTCGGTTAGGCGACCGACAACCCCCCTTGGTGTCCAAGATTGAAGACATCCCCAACAATCTCCACCGTGGCTTCAATCTTCAAGCTCCACTACTCCATCTTTCACATCTACTTCGTCTCCATCATAGCTCCACCGCTTCTTGTGCCTCCACCGTCTTCATTCCAACATCTTCATTCCCTACTCGCTCATGTGGCTTGCGCATGCGTGCCACATACGAGCAGAAGTGGATTCCACTGCAGCCACCGCAGCTCCACCATTAGAAGTGCCCCCAATCAACTTGTAAAGATGGCCGCACTTCCGTAATTTTATCATGACGAGTACCCCTTTTGTCACTTTACAAATCTGATCAAAGCCAGTGAATTAACATCCCGTTGCCTTGAGTGCACCAAGAGAGATCAAATTCTTCTTTAGCCTAGGGGCATACTTCACATCTAGTCAAAATGCGCTCAATCCCATCAAATATCCTAATGCTCACCGAACCAACACTGACAACCTTACAAGCGTAGCCATCGCCCAAGAACACCAATCCACCATCATACTCACTGTATGTCATGAATGAATTCTAGTCAGAACACATGTGATACGATGCACCTGAATCCAAGAGTCACTCATCGTAGAGAGACTCCGAACTGGATACAGTCAATACAGTCGCAAACATCACACTCATCCTCTGTGGATTTCACAATATTGCCTCCTTAGAAGAATCTTCAGACTTCTCTTGCTTCGTCTTGGGATTCTGACAATCCCTCTTCATGTGCCTTCTTGTCCACAATTCCAGCACCTCACCTTACTCTCTCATTTGCCCTTAGATTTAGATCTCAATCACGAACATCCCCCATCCCGCTCAGAATTCCTTCCCCTCATAACCAGTGCTTCCGTAGAAGAACCTACATCACCGCTTTTCTTTCCCATTGCCTTCGACTAGAGGGTTGAGATAACGGTCTCAACGCTAATGGTCTCCCTACTTACGCACAAAGAGTCTTTAAAAGACTCATATGATTCCCGAAGAGAATTTAACAAGATGCGTGCTTGATATTCGTCCTTCATCTGTTCATCTACATCCAACAGTTTGCAAATGAGCCTATTGAAGTTGCTGATGTGACTCTCGACATCAGTCCCCTCCACCATCTTCAGGTTGAACAACTGAAGTATCAGATACAGGAAGTTTTTTCAGATATTTCTTCGCATAGAAGTTCTCCAACTTCACACACGTATCAGTCGCAGTCTTCTCCCTCATGACATTATAGAGGACGTCATCCGTTAGGCACAACTGGATTGAGATATTGGTTTTCTTATCCATCTTCTTCCACCCTTCTTCTTTCATAGTCTCTGGTCACTTTCCATGGAGTATGTCTTCCAATCCTTACTGAACTAGGAGGCTTTTCATCTTGACCTTCCATAGTTCAAAGTTATTTTTCTCGAAATACTTCTCTATGACGAATCTCATGTCAGACGCCATTGATACCTTGTCTAAGAATTTGTTTGCTTCCCAACGTTCGCTCTAATACCACTTATTGGGAGAAACTCGCGGAAGCAAGAATCAGATGAAGGCAAACCACAATGGCAACAACCAAGCAAATTCAACACACCCAAAAAGACAATCCGAATTTTATATGGAAAAACTCTTTCGGAAAAAAACCACGGCACAGAGAATCACTATGAAATCGTAGTTACAAGAAATCGCTCAGAGGAATTGTCTGGCCATCAATTTTGAAAAATAGAGCCAAGGTGACGTAAAAGAAATCACTCAGAGGAATCGTCTGGCCATCAATTTTAACTAAAACCTTGTTCTTCTTTCTTTCTTGGTTTCACTAAAAAAATTCCACTCATAAAAAAAATAATAAAATAATGCCTTACGTCTGTAACTATTCTCACTATAGAGCATCCCAAATACTCCTCTGTCCTACTATATTTAATCCTATGGGCTCTATAAAGCCTTCCTCCAAACATCCAATTAGCATTTGCCCATCACCATGTCATCAAACAACATCCATCAAGGGACCTCATTCTAGACACCAGACCTGCTAACAACAAGAACCTGCATATTAACTTGGATGTTCAACCAATAAATCATTGTCGTCAGCCCAAAGTATTTGCTAAAATATGTTGTTTGATAGTTGTAATTGTAGTATATCCTTTAATCATTCTCCTTCCAATGAGGCTATTATTGTCATAGAATAAACTCTTTGGACCCAATTATGCTAATGCATCAGTGTGATTGGTATGTGCATGAATGTATTGCATCTGTTCTATGTTGTATCAGTTACCTTCAATTGACAAGAATTTCAACACAAGGTCATGGGTTCGAGTACCCATTGTGGTGAAATCCCACCGTGGTGTGAGTGTGTGTGTGTGTGTGTGTGTGTGTGGGGGGGGGGGGGGGGGGGGGGGGGGGGGGGGGGGTGTGAGTGTGAGTGTGAGTGTAAAAAAAAAAAGTTACCTTCAATTGAATGAAAAGAAAGTTCACTCCAACCCAAATCTAGTCCCAAAACTTCACGAGGTATCAAGGGCAAACCTGGAGCTTTTTAAGTGATCCTTACATCAGATCTTGTAAAAAAGAAAACTCCGTCTGTTCTTTACACAAAGGCGCACATAGAGCGGAGCAAATTCAGGCACTAGAACAAGGACACAGTTCCCAAATTGACAGGAAGTGAAAATCCCGATAGGTGGGAGTGGGAGCTAGAGCCCATAGTAGGAGCTGGAGAAGCAGTCTCCCAGGTAGAAGGTCCATATAACTAAGCTCTAGAAATCTCATTAAAGATGGTCTGAACTTTTTTCTCAAGTAAAAATTTAAAGTACCACTGTTCCATTCTATTTTTATAAATCCCTTTTTCTTAGTTTACCCACACGCACATGCACAGACAGAAAAAGAGGGGAAAGAATTAGTCATTGACTCCTCAGTTGCGCAAGACAGGAGAGGAGGATACTTGCTCATCTTTCAAAAGAAAAAAAGAAAAAAGAAAAAAAAAAAGAAAGGAAGAAGAAAAGAAGAAGAAGGATAGGACTCTAGAGAATCCTGTTGATTCCAAAACTGCTACCCATCTTTGGTTTAAGCATGTCCTTGCCTTATTGAAAGTAGAAGCTTACTGAAAGTCTGAAACATCATCTTGCGAGAGAAATATTCTTGAAATAGGAAGATCCCTAATAATGAAACTTTCCTAAAAGTACAAAATTGCATACATGGAAACTTCTTCCAAATAGGCATTCGTATTTAGTACTGCTATTCTTTATCTGATAGATTGTCGAAGACTATCATTTCATCTTTGCTCCCTTCATCTTTGTTTTCAATCAACCAAGAGTGTATCATGGATAACAAGTATCGACTCTGACTGGAAATGGGAACATTCAATTGCTTGCCGCATGGATGACTGCTGATATAGATGGAATCATCACACTGTAGTTCAAATTCCAACAACTGATACAACATGAACCCTTTAGCCATGTCTCAGAAACTAAACCAATCAGCTCTCTCATGACCGCATTCGATCCATTCTGTCCGGGATGCAAACAGTTATGGGATTCTTGGGTGCCAAAGCAGTCTGAAGTCATAGTGGGATTACCATGTCATTACAGTTGAAGGCCACTATAATGGAGAGCAACAGAGTACATATTGCTTTCCTACAGCTAGAGTATTCTCTGGGATCATATTGCCTCTTTAGTCCTTGTGTATCTCATAGAGAAAGTTTCCACAAGTTTATTGTTGAAAGCTGATTCTAAGACCTGAAAATGGAAGTTTTTCATAAACTAGACAATAAAACAAAAGATTCCATAAACAAGTAGACAGAAATCACAGGTTAATTATCAGAAGTTTCTAAGATTGAGGAGTCATATCCAAGACCATCTCTCTATGCTGGCACCTGCTCACGAACTCGTAGTAATAAAAGATCTACAGTTGATTACTTAGTGAAGCAGAGATTATCACGAGTTTTCTTCTTTCCCTTTTCATTCTTTCGTTCTTTTCTTTTCTTTTCTTTTCTTTTTTCCTTTTTGGGTGGTCTGAAAAGGTACAATGCCATAAAGGCTCAATTGCTTTCTTATGAAAATAAAAAATAAAAACATCAAGAGATTAGCCAACATTTTTCATCCTCTTATCATTTGCTCAATAAAGCAGAGAGATTGAGGCCTATTTACAAGGCACTTCATCCACATTCATCGTACAGTGACATGTTGTGTTGGGAGCGCCAGGGAGCCCATTTTGGAACCATACGTAGGAACGATTAGATTGTGGTCACCTTTTGATTTACGATCAATAATTTGAGTCATGACTAAGTGCCTTGGGTATTCACCGGCATAGTGAGTTAATGGACAGGAAGGTTAGCTAAATCCCATAAATGACAATGTAAAGATACAAATACAATTACGGGTCAAGTTCTAAAAGATATATTTCCGAAGCAAGGCATTCATAGTGTGCCATAGAGGCTGTTACAGGGCTGTAAAGGCCGTTACAAAAAAGTAACGGTGGTAACTAGGAACCATTACACGTTATGGGGTTGTAACGGCTGTAATGGAAAAATGACCTGTAATGGCCAATTACACCTTAACAGTCCATTACGAGACTGATACAGATTTTTCAGGTTTTTTTTCAATAATAATAATAATAATAATAAAGACCGTAACAGCCATTACGTGAGCCATAACGACCATCATGGCCCGTATTGTAAAGGTAACGATGGTAGCTGTTACAGCCACCGGTACAGTTATGGAATACCTTGAAGGCATTGTTTCTCTCATCTACAGCCTAATGCACTAGGGGAGTAGCAAAAGCCCTCCCATTAAAGCCTTCAGCAAGCTTCCAGTTTGTTCACGCTGCTTGCTTATGTTGGGAGGAAGCATGTGAGCAACCCATCTATTGTTTCTCTTTGGAGAGAGCCTCCACAATTTCAGTTCTAAGACAGGTTGCGTTTGCAACATGGTACGACTGCAGTTTTTTGCAGAATGTGGCTTCTCTTCCATGACTTCTTTTGTTCGAGTTGGGATTATTTTTTCAATCAAAGATTCTTTTAGAGGCATTTCTCAAGGTTTCAACATTGATTAGAAGGTGATGACGAATGCCACAAAGATTTGTCCGATTTCTTGCTCCTATGGAGTGTCTCTCGCCCTTTGAAATTTTGGCCTGCCTCGAGCTTGTAACAATGCAGGTGTGCATCCTTTTGGTCAAGCTCCAAACATCCACAACTCACAATCTACCAATCAGGACAGTAGTAGAGAGAGAAAAAAAAGTTCTCTGGACTTGAAAGATAGGCTTATACCCAATCATTTGGTGGTGTTGCTGATCCATTTTGTGAAAACCAAAGCTTTAACCTTCTTAATCTAATCCTACTAAATTACTTTCCTTTCATGGAAGAAGAACCTTTTTTTATGTGTTAGCTGCGGTTGAACCCTGCACCTCAACGTTGAATGCACTCTCTCTACCATTGAACTACAGGCTCGAACCCGAAGAAGAGGACCCATGTTATGCAATCTGGAGAGAATATCAGGGGAATTCAGGGTGGATGGCCAGTTGACCAGATATCCCCATGCATTTGAATAAAAATCGTCAGTCTGCACACTATCTATATGCATGAAGAGAAGATGGAGATGGCCCAAGTTAACACTGAAAGCCAAAGAAGTTGAGCCAATCTATCGTTTTCTATAGAAATTTCCTCGAATTGTTACAACCCAATCAAACCATTTAGGATTATAAGCACCACAGAGGTTCCTCAGTATTTACTATTCGAACTTCTAAACTGGTATTTGCTATATTGGACCTGAGATCTATGAGAAGAAATGAGCACACTAGACCCCACTCGAATGACCAAAAATTTTTACACACTTTGTGAAACCGATTGCACAGATTTCTCCACATTGTAGCCAGCACCCACGATTCCATGCATTGCAAGCTCGTGAGTCCCAACGCATGTAAGCATACATGTAAAAAGGCCCTAGGGAATTTCATTGTGCCATGTAAATTGGAGAGAGGAGTATTCAGGTTCATAACTTTTAAACCTTTAAGAGGTCCTTCATGGACTTTGGACAACCATCAAATCCCTTGCATTAGGAGACTGTTCCATATATTTTGAGCTTTTCATGACTCAATGTCAGTTCCATATGGAACTCTTCTCAGCAGCCACTTACAGTCAAGGTCACCCCAATTTCCAACACTAGCAAAATATCTGAAAACTCAATACTGAACACAAACAAGACCATTAACCTTGAAAATTACCCCGTACTATATTGATGCAACTATCAAAACAAATTCCCAACAACTCATATTTTTTAGATTTTAGTCTACATTATAAACAAAGAGGGAAGCAAATGGCAAACTATAATTCTATCATACAAAATAAAAGTAAGAAATATACTTCCCTTCAAAAACAACAGTTGCAAAAGAAGGGTGATAAAGGAATCAGCATTCCACCATAATTAACAATTTTGAGAATGGTGGCATTATCAAATTTCAATATATCAAAGAAGAGAAGAAGGAACTCAAAATGAAAATAGAGAGAAAACCCACCAAATTTCAGCCATTTCACTCATGGGTATCTGTTTCAACAACGATTCATAGAATATCTTCAAGGGTGATAAAGGAATCAGCATTCCACCATAATTAACAATTTTGAGAATGGTGGCATTATCAAATTTCAATATATCAACGAAGAGAAGAAGGAACTCGAAATGAAAATAGAGAGAAAACCCACCAAATTTCAGCCATTTCACTCGTGGGTATCTGTTTTGACAACGATTCATAGAATATCCTCAAGGGTTCTCTCTGTCATGAAAAGCCCACAAATGCAATGGAAACATTTTACAAGTTAGCCATGAAAAAAACATTCAATCCAAACAAGAAATTATGGCGAAAAAGGGAATTGGCAGGTATGGATCTAAAACCTCTTCAGGAGGATCATGTTTCTGTCCGGACAACGTGTAAACCTTCTTCTCTATTTTAGCTCTAACAGTTGCAGTTTTAGTGATGGTTTTGGATGAAGTCGATGTTGTTGTCTTCGCTTTCACCTTTATTCCAGCAAACCCAAAAAAGGATAGCAACAAGTCAAACAGCCAAAAATAGCAAAGGGAAAGAATCAAGAAGAAGAAACTCGGATACTTCTGAAAACACGAACTACCAATCCAAAACCATTGAAATTTATAATTTAAAAAACTCACATGAGTGCCTCTACAAAAATAGCAAATTCCATCCAAAGACACTGGAATATTTAAAAAAATGCTGTCTCCAGAAAATCAAAAAATTCCAAAACCAACTAAAAAAAAAAAAAAAAAAAAAATCTCAGATGGGTGTCTGCAGAAACACAAACTAACAAGTCAAACTAAAAGCAACAAGAGCAAAACGAAAGAGATATATATATATATATATATATATATATATATATATATATATATATATATATATATATCAGAGAAGAACATGAGGGGTACCTCTGGTTTAGAAAGGGAGGGCGGCGATTTAATCTTGGAATTAGGAAGCTGAAGCTTGCTGGAAGAAGAAGTCTCTACTGATCTCTTCTTATTGGTGTTGGCAGAAGACAAGACTAGCCCTTTTCCTTTGGATGCATCTTCTCTGCTCTGACTCGATTTCACCACCTTCATACCTCCTTTGCTTGTATTGTTCTCTCCACCCATCTCTCTCTCTCTACGTTCTCCTGTTTATGATTGGATTCGTAGACCCTCCTGTTGAACTGAAAATCCAACCAACCAACCAAATCCAATCTGTTTCTTTCCCGACCAAGAATATCTCTCTCACATTCTCCTCATGATAGCACCCTTACACCCTCCTCCGTTGCTCGAGCTGAAAATCCAACCAACCAAATCCAAATCGTTTCTTTCCCGACCAGATATCTCTCTCGTAAAGATTGAGAGAAACTCTTATACTCTGGTAGAGAGTGATAGTTGATACGCAGGCTCTTAGAAATTTTATATATTGCATAAAACTAATTCAAATTAAACTGCCCAATTCGTGGTTCCAAATTTAGATGGATGTTAAAACTAAAATTCACACTAAACTTCATTTCCAAATGGGAGATTGGTGGACTGCTGAGATGAAAACTAATCAACGGCTCAGATTCAACAAACAAATTTCCATTCACCATAGGTTGGTATCGATCTTGGGATGATGGCCTGTCTACGTTGGGGTCCCATAAAACAGAGGGCTCAACATGTCGCGTGCACAATTTCCGAGTGCCTGCGTATCAACCATCAGGCGGAGTATCAATTAACTTCCTAAAACGTTTTTGCCTGCTTAATCTTCTCGAAGGACGTGTAATTGTCAGGTACCGTACGGTGGATCATGCGCTAGCATCCACCTATGTACCTGTCTTAACAAGTACGTAACTTGATCAAAACCGTAGAGTAGTGGGCCCGGTGTAAATGGTGTATATTACAAGAATAGACTGATCACTGGACTTACTGTCCAGATAATGGCTATCAAATAGACGGCTAAAAAGAACAGCAGCCAATAGTCCAAATTTCATACTATCTATTGGAAGACGATTAGGATGTACCAAACCAGTGTGATTCATCGGTTTTTTCATACACGGTGGTCCCACTATTTTGGACGGTTCTGATTGCGTTTCTTAAATTTTATGTGTCCAGTGGATTTCTTTTTTCCTTTTTCTTTTTTCTTTTTTGCCCGGGTAGCTTATTGTGTCAGATAAGGACGCCTATAAGTGTACGACCAGATCTGTTATCTATTTATCCACGCCTTACATTCCTTTCCTAAGATCATGTTAAGGTATGGGCTTAAAGATGAGTCAGACCCAACGCTCCAGGCGACCACACCAGAGACATTTATTGTGCATTTAATGCACCCAAGCTTATTATTTGGTGTGGTCCACTAAATAGTTTGGTCCCCACACAGATCAGGTTAGACGCTTAAGGAGGTCGGACGCAATCCGCGTTCGTCAGATAAAGACTAACAGATGAGCGGTGTTAGCTATCTTGTACCGTAGAGTGCCAGTTGCTTAACGTACGCCCGGTTTTACTGCACCTCTCCATTAATAAAGGACGGATAATGCGGGAATTGTACTGTAATGACCCCGAGTTGTGGCTATTTTTACTAAAAGTCCAATTCCTTGTCAGAAGCAGATTAATTGCAGCCTTGATCATGAGGCCCATGCTGATGTATGTGAATTATATCCACTCCGTCCATCCGTTTTTTCCCTATCATTTTAGGGTGCCAGACGAGAAATAAATCAGATCCAAGTCCCAGGTGGACCACACTAAAGGAAGCAATGGAGATTGGCCATTAGAAACTTCTTGGAAGCCACAAAAACTTTTGGATCATGATATTTTTTCCCGTCATCCAGTTCTTTGTTACCTTATCAACAGTTTGGATAGCAAATAAACTTTGTGGTATGCACTAGAACATTAAGTTTTTAATGGTGGGATGTTCAATCACTAATGTTTCCTGTAGTGTGGTACACCTGAGATTTATATCTGCTTCATTTTTTGAATATTATCATAAAATGATATGGAAAAACGGATGAACCGTGTGGATATACTAAAAATACATCAAAGTGATCCCATACTCAGGGCTGCACCGTTAGAGCGAAGCCTGGGTGTCAGATACGCACCTAATCCGCTCCCATTGCGGGAAAACTCTCGGTAATGAAACGGTACTTGGGTTTTTGTACGGTACAGTGAGCCATTTGATAAATCTAGCGTAGTGCAGGGGTTTACACACGTGCTAGTCAATTTGTATAAGTTCCATTAGTGCAAGTAAGATCAAACAGTCTAAGTAGTGGGGTCCACTACAGATAGTCCATAGACCAAAATCATTTGCTGGTTGAATTAAGTTCATTGATTGATTTTTATTTGACCGATCATTAGTTGTCCACCAATCAGCTGATCAGGAGATCATTTACGCGTAAATCTTAGTTTGTTACACCCATCTACAGTAGATCCCACGATATGAACGGTTTGATTTTTGCAACAAGTATTCCCTGTGTGCAATTTTTTAATGCATGTGTACGAAGAATCATATACTTCCGGAGCATAATCCTTTTTCTGCACTTACTCTCATATGGGAAACATGCGAAGGACACGTACAGGAATCCGGATGCCGTCGTCAGTGCACCGTTCGTTTTGAAATTGACTCATTTTAAAACAAACGCAAGCTTTGATACTCTGGCAACGTATGACACTCAATAGGGCACTCAGAAAATATACTTTATGGCTCGTTTGGCACCATGGATCTGAGGAGAAAGGAGTAGAAACTGGTTGCTTTATTCTGTTTGGCACCATGGATTTGATGAGAAGTGGATTTGAGAAGAACTTAGGAGAACTTAAAAAGTCACTTTTAGTCCTTTTTCAAATCATCAAAAAAAAAAAGATAGGATTTGAAGAGAAATCCTTCCCAACTTGGGACCCACCATAATGTGTCCCTAACTATGGGATCCAAAATGATGTATGTTTTCCATCCAACTTAGATGAAGGGATCACACAAATTTCAGTTTAATCCACGAATTTTGTGCGTCATAAAGGTCT